>CM062816.1:1224733074-1226204653 GCA_031772625.1 Pinus tabuliformis
AATCCCTCCTCAATCATGGGCTGCTCACCCCTCTCTGACACCTGTGCTGCTGTCGGAAACGAGGCCCCTTCCACCTGATGTGGAGATAACACTCGCGGTGCTGATGAAGATGGCGAGACCCCTTCCACCTGGTGTGGAGAAAATACTCGCCGAGCTGCTGCAAATAAGGCCCTGTGGCCTCTCTGATATGTGACCAATGGAGGGGAGCTGACATGTCTGGGCTCAGGGATGTCATACTGCTGTGATGGTCCTCCCTCCTCATGAACAACCTCAGGGAGTGGTGGTGCTGTGAAGAAATCTCGAGAGATGAAATCCTCCCATGGGATACCCTGCTGGGCCAACTGATGTATGACCACAAGCTTGATCAAACCATAATGATAGATGCTCCTGTGTTGCTATGTTGGGCTCTTTCTCTGCATCAAGGGCACCATCCTCTCAATATTCCGGCACATGAAAAATGGTATGTTCATCATCCGTACCCGTGTGAAATGCATCAACAAGCGGATATGGTACGAATACAAACGTGAAAATCTACCCTCACAGGTGAAATAGCGAATGATGAGCCTCATCAAGGGAGCATACTCATCCTTCAAAAATCTGAAAGGAAATACACCAGTCATGTGCCTCATGTATACAGGTTTAATGTAGGGCTCATACTGAAATCTGTCCAACAGCTGGCGCTTATTCCACTCTTCTCCAACATTGGGTATCCCTGTTGCTTGAGCAACAATCTCAGGTGATAATGTAAAATCCACCCCTGAAAGATTCACATGCCCGTCATGCAAATGCAAAACAAACAAGCGGACCAATTCCCTATGGTGCTGAATTTGAGAAATCCTCTCGCAAAATTCATAACATGATTGATGGCGGAAACATGTGACTGCAAGTGGACAAGCCTGTAAATAGGTCAAAGAGGTTGGCTCCTCTCTCACATGGTGACCACCCTTACCACCCCTGTGAGGCCTCCTTGGCACCTCAACCCCCGGTGTTGACTCACGGTCATCACTTTGCTCATAGTCGGTTTCGGTTTCTGACATGGTTTCAAGAGCAAAGTGGCTGAAATGTACTGCTGCTTCTGCTCAAAAACCTGTTGTTTTAACTGTTGAAATGTTGCTTCAAGGGGACAAATAACACAAGGGAGATGTTAGGGAAGGGAGACTTTTGAGGGAACTGAGGGAAAATATAAGTAAAAGGGGATTTAGGGAAGGAATCATGACATATACAACATCATACAATTATAATTTGCAGGGGTTTTATGGGAAGTAGGGTTTAGGGTTATGTTATTGAATTTTAGGGATAGGGGTAGGGTTTTAGGGCTTTTGGTATTTTTGTTAGGGAGATTAGGTGAAAATGACAAGGGAGATGGTAATGGGATGTGGGGAAAAAATGGGGGTGAAAAGGGATGACCTTGAGCAGCAAAAGCAAAACCCTAGCCTTACTTGCACTTTGACATTTGTAAGCAAAATATACATGAACTTCTCATTTCAAAATGATGACATTTAAATGCTCATTCAAACTTTAGCAAGCAATATACTTTGATGTTTGGAGGCCTACTTGCAACCTTGAAGAGATTTGGGGTCGATTTGAGGTTTGAAGGCAATTTTTCTGTGTGTAAACCCCAACGCGTAGCGCGCGGGTCCTGACGCGTAGCGCGCGCCCAACGTGTAGCGCCTGTGTCTTTTTCCCACTGCGATGACTGCCCCGACACGTAGCGCCTGCCCAACGCGTAGCGCGCAGGTCCTGATGCGTAGCGCGCGGGCTCTCACAGCAATTTCGCCCAGTTTTTTCACTAAGTCGCCTTTCACACTTGCTCTTGGAGTCTTGGAGGCAAATAATGATAAAATGAAGGGAGGGGGGCTTTTATAAACTTGATTTGAATTAATTTCCCCTCAAACCCACTTTCTAATGTTTATAACATGACACTTTTCAAAATTTAAATGCTGGTGACTTATGGTTTCCTTTTTGTCCTGAAATTGGTTGAAATGATGCTTTTTCTTGAAAAATTTTTGCAGGGATAGCTTCTGAGGAGTCTTGGAAAAGGAGACTAGGGCTTTATGCCAACTTCTGGAGAATTTGAATTTTTACAAATTTTTACAAAAAATGAGAAAATGACCTTGCCTTCAAAAACAGGGTTTTTGAACTCAAGGTAAAAATTAGTTGTACAATATGAAATCATTTGAAGTGATGCTTTGCTGGACATCCCTCTGGCCTGCTGGGCATTTATTGACCTCACAAGACATGACCTCAAAAGACAAAATTGGACTAAACCCTAGACCTAGGACCTTGATTTCAAGACAAGACCAATGACCCTGTAAGGAATTTATTGACTGAAACAAACTTGATCCAGCAATGCCAAGAGGGGAATAAATGACACAAGCCCCTCCATCAGGGTTATGGCATGCCTAATGGAATGCAATAAGATGACACTGATGAGACACCTACTTATGCAAATGCAAAGAGCTTTGATCGCTGATGGAGGGCTACTAGACCGACTCTAATAGATTGATCAGTTAACTGGACGATCACTAAGTTTGAAATAAGTCCCATTGCACAACTGACCTTCCACTAGTTCCTCCAATAGTTGGAACTAGTTTAACTGAAAACAAATTGAGATAGCTTACTTTGATTGCTACAAATTAGCAATCACACATGCTTAACTGAAATCTAACTCCTCCAACTCGAATTTAGTGAGTAAACTGGGTGACACAAACCATGTCAAACAAGTTAACTACATCCAAGTTGTCTGCTGATGTGGAAATTCAAAATTTCTCAATTTAATCAAGGCAAACTAAAATTGAGAATTTCATACTACATTTTTCAATACTTCCTCTCAACAAGAAATGGATTATCAACACCTCGAACTTCCCTCTTGAAAAATCCTTTGTCAAAATGTCAACATCTTGTTCTTCTGTCGGAATATAGTATAGCAACATTATTTGACTCTACACACAGTCTCGTAAATGGTGATACCAAATATGTATATGCTTGGATCAATCATGAAATACAAGATTCTCAGAGAGCTTAATGAAACTCTGATTATCACAATAGATCACAGTTGGATCCATCATCTGACCAAATAGTCCAACAAGTATCTTTCTCATCTAGATCACCTCACATGCTGCTTGACTTGTAGCCATGTATTATGCTTCTTCCGAGCTGAGTGCCACAAATCTTTGCTTCCCGTTGCACTAGGAAATAATTGTGGAACCAACATCAAAAATTCCACCTGATGTATGCTTTTGGTCTAATGGACTCCCCGCCCAATTTGAATCTATAAAGCCACACAACTTCACTCCCTCTATCCGTCTATACCGTAGTCCAAACTCGGTAGTGCCTCTGAGGTATCGTAAAACATGCTTAGCTTCCTTCCAAAATAGTTTGGTTGGCCTAACCATAGCTTGGTTCAGCTGGTTCACTGCATAGCACATATCTGGTCGTGTGTTTACAAGATACATGAGTGAACCCACTAGCTGCTGATAAATGGTAGCATACACTTCTTCACTTGAAGTGGCATCCTCCTTCCTCCAGTTGGCCACTAGAGGTGTCTCCATGGATTTACAACTCTCTTTGTGGAATCTATGTAGTATCTCATTTGCATACTTTCCTTGAGACACAAATAGTTCACCATCACCTTGCCATACTTCCAACCCGAGGAAGTAGTGCATGAGACCCATGTCAGATGTGATTAGGTTCTCATCACTAGTTAAAATCAAATCATCAACATATAAGACAATAATAATAAATTTACCTTCTACCAATATGATAGAGGTTTGCATCCGCTTCACTTTTGGTGAAGCCCAAACAAGCGAGATAACCGTCGATCCTGGTGTACCAAGCACGAGGTGCTTGTTTGAGATTGTACAATGCTCGCTTGAGTCTTCACACATGAGACTCTCGATCAAAATTCTCAAAACCTTATAGTTTCTCAATGTACACCTCCTCCTTAATAACCCCATTGAGAAATGATGTTTTTACATCCATATGGTGGATCGTCACCCCATCTATGTGGCCAATGCAACAATTGATCTAATGGATGAGTACCTTGCTACAGGAGAAAATGTCTCCTCATAGTCAGTTCCCTCAACTTGAGAGTACCCCTTGGCCACAAATTTTGCCTTATACTTATCTATGCTTCCATCTGTTGCCGCCTTCACCTTGAAGATCCATCTCGAACCCACTACTAATTTATCTGCTAGTCTTAGGACCACTTCCCAAACACTGTTATTCACAATGTATTCATATTCCTCCACCATTGCATCAACCCATATAAGTTTCTCTACTACTTCCTTGAAAGACGATGGATCAATCTCTACAACATCAATCATTAGAGCCATGTAGCCATTGTACCATTCATGTTATGTAACCAGCTCACAAAATAGAAGAAAGAGATAGATCAATGACTTCAAAAGTAGCCTCTTCGAGGGGGAAACCTCCTTTACATTACATAAAATGAACAATTCTTGGATGATAAAAATGACAAGACGTCCTTTCTATATATAGGAGTCTAAGGGGTCACAATATAATCAGAGTTAACATAACAATAATAATCTATGGGCACAACAATAACAATAGTGGGCTTATATGGAGCACAATAATAACAATATGGGGACAACATGGGCACAACAATAACAATAAGGGGTACAATGACAATAATAATAAGGGAATACACTAGTATTATAGGGAACTAACACCATCTGTGAAATTTAGCCCCTAAAATTTTCTATGGTAACATGTTGTCTACTCGAAAGCTCATTCCAACATGTTCTAATCTACTCAACTTAGCCAAGTTCGGTGTAAAGTTCAATTTAACCTCATGTTGTAGAGGATTCTTTTCCACATGTCAATCAATTATTTTTTTCTACCTATGCCATTATAGATGTTGAGCTAGGCAAGCTAGTCTACTTCTTACTCCTTAGTCCCCAAGTCATCCACATTGAAGCATTTCTAGATGAACATCCTAGATTTTCTAATAGAAAACTGCAAAACCATGTGCATGGGTCCATTACTCATTACCCCACAATGCATCACAAAAGGAGCACACTTCCAATTTTGCATAGTTGAACAGAGAACCTTTTCAAGAATATGGTTTATAGCCCATGCTAAGTTGAAGTAGTTTAACCTCTTGCTTAGGGGGGAGATTTATTTGTATATATGTTAATTTGTTTTATTTTATTTATTTATTTATTCAGTGGAATGATTTCTAAATTAGAGGTATGATGTCAATTCCTCCTCATTTTATTGTATGTATGTAAATGATGCATATATGTTACCCATGTTTGTTACAATACTCATTCTATTTAGTGTAGCAAAATAATCTAAACAATAATGAAGATTATGCGTTTTTTATTATCATTTGTCTTGGGTAAGGGTTTCTATTAGTGTAGGATCATAGTTATGAAATTGTTATGAATTATATATATATATATATATATATATATATCGAAGGAAAATAATAAATTCATAAATATTAATAGTTAATAAATTAATAAATTAAATTGTCATTAATTATGAAAGGGCACATATGTCAAAAGACATGTCCTTAGTCCTTGTGGCCAATCAACACCTATAAAGGCGAACGACCCAAAGACTTGTAAATCATTATCTGAATATTAAATAATAAAATATATATTATGCACATAAATGTGTCTGCAATTGGTCAATTCTAGTAAACAAGGTTTATTTGTTCCAGTGGTATCAGAGCATCGAATCCTTTCGCTTGTGCTTGTTTCACCCATCTATCACCAAACTTCCCACCCTTTGATTCACTACTCCATCGTAGTCCAGTCTGATCTTGCCCGCCTCATGTCGCGTTCATACACTATCGATGTCGATTGTTTTGTTCCCGCCCGCTTCATGTCATCAATTGTTCTGCTGACTCTCGACCATTGCCTCCCGTTGTCCAGTGCTACCACATCCTCGTGTCATTTGTGTCATGTTGTGGGTGTCGTTTGACTATGTCAATATTTAATTCTTATAGTAGTCAACATGTCGTCCAATGCTCGTTCCGATCCGCTATACATGGGCCCGCCAAAAAAATTGCACCATTTCGAACCGTTGCATGACCCTGCCCGACCTTCGGTTGACGTTGCTTCAATGTTTATTAATTATAAAGTTAATAGCTATACATCATAACTATAAAAATATAATATAGTTTATAATCATAAGTTATAAGGTAATATAATTATATAAATTATTTTAATATATATATATATATATATATATATATATATATATATATATATATATATATTCGGGTCTACTAAGAAAAAGAAGAACAAAATGGGGAGTAGTAATGACGATGCGAATTCAAGAAAATTTTAGGAAGAACTCGATAGAATGTTTCAGCACCTTGACAATGTCGAAAATAAGTAGGACGAATTCAGAAAAGGCCAAGATATGATAATTAGTACTCAAGACCAAATGGCAAATAATATGAAGAAAATAGAGAACATGATGAGCCAGTTAATGGGAGGAATCAATCCATCTTTTAATCCCTTAATCACTCAAGAATCGCCACAAAGTCCCAAGACCCCAGAAGGTGAAGTTTTTTACGAGTCATGAATTTTCTTCGATGCATGAAGTACCACAAATACCGCATATACAGTTCCAAGGAAGTTAGTACTATACAAAGTTTCCCGAAAGAGACTACAAAAAAATTAAAAGGGAATTACCTAAGTACGATGGTAAGGACCACAGAGGCGCCATTGTGTGGGTAAATAAAATGGATGTCATTTTCAGGGAAAACCCACCAATAGGAGAACAAGAGAAGGTCATGACCGCATCCAACAACCTGGAAGTTCCTATGGTGGTTCAACAAATATGAGGATCGTTTATTCAATTGGAAAAAAATTGTGGAAGCCCTGCTCAAAAGGTTCCATGACGAAGAAGAAGATGATGTTTACGAAAATTTCTTTCACCTTAAACAAAAAGGATTTGTAAGAGAATACACCCATGAGTGGGAAGTATTAGCTATTAAACAAACGGGTTCTCCGATGAAGAACTGCTAAAATGTATAGATGTGGGCTTAAAGAGTATATTTGAGAAGAATTAAAACTATATAAACCTAAATCCATTGAAGAAGCTAGATATGAAGCAATAATTATTAAATGAAAGTACAAATTCCATAAAACACCATATGTCAATAATGAAAAATCAAGCAACTACTCAAAAGGAAAGTCAAGTAAGTTTTCTTTAGAAAACATTGGTAAGTGCATTCCACCACTGATGCACGAAGGAGGAAAACAACAATCAAATTTCAAAAGAAAAAGAGATGGAAAATGTTGGACATGTGGAGATAAATATTCTCCAGGACACAGATGCACTACAAAAAACTTTACAACTTCGAAGCAGAGAAAGAAGAGGAATCTTAAGATAGTAACTTCGACGAGGAAACCAATGAAGGAAACAAGACTCCTAATCCAGATCCAGAAGAAGAAAATATGCCAAGAATTTCTCTGGCAGCTATCAGAGGGATAGCTCAACCATAAAGTATGTCGTTAAATGTGATGTTTGTCAAAGAAATAAAATTGAAAATATTCCAACTCCTAGTTGACTACACCAATTACAGATTCCAAAACAAAATTGGGAGGAAATCTCAATGGGTTTCATTGAAGGACTACCTATGTCCGATGGTAAGGACAAGATATTTTTCGTAGTAGATAGACTCACCAAATATGCCCACTTCATGAAAATTAGAAAAATTGACACAACCAAGCAAATTGCGGAAGTGTTTTGTAAAAAAATTTACAAACTACATGGTTTTCCCAAGATTATTGTCAGTGATAGAGATGCAAAATTTAAAGGCAACTTTTGGAAAGATTTTTTCCACCAAGCAAGAATATCTCTCAACATGAGTTCGGCTTATCATCCCCAGAGATATGGTCAAACTGAAGTTGTAAATAAATGTTTGGAAACATATCTCCATTGTTTCCTCACCGACAAACAAAACAAATTGTCTCAGTGGCTACACCTAGCAGAATGGTGGTATAAGCCACCTATCATACTTCAACTAAAATGACTCCCTTCCAAACCCTATATGGATATGAACCACCTAGGTGGAAGGATTTTTCTCTACACAATTCTAAGGTTCAAGCAGTAAAGAACCACATAGAAGAAAACCAAAGAATTATTAACTCGTTAAAAGAAAATTTAACAATGGCACACAATAGAATGAAGCAACAAGCTGGCCAATACCGAATAGAAAGAGATTTCGAAGAAGAAAATTGGGTTTTCTTCATACTTCAATCCTATAAGAAGTTAGCATTAAAACAACAAGGAAAAAATAATTTATCTCCTAAGTATTATGGACCATACCAAATAATAATAAAAGATAAGTAGTGTGGCTTATGGATTGAATCTACCAGACAATAGTTGAATCCACAACACATTTCATGTATCAAGTCTCAAAAAAGTACTGGGTCAAAATCAAGCAGAGATACCTGAGACTAACGAAGAAGGAAGGATCATATTAGAACCTAAAGGCATACTTGCTACCAAAGAGAAATTAATACGATCCAAGGCTATTAAAGAATATCTTATGAAATGGAAGAGACTACCAGAAGAAGATTCATCATGGGAGACAAAACGGTTTTTTCAACAACACCCAACATTGCCTATGATTTGAGGACAAAATTTTAAGGGAGAGACAATGTTATGAATAAAATATTCATAAATATTAATAGTTAATAAATTAATTAAATTAAATTTCCATTAATTATGAAAGGGAACATGTGTCAAAAGACATGTCCTTAGTCCTTGTGGCCAATCAACACCTATAAAGGCAAATAGCCCAAGGACTTGTAAATCATCATCTGAATATTGAATAACAAAATATATATTATGCACATAAATGTGTCTGCAATTGGTAAATTCAGTGAACAAGGTTTATTTGTTCCAAAAAGCATATAATGTGGATGTGAACTTAGAAGTTGGTGTTTAAGAAATTCATGGCTATTGTGCATTTATCTCAAGATATGTAATATCCCTCTTAGTGCCAAGGAAGATAGTAGTTCACAACATATTGAAAACATATTTGTTTGAAGTTGCATGCTATATAAATTTCCCTAAAGGCATCTTGGGGAAGGTAAAATCACCTAAATTTTCTCCAAAGAAGCATTGGAGAAGATAAGTGCATGTACAAACTTTTCCAATGTTTTTAATTTCAAGCCGAAGTTGTGAATTGAAAAAGATCAAAAATCATTTCAATTGTTAAAGTTGGAATTTGCTACAATAAGGGGAGAGGTTAACTATCTCTCAAATTTTGCTTGAATCTATGCTTTTTGTAACCAAATGACTTCAACATCTTATGCACTTGTCAATATCCCATAACCCAAGAATGGACACAAGCTTCATATCCTCACAACAAGGAGATATCTTTCACTTCTCAAGGAATAGCCCATCATAATGTTAATGAGAGAGTTTATTCTCCTCCTCAATTATATAAATTCTCAATCTACCCTTACTAATTGGGACAAATAAAATAAAATAGAGATGTGCATTATGCATTGATACCTTTCCCATGCTCCTAAAGGAGAATCAATTTCTAATCTAATTAACACCCAAGTAGAGATGGGAGAAGACTCCAAATAAACGAATGTGGAATCTCTTGCCTCTCTTATGTAATGAAGGTCACATCATGAAATTTCATGACTCTCAAACACTTATGTGACAAAATTTTGGTGAAAAGAGCATGAAATACATTCCAAGAGTTATATGTTTTTTGTTTGCAAGAAGTGAGAAATTTAAGCTTTAGTTTCAATAATGCTTTTCAATTCCATTTGGTTGAATTAAACTACATAATTCCCTAGAAATGGGGTGTTGTAGTCATAGTTTACCCCCTAGCGAGTTCCTTATGTTACAAACTAGGGTACTAACTCTTCTGAGCAACTAGTGTGGACTTTACTTAAGATGGATGACCATGTGTTCGGGTTGGGAAACTTATTTGCATACAATGATACAAATGAGACAACCCTACTTTGGATATAAAATGTAAATAACCATCCAAGGCCTTTTAGTTGATCTACAAAGATTTTAACATAGTTGATGTAGTAGAAGATAAATTAGGTTTCTATTATTCAAACTCTGTAACATAGAAAATAAATTATAGGTAAATTATAGGGTGTTCCTTGGTTTCTATGACCCTAACAAAGTCAATTGAAACAAATATTTGAAGCTCTCTTACATGGTTCAATTTCAAGAAGGGAAACTAGCAAGCCATCAAGTGGATTGATATAGACATGCTTTTCAAATACAATATTTTCTATTTTGAGTGCTTAGGGTCTCTACTTTTGCGAGTTTTAACTAGAGCCACTCTTTCAAAACAACGGGGATCCATTACTATATATTATGAGTGGTTGGAAGAATGTGTAGGTCTAAATCTTGATGCATTATAAATACCTCTCATCTCGAAAACCAATTATTTCACTTTTACATTAGAAATATGTGGAATAATGTCCCTTGCCTTGTGCGAAAGACAAGTGGATTATGTGATGGGAGGATGCAACCACCATAATCAAGTCTTTTCTCAAGGAATTTTAACAACAAATTGTTCTATTAAAAGAAAATGTAACTGAATAGTTAAGGAAAATATAGAATACGGAAGCCAATTTCTCTAGTCCTACCTATTTTACAAGGATCTTCCTGTGCAACTCAACTCCAATACCATGTAAAAGTCATTAATATTATAAGTTCCAAGAGACCCCAATTGAAATTTAGGCTTCATTAGTGAAATAGGGATCACAAAATATTTATTTAAGGCCTTTGCTTCCAAGGAAGCAATGGAACAATTATGCTCTTGAAAGATTGGATGGGAACTTATCCAATAAACAATTATTGACAAACTATTTGTTGATAATCAAAATATTGAGTTTTTCAATGAAAATTTGTCAATTTGGTGAAATTAGGGCACTATTATAACCCCCACCATAGTCCAAGTCCCTTTATTAACATGTTCTTTATTTTGTTCATGCTTGTGTTTGTAGTAGTGCTTGCAAAATCTTATTAGGGTTAGGTCTAAGCCCTCAGTGACATAGGTAGAAAAGACAGTCGTTAATCGCAACCTCATAGGTGAAGGAATGATGTTGGCATGGTTTAATTTTTTGATACATCTCATGTTAAGTAGTTGTCACTTGTTCATGTTTAATGGAAGCATTTTGATTAAAAAACAGATGATGCAGTCCCTTAAAAGATAACTTATGTGTAAATGTGATTTTGTGATTTTTTGTTGATATTGGATGGGATGAGATAGCTCTATCTAATATGATCGATGATAATTGATGGGAACCTAACAAGTTTCCATGTGAGTTCTATAGGGCCATATGGGACTTTGTTAAGCTCAATCTAGTGTAGGTCTATAGATAAGTAGTTAAGAAACAAGCATTAGGTATCATGTTGGATACGGTAGTCATAAAATTTGTTCCTAATGTTGGCTAATTCATTTTGATTACAAATCAAAGCTACATTAACCTCTTAACTATATTATAAAAAATTATAGCTAAGGCGTTTTCTTGTAGACATAATTACATTCTCCCAAAAATCATCTATTTAAGAACAAGGGATATATTTCCTCAAAGGATGTTTCTTTTTGATATCATAAAATCGTGATCTAGGAAGGCATGGAATGGTCCAAGTGTTTATTCATTGTCATGAATGGGACAAGTGTTTATTCCTTACAATTGAGCAAGAATGATATTTGAATGAGAATGTAATGGTGGAGTGCCTCAACATTTTCTACATATATCAAGGTCTAGAATTCAAAGGGCCAAGACCTTATGTCACAAGTCAAGTGTTAAAGAAATTCATGTTGGTTGGAATCTAAAGGTTGGTCCTCGATTCAACTAAGGGAACTCTTTAGATTGCTAGGAATTCCCTTTATGATTTATGATTCCCTTGAGGTGTTCTACGACATGATTAAGTAAATCATGCATAAGAGAATTAAAAAATGCATAACCAAGCCTATGTCATTGGCAACCTACTTTCAAATATACCCCAAATTTGTTATGGCCTTTGGACCAGTGTGAGGGATCACTCGTATAAGTAAATAACATGTTGCATTGTAACTAGGTGCATGTGAGGTATCAATGAGAAATAGTATATATAAGGTATTTGTATATCCATTCACACACACAATTATATATGAGTGTTTGATATCATTACCACTTTAGGTTACTTTGGGGCTATTGACCTATGTAATAAGAGTTGTATGGAAACTCATCATCATTGTTTTACTTTAGGACTCATTATTTCCATTCATAGTTGGCATTTTCAATATTTCTCTGGTAATTATTAGCAACTTGGAGCATATCATTAGTGATTCTTGTCATATGTGTTTATTGTTCCTCTTCAAGTTGTTTGACTCCATTTCCAAATGCCTACAAGCAGTTGGCTAAGTCACACAAATGATTTTTATGGGCAATTTTTAATGCCATAATGGTTTTCTTAGTGTTAAATGAACTTTGTGTAACACTCTAACTGATGCAGGAGCATCAAAAACATGATTATTGGTAACCTAAAGAAAACACAAGAGGATGATTGATTATGATGCAAGGGGGATAAAATGTATATGTATAAAGACTCATGATGGAAGAATGATTGATGAACCATGTATGAGAAAAGGTTTCCTAGAAAACCAATGGATATAACCGTTAGTGACTCATTTATTCCAGTGGATGGTGACTTTTTTATATGGAATTAAACTCATGTTTATGTTTGTAGGTAGAGGTGAAGAATGTAGAAGACTAAAGATGAAAACTAAAAAGTAGCAAAGGCAAAGAACCTAGAAGATTGAGAAGGGGCCATTTTAAGTAAACATTGTTCATTAAGGGGGAACATGAAGGAAGAATTCCTACTTGTAGTGTTTAATGAATAATTGCAGTAAAGTAAATTAATTGTAGAAGTCTATGTAAGAATGAGAGATGGAAAGAAACAAGAGAAGTTAGAGATTCATGGAGATAGTTATGGAGATAGTGTGGGGATAGTTATGGAGATATTGTGGAGATGGTTATGGAAATGGTTTGAACCAAATCTTCAATTATGAAATGGTTGTTATGGACACATATGGTTATATAAGGGATCAATTAAACACAAAATAAAAACACACATGAATGTTTTTATTATAAAATTTCCCCTTCATGAGCTTTCTTCATAGATGGTCTCATTGTCCCTTTCTTCAAAATTATGTGTTTTGAATAGTGAATTTGGTGTCATCATATTTTACGTTATCACTAAGGGATTAGGAGTATGGGAACTCTTAATAACCACACTTAGGCTCATCACTTGTGTGCTAAATAAATATGTGTAGCATTAAAGGGTTGGGAATACTAGAAGTTGTTATAAACAACTACATTATGCATGATGTATTTTTGTGGAAAAAATCCATGCTAATGGTTTATTCTACAAGACCTTATTCGTACCCTAATTAAGGGGAAAATAAAAGGAACTTATTTAGCTTAAATAACTTAAAAGTGTGGGAGGCCATCAAAATGTTCTTAAGATGAAAAACAAAAAACCTTAATGAAGTCATCTCATTGAACCAACACTTCTTTTCGTGATCCCCTTTTTCCAAAACCCCTTAACTACTAACCACAACACTTTATTAGTTAAGGGGTTGGGGGTTAAATCTATTGATGCATGTGCATAGGTCGAGCACAAGATGTGAAGATTTGTACAAGAGCTTACCAATGTGACGGGATGGTCACATGGTAATGTTGGAGAAAAAAATTGTTAAGAAATTATGAATATTTAATTTAGGAGTGATTATTGATTTTTTAGAAATAAGTTGGAGAAGTTATTCTTTTGTTGTAAATATAGTTTTCAGTTTTCCCTTATTTTTTGAAGAAGGGAAATCGATTTATTTTCATTACCCATGTTGTAAAAGTCAGTTTCTTTCAGAGAACAATAAAGAACGAGTACTTGGAAGCTCCTAAAGGGAAGAGAAAAAGAGGAACTCATTGTTTCCTCTGTGTAACTACAGTTCTGAAACTTGCAAACACACATGTACCTTCAAAATTGTGTGAACCGAAAGGTATTTTATATGTGAGTGGTGTAAATGAACTGCAATTTGGATTGTAATTTGTGTGATTGTTAAATGGCTTGAGATTGAATCGAACTCTGCAAATTGATTGCCATTGTGAATTGTTGTTAATTCAAAGTTTATTCCTCACACTTGATAATTCTGATACCAATCATTTTTAAAAGCCTATAACTTGTGAATCTATTTACACTAATAATTTGAACATTGTGGCTTCAATCATTGTGCGAGTTGTTCATTCATCTTTTGCATTATTGTTGTAATGATTTCAAAGCCCCATGAAGAAATGTTCTAGTGTAGTGAATGTGTGATATTTACAACAATTTGAGTACTATTACATAGAGACAAAGTACCCTGTTTGGAATTCTGCAAAAACTCTCTTAGACTAGTTGTTCGATTGGAAAATTTGTAATGGTGTGAAATCCTAGGCAAATAAATGCAAGTGAATTCATTCATTGTGTCAAGGAGCAAGTCAGGACGTGAGATTCGGTTCATCTTCCCAGAAATCACAATATAGAAGCTTGATAGGGCAATGCCAAATCATCCTATAGCGAACAACGCAACCAAATCATTATGTAGCGAATGAACAATTAATTTGAGGGAAAACACTACCAAACCATTTCGTAGCGACTGAACTATATATATATATATATATATATATATATATATATATATATATATATATATATATATATATATATATATATAGATATATATATATAGATATATGGAGGATTTCATGTTCGATTTGAAATCTCCTTTTGGCCTGCTAGTTGCACCAATTTGTGGTAACAAAGAAAACCTTTGCATGTGTTATTATCTACAGTGTGAGAGGAGATTGCTATGCGAGCAAAAAGAAAATGAGGTCAAGGAGGCAAACTTGTGGGTAAAGCAGAACTCAGAGAAGAAATAAGGAGACTACAAGCTCATTTAGAGGCCATGGAGGTAGGAAGACAATGAGATCCTGAAGCTTGAGATATTAATGAACCTAAAGAAGAAGTTGAGGAAGAAGGAGAAAGCCCTGCTGAGGAAACTCCATAGGTCAAATTATTGAAGTCATTATTAGGTTCAAGTTCAAGACCAAAGCATGAACTATCTACCTATGATGGAAACCTGACAACTGAAAATTTGTTTGATTGGATCAGTGAGTTAGACAAGTATTTTGAATATGAAGAGATGAACGATGACAAATGGGTGAAGTTTGCAGTAACAAGGTTGAAGGGTCATGCTGCACTATGGTGGGAAAATGTGCAGGCTGAGAGGACAAAGAACAATAAGACATTGATCAAAACTTGGGACAAGATGGTGTCAAAGATGAAAAGTAAATTCTTACCAAAAGATTACTAGTTAACTCTCTACAGGTAGATGCAGAACCTCAAGCAAAGGTCACTGACAATAAAATAATATACCGAAGAATTTTACAAAGTTAACTTAAGAGCAGGTTATGTGGAAGATACCCCGGAAAATACAACAAGTTATATTAATGGTTTAAATATGGATATTCAAGATGAAATAAATACGCTTTCTCCAAGGACCATGGAAAAAGCATACTAATATGCCTTGAAGGCAGAAGAAAAGACAGCAAGAAAGTAGAACTCAGGTAGAGGGTGTGGTTTTGCCAAAGGAAAAGCACATTCAGTTGGAAGAGGAAAGATTCCAACTCAAAAGAATGATGCAGGAAGCTCAAAACAACAAGGAAAATCAAAGAAATAAGGCGGCTCTAAAGGGGGAAGACCTTAATAGAGTGATCTAAATTGGATCCATAAAGACTGTCAAAGAACCATGACTGTATCAGGTCGGAAAAATCTCTAAAGAATCCAAAACAGCGATGAAAAACACCCTAAACGAGTGGCAATGGAAGCCAGTGTGGAACGATGAGGACCTTAGTCAAAGCGCGTTGACCGAGGCCCATGGAGACTACGTGGGAGGTCACACTGCCCCTGGGAGCCCCAGATCAGGAAATAGAGGTGGATTTTGATGCGAAATTAGCGCTAATCGTGCATTGCTGGGCGAACAGGGCCAAAATGGAGGAAGCCCGAGCACTCGGTCATGTTAGGAACTAGAGAACCGCGGGCGGAAAAGAGAAAAGCGCTAAAAGTAAAAAGGCGGGATCCGCGCTCTGGAAAACCAGTGGTATTGATCGGGACACCCTTAAATGGTAAGAGGTTTTGGACGAGAGCAGAGCGATTCCATTCATCGATCGACGTGTGGCAAGCGGAGGTGAGAGAAAACCGTTGTTGATCGTGCGCTATCGGTCGAGCAAGTCAACCGCGTGAAACGTGCATATGGCGTTGGATCTGGGGGACTCATATCGGATGGTTGAGATCACGCTCGATGGAGGAAGCGGAATCGACGAGGGAATACGCCTTGATTTGTAGAGATTTGGAATTCGTTTAACCACCACAGTGGAGGAAAGATTCATACATGACATAACTGAAGAAACGAACCGACGAAGCAGGCTGGCGCTATTTAGAGTTGGACAAGTGGCCACTCCCTGAGTGTTGATGATGATGCCGAACAGGGAACTCCAAGCGCAGCTGCAGAAGGTGAATCGACAGAGGCGGAAAAGGGAACCGAACAGTCTTGGAACGGATGGCCTAAAAGCCATGAACAGAGACAGAATACACAGGGGAGATGAAGTCGAAGTAATTCAGTCAGAGAATCCCAAGAGGAGGACTGAACACAGAGATGGAACACAGAGAAAGAAGGTAGTAAATCAAAGCAGAAAGAGATAGAGGGCCGAGCTAACCAGCGGCAGCATCGAGCACCAGGGAGCTTGAAGATTCAAGCCATCCCATAGAGGATTTGTCCGGGCTGAGCATCACATTGGGCTCTTGCCATTGTAGACCAGAAGGTCACAAAGTTGGCAGAAGAAGAAGAGTCTGTGCACTCCAGTGGCTTGGGGAATCCAAGAACCACTATGCCAAGCAAGTCTGCTTCACGAGAACTCACAACAAGTCCCTGCATTGTAATTCCTTGCTTAAAGGCATAATAAAACAAGGCCACCACTGAAAGCTGGACTGGAGATGTAGCCCTAGAGAATAGGGTTACTGGAAAAATTGTGATGTTACACTCTCAAGTGCTTGTTTTTGTTGAAAATGCATTTGAGAAAAAAGAACAAGACGATATGCTATGAACATGAAATGAAATTGCAAGTATAAGTTCTTGCCATTCATGACAAAGATCTTGAATTTTATTTTCACATTGATCTATTGATGCATTTTTCAAATTCTAAACTCTTGATTGTTCAATACGCTAGAACAAAATGTGTGAAAATAAAAAAATAAAAGAAATGTATAAATCTAAAAATGACCATAATATATGAAGAAAAAGCAATAGAAAAAAATCATTATTTACAATAATGTTACAAAACAGTTGGGACTTGTTTTAATTAATATCCTTCTCACAAGTTTTGGTCATAATAATGCAATCGGAAGAATTACAGGCAATTACTTGTGAATGAGGAAGAGATTCAAGACTATGACTAGGAATGGGAACTTGAAGACTATCAAGATCATAAATAGGAATGCAAAAGTCATCATAACTTGATGGAACATCAAAATGAAAATCTTCAATACTAATATCAGTAAAAGGAGAATCCTCATTTTGAAGCAAAAAATAGCTACCAAGAGTGTGAGGAATTGATAATGATTGATGTGATTCATTGTCCTCAAACTCTAAATAATCATCATAAATGACTTTAAAATTAGTGCTAACTTTCTCTTCCATTTCAAAGAATAAATCAATTCCATAAAAATGATCGGTTTTAGAAACATGAAAAATGTGACATGTTAGTAATTTATTATCTTGATTAGATTTAAGTAATAATTCATCATTAATCGGGTTTGCAATAATTCCTCTATTTGCCATAAAATTACATGTGCCAAGAGGAATTGTTGAATGATTAGGAAAATAATTGTTATCATCAAATAAATCAGGATAAAGGGAAAAATGACTTTTTAAAGATATGAATCTGAAAACCTCTCTACCTGTAAATTCTTCATTATTTTTATAAGACAAATTTCAAATTCACCTTCAGGTGTCTTGTCCACATTTTCCTTGAGAATGAACATTAAGTTTGTCCAAGCTTTGTGATTGCAAACTAATAACATGAGAGAGAGTAGCATGGTCTTCATTGGCATGCATCTCATTAGATTGTTCAACCTGAATTATTGTTTGCAAATCGACTGAATTATTATAAGCAAGAGATTCAAGTTGAGCATCATTAGCTGATTCATTAGCAACAACTTGTTTTATGGGTTCTTCACGATCATCCTTAACATTGCAAATAGTATTTACAAGTTGTAGGAATCTATCATATATTGTTGATGCAATTTCATCATGTTTTACATACGCATCTTTAGTAGGTGAATTTTCAATTGTGTTAACAAAAATAGAAGGTGACTCATCAAAACTTGAAATTATTTGATTATATTGATTTGGAATGCAAGGAATAGAAACTAAATATTTAAACCATCCTATTAACTGAAACTCTAGAGATAAATCTTGAGATTGAAACTGGAAATAGACTATTTTAAATCTAATAAGGAAATCATCCAAAGACTCACCTTCAAATCGGTGAAGTACTTCAAGTTGATCGCAAATCTTTTCATAATCGTAATCCTGAAAAGCATGAACGAAATTTTTTGTAAATTCATCCCAAGTGTGTAAAAAGGAAAATGACAATGGTCTACACCAGTCTTTGGCTAAGCCTATCAAGGTAAAAGTGAACATCTTACACATCACACCTTCATCAGTGTCATAATAGTTACAATTTAAAATAAATTAAAGAACTTTTCTTTTGAAAAGAGATTTCCTACCTTCATTGGAGTGGTTGTAGGTGGAAGTCTAGTGAAGTAACTTCAAATAGAAAGTTTAGAAAGAACCATTGTAAATTAATAAAACTTTTAATGATGAATTCCGTTGTTGAAGAAGTTATAACAACTAATATTTTGAGTACCATGCATGCTCTATTTTAAATATCTAAAACAATGAAAGATGGGCCATCAAAATGAAGAAATAGTTCATATAGTTCAATGACAATTAAATCTATTCCAAATGATAAATTTCTAAGTAAATAGCACTTAGAAATTTAATTGAAGCATAAGAGAAAATTGGAAATATATAACATATCTACGATTCCATTAGATAATTTAGTTGAACTAATAGACAATTATTCTCGTATCAAACAAAAGTGAAAGATATGAGATAATTGGCGCATATATGCCATTAAAAGAGTAAAATTGCATTAACAAATAGAAGTATTTGAATACAAATAAACCTTATTCCATTGCTCTGCTTTGCAATGGATCTCCTCAACAATATTCCCAAGTATATGAGCTCTACCATTGGAGGAAAGAGCTACAATAGTGCAAACTCTTCCTCAAATACAAAGATTGAATCTTGAAAGGAAAACCACCCCAATAAATCAGATCCGAGTATTCCTCTCCTCCTACAGCTAAAATACTCCTCACAATTTAGTGCAAAGAGCCTCAAAATTGCAGAAAAGAGGGACCCTTTCCTCATTCTTAAAACAATTATTTATAATTACAAAAAGAATCTCCAAAAAGAGGAAGTTGTTGGAAGAATGACTAAGCTCTCTGATTTTAGTTGGGAGGAATCCCTTTCTCTTATTTGTTGGTTCAATCTCATTGTTTTGAGATCTCTTTGCCTCATCTTTCCAACAAAATTCCTGCAAAAATAAAATTGAAAGCAATTAAACTTGCATAACAAAATTGAAAATACGAATTAAGAAAACAACTTTTCAAATGATAAACTAATTAAATAAATTAAATAAGGGAAATGTGTGGTTCTCATTGATCTTTGTCGAGATTTCTTTGGCACACAAAGACAATCTTTGAACGAATTTGCAACAACACAAGTTTTGACCAATCAAAATCCTAAAATAAAGCTTAGAAAATGAATTTCTTGTTACAAATTCGTAGCTCCAACTTCTGCTAAATTTTAAGCATAATAAATATTCATATTTACTTGATTTAATGTCTCCAGATTATTTTTCATGAAATTATCTTTCTAACGAACCGTTTTAGACCTCATTTAGCTGAGTAAACTCAAAATAAAAACTTCCAAATATTAAATTCCAAAATAACCAAAATGCTAGAAAATGCACTATTTGAACCAAAAAAATCTACGCAGTTTTATAAAATTTATCCTTAATAAAAAATATTTTTTAATCAAATTTAAAATGATAAAATATTAAAACAAAATCTAAAAACATAATATAAATATTAAATTAATTAATCTAAATAAAAGAATTTTCAATAAAATAAAGATTAAATTTCATAAAACATAAACAAAACAAGTATGAGTTCAAATATGGTATACGCGCCCAATGAGTTAACCGGAGGGATAAGTGGTAATGTATGGGAATTGAAGTCACATGAAGGAGGGAGAGGGGAGAAACCAACGTGGTGGAGAGTGGATCCCCTCTCCACCATATGCTATATAATATAATGAGCTCCTCTCTAATGTTAACACAAAGGCCCTTCAGCCCCTCCCACTAATCCTTACACACCTTTCACTTACGTCATTTCGGGGATGGGATCACGGGAGGCATGAAATGTTTAAAAATTGAACCTCACTAGGCTGGAAAATTGGATGATGTAATAAATATATTTTAAATTATTTTTCTTTTATATTTGTATTATGTAAAATTCATGTTATTTACAATGTGGTTTATATAATATAGTTTAGGCATGTATTTCGTTATATTGTTCAATCTGAACTATTGTTTGCAAATCCACTGAATTATTATAAGCAAGATATTCAAGTTGAGCATCATCACTCGATTCATTAACAACAACTTGTTTTAAAGGTTTTTTAGATCATTCTTAACATTGCAAATAGTATTTGTAAGTAGTAGGAATCTATCATATATTGTTGATGCAATTTCATCATGTTTGACATATGCATCTTTAGTAGGTGAATTTTTAGTCATGTTATTAAAAATAGAAGGTGACTAATCAAAACTTGAAATTATTTGATTATATGGATTTGGAATGTAAGGAAGAGAAACTAAATATTTAAACCATCCTATTAACTGAAACTCAGGAGATAAATCTTTAGATTGAAACTGGAAACAAATAAATTTAAATCTAATAAAGAAATCATCCAAAGACTCACCTTCAAATCGGTGAAGTATTTCAAGTTGATCACAAATATTTTCATAATCATAATATTGAAAAGCATGGAGGAATTTTTTTGTGAATTCATCCCAAGTGTCTCTAGCGGAAAATGGCAATGGTCTAAATCAGTGTTTCGCTAACTCTGTCAATGTAAGAGTGAACATCTTGCACATTACACCTTCATCAATATCATAATAATTACAATTTAAATAAATTGAAGACCATGATGAAAAACAAAAATTATTTTCCTTACCAAGAAACTTTGTTTTTTACAAGAACTTTACTACCTTCATTAGAGTGGTGGTAGGTGGAATTCTAGTGAAACAACCCCAAATAAGAATTTTAGATGGAGCCATTATAAACGGATAAAACTTTAAAAATACAATAGTTCAAAAGATACTACTCGTCAATGGCCCTTCTTCTAGTAGAAAAATGTTGATGGCCAAAAATGATCTCATCAACATCAGGGAGACCACTTGGTCAGAGGCCCGAATCAGAATTTTTTCTGTTTAGATTGGTGGTTCCGACTGGTTCTACCAGGACAAGTTATCCCCCCAGTCTTCCTGCTGACTTGTCATATATTTAATTAACTATCAACAAGAAGAGAGAAATTAGATTTACCTTCTTGCAGTGCACATGCAATAAATAAACCCTTAAGCTGAAACAAGGGCTCAGCCAAGCCACCAATGCAATTGCTCTTGCATAAGGAGACTTCAACAAATGTGATAAATTAATCTAACTCTAAATATAGATATAAATGCAGTGCAAAAATTAAAGGAAACTAATCTAACTCAATAATTAGGAGATAGACTGCAAATACCAAGTGTAAGGATTTAAATAACATGGGGATTTAGCACGTTTTGATGATGAATGACCAACTATTGAAAATTTTCTAACAACTAATATTATGAGTACCATGCATGATATGTTTTAAATATATAAAATAATGAAAGATGGTCAATCAAAATGCATAAATAGTTCATACATTTCAATAACAATTAAATATATTTCAAATGACAAATTTCTAAGTAAATAGTTACTAGTAAATTTAATTGAAGCACAAGATGAAATTGGAAATAAATAATAGATCTATAATTCCATTAGATAAGAGAGTTGAACTAATATACACTCATTCTTATATCAAACAAAAGTGCAAAATATGATATAATTGGCACATATCTGCCATTAAAAGTGTAAAATTCGGATTAGCAAATAAAAGTATTTGAACACAAATAAACTTGATTCCCTTACTCTATTTTGAAATGGATCTCCTTAACCATCTTCCCAAGACTATGAGCTCTGCAACTGAAGGAAAGAGATGCAATAGTGCAAACTCTGCCTCAAATACAAAGATTGAATCTTGAAAAGAAAACCCCTAAATAACTCATCTCTGAATATTCCTCTCCACCTACAACTAAAATCCTCCTCACAAAAGTGCAAAAAGCCTCAAAATTACAGAAAAGAGGAACCATTTCCTCATTCTCAAAACAATTATTTATAATTACAAAAAGAATCTCCAAAAAGAAGAAGTTCTTGGAAGAGTGACTAATATCTCTTATTTTAGTTGGGAAAAATCCCTTTCTCTTCTTTGTTGATGCAATCTCATTATTTTTATATCTTTTTGCCTCATATTTCCAGCAATTTCCATACCACAATAAAATTGAAATCAATTAAAATTGCACAACAAAATTGAAAATACAAATTAAGAAAACAATTTCTCAAATTAAAATCTAATTAAATAAATTAAATAAAAGAAATGTGTGTTTCTCATTGATCTTTGTCAAGATTTATTTAGCACAAAAAGGTAGTCTTCAAATGAATTTTCAACAACAAAACTTTTAGCCAATCAAATTCTAAAAACAAAGCTTAGAAAATGAATTTCTTGTTACAAATTTGTAGCTCCAACTTCTACTAAATTCCAAGTGTTGACACCTAATCTTTGGGATTAGGAAAATCTATGTAAATATTGTAAACAATATAATAAAGGAAATTGGAAGACAAAGAGACATTAGAGATGAATCCCAATAGTATCCCTCTCCTTGTATATATTCATTTTCTCTTTTAATGCAAAATACAATTGATTCGTGGAGTTACTCTCCTAGCCTGGCGTGGTATTAGAGTGATAGGTCCCACTATAATTTTTTGTTTGTAACTCCTGAAATTTCCCCTGCTTTTCCCTTTGTCCCCTCAAATTTAGTTTTAGATTCCTTTTGAATCTCAAATCTCTATGCGCAAAATCTTCTTCTTGTATATTGGAATTCAACTCTTAGACTTATGTCTGGTTGAACGATAGTTATGTTGTTATCTCTAGTGCATTGGCTCCTTACTTCCCTGAATTAATTATGCTTCTCTTTACATATTTGAAGATTATTCATTGGATTGTACATTGGTGTAGAATTCATAGCATTGAAAAATGCGTTGAAGTAGTGATGAACACTTCTAAAATTCTGCGTTGAGGTAAATCTGACCGTGAGCTTCTCTATGCATTTTTCTCTAGATTATGGAGGTGTGTTGAACTTCAAATGACGAGTATGTATGATGGTTGGAATCCTGCGATTATTTAAAATCAATGTTGTTCCAGGATGGCCATGTTCCTTTTCTTAATGATCGTGTTCAAATGGTGTGTATATGGGGAGGACTTGTGAGTATATTATAATGATTCTCATACATGTTGGTATTGTATGGTGCATTATCCTTTGTTTTTTTAAGACCGTGCGTTCCTTGTGTGCGTTGAATGTTGCATTGCATTTTATTTTGGGTGGCCGAAGAGGAAGAGGAAGAGGAAGGAATAATTTTAGAGGCAAGGGGGGGGGGGAACATTTCCAAGGAGAAAGGTTTGATCTTCATTGCATATGGTGTAATAGAAATGGACATGATGCTTCCATATGTAAGTTGCCTTGGGACAGAATCGAGCAGGAAAGAAATGAAGAAAAAGGTAAAACATTCGTAAAAGGAAAGGAAAAGCACCTGAGTCTACTCATTATGTTGTGGCACATTGTAACATTGGATTAACTGAAGACTTATTTAATGCTTCACTTGCTTCATGGAAAGATGCTCGGTTGCTTGATTTAGGAGAAACTTGTCACATGACTTTCAAAAGAGATTTCTTTGAAGAATTCACTGACAATGTTGATTGAGCAACTTACTTTGCAGACAAGTCAAAACTCAAGCCATCAGGGCTTGGCACCATCAGGCTCAAACTGTCTAGTCTTCCAAACTTTATTATACACGATGTTCTATTCCTCCCAGAATTGAGGAGAAATTTTTTGTCTTTGTTCCACATCCGCCAACAAGGACACTCCATTCACATATTTGATGGCAAGGTTGAGGTCAAAAAAACATCATATCACTCACTTTTCATGACTGGGGTAAAAGAAAAAATACTTTTGAAGCTGCAAGGAACCTCTACTCGTACACAAAAAAATTCTTACATTTCTCATTATGATGAAGGTGCACTTCCATCAAGTCTTTTATGGCATGCTATATTTGGAAATTTGAACTATGAATGCCTTCATTTGTTGAAGAAAAATGATGTTACTAGTTTGCCTACAATTCCTAGGAAACTTAAACAATATGATGCTTGTATCTTAGTAAAGCATAACAAACAATCATTTCATGACTCTCATTCTAGAGCATATAGAAAACTTGAACTTATTCATTTTGATTTATGTGGCCTAATTCTTGTTCCTTCTGCAAATGGTAATAAATATACGATGACATTTATTGATGACTACACTGGAATGTGTTGGGTTTATTTATTGAAGAACAAATATGAAGCTTTTGAAACATTCAAGAACTTGCATACAAGGATTGAAGATGATGCACAATCTCATATTGGCTCTATTTGTACTGATAATGGAAAAGAATATACTTCAAATGAATTTGAAAACTATCTTCGCCAGCATGGGATTGAACATCAAACAATTGTGCCTTATAATCCCCAACGGAATAGAGTAGTTGAAAGAATAAAGAAGACAATCTTAAATACGATACATTTAATGATGTTTTTCAAGAATGTTAAGTTGATGTTTTGGGTTGTTGCAGTTCTATGTGTTGTGTATATAAAGAATAGGTGTCCAACTCATGCCATAAAAAACAAGACTCCCTATGAAATGTGGTATGGCCACATTCCTTTAGTGAGGCATCTCAAGGTTTTGGTTCCACTTGTTATACCTTGATACCTAAGGAACAAAGAAACAAGCTTAGTGTAGGGAGTCGAAAATATATCTTCTTGGGGTATTCAGATACCTCCAAAGCATACCATCTCTATCATGAAGTGAATAAGAATTTTATAATATCTAGATATGTGATATTTTTTAATCTTCCAAGACTGATAATCTTGTTGAGCAGTAGCTTGATCGCTTGGATAGATTCATACATGCAAAGTATTTTCAAGAATTTTATAATGAGATTCCACATATTGAAGGGGGGGATCCCTATTCTAGATCAATATATGGAATATCCTTCTGAAGCACTCTCTCACCCTCATGAAGATCCAACCACTGATCAAGATGAAACTTTGAGTGATGTGATTGACAAAATTGGGAGGCTAAATCTTGATTCAACCCATCTCAGTCAACTAAGCAACCCGGGCCATCTCAGAAAGGTCCTCCAAATTGGCTAACAAAGACACTTAAAAGTGTGCATCCTGATGAGGTTGGAAAGACAAGAACGAGAAGCTCTATTAGATAGAATGGAGGTGATGTAGACGATCCTGATTCACTTGTTGATATGGATGTTTCTAATGGTTGTGAACTAGATTTTTCTACAGATTGCGAACCAACTTCCTTCAAAGAAGTTGTTTCTCATGATGAATGGAAAGAAGCAATGCATAAATAATATGATGCTTTGATAATAAAAAATGGCACCTAAAAGTTGGTTGATCGTCCATTGGGAACTAAACCAATTGGCTGCAAGAGGGTCTTTAAGAACAAGTATAAAGCAGATGGCTCACTTGACAAGCATAAAGCTAGGCTTTTGGCAAAGGTTTTTTCACAGAAGGAAGGGGTCAACTATGAGGAGACATTTTCCCCCACATCAAAATGGGCTACCATTCAAACACTATTTTCCTTGGCAATATAGGACGGTTGGAAATTCCATCAAATGGATGTAAAAATTGCTTTCTTGAATGGAGATTTGAAAGAGAATGTATTAATTATGTGTCAACTAGAAGGATTTGTTGTGAAGGGTCAGGAACACAAAGTATGAAAGCTTGTAAAATCCATGTATGGCCTCAAGCAAGCATCACAAGCTGGGTACGAGAAATTGAATGAGCATCTTCTGAAACTTAATTTCAAACATTATGATCTTGATAATGCAACTTTGTTTGTCATGAAAGTTGGAAAAACAATTGTATATCGTGTGGTGTATGTAGATAATCTCTTGATGGCAAGGAATAATGAGAACTACTTTGCATCCATAAAGAAAGAACTAAGGAAAGGTCTTGAAATGATAGATTTTGGCTATGTTCACTACTATCTTGGTATTGAAGTAACCCAACATTCAAAGTTTATATTTCTATCTCAAAAGAAGTACATTGGAGATACGTTGAACAGGTTTGGCATGGATGAGTGTAATCCTTTAACTACTCCAATGGAACATAATATAAAGCTCACATCCACTGAAGGAAAATAATTTGAGGATGCAACAAAGTACAGGCACCTCGTAGGAAATCTCAACTACCTGACTACTACTGGACCAAACGTTTCATTTGCTAATGGAATCCTCTCCAGGTTTATGCAAAATCCTTCTGAGGGTCATTGGTTTGCTGCAAAAGAGTTCTAAAGTACTTAAACGGAACTCAAGACTTTGGACTCAAATATACACATGTGGGTGACTTCAGCTTGATTGAATACTCTGATTTAGATTTCGATGGAGATAAAGAAAGTGGAGTATCTAGTTTAGGCTATGTTATGAGTCTTATATAAGGAGTTGTCTCCTAGAAGTCACGTAAAAAATCAATTCCAGTTGATTCCAAAACTGAAGCAGAATATGTGGCAGCAGCTGAAGCAACGAAGGAAATTGTGTGGCTTAGAAAAAATATGGAATATTTGCAGGAGAAACAATTGCATCCAACTCATCTTTTGATTGACAACACTTCTGAAATAAAGTTAGCTAGGAACCCAAAGTTCCATGATCGAAACAAACACATCAATACAAAGTGTCATTTGATTCGACATCATGTTGAGGCCAAAACAATCCACCTACGACATTGTTCCACAAATGCACATATTGCAGACATCTTCACCAAAGCACTTGGAAGAGAAAAGTTTGAAAGATTCAGAATGATGCTTGGACTCACCAACATCCCTTTATATTAATGAGGGGAATGTTGACACCTAATCTTTGAGATTAGGAAAATCTATGTAAATATTGTAGATAGAAAAATAAATGAAATTGGAAGATGAAGAGACAATGAGAGATGAATCCCAATAGTCTCCATCTCCTTGTATATATTCATGTTCTCTATTAATGCAAAATACAATCAATTCATGGAGTTACTATCCTGGCCTGAAACTAGGCATAGTAAATGTTAATATTTGTTTGGTTTATGCCTCCATATTATTCTCTATAAAATTATCTTTCTAACGAACTATCTTGGGCCGCATTTGGCCAAGTAAAACTCAAGACAGAGTCTTCCAAAGATTGACTTCCAAAATAAGCAAGGAGCTGAAAAATGCATTGTTTGAAAAAAAAAAAATTGGGCAGTTTTATAATGTTTAGCTTTAAAAAAAATATAAAAAAATATAATATATATATATATATAATAAAATTTAAAATATTAAAAAAAAAATCATAACATAAAAATTAAATTAATGAATATAAATAAAAGATTAATAAAATAAAAAATACATTTAATAAAACATAAACAAAACAAGTTTGAATTCAAATAAGGTATACATGCTCTATGAGTTAATGGGAGGCATAAGTCGTAATGTATGGGAATTGGAGTCACGTGAAGGAGGGGGAGGGAAGAAGCCGACATGGTGGAGAGTGGGTCCCCTCCCCACCATATTCCATATAATATAATGAGCTCCTCTCTAGTGTTAACACAAATGCCTTTAAGCCCTGCCCACTAAACCTTCCACGCCTCCCATTTACATCATCCTAGGATGGGATCCCGGGAGGCATGAAATGTTTAAAATTTGAACCTATGGGGGAATAAATATATTTTTAGTTTTTTAATTTTATATTTTTATATTTTTATTATATTTTTATTGTGTAGTTTCAAGGGGCATCGCAATTGGTGACCGAAATAATGTGAAATTTATGAAAATTGAGAGATCCAAGGTTCAAATCCCTCTGATTGTGACTTGATTTACAGAGAGGAGGACAGGCCGTATACCCCCAAAGGTTTACTAGTAGTTACGTGTAAAGAGGGCTGCTAGGTTCCTCTGGGATATATATATATATATATATATATATATATATATATATATATATATATATATATATATATGCATATTATTTACAATGTGATTTATATAAATAGTTTTGGATATCGCTCTTGTGCAACAACATCCTCGGAGGCTCCGGGTACTACACTTTATTCCCCTCCCTTGGAACCTCTTCATTCCTATCATGTTGATATTATATCCTATGTTTCATGTTCCATTATGAATGATAGGAGATCCTATACATGTCATTTATCATTTTTTGCATGTCCCATGGCTTCTGTAACACCCCCTCCTCCCAAGTCCACCCAATCAACCGGCGAGTCGTGGTAAACATGCGAAAACAGAGGCTATTGTAAGGGATTCAACTTCCTTGGTGACCTTAAGGAAATGGAACCGATGGAAAATATCAAACAAATCCATCCACATTAGCAAAACACTCTCAGGAGACCTGTCAACCACTCAGACATCTTGTCCCTGAGTCCCACTGATGATTTAAGCATTTTAACCATTGGTCTCTCTCATGCTATAGGAAATACGACGACCAGAAGCCAAAGTTTCTCTCATAGGACTATATGCCAGTGTCCATGGGCTTTTTCCAGTAGCCCTGTGCCAGCGTCCCTAGACTTTTTCCAGCAGAGCTGTGTCAGCGTCCTTGGGATTTGAGCCACTTTTGTAGCCCAGAATCTCGGTCTCTGCCTAGAACTTGTTATAACCTTCATAATCCATCAAAGACATGATGACAATATAAACCAATCAAAAATCAACCTCAGGACTAGGCCTGAGCATCCCCAATCGGGACTGGAATTTTGTTAAACACTTGGCATCAATGCAACCTACAGGTCTAGGATACAAGACAAAGCATAAATGACTCAAAGAACTTATGAAACATAACTAGAAGGATCGCCTCCTTCTCCATTGAACTATTATAACATTAATTAGGTCTTGCATCCATCATTTTTAAATTACAAGTAAATACATAAAATAATCGTGGCATGAATTAGTCATTTAACCATGCTTATAACCAGCATAAAACCATATAAAGATTAGAGATATGGCAGCCATTAAATCCACATATAAACCAGTGCAAACATAAGAGAACTTAACTTTTATAAATCATAGGAAAATCTTACCAGGTCTGGGACTTCCACATACCACCCGACCATAGACATGGTTGACCAAATCTCTCTTTGAGCCAGCCACCCCCATGCCATATTCCAAGCATGAATGTGGGATCTCATAGAACAACCTATCCATGAAAAGCCAAGGGAATCCAAAGGTTAAACCACCTCCACCCTCATCAAACCATGATCACACCAAAACCAGTGCTCTAATCACAACCAAACCGAACTTGGAATGTCAACTAGAATCCATCACTATTCTTGAGGAATTTTTTGTCCCCTTGTCTCTAAGGATTTACCACAATCCAATCTCGAATCACTAGACCCTAAACCAAGACCAGCCTCTCAGGCTTTACCATAATCCAAACCTAGATCACTAGGCCCTAAACTGAGACTTCTCCCTCAGGCTTTACTGTGTATCCCGCTAAAACCGGTCAAGGGATTCCTAGGCCTTTGGGAATGAAACTTGAGACCACCTCTGCCTCGGATTTAAAATCCATCCAGCAAACCAAAGATCAAAAACCAAAATAAACATACCAACACCATGGCATCCATAAAAAGGAAAGGCTAGGCTGAAAACCACTATCATAACCCGACAAACCAATGCCACTAATAACAAAAGAACCATGCAAAGCCATACATGTCCAAACCAACTAGAAAATCACACATGCAAAAGGTTACCTGCAAGTATTCCTGTTGAAACTGCATGATCCTACTCTTCTTCCTTAATCCTTTCTTTCCTTCATTTCCCTTTGCTTGCTTTTTCTTCCTTGAGCCAAATCTAGAGGGCTCCAAGAAAACTCTAAGTGACCAAGAGTGAGAGAAAGAGAGAGAATGAGAGAGAATGAGAATAATGAGAGAGCTCCAAACTTGAATTGATAAAAGGTTACCAACTGATCCTGAAAAGCATTTTTATGAATGAGGCCTCTAATTTCTTCCTTTTCCATTATTTTCCTTCAATTTTCTCCTCACATGCAACCTGTGACCTTTCACCTTACTTTTCTTATAATTTCCTTTATTTTCATTAATAAATGTGCCAAAAATGTCATTTTGTCTTTTAATGTCTTTGCCTTTGCCAATTTCCTTAGCCAAAAACACACATCCAGTTATGCCCACTAGGCTATCATTGCCCAACATTCAGCTTGGAATAAGTGTTCCTTAACTGTGGTATTATTTTTCTTTTATTAAATTTTATTACATGAAATTTTCACGAGGGTTGTTACAGAACTATCCCCCTTGGGGAACATTGTCCTCAGTGTTAAACCACACTAAGACCTCAGCAAATCTTCTTGAAAAGCAAACATACTACCCATGGAGCTTTATAACTTAGCTCGTTGCAGTATTTACAATGAAAGACCTGCTAAAAAAAAGCATCATGACAACATGACAATATAAAAACCATAATAACATGACACCCATACCGCTTATTGGAGCCTTATAACTTAGCTCATGGCGGTATTTAAATCCATGTACATATACATGCATATACCAAAACATCATCAAAACATATGCCAAAAATATACCAACATAAAATCAAAATTGCTTTGCCTCAACTAGCAAACAATGAAGGATATGGGGCTCACATCTAATCCGCCATCTCCTATGTAGCTTCTTCAGGCCCAAAGTGCTTCCACTACAATTTAACTTGCTCTATCGCTCTATTCCTGAGCATGAGATGTTTCTGCTGCAATATGCACTGAGGCTCCAATTGTAACTCTCCTTCTTGCTCCATCTGTAATACAGACCAATCAATAACATGACCAACATCCTTTATATACTTCTTGAGCAATGAAATATGTCAAACATCATGGACTTTCATTGTTGGAGGCGGTGCAAGTCTATATGCCACTGGTCCAATCCTCTCAAGGATCTCAAAATTCCCACAATACTATTGTGCCAACTTGGCACATCACCCAATCCTCAAAGACCTTTTCTTGGGCTTGATGCTCAAATACACATGCTCCCCAACCTAAAACTCCTTGAACATCTGTGTTGATCTGAATAACTATTTTTTCTATCATGTGTTACCTTTAGATTCTTCTTTATAACCTGCATTTCCTTCTCCATGTCTGTCAACATGTTTGGTCCAATAAGTACCATGTTCACTAGATCACTCCAACTGATGGGAGTGTTACAACTCTGCCCATACAATGCCTCGAAAGGACTCATCCTCAATGACTCCTGATAACCATTTTTGTATGTGAACTCAACCAATGGAAGATACTCCTCCCATTTATTTTGTTGGTGCATCTCGTACATCCTCAACATATCCTCCAAGATCATATTGAACCTCTTTGTATGTCCATCTATCTACGAATGATAAGATGTACTGAAGGCCAACTCTGTACCCAAACCTGCAAATAGCTCTTTCCAAAACTTGGAAGTGATCTTTGCATCCTTGTTCGACACAATCTTCTTTGGAACACCATGCAATCTCACTATCTCTCTGATGCACACTTGTGCTACCTCACTGGTTGAATATGTAGTCTTTACCAGAATGAAGTGAGCTACCTTGCTTAACCTGTCAACCACAACCATAATAGAGTCATGTTGCATCACTATCCTCGAAATACCAGTGATGAAATCTATGGAAATGACCTCCCATTTCCATTCCAGAATTGCTATAGGTTGTATTAAACCACCTGGATGCTTAGATTTCGCCTTTACATGCTGACAATCTAAACATCTAGCCACGATCTTTGCCACTTCCTTCTTCAGATTTGTCCAATAGTAGAACTTCTTCACCATCGTCAACGTCTTCTGATATCTTGGATGACCCAAGTATGGCTTGGCGTGAAACTCCCTCAAGATAAGCTTCTTGAGCTCATTGTGATTCGGTACATAGATCATGTCTCTAAATCTCACCAAACCATATGTTGTGAGACGATAGTCTACATCCCAATCACCTATATTTGTACCTGCACCTGTACCTATACCTCTGCTCTATTGTAACCTATGCATGATCTCCATGTATTTGTCATCCTATTGCCCTGCCTGCAAGATCATATCCTGTAACTTTGTCCCATAAGAGCTCATAGTTGCTATATGATTTACATGTACCTTCCTGCTAAGAGCATCCACAACCGAATGTCCTTCACTTTGATATATCTGATCTCGAAGTCGAACTCACTAAGGGTAGCCAACCATCTAGCTTGCCTGGAATTTAAATTCCGTTGATCAAACAAATATCTCAACCCATTGTGATCACTCCTCAATGTAAACCTCATGCCCAGAAGATAGTGCCTCCACATCTTCAATGCATGTATAATCGTTACTAGATCAAGATCGTGTGTCGGATAGTTTTGCTCATGCTTATTCAGTTTTCGTGACTCATAGCACACTACCTGTCCTTATTGCATGAGAACTCCACCAAGTCCTCTCTTCCAAGCATCTGCACACACTACAAACTCCTTGTCCGGATCTGCAATCTTTAGCATTGGTGCATGTGTTAACAACTGCTTAATATGCTCAAAACTAACCTCACACTCCTCTATCCATTAAAAATTCTTACCTTTTTGCTGCAATGATGCGATAGGATATGCAATGCGTGAGAAGTTTCTGATGAACCTCCTATAGTAACTTGTCAATCCCATTAATGATCTCACCTCATCCACATTCTTAGGAATTTCCCACTCCATGATGGCCCTTATCTTTTCTGGATCCATTGATATGCCATCCTTGGAGACAACATGCCCCAAGTAATGTACCTCAGTATGAAAGAAGTTGCACTTGCTAAGTTTAGCATATAATTGATGCTCTCTTAGTGATTTCAACACCACTGCTAAATGCTCTTCCTCATTCTTAGAATATACCAATATGTCATCAATGAATATAATAACAAACTTGTTTAGATAAGGACGCAACACACTATTCATCAAACACATAAATGTAGCTGGAGCATTAGTCAAACTGAATGAGACAAAAACAAACTCATAATGCCCATACCTGGTCCTGAATGCATTCTTGAATATATCATCTTCCTTTATGCATACCTAATGTTATCTCGATCTCAAGTCGATCTTAGAGAACACTGTTGCTCCCTTCAACTGATCAAACAAATCATAAATCCTCAGCAATGGGTACTTGTTCTTAATCGTTACTTTGTTCAGTTGCCTATAATCAATGCACAATCTAAGAGTACCATCTTTCTTCTTCACGAACAACATTGGCGCAACCCAAGGCGATACACTTGGCCTAATGTACCCTTTGTCCAACATTTCCTTCAGCTTCAAATCTAACTCAACCAACTCAGGTGTGCTCATCCTGTATGGTGATTCTGATGTTGGAGTTACCCCTGGCACCAACTCAATAGAAAATTCTACTTCCCTGTGAGGTGGCAACTTTGTAATTTCCTCAGGAAATACATCCTGAAACTGCTGCAAAACTGGGTATCTACTTAACACATATGCATCCTCAGCCTCCTTACCCTTGTCACTAGAAATATGTACTGCAAACATCACACAACCTTCTATACAATTGCGCTTAGCCTGCATAATGGTAACCATCCTCACTAATGTAGCCTTCTTCTTCCCCTACAAAGTCCTCTTTTCCCCACTATCATCCACACACTCAATGGTCTTGTCGAAGAAATCCACCTTGGTTTTGTGAAGGTATATCCAATCCATACACAAAATCATACTATATGATCCCAATGGCAATACATTCAAATGTGGTTCTGTAGACATACAATTTAACTCAAATACACAAGCTCTTACCCAATGTTGAAATCACTTCTTTGTTCCTGTACCCAATTGTACCAACCAAGTTTCTACATGCACTTCTTTTCTCAAACCACACTAATCCACGAGGTCAGGATTAATATAATTATAGTTAGATCCAAGATCAATCAAAATAGAAACAACTTGATCACAAAGCTTACTGTTCATCTCAATTATCAATGCCTGATGATTTGCCTATGTGTTGTCCACAACTACATAGATCTGAGGAATGATATGACTGACATCACCAACTATATGTGCCTCCTGAGTACTGTAGATATGGGGTATACCACCACTCTGATACTATGAACAATCCCTCTTACGATTATCCTTACCACATATCCAACACTGCAATGGTTCCCTATCATCGCCTTTAACTTGCTACTCTCCACGCCCCTTCTCAGTTGTATTGAATCTCTTGTAAGGAATTGCATTTTCTTTCTCACTTGCATCTTGAGTTTTTCCTCTCTTTGGTGGCCATTTTCCTTTATCTTTCTGATTTCTTTTCAAGTCATGCTTAGGCTCAACTTTGCGCTTCAACTGCTCATAAAAATGCTTCAACTTTCGGATGGCCTCCTCCAATGATCTAGGCTCATCGAACTCAATCTGGTCTCTGTATGCAACTAGAAATCCACTGATGAATCTTTGAACTTTGACATTCTCCTCCCTGAGGTAAGGCACATATCTCAACAACTCCAAAAATATGCTAGTATACTCATCATTTTTCATAGAACCCATCTACAACTCAAAAATCCTTAGCTCTGTCATCATAGTACCTCTCAGAGAAGTACTTATTCTTGAAGAGCCATTCAAATGCATGCCAAGTTAAATCTTCCTCAGGTATGCCTTTGAAATTCTTCACATATTCCCACCAAATATCTTCTTTACCTTTGAGACTAAAAGTAGTTATCTTTGCTTTCATGTTTTCTGAATAATCATGCAATCTGAAGAATTTCTTCATACCAAGAAACCATGCTTCTACATCCTGTGATTTATTCATCTCTCCATCAAATGTAGGTGGCTTTTCCTTCTTAAACTCATCCATAAAGTATCCCCTATCATTCCTCCTATAAGGATGATAACGATGACAATCATGATGCCTATCAGAACTAGAAATGGAATAGTACATGTGTCGATCACCTCTCCTATATAGAGTGTCCAACAACCTGCCATCTCTAATCGTGTCAGATCTATCTGACCTATGTCTACTAGGAGACCTACTCCCATATGCCCCATTAGTTTTTTCTTCACGTCCATGGTTGATCTGAAGTGGTCCCTATCGCTGTAAAACTGACAAACTATGAAGTAGTATCGCATTCACCTTTGCTTGTTTCTCTTGTGCCTACACGATTTTGTCATTTTCTGCTTTGAAACTCCTTATTTCTTCCTTCATGATTCTCAATGTGTCTGCCAAGTCAGAAGAGTGCCCTGCACCACACTTCTCATATGATGCATAGGGAGATTCTATGTAGTCTACCACCTTGTTGTTCATCTAATCTCTTTCCTACAAGGCATACTATGTCAGCTAAACCAAATCATAATAAATCAATGGACCTTAGCATAATTCAAGGAGGATACCTTGTCTGAAATATCATCAAATTAGTGTGATACATATATAACATAATCATAACAAAATATATACATATATCGAATGTGTATCAACGCATAAACATCATTCTAGCTAGGGTCTAGTCATCAATGCAAGGCCATATCAAGAATGCATGTTATGACCTCATGCATGACAACAACCATTACTCCATTGCACACATTTCCATATGCAACTATCAACATGCATAAGCAATGCCTAATCAACTACACATACGTAATAATGCATGTAGTCGAGCATAAGCGATCAATTCAAAGCCATATCAACAATGCATGTTATGACCTCATGCATGACAACAATCATTACTCCATTGCACACATTTCCACATGCAACTATCAACATGCATAAGAAATGCCTAATCAACTACACATACGTATGAACGCATGTAGTCGAGCATAAGTGATCAATTCTTGTAATCAACCTACAAGATTGATACATGTAATCAAAACATTCAAGGATGCACCTGACATACAAGGATCGAGTCAAGTGACATAAAACCATATGCAACCAGTCATATGCTTCTGATGATGCATCCCACAATATCACATCAATTTCCTCATGACGACCTTACTACCATCATGATCAGCATGATGCAATGCAACAAGCACATGGAATGCAAGTGTAAGAGACACACATGCAACTGACATGCATGCATGACCGAGCACCTTCACCCAAGGAGAGCGCAACCACGCTCTAATACCAATCTGTAACACCCCCTCCTACCAGGTCCACCCAAGAAACCGGCGAGTCGGGGTAAACATGCGACAAGAGAGGCTACTATAAGGGATTCAACTTCCTTGGTGACCTTAAGAAAATGGAACTAATGGAACATATCAAACAAACCCATCCACAGCAGCAACAACACCCTTTAGAGACATGTCAGCGACTCAAATATCATGTCCCTAAGTCCCACTGATGATTTAAGCCTTTTAAACCCTAGTCGCCCTCATGCTATAGGCAAGACAGTGACTAGAAGCCAAAGCCACTCTCACAAGCATGTGTGCCAACATCCCTGGACTTTTTCCAGCAGACCTATTTTAGCATCCCCGAGATTTGAGCCAATTTTCTAGCCCAGAATCCCGAGCTTTGCCCAGAACTTTCCAATAACCTTCAAAATCCATCAAATACATGATGATAATATAAACAAATCATAAATCAACCTAAGGACTAGGCCTGAACATCCCCAACCAGGACTAACATTCTATCAAACACTTGGCATCAATGCAACCTACAGGTCTAGGATACAAGACAGAGCATAAATGACTGAAAGAACTTATGAAACATAACCAAATGGATCACCTCCTTCTCCATTGAACTATTATAACATCAATTAGGTCTTGCATCCATCCATTTAACAATTACAAGTAAATACATGAAATAACCATGACATGAACTAGTCATTTAACCATGCTTATAACCAACATAAAACCATATAAATATCAAAGATATGAAAGCCATTAAATCCACATATAATCCAATTTAAAATAAAGAAAACTTATCTTTTATTAATCATAAGCAAATCTGACCAGGTTTAGGACTTCCATGTACCACTCGACCATAAACATGGCTGAAAAAAATCTCGCTTTCAGCCAGTCACCCCCGTACCATATTCCAAGCATGAATGTGGGATCTCATAGAAAAACCAAGGGGATCTAGAGGTTAAACCACCTCCACCCTCATCAAACTGTGATCACACCAAAACAGTGCTCTGATCAAAACTAAACCGAACTTAGAATGCCATCCTAAATCCATCACTATCCTTGAGAAATTTTCTGTCTCCTTGTCTCTCAGGCTTTATCGCAATCCAATCCTCGATCACTAGGCCCTAAAATGAGGCCAGTCTCTCAAGATTTACCTCAATCCAAACTTAGATCATTAGGCCCTAAAATGAGACCAGTCTCTCAGGCTTTACCTCAATCCAAACTCAGATCACTAGGCCCTAAATCGAGACTTCTTCCTCATGCTTTACCGTGTATCCTGCTAAAATTGGTCAAGGGATTCCTAGGCCTTTGGGAATTAAACTTGAGACCACCTTCACATTCTAAAATCCATCCAACAAACCAAAGCTCAAAAACCAAAATAAACATCCCAACACCATGGCATCCGGAAAAAGGCAAGGCTAGGTTGAAAACCACTGTCATATCTCGGCAAAACCATGCCACTGACAGTAAGAGAACCATACACCAACATGCAAAACCATGCATGTCCAAACCAGCTAGGAAATCACACATGCAAAAGATTACCTACAAGTATTCCTGTTGAAGCTGCATGATCTTGCTCTTCCTCCTTGATCCTTGCTTTCCTTTCTTTCCCTTTGCTTGCTTTTCCTTCCTTAATCCAAAGCTAGAGTGCTCCAAGAAAACTCTAAGTGACCAAGAGTGAGAGAGAGAAAGAGAAAATAATGAGAGATATCCAAACTTAAACTGAAAAAAGGTTACCAACTGATCCTCAGAAGCCTTTTTATGAATGAGGCCTCTAATTTATTCATTTTCCATTATTTTCCTTCAATTTCCTCCTCACATGCAACATGTGACCTTTCACCTTACTTTTCTCCTAATTTCCTTTATTTTCATTAATAAATGTGCCAAAAATGTCAGTTTTCCTTTTAATGCCTTTGCCTTTGCCAATTTCATTAGTAAAAAACACGCATCCAGTGATGCCCAATAGGATATCTTTGCCCAACATTCAGCTTGGAATAAGTGTCCCTTAACGTGGCCTTATTTTGCCTTTATTAACTTTCATTACATGAAATTTTCACCAGGGTTGTTACAGCTTAGGCCCCTGATAGTTGTTCAGCTCCCTTCACTGTCATTCCGACCTTTCCCACCAAGTATTTCCCCCTGATGAAAGATTCCTCATTAGAGTCCAGTGGTAGTCACAGACACAACCTTCACTCCTTATCCAAGCAGCCTATAGGTCTCGACAAGGGTCTAGTTATATCATCATCTCCCAAGATTGTAAAAGATGGCAAAGGCAGACAATCTCATATGTCCAAAATTATCTATAATGTTGGTTTGGACGTTGCCAAAGGAATGAAACTTTCCATTGACAAGGTTCTTAGAGCAAGAAGAAACCCGGATTTAGTTACCAAATGAATTGGCTCTCCTTTAATTGCATAGAGTTGGCTAGCCCTGGAAAAACATCAGCCCTCGGATGATTAATCATGTTTGAAAAAATGGATGTAATATTTATTCAAGAGACGTTAGGGCATAGTGAACTAATTGTGTCAATTCTTGAAGCTAAGAATCCAGGGTGGATTTTACATGACCTTGATGTAATAGGGTGCTCGGGAGGTATGGATTTGGGGATAAATGGTTGAACAATGAAATTTTTGAATATTTGGGGTCAGGAAGGAGCGATATTTGCATATGTATCTTTGGAAGAAATTGGTATGGAATTTCACCTGATCAATATCGATTTTCCATGTCACAGCAGAGTGGAATTCTGGGAGGAACTCATGAGTGCAACTTTTATGCAAGAGAACAATATCATCCTGGGGGGTGATTTAAACTTCTCCTTGGGACTTGCCGAATATTATGGTCACAATGCACATGTAGACTCACTCTATGAATTTTTTGAACATATGATCAAATCCAACAATCTCATTGAAATTGAATCTGCACATATAATGCCAACTTGGAGAAATCACAGAATTGGTAATGCCTCGTTGACTAGACACTTTGATAGATTTCTCATAAAGGAATCACTGATTGAGAAGTTTAACCCGGTTAGACAGTGGGTCAGATCGGGGGGAATATGATCATTCTCCTATGTTTTTGGAAACTGTTGGAAGGACCCTCAATCCATGTGCTCCATTCAAGTTCAACTCAAACTAACTTGACATCGAAGAATTTCACGTTTTGGTTAAATCGGAGTGGAAGGTTTGGAATCCTTCTATTAATACCTCTTCGGCAGAGCATCTCAAGACTCACACAGAACCTTTAGCGCCTCAAGAAAAGGACCATTGATTGGGAAAAGGCTAACAAGAAAAAAGATAAAGAAACCCTCAGCAAAATTGAAGAAGAATTAGCTATCTTAGAGGACCATGTCAATGGTGGTTTTGTATCTTTGGAATCAAAACAACACGTCATCAAGCTTAAGGTGGAAAAAATCAAGTTGCTAAGAGGTAAAGAAGAATCGTGGATACTTAGAAGCAGAGCTATATGGATGTAATCTGGAGATGACAATACCAAATTTTTCCAGTAGTACACGAGAGGAAGAAAATCCATTAACACTATTTGGTCTCTTGAAGACGAGGATGGTAATCCTGCACAAACATTCTGAACTCTAGCTAACCTTGGGACAGAACATTTTCACAATCTATTTAAAGCCTAGCAGGGGGTTACACAAGCGAAAATCATCAAGGTTGCTAGCTTTTTCCCGAGATTTGTCAATGAAGAAGACAATGAAGACCTATTCGCACCAGTCACAATGGGTGAATTGGAAGTTGTATTAAAATGGTTCAAGAAAGATAAAAGTCATGGACCAGATGGATGGCCAGTTGAATTCTACCTCACTTTCTTCGAATTAATTGGTAATGACCTTCTTAGTGTCATTGAAGAATGTAGAAATAATGGAGGATGTATGATGCCTTTAATGCCACCTTCATTGCATTGATCCCCAAGTCCGATAATCTTGTCATCTATGATGATTTTAGGCCCATTTCATTATGTAATTATATATACAAAATCATCGCCAAAATCATAGCCAACAGAATCAAGCCCATCCTATCCTGACACATATCCATGGAACAATTTGCTTTCTTAGAAAATATGCAAATCCACGAAGTTATTGGTATCTCCCAGGAGGGACTTCATTCCATCAAAGTTAAGAAACTTAAAGGAATGATTATGAAAATTGTTTTATCTAAATCTTTCGATAGGACAGGCTGATTGTATCTTCACATGCTACTAACACATGTGGGTTTCCATAATAAATTTATCAATTGGATCATGTGTTGTGTATCCTCAGTCTCCTACGACATCCTTATCAATGGATCGGCAACAAATTTATTTCATGTTGAACAAGGTCTCAAGAAAGGATTTCCATTATCCCCTTTTCTCTTTTTGTTGACTATGGAAGGTCTGAGCAAACTGATTTTTGTTGAGAGGGAGTGTGGGTGATTTAAGGGGATCAAGATTGCATCAAACATAATTTTGTCTCACCTTCTATTTGTTTATGATGTCCTCATATTCATGAATGGTGTTATTAGTGACTCATATATCTTCTCCAACATTCTCAATATTTTTTGTAAACCAAAAGGCATGGCAACCAATCAAATGAAATCCACATTATCTCATGTTGAATGTTCTCCAAATGAAATTGATTATGCCACCCAGAGGTTTCCATTCAAGCTGTTAGAATTCGAACAAGGATTGAAATACCTTGGCTTTCGACTCAAACCAAATAATTACAAAATAGTAGATTGGTCATGGTTGATTGCTAAGATTGAAAGCAGACTGAAAGTTTGGCATCATAGATGGTTTTCTAGGGTTGGGCGACTAATCCTTGTCAAAACCGTCTTAAAATCCATTCCAGTATATTGGATGCATTTATCTTAGATACCAAAAGGAATCCTTCACAAACTTCAGCAGATTTGTTGCAGATTTTTATGGCAAGGGAAGAAAGAAGGAAAACCATTCACATGGATTAGATGGGAGCAAATAGCTTTTCCAAAAAAATGGGGAGGATGGGGTATGAAAAATCTTCCCAACTTCTCAAAAGCATTGGCTACCAAAATGGGATGGCACCTTATTTCCACAAACAACCTATGGCAACAAGTGGTCACTCAGAAATACATATCCCCCTTTTAGGTCGAGGAATGGATCAGACTGCCTCGCTGGAACAGAATAGAGATATCCTCCATGTGGAGAGTGGCCTTAAATTATTTCGATTATACAAAGGTCGGTCTAGCATGGAGTGTAGGGACTAGAGAACGGGTTCACCTTGGATTAGATGCATGGTTAAGTAGTGGTAATGCACATGTCCTCCCTCATGATATGTTGCAGTTTCTCTCGGAAGCATGTTACTAAACCTTAAATCAAATTGCAGATAGTGCAAACACTACTCTATTGAGTCATAGTTGGAAGTCAGCACATGATCTCCAAATCCCAGCACAATGGCATCAGGACTGGAATATATACACCAATGCCCTCACAGAAGCTCATATCAAAATCCAAGAGAAGGAGGATGAACTCATTTGGACCCTTGCCCCCCATGTCATATACACACCAAAGACGGTTACCTTGTCATATGTGCAGAAAAATAACCAAATAATAGTATTTGGTGGTGGAAGTTGATCTGGAAACTCAAAGGTACTCCTAGAACAAAGTTATTTATGTGGTGTTTGTTAAGGAACAAGGTTCCTACTGGCGATAACCTTCAACGTCAATCCTTTCAAGGTCCAACCTGGTGCGCATTATGTAAGGAGAATGTTGAATCTATCAACCATATTTTTCTCGAGTGTCCTATCATTGTCCATCTATGGAACCAAATTTATCATTTGTTGGCTATTAATATCAGGTGGCAAGGTCAATCAGTATCATAAGCTTGGGAAACCTGGTGGAATCAAGCGCACCCATCTAAACTCTGGAATTTTCCCCTTTTGGTCTGTTGGGCCATTTGGTTGGGCAGGAACAAAAAAATATTTTTAGACAAAGATCAAAACTAGTTACTCACCAGCTCCCATACAGTGGCTACATATCATCTGATCCCCGAAGATGATCAACATCAGAAGACCATGAACATTATCATTGAAGTCATAGACAAATCCATTCCTTGGGCCTATTTTGACGGTTTTGCTTGACCAGAAGGTTGTGGTGGTGGGGCCATTCTGTTCTTAAGTGAAAATCATATTTTCAAACTTAAAATGGGATTAGGGAGAGGCACAAACAATTATGCAGAATTAAACAGCCTTAGATTATTACTTATATTCTCCCTAGAAAAGGGTTGTCGACAACTTCAGGTATATGGGGATTCAAAAATCATCATCAAATGGATCAACCAAGAAGCATATTTTCACGTGCACACACTCAGAAATCTGTTGGATGAAGTTATGAATTTAAAATCACAATTTGACTTGATTACATGCCAACACATCTACATGGAAAGGAACTATATTGCCGACAGCTTATCTAAAGAAGTTACAGAGCAACATTTGGGTACATGGTTGATACAGGAGCAGAGGCAGTAGGATCACTATCAATACTATCACAGGCCTTTCATCGAAGCTTTCGATCCAGCGGCCATATGATCTTTTGGGGACTATAGCCAGGACATTTTTATTTATATTTTCTACAGTTAACTTATATATGTTATTTTTCTTTGTTGTATATATTTCACAACTACTTATATGCAGTATGATACTTACTGAACTATATGATGAAGTGGAAAATGTGGCCACTATTTTTTAGATATGCTCCATTGTAGCATCTACAACATGTAATTTTCAATATTATATATAATGGAAATTACGATTTTTCCTTGGGGCAAAATATATATATATATATATATATATATATATATATATATATATATATATATATATATATATATACAATAATTATATTTACAAAATAAAAGTAAAGTACATTTTTTTACATATTTAAGCCTTGGTGGTGAAAATCAATCAATCTTTGAACAAGCGTAATTTTCAAACCGTAAGTCCAAATTCAACGAATTTTGAGTCATTGGGAAGCTGGAGAGAAACCACACACAATGAAGTGATCAAAGTGGAAAACCAAGAAAAATGAAAATCTTGTAAAATAAATAAAATTAAAGCATTGAAGGGGTGATTTGTCCAAAATTTACATGGAGGGTCCCCATATCGTTTGTAAAATCTTATTGGGCAGTTGTGGCCATAACACCCCATTTTGTTCCATTGTTGTGGTGTATACAAGGTTATAGCTCTTCCTTTCAGCACAAGCCAAAATAAGAGAATACCTCCCAATGGACTATCAAGCTTCCACAACTTATTGAACCACAACTAACTTGGAGTACCACCAAGATTTTAGATATCCCAGTATTCTAACTTAGCCTTGTGTTTCCATGCAAAGTTTTTGTAGTACCATGCTATTTCATCTTCCCAATTGATAATTAAATGTGAGCTTTATTGAGTTCAGTCATATATTGTGTCCAATGATGTTTCAAATGTGCTTCAAAATCCAAGTCCTCTGCATTTAACCACTATTGGCTTCAAATTGATGAGTGAGCAACAACACACAAATTGTTGAGCATATATCGACCCATCTCTGAAAGTTGAGCCACAAGATCCTCAAGGAGGAACATTTTATCAACACAACCTACTATAACATCAATCTTTATTCAAACTTGAACCAATCTTTCGGGCTAGAATCTATCCAATAATAGGAAAAGCAAGTGACATTTCCCTCCATTGGTTTGAGATGTTGTTATGAACCATGCACCACAAAAAATGATAAGAAGTGATTATAGTTCACTTCGAGGGGAAAAAAACCCTTTTACGATGAATACAATGTATAAGAAAAGTTATGATGATCCTAAGAGTATGTATCCTTAGTATATATATATATATAGGAGAGAAAATGTACAGTTATAGTAAAGAAAGACCATGAAAGGTTCTAGCCTACAAAATGTAATCACTCAATTTATAGGACTTAATAAGGGGTTTTAGGGTTAACATGGAGCTTATATACGGCTTACCATGTCCTCCCCTTTAGACAAGTGTTGTCCTTGACACTTGACTATATATGGATGTTTTTGCAAAAACATCTCATCTTTCCATGTCACCTCCAGTGAGGTCATCTTGAAAGGATTTTGTTGCAAACTCATCTGAACTCACATGGAAAACTCTCCATTCTCCATTAATAATTTCTTTCAAATTCTCATTCTCCATCAAATGGGAGTTAAACTTGGATGAGAAAGAGGTTTACACTATATCATATTGTAGGTGAAGAAGAATTTGGGAATGATTTGAGGTAACTTCAACCCCCACAAAGGATTTTATACACAATATATTTAGAAAGTTATTAGAGACAACAACTAAATCTAGCCCATTGAGTGAAGCCTCCCTACTAATCCTACCATTTCTCCAATTGGGAATTAGATCCACTGGCTCTACATTGACCAACTTCTCTTAAAAAGGGTATTTGAAATACCCAAATAAAGCATACGATCTACCTTCCTTTTCTTCTATCTCAACACCATATTCATGTATCTTTGACATATTATGTACATACTAGGGGAATTTTTCTCACTCCAAGAGAATTTTCTCTCACTCTAAGAGGTTCAACCAATGGTCCTTGATGTTATGGAAAGGCTTATAAGCATTCACAAAGTTAATATCCTTGTTGATATATTGAATAAAAAGAAATAAAATGATAGTTAACTATGAGAAAATATGGTTTCTAAGGCTATAGTGTGCAAACCACCCCACATCTAATAGTCCAAACCTTTGATCACCTATAGAAACAAAATGTCATCTAGAAATCAATTTGTAGATGCCTAATTACTTTCTCTTTAGGCATTGTTCCTTAAGTGAAAAGAACCTTTGAGAAATGTTATCAAATGGGATGCCCCTGGTGCCCTTATATTCTAAGATAAAACTTTTTCTTCTTTTGAGTGTCTTTCCCCACTCTAAGAGAAGCTTTAATGGATTGTTGGTGATAGGCTTAAATAATGTACAAGAAAATCCCTACTTTAAATTTCAATTCAGGATAATAAGCTTTAAAAAAATTGTGCACTATATACACATTTTTGGAACCTAAATTCTTAAGCCTTATTTACTTACAAGAAATGTATACACCATGAACAGATTTTATATACATAATTGATGGAAAACTAGAAGACATATTACGATGCATATTGCATAACTAAAAAAATAAATAACACATGTAATTGTAAAACTAATATATTAACTTGAAAACTAGCTTCAAGCAAAGTAATTATCTATTGCTACATAAATTAATTATAGGAAATAAGATTACAGTCATTGATAAATAAATTCAATAAATGAACTATAATAATGTTACAATGGTTAGCTACAACTCAGGTTATAAAAACAAATTACAACTATAATAAATCTAAGTTAAAATTAATTGCAGCTACAACAATTAAGAGAAAAACTAACTACAATCATTAACTTATCTTGAAATTACAAAAATCTTGCTAAAGAAATCTCTCTTAAGATGAAATATTTCCTAAACACACTACAAACTAAAAAATGTTATGAGTATACTTTATAGAAAATATGCACATATAACCAAATAAATACACAAGATAAAAAAAAATGAAAAGAAAATTGAGCCGCCATGGTTATCATGAGTGGGCCTTGCTCTATAGTTATTGTGATCAAACGAGTACATGCTCAACTACTTACACAAAAATTCATAGCTAGTATTTAGATATAGAAAAGTGATAAAATTCAAACCCTTTCTAGTTCTCTTCTATATTTTATAAAAAACTATTAATGACAGTGTAACTAATTCACTAACTTCACATGGTTATTTCCTTGCATGAAGAAAAGCAATGGTTTTTTGGTTCAAAATCAAGATATCAACTACAAACTGTTTGAACTAACTAAAAAAAATCCCTATATTTAGGCCGAGTAAGCTAAATGATCTTATGATGACATTGAAAAAATTATGTTAGGATAATGTGGTGAAACAATTTATGGTAAAAGAAAATATTTACAAAATCATATCACGCTATTATTGAAAAAAATTATGCATCAATGTTTTTGTTCGAGTGGGGGAGGGTCGGTTGAACACTATCTGCCTCCCTTGTTTCTCAATCCGCCATGGTTTCTCCTTGCAGGTGCAACTATGGTTGATGGTTCGTGGTGGTCGTTGTTGCGGAGGTGTGTTGGGGCTTCAACGTTTAATGTTGCCACATGTGTTATATGAGTGGGGTTTCTCCTGCTCAGGTTTCTGTCGTCGTTTGTTTCCTTGGTTCACGTGCTATTCAACTTCTTCATGTGTCTCTGGTCTCCAACTTTGGAGTTGTCGTCGGACGCACTGGCCTTTTTAGCCTAATTATTGTTGCTCTTCCCCGGGATTTTCCTCTGCTTTGGGGTTCCGTTGGGGTCTTTTGCCTTGTTTTTTCTGCAACCCTGTCTACGGGCTTATTGCATCGGCTACCTGTGCCTAGGTTTCTTAGCTTTTTGTAGGTGGTTTTTTTCCATGGTTGTGTGTATGCGCCTTTTGTGTCTCAAGGTTGTTCGCAGGCTTCGTTGCCTTTCTAGGCTTATTGGCCTTGTTCTTTCACATTTTTTTGTTGGGGTTTCCATACTATTTAGTAATGTTTAATGCCTATTGTAAGGGTTTTGACAAATACTCCCTTCAGGGTTTTTCTTCAGCGGACCTCTGTCCCGTTGGTTTTTTATTTTAATAGTATCTTTAGCCTAGGGTCTTCAGCCCCTAGGGTTTCAGATAGATTATAATGTTTTCTTCCTTGGCTATCAACCGATAATTGCTTCCAAAAATGCGCTTGCGTATATACCAGATGTATTTTTCTTCGTCTTTAATGAATAAAAATACACGTCCTTTTTCTAAAGGGGAAAAACAATGTTTTTGTTCCTCTCCAACTATGCATCTACACAAAAAAATTCTATAATTCTTAATTGGATGGCTAAATGTTGGTGAAAGACTCTTCAAACACTTGTTGCTAATAACAAGTAATTGCTAACTAGAGATCCTACAACATCTCTTCTAGGAAGTAATTGCTAACTAGAGATCCTACAACATCTCTTCTAGGATACTAGAGATCCTACAACATCTCTTCTAGGATGAAATTCACTGGGTGTCACGTTTGAACCTGCAAAACACACCAAAGCATATACTTTTGTTAATTTTCTGTTAAAAGATGCATTCCTTCACACATAATCCAACCAAGTTAAGTATGGTATGAAAATGTCAGAAATCAAGGTACAATGAAAAAATGATGGAGGGAAAACATTGAATTTTAAGTGAAAATGGTGGTTTAATGTGCAAATTAAGGAGGGTGATAACAAAACTCATCAGTTGGCATCCTAAATGAACCTCTACTTTGTATTTGGGATACAATTTTTTTATCCTCAAAACATCTTTTGTAAATTAGGACCAAGGACAATTTCCATTACTCCTACTAAATATTTTAAATTTCCACACTCTAGTTTATGATTTCCATTCCTACATAAATAACTTCTCTAGATTGAGGAACCAAATGATTCTTGATTAAGGGAACTATGTATGTCAAACTTTCCTTTGAGGGTATGACCTTTTCCTTCTTCGTTATACCACTTTGGGTGACAATTAATTTTACTATCCAATCCATCCTTATGACATAAAATCTCTATATATTCCTCTTTATGTTAGCTAAAGGTTCAAATAATCAATGTTCATGGCTCCAACAAAAATACAATTGTTTCCTACAAATTATGGGAAAGATATGGAAGCCTCTTTGCCCCCCCCCTTTCCTTTCCAATAATTCTTTTTCTTGTGACCCACAAAATAGTCAATATCTTCCCCTAAAATTTGAACCTGGATAGGAACTATTGTTGCCTTCTCCTATATTACATTGTCATTTATGCCATTGTAAAGATATTATACATGATTAGGATTGAAGCATGATTCTTTCTTTGAGTTGTGGTGTTTATTTAAGAAAAAATCTCATGAAAAGCCATTTCCAAAATTACTATGGGAATGTGTTGAGAGAGTTGGATTCTCAATTCTCAATACTAGAAATTAAACCCAAGTGAAAAGCTCAATTAGGCCCTTCCTTGTTAGGTATGCAATAATCATCTAGGTTAATGGTTCAACAATTGTTCGATTAACTTTATAAGTTAGTTCAAAAGTTTATTTTTATTAATTTTATGTATTTTTTAATTTATATGATTGATGAAATAAATAAAATTAATCTAAGAAATTTGCTACTAAAGGTAACCTCTAGGAACAATAAATGAAAATATTTTGTGGCTTTAAATTCTTTCATAAATAATTTTGCTAAGAGTTGTTACTACGAATTAATATTTAGGACAACATATTAATCTAATGTAGAGAGGAAATTATAATAAGATAACACTTCAAAATAATTCCATAGTATTCCAACAACAAGATAAATTTTTTAATACATAATAAAGCATATACATTTAATAAAATAATAAACAACAACTCATTCAATTATATAAGATAGCTTAGCAAATTGAAATCCTTACTAGAAGCATACAACGTTAATTTAATGGTAGAATAATCTACAAATCAAAATAAATGCACAACAATAATTAGCAAAAAGCATCACTTAACTCCAATAGAGATCATAAATTAAGATTGAAATAATTAACTGCTACAATCCTTTCAGTCACCTCACAGCCATAGGACGCTTTCTAGGAGGTTAACTTATTTAAAATAAAATTATTCTAATTATGGAATATAACAAAACAACCATGCAAAAAGTGATGCAAACAACTCATTTGCCACATCTCCAATGAACTGGAAGTTGCACCTCATGCATGCACAACATTTTATTTTCCTCACTACTTAAAATAAATTGCCCCACAATCTATGATGTGTAAACACATGTACCTCTTTTAGTAACTCTGAGGTGGGGGTCCTACACTTCAAATCTTGGTTTGACTTTCTATTTTCGACACATAAACTCTAGTTGAGTCATCCTTTCAACTTAAGTGATCATATTATTCTAAAAGTAGTTGCATGACAAGGAAGAACTTTCTTGATTTCTCTCACACCTTTGCCTACCCTCATTTTACACATTCCAAAATGTCTTCAACTAATGAGAATCCTTCATATTAGTACAATCCCCTTCACCATGTCGGTAACTAGGTATTATCATCATAAGATATATAAAAAATTGGACATCAAATCTTATTAAAAACATTCACTAAATACAAGAAATCCATGACATCATAACAAGGTATTCAAATTTAGTTCTTTTAGTCTAATCTCCTTTCATAGGTTTTGACATCACTCCTACCATGTCTTTATTTCATGAACCTAAAACAAACAACACCAAATTATCATACATGTATCTAGCAAAGTTGTAAATCTCAAAAAACCCTTTCCAATGGTATAAGGCACACCCAAAACATAGATGGGATTGAGAGTTATCATGAAAATAAGACATATGGAAACACACAATCTGCATGGTGTGCTCTATATGCAAAGCTACCAATTTAATGAGAATTATATCCCTAAAATCCATATTTATTCGTAAAAAACATGAAAAAACACCCCAAAATGCAAAAGTGTGATGCAACATCACCATTTTTTTCATTTCAGAGTTAAATTCCAACATTGTTCAACCATGAAATTAAAAAACCAAATATCATAACCACGAAAAACATTAAAAAACCAAATATCATAACCACAAAAGACATGAAAAAACTTCCCAAACTGCAAAAGTAGATATGTAACATCACTCTTTATTTATTTAATTTTTTTTTTTGGGGGGGGGGGCCGCGCGGGGGGGGGGGGGGGTGGTAAAATTCTATCATTTTTCAACCATTGCTTTAAAGACAAAATATCATGACTATGAAAAACCTTAAAATTCAACAACTAATTCAAATAGTGGTTCTACCAAATCAGAGAATGGTTATAACTTGAAGGTTAAAATTATAACACATTTGAAATCGTAGTGTAAGACAACTTGACCCCATTTTCAATGGGGCATTGAAGTTGCAACATTTTTTTAATTATAGCTTATAAAATCATCACTAGTAAAAAAGGCAGCATAATGTAGATTTAACAAGAATAAAATGAAAAAATAAAATTGGAAGTTTTATTTATTTTTAACAAAAATCAAATTAAATACTTAAAAGAAAAGTCCAAAAAAAAACAATTAAAATTTATTAAAAACCAAATTTTAAAGTAATTCAGAGAAACGAATTTAAATAAATAATACATTAAAATAATAATAAAAATGGAAATAAAATAAAATTATATATATATATATATATATGGTATTGCCTTCTAAACAGAAGCGTACTTGAAATTTTTTAAAAACTTAGGTCGATCGTTCACTCGGAAGACCAGACCATAACCAAAATTTTACTCTTCATAGAGAGCCATAGGATATCAAAGTATTACAATACAAAAACTAATTAAACAAGGACTAAAAGGAGGGCCTATTCGGCCTTGAAAATAAATAGTAGAAGCAGGAAACGAGGAAACTAGAGACATATCAGGAAATTAAGTGGAGAGGTCAAAATCTATAATTATGACCTAGATGGGTTCCTTGTTGTTTCTTGAAATGCCTCCAACTAGGGGTGGGATGCCAAGGCGTTTCTCTATGCATTCCAACCTTTGATCCAAGTCCTTCGTGTGACAATGCAAGTGCTCCATAGAATGGAGGATATCTACTTGTTGTAGCGGCTACAACAATTGGCACTAGGAGGGCCAGGTGACAAGCTAAGCCCTTGTAACCTGCAGTTTAGTTTCATATTTGTAAATGGCTCCATCTGGAATCTCTATCCTGGGGTTTTTTTCTAAACACGTAAATCTTTCAGTGCCCGTGGAGATATTCTATCACTTGTCACAGTGGGAGTTTGATGGAGAGGGTCGAACAACAATTTTGGGACATATGCTTCAAGTTCTATAATTCTATCACTCTAACAAAATGCATTACAAACTAATGTTATTGGCAGATTTTTTACCCTCACACTTGAAGGTTGCTTCAAGTAATGGTGCCACACATTGCCAGCAACTTCCATCCATTCATTCAAGCAACTCCTCAGTAAGCTCCGACAGACCTTCGACAGGTATGATTTTCAAGATGTTTTTAAAAGGATAAATAAGCTTAGAATGAAACCTAAAGAATCCCTAGAAGACTTTTCTACTAGGTTTGTTCATCTTTGTTGTGAATTCTCGAAGAGATATGTTGATTGGATGTATTTGAGTGATAAATTTCAACACCTGCTTTATGTCTCTCGGAAACACCTTTAATCTGAAACAAATTTTGATTCTTATGATCATCATGTTAATCTACAAGTTACAAATTGTCCATATCTTATCCCTAATCTTGTCTTGACTATCTTAGTGAGTCGGGAAAGGCCTCAAACCTCCAAGGAGGAAATTAGTGCTTGTGAAATTTCTCATCCTCCTTTTGATTCATTACCTAATGAAGTTTTGGTCATAAATAGTTTAGATGATGAAGAATGCTTGCAGGGAGATGAACCAACTTGTATCACTTCTGAAGCTCTCATACATCCTGTTGAATTTGAACCTAAAGATCAAGTTGATGTAACATCTCTTCCTGATGATGAAAGCCGGCTCAATCCCATTAAACATATGCCTAGGTCTATTCCTAAATTTCATTCACCTATTGGTAATGACTTGGATCTTGTCTCAGATAAAGTTGAATGTCCTATCAAATCCATGGACTATGACATGCTCCCTCTCGTTGACACGAATGTGCAGGATGTGAGTCCTGGTGCAATTTGGTGCCCCTCCATTTGGACCTTTTCATCCATTATACCATGATTTAATTTCCACTACACCAGCGGTTTCTTCAAATCATTCAGATCTTTATCCTTCTGGTGTTGGTTGTAATCATGTACATGAGGATGATTTTGCAAAATCAAAATATGAGAATGTTGAATCTTTTGCTCCTGGTCTCTTCCATCTGTAGTCTTTAATAGGTGAAGAAGAGGGCCTTACATCCCGAAAAATTCAAGACGGTGCTCTGTTTGATTCATCTTCACTCTTAATCCAAGAAGATCCTTATGTGTCAGATTCCCAACCTGATCAAATTAGTGGCTTCAACAATTTTTGTCCTATCGAAAACATATTATCTCACACCTCTTATGATTGTCATTAGTATCCATCCGTTGATCCTACGAGGACACCAAAAATTGATGATTCACCTTTCAAAGGCTTGGGGACTCATCAAGAAGTTGAGGCACTTCAACTTCCGCAGATGGTTATGTCAGGTACTTAAGTTCCTGATGAGACCCCTGAACCAAGTCAAATTAGGGTTTTTATGCTCCACTCTCCTCTCAGCATCATCTTGTTGGATGCAAGATCATATTGGAAAGCTTATGATTCGAGTGATGTTTCTCCGAGCACATATTTCTATCCTCTGACAACTGATATGCATAACAATTTGTACCCTGATCTGTATGTTGAAGAGGGTAGACCAGCCATTGTCTCAAATCTTTTCAACTCTTTCCCAACTAGTATCAATTGTGATCAAGTACAAGTAGGTGATGTTTTACAATCCACTAAGGGAACTAATCACTTGACTTCTCTCTTCCATGAGACTTTTTCGGGTCATTCACCTCCTTCTTGGAAATTTGAATAATTTTATCTTCTAAACTATCAACCTGTTAGTGTTCTGACATCTGATCAAATCAACAATTTATTCACTAATGGTTGTCTTGTCACAATTAATGGTTATCTTAGGCATTCATCGATTGATATTGCGAAACCACCAATATTTGATGACATGTCATTTGAGGTTTTAGAGATTTTTCAGGACAGTGAGGCACTTCAACTCCCTCTTTGGTTATGTCAAGTCCTCACATCCCTGACGAAATCCACGAATAACCTCAAACTAGGGTTTCTTAAATTAGGATATGCGCTTAAATCCTTTGATATCTCAGTTTCACCTGATAAAGGCCCATATTTTCCACGTCATCAAGTTGATCATCCTCAATATAATGATAGGGTTGCTCATTGGCTTGAAGGATCTTGTCTGGCGAATTTTTTTGTAAGTAGGCAACATCTTGCCTCACTTGCACTGGATTTAGGGTTAATCACAAATCAATGCATGTCATGGCTAGATAATTATGGTAATCAAGCTTTTCATTCTAATTACCAAGATAGGGTTGTGCCTTGGCTTGAAAAAAATTACTAGCACATCTTTCGTTAAGTAGACATGACCCTCTTTCTCTTATGCATGTTTCATAGGTAAGCATGGTTGTTGTTACACAATTCTCCATATTGGTTCTGATCGTGGATATCTTTGTTTTTGTAGGTCAAGAATTGTTGTGATGGCTGCATTAGAAGTTTGATTTCACATGAGTCCACCTCCTCTCTAGTTAAATTAGGGTTTTAGGTTTAGGCTAGATAGGGTTTGTTAATTAAATTTCACTAGTCCAAGTTTGCTAATTAGGCTTTGTTTCCTAATATTTTCTTTATGGGATAGATATGTTGTGTTGTGTTTTCTTTATTGTACGTACTTTAGCTTTTTTCATCATGCTTTTGCACCAGCTTGCATTCACATTCATGTATTACTCATTGTTGCATAGCATTAATGAAATATTTGCATGGTTCTTTATTTAAAATTAGTTGATTTCTTTCGTGCATTTACATAAAATAACATTGCATTATAGTTTGTATGTTGCATTACATCGGGCATTAACCTTCTTTCATAACATGTTGTCGACCTAGCCTTTCATTTTCTCTATGTTGCATGCCACATTACATGACCTTTCATAAGTTTGGAGCCCTTCAAACCTTTGGTGTTGTAATAAGCCTTCTTACGCTTGTTTTCATATGCTCGAGCCCTACAGATTGCTTAGACGTCTTCGCACATGTTGAAACCCTAGAATATCTTCCCTCGTCACCTTGCCCTGATATTAAAACCCTAACCCTAATGATTTGTGTGGTTGTGATGGTTACTCCAAGAGATAGCTTCTCTTAGAACCGGTCATCAAAGTTACATCCTGGACATCTTTCCTACGAGTCTAACTCATTAAAAAGGAAAATACAAACATGTTTCTTATAGGGAACCTTAATCAGTTTGAATAACCTATACCCATGACTTGAATCTTGTGCTCAACATGGTCTTGAATATCTGAATGACTTGTTTTCATTTTCCACCTGTTAACTGGAGATGAGATGTGGAAGCTTGGCATGAGGGAAAACCTAAACCAGAATATCTTTTAGTTTCTGTCAAACAGGAAATAACCTCTCTTGCCCGTAAAATAAGTCATGATCCCTCATCTGCCCTAGTGCAATGAACACCCAATAATAAGTGCTAATGTGCACATGAAATAAAATGAAATAAAATGAAATTAAATAAAGGGTAAAGGATTGAGAAAGGCTTCCTACGTAGAAAGGTGATGCAACGACTTCGTCGGGGTACTGACCAGGCTCATTGGCAGTGGAGCAACGTTTGTTATTTCTTGAAGTGACTCCACCAAAGTACAATCTAGGCCTGCTAGTAGTGGAGCACCACCAAAAACCTATTTTAAAATTATGAATACAATAAGCCCTCTGCCTTGTTTTCTGCATCATCGTTAACTACTAGCAGGTGTGAACTTTAGATGTGGTGTTTAATGGCTAACGAGACCTAGTTGAGACATAGGGAAAGGGCATACCTATAAGAGGTCAAGTAACCCTAGGAGTTAAATAGAGAATCCATACAGGTGAGAATGATTTTAGATAGAGGAGGAATGACCTGTTGAAGAGTTTTGTGAACCCAACGTTTCGGACTACGAAGTGAGTCCATCATCAGGGGATGCGGCAATAGATAATCTTTGAAATTAATGATGTATCACAGAGCTATGATTATTAATATATATAAGAGGGTTATTAAGGAGTGCAGTGAGAAATTAGGTCGGCTAATTTTATTTAAAATTCATTTGTTTATTATTCATTTTTATTATTATTATATATATATATATTTTTGATGTTATTATTATTATTTTTATTATTTATTTAATATTGTTATTATTATTAATATTATTATTATTATTATTATTAATTTATTATTAATTAATTTATTATTAATTAATTTATTAATTTGTTATTATTATTATTATTATTAATATTTATATTGTTATTATTTAGTTACCTACAGTTGATAACCCTAGGAGTACCCATAGCACTTGATTCAATGCTTCCTTGCATTATCACCAAACTCAATTTATTATAAGGATGTAACTAGAGATACTAGATTCTAACAATGGTCCACCAATTGTTGTAGTCGCTAGAACAACACCCAAAATTTGTGGGCATATCAAAAATTTTGGGTCCCCCTCTACTCACCCTAGGCTATTAGGGTTTTGATATCATTTCCAACTGGTTACTCTTCCTGCAACCCTTCATATCAAACTTTGTTTATGTGCCCACTCACACTTTACACATTGTATCTACCCATCATGTTTTATCGCAGATATTGACCTTATGATTTAGTTACGGTTTTGAAGGTTTGTCACTTTGATGATGTGTTAAGAGTCTCCCATGATTTTGAAACTTATCTTTCCATAACATGCATCGCAAGCAGTAGAGGTACTGTGTGTGGACGAGGATGATTTCATTTGGTTGTCCTTATGTTGACCACATTAGGGTTTGGGAGAAACCCTAAATTGACAAAAGAGAGGTCCCCTTCATGTTTTAACCTAATTCGTATGCCTCAAGGGGTGCATTCTCATCGGCACTGCACGACATCTTGGTGAGAGACATAATTGTAGAACATATTTCCCTAGGGTCATGACTAGTTCCCATCTAAGCATGTGCATTAGGGTTTGTGAGAATAATATCTTTCCCTTGCATCCTTGTAACCCGAGACTTATGTGATTGAAGATCCAACCTTGCTTTGAATTAATCCTCACTCTCTAGGATGCATATTAACAAATACTTCTAGGCATTTGTGTTATATGTGCGACATCACCTTAGGCGTCACACAATAATATAGTTACCTACAGTTGATAAGCCCTCTAAAGTACTAAAACATTGAGTTGTTTGCAAACTCAAATATCTTTGGTTTAATTAATGTAATTGAAATTGATGATACCTTACTTTAGTGATTTATAGTTAATTGCTTCATTAATTATCCTACAATATGGTTGTCACATGCAAAGTAATTGACAATAAAATAATGGTATATTTTCTTTTCTTTGCAGGAGCTCAAACAAAGCTATCTTCGATATAATAACAAAGGATCACATTGAACCAAACATGGAGTATGATACCTTTTATTCTATGAGACAAGACACATTTTTGATACATGGTATGGTGGGTGCTTGATTTATAGGTAACCGATTTATGTTTTGTTGGAAAGAGGGAGTAAATGGTATGTCATACAGTGATACACCATATCAAAGCACAAAGGGAGCACCTCGCGTCTTGATCATGTAGTAAGTTGATGAAGGGCCAAATAATTTATGTATATACACCTCATTCAAATGCGCTGGCAGCATTGGCGGATGTACACGAATTTTAGGGGTGAGGCATGCGAAGAACAACGCTAGGGCCTATGGAGAATCTAGCGGGTCATAGATTGTGTCGATGCATGCCAACAAGCCAAAGAATATGCACCATGAATGTTGCAGGAACGAAAACATAAGCCAAATGTTCAACTCCCCAGCAGCTGTATAGGCATACCAAGAGGGGACGCAAGTCTTTCGTAACGCAGAAGTACAAGTAGCGAAGCGCACACTGTGGCCTCAATGCCCCATCTACTCTCCTCCAACCTGCAATGTACGTTATCGCTCTCACCCTTATCGCAGTTGAGGTGGAGTCATCGAATGCAAGGTATTATAGTTTTGATGTAACAGTGGAAGAAATAGAACACGAAATGTCACGGACGAACTTAGCTATACATGCATACGCCCCAGTTTTTGTGGTTTAGTTCGGCTCGCATCTCAGTCTCGTTTACTTTGGAGCCTAATTAGGAACTGGTGTTCGGTGGATACACAATGAAGTTGTGGCTCTGCAGAGAGGGAAGCTCGCCTCTCAATCTCATTTGAATTGAAACCCGACCAACTACTGATGTTTGGAGGCATACATAGTGAAGTCGTGCTCCGCAGAGACAATGGCTTCTCATCGATAAGCCATCACGAAGAGTGAGGTTCTAATAATAGAGAGAAACATATCATCGCATTGGTTCAGAGACTTCCCATGCCCTCGAATCATTGAGTTGTTTTGACTAAAGCACGACAGTGGTCAGTTTTTTTTTTATGGACGTGGAACAACTATGTATAACACGGTGACTGGACCCCTACCAACCAAGGCATGGAGGAGATGAAGGCATATCTCTCGAACTCACAACATCACTACAGCAGCTCTTAGAACATAGCAGGTGCAGTCGTCTATGTGATTAACGTTAAAGAAGGTATAGAATGAAGGGTCGTATTCCAAGACCATTTCGAAACACGGGATTCGATTTTTATAGATTAAGGGATTGACGTTATATCTGTGACTACTTGGACATAATAAACCGTGATCATTACATGTAACGATGGATCTGTGTATTAAAAGGTGATATGTGGAAATAAGGATCCTCGGGATAATGCGTCGGCAATAGCACTAACAAGGAAGGATGGAGTTGTGACTGAATTATCTCATCAACTCTATAGGTTGGAAAATCGCAAGACTAGACTCAGGATGTAACCCTGACGTGCGACTAGCTCTATACTATGACTAGGCTACCTCCAGGAAGTCGCACTTCAACACCTCAGACAAGCTTCCACGGAGTGCGACCTGTCCAAAATGCAACTGGGCGACCTCTAGTAAGTCGCACTTCCATCGGGTCGCACAATCACATTTTCACGCCTTAGGGAAGACAAGCCTCGGGGAGTGCGACCTGTCCAAGATGCAACTGGGCGACCTCTAGTAAGTCGCACTTCCATCGGGTCGCACAATCACATTTTCACGCCCTAGGGAAGCAGCCAGAGGATGCAACTTTGTTGTAACTCGACTAAGCGACCTCCATAAGTGGCATACTACCTCACAAGTTTCCATTTCTCTCAAAGGTCACAATTTCTTCAAGAGAGTCTTCCCAAACTGATTCATGACGAGTTTCCATTTCTCTCAAAGGTCACAATTTCTTCAAGAGAGTCTTCCCAAACTGATTCATGACGAGTTTCCATTTCTCTCAAAGGTCACAATTTCTTCAAGAGAGTCTTCCCAAACTGATTCAAGACGTTGCATGAGGCCGTTGAAACGAGCACTGTGCATTTCTTTCTTAAAATAATAATGATGAAAATGTGCAGCAACCACAAAGACATAAAAGGCCACACTTGAAATAATAAAGGGCTCGCATCAAAATAAGAAAACGCGGGTAATGTATCCACATAGCAGAGGGAAGACGATGTAGTGCACATTTGAAATAAACGCCCAAGAACTGATATAACTTCCCATTGTTTTCAAGTTGTAAGAGGGTCCTCCTACCATGCATTGGTCCGCCAGTAATGAGAACGCGATGCAAGGGAATAATTAATCATAAGTGGGAGATATGAATCAGAGGCTTCACCATGCATAAGACGCAACTGGCCAAGTGAGTGTAATACATGGAATTAAATGCCAAAATACATTTAAGCACACGCAGTGGTCTTAGAGAGACAAACGCAAAAGGAAACATGCCAGTTACGCCAATGATGTCACTCAAAATCCTCCCACTCATGCCTAAAATCACAGCACCAGGCACCAGGTTCAGGATGATTATACAAGCTTTACATGTTTTTGTTGCTCAAGAAAATTTACTCAATGAGCCTGTAGAAATTTAATCAACTCCTCTTATTAAAGGACCATTGTAGAAACCCAGCACTTTGTGCGAGTGGTATAAGAATGTTTTGTAACGGGGATTTCAAGCATCCTCGGGCCATTGTCAGTATTCCCATACACATTGGCAATGTCACAGCACGAGGAAGGACTATCCAGGGGTCCAAAGTTTCTTTTTATTCTTCATGATTATTTTTACATTTATAGTATTGTTCAGGATTATTTTTAGATTATGGTATTGTTCTTTGATTATCAATATGTATGACTACTGTAATTTGCTTGCAGGGTGAAGAAGGACGAGAATGCCGACCTATGTGGAAAGAGCTAGGGTTTCTCACAAAAGTTGCACGCTGGAAAGGTGTTTCAACATATGCTCTATGAACCAGTTAACCATAACAAAGGTGCCACATCAAAAGGTTAACCGATGCAAGTGAGGCACAATAGGAGGAAATTCAATAGATCATGCAAGTCTCCATGATTTCACAACAATGTTGGCAACAAGAACCAACCCTAGGGTGTCTCAAAACTTCTTTTTTTTCCTCACATTCTCTCCTCTATCAGTATGCAAATGTTCTCATCATGGTGTCAGCAATTTTGTTGAAATCAATGGAGCATGTACCACGCAGTAGGCATGAGAGAGAAGTGAGGAAGTTCAAGAGTCGTGAGGGAAGGTCAAGGGTCACGATAGGTGAATGATCACCTCATATCTATAAATGTGCCCTTATGCCTCATTGTGGAGGGACCTTTAGCACTTGAGTTGAAGCTAGGATTAGATAGCGGATTGGTGCTTGAGATCTAGAGGCACTCAGCTCTTGGAAGCTAGTTGTGTGAGCTGTAGTGAGGTGAGGGTTTTGCATTAGGAAATGGTATGAGCAGTCGATGTTCCACAGTTGGCCTTTGACAAATTGCAAGTTATGTACTTGTATTTGCAGCAACAATAATAAAATATGTTCATAATTTTTGGCACTGATTCCCATGCTTATTCATAGTGGTTGTATTGGTTGTCTATTTTCACTGCATTTGTATGTGTGCATTCATATACGCAATATGTTATGGACTGCTTCATAGTTGTTGCATGTATATTTGTTTTCGAATCTGTGCTTACCTATTTCTCGTCATGTTGGTGATCTATTGTGAACTAATTTGCAATTAACCTTTGGCATGTTCTTGTTTATGTATGTCTGATTGGGTTTTAGCTCACTGATCCTTCTCATGGCCTACTCCTTTTATTGTTGTTGTGACCTGCATGTACCTCTTTCTATAGTTTTTCAATCTTGGGCTGATTTTTTGTTTCATTATATGAAAACTTCATACTTATCCTCACTCTCACACATTTTCATTTGACAGCCAAGAGCGAAAACATTCATGGTGGCAGTTGGGCCCACATACCAGATGGGAATCATATCCCAAACGATGTGAGGTCTAATTGGGACATCACACTGAGGAGAATGCCCAGCTGTTGGCGGTACATTCTAGCCTGTCAACACTACCCAATGCTCGAACTTATCAAACATAATTTTACCAAGCAGGAATTTCATATGCCAGTATAAATCCATTGTGTGCATGTATTGGTTGAAGTGTCCATATTTATGTCAAATATATGACACCCAATCTTCCATCTCAGCAAGAACCTTTGTGTCTAAGAGTTTATTCTTGTGAGATGTTCCTTCTATATCAACAGAGTGAGTTAATCCTAGATGGGGCCCAGGGTAAGATTGTGAAACCAGATAGTGATTTCCTCTAAACGATGGTGAGTACATGTATTTCCCCAATTAGCTTGTTCCTGGTAATAGGCCTCTCCCTTGCGGATGCAGGCTCACTGGTGAGGCATGGAGGAGAGGCCAAAAAGGAAAGGGGCATAAAGGACCAAGAGAGAAGAGGTGCAAACTTCAAAAGCTAGGAAGTGAGTCACGCATAGGAGAATCATGATAGAGTGACAAAGCAACGAGGATGGCCAAGACCAGAGGAAGAGACAAAGGACTAACAAAGAGCGTGGGAGGGAAGTTAGTCAAGGATATAGTAGGAGTGGTGACTCAGGGCCAACAAGGGAGGGAAACAAAGGGAGGAGAATGACACATGAAACTAGACCATTGAGAGGCCTCCTGGGAACTAAAACAAGAAAATTTCATAGACAAATGATCCAAGCTAGAATGAAATGCAGAGAAGGGCCAGAAGAGAACCGTAGAATAGAAGATGAGATCTGAGGCTGAGATGAGCTGCTCAAATAGGAATAATTCAAGTTCATAAATACTAAAGGTGTTGTTTAACAACAAGAACTTTGGTTACCTTGCATGTAGAAGAAATCAAGAACAAAAGTTGCAACATACCTACCAAACCTGCAAGGAAAAGATGACAACAGGGCAAGCCCAAGCCTCCAAGCCATCTGGTAATTGCCATCAATGTTGCAATTATAATCGACAAGGGGAACACTTTCTTTTCTAAAATTGTGGAGACGTGATGAAGACTGCAATCCATTACCAAGTCAGGTCTTGAGAGAGTGGGTCAATAGAGGACCCCAATTGGAATTGGCAAGAGTCGGGGCCTATGAGACGAGCATATAGCTTTGGAATACAACGTCAGTGAGACTATGAGAATTTTGGGCCATAATATGGAGTGTCATAAACAATGTTAACTCTTGTTGATACTTTGCACGAGTGAGCTCTCGACGAGCAGTTTGGAAGCGTATAAGGTAATCAAAGCAAATGTGTGGAGTGTGCAGGAAGTTAAGTGCCATGGTGATTGTTTGCATGTGGTGAGATCTTGGGATCATTCAATCCATCAACATTCTCTACAGGGGCATGTTTCCACCTCCCTTAGTCTCTTGGCTAGGTGGGATGATGACAGCCTGCCCACCCTCCTCAAAAAACACCCCATCCAAGGTAATTACAATATCTATATTAAAAATTTGAACAAGTTAGAAATACATATTAAAGAAATTGAAAAAAAAATATTTAAAAAATCAAAAATTTAAAAATAAATAAATCTAAAACATATTTGAAAATTTCAAATTATTTTTTTGAAAAGATAAAAAATTAAATAATTAAATGACAAAAAAATTATTAAAGAAAAAAAACAAAAACAAAAATTATAAATTATAAAAACATAACAAAATCAAAACAAACAAAAAAATTGCATTGTTGCCTTGCACGACCGTAGCAAGGGTTATGTGGGTTGGGTGGCGATGTTGGGGTGGCTACCTCAGCTGCCATGCAAGATACGTTATGCAGCTACAATGAGAAGCATGTGGGTCAAAGGGCGATGTTTGACATCGCCCCTAATTTTCCATGAGTCCAACTAAACTCATGGAAAGGCAGGGGCGATCCCCTAGCCCACTTAAATGAAAAACATTTGAGAAAAAGGAAAATAAAGGAAAAAGAACTTTAGGTGTTGATTTTTTAAGGTTTTTAGTAATCAACATATTTGGTCTTTAATGCCATTGATGAAATTTTTTGGAATTTAAACCTCAAAAAATGTGACCACGGATGAAATTTTTTGGAATTTAAACCTTAAAAAATGTGATGTTGCATCACCAATTTTGCATGTTAGGGTGTTTTTCGTGTCTTTCATAGTAATGATATTTGATTTTTAATGTCATTATTGAAAATTATTAGAATTTTAATTTTGAAATAAAAATTTCTGATGTTGCATCACCACTTTTCAAAGCAAGCATAAAAATCAACACTAAACGTGATCTCTAAAAAAACAAGAACTTGATCAAGTTCTCATTAAGTTGGTTATTCACAAATCTTTATCCTTGGGTGCAATACACCTTGTGTCACACCCTTATTCAAATCATGTGTGATACACCTTGTGTTGCACCGTTCTTCAATATCAGGTGTGATACACCCTATGTTGCACCCTTATTCAATATCATGTGTGATACACCCTATGTTAAAAGTCAACAAAAATTTTGCTGTGAAGCATCATAAAGAAGAAAACTTCTTATCATGTGAAAATAATATTTTGTGCAAAAAGACATGTCACAACAAAGGAAACTTTTAGGAGATGCAATGTTTCATGTGGAAAAATATTTCAAGTGCAAAATGGCATAACAAAAGAAACTTTCTAAGGATGTGATAAATAAATGGTGCATTAAGAAAATTGAGAGAATAAAATTTTCAAGCTTCCCTTTGTTGGAATGAATGAAAGGTAAAAGTGATACAATATATCACACAAGTGAAAAAATTTAATCCATATGAAAAATCGCAAGGAACGGAAGTTTTGGAGAATATGATATGTCACAAAAAAAAGGTAAATGAGGTGTGAAATGACAAAAAGATGCAAAAATTCAAAAAGGAAGCTTGAGTTAAGTCTTTTGGAAAATTTACCCCTATCACAATTGAGAAATGTTTTAAGGACAATTTGATTTTTTAACAACTAAATTTATTGGAGATGTGAGACTTGCAAGAAGTTAAACTTTAGTGTGATATGAAAAGGATTTTTTTGACAAATTTTTGAAAAAAAATCTAATTCTAATGAAGTTTCCTTTGTGACAATGGTAGAAATTTTGAAGTGGCAGAACTTATTGTTAGAATTCCATCAACCACATGTTTGGTCTATGTTTTGGGTAATTTCACACAATAGAAAACATAAATACATTGAAAATGCCTAACTTAAAAAAAAAATTGCACAACGGAATACACCAACAATTAGATCAATGCATAATACACACAATTTATGCCCAAAAAATGATTTCTTATAATTCCATTAATAACAAAATCCACATGGATCTTATACTAGGGATAATGACCCTTTACAATCCGTGTACAAAGACAAAATAAACAAGAGAAAATACAACACTCTTGTACAAGTTACCTAGGTTGAGGTTAAGTCTTTTTAGTGCCCATCTTCCTTGACTAGTGGTTGTCCTTTACCACCAAAACATACACCCACCTGCTATAGCACGCGGGCCACTCCTTACCCACCTTATACTAGCCAACCAGCTCCCTTTAGGCTCACAATCAGATCTCTACCCACTTCGTAGACTTTAGCATCGTGATTTATCAACAAACTTGGGTCTACCCTCCTAGCAACCCTAGAAAACATCACAGCCAATCCTCTGCCAGTCATGGCCCTGCCCCTTAGGCCTTAAAACATAGTTGCTAGCAACTTATATCCTTCTAGCAGGCTCGTCCACTACATAGGCCCCCTTTCCTTGCATTTATGGCATGCTTCTAGGCCTGCAACTCGCTTTCCTATCCCTTAGATGCACATACAACATGTGGTCTCTCTCTTTAGGCCCTTGACCTCCCTATTTCATCCAATGGATTTTCCTACAGGCCTTCATAGAAGCTCAACCCCCCCTTTTCCAGGCTTCGACCTCCCTTGCTACCCTTACACACACTTATGGGCTTCTCCCTATACATGTAGCCTTCTTGTTACAAGTTTCAACCTTCTTTTTTGACGTAGAATTATGATACAGGCATGCAACCAACCTCTCTTTTTGTGGCCTCCCCTATAGCCTCCTTACTCACTTTTTCTAGTTCACCTTTCTTAGTTGCGGCTAAACTAGCCAACCCTCAAACTAGGGCTCGACCTACTCTTTTTTCCAACAGCCTCCTTAGAATTAGAACCTTGAATTATCCTCTCAAATAAGCCTCCAAACTCATCCAATCATTGGTTTATATATAGTCATTGCAAGGCCATGTGAAGGGGTGTGACTCCTAAACCATCACAACTCTTCATCTCCCAGTCGACCCTTCATGTGCTTGAGTCGATCTTCCATTTTCTAAGCCAACTCATCTCGACTCAAAATAAAAATAAAAATAAAATATTAAATTCTTTTCCTTAGGAGAAAAACCTTGACAAAAAAAAAATCCCCAAGGGCTTTTCCAATCAAAAATACCTTATGTGCTACCAAATTTCATTGCTTCCTCTTAGTGAGGAAGGTATTTACACATGCCTCTAAATTTGATCCACAAACACATCCTTCTAGAAGACCTGGATCTTAAAATACACTATCCTTCTAGAATCTTCCCACTTCAAAGCATCTGACATGGCCATCCAAACCATGACTTTCCTTGTTCCTATAAAAACCCATCTCCATGAATTTTTCTTGCATGGCCATGACTTGCTTGCATGTGACATGACTTTCCTTGCATGATCATGACTTTATTTGCATGGTCCATGACTTCCTTGCATATAAAATGACTTTAATTTTGTGCCCCATGACTTCCTTGTATGGTTTACAACTTTCCTTACACGTCGTGAATTTTCTTTCATGGCCTAGAAGACTCCACTCTTTGTCTTGGACTTGAAGTTTAGACTACCACTGGGCAGTTGACTCTCCCTTTAAACTCGTAATCTCCCTTTGAAGCAAGACTTCCTCTGAGCCTACACAACCTTCCTTTGGCTCACTTTGCTTTCCCTCCTAGAAAGTAACCTTGTGAAAACCTATGCACATGCTAGAATTAAACTTATTCCCTTTCAAGGTCAATCTCAGGTTATGGTTGAACACTTGCTTGGTCCACTCTAGACCATTGCAACTCAACTTTGCAAGTGTCCTCAGCCTCCTAGTTCAAACACCTCATATGCACATGGCTCCTCCATTAGATCTGAAAATATGCAACACATTGAAAATATTATCTCATGAAACTCATCAAACTGCAATCCATATGAAGCTACCTCATCCATGACAAAACGCTCCCTACCAAGGCACTTGAGTTATCGCAACTTACTTTGACAAGTCAATAGAAATTTTTCAATGGTATCAATGACTTTCCACTCAACATACTGTTGTGCACCGAGTTCTCCACCAATCCACCAAAACTCTTGTCCTACCACCTCAAGCTATAATAATCCATAACTCCTTGCCTTGTCTAGATAACTCACTTAGCAACATTGTTGCTTCTTGTAATAGCCCCACACCTCCCTTTTAGACCTGACACTTGTGCACATCTAAGATCCAACTTATCTTTGAATTTGCTTTGATACCATGTTATAATTCCATGCACCCCAAGCCTTGTCTATGTTTTGGCAATTTCGGATAACAAAAAACATAAACACAATGAAAATACCTAACTTCAAAACTTTTGCACAACGAAATATACCAACAATAAGAACATTTCATAGTACACAATATTTATGCCCCAAAATAAAACCCATAAGGCTCCCATACCAGGCATAGTGGTCCTTTAAAATTCCTATACAAAGCCAAAATAAACATGGAAAAGTCAAACACTATTGTACAAGTTACCTGGGTTGAATCTGAGTCGCTTCATCTTTCATATGCCTTTGACTAGTGGTTGTCCTTTGCCACCACAGCCTACAACCACTTATTGTAGCACACACGCTACTCCTTTCCCCCTTTATACTTCCCAGCCAACTACATTTAGGTTCACATCTAGTGCTCTACCCACCTAATAGACCTCGGCACTGTGATTTATCAACAAACATGGGTATGCCCTCCTAATAGCCCTAGACAGTCTCACAACCATCCTTCTGCTAACCATAACATTGTCGCTTGTGCGCTAAAACACAATTTTCAGTCACTTATATCCATCTAGAAAGCTTGACCACTACACAAGCCCCTTTTCCTTGCCCTTGTGGCTTTCTCCCAGGCCTATGACTCCCTTTTCTAGCCTTCAAATGCACATATAACTTGCGACCTATCTCCTTAGGCCCTCAACCTCCCTATTTCAGCCAGCAACTTGTCCTAGAGGCCTTCACATAAGCTTGACCTTCCTTTTCTAGGCTTCATCCTCCCTTTATTCCCTTACATAGGCCTTCGACCAGCCTTTAGGGCTTGCATACTTCTTGTAATACGTTGTAACCTTCTCATTTGACCTACGGTTATGATACAGGCTTGTGACAAGCCTCTACTGCTGTAACCTCCTTATTCAATTGTCTTTGTTCACCTTTCTCATTTATGGCTAAACCAACCAACCCTCAATCTAGGGTTTAACCTCCTCTCTCTGCTTGCAACCTCATAATCAAAACCTAGAATTCTCCTCTCAAATCTCCCTCTGAATTCATACATTCGTTGGTTTATTTATAGTCATTGCAAGCCCATGTTGTAGAAATTCCCACTGTAGATCAATAGATTATGCAATATACTAAAGCAAAATACAAGATCTACTTCTACAACAAACTTGCGGAAGCTTAATCAAATTTGAGCAAGATCAATTTAGAACACATATAACTGAGAATGAGAAATCAATCACACATGAACACAGAAGAATACTCTGGGGAAAGCCTCAGTTAAAAACCTCAATCTCTGTATTATCATACAATTGGAGATATATTCAAATTACACAAAGCATCAACTCACAAGCTATCCTGCTCTCAGTACAATCGAACAATACAGCTCACGGACTAAATATACACAATATATGTCTTCTCTCATCCCTCCAAGCCTCCTATTTCCTTGCGCAGTTTTCCTTGGGGTCCAATGCTACCACCTGTGTGAATTGGCCTCATCACACACTCATCAAACCCAAAAGTAATTGCGCAATATCCAAGGAATGAATTCCTTCTGCATGCAAGAGATATCCTCCATGGAATATTCTTGCAATCGATAGTACATTGTCCCATCATTTGATCTCAACTGGGTCTCTGTCTGAACTGACATGCATGAGGTATTTATGAGAGAATATTCAGTTATTTGAAGTGTAGCAGTTACATGCATGCATGCATTAACTAAGTGAACTCACAATTAGTTCAACAAACTATTTGAACTAATATAATTGAACTTAACTTAGTTAACTGAGCTAAATATTTACAACTCAAAGTACAACTCATCCTGATCTCCTTTAATCAAGGGATAACTTCCTCAATCAATGGAGAAACTATTGCATTTCTTCACATAGACTTCATGTTTGATTTTCTACAACTAATTAACTCAATATGAATTAATTAATTATTTTACAAACAGATGCTAAGATCAAATTCGAATTTTATTTTACAATTTTAGTTTAGGGACTAACTAAAATTGGAATGTATCCTGAAATGCTATTTATAGCAATGTTAATTTTATCACTTCTATTTTTAGCATTTCTTGTTGCTATTTTCAACACTCCCTCTCAACAAGAAAGGGATTATCAGTAACCCCAATCCTGTCTCTGTGGAACTCGAGCTTGCATTTTGACAATACCTTAGTTAAAATATCTTCATCCTGTTCCTCAGTCGAAACATATAGCAACAACATGATCCTCTTGACCACACAGTCTCGAAGATGGTTATACCAAATATCAATGTGCTTGGACCTATCATGAAAAATTGGATTCTCAAAGAGTTTGATACAACTCTGATTATCACAGTAGATCACAGTTGGATCCATCCTCTGACCAAACAATCCCACTAGAATCCTCCACATCCAGATGGCCTCACATGTTGCCTGACTAGCAGCCATGTATTCAACCTTTGCTGAGCTAAGTGCAACTGATATCTGTTTCCTGTTGTACCAGGAAACTGCAGCTGAACTAAGGTTGAAGATTCCTCCAGAAGTGCTCTTCCAGTCTGATGGACTCCATGCCCAATCCGCATTTGTGAAGCCCTGAAGCTTCACTCCCTCTGTCCGTTTATACCACAATCCGTACTAAGATGTGCCTCTGAGGTATCTCATCACATGCTTCGCTGCCTTCCAAAACAGCTTGGTAGGCTGAACCATAGCTTGACTTAGCTGGTTCACCGCAAAGCATAAGTCTGGCCGTGCATTCACTAGATACATAAGTGAACCCACAAGTTGCCGATAAATAGTAGCAAATACTACCTCACCTGAAGTAGCATCCTCCTTCCTCCAGTTCCCAGCTAGAGGAGTCTGCATGGGCTTGCACTTCTCCATGTGAAAGCGCCTGAGTATCTCATTGGCATACTTTCCTTGAGACACAAATATTTCCCCATCTTTCTGCCACACTTCCATGCCTAGAAAGTAGTGCATAAGACCCATGTCTTTCATCTCGAACTCTCTTGCAAGGTCCTCCTTGCAAGACTTGATCAGCTGATCAACACCTGTCAAAATCATATCCTCGACATAAAGAACAATGATCAATGGTTTACCTTCTATAATGATGTGGTAAAGGTTCACATCTGCTTCACTCTTGGTGAAGCCCAACCCAGTGAAATAGTTGTCGATCCTGGTGTACCAAGCACGAGATGCTTGCTTCAGCCCATAAAAAGCCCTCTTGAGTCGGCACACATGCGACTCACAATCGAAGGTCTCGAAACCTTCTGGCTGCTCAATGTACACCTCTTCCTCAATCTTCCCATTGAGGAATGTGGTCTTCACATCCATCTGATGGATCTTCCAACCCATCTGAGCTGATAGTGCCAACATCGATCTGATAGATGATTACCTTGCTACATGAGCAAAAGTCTCATCATAGTTGATCCCCTCGACCTGTGAGAAACCACGAGCAACAAACCTTGCCTTATGTTTCTCAACACTGCCATCAGCTGCCTGCTTTACCTTGTAAAGCCATCTGGAACTCGCCATTGACTTGTCCTGAGGTCTTGGGACAACATCCCACACACTGTTCCAAATGATAGAGTCATACCCCTCTACCATTGCATCAACCCAGACTAGTTGCTGCAGTGCCTCCTCGAATGAAGAAGGTTCAGACTCTACACACTCCCCAACTAGGGCCATGTAACTAGTGTACCGCTCGGGCGACCTCCTCTGTTTGTGCTGAGAAGATGGATGTCCCACATTCTCCCGTGCATCCAGCATCAACCTATCAACTTCCCTTGAGCGTTTCCACCCATCTCTGGAAGACTCGGTATGAGTGGATGTCTCCACTCCCGAATCCTCTGCATGTGGCTGCTCCGCATCAATTTGAGGCTCCTCCTCCTTAGGAACTGAAAGTTCCTCCTCTGCATGCAACTTGAGCTCCCTCTCAAGTGATACTCGCATGGCTTTCTTCTCGTCGAACTTTAGATCTATGCATACCATTGTCCTCTGATCGGTAGGCAGGTACACCCGATAGTTGTGGGGTGTATCAGTGTACCCCACAAGTATCTCGAACTCAGCTGTTGGATCTAGCTTCCTCCGAGCATATTTGGTCACATGGCAATAAACTGATGATCCAAAGATCCTGAAGTGACTCACATATGGTCGCTTCCCAGAAAAGGCCTCCATAGGTGTCTTCATTCCCAGTATACGGTGCGGGTTTCTATTCTACAAGTATATTGTTGTATTGCATGCCTTAGCCCACAAATGAAGTGGTAGGCTTTGGTCATGCAACATTGCTCGAGTTGCTCCCACAATTGATCTATTCTTCCTTTCGGCCACCCCATTCTGCTGTGGGTCATGGGGTGTCGTCAACTCCCGTTTAATTCCTTCTGCAGCGCAGAAGTCCTTAAATTGTTGGGAGACATACTCTCCACCATTGTCGCTACACAAGTCTTTTATTTTCTTTCAAAATTCTTTCTCTGCCAAGGCTTTAAACTCACAAAACCTCAAGAAGGTATGATCCTTCTTTTCATAAAGTAGATCCAACATCTACGAGAAAAATCATCAATAAAAATAACATAGTATCTTTGTTTAGCGGTGGAGGCTGTAGAGAATGGTCCACAAACATCTGAGTGAACTCACTCCAGGATTGCTCCAGCTCTACTGTCTTGATCCTGAAAGGAAGATTTCGCATACTTACCCAAGGTATAACCTTTGCATGTATCCGTCTGCTCCAATTTTCCCTTGGGAAGTCCAATAGAAATATGTTGCATGATCTTCAAGTCCCCATCATTAAAGTGGCCCAATCTTCTATGCCATAGCTCGCCAACATCTTGGCTTTGCACCACCTATGCTTTGGAACTCAATGCAGCACAGTCGTCTACCTCCAGCTTGTAGAGATTCTTAACTCGAATCCCAATCCTCTTGGTCTGTCCAGTACCGATATGCCTCAAGAATACCTTTCCTTTACTAAAGACTACATCATAGCCCTTATCCTCTAGCATAGCGACAAACACAAGATTCTTCTTCAAACCCGGTACATACTTTACATCAATCAAGGTGAGAGGAGCTCCATGCTCCCTCTGAAACACATCGTACCCTCACCTGAAACACTATACTTTCCATCATCACCCATCTCAATCCGCATCTGGAGATCCTTCTCCTCCAGGGTACTGAAAATATTCTTGTTGCCGGACATGTGCAAAGAGGCTCCACTATCCAAGTACCAAACACATCCCACCATGGATGAAACCATGCATGCGATGAGAGAGAAATCCAACTCGAACTGTGAGGCCAATGCATCACGCCTGCTCCCTTTAAGGATCCCTTCTTGGATTTCTTCTGTGGACAACTCGTACCATAATGGCCCACCTCATGACAATGAAATCATCACACTTTCGATTTTTCAAACTTCTTCCCACCATGGGAAGAACTAGATTTGGTATGGGACACCTTCCCTTTCCCTTTCCTTGCCTTACTCGCCAAGGCTAGATTTTCTTCATCATCTTGTTTTGATGAAGATCCATCTCTGGTGCTTCTTCTTATCTCCTCCTACATTAGATCCGACCAAAGTCGTTACCAATCTAGCAGTTTCTCTCTTCTATTAACCGAGTCTTGGTAGTTATGCCAGCTCTTAGGAAGACCGAGGAGAGCAAGACTCACCATGTCATCATCGGTTGTCATGATCCCTACACTCCCAAGCTCATCCCTGCAGGTGGTGAGCTTGTTTAGATATGTAGAGATCGTGTCGCCCTTTTCACACTTGATTTTCCGAAGCTTTTCTTTCAACGCCAGCTTCCTTTGATCGTTGTTTTTCTGATATAGATCTTTCAATGTTTTCCACATCAAAAATGGTGTCTCCTTCCCATGGAGGCTCGAGACAATGTGGTCTCAAACTCCCTCTAGGAGGATTCTCCTCGCTTTAGCCACACATTTCTTCCATTCCACCAATTCTGTAGCATTAGCCATTGCGAGCTTGGGGACTTCTTGATAAATGAAGTTCTTTAGATCGTTGTCCTCTAATACTGCTTCCATGTGATCCTTCTAGGTTATATAATTCAAGCTGCCATCAAGGGCATACTCGAGTCTTAAACCGTTGAACGCCATTGGTGAAATTGAGATGTGATAAGAACTTGATTTCTATAATCAGGAACTTCAAACTTCGAACTTCGAACTTCTTTATATAATGTTCTTCGCTTTGATTACCTTCGCTCCGATACCACATAGAAATTCCCACTGTAGATCAACAGATTATGTAATATACTAAAGAAAAATACAAGATCCACTTCTACAACAAACTTGTGGAAGCTTAATCGAATTTGAGCAAGATCAATTTAGAACACATATAACTGAGAATGAGAAATCAATCACACATGAACACAGAGGAATACTCTAGGGAAAGCCTCAGTGAAAAACCCCGATCTCTGTATTATCATATAAGTGGAAATATGTTCAGATTACACAAAGTATCAGCTCACAAGCTATCCTTCTCTCAGTACAATCGAACAATACAGCTCACAGACTGAATAGACATAAGATATGCCTTCCCTCAGCCCTCCAAGCCTCCTATTTCCTTGCGCAGTTTTCCTTGGGGTCCAACGTTGCCACCTGTGTGAATTGGCCTCATCACACACTCATCAAACCCAAAAGTAACTGTGCAATCTCCAAGGAATGAATTCCTTCTGCATGCAAGAGATATCCTCCATGGAATATTCCTGCAACTGATAGTACATTGTCCCATCATCTGATCTCAACTGGTTCTCTGTCTGAACTGACATGCATGAGTTATTTGTGAGAGAATATTCAGTTATCTGAAGTGCAGCAGTTACATGCATGCATGCATTAACTAACTAAACTCACAATTAGTTCAACAAACTATTTGAACTAATCTAATTGGACTTAACTCGGTTAATTGAGCTAACTAATTACAACTCAAAGTAAAACTCATCCTGATCTCCTTTAATCAAGGGATAACTTCCTCAATCAATGGAGAAACTGTTGCATTTCTTCACATAGACTTTATGTTTGATTTTCTACAACTAATTAACTCAAGATGAATTAATTAATTATTTTACAAACAGCTGCTAAGATCAAATTCGAATTTTAATTCACAATTTTAGTTTAGGGACTAACTAAAATTGGAATGTATCCTGAAATGCTATTTATAGCAGTGCTAATTTTAGCACTTCTATTTTTAGCATTTCTTGTTGATATTTTCAACACATGTGAAGGGGTGCAACTCCTGAACCATTGCAACTCTTCAGCTCCCAACTGGTCCTTCATGTGCTTGAGCTAATCTTCCATTTCTTAAGCCAAATAATCTAAGCTCAATATAAAAAATATTAAATTCTTATCTTTGGGTTCAAATCCCCAACGAACGAACCAAAAATCCCAATGGGATTTTCTAATCAAAAACACCTTTTGAGCTACAAAATTCAACACATATCGGACTGAAGGAAACTTCGCTACAATTGATGTGTTGCAATTATAATTATTGTGAGCACAATATATGAGAGAAATCCATGATACGAAGAAACAAAGACTCCTACCATATTCAAATGTGAAAAACCATATTGCAAGAAAAGGAAAATCATGGTGATACGTAAAGGCAAAAACTTTATTGCACATAAAGGATAATCTTTGCAATACATGAAAAGAAAAACATAAACAAGTTTTTAAAGAAAAATTTCTCAAGGGAAAAATTTGGTTTTTTCTTAAATGGTAGAAGATACTAAAAGGTAAAATATACTTCTATAATTAAATGATATGCAAAAATCATTAAAACCAAGATACAACAACTTACTTGCAAAATAAAAGGTGGTAGCCAAAAAATTAGAAATTTTAGGGCGTGTTCTGTACTCAATAGAATAGTATTTATATCTAGTTAGACTAATATACATATCATGAATATCACCATCTTCTACTTTCTTATAACATACATGTTTTAAGTGATCATATTTCCTACATCAAACACACCTAAAGGGAAAACCATATGATCCTAACAAATCCAAAAGGTATACTCCTTCACTTCAACGTAAATCCCACCTAGAAGACCATACCTTGGGTCTAGTTCGACAAAATATTAGCTATTGAAGTATTTTTTAGACGTTGATCCTTTTCATCCACAATTATAAACCTTCTAATTTTGTTGTTAAAGGGTTCGTAAACCTCTCCTTACTAGTATTCCAATCATAGATATAGTAATTTCACTCAAATATGAATCAAATTTGTGTTATACTTCAATGAATCAAAACATCTAATCAAGAGGTGAAGAAGAAGTGCCACATTAGTCCAAAACTAAAGAGACTTTCCAATGGGATCCCTATATTTACTAATATTGAATAGAAAGGTTGCAATTCTCTTTACGTCTAGATAACAATTTGGAGAATACCCCAACCTCTTCTTCCAAACCCTATCAATTTAATATTTTGGTTATTTTAAATGATGTTTGCCAAGACTCCACGACAAGTGTATCAATCCAGAATTAATTTGGAGGATGGCCTCTCAAACAAAGAATGTAAGGGATGGCACAACATCCCTCCACTTGGAATACATCTAACCTGAATGATTATGAAGGTGTAGTTGTCACAACCAAAGCCACCACCTATCACATTCAAAATTATTGCAAGGAGAGAGTGGCCAAGTAAAATCGATGGAGGGATGGAAAAATCATAGGACCAAAGGAGTATTAGCTCATCATGTTTGAAATTGGCACTGCTTCTAAGCACGTTGATGGAAAAATAGGCCAGGTGATAATTATAGAGACCACGTAGGAAAATAAGAGGAAAGGACTCATCTAGGGTGTAAAGCCACTATCAATATACCAACTTTTATACCAATTGTTCTCAAAGTCTTCATTAATGTTTCCTTTTTTCATGTCATTTCCTAATTCTGATAATGGCTCTGTTATGAGCACTCTTTCTCCCTCATCTTGATCCTTTTTTGTTTAAGCCCACGCTTATGGAATATGGCTCACAACTCGAGTCCGGTTCTCTAGGTTCATTACTGACCAAAACCTTTGTGCTTAAATATGATCCCTCAGGTGTGCTTTTCCTGTTCCCAATCTCCCTTCTAGTTTGGAGCTTCAAACCTTTGACACTTTTTAGTGCCAAAGGATCTTTCCAACTCTCTTTAGTCTCTATTGTTTAGGGGACACTTGGTTTCCTTTAGTCTACTCAGTACATTTTCTATTCCCTTACAAGTCGGAGTGCTTTCTTTAAGCTCTCGATGCCTTATCTTTATCATTCTTATTGTAAGTGGGGCATCACATGTCTTCTCTCTATTCGTAGTCTAGTGTGACTTTCCTAATAAATCCCAAGAGGTTCTCTCTCAGTAGACACTCCCTTTTGTATTCCTATTTGTATCCTCTTCTTTCTCTTGTCCAAGGATTCCATGTTCTCTCTCATCAACATTATGTTTCCTTTCTTTCAATTCAATCCTATCAATATACGCAAAGTTGGTTGGTGTCGCAGAGTTTTTCATGATGCTAGGGGCACTCCACATTTAGAGCTCAAAGGTATGTTGAAAGCTTTGCCAAGATATATCATAGCAATACCCCTTAGTTTTCTAGCAAGAAATTGAAAAGATTCAAAAGGAAGAAGCTCAGATAGAGCACAAGTTCATATCGAATGAAGAAGTGATTGCATATGTGGGAAATTGGATTCCAAACACAATGATTACAAGGACAAGAAACACTTATATTTACTAGAAAATTAAAACCATAATGGGAATAGTGGATCAATCTGAAGAGAAATAAGACATTCTTGTTTACCTAGATGAGACTCAAAGGTAGATGAGGAACTGGGATCATAAGGTGATAAAGATGGCTCGTGTTTTGGTGAATTTTTATTTTACTAATGAGGAGGAAGATAACAGTCTTCCTATAACCATTCAAGTGGATACCCCTTCTGAATGTATGGTCATGTTTCCAAAATTGGTTGCTATGTTTAGTTTCCTTTTGAGACTACCAATTGATAGTATATGGTTTATAGTTGGAAAGGCTAGTTACAGTAAATTTAGTATTCAATACTTCTATAGTTTTTATTCTAGATTTAGTCTATTTTGATGTGTGACTACTATGGTTTCCCTAGTGGAAAACCAGGTCACATAAAGACATAAAACATGTAATATCTTTTGATTTTGATTTAATACAATACCTGCCTAGCTTTAAAAAATTATGTATCTGTTATCACCCCAAGAAACTCTCCTAGGTTGTAGCTCGGAGATGCTCGGGAACATTACAAACTCAACTAAATGTTGGAAATGGATGAATGGAAGGAATGATGCTTGTTCAAGCCAGATAACCACTTCTTCTTTGCTTGACTCCAGACATGCGTGAACACCCCCAGACTACAAGGCTTTAGTCCACCAATTACTCACAGTTTAAGGATGGGGTGAATATGGAGAATACTGACCACACCAGCAGATGCATAGGACCCTGTGATGGCCGGCCACAACCAGTAAAAAGATCTGCAAATCTAATTCCCTAGTGTACAAACAGGATGATAGCTCTCTTTCACTAAGTGAAAAGAAACATGATTAACACATTCACTGATACATGCAAGTTTTAAACATAGAGGTAGGATAACAGCTCCTCTAATGCTAAACATCAAGAGTTCAGGAAAAATGCATATCAAGCACAGCCTAGAACAGAATAGAAATGGAAAGTGAGCAAATAACAGCAAAAGAAGCTTGTATTAGCTGAAAATGAAGACGAGACGTTGCAAGTATCAAAGCAGTTACAGCCTCCAGAAGTTGAACCTTACATCAAAATAACAACCATCAACCCTGATTACACTTGTTTTCTGGGTATATAAAGAGTATCATTACAAAGGCATCCTATCATTCTAGGTGTGGAAGGATCATAATTGACCACCACCCACTTTAACTATTTGATGGAGTCTCTGGTGCAATTTTCCTGCTTCAGTGAACTAATCCAATCTTCTCAGGTGCTCTATTGTCCTTCTCGGGCAGGTGGACTATTATATGGGATTCAATCCCATAACCATTGAATGCACTTACCTGCTCGGCTTTGTACCTTTCCTTCTCAGCAATATTGCCTCTTGAATATGATGGTTGAGGATCTATTACAAGCGGTACTGGGAACTGGTTACATCCATCCTTCGGGTGCACGGGGCAGTTAAGGGACGTGAATAGTCGGGTCAAATGGAGAGGGAAAATCGGCCGTTGGATTGGGCAGATTGACGGCGGGGATTGGTTTGCAAAAAATATCAGGAGATATGGGAGCGGGGTGATCACACGCCATTAGATCTCAAGCGGGCAGATCCAACGGCCGCCGGGCGAAGGAGATGTGTGGGGGTTAACAGGCGAGGATGAGCGGTTTCGGTAGTGAGCGGTATTGCTCACACCGCTATTGAGGGTCGGGCGGTAATCGTACGAGGGGGAGCGATCCCATTCAAATGGTGACGTGTGGCGGACAGGGCGGGATGAAACCGCTTTTGATCATGAGTTATTGCGCGGTCAGTTTGACGGTGCGGGGAAAGCGACTATCATCTGATCGTAGAGGGCATGATCAGATGGTATGGATTTAACCATGTGGGCTTCATTTGATGTGACAGGGAAACGGCGGATTAGGGGTGGCGGAGAGCAACGATTAAGGTTACGGCAGGGGTTTTGCGAAGGTATGCGGTTATATGGGTTTTGGGGTTTTAACGCCCGTGACTTAAGAAAATCATTTTATGTGATTTTAAACAGAAGCAAAGGAGATAAAGAGGGGAATGGGCGAGGAAATGGAGAAGGATAAGGATGTCTGGTGTAGGCTTTTCTGAGTAAAACCAAGGACCAAGCTTACTTCTGCTCTTCGAACATCAGCAACATGTAGCAGAGCTAACACTGGCTCCTTCTGGGGATGAGATCCTCCCTGTGAGGTCTCAAGAACTTGCAAATCAATGCCTTTCCTGTGAAAACAAATTAGCAAAATTTCCTAGTGTTCCATTGGGCATGGAGTCTAGCTGAGCTTACACTAAAACTGATAAAGCAACATATTTACAATTTTAAGGCCAAAAGACCTTAAATAACATAAATTTTCAGAAAACGCCCATTAACTGGGCCATCAAAAACTGTCTCCCCTTCCATACTTTGCAGTATGAAGGTATTGTTCCCCTGGATCTGAGAAATGATAAAAGGCCCTGTCCAAAAAGCATCAAACTTCCCATGGTTTCCTTTCTTCTCTTTCAGTGCATCTGACTTAAGGACTAAGTCCCCAATCTAAAAATTATCTGTTTTGGCCCTTCTGTCAAAAGCTTCTTTGATCTTATTCTGATGTGTTGTAGACTTTTCAACCAGTTGTTCTTTGATTTGGTGCACCTCTGCTAAATCAGTAATCCTTTTTTCCATATCTTCTTCCTCATTCTGCTCTTCTTGTAGGAACTTTGCCACAGGGAGAGTTAACTGAATTGGAAACACAACCTCAGTGCCATATACCAACTTGAAAGGAGAATTCCCTGTGGATTTCTTGGTGGTTACTCTATCAGCCCACAGTGCATATTTGAGCTTAAAATCCCAGTTCTTTTTATTGTCTTCCAGCATCTTTTTAATTATCCTTATCAGGCTTTTGTTGGAAGATTCTGCTAGACCATTGCCTTGAGGGTAGTATGAGGTGGAATGAACTAGCTTAATGCCCATTGAGTCACACATATCCACCAATTATTTTTCCCTGAAAGTTGTTGCATTATCTTTGACTAATTTATGTGGACAACCAAATCTGGTGAAGATATGCTCTGTCAAAAACTTAATGACCACATGGTGATCAGCCTTTCTGGAAGGGATTGCTTCAATCCATTTAATGAAGTAATCGGTGGTGACTAAGATCAATCTGTTTTGGCCACTGGAACGTGGATTGATCTCTCCAATGAAATCCAAGCCCCACTGCTTAAAAGGGCCATTTGCATGTATTGGTTTTAAGGGCAGGGACTTCAATTGTTGTTTCCCTTCAAATATTTGGCACCTGTCACAAGATTTAACAAATGAAAAGACATTAGAAAATAAGGTGGGCCAATAGTACCCAGCTCTGAGGATCTTGTGGGCTGTAGTTTTCCAATAATGGTGTCCTCCACACATGCTGGAATGAAACTGCTGCATAACCTCCATTGATTGTTCTTCATCCAGACACCTCAAAAGCATTCCAGATGGGTCCCTCCAGTAGAGTAGATTTTTATGAATGCAATATTTAGCTGCCCTTAGCTTAACAGTTCTGGCTTGTCTTGAACTAAGGCCTGGAGGAATTTCTAGCTTCAGCAAGAATTTAGCTATTGTAGAGTACCAATCACAAGAAGCTAGATTTTCTGCCAATGACTGATCTCTCCCTGATTCAGCTGCTTGTTTTTCTTCTATTTGACCATTTTCAGAATTTGTGCTTATGAGATTTATGTCCAATGTTCTACAATTTTCTTCAGCCAATAGTCTGGCAAGGCCCTGACCTCTGACAAGCTTGGTGGGCTTCAATTCTATATTAAATTCAATTAACTTTGCAATCCATTTAGCCCTTCTTCCATCAGTATCAGGCTGTGTCAAGACATCTTTTATTGAAGAAGAGGGTACATATGCAATTATCTTGGAAAGCAGAATATAAACTCTGAAAGCTTTCAAAGACTTGATAAGAGCATATGCCTGTTTTTCAATGATATCATACTTCAGCTCAACATCCCTCAATGTTTTTCTGAAAAAAGCCAATGGATGCTCTGAGCCTTCTTCATCTGCTTGCAATAAAACTGTTGCAAGGGTGTCTTCAGAGGCAAACGAAAATATATGGAACTCCTTGTTATAATCTGGACTTATTAAAGTGGGAGCTTCCATAATAGCTTTTTTAATGGACTCAAAGGATCTTCTTGATGCATCAGCCCATTTTATCTCTGACCCCTTTTCAACATGGAGGTAATATGCTTTACACGTTCTGCAAAATCTACGATAAACCTCCTCACAAAATTTATTTTGCCCAGAAAGGACTGAATATCTTTCTTTGATCTTGGGACAGACAAGGTCTATATTGCTCTTACTCTTTCTAGGTCAATTCGGACACCTGGAACAGAAACGACATGCCCTAACAGCTTGCCCTCCTCTAAAGAAAACTGTGACTTTTTAGGATTTACTGAAATCCCAAACCTTCTTCACTTCAGGAGCACCTTCTTCAAATGCTATAAATGGTCATGATGGCTGTTGGAGTACATTGTTATATCATCTAGGTAGATAAGGACAAACTTATCCTTCTCCCCCACAAATGCTATATCCATAGCTCTCTGAAAGGTGTCTCTATCATTCATCAGTCCAAAAGGCATCTTGGAATACATAAAAGTGCCCCAAGGAGTGGTGAATGCAGTCTTCTCTTGGTCATCTGGATGTACAGCAACCTGGTTATAGCCTGAAAATCCATCCAGGAAAGACATCACTTTGGCCCCTGAGACCTTCTGCAACAAATGCTCCATCTTGGGCAGAGGATAGTTGTCTTTCTTGGAGCATTTGTTTAAATTTCTGAAATCAATGCAGAGTCTGATTTCTCCACTCTTCTTCCTCACCACGACCAAATTGGCTACCCATTTTGAATATCTGAGAGGGACTATGATTTTGGCAGCCAGTAACTTTTTTATTTCTTTTTCAATCAAAGGGAGGAGCAGAGGATTTATTGGTCTCAGCTTCTGCTTAAAAGGGATGGTGTCTTTCTCTAAAGGGATTTTATGTTAGATGATCTTTTTGTCATATGTTTTTAGGTCACTATATTCCCATGCAAAGACATTAGCAAATTGCTTCATTATATGGCAGTATTCAGCACTTTGGGCAGCAGATAGATGAGTGGACAGATTTATGTATCTGGGCTAATCTTGACTCCCTATATTATGCTTACAGACTGCAGATTGGTCTTCTTTTTGGGAAGCCTTATAAGGCACATCATTTTGGTCAAACATTGTTTCTAATGGAACCAGACCCTTAGGTATATGATTGTTGGGCAGTTGGACAATGCTATCTTTACCAATTATGTTTCTAAGCTGGGATTGGGGACTTTCTTCCAAGGCTTCATTCTCTTGGTCAATTTGCATTTCAAAAAATTCATCAATGACTTGTAGAAACCTATTCACTGCATCATCATCCTCAAAAACTTTCCAATGTTGGACATTATCAGGCAAGGATGGTCTGTATTTCATTTGGACTTCAAAAACTAGTCTGGCGGGCATGGGAGGAATAAACATGATAGCAGACATAGCAAGGGAATCAGCGAGCTGATTTTTCACTCTGGGGATATATGAGATACAAAAAACATCAAAAGAATCTTTAAGTCTCCATACCTCATCTTTGTATGCTTTCAGCTTTGGGTGCTTTGCTTGAAATGTTTTATTCACTCGTTGAATGATAAGATCAGCATCTCCAAACACCTTTATGTTCCTGATTCCTTTGTCTTTGGCTGCATTGAGACCCAATATCAGAGCCTCATACTTTGCTATATTATTTGTGACTTGAAAAGCCAGCTTAAAAGACAGATGTTTGCTTTCCTGTTCTTGAGATATAAGCACCACCCATGCTCCTGCAGTCTCCCTGGAACATGCTCCATCAAAGAACATCTCCCAAACCTAACTTCCTTGCTCTCCCTCGGCGTGGATTATTGGTTTCCTAATCTATATTGAGTGTTGAAAATGCAACAAGATGATGGAGCTTAGTGAAAAGAAGTCGCCTTCACTAAGTGGGCCCGCAGGCTATTTTTGGCGCAAAGTCTATTTTTAGACTATGTCTATTTTTAGACATATGGATCATGGTCTATGAGTTGCAGGATGTTATTTGTGGATGATTGGTCATGTTGGTAAAAATAGATGGACTTCTATTTTTAGACATATGGGCGGAGTCTATTTTTAGAATGCCAGTCTAAATATAGAACAGTCGAATATTATTAGCTCTTAATAATATTTGGACTATAAACATTATTTTATCCTCTTGGAGCACTTCAGTTCGAGCTACAGATGTGGCACATGCAACTTCCAGAAGGAAATACGCTTTTCTTGTGGGTTAGTTGAGCTATTTCATGATGGACTTCAGTTAGAACTCAAGTGATTGAGTTTGGTAGAGTTGATTGAGGATTTGATGGAGTTGTGTTCAGTTTGACTTAGTTGAACTAGTTGTATTTAGGCTAACTGCAGAATACACTAGTGATGAGTGATGTGAATTAATTATTAATTAATTCACTAATTATTAACTCATAAAGCAACTAAAGAATACATCAGTTAACTCAGTGCATGGACAGTTCAGTGGAGACAGGGGTTAGAGGTGGAGACTGCTCTTAGTTGTGACTATAGTTGTGCATGAGATTTGCACAATCAATGATGGAGATTTCCAATGAGGATTGTGCAGTACAAGCCAAGGAAAACGAGCTTGGATCATTCCTATTCTCACATTGGATTGCGCAGTAGAGGCAAGTAGACAGCGGAGGAGATTTGAACCTATGACTTGATTCAGATCTGAGCTAGTTTGTGTGTAACAGGTGGAGATAGTACTGGGTACTTGTGAGGAGTATTGTACTATGTATTGTTACATGTTCTCTATCATTATAATATACAGATAGTGTGGGGTTTTCAGCTGTATTCTTTCCCCATTACATACTGTGTTAATGTGCGCATGCGATTGATGTTTCATTGTTTTTAATTCCACAAAATTGATGATCAACGTAGAGGAGGTTATGTATTATGCATGCATTCCGCAAATAGTGTATAATCAGGATAATCTTTGTGAATAAGTGTTTTATTATTCAAAATTTCCTCATGGATCATAGCAGAGTTGATCATCAGATCTATTATTCAGAAAGTTTTTACATTTTATTTCTTCGGCAGAGTCTGTAATCGGGCCAGGTAGCCTCTGGATTCATCCTTCTTTTAGAAGGTGAGATATCTGGTGAATGCCCATACAGTCAATCTCTGTACGAGAAATACTTTGTTCTCACGAATTTTAGATCAGAAGCGGTTGAGTTTTGAGCTGGTGGAATTCGAAATTGCAGCAGTGTTTTCTTGGTGTCAAAGTTGAAATGTCTTTCAACGGTTTGCGATTGGAGTATGCTCTTGAAGGCAGCTCGAACTATATTACATGGAAAGACAGGATGGAGGCGGTGTTAGATGACAATGGGTTGAAGGATTTCATAGAGGCTGAGGTCCCAAATCCTACTGATGTTGCTCACATTGAGGCTTGGCCAAAGAAGACAGCAAAGTGTCGAAGGATTTTGTTGGAGGGCGTGAAGGATCACATTGTATCCAGCCTGCATGGAAAGGCTTATCCATACTTGATGTGGAAAGTGTTGACAGATTTATTCCAAAGCAAGAGTGACCAGAGGAAGTTGGCACTCAAGGATAAACTCAAAAACATTAAGTGTGAGAAAGGAGACAGTATGCCCAAGTATCTCACGAAGTTCACTCAATGCCGGGATGAGCTGGGAAGTGTGGGGGTGACTATCGATGATGAGGACTTGGTGAGCTTGGCTCTCCTTGGTCTTCCGAAGAGTTGGCATTCCTATCAGGACTCTGTCAATGGTCGGGAGAAATATCCAGGATGGGAGAGACTTTGGTCAGATCTTGTGCAGGAGGAGATCAGGCGGAATACCAGGGACGGATCTTCATCAAAGGCATCTGATGAAGAAAATTGTGCTTTGGCTGCCAAAGAAAAAAGGGGAAGAACAAGAAAGCTTCTCATTCCGGTGTGAAAGGCAAGAAGCAGGACATGTCCAAGGTGAAGTGCTTTCACTGTCACCAGCACGGACATTATGCCACAAATTGTCCGCAGAAGAAGAAAAATAAGCAAGTTGTTGGGTCTGCAACGGGAGAGGCCTTAGCCTCGCAGTTTGAGCTAGATTTTTTGTTGATCGCATGCTTGGTATCAAGTGTGATGGGATCGGTATGGTTCTTGGACAGTGGTGTGCCTTTTCACATGACAGGAGATCGAGATTTGTTTTCTGATCTGGATGAGAAAGATCATGGAGTGCACATCGAGATGGGCGATGATGGTAGATACAGTGCGACCGGTATCGGTACCATTTCCTTTGAGAGGGAGTCTGGTAAACCCTTCGTATTGAAGGAAGTGATGCATGTTCCAGGATTGAAGAAGAATCTTATCTCTGTGGCAATGTTAGAAGACAAGGGATATGATGTTGTTTTCAGCAAGGAAAAGGCTTTCCTGCGCAGTAAGACAACTGGAGAAACCCGGAAGATAGGGGTTCGAGTTAGGAACCTTTATCAGTTGCATGTAGATGGTTGCACAGCAATGGCATGCAAGGCAGAAGGATTGGTGAGCCGGGATGATGGCAAGCTGTGGCACAGGAGATTGGGCCACCTTCACCATGGAGCCTTGAAGATACTACAGCAGATTTCTACTGGGCTTCCTAGAGGCACTCTTGCGCAGTCAGATCAGTGCAAGGGTGTACTTTGGGAAAATTTATGAAAGCCACCTTTCAAGAGAAGGATAGTCGCGAGAATTCACACAGACGTGTGTGGACCTTTCTTAGTAGCTTCGACAGCAAAGCACATGTACTACGTGATCTTTGTTGATGATTTCTCTCGGAAGTGCGGGATCTTCTTCATGCAGAAGAAGAGTGAGACATACTCAAAGTTCTGTGAGTTCAAAGCACTGGTCGAGAAGGAATCGGGGAAGAAGGTGAAGGCTCTTAGGAGTGAAAATGGTGGTGAATTCATCTCTGGCGATTTCAAGGACTTTTGCAGCGCAGAAGGGATTCAAAGAGAGCTCATAGCTCCCTATAACCCACAGCAGAACGGGGTTGCTGAGCGGAAGAACAGAAGGATCATGGGTGTTGCACGGGCGATGTTGCATGATCAAGGCCTACCCCTTCACTTGTGGGTAGAGGCATGCAATACTACAGTATATGTGCAGAACCGTTGTCCTCACAGGATACTTGGCATGAGTACACCCGAGGAGGCTTATTCTGGTAAGAGGCCTGATATTTCCCATTTGACGATTTTTGGTTCTAACGCTTACATGCATGTGACAAAGGATGCCAGGAAGAAGCTGGAGCCGACCACAGAGGTTGGGATATTTGTGGGGTACACTGATACACCCCACAAATATCGTGTGTATTTTCCAGACAGTCGCAAGAATGTTGTGCGACAAGATATCAAATTTCAGGAGGAGAAAGCCATGAAGTGTTTGCTTGAGAGGGAGCCACACTTGCATGCAGAGGAGGAACTATTAGTTCCTAAGGATGACCTTCAAGACGTGGATCAGCCACAAGATGAAGTTCATGGAGTGGAAGAGACCACTCATGCAGCGCCAACCATCATAGGGCGAAAGCGCACTACAGAAGTTGAGCGACTAGCTCAAGATGCAGAGAAGGTTGTAGCACCACCTACAGGACAGCGCAAACAGAGACAGTCACCTGATCGGTACACTGGATACATGGCTCTTGTGAGCAAATTTGTCGTGACTGAGCCATCCTCTTTCGAGGAAGCTGTGGAGGATCCCGCATGGGTAGATGCCATGGTGGAAGAGTATGATTCGATTGTCAAAAATAGTGCATGGGAGATTGTCCCAAGACCGGAAGGGAAATCAGTGGTGGGTTCAAGATGGATCTACAAAGTGAAGCAGGCAGCTGACGAGAGTGTGGAGAAGTACAAGGCAAGATTTGTTACCCGAGGCTTCTCATAGATAGAGGGGATCGATTATGAGGATACCTTTGCACCTGTCGCAAGGTATTCTTCCATATGGACGATTCTTGCTCTCTCAGCGCATATGGGGTGGCACATTCATCATATGGATGTGAAGACTGCGTTCCTCAACGGAGTCATTGAGGAGGAGGTGTACATAGAGCAGCCCAAAGGTTTCGAGATCTTCAGCAGTGAGTCACATGTGTGCAGGCTCAAGAGAGCGTTGTATGGGTTGAAACAAGCACCACTTGCTTGGTACACACGGATAGACAGTTATTTCACCGAACTTGGATTCTCCAAGAGTGAGGCGGATCCTAACCTATACCAGATTGTGGTGGAGGGTAAGTTGCTTATCATTGTACTTTATGTAGATGATTTGATTTTGACAGGTGATGAGCTATTGATATTTTCATGCAAGGTGGATCTTGCTAGGGAGTTTGAAATGAAGGACTTGGGCCTCCTTCATTATTTCCTGGGATTGGAAATTTGGCAGCACAGTGATGGACTATTTGTTTCTCAGGGTAAATATGCTCGGGAGATACTGGAGAAGTTCAACATGCATGGCTGCAAGCCCATTGATACTCCTCTTTCTGGAGGTTGGAGGAAGGAGGATGCTACTTCAGCAGAGGTAGTGGATGCCACTGTTTATCGACAGTTGGTGGGGTCGCTTATGTATCTGGTCAATACACGACCCGATATATGCTATGTTGTTAACCAGCTTTCACAAGCTATGGTTAAGCCAACCAATCTCTTCTGGAAGGCAGGCAAGCATGAATTGTGTTATCTCAGAGGCACATTGGGATATGGATTGTGGTACAGACAGGAGGATGAGGTGAAGCTATGTGGCTTCACGGGTGCAGATTGGGCAGGGAGCCCAACGAACAGAAAGAGCACATCTGGAGGGATCTTCAATATCGGGTCGACAGCAGTTTCTTGTTGGAAATAATACTGAGAGGGGGGGGTGAATCAGTATTATCAAGTCAAATATTTCCTTTTCCAATTCCAGATGATATACGCTACTTCTCTTAATAAAAACCGCGTATATACGCAACTATAGATAAAGAAACCCGCATATACAACGCAGACTTATAATTTGATTTATCTTTCAGATGTCAGTTATTAATCTGTGATTCAGAAGCAAATAACCAGTAACCAGAAACAGTAAAGCAGAGAAGAAAGACAACCACACACAAGAACACAAGATATAAGGTGGAAACCCAATGTGGGTGAAAACCACCTGCTGCAATTCGTCTCTATCTTTTCTTTAATTCGAAACTTCTTTTTACAAATGTACTGGTGCAGTCCTTTTACCAGTACGCAGGCTGCAACCTGCAGAGAGCTACAACTCTCTCTCGTTTTCCAGCTTCTCCTGGAAGGGAGCTACAACCCCCTTAGCTCTTGCACTAGCCAAGATACTAGTACGTAGGTGCTGTCCCACAGAAGGCTACAACCTTCTCTTTCTTTCAAGGACCACGTTTCATAAATTTTCAGACTCGATCCACAAATAACATCAATCAACCATCAAGAATTTCTGCATCAACCAATCACCTTTTCACCAAAACTAAATCAACATGAACACCTCTCTGACGACTGTACCCAGATCACAGTAACAGTACCACACACCAAAACTGAACCCAGAACACTGCAGCAATAAACAGAAGCAGAAAAAACACAACTCAAAATGTATACGCTACTTTAATGGCATGAAACCTACGTGCATACGCTTCTGCGTATGGAACAACCTGCGTATACGTTGTTTTCCTTCACTGAACCTGCGTATATACGCACCTTAGCTGAACTGACCCTGCGTACAGATCTACAAACATAATTCACTCTTTCAAGTATTCAGGCACTGATTAACCCAGATTATCAGATTTATAGATCACGCATGTGCCAGATATAACAGATCAAAATCATGCAAATATATTATCATTCAAGCCAAGAGATTATGACCCATCAATAGAACTTATCCTTCTTTTCGCTAAGGTTCCTCCTTCATTCAGATCCAGATCTACTCCACAATGCTAATCACCAATATTTCAGATCTCGTACATTATCAGATATTCAATAATAATTCAGATAATGCCTTGTCACATGATCTCCTTCCTCTTTTATAGTTTTAGGCCTTCCGGTCCAAAACCATAATAAACCAATACCAAGGGCCCAAAACCTGGGGTCAACGCTTCTGACGAGATACCTTGGTCCAAAACCATAGGTTCAAATTCCAAGGACTAACAACCATGGACCAAAAATAATTTTCCCACCATGTACGCGCTTTTCTGTGCATAAAAGTGTGTGTATACGCATATGCCACTTCTGAACGTATAACCCGCATGTATACGCGTCTTCGGCAAGGTGAACCTGCGTATACAAGATTTCCTTCATTCTGAGTGCCTGAACTGAGGTCTGACACCAAAGTGAGTTGCCATCAAGGACAACACCTGTACCATAGGGCCACACCTGTGCCAAAATGCCAACAATCTCCCCCTTTGGACTTGATGGCAACCCCACAATCCTCAAAGTCATTCTCCCCCTTTGTCATCAAGGGCAAAGGGTTGTGCTCCCCCTGAGTACATGCTGATATCTCTGCTCTGCTGTGTTGAACATGCTCCCCCTGACTGTAGGCAAGATCTGCAAAAAGATGTTCTTCAAGAAGAACCATATACATCATAAAAGACCTTCCTATCACCAAAAGACTCAATACATACAACCATCACCCAACCAAGTGGGGATACATCAGAATTTTACATATGACAACCAATCACATCAATCATCCCAGGCATAGTGGGGAAACCAAAATAGGTCGTTACATGACCTTGATAAAATAATATACATGACATAGAGACGAAATATCAAGACTTATGTAAATGACCAATAACTACTATCAGCAGCTTCTGACAATCACTATATATATCAGCAACCATGTTCTCCTTCTGATCTCCTTTCTGCAGCTGATCCACCTAAACCAACAACAGCTTGAGTACTAGAACCAAGAGCTTCTAAGGTAATGCCAACAATGCATTATTAGAAGATTATCTGCTCCCCCTGAACCCGTGCCTGATGGTCTCTGACAAACCCATATCAGACTCTCTTCAACCAGAATTTGTCCTTGCTGATTTTCTCCAGATACGTGACTGCACCTGCATAAATCAGCGTATGTACGCGGATTCCCCTCATCCAACTCACGTACACCAACTTTTCTTTGATACAGACAAGCTTCAACAACATGATGAAGCATCAACTACTCCCAGCTTCTGTCTGAGATATTCAAAAGTTTCCCTGGGCAGTGGTTTGGTGAGGATATCGGCAATTTGTTCCTTAGAAGGAACATACTCCAACTTGACTTTTTGCTCAAGCACTTGTTCTCGAAGAAAGTGATATTTGATAGGTATGTGCTTGGTCTTTGAATGCATGACAGGATTCTTTGAAATGCTTATTGCACTTGTATTATCACATAAGATAGAGACAGGTGGAGTACATGTGATTTGAAAATCCTGCAAGGTTTGCATCATCCAAAGAAGTTGAGTGCAACAAGATGCAGCAGCCACAGATTCCGCTCCAGTTGTAGATAAAGCAATCGAACTCTGTTTCTTGCTGAACCAAGATACTAATCTGGAACCCATAAAGAATGCACCACCACTTGTGCTCTTCCTATCATCCACGCTTCCAGCCCAATCTGCATATGTGTAAGCATGAAGTGTGAGATCTGTATCTCTAGGGTACCATAAGCCATAGTTTTGAGTTCCTTGAAGGTATTTGAAGATTCTCTTGACTGCCTGAAGATGAGTTTCCTTTGGATTTGCCTGAAATCTTCAAACTATTCCCACTTCATGCATGATGTCTGGTCGGGTACCTGTCAAATAAAGAAGACTTCCAATCATAGATCTATAGGTTGGTTGATGCACTGTTGTCGATTCATCATTTGCACTGAGGTTGCATCCTGTAACCATGGGGGTACATACTGGTTTTGAATCTTCCATGCCATACTTCTTCAGAATCTACTTGAGGTACCTGGTTTGAGACAAGAAGATACCGCCTTCATTTTGTTGGATTTGGAATCCAAGAAAGTATGTCAGTTCTCCAAGCAAGGACATTTCGAATTCTTTCTGCATCACCAAGGCAAAGCTTTGACTCGTAGCTTCTTCATTGCTTCCAAAGATAATATCATCTACATACACAACAAGTATTAGCAATTTGTTATTTTCAATTTTTATATAGAGATTGTTATCTGCTGATCCTTTTGAAAAACCTTGTTGATGAAGATATTTATCCAAACCATAGTACCAAGCCCTTGGAGCTTGTTTAAGCCCATAGAGAGCCTTTTTAAGTCTGCATACAAGATTTGGATCATTCCCAAGGATAAAGCCATCTGGTTGCTCTATGTACACTTCTTCTTCTAAGTCTCCATTCAGAAAGGCTGATTTTACGTCCATTTGAAATACTTTAAACTTCTGGAAGCTAGAGAGAGCAAGGAACATTATGATGGCCTCAAGTCTAGCAACGGGAGCAAAAGTTTCTTCAAAGTCTATTCCTTCCTATTGAGCATACCCTTTGCAAACAAGTCTGGCCTTGTTTCTAATCACTTCCCCATTTTCATTCAACTTATTTTTGAATATCCATTTTGTTCCTATGACATTTTTGTCTTTTGGTCTAGGAACCAACTCCCAAGTGTTATTCTTTTCGATCTGCTCAAGCTCTTCATCCATTGCCTTAACCCAACACTCATCTTTGCATGCTTCTTTATATTTTGCGGTTCAGTGGAAGAGAGCAATGCAAAATAGCTTGAAGCTTCTGCTATTGTTCTTCTTGTTTGTATACCTGCTTCTTTCTGCCCCAAAATTTGAGATTCTGGATGATTCTTCTGAACGTACCTGGATGGAGTCTTTTCTTCTATCCTTATCTGTTCCTCTGGTGCCTCTTGGGGTTCTTCTTCATCATCTGTCTGATTTAGAGAGTAGTCTTCATCCTCATTGATATTTTCATGATTCACTTCCCTAGGGATGTATCATTTTTCGTCAACCACTACATCAATGCTGTCAACAATTCTTCCAAGCCTTTTATTGTAACACTTATATGCTTTGCTGTAGGGAGAATAACCAAGGAGAATGCCTTCATCTGCTCTAGGTTCAAGTTTGCCAAGCTGCTCATCAGTATTCTTAATATAGCATTTGCTCCCAAAAATTTTGAAATGCTTTACCGAAGGAGTTTCACCATACCAGAGCTCATGAGGAGTTTGAGTGTTGTTCACTCGGACATTTGTTTTGTTGAGAATAACAACCGCTGCGTATGCAGCTTCACCCCAAAAGGTTGCGGGAGTTCCAGACTCATCAAGCATAGCACGAGCCATTTGTTGGACTGTTCTGTTCATCCTTTCCGCCACTCCATTTTGTTGAGGAGTCCTAGCTGTAGAGAATTCCCTTCTTATTCCATGTTCTTCACAGAAATCAAAAAATTCATTTGAGGTAAATTCCCCACCTCTGTCGGACCTGAGGCACTTAATTTTGTAATCTGATTCATTTTCAGCCAAGGCTTTGAAGGATTTGAATTTTTCGAATGCTTCGTCTTTGTGCTTCATAAGTCCTAACCAAACAAACATGGAGAAGTCGTCAATGAATAGTATAAGGTATTCTTCTCCTCGAGGTGACCTTGTCCTAAATGGACCACATACATCTGTATGGACTAGCTCAAGAGGCCTGCTAGCTGATCCTTCCTTCTCAGGAAAGTTAGTTCTGGTTTGCTTACTAAACTGACATGATTTGCATATGGTATTGTCTGGAATTTTGATATCTGGAAGACCACGAACTGCCTGGTATTTGCATGCTTTCCTTATTTGTGAAAATCTTAGATGCCCCAACCTCCGGTGCCATAACCAATGTTCATCATCCTTGCTTAAATAGCATTGTTGTTGTCCTTCTTCAAATATGTATAGATTATTTGGAGTTCTTCTGCCTTTGATCACTGTTTCTCCTGTATCAAGATCACGAACACTACATCCATTTGATCGAAATATTACCTCAGTTCCTTGATCGCACATCTGACTAACACTTAGTAGATTATGCTTCAAGCCATCAACATACAAAACATTTCCAGCTTTGACCTGTTCTTTCAACTGAGCAGTGCCTTTTCCTTTTATGGTTGCAGGGGTATCATTTCCAAAAGACACCTTCTTCCCCTTTTCTACTGCAGTATATGATTCAAGTTTTTCTTTATCCCCTGTCATATGCTTTGAACATCCACTGTCGATATACCATATATTTTCCTGTCCTTCTGCATAGAAGGCTATCCCACATCTTTCTAGTTGTGGTTCCTTCATTCTCCATGTTCTGGCACTTGAGGTATGTTCCTTCTAAGTTGTCTTCCAAAACCTGCTCCTGCATTCAGAATCTTCATGACCAAAGTTATTACAAATAGAACATTCAACTTCATTTTCAAGGGCCGAAAATTTGTTATAAGTCCTTTTCGTGATTCCATTCATATTCCTTTGTTTTTGAGCTTCTCTAGTCATGATTGTCTTATAGGCAACACATTGAGCTGCTTTGTGACCAAAATTATGGCAAGAGAAACATTAGCCATTGAAGAAACTCCTGCAATTATCAAATCTATCATCCAATCGATTGTAGTTTCCACTGACATCCATTCTTGAGGCAAATTGGGAAGATTTTACCTGTGGCTGATTGTAGCTTCTGTTTGCCCTTAAGGTAGCTTGTCCCCGATTTTCTTGATAGTCTTTATTTGTTCTTGAGGTAAACTGTCCCTGATTTACCTGATGATTTCTATTAGGCCTTTGCTCACTCTTCTTTGCTGCATCAAGATAACTTTTGGAGGTAGAAGCTTGAGATGTTTCTCCATTATATCCCATACCTGTCTTGATTAGTAAAGAACGCTGCACATTGATAATCTCATCCAGAGTTTCAGATCCTTTAACAAATTTAAGATTAATAGCTTTTGTTTTCTCAATCTCCTTTCTAAGACAAACAGTTTCACATTCCAATTTTTCAAGATGTTTTTCCGTTTCAGCCAGTTGATATTGTAGAGACTCAATAATTTCACTTTTCTCTTCTAAGCAGATTTTGAGATTAGTCATCTCTTCAAAAAAACCTTCTACATCTATAGCATCCATGTAGTCATCATCTTCAAAAGCCATTAAAAGTTTATATTTATTACCTCGTTCATCTTCGTCACTATTTGAAAGTCCATCACTATCTTCATGAGTGTAATAGCTTTTCTTATTTGCATTCTGTTTCTTGTTCCATCTAACAGGTTCCTTCCCTTTGTCAATCTTATCCTTGTGAGGACATTTGGCAGCATAGTGACCGACTCTTCCACAAGCAAATCATTTGAAAGGTAACTTACCTCGGAACTGTCCAGTACCCCGTTGAAGATTTCTGACAAAATTTGATTCTTCTTCTTCTTCTGACACGCGTCCTGACTCATAGTACTCACCTTTGCCTGAAGCCTTGAAGGCAGCTTCTCTCCTGTCTTATGGTCCTCCTTTCCTCATTTCATAAGCAGTTAGAATACCGTGCAGCTGTGACATTTTAAGGCTTTGTAGATTCTCCTTTTCTTATATTGCAGAAACTTTAGATTCAAACCTAGGGGACAAAGATCTTAGAATTTTTTCAACCACAACAGTCTCTTTTATTTCTTCACCCAAATTTTTCAAGCAATTAACAATCTCATCTACACGAAGAAAATAGTTAGCCACACTTTCATCATTATACATCTTGAGATTTTCATACTGAATCCTGAGGGTTTGAAGTTTTGCTAGTTTTACCTAATCATCTCCTTCATAGCTTAGGACAATCTTGTCCCATATTTCTTTTGCTGATTTTAACTGCATAACTTTCACGAATTCTGATTGAGATAGACATCCCAATAGAGTATTAACCGCCTTTGCATTTGTTTCATATTTCTTCTTCTCAGCCGGATCTGTAGGAGTTGCTGCTGGAAAAGTATATCCTGTATCTATGATATCCCAGACTTCTGTACCTAACGATTGAAGATAGGCAGTAACTCTTACCTTCCAATATACAAAGTTTGTCCCATCAAAAATCGGTGGCCTGATTGATGCTTCCCTCTCGTAGTTGCTCATGATGAAGGATCTTCCTTCAAGCGATCAAGCTTCTTCAGAAGGACCTGCTCTGATACCAATTGTTGGAAATAATACTGAGAGGGGGGGGTGAATCAGTATTATCAAGTCAAATATTTCCTTTTCCAATTCCAGATGATATACGCTACTTCTCTTAATAAAAACCGCGTATATACGCAACTATAGATAAAGAAACCCGCGTATACAAAGCAGACTTATAATTTGATTTATCTTTCAGATGTCAGTTATTAATCTGTGATTCAGAAGCAAATAACCAGTAACCAGAAACAGTAAAGCAGAGCAGAAAGACAATCGCACACAAGAACACAAGATATAAGGTGGAAACCCAATGTGGGTGAAAACCACCTGCTGCAATTCGTCTCTATCTTTTCTTTAATTAGAAACTTCTTTTTACAAATGTACTGGTGCAGTCCTTTTACGAGTATGCAGGCTACAACCTGCAGAGAGCTACAACTCTCTCTCGTTTTCCAGCTTCTCCTGGAAGGGAGCTACAACCCCCTTAGCTCTTGCACTAGCCAAGATACTAGTACGTAGGTGTTGTCCTACAGAAGGCTACAACCTTCTCTTTCTTTCAAGGACCATGTTTCATAAATTTTCAGACTGGATCCACAAATAACATCAATCAACCATCAAGAATTTCTGCATCAACCAATCACCTTTTCACCAAAACTAAATCAACATAAACACCTCTCTGACGACTGTACCCAGATCATAGTAACAGTACCACACACCAAAATTGAACCCAGAACACTACAACAATAAACAGAAGCAGCAAAAACACAACTCAAAATGTATACGCTACTTTAATGGCCTGAAACCTACGTGCATACGCTTCTGCGTATGGAACAACCTGTGTATACGTTGTTTTCCTTCACTGAACCTGCGTATATACGCGCCTTAGCTGAACTGACCTTGCGTACAGATCTACAAACATAATTCACTCTTTCAAGTATTCAGGCACTGATTAACCCAGATTATCAGATTTATAGATCACGCATGTGCCAGATATAACAGATCAAAATCATGCAAAGATATTATCATTCAAGCCAAGAGATTATGACCCATCAATAGAACTTATCCTTCTTTTCGCTAAGGTTCCTCCTTCATTCAGATCCAGATCTGCTCCACAATGCTAATCACCAATATTTCAGATCTCGTACATTATCAAATATTCAATAATAATTCAGATAATGCCTTGTCACGTGATCTCCTTCCTCTTTTATAGTTTTAGGCCTTCCACAATACCACGGTCCAAAACCATAATAAACCAATACCAAGGGCCCAAAACCTGGGGTCAACACTTCTGACGAGATACCTTGGTCCAAAACCATAGGCTCAAATTCCAAGGACTAACAACCATGGACCAAAAATAAGTTTCCTACTATGTACGCGCTTTTCTGTGCATAAAAGTGTGTGTATACGCATACGCCACTTCTGAACGTATAACCCGCGTGTATACGCGTCTTCGGCAAGGTGAACCTGTGTATACAAGATTTCCTTCATTCTGAGCACCTGAACTGAGGTCTGACACCAAAGTGAGTTGCCATCAAGGACAACACCTGTACCATAGGGCCACAGCTGTGCCAAAATGCCAACATTTCTTGGTACAGCAGGAAGCATAGATCTGTGGCACTCAGTTCAGCAGAGGCCAAGTATATGGTAGCAAGTTTGGCTGCATGCGAGGCTATATGGATGAGGAAGATCCTGGTCGGGTTGTTCGGTTCATACTTGGAGCCTACTGTGATTTATTGTGATAACCAAAGTTGCATTAAACTCTCGGCTAATCCAGCATTTAGTAATAGATCTAAGCACATTGACATCAGGTACCATCATATCAGAGATTGTGTGCAGCGGAGAATCATGTTACTTTCATACATTCCAACGGAGGATTAGGATGTTGATATCTTGACAAAGGCGCTCAGTAGGAGAAAATTCAAATGCCACCGAGGCAGGATAGGGGTTGCAGATAATTCATATCTTGTTGAGAGGGAGTGTTGAAAATGCAACAAGATGATGGAGCTTAGTGAAAAGAAGTCGCCTTCACTAAGTAGGCCCGCAGGCTATTTTTGGCGCAAAGTCTATTTTTAGACTATGTCTATTTTTAGACATATGGATCATGGTCTATGAGTTGCAGGATGCTATTTGTGGATGATTGGTCATGTTGGTAAAAATAGATGGACTTCTATTTTTAGACATATGGGCAGAGTCTATTTTTAGACTGCCAGTCTAAATATAGAACAGTCGAATATTATTAGCTCTTAATAATATTTGGACTATAAACATTATCTTATCCTCTTGGAGCACTTCAGTTCGAGCTACAGATGTGGCACATGCAACTGCTAGAAGGAAATACGCCTTTCTTATGGATTAGTTGAGCTATTGCATGATGGACTTCAGTTAGAACTCAAGTGATTGAGTTTGGTGGAGTTGATTGAGGAGTTGATGGAGTTGTGTTCAGTTTGACTTAGTTGAACTAGTTGTATTTAGTCTAACTGCAGAATACACTAGTGATGAGTGATGTGAATTAATTATTAATTAATTCACTAATTATTAACTCATAAATCAACTAAAGAATACATCAGTTAACTCAGTGCATGGACAGTTCTATGGAGACAGGTGTTAGAGGTGGAGACTTCTATTAGTTGTGACTATAGTTGTGCATGAGATTTGCACAATCAATGATGGAGATTTCCACTGAGGATTGCGCAGTACAAGCCAAGGAAAACAAGCTTGGATCATTCATATTCTCACATTAGATTGCGCAGTAGAGGCAGGCAGACAGCGGAGGAGATTTGAACCTGTGACTTGATTCAGATCTGAGCTAGTTTGTGTGTAACAGGTGGAGATAGTACTAAGTACTTGTGAGGAGTATTGTACTATGCATTGTTACATGTTCTCTATCATTATAATATACAGATAGTGTGGGGTTTTCAACTGTATGATTTCCCCATTACATACTGTGTTAATGTGCGCATGTGATTGATGTTTCATTGTTTTTAATTCCGCAAAATTGATGATCAACGTAGAGGAGGTTATGTATTATGCATGCATTCTGCAAATAGTGTATAATCAGGATAATCTTTGTGAATAAATGTTATATTATTCAAAATTTCTACATTGAGGCCTTCTGGGATTCTTCAATTTGGAGAATATAAGCTCCAAAGTCAATGTCCATAGCATAAATGGGATGATTGGAAGGATTCTTCTCATCACTGATGATGTAGGCCAGTTGTGCTTCTCTGTACAATCTCCTGCTTTCTCCTCCAAAAACTGGGACAGTGGCATAAGATAAGTCATTTTGTAATGTCCCACCTAGTCTCTTAATCCACCCTCTAGACAGCATCATGCCAAACTTAGGAGGGACATCTGCCACCACAATATCCATCATCATACTCTTCATGGGCAGCTGAGTTAGGGTAATGGCCAGGTCTTTGATTAATCCTAGGCATTTTACCTTTCTTGAATCAAATGAGAATAAGTCATGATATGGTCTAGTGATATCAAGGCCTAACTCTTCCATGACAGCTTTAGGCATCAAATTGTGGCTGGCCCCTGTGTCTAGCAGGAAATTGTGGAGGATTTTGTCATGAATGGTCAAGGAGACATAAAATGATGGAGAATTATTATCAGCAGGTTTGACCATAGGGCTAAGAACAACTGCAGGCTTATAATCTTGCAAATTGACATAACTAGTGGGGGTTTGTGTGGCTTTTAGCTCAAGAGCATCAAGGATATGCTTTCTAAAAACTTCACACTTTACAAGTTCTAACAGAGGCACAGATATTTTTAACTTCTGGACTTCTGATTCCAAACTGAAAGGGGAAGGGGGCTTATCAAGACCTCTTACCTCTTGAGCTGGTGTTTTGAGGATGACTGGATCAGCTGTTGGCTTCTTCTATCTGATATTTTGTTGCTCTGTTTGGACAGCAGCTCTTTGGGCAGGGTTCTCCTTGACATTGTTTTCTTTTGACCTCAAATTATATCTTTGATGTTCACCAGTCTACAGAACAGCCTATCTATCCCACTCCTGACTGGTTTGGTCCTGTATTAATGATTCTTCATATGCAGTCAATGTCAAAGAGGCAGCACTACCTTTGTCTTCCATGCAATGAATTTCATCCTCTTCTCCAAACTGCTCCTCCTCCATGACTACATTTTGGAAAGGAGCCTTAACCTTTTGTTCTTCATTTGCTTCTTTACCCCTTTGGATGATTTGCAACTATTCATTTGCTCTTCTGAACGGATTTGGATTTCTTGGAGCAAATGTGTTTTGAAACCTTGTTTTTCCTGAGCTCTGCTCAACTTTCAGCTTAGATATCTCAGTAGCTAAAGACTATCATTTTAGTCATCTTATCTAATTTAGGTTCTAAAGATGAAGCAGAGGAATAAGAAGCCTCACCTCTCTGCCTCCTTTTGTCAGCATGACTTTTAAGCTTTTCTGCAGCCATAATATTTGATTCCACCTCTAGAGATGCATCTTGCATATCAGCCAGAGTGGCACATCTTCTTTCTCTTAAAAGTAGACAAAAATCAGAGTCAAAAGCATTGGCATAAGTGAGTTTGGCAGAGGTGGGGGTATGTTTTACTTCAGTTGGTATCTTACTATACATACGGTTAAATCTTTTATTAAAATTAGGCAATGATTCCCCATTCTCCCTCTTTAGGTTACCAAACCCAGTATGGTAATAGAGCAGATCCTTTCTATCTCCCCATTGCTTCAGGAATGCATCATCCAATGCTTCAATGTCAGTAATACACCTATGGGGCAATTCTCTGAACCATTTTCTAGCCTCTCCATCAAGGCTCTGGACAAATACTCTCATCCACACATCATCTTCACTGATATCTAAGTTATCAGCATAACTATAGAAAGACTCAAGGTGTTCTTGTTAGGGTCCCACCCTAACCCCCTTATTTATGTCATGGGATCACGTCATAGTCAAGAGTCAATAAAGCCCATATTAATATTTGTAAGTGGTTAACCCGCAATTAATGACGGGACCGTAGTTAGTTGCAAATGGGCCGTAGTATTAGATAGATGGTATTAATAAAACCCACGGTATTGGCCCGTGGTATTGCATGTATGAGTCATATATAAAGGATAGAGACCACCTGCAAGGAGCATCATGTCTTATTTTGTAATCGAGCTCTGCTCTATTGGAGGTTTCCCCCTCGAAGAGGCATGTGAACATTGCTCTTTGAATAATAAAATCATTGCTATTATGTGTTCTGGGTATCTTTTCTTCGCATATTCTGTGTTCTAGGTATCTTTTCTTCACATATTCTGTATCTGGGTATTATTTTGCAGGTTAAGAGCATAACAAGTGGTATCAGAGCACTTTCCAAGGCTCGGTGGGATCTCCAATTTTTAGCAAAAAAAATTTTGGCTAGAGACGTGTTCCGGCGTCTTTAAACCACGGGATCTGTCGTTGAGCGCATAAACCTGCGGATTTGGGGAGGCATGCACGCAGGAAATACAAGAGGTGGTCACGTCTGTTGGACTCCCTTGTAACCCTTGTGGGTACCCCTTCGAGTAGTAGCGCATTAGACAGAACCGCGCACGGACTGTCTTCCACGTACCCTCTGGGTATATAGGAAGCCCCCTAGGTTCCCTTGAAACCTCGCCCTAGATAAACCTTCGGACTTCTTGTGGCTACAGTACACCGAGAACAACACTCGGAGAGATTACTCGCCCGTACGATAGGGTAGTCGGGTTGTACGGCTAAGGGTACGGTCGATCCTCCTTAGTTAGAGCCCTGAAACATTGGGCCGAGTACTACTGTCAGACCCTTATGTATATTGCGATCTGTAGCACCTGACACTCCTCTCGACCATAGTTCCTTTTTCTATCAAGGATCACACATCAGATCTGTGTGTGCAAATACGTGCTGCAGCAGCAGACATCAGTCCCGCAGCTCCATCAGATCCGCAGCAGCATTTGTTCCACCATTCAGATCTCTCAGATCCACCAGATCGGAGTTGTTGTGCAGGGTTCCTATACAGGGGAATACTTTTCGCAAGACTTTTGGCAGCATTGACATTTTGAGGATTTGGCGACTGCAGTATTGATCAAGAAGGAGTAAAACTCTGTTAGGAGTTTTCCAAAAAAAAAAAAAGTCTGAGATCTTCCGGGGCGCTTATTGGTGATCTAGCCCATCAGAATCAGGACGACGAGCTGAGCAAGGTGGTACCATTCAATTTATTAGTAAAAAAATTTTAGGCGGTCCCAATTTTTCATCAGGTTGGTGTATGGTAGAAACTCGCGCTCAAGCAATGGCCAATGAAAGGATGGACAAAATTGAAGACAAGGTGACCTCCATCCAAACCGTGATGGACAACATCCAAACTGAGATTCGTGGAATAAGTCTCCAGGTACAGCTAGCACTCTCGAAGGGCAAGGAGCCAGCCCACGAGGAGGCGTATAAGGGCCATGAATACCATGAGGGTGAATCTAGACACTCTCCTCACGTCTGGCACACCCATCCACCACCCAGTCAGCGACCTCCCAAGTTGGATATGCATAAATTTGACGGTTCTCACACGTCCGCATGGCTAGCACAAATGGAGCAGTATTTCCAATTGAATCATATCCTAGATGAGGGGACTAAGCTTATGGTGGGGACCATGTACTTGGACAATGAACGATGGCAATGGGGGGAATGGCATCAGCGTTGCAATGGAACTTTTCAGAATTGGGCCCAATTTACCAAAGCTCTTCGAAATCGCTTTGAACAGGAAGACTCTTTTTTGGGGCGTCTCACTAAGCTCCGACAGACGGGTACAGTGGATGAATATATTACCGCTTTTGAAGCCTTAGCCTTCCGCACTAAGGGTCTCACAGATGAGTTCTACATGGAATGTTTTATCAGCGGTCTTAAAGAAGCCATCAAAGCTCAAGTTTTACTCCACCACCCTCCCACGTGGACAGAGGCTTGCCAGGTAGCTCGTAAGGTGGAACGTGCATTAACAGCCCAATCCATCCGCCCCAACTTCCCCGCTAAAGGTCATCCCCCACAGGCTCCCAACACGACTCAGACACTTAAGATTCAAAAGGTGTCACCTGCGGAAATGGCCGAAAGAAGGAAGCAAGGACTATGTTACTACTGTGATGAAAAATATTCCCCGGGTCATTAATGCAAGGAGCCCAAGTTTTTTCAAATAGATGCCACTGACTACAGCTCCACCGAGGAAGATCCACCACTTGAGGAACCGGAGGCGATCGAAGAAGACAACCAAAAGGAGATTGTATCTAATGAACCAGTTATTTCGCTAAATGCGTTGGCAGGAATTTCTTCCCCTCAAACTCTCAAAATCAGGGGTTTTCTTAAACATCGCCCAGTAGTAGTCTTGATTGATAGTGGAAGTACCCATAATTTCATCCATCAAAAAATCGCCGAAGCAGCGCATTGTTTTCTACGGGCAGTTTCTAACTTCCAAGTCCAAATTGCAGATGGGGGCACAATGAAATGTGAAGGCCGCTGTGAAAATTTCAAACTTCAAATGGGGGATTATCAGTTGAAAACCCACATGTTTTCCATACACATGTGGGGATGCGACATTGTCCTAAGCGCTGAATGGCTCCGCACTCTTGGGCCAATCACAATGGATTTCCAGGAGTTATATATGAGTTTTAAGCAGAACAACTCCACACATACCCTTCGTGGACTCCAGGCGGGAGCCCCCTCTGTCATCAGCTCGCATCGGATGGAAAAATTGTTAAAAAAGGGCCATCATGGAGTGGTAGCTCAATTTAATGCCATCCAAGTAGTCGAAACCATGTCTCTGCCAATTCATCCTAAGATGCAGCAGATTTTAAATAACCATCGGACGATCTTTGACAAGCCTCATGAGCTTCCACCCTCGCGAGGGGAACATTATCATAGCATCACCTTGGTTCCAGGGGCCCAACCCCCAAATGTGCGGCCATACAGATATCCGTTCACTCAAAAGAATGAAATAGAAAAAATCATCAAGGAATTGTTGGAAGCAGGTGTCATTCGTCCCAGCATTAGTCCTTATTCATCCCCAGTGGTCATGGTCCTCAAGAAATATGGGGAGTGGCGGATGTGTCCCGACTTCAGGGCCCTCAACAAGTTGACAGTCAAAGATAAATTTCCCATTCCGGTGGTTGACGATTTGCTGGACGAACTCAATGGGGCTCAATTCTTCACTAAGTTGGATCTTCGCTCCGGCTACCACCAAATTCGCATGAAGGAAGTCGACATTCCCAAGACGGCTTTCAGAACTCATGAAGGCCATTATGAGTTCCTGGTCATGCTATTTGGTCTCTGTAATGCCCCTTCTACTTTTCAGAGTCTTATGAATCACATCCTCAAACCATATCTCAGAAAATTTGTCCTTGTCTTCTTCGATGACATTCTCATCTATAGTGGCACTTGGGCGGCACATCTTCAGCATGTAGATCTACTCTTGCAACTGCTCCGCAAGCATAAATTATTTGTCAATATGTCTAAGTGTTCATTTGGCATGGAAGAAGTTGAGTATTTGGGCCAAATTGTGGGGCGTGAAGGTGTCAAGGTGGACCCCAAAAAGATCCAGGCAATGCAAGAATGGCCTCAACCTAAGACTTTGAAGAGCTTGAGAGGACTTTTGGGTCTCACAGGCTATTATCATAAATTTGTCCGCAACTATGGCCGCATAGCGAAGCCCCTCACTCAACTCCTAAAGAAAAATTCCTTCTTCTGGAACGAGGAAGCACAACAGGCATTTACCGCTCTCAAAAACGCCATGTGTTCCACTCCAATCTTAGCACTACCTGACTTCACCAAATCCTTTGTCATTGAATGTGATGTTTCGGGTACAGGTATTAGGGCGGTCTTAATGTAGGAAGGGCGACCATTGGCCTTCACAAGCCAACAACTCAGTGGGAGGAATCTGGGCCAATCTACCTACGAGAAGGAAATGATGGCCATCTTACATGCAGTCGAGACCTGGCGACCTTACTTATTGGGGCGACGTTTCCAAATCCGCACAGATCATCACAGTCTTAAATATTTTTTGGAGCAACGCCTATCCTCCCCACAACAAAATAAATGGTTAGCCAAAATGTTGGGATATGATTATGAGATCATTTACAAGAAAGGGAAAGACAACAGTGTAGCAGATGCATTATCGCGCCAATTTGAGGAGGAAAGTACTCTGCTCGCAATTTCCCTTCCCATTCCAAACTGGATTGAAAAGGCTCGCAGGGAATGGTTTTCACATCCAGGGCTCTCCCAACTCATTTCTCAATTGCAGGTAGATCCTAATTCCAGCAAGGGCTACTCGTGGCAGAATGATATTCTTCGCTACAAGGAGAGAGTCGTAATATCACCAACATCTACCCTCAAAAGTCGCATTTTGGCAGAATTGCACTCATCTCCCATTGCAGGACATTCGGGCTTTCAGAAGACGTATGCTCGCACCAGAAGATCATTCTTTTGGACAGGCATGAAAAAGGACATACTTACTTTCGTAGCAGAATGTGATGTCTGTCAACACCACAAAGGGGAAACCGTCAACACACCAGGCACATTACAACCATTTCCCATTCCGGCATCAATTTGGACGGAGGTTTCTATGGATTTCATTACAGGTCTTCCAAAGTCAGGGAACAAGTCAGTCATCATGGTGGTTGTGGACCGACTGTCGAAGTATGCTCATTTCTGCGCCCTACCCCACCCGTTTACACCAACTTTGGTTGCTCAATCTTTCATGGATCAGATCTTCAAATTACATGGCATGCCCACTTCTATAGTGTCCGACCGCGACCCAATCTTCACCAGCAATTTTTGGCAGGAACTCTTCAGAATACAAGGCACTCAACTCAAACTCAGTACTTCATATCATCCGCAAACAGATGGTCAAACCGAAGCCGTCAACAAATGTCTAGAAACCTACCTTAGGTGTTTCACTTCAGAAAAGCAACACCTTTGGGCACAGTGGTTACCTCTGGCTGAATGGTGGTATGACACCAACTATCATGCCACCACCAAAATGACTCCCTATGAAGCAGTCTATGGTCAACTTCCGCCTTCCCCTACTTCTTATCTCAAGGGGTGCTCCAAAGTACAAGCAGTGGATCAACTCCTACAACACTGCGCAACCATGCTCGCCCATCTTCGCGAGAATCTTCATCAAGCTCAGAACCACATGAAGCAACAGGCCGACCAACATCGCTCAGAGCGCCAATTTCAAGAAGGGGATCAGGGTTTTTTGAGGCTGCAACCATATAAGCAAACATCACTCAAAGACAAGGATTGTCAAAAGCTCTCTCCAAAATTCTACGGACCATACCAAGTACTTCAGCGCATTGGAGAAGTGGCTTACAAGTTGGCTTTGCCACCTACGGCAAAAATCCATCCAGTTTTCCATGTATCGTGCCTCAAGAAAGGGATTGGGAACAATTGCCGAGTTCAAACCAGTCTACCTGAATTAGACAAAGAAGGGTCAATCTGGCTTCAACCCGAACAGGTTCTAGACACACGAGACAAGCACCTGCGAGGCCGCATGATTAAGGAAGTCCTCGTCAAATGGAAAGACACCTCTCCAGAAGATGCAACTTGGGAACCAGCCACTATTCTTCAGCAGTTTCCGCAGCTTCACCCTTGAGGACAAGGCTAGTCTTAAGGGGGAGGGCATGTTAGGGTCCCACCGTAACCCCCTTATTTATGTCATGGGATCACGTCATAGTCAAGAGTCAATAAAGCCCATATTAATATTTGTAAGTGGTTAACCCGCAATTAATGACGGGACCACAGTTAGTTGCAAATGGGCCGTAGTATTAGATAGATGGTATTAATAAAACCCATGGTATTGGCCCATGGTATTGCATGTATGAGTCATATATAAAGGATAGAGACTCCCTGCGAGGAGCATCGTGTCTTATTTTGTAATCGAGCTCTGCTCTATTGGAGGTTGCCCCCTCGAAGAGGCATGTGAACATTTCTCTTTGAATAATAAAATCATTGCTATTCTGTGTTCTGGGTATCTTTTCTTCGCATATTCTGTGTTCTGGGTATCTTTTCTTCGCATATTCTGTATCTGGGTATTATTTTGCAGGTTAAGAGCATAACAGTTCTTCAGTTGTTACTCCCTCTATACTAGTGAATTTGGACATATATTTTTGATATTCTCCTGCAGGCATGGCATTCAAAGGAACAGGCAAGACCAGGGGTCCATACCTAGCAGCTATAATTCTTTCCATCTTTGTGGGAGCTTGCGGACCTGTCGTGACTAGGATAGGTGGAAAGATACTGGCGATTGAATGGTAGGAAGTAATGAAATAGATGATAGACACAAGGGAATATGATGGACTATATGGGAGGCTTTCTTTGGACTGAGATCCAAAGGGGAACTAAACGAACAAGGATCTTTATGAATCTGAGGGTAGTTCACTAACAATACTAGGCTCTATATCTTCATAATGTACATTTTCAACTACAATCTTCTCCTGCAGAGACACATAAGATTTCTTGGGCTTACCTGATCCTGATGCTCCTTTCTATGATGTTTTCTTCTGCTTATAAATATTCCCAGGGTCAGACACTGGGTCCGCTGGTGATTTCTAGGGATTTCTCCGGGTATGCCTCATAAACTGAGCTAGAACTAAAATGTGGAGTCGCCACCAGGTAGATTCTCCAGTAGAGTTGCCAGATAGATGATTACAACCAGAAATGTGTCCAGACTTTGTCTATCATCAAAGCATGGAACTATTTCATTCTCCCAGGGAAGCTGAGCTTCAATCTCCTCTCCCCGACAACGGCGCCAATCAATTTTATCACCCCAAGAAACTCTCCTAGGTTGTAGCTCAAAGATGCTCGGGAACATTACAAACTCAACTAAATGTTGGAAATGGATGAATGGAAGGAATGATGCTTGTTCAAGCTAGATAACCACTTTTGCTTTGCTTAACTCCAGACATGCTTGAACACCCCCGGACTACAAGGCTTTAGACCACCAATTACTCACAGTTTAAAGATGGGGTGAATATGGAGAATACTGACCACACCAGCAGATGCATAAGACCTTGTGATGGCCGGCTGCAACCAGTAAAAAGGTCTGCAAATCTAATTCCCTAGTGTACAGATAGGATGAAAGCTCTTTGTCACTAAGTGAAAAGAAACCTGATTAACACATTCACTGATACATGCAAGTTTTAAACACAGAGGTAGGATAATAGCTCCTCTAATGCTAAACATCAAGAGTTCAGGAAAAATGCATATCAAGCACAGCCTAGAACAGAATAGAAATGGAAAGTGAGAAATTAACAGCAAAAGAGGCTTGTATTAGCTGAAAATGAAGACGAGACGCTGCATGTATCAAAGTAGTTACAGCCTCCAGAAGTTGAACCTTACATCAAAACAACAACCATCAACCCTGATTACACCTGTTTTCTGGGTATATAAAGAGTTTCATTAGAAAGGAATCCTATCATTCTAGGTGCGGAAGGGTCATAATTGACCACCACCCGCTTTAACTATCTAATGGAGTCTCTGGTGCAATTTGTCTGCTTCAGTGAACAAATCCGATCTTCTTAGGTGCTTTGTTGTCCTTCTTGGGCAGGTGGACTGTTATATGTGATGCAATCCCATAACCATTGAATGCACTTACCTGCTCGGCTTTGTACCTTTCCTTCTCAGCCATATTGCCTCTTGAATATGGTGGTTGAGGACCTATTACAAGCAGTACTAGGAACTGGTTACATCTGTCCTTCGGGTGCACAGAGTAGTTAAGGGACGTGAATAGTTGGGTCGAATGGAGAGGGAAAATCGGTTGTTGGATTGGGCAGATCGATAGCGGGGATTGGTTTGCAGAAGATATCATGAGATATGGGAGCGGGGTGATCACAGGCCGTTGGATCTCGGGCGGGCAGATCCAACGGCCGCCGGGTGGAGGAGATGCACGGGGGTTAACAGGTAGGGGCAAGTGGTTTCGGTAGTGAGCAGTATTACTGGCACCGCTATTGAGGGTCGGGCGGTAATCGTACAAGGGGGAGCGATCCCATTCAAACGGTGACGCGTGGCGGACGAGGCAGGATGAAACCGCTTTTGATCGCGAGTTATTGCGCGGTCAGTTTGACGGTGCGGGGAAAGCGACTGCCATCCGATCGTAGAGGGGATGATCGGACGGTATGGATTTAACCATGCGGGTTTCATTTGATGTGACAGGGAAACGATAGATTGGGGGTGGCGGAGAGCAACGGTTAAGGTTACGGCAGGGGTTTTACGAAGGTATGCGGTTATATGGGTTTTGGGGTTTTAACGCCCGTGACTTAAGAAAATCATTTTATGTGATTTTAAACAGAAGCAAAGGAGATAAAGAGGGGAATGGGCGAGGAAATGGAGAAGGATAAGGATGTCCGGTGTAGGCTTTTTTGAGTAAAACCAAGGACCGAGCTTACTTCTGCTCTTCAAACATCAGCAACATGTAGCAGAGCTAACAGTATCCCGTGAAAAAATCCTATTAATGCTGTCTTGGAATAAGAAATGCTTTTATCATTGATAATCTATAGTTGATCCTAGAATCAAACTTTCTTCCTTGATTCTCACACAAGTTGACCATTTCTTCCTCTTGATAACCTAATCCTTACTTCAATGGATATGAACCTTGATCTTCCTTATCTTCCTTAGAGCCATCGTCCCTTTCCTAACATGAGTAATACTTTGTTTCCTAATAAAATTAATGATATTCACCTAAAGAAACTCTCGCAAACCATAAATATAACCACAAAGGTTAGGATTGTTTAGGAAAAATATAAAACACTTCCCAATATAAATTGATGCCTCTTTTGCTATGATATTCATGCCTGAGAACTTTTCCAATTGCCTTAAATTCTCGAGGATAACGCTTGAGGTACCTCATCACTAATTTCATGACTAGGTTTTTTTCTCAACTTTAATTATTGCTTGGTAGGAAAATTGGATGATGTAGGGAAACCTGAAGATGCGAAGGGAAAGAAAAACACAAATACAAAGGTTTTATGAAATGGGAATATTGCATCCTTACTCTATTAATGATGAGGAGATCGTGTCCTCAGAACTAATTCTCCAAGAGGGTGAGAGATCTTTTGTTGTAATCTTTAAGGTTTGCAAACTTTTCCAGTGTCTTAAATTTCTCGAGGATAAGCTCTAAGAGGTATTCTATCTAATGTCATGACAAGATTGTTTGTTGCACTCTAATTATTGCTTAGTAGGAAAATTTGATGAAGTGGGGTTCATCAAAGATGGGATGGGAAAGCCAATCACAAATTCAAAGATCAAATGAGATGGTGACACTCCATCCTTACCACATTCTTTCAATAATGAGCATCTCATGTCCTTGGAAATGACTCTCCTAGAGTATTGAGAGATCCATCCTTCTCTAACCACCTCCTTGTGATTAACCCATTTATAAGATTTCTAACATGGAATTGCAATGAACTCCCCCCACAAAGGTTTTTTTAATTTGATACTTGTGGCTCCTTAGTTGATCATGGGAAACCATTATTGGGGAATAAACCTCTCTTAAAGTATGATATCTATGTGCCAATTCAACATGTAGTAGATCTAGACCACTAAAGACGGAGATTTATTTTGATATCCTCATGTAAAAAGAATTATTGGGTAACATTTAACGAGTACCCATGTTGCATATTTTCAATGGACCCTGCTACATGAAAAATGAGAAATACATGAAAAACGTGATTGCAATCACATTTTTTCATGTATTTCTCATTTTTCTTGTAACTGGGTCGATCAAAAATATGCAACATGGGTACTCTTTGGATGAGGAATTAAATTATGCATCCAATGAGTGCTCCCACTCGAAATTTGAGTAAAATTGTATAGAGATAAGTTCAAAATGCGAGTTGGAAAGGTAATTTTTTTATTTTTTCCTTCTAAAATTTAGTGATGTAATCTAATATTATTTTATTATTTCCAATATTATTTTATAAAATTCCTTAGGAGGCCCATTTTAGACCTCAAAATTTCTCTAATGACTCTCAATGTCCTGTGATGAGATGGAAAGTCACAACACCCCCAAATATATGAACTTTGGATGATGGTGGTTAAATGGAAATGTTAGATTCCTTGATGCATTTAATTCGTCTCTAAATGGACATGTAGCTTTTGGATTGTCATCTTATAGTACTTCATCCTCCCTTAAGTTGGGAAAACCCTCCTTGTTGAAATTCTAGCAAGGAATGGCTTCTTTGACTTGTGCCTTAGTCAAAGATTCTAATTTGAATTCAATCTCATAGATACTTGAGTTGGTTGTCAGTTAACATGTGTGATGTGGCCTATCACTAGTTTATTGTTAGTTAACTCGAGTTAGATGGTTTTCAGTGAGTTGTGTACTAATTGAGAGTTAAAATTTAGTTATCTAGTGGAGTTAAACTCTAGTGTTTGTGAGTTAAATGATCTCTAGTTCTAGAAAAGAGATAGACTTGAGCTCTTGAGTTTAGTTGAGTAGTTTGACTTTTGTTAACTCAAATGACTCTTAATTAACTAGTTGTAGCTACTAAATTTAGCCCTAGTAGGTCATGCAATTCGAATTTCCTGTTGAGACTGGATGAACGCACATATCTCTTTATTCATTGTACACAGGTTTTTGTGGGGGAGCTTGAGAAGCAAGTAGAGCAAGAGGATTGAGGATCAAGAAGAGAAAATTCTCTTGGGGATTGCACAAGAAAATAAGAGGATTTCCTATTTTTTAGGGGTTTGATTGTGCAAGGAAATAGGAGCTTCCTTGCATGTTTATTTGCCTAAGTTTTGGGCAAGTTGTGTAGAGAGTTGATCAGTATTGCAGGGGCTTCATGCTTGAAGCGGATTATTTGTAATAGATCATATTGCTCAGTTGATAATACAAGAAAGAGGTGTTTTTTCCATTTGGGTTCCCGAGATAAATTTCTTTGTGTGATTGTGTTTCTATTCATTGTTTTCTTTATGCAGAATTTTGGTAGAGAAATCTTGTGTCTTTTGCATATCAATTTGTTCTCATTAGTAGTTGCAAGGTTCCAAGGATTCTCTACATGGTATCATAGCTGAAAACAAGATAGAAATCAAGTTCTTTGATCAGATTCAAAGCGCATTGAAGAGGAGATTAGTTGGTGCAAGAATTATACAAGTGCAGGAATCATGTCATCCTCTGGTTTGAGGACAGAGCATGCCCTAGAAGGGACCTAGAACTTTTGTGCATGGAAGGACAGGATGGAGGTTATGCTAGATGATAATGGGGTTTTGGAATACATCAAGATTGATATTCCTAAACCTCCTGCATCATATGCACAACAACTGACTCAATGGAAGAAGGATATTGCCAAAGCTAAGAGGATGATCCTAGAAGGAGTTAAAGACCATATTGTTCCAAAGTTGCATGGAAAGGATATACAATTGCAGATGTGGAAGGCCTTTATTGATCTGTTTGAAAGTAGCAATGATGCCAGAAAACTTACTTTGATGAACAAATTGAGGATTTAAGACAAAGGGTATGATGTAGTATTCAATAATGGGAAGGCCTACCTCAAGCATTTTGCTTCAAGTCAGGTCAAGTATATTAGTGTTAGGATCGAGAGCCTCTACAAATTGGAGGTTGATGCATGTGCAACCTTGAGCAGCAAGGCAGAGAGTTCTCAGAATAGAGATGTGGTGGTTGAGCGAGAGCAGGATAGAGCTCTCAAGATGGAGCCTCAGTCAGTATCTCAGTTTCAGTCTAAGCTAGTTGGTAGTTGGGATGACCAGCAAGATGATGATGAGGACCAGTTAGAGACTTCTAGTATAAGGAGAGTTCGAGCCAAGTGGGAAGAGGATTTGGTTAAGGGAGCTCAAAAGAGAGTTGAGTCTCCCAACATCAAGAAGCAGACACCAAATACACAAGGTACATGGCACTTTCTAGTTCAGAGGGAGCAACTACAGCAATAGAGTACTTGGGAGAGGTGAAGACAGATCCAAGTGGACGAGGTTCTTCCAAGAATCCCTTCCTCGCTAAGAGGGAGTGTTGAAATTGTAGCAAGGAATGGCTTCTTTGACTTGTTCCTTAGTCAAATATGCTACTTCAGTTAGTTGTCAATTAACATGTGTGATGTGGCCTATCATTAGTTTATTATTAGTTAATTTGAGTTAGATGGATTTCAGTGAGTTGTGTACTAGTTGATAGTTAAAATTTAGCTATCTAGTGGATTTAAACTCTAGCGTTTGTTAGTTAACTGATCTCTAGTTCTTGAATAGAGATAAACTTGAGTTCTTGAGTTTCATTGAGTAGTTTGACTTTTGTTAACTCAACTGAATCTTAGTTAATTAGTTGCAACTACTAAATTTAGCCCTAGTAGACCATGCAATTTGAATTGCTTATTGAGACTGGATGAAGGCACGGATCTATTTATTCATTGTACACATGTTTTTGTAGGGGAGATTAAGAAGCAAGCGAAGCAATTTCTCTTGGGAATTGCACAAGGAAATAGGTCGATTTCTTGATTTTTAGGGGTTGAATTGCACAAGGAAATAAGAGCTTCCTTGCAAGGTTATTTTCCTAAGTGTTGGGCAAGTTGTGTAGAGAGTTGATCAATATTACAGGGGCTTCAAGCTTGAAGTAGATTCTTTGTAATAGATCAGATTTCTAAGGGTTGAATTGCACAAGGAAATAAGAGCTTCCTTGCAGGTTTATTTGCCTAAGTGTTGGGCAAGTTGTGTAGAGAGTTTATCAATATTACAGGGGCTTCAAGCTTGAAGCAAATTCTTTGTACTAGATCAGATTTCTTAGTTGATAATACAAACAAGAGGGGTTTTTCCTAGTTGGGTTCCCCAGATAAATTTCTATGTGTGATTGTGTTTATATTCAATGTTTTCTTTCCACAGAATTTTGGTAGAGAAATATTGTCTTTTGTAGATCAATTTTCTCTCATACGCAGTTGCAAGGTTTCAAATATTTTCTACACTCCTTTTCTACTTAGTTATTTAGTTTAGGAAATCTAGATTCCATGATGCACTTAATCCATCTCTAAATGGACATGTAGCTTTTGGATTATCGTCTTGTTGTACTTCAGGAAAACCCTCCTTCTGTACATAGTTATTTACTTAAGAAATTTCTCAAACCCTCTAATAACACATTGTGTTGTTATTGCTAAGAGCTATTTAATTTATAATTAAGAAGTTTGAACATGAAAAACATTTAACCCTAACAGGAAAGCCATGTGATTGAATCTTTGCTACAATGTATTGTTGGGAATGGTGAATCACTGCAAAGGATAATCTACCATCTCAACTTCTTCCAATAATGGAAAGGCACAACACACCTTAATAGATGAAACATGGACAATAACGATCAAATGGAAATGTTAAATTCCATGATGTATTTTACCCATCTCTAAATGGACATGTATCTTCTAGATTTTCATCTTGTAGTTCACACTCCCCCAAGTTGGAAAAACCCTTCCTCTGCGCTCAATTATTAACTTTAAGAAATCACACAAATACTCTAATAGTACATTGTGTTGATGTTATGTTGCTAATAGCAAACAAGTTTGAACATGCAAAAACATTTATCTTAGAAGGAAATCCATGTGATCGAACCATTGTTACAATGAATCATTGGAAATGACAAATCACTACAACGTATGATCCACCCTCTCTTTAGATTCTGCAACTTGAGACCTTTAAAAATCCATGGAAAGAGTGGCCATGACTACATGAAGAGAGAGAGTGTCCAAGGACTCCATTCCCATAGAGAATAATGTGATTTTCCTTCTCCTTTGGCTTTATTGATTTATCTTTGGCTCTTAGATACTCAATAAGAGGTGATTATTATGAAGAGAAATGATTCCGCCAAGAATTTCAAGGAGGTGTCGGGAATTGAGATTGATAATATAACAAGGGAGAGAGATCCTAATGTAGATGATAAAACAAAATCTCTTTGGTATGATTTAGGGAAGTTGTTAGACAAGAAATACCTTAAGGATGGGATCAAGGATTTTGGAGGTAAGAGGTTGGAGGAGAACGAGAGAATCAAAAGACAAAATCCATAGCATGTCAAGCTCAAAGAAAGGAAAAAACAAAACTCGTCGTGGTCCAAGATGTGGTGGAATAAGTTTTCATGCATCAAGCTATGACTCTAGTAAGGAAGTTCCATGGGTGTCTAATCGCAAAAAATCAATGAGTATGGGGCTCCAGAGGGTTCAAAGGCAACAACTAGGATATAATCTCACATACCTTTACCTAGCTCAAGGATGGAAATAATTCAAAGGGGGGAATGTGCCATTGCAATAGCTCAATATATCATTCAAGGATTACACTTTGCACTTTTCTCTTTAATCCCATAAGGGAAAGAGTGGGTTTGAAATTTCTATGGGATGAGCTTCATTCGTCAAAAAGGGCTCCCGCTTTGATTGGTAATCAAATAGGGAGAATGATGAATATAGATGAGGAAAAAACTCAATATAGTGTCTTGTTTTTTTAACAATAGTATTAGGTGTTGGGTGATGTGGACAATGTGGTACCAAGACATATGGCATAAAACACTAGTAGGTTTTATTGGCAAGAGGGAGGAATGAACGTGTAGTTAGTTGATGTTGCCACTTATCATATGAAAAGATTGGACTTCATTTCCTACCAAATGCTCTAGGTAATTATAAATTGAATGGCATTTCGTTATAAAAATAATAATACAAAAAATATAATAAGTAATACTAATGTAATTAGTTTAATTGAGTATCAAAGAGCATGTATCTGTCCACCTCATTACCAATCAATGTGAGACTCATTATAATAGCAATCTTATCAATCATTTATTACTCAATATATGTTTCACATATTTGCAAAAATATTCTTGCAATTTTAGTGATAAACGAGTTGGTTTATTTCAATGGCATCAAAGCCATTGATCTAGCCAAAATATGGCCACATCCATTCAAACCCATACAATGTCTCAACCAAGTCAGCTACAATTCACCATATTGTGAAATGATGTATTGCATTATCACATTATCATGTATAACCACCTTACTAATGCAACATTAAATGAGTACAACTTTATTCTACCAATCTTATCTTAACCACCATCTTATATACCTACTACATTGTGCATTTCCATGGAGTTAAAAGGAATTATATACACCTATTACATTGTGCCTATAGTTCGTAACCCATCCATTGAAATCCATACTAACATACAAGCTGATAAATCAAATTCCATATTGTTGTACAACCTTTAGTTATTTATTTATTTTTATGGTTTTTGCAAGAGATATTTTAAAGGTCACAACCCTTCCACATTGTTAATTTTTGATAAGTGAAACTTTATGTATCATTTATAAAGTCAATTAAAAGAGGGTTTTATAGAGACAAAAGGTCAACCTCAAGATAGCTAGCAATGACAAGTTATATACAAATGCTAACTGAGATCAAGATGAAGTCAATAGCATAAGGCATCATCTTAGTGATGTTGATAATGGACATAAAAGGTTAGTAAGAGGACAAAAATATTAGCAGAAGTACAAAATGAATAACAAGATGAAATTAATCAATTAATAGAAAAGGGGAAAAAAGACAAGTTAATAAAAGTGTCTAAGAAACATTGGCAAACCCTATTAAGAATGCAGAATGACGACAAAAATGAAACAACAAAGATACTTCATGATCATAACAAAAGAATTGATCAAATGACCAAAAGGGTAGTCCACCAAGTCTAAAGTTGTTTAACTCGTTAATAGAGATATCCAAATAGTGTGGGTTGTTTATATCAAATCAAATTTGATATACCTAAATATGATAGACTAGACAATCAACACAGTATCATGTGGGTTAATAAATTGAAAGACATTTTTGCTATGAAACAACTCACTAACAAACTAGAAAAAATATCAATAGCTTCCATATAGCTAGAAGTATATGGTTATGATTGGTTCAACAAATGATTAAAAAGGAACAAATGGTTTATCTATTAATTGGCAAATGTTCACAAAATATTTTCTAAAAAGATTCAATGATCATGAAAATGACACATTTACTAGGTTCACTCCATATTAATTAAGAACAATTAATGGATATACCCATAAATGGGAAGTTCTAACTGGTAGTCCTAGCTACATAATCAATTGTTGAATTTTTATATTTCAAGATTAAAACCTAGTATTCATAAGCTAAGACTATCAAGACCTCTACATTTGGTTGAAGCCAAAAAGCATGGGGAAGATAATCAAAGAAACCTCAATACTCAACATGAGTTAGTGCTTGGATTTTCAAAAAAGACGACAAATTAGAAGGCAATAAGTAATTAAACCACCACTAAAATCCACCCATCATAGGAGGAGAAAAAGAATGAAAACATTATCATAAGTGTGATAAAATTAGACTCAAAGGGCATGGATGTAAAGACATGTCATTACAATATTGTAAAATGATGAATGGGAAGCAAGTAGAAATGGAGAAGCAAGTAATGAAATCACCATAGCAAACAATTAAAATTCTCACTATGATAAATCACCACAAAAAATGTCACTAGCTTCAATCTCATGTGCCCAACAAAATAGAAATGAAGAAAACGAACTTCAAATAGAAACAATTACTTAAGGGAAAGCAATAAAAAAATAGAAATGTAACAATATTCATAGATTCAAGTTGTGTTTATACTTATATAGACATTGTTGTTGCTAAATAGCTAAAGCTCTTTGTGCAATCCACCGTGGAACTCGTCCAATCTCAAGAAAAATCAATTAAAATAAAAAGAAAAAAGAAACACAATCAAAGACATGACAAAAAAACAAGAGAAATATGGTACAAAGAAGTATCAAGATTTCATGTTAAACAATAAGGTCAAAAGACTTTAGACCATCATGCAAATGGTACAAAAGAACCTCACCACCATGTAAGGCACAAACGAAGTCAAAATCCTAAATATAAATAAACTTCATTCCACTCTAATGCTTTGAGAACAAATTGCTCATTAAGAGGGTGGCAATGTTATAAAGATAATAATACTAAATATAATAAATAAAAATAATATAATTAGTTTAGTGAAAAGTTAAAGGACATATTCCTCATGTCATGACTAGTCAAGTAAATTGTCACAAGGTTCATTATAACATTAGTGTTATCAGTCATTTATTAGTCAATATATATTTCATATATTTGCAGAAATTTTCTTGCAATTTTAGTAATAAACGGAGTCATTTATTATGTACAGTTGCTTTTGAAGGACAACAATGCACCATCTATGGTTGTACCCTAACAAATCCAAAGATTTTGGCTAAAGGTGTGCAAATTATTACCTTTACAACTTATTAGTTGATCATGTGGCACTTGTACATCACAAAGCAATGTTGTGCAAGGCCTCCATTTTTGAGGCCTATGAAAAAGAACAAGAAGATGTCAACACTAAGGTTTTTCACTACATAAATGAAAATAATGCCATAGAGATTATATGGCACCTTATGGAGAAACCAATGATTGATTCCAAATGGTTGTGCAATATCCAACATGCAACTTATAGGATTATAGATAAATGCAGGACAAAGTTTAATGTTGGGGGGTTTCATGGGTCTATGCATAGATGACCTAATCATTACAAGTAGCTCAAAATGCTTAGCTACAAAGATTGGCAAAATCAGATTATAATTGTTTGATTGCAATCCCTTCACCACAACCATGGTGACAAATTTTAAGCTTACTTATGATGAAGAAGTTGATTTCATTGACCCTACTTCGTAGATGCAATGTATATATTAACATGTACAACAAAATACTAGGTTATGCGTAGTTAGTGTCGAGAATGATGTATTGTTTATAGATTCATGTATTCCATGGCTTTCCAAGCTTAGTGACCGATGTTCATCACTAATTGATGAAGCACAAAGGATGCTTGAGCTTCTAACCATATCCTCAATATTTGTAAGTCACTTCAAGATATTTAGGGAGAAACATGGTGTATTTATGAAAACATTTTCATCACAAAAAGGGAATGTTAGGTTTTGGGTTGTGCTCTAAAAGCACCTAGAACATTCTAAACAAAGAGTGAATGTTAGTTTTGGGTTGCTCTAAATGCACTTACCACGTGCTAAAATTGCACCTCAACTTATGTAGAATGCATGGTGAAACCCTGTCCCCTTAATGCATCATCTTACATTGTTTTGGATACTTGATGTTTAAAAAGCTTACTATAAGTATATACTTATCCTTGATACATGCACTAAATAAGTCACTTCTCAAAAGCTTACTATAAGTATATACTTATCCTTGATACATGCACTAAATAAGTCACTTCTTAAGGAGGTAGTTATGGCACACATATTGAAGATAATGGAGCCTTGGCATTGAATGTAGTTATGACTCTATCGTACCTTAATTGAATATGTCTTTGACTCTATCGCACTAAGTGTTTCGATTTGAAAACTACATGGCACACATATTGAAGATGATGGGACCTTGGCATTGGATGTGACGTGGACTCTATTACACGAAGTGTTCGGCGTGAGCAAGTCTTACATGGCACACTACTTGCAATGTGTATTAAAGAGAAAACTTCTGATGGAGAGCATTTATCATGCAAAATGCGCCATTTAAAAGGTGGAGGCCATCCACCAAATGTACACCTCAGATAGGCTCACTCAAGCATTTTCAATTTTTTTGTCTCCCTCACCTATCTTATGTAAAGGGAAGAGAGTGTCTTTGTATTTGCAACTTAGTAATTAGATCATTCACATCTCGAAGCACTTAATGCTATTGGAGCATGTGCAATGCAAATTTGTGCAAATTTGTAAATCTCCTTATGCCCCATGTGATATCATTGGGGTTCCAAGGATGGCAACATGTAATACCATTGGGGTTCCAAGGATGGCAACATGTAATACAAGGGGAAGATCAAGGATGAACATGGTGTGATGCTAGGTAGTTGTCAAGCAATACAAAGGGAAGATCAAGGATGAACATGGTGTGATGCTAGCTAGTTGTCAAGCCTTTGGTGCAATGATAAGATCTCAATTCTTGTTGATAGTGAATGCACTAGCAAGACTTTGTAGCAATTGAAATAACCCTATTTGGATAAGTTAAAAGGGTCGTGTTATTCCAATGCCAGATGTTCTGAGATCTAATTGATAAAAGAGTTGTAACATAGGAGTTGTGAATCTTCACATGTTCAAGTACTTTTTTTGAATCTCTATATCTTAAGCTTCCTTAGTGATTTGATTCGAAAGAATATGACATATACTACTGATTTGATAAGAAAGATATGACATATACTACTGGTGTAATTTATATACCTCTTTTGAATCTCTATTTCTTAAGCTTCCCTAGTGATTTGATTATAAAGATGACACATACTACTGGTGTAATTTATATACCTCTTTTGAATCTCTATTTCTTAAGCTTCCTTAGTGACTTGATAAGAAAGATATGACATATACTGCTGGTGTAATTTATATTCCAGATTCAGCAATGGCACTGGAAATTCTACGAATAAGTAGATATTTTCGATGTCTATTCAACAATGGCACTGGAAATTCTACGAATAAGTAGATATTTTCGATGTCTATTTCTTGAGTTTGCTTATTGATTTGGTTGGACATATGACATCCTACTGTCATCTATATTCCAGATTCAGCGATAGCCCTGAAAATTCTATGAAACTCCAAAGGAAAGACACTAAAATAAATTAGGTGAAATTTCTAAGATGTTTCTAAGTAGTTGAAATTTGTCATATATACTCATAAAATTATGATAAAATATGCCGCTTGTACATTAGATTAAGCTCGTATCGTCCATCCATGCCTTGAGGATTTACAAGGAATCTGCAACCCCTAGATAGTTGTACAGATTAGAACAATACCTCGTGCACATGATGAACAGATTCTAAAGAACAAGAAACCTCTGAAGAGACATGGCCATAAGACGGTCACAATATACTGATCAAATATTCTCAACACCTTCCCCCGTGTAGTGTGCAGCACTTAGTATCCAATCTACAAGCGTAGCTAAATACAATTTGAATTTGACAAAACTCAGATTGACTACATCTAAATGAAAAAGTAAAGCAAGCACAAATAAAGACCTAACAAAAAGCACACGTTTGTCGAGGGCTACATATCAAACTCACAAAGCTTACATGTATTTGCCCCATCACCCAAGCCAAAATTTTAAAATTACCAGATAACATATAGATGACATGAAAACAGGTGAACGTAATTGAATGCATTACTGGGAAAATAACATAACTACCTACATTAAAAGGTTGTTTTCACTCAGTTCCACTAATACATAGGAGCTTCCTCCACAAGGTGAGTAGATGTCTGGCAATAATATCAATTTTTCATTAAGAAAAATCACCATTGCTTACTGGCTCTATTTTTGTCCATTATAACTCAACAATATCTACCAGCAAGGAATTTTTCACATTCACCTTCAAAAAAGAAAAGCCCAAGTTAAAAAACAATTAGTCGTGCTACGACGATATTTCGCATTCTTATAGTGCCTCTGTCCACATTTAAAAGGGAATTAATTTCAAAATGCTGCCCATGTTCAATCAATTGAAAAAATATTTTCCTTCATTATTCACACTTGACATTGGCGATGCTGCAAGACATTGCTGCAAGACATTGACAACCCATATTATCGACATATTCGTTAAAATGTAAAATCCTGGCTCAACCCTGATTTGAATTTGTTTGCCTCTTGCTCAGTTCCTATACCACTGGGTACTTTTAAAAAGGAATCCCGATATAGTCCAATGAGAGATATCAAATGCCTGTCCTTTCCCTAAACTCTTCCTAATATCCTGTAAAACCAAATAACCTGTTAGAATTCGAAATAAACAACTTACAAGCATATTAAAAGTAACACAATCATGATTTCTTCAAGCCAAATACTTATTTACACGCACAGCTCGCATAATGAAAAATGTAGTAATAGAGTATATATACAATACTTGGGCAGGACAATGACAACTCTAAGAAGCACAATTAATATTAATATTTGATTGTGCTTAGGAAAAGTACAATAATTAATCTAATTAATTGTTGTGGACTTAGATATAATCTCAACTGTTGATTTCAAATGAGGCTTAGGATCTAATCCTAGTCATTCATCACTTAGGACATTAGGGTAAGAAATTTTGACTTCATGAAGTTATATCACAAGCCTAAGGGAGAGGTGAAGACACACTAGTGTGAAAAAGGTGATTTTCTCTAAAGCGAGAGGCTCAAGTGAGGAGAAATGCAGCATGGAATTTCGGGAAAAATTCAAGACACCAAGGTCGGGAAATAGGGAGGCCGAGTTGCTGAAGAAGAGGGCCAAATTGTGGATAACACTGAGTTATCCATGAAGGCCAAACTCTCTAGTATGCAGGGGCTGTATGGGACAGGGAGAAAGGAAGGCTGATTTGCAGGTGAGACGGGTTTATTCCCCAGGGCTGAATTGCTTCAGGTGGTTCAATTTCCAGAGGCCGAATTCCTTGAGGCTGATTTTCCCAGTAGGGCCAAGTTTTCAGGTGCCCAACAACTGTATTTTTTTATGTATTCTCTGTGGGTCTAACCCAGAATTTTCTCAAGAAATTTAATAGAGACAGATTGTGTTGGGTGTAAATTTGCTGTTGTGGTCTAATTGATCTGTTCATTTTATTTCCGTTGCATTTTAAGTTAATAATAAATATACCAGTGTATTTATTTAAATGCAAATTCAGAAATATTTGAAATAAATAATTTCTAGGGTCTTAATAAATTGTTGAAGTAAAAATAAATCAGATCTAGCATCAGAAAAATTAACAGGAGTGGTTTTGGTCTAGCAACAGCATGACAATTTGAATAAGCTGCTTCCAATACCAGAAGAAACAAGAGAAATGCTAAGAAAGCGGTTTCTTGTAGGGTTTCAGATAAAAATATGAAAACTTTCAAATTTGTAATTTCTATTCAATATGCCATTTGTCATATTTCCAACCTTCATTCTGTAAATATCACTCGCTAAAAGATCATTAAAAATCCTCTAAGTTATATGTTGTGCTATTCAGAAAATGCTGTCCCCCAGTCAAAAACCTCTGCCGTCTGAGAAACGACCACTTCAAAGTGAAAAGAATTTACTTCTCGGCCATTAAAAACCCATATTCTTTGCTTTGAGAAAAAACCACTTCATTTTAATGTCAGTTTTGCCCTTTTTCTTCTCTTGAAATGTGTCTTCTGTTTGCTTCTCATCTTATGGTGTTTTACAGGAGTTCCTTTAGTGTTAGTGGGCTCAAGCAGGGTTACAATTACAAAACACCTTTTATTCTGTTTTTTTAATTTTAGCTTAAAAATATGGGAAGATGGCTTCACCTTTTATTCTGTTTTTTTTTTATTTTAGCTTAAAAATATGGGAAGATGGCATCATGGCTTCACCTTTTATTCTGTTTTTTTAAATTTTCGCTTAAAATTTTGGGAAGATCGCTGAACTAATTCTGACTGGCCTGAAGTGATAATCTGTTTCAGGAATCTAAACCTAGTTCTGGTAAAGAAGGCATATCCCAAGTGGATAGAAACAATTTCTAGCATACCAAGCAAATCTCGTGCCAGGGAAAGAATAATTACACCCAACAAAGAATAGCATACTTACCTAAACTACAAGCGGACAAAAATGATAAGATAGACTATTGAAACATCCTTGCATAGGCTCTCCGTTCCTGATCACGTCTGTCATTAATCTGCAAATAGTATCTTTAGATAAATATAAAACTTCCAGCAAAGCATCATCATAAAACATTTTCTAGTGCACAAAACCAAGAAGCTAGTATATTTGTCATTTCCAAATTAATCCACTGCAAACTCTTTATATAATAGTACCATCTTCGTGGCAACTGCAAGCTCTTTCCTAATCCCGGCTGCAAGATAGAAAAGAAATAAGATGGACATTATTAAAAGAAAAACTGTTAAAACAAGACAATGAAAGATAATTGGTGTGTTATGATCAGCATTATACTTCAGCAAGCACAAAATGTACGTTACCATCATTAGGTTCTAACTGCAATGCTTTCTTGAAGCTTGCTACAGCAGAATCAACATCTTTCAGAGCCATGTATGCCTGAAAACAACCAATGAGATTACTTCCCTTTAAAGAGAACAAGCAACGTGTTGTAAAATTTACAGTCAGAAAAAGAATATTAGTACTACAAATCTCTATCCATAAGAGAACCCAGGAAACAATTTTAAAACGAAAGCAAAGAACAAAAAAATCAAAACTATGTTGGGAACTAGTTCTGATGACAATTTCTGAAATAGCTTTATTAAAATCGAAATCCATAATAAGAAGTTACTGCAATACTTTAAAATACAGTATTTGTTAAGGCTCTGGAAAAACAATTCATAATCCTCAGGGAAGTAGCAAACACACAGGAGCTGGTGCACAAAGGGCATTTTGTGAGGATTCTGATTTTCAAAATAGAAAGATACTACATCAGTCAAATTTTTGTTGTTACAAAATCGAGTTGACTTGCCAACAAAACACACCAACAAGAGACTTCACCAGGTTGTTCTACCACATGAATAATTAGTATCCCGCATGTCATATGGTGATATGTTTTGAATTAGAATATTTTAGATTTTCCTTGCTCTCAGTTTTTTATTTGGGTGAATTTGCCAACTTGAGAAATGCACCCAAACTTACTATGCGCAAAAAATTTGCAGACATCTCCAGGACAGACCCTTGGATCCATACTTGCACACCCTAGATGCCAGCACATTGTGCTCCAGGACCAGATCAGTAAAGCCTGATCCAAGCATGCAGCAATAATAGCATGTACTTCCTCTAGTTATAAGAAGAAAAGGGAAATGTTTTATCTTTGGCACAAGAAGCCTGATGTTTCACACTTTCGTATCTTTGGCACAAAAGTTTACTGCCATGTACCCAAAATAGTAGGAAGAAATTTGAGCCCACAGCAGAAAAGGGAATTTCCGTGGTATACAGTGAGACAGCTCAGGCATACAGGTTGTATCAACTAAGACTCAAGAAGTTGGTTCTCAGACGAGATATGAGGTTTGAGGAGTCCAGAGCTCTGAAGGAGTCCTTAAAGCGAGAGTGGATTGGAATACCTAAGATGGAGGAGCCTCAGCCAGGATCACAGATTGAATCTCAACCACATGGCAAGAGGCCCGTACAACAGGATCAGTAGGATGCAGAGCAAGATGATGAGGAGAAGAGAACAGAATCAGAACTCAGCTAGAGACTCTTAGCACTGGGAGGAAGAAAGCCAAGCGGGCCAAGAAGTTGATTCAAGAGGCCCAGGAGCAAGTTGAAGCTCCTAGCACCATGTTCAAGCAAAGCAAGCAGCCACAGAGGTACACAAGGTATATGGAACTGATGACATAGGTGGTGGACATTGAGCCTTCTAGTTATAAGGACGCAGGTTTGGTAGGATGTCATGGTGGAAGAATATTCCTCCATCATGAAAAACGATGTCTAGGAGATTATGCCACGACCCAAGGGAAAATTAGTAGTTGGCTCACAATGGGTGTACAAGGTGAAGCATCGAGCAGATGGGAGTGTGGAGAAGAACAAGGCCAGGTTTGTGGCCAAGGGCTTCTCACAGATTCAGGGCATAGACTATGATAAGACCTTTGCCCTAGTAGCACAGTCTTCATCCATCATAACTATTCTGGCACTTACAACACACATGAGGTGGAAGATCTACCAAACGGATGTGAATACAACATTCCTCAAAGGAGTGGTTGAGGAGGATATTTATATGGAGTTGTCAGAGGGGCTTGAGGATATACAATACTTGGACTGGACAAGCAAGCTGTGAGAGCATGCTACACTTGTATTGACTTCTACCTTCGAGCACTGGGCTTCACTAAGAGTGAGGCGGTTGGCAACCTATGCTACATCATGGTTGGAGGGCTTCCGCTCATTCTAGTGCTCTATGTTAATAATCTTATATTGACTAGAGCAGACAGCTTGATCCAGAATTGCAAGGAGGAACCTGCTTGGGAGTTTGAGATGAATAATATGGGGCTTATGCATTATTTCCTTGGCTTGGAGGTTTGGCAAGGTGATGGTGAGATCTTCGTGGAACAAGGGAAGTACACTACAGAGATTCTCTACAGATTTTGTATGCAGGATTGCATGCCCACAGCCATGCCTCTAGTCACAAATTGGAGGAAGGTGGATGCTAGTAGAGCAGCAAGTGGATGCTACAGTATACAAGCAACTCATCAGATCGTTCATGTACTTGGTCAACACACGCCCTGATATTTGTTTTGCAGTCAACCAACTGAGTCAATGCATGATGGGACCGACTAGAATTCACTGGGTTGCTAGAAAGCATGTTTTGAGGTATCTTAGAGGCACAACAGATTATGGATTGTGGTACAGATAAGTTGATGGAGTGAGGCTTGAGGGCTTCATAGATGCAGACTGGGCAAGCTGCTCCACAGTTCGGAAGAGGACTTTAGGTGGCGTCTTCAGCATTGGGTCAGCAGTTGTTTCTTGGTACAGTAGGAAGCAGATATTAGTTGCACTCAAGTTCAGCAAAGGCCAAGTACATGGCTACCAGTTTGGCAGCATGCAAGGCTATTTGGATGAGGAAGTTGCTTGTGAGACTTTTCAAACAGAGGATGGAGCTTACTGTGATACATTGTCATAATCAGAGTTCAATCAAGCTCTCTGAAAACCCAGTGTTTCATGATCACTCAAAGCATATCGAGATCAGGTATCATCATCTCAAAGATTGTGTGCAGAAAGGGATAGTGAAGCTACCGTACAATCCAGCAGAGGAGCAGACAACGGATATCTTGACCAAGGCATTGGCAAGAAGCAATTTCTTTCATTTCAGAGATAAGTTGGGTGTTGTACAAAATCCCTTCCTCGCTAAGAGGAAGTGTTGAAAATAGCAGCGAGAAAGGTCTCCTTGACTTGTGCCTTAGTCAAGATAGACATCGCTCAAGTCTCCCTTTAGCATGCCCAAGTTTCTAGAAATTAGGACCAGTTATGAAGTAGTTAACTCATTCGCAAGAGTTGGAGGCTCAGTTCTGTTTGTCTCCAAGTGCGAGTTATATTTGAAAAGAGACCAATTAGAGAGCTTCAAGTTCTATTTGAGGCATGATGAGTCGAACTCAACTCATATTCCAAATTTACGCAAGCCAGATTTAGCATGATCAAAAAGCTTGTAAGGAGGACAAGGGCACATCATTGTACATTATTGTTGAGCATGAGTTTTGTGTGAGAGTTGGTTGTGAGAAGAGCGTACCTAGGAACAGCCTATACACAGATCCTTGACAGAGAATTTCCTTGCAGAAAGTGCGCTAAGATTTAGGAATTAATTCCTAAATAATAGGGGCTGTCAAGCGCTAGGAATTTGGAGCCAGACAGCGCAGGGATTTAGGAGCTGGGTTGGGGTTTCTTGCAAGCAGGTTTCAGCTAAGTGTTAGCAGTGAGAACAAGCTTGTTCTCTAGTGAAACAGATTGCCTTGTAACATTTCTATATTGCTCAATTCTGTCTATAAAATTCTACAGCTAGCAGAGGGTTTTCCCAGTTGGGTTCCCAAGAAAAATTGTGTTGGATTGTGTGACTGTTTCTTTATCTCTGCTTATTCATTGTAGACAAATCTTGTGTCTTGGGGCAACTAATTAGTTTCATATTTGTTCATTCAAGCAGTGGCAGGATTTCAAGGAAAATATAGACAAGGGACAAAACATTAGGAAGTTTTATGAAAGAATTAGGAAAACAGCAGAAGGGTTCTCTTCAATAGCATATTTCCATGTTCTCCATGATCTCAATAAAGATGCAGAGTTATGTGCTAATGAAGGGTGTAAATTAAGATTGGGAGATTTAAAAATCAATGGCCGAATCAGGCCCTCTCCTATTCCTTAGAGCTAAATGGATTGGCATTGCACAATTATGAAGGATTGCATTATCAATCAGTTATAGTATGAAGTGTAAAATTTGTTTTTGGTGGTTCAGTTTTGTAAGATACCTACAAAACCCCATTTTTTGTTGTCTAATTTGGATTCCCTGTGGAAAAATTTGTACTTTTGTTGGATAAAAGGGCTTAGAAAAAAAAATTTGAAGATATAGCTATGTACTACCTGATGTATTTGCTGCGATCCAGTAGCAGACTTGCATATAAATACAAAATTCTCATTCTGGTTGTAACAAAAAAAAATTGCAATGTACATTTAAAATAAAATTTTAAACAATAACCCATTTCATCAATGTCAATGGGGCTCTGATCTAGTGGTTGAAATGGGCCATCACTATGTAAGTGACCTAGGTTCAAGCCCCGGGACACATAGAGCCCTCAATTATAAAGTTGGCCACTTTTGACATGATTGATATGCAGCAATTCAAAAGGTTAATAATAATATACCTTTTTTCAAGTAACATAATTGATTCTGCACAGTTCATGTCCGTTACTGTGAAATCAGGTCAGAAAATCAACCCAAGTATGGGTCTTTATCCTGTCAAGTCAAACTCGTGTATGACTTCGAACAAGGTTACACTCGATGTCCAGTTGACTTGAATCAGTTTCCTCACTTCGTAGAGTGAGACTTGGATGTCGCCTTGGACTCAAACTATTCCCATGTTAGCTATAAACACATATGTGTATCTCAAAGGAAAAGAGTGGGAACTTGAAAAATTGGGACCTGTTTCGTAAATCAAAATTTACATGGCATTTGGTGTTTATTGTAAATAGAACATCAAGAAGCATGAATGTGGTAAACACACACATTTGTGCTAGTACAGTAACTTTGGAAGACTTCTCATACAAAGTATCTTATGTAGTACAGTGATAACAATTTAATATTGACATGTTAACTGCACAAACTATCTTTCGTGCAATTTTAATTAAAAAGAAATTATATAGATATTTAAATTAAATAAATAAGAAAAAAACAACTATCATACAATCTGAATCCCAAAAATGTAAATTAAGAACCATGTGCTCGCAGCTTTCCAAAATTGTTAAATGAGAATCTTGTGCTAAGATGTTAAAAAACTTCTTTGAATATTCCATTAGCAAGCACTTAGCACAAGCCAATAATGATAAAGCATAAAAAACAAAATTCCAGGCAAATAAATCTCTTATGATATGCATCATGGGGAACCTCTGACAAGAAACATGTTTGAACTCTGAAGCCAGAGAAAACCAATAAAGAATTTCCAAGCAAACCAGTAAAGATGCTTAACCTAGAGCAAAAAAGATAAGGTAAGACTTGAATCTCAAAAGAACACAAGACACACGGAACATTTCCAAAAGATTTTTTGATAAGAGAAGTAACCACTAAGGTATCAGGAGTAAGTGAGATTGAGACCTCGGACAGGGCAATCACATTGAACATTTTGCTTTAATAACCTTGTCTGTTATTTAGTTTTCTCATGAATTTTTCAAGTCTCGGCAGTTTTACAACATTTAGTCCAAACCTTTTAAAATTAACAATCAGCAGTATGTTGATTACGGAGCACTCACGGATCAATAAAGTATGGCCTAATGCTTTCATTAGTTTCCAGTGATGAATACAATCTACCCATATGCAGCACAATATTACTAACCATTTCATTTATATAATTATCTTAATATTCTCTACCAGAATTTATTCATGTTTATCCCTTAAAGAAATCAATTGATATAATAAATCTAAAGAGAAACAACTGCCTTGATCAATCAACAACATACCTGGCCCTGACGGAATAATGCTTTTACATTATCTTCCCCATCACGCATTGCAAACTCTGTGTCCAATAAGGCACCTTTTAAATCTCCTAATTTTAATTTACAAGCCTGGAAAACAACCATAAAATTTATGTCATACCAATGCCCAACTTCAAGTTAAAGTTTGCCAGTGAGAAAAGATTATAAGTAAGACAGTTCAAGGACAAGTAACTAAATGAACATAAAAAAAATAGTAAATAACTGTACATGAGAGGGTAGTACCTACAGCCATAATATGGCTGGATGCATCAGAAAGCCACATATATATTTATCACTCAACTCTCAAATTGACATGTAAAAAGGCTAAACTTAAAATCATAATCAAATTCAATCTTGTCTGGTCATTTGCCTAACATTACTAATAATAAGTGACTCAAAATCAGTTAGAAAGTCCAAATGGGTTTAGATAGTTATGTAGTATATAGCAGGAAAAGTCAATGATTAAAGTGTAATGAGTAACAAATGCAAACAACTTTCTATTTGTACATCTGATATTGAGAGCTGCTTATTTACAAGACAAACTACTGCTCTTTTTACTTCAAAATAAATCCACATGAAATCCCATGCACTTCCCCCAATTCCATTGGGGTGTAAAGAGGGGCAGCACAGATTTAGTGTACCTAAATCCATGGTTATCAAGCTGAAAAACTACTGTTCTGTGAAATAGAACTTTCTAATGCTAACCTCAAACATCGGCAAAAAGCCAGTGCCACTATGCAGCTTTCTAAACTCTTGTAAGAAATACGAGTTTATTTAAAACTAGCTTCGCATTCAGACAAATACCAAAGGCTTGAATATCCCATTGCTGCATGTTTTGTTCCATTGTCAGGTTACAAACCCCAACCTCAGCTAGGCACTTGCTGCCTATACCCATGTCTAAAACTCACATCCATGCATAAGTTTACAATTAATTCAACCCTCAGTTTTTTGTTATCTACTTCTTACATTACCGGATCTGCAGGGGACAAGAGATGGACCCATGGATCCCCGAATCCGAAACAGATACAGATACAGATCCAGCTGGATCCACGTACGATTTGTTAAGGCAACAGCTGTGGGCATTTCATTTTATTCAGCAGCAGATCCGGTGGGTTTTGGAGGCGGGTCTGACCAGCAAACCCTGTAATGTGCGCAGATCCTCAGTTAACAGTCAAGTCGACTCACTTAACCGTTCTACTCCCAGTTAACATTAATTGAATTGTTAACGTGGCTTCCTTTTGGCAGTTGTTATAAAACTTCAAGCTATTCTGTAAGTTGTGCAAGAGGGTGAAGGCTCAAGAAATAGACAGTGCGACTTGCAGGTGCTCAGCAGAAGGGCAACAATGCAACTGTGCAACTGTTTTGGGGTGGGAGCCGATGGTAATTCAAAGTGAAATTGCTCAACATTGGTAAGGGCTCGACTGGTCTCAGTCTGATCTATCGACTGTGCTAGTCAAGGTCGTGGTGCACACAGTCAAAGTGGTGCAGCTCGCCTGGTCATAGTCCAATTCGTCGAGCGGAGACGTGGTCGCGGTCAAACTCTTCGAGCGGCCATGGTGCAGGTTAATAGTTGGTTTAATTTATTACAAATTTAAGTTTACTATATTAAAAATTTAACTTTAGTTTTTGTGTTATATATATATATATATATATATTATAAACTGACAGTTCAGAATTTTAGATTTTTTTTTTTGCCCCACACACGCATATATATATATATAATATATATATATATATTAGCTATAAAATTACAATTTAAAATTTTGTTTTGACAGTGATAATTTTATTAATTTATATTAGATTATAAATGCAGGTGTGATAAACATGTAACCATCACAGCTTGAACCGAGTGAAGGGACAAATTTTAATAAGGATCCAAGATCTCCTTTGTGGCAGTATGTGGAAATTCTTGGCCAAAATGCCGAGGGTGGTGTGTACAAATGGAGATGTTGTGAATGCAATAGAATTTGAAATGGCTCGTACACTAGGGTGAAGGCCCATCTCACTAGGAAAACTAAAAGTTAAAACAGGTGAGTTAGGATGCACTAGTCCAAATGGCCAACCTAGGACAAGTTTGAGTCCTGCAAAACTTAAGTTTTAAGAATCTGTGCAAGATGTTGTTGATCAGCGATTCACCAAGGGAAAACTCCATGTGCAAGCCTCTACAACCAAGGCTCCATTGCCATCTACACCAACCATCACAATTAATAAAAGACTTACTCTAGGACCTCTTGAAGCAGCATTCAATAACCACGGCAAAGAAGCTGCAGATGAACATGTTGCTCGTTGCATCTATGCAAATGGGCTAGCATTCAATTTGGTGCACTTTCCTTATTGGCAACAAATGATTGAAGCAGTTAATGAAACACCAAAAGGATACAAGAGCCGTGGGTATGAAAAAGTACGCACCACTTTGTTAACATTAGAAAGACAATGTGTATAGACAATTACAATCAATCTGTGATACATGGGTAGAAACAAAGGTGTCCATCGTTTCTGATGCATGGAGAGACCAAAGAAATTGCCCTTCAATTAATGCCATTACAATTTGTCCCCAAGGAGCAATGTTTTTGAAGGCCATTGATTACAGTGGAGTGGAAAAAGATGCAACGTTTATCTGCCCAATTGTTATTGATGCAATAGAAACTTTGTTAACATTAGAAAGACAATGTGTATAGACAATTACAATCAATCTGTGATACATGGGTAGAAACAAAGGTGTCCATCGTTTCTGATGCATGGAGAGACCAAAGAAATTGCCCTTCAATTAATGCCATTCCAATTTGTCCCCAAGGAGCAATGTTTTTGAAGGCCATTGATTACAGTGGAGTGGAAAAAGATGCAACGTTTATCTGCCCAATTGTTATTGATGCAATAGAAAGTGTGGGGCCACAAAATGTTGTCCAAGTTATCACAGACAATGCAAATGTTTGTAGAGCAGCGGGCCTAATTGTGGAGGATCAATAAGATCCCATCTTCTAGACTCCATGTGCAATGCATTCATTGAACCTTATGCTTGCCAAGGTCGGTGATATTGAGTGGGTCAATGAAATATATGTAGCATCAAAGGAGATCAAATGTTTATCACCAATCACTCAATGTCCCAAGCCATATATCAAGGTTTTGCAAAGTTGGATCTACTAAAGGTACTCTAATTTTAATCAGTGTTATGCATTATGAATTCTCAATTTTAATGTTCAATTTATTTTATGTTTGATTTGAGATTTGAATTCTCAATATGTTTATGTAGGTTTTCGAAACTCGTTTTGCTTCCCACACCCACACTTTAGTCATAAAGAGGCTCGTGGAAGTCAGACAAGCATTATAGGCAATGGTCATTGACCCTCTCTTTGGGAATCATGGAGGACTTCAAATTTTGATAGAATTTTGATAGATGACAGAGCATAAAGTCCCTGATGATGTATGGTGGGACAAAGTCCAATACCTTTTGCAGTTCATAGAACTAATCCTAACCATGATCAAGGTGTTTGACACAGATATGCCTTGCCTGGGGAAAGTCTATGAAAACATAGATAGTATGTTGGAGAGGATACGAGAAAATATCAAGGCAAGTGAACATGATCCCTTTGAAGTATTATACAATGAAGTGAAAGACAGTTACAAAAACGTGGAACAAAATGACCACGCCATTACACCTTTTGGCATATGCACTACACCCCAAATATTACCATTCTAAAATATTGTCTTTACCTAGTAGAACAGCTCCAAACAAAGCTTCTGAAGTGGTATAGGGATATAAAACAGCTTTGAGGGAAGTCTATAGGGAAGTGGGCACTACAAAGTAAGTACATGAAGAATTTGGAGCATTTGTACAATCCACTGAGATCTTTTCAGATCCACCAGCCATGGATGATCGGGGGCATATGGATCCTATTACTTGGTGGGGCTTCCATGGTGGGGACAACACTTATCTCTCAACTCTAGACATGACGTTGTTATTGTAGGTTGCCAATTTCTCATCAACTGAGAGGAACTGGAGTACATATGGCTTCATCCATCCGGTGAAGCAAAACAGACTGGGAGCAGTGAAGGTTGAGGATCTTGTATATGTTCATTCCAACCTTTTCCTTCTATCACATTGAATGCCATGACTCACCTTAATCTACTTGAGGATGATACACAACCAATTCCTACTTCTGCGGCAACTTTACAATCGTCTATTCATGATGTAGAGTTGCAATATGCAAATGATGATGACGTAGACCCATTTCAATATTTGTAGACAGACTTGCTTTATATTATCAGATTTATAAAGTGATCATTAATGAAACACTCGTTTTGTATTTCATACTATCATTTTTGTCTGAGGCAAGATGCATCATTTCAATGTTCAGATTCACAAATTATCTAATAATTTTAGTTCTAATGTTGTGATTCATAAATAGTTTTGATTTTGAACATCAGATATGTTTTCTAAAATTTAAAAAATATTAATATATATTTTTAAACTTGTCGTATCCTCGTCGTATCTGGATCCTGGCTTTTCAAAAATCTAACAAATCTGGTTCCGTATCCTGGTAACTTAGCCTTCTTTGCCAACAAATTTTGTTTCATTTTCTACCACAGCACATGAAATGATGTAAAGAAACATTTATTAATAAATGCCTATGCTTCAGATGGTAAAGACACCAGAACAAATATATACAACAGGTCATGACGTTTAAATTAGTTTTGAATTCACTTTTAGAAATGGACTTAATTTCATAGACTAGATCATTAACAGACAATTGGTGAAGTGATGTAAACAAATCTTCATTGAATGGTTATGCATCAGACTGTAAACACTGACACTAGAACAAGTAAATACATCTATCTGGATGTGACTTCTTTAGAAAACGAAGTTTTTTATTTCTTCTCCAAGGACAGAATTGTAAAGTTCATGACCCAGATCACTAATGGGCATGAAACTACATGGGATACTGAAGTTCATGATTGACTTTAGGAATAGTGTTCATACAGTTTGTATTCAGGTACAGTTTTCATAGGATTTACAAATTCAAAAACAGCATCCCTTGGTTTGCCAAGATAAATTCTCATCAAACCTATAATAAAACAAAAACACATGCAAGAAAGAATCTATCCCCAACCTTCCCTGACAAAAATAATAATACTAAACAACTACACTGCACTTAGAGACAGAAAAAGTGAAAAATAAATCAAAATGCTTACTGAGAAAAAGAACAACAACAGATATACCAAAAACAGATGGGCATGGCTTCCCCCTTACAGTAGAGATGAAAATATTGCAGAAAAAGATGGTAGCAGTCAGGAAATCAAGCCTCCATGGAATCCTTAAAGAACAATGATAGCTTACAGAGAAAGAAATCATTATATTGACGCCACTGTTATTGAAAAGATGAATAACTGAGTTAAGAATAATGGGACAAGGTCACATATAAATTATATAATCATAGATCGTTCTCAAGAAACCATACAACACTAAGCACATAAGTAGGAAGGATTGGAGGATGTCAAATAAAATACCAGATTAGGAATTACTATCTCCTCCAAGCCCTACAACAGTTGAATATGTCCATGCCAATATGGAGGTGACCTCATTCATGAAGATGGCATTGATAGATACATGAGCAATCAAGCATAATATTCCCCACTGCCATCAGTGTCAAACATCTAACGTGGTATTTACTGTTAAAAACTCTTTCAAGCAATTTGGGGGCTTCTACAGTGAGATGACATTGTTGGGATTATCCGCATATTGTAAATCATTAAGCATGACCCATGTCTCAAGAGCATTAGCCAGAATGACCAAATTTCTCATGATATTGAATAGTCCACTTAGCACTCCTCGCATTGGGTAATGCTCACGGGGAAAAAGAAGTGGGAATGAAACTATTGAAGTGAATCGCATGGCATCAATTGTCACCTCTGCAGTTTACACCAAGTAACCAAGGCTTAGCGACAAGTGACTCATCTCCTCTTACTCAAACATGCCTAACTGTGGAGTTTTTCCAATGGTCAAACCCACTTAGCCTGCTATCCCATTTGCAAACCCTTATCGAGTATTGTGCCTTACAAACTATTCATTTAGAGCTCCCTTGACTCTATGTCAAGCAATTGTGGGGCTTGTTACCCACCACTAGTGGGTGACCCCATGGGAAAACATTTCTCTTAGATTTGTCTTCAGCCGGCGGCCAGTGGCCCTTTGCAGCCAGTTGATAGCTTTGATGTGCTCCTATTCTCCGCCACCTGAGCCAGCCATTGTGTACCCTCGCTCATTTCTCATGATCATATGTTTGAAGGTGGGCCATCAAATCTTATGAATTTTCATTATGTAATTGGGCGTTTATGCTTGTTTTTCTTGGGCACGCTTAGGCATGGATTATTGGGTGACTTGGAAGAAGGAAGGGCTTTGACTGTACTCCTGTTCCCTTACCTCAAGGGGGGTTAATCATGTATCTTAGTCCTGTGGGATCTCCTTTATTGGCTATTAGCTTTAGAAGTGGCACTACATGGGAAACCTTGATTTTAGTTGTGTGGTCCCACTTCCCAACACTGAATATCTCACTCCCCCTAGCTCATTAGAAGCCATTTTTTCACATTTTCTAGGCCCACATTTGTCCATTCAGTCCACGAGGTGTTAGACTCCCCTTCCCCTTGTCCACACCCTGGGTTGGGCCTAGAACGATGCCCCAGAGGTTGATGGAGCTAAAAAGAAAGATAAAAGCATAATATGGCCACATACAACAAGAAATGTACCACAAAATGCAAAAGATGGTTGAGACAATAGAATTTAGCACATGGCCAAAAGCCAAGAATGAGCTCTACCCCCTATAATTATGGCCATCACCCTAGCCCCAATGAGTGCCCCTTGCATCATTAAGGAACCAATGAATGTCCCAACCCCTGGTGGGTGATGAACTACCCCACCTTAAGCGGGTGATCACTATTATATCTTACACATGATGCTCTCATCCCCTTGGGCCCCGAGCAATAAAATGAAGAAAAAATCAATAAAAGGCAAAAGGCAAATGAAGAGGGTGGAAAAACAAAGGCTAGGGTAACTCATGTACTATGATTACTCCGTCCTACATTCATATACCCAAGGTGTGGGCTTCCCTCATCATAGCTACCTTTGTACCATGGGATGTGGCTTGGAGCCTTCCCTTTGTCCCCACTTTGTTCCCTCATTATTTCACATGACACCTGCCACTTGAGGGGTGTACCTTGGACTTGTCATTCCCTTAAAGTTGAAACCACCTAATAGGGTCCTTCATTAACCTCTCCTACCCAAGAAGGTAACAACTGTATTAGAAGGTGAGGAAGCCAAGGTTACTTGGAAGCAGGAGAAGAAACGGGGAGCGAGGAGCGACATTTTCAAAAAGCTCCCGATTTGGGAGCGAATCGGGAGCGAATTTTTATATAAAATATTTTTATCTATTTTGATGCATATATGTCAACAAAAGCATGTAGAATGATGAATTAGATATAAAAAGCATAAAAACATGGATTACACCATATAACATCAATCATCTAGAAGTTATAATCTTCATCAACCACGTCCACAAGTTACAAGTTCTCATTTATATAGCATGTAAGGGTGCACATAACCAAAATAGCATCGACTGCAATCCATCTCTAAACTGAAAATACATCAACAAATAGGCTCTAGATGACCTCTAGCATCCAAAAAAATCATGCTACAACAAATAGTTACATATCATCAAATTCGTTGTCTATCTTGGAATCTTTGTCATTAATATCATCCTCTAAGCAATTTACATAAGATAGGAAAAATGTAGCATGTCAAGTCAAGATTTTGTTTGAGTGATGGGTACATTTTTACTAGGGTCATGATAGAGGAGTTCGACAACCAATGTCACTAACATTAAGGTACATAGAGGGCTTGATGCTATTGATTAAATATGAGTCCCATACCCTAGTACATGGAAAAATCCAATGGAAACATTGCAATCCCCCCAATCCTGAAATCCTAAAAAATGATAAGTCCATTGGATTCTAAGTTGCCAGAACCGTTGGCCCTAACCCTCGGAAATGGAGATCCACGTTTCAGATACGGAAACCAATACGATATGCCATAGAAATGGATAGGATTTGTATCTATCCCGTATAAAAAAATGGAAATGTGTTTTTGATTTTTTGGCTGAATCCATGTCGTTTCAGTTTTTTTGGAAACGTATTGGCGAAAATCGGATCCATACCATGATTTTTGGATTCGTATCACGAAAATCGTGATACAAATCTGGAAATCGTGGTACGAATCACGATTTTTCGAAAATGTTTTAGGTCATTTGCAATCAACAATGTCGGGAACGACTCATTCTAAAAGGTTTCAACTTTTTATGTCCATGTTATTTAACCTAACCTTCCGCGTTTATGTGTTCACCATAACACTGAGCTCAGCCGTCGTCATGTGACTCTCGAGCAATGGAGTTTCGTTAGACAATGGACTTGGAGCCAACGAGCAATGGAGCTAGCCTGTAATCACCAGTGTACTTGAGTCGAGGCCCGACGAGCAATGGAGCAGTGATTGACCAGGTATCCTACTATCCTCCAATCTGAAGCTTCTTTGACGACACTTCTTGCTTCCTAGTGAATTAAAATGCAGTCCTAGACCAAAGATACAATCCTCTTAACTATTTATTGTCTCTCAAGCATTGATCACCTTTGCTTACTATGTATAATATCTAAATGTGTAAACGATACATTGTATTCATACTGGCCTATATAAATCAATACTAAATAATATGTTCAGAGGATCCCTCTTTGCCACTTTAAAGTATGGTCTTACCATCTTCAAATGGAAATAAATCTTCGAATTTTGCACTTGGAGAGGGTTTTCCTTTTATGGTGCGTCATCTTTGTATGTTCCATTTATTATGAAATTAGAGGGAGGTTCCATTACCTTCACTGTAATACGGGGGAGCTCCTTCATGGCCATAACTTTAATTGCCATGAAAATATCTTCTACATGTAACATATCGATAAAACAAGAATTATCTTCCAATGTACCATCACAAGCTACTTGATCTTGTTTGGTGATGTCGATTCCAGTGGATTTCTCTTTGAACAATTGTTCAGTTTGTAAGATCGCTTTTTCTTTAAGGCGCTAGTTCTTTGTATTCCACGATTGAAACAGTGATATAGAATGCACCATTTGACAGGAGCTTGTTGATTATGATGCTTAAGTACTCTTAACTTCAAAGTATTTCGTCACAAACTTGACACCATGCAAATTGAAATAACCCAGCTAACTAGCATTATTGTCTTGCTTTCCAATCATATCCACAGCAACTTTTAAACAACTTTTGTGACTTTCCTTGGAGAGATCATAGATCTGAAATTATTGCCTGGATATATGCACATGGTGCGAATCTGGGTGTCAACAAAGCCCACATAATAAGTGACAGTAAAATCCTATCTATAAAGATTTGCACTAATGTCCATAATAAGTGACGGTGATGTTTAGATAGGTCTGCACTAATGTCCATATTCATTAGATCTTTAGCCAGCACACCTAGGTCCTAGAGTTGATAGATCACATCTACCCTCATCCAGGCTACAAAATGTACCTTGCTTCTCTTTGTTCTTTCAGGGAAACAATGTTGCGTTGTTGCCATTCATTGGCCTCACCAAGAATCACTTAAATTCAAATGCTAGGATATAGCTTGAAAACATATTTAGGCTAGTAGAAGGGATGGTCCTGTATCACATTTATGGAGGAATTAATATTTGGAAGCAAACAGCTCTAATATTTGGAAATTAATCATTTAGTTGAATATTTTAGCTAAATAATCCTTTATGACATATGTTCACACTATCCTCTGCATGTTTTGCTAATATGAAGATACACTATTCTTTATAGTATTAACTTGAAACCATGTGAGATAGCATATGTATTCTATTTGGAAACTCTCTATGCACATTCCATTTTCCATATATTTAGTTGAAGGAAAACCTGCTTTTCTTTGTTGAGATCGCATTGTGACCCATCAATTTTATTTTGCAAATTAATTTACATCATCATTCATGGCAACTTCAATTTCAACCATTCGTGAGGCAGAGACAGTTGAACATGAAATTGAATCTACCCCTAAAGTTGATCCAAAGTCACCACTTTGGAAATATGTAACTATTGTTGGGAAGATCCAAGGAGGGGGGTCATTGGCATGGGTTTGCAATGAGTGTAAAAAGGAGTATAAGGGATCATACACCCGAGTTAAAGCACATTAACTTGGGTTAAAAGGCAATGAGATTCGAATATGCAATGGCCCACCTTAAGAGAAGGTAATTTAGGAGAGATGTATGAGGGCATTGATTCCATGATAGAGAAGATAAGGGCGATTATAAATGCCAAGGAGAATGACCCAGATGAATTCTTTTACAAAGAAGTAAAAGATATATTGACCAAAAGGTGGAACAAGATGACCACCCCATTGCACCTTTTGGCTTGTGCAGTGAATCCAAAATATTATGTTGCAGAGTTGCTAAGTGATCCACAAAAGAACCTCACCAAACAAAGACCCAGAAGTCGCAGAAGGATTTAAAAATGCTTGTAGAAAGCTTTTTGTAGATCTTGAAATTGGGCTTCGGATTCGTGCAGAGTTTGCTCATTTTGTGGGATCAGAGGGTTGGGGTTTTGATATTTATTCTATACAGGACAAGACCAAATTAAATCCAATTGATTGGTGGAACTACTATGGTAGGGTACTTCCACATATCCAAAAATTGGCCATCAAGATCTTATCACAAGTTGCTAGTTCCTCTTCAGCAAAAAAGAACTGGAATACATATGGCTTCATCCATTCAGTGAAGCGAAACAGATTGAGCTCTAAGAAGGCTGAAGAACTAGTGTATGTTCATTCAAACCTTCGCCTTTTATCACACAAGAGAGACGAATACAAATTTGGGGACACCAAATTATGGGATGTGGAACCAGAGTTTCCTGACTTGGATATGACATCGAATGTCATGTCTCATATGACTTTGTTTGATGCAAAGTCACCAATAGGTGAATCTTCAAGTGGACATGGCAGCAATGTTCTCACTTCTGGAGAAGATGTGGAACTTCCTAGTGACAAGAATCAAGACATATCTGATTATATGTACATGTAATTTATGATGGTGTTTTAATTTTTAAACTTTTGAACAACCATATGAATTATGAATAATGATAGTACACTGCCAATCATAGTTCATTTTGTACTTTGTACTATGTACTATGCATTATTAATTGTGGTGATGATGTTGTAACTTGTCATGTTAATGATTGAAATTTGAAACAAAAACTCGATGATATGTGGAAACTTGAATCATGAATGAAACGGTAATATGAAATTCTTATTTTGTTTCCTACTATATCGTATCTAAATTTTTTGAAAATTTGTCGTATTCGTTTCAAACCCTTTATCCATATCCGTTCTCGTATTTGTTTCAGTGCAATTTTGGTTGGATTTTGAGTGAGCTCTAAAATTCTACTTTCTCCATATGAAATCCAACGACATTGGAACCACTCTCAAACATCCTAAGTGATCTCATGGTAATGTTAAAAATTTAGTAAAAGGATAAAAATTAAAGATAAATGAGAATGTTACTTTTACTTTAAGAACTTAACATTACCATGAATTGCATATCAATACTAGGGCCAAAAGTTTGAATATTATGCTTCCCTAATCAAAAATCTTGTTTCTTTGAAAAAAATTGTGTTTGGAACATCTTTGTGACAAAAAAATTGTGAAAAAAACAAGAGAGCGAATTTTGGGAGTGCGCTCAAGCAGCAATTCGAAGGGGCGGTAGTAGCTCCCCCGTAACCCTAAAGGAGACACATTAGATCTTATACAAGATTGTAGGTGGGTTTTCATCTTGGACTTGGCCTCCCTATACGAGATCCAAGCCCTCCAAAGGATCACATTGGCATTTATAGGGTGAGTGTTGAGAGCCATGGGCCTCCGTCCATGCAAAGCATTCATTGCCACAACATGGGCTTCTTCAGCACCACCATTTGCTTGCTCGGGCACTAGTTATTCAGAGATGATGATGCACTTGGACTATGTTACCACTCAAACTAGCAGGGGGTCCCAGAGAGGCACTTGTTTGGTCAAGAGCAACAATGAAGCTAAAGCCCATTGTCACCACAGCTAAAACTTCCTACTCTTTACAGACTTTCACTGATGGGAGGAGACCAGGTATATAGAAAGTCACTTATGAAAGATGATTCAACAAATGGATATGAAGTGACCTTAATGATCCTTTCCCTAGAAGGAGATTAAGAATGGAGCTTGTTTGCTCTTCAAGCAAGGTACAAAACTTGCTAGGAGAAGGAGGTGAGGATTTAAGGGCTAGGTTAAAGGAATATGTCTTGTAAATGAGTTTCACAATCCCTAAAATCCTTGCAAAACTTGGGTTCCCGAGTTGTCTTGGAAGAATTGTCTTTGATGAGAAATGGAACCACATGGTGCCAAGTGGACTCAGCCTAGGTTAAGCGGAGGGATTTTAGAAACCAATGATGATCTTAACCTGAACAAGGAAGGGGAAAGGATCAAAACAAGAGTTTCCACTTAGAGGTGCCAAATTAATCCTATGAGGCACTAGCCTAGGGAACACTCGGGCAATGTTTGGTCTCAGGGCTAGGGCTTTGGATATCTTGCAATCCCATTGTTAGAATTTCTTCAAATTTGGAGGAGATCTTGAGGGCACACCAGCACAGTAAAGGCCAGGAGAAAGAACTTTTTCTATGGCTACTTTATCGAAAAATGATGCCCTAGGTGGCCCAACGTGGCTAGATCTTGCAAAAGGGAGAAAAGTGAAGAAAAAGAGGTTTTAAGGTGATCATTTTATGGTGGATCAATGCCTAATTCCTTTGGGGATATGGAGTAACCAAGAATTATGAGAGTGGATCTCATTTCTAGCTCAAGGAGGCTTTAAGGGCAACTTTGTTTAGCATTAGGGCAAAAAAGGGAGTGACCTTAAAGTGTTTAAACTTCATTTGCAAATCAAGATAACTTTGATCTCTAGGAAAATTTGTTCAACAAACATGCCATATACATAGAGATATGCTATATAAAAACATAATTCCACAATGAAGCAGTAAATACATGCAACAATTAGCCCTAAAATTGTGAAAACCCCATGATCAATGTACGTGACAAAATAAAAGAAAATAGCATCAAAATTGTACTTACATGTAAGAGAATAAATCCAACCATCAATACATTTGCCAATTAAAAAGCTCTGGGATAAGAAAATGCAATCCAAACATCAAAATTCATCCATGCTCCAATTTTGTCCACTAAGAAGGAAATGTGAAATTCTCAAGAGAGAGAATGATCCAATCCAAGTGATGATGAGAAATGAACTCTCATCATTTGTATTTATACTCTCCTAATCAAGGTTACTTGGGAATGGGAGCGAGGAGAGACATTTTCAAAAGCTCCCAGTTCGAGAGCGAATTTTTATATAATATATATTTTTATATATTTTGATGCATATATGTCAACAAAGGAATGTAGAATGATGAATTAGATATAAAAAGCATAAAAACATAGATTGAACCATATAACATCAATCATCTAGAAGTTATAATCTTCAACAACCATGTCCACAAGTTAGTAACAGACAACATATCGAGTCTCATGATTCATCAATCTTAAAGTTTCAAGCTTTCAAAATTCAATACATAACATTTATCATCATTCATCACCAAAATTATATAAAAATTTTAACATGAAATGAAATGAAACAACTTTAGACTTTCACGAAGCATCATATTCATAATTCATTACCAATGAGTTATAATTGCCAACTTTAAACTTCAAACTTAAATTGTCATACATATATTGTTTACAAAAAATATCATAATAAATATGATGATGAGAAATGAACTCTCATCATTTGTATTTATACTCTCCTAAAATCCTTGCAAAACTTGGGTTCCCAAGTTGTCTTGGAAGAATTTTCTTTGATGAGAAATGGAACCACATCGTGCCAAGTGGACCCAGCCTAGGTTAAGCGAGGGATTTTAGAAACCAATGATGATCTTAACCTGAACAAGGAAGGGGAAAGGATCAAAACAAGAGTTTCCACTTAGAGGTGCCAAATTAATCCTATGAGGCACTAGCCTAGGGAACACTCGGGCAATGTTTGGTCTCAGGGCAAGGGCTTTGGATAACTTGCAATCCCATTGTTAGAATTTCTTCAAATTTGGAGGAGATCTTGAAGGCACACCAGCACACTAAAGGCCAGGAGAAAGAACTTTTTATATGGCTACTTTATCGAAAAAATGATGCCCTAGGTGGCCCAACATGGCTAGATCTTGCAAAAGGGAGAAAAGTGAAGAAAAAGAGGTTTTAAGGTGATCATTTTATGGTGGATCAATGCCTAATTCCTTTGGGGATATGGAGTCAACAAGAATTATGAGAGTGGATCTCATTTCTAGCTCAAGGAGGCTTTAAGGGCAACTTTGTTTAGCATTAGGGCAAAAAAGGGAGTGACCTTAAAGTGTTTAAACTTCATTTGCAAATCACGATAACTTTGATCTCTAGGAAAATTTGTTCAACAAACATGCCCTATACATAGAGATATGCTATATAAAAACATAATTCCACAATGAAGCAGTAAATACATGCAACAATTAGCCCTAAAATCGTGAAAACCCCATGATCAATGTACGTGACAAAGTAAAAGAAAATAGCATCAAAATTGTACTTACATGTAAGAGAATAAATCCAACCATCAATACATTTGCCAATTAAAAAGCTCCGGGATAAGAAAATGCAATCCAAACATCAAAATTCATCCATGCTCCAATTTTGTCCACTAAGAAGGAAATGTGAAATTCTCAAGAGAGAGAATGATCCAATCCAAGTGATGATGAGAAACGAACTCTCATCATTTGTATTTATACTCTCCTAATCAAGGTTACTTGGGAGCGGGAGCGAGGATAGACATTTTCAAAAGCTCCCAGTTCGAGAGCGAATTTTTATATAATATATATTTTTATATATTTTGATGCATATATGTCAACAAAGGAATGTAGAATGATGAATTAGATATAAAAAGCATAAAAACATAGATTGAACCATATAACATCAATCATCTAGAAGTTATAATCTTCAACAACCATGTCCACAAGTTAGTAACAGACAACATATCGAGTCTCATGATTCATCAATCTTAAAGTTTCAAGCTTTCAAAATTCAATACATAACATTTATCATCATTCATCACCAAAATTATATAAAAATTTTAACATGAAATGAAATGAAACAACTTTAGACTTTCACGAAGCATCATAGTCATAATTCATTACCAATGAGTTATAATTGCCAACTTTAAACTTCAAACTTAAATTGTCATACATATATTGTTTACAAAAAATATCATAATAAATATGATGATGAGAAATGAACTCTCATCATTTGTATTTATACTCTCCTAATCAAGGTTACTTGGGAGCGGGAGCGAGGAGTGACATTTTCAAAAGCTCCCGGTTCGAGAGCGAATTTTTATATAATATATATTTTTATATATTTTGATGCATATATGTCAACAAAGGAATGCAGAATGATGAATTAGATATAAAAAGCATAAAAACATAGATTGAACCATATAACATCAATCATCTAAAAGTTATAATCTTCACCAACCACGTCCACAAATTAGTAATAGACAACATATCGAGTCTCGTGATTCATCAATCTTAAAGTTTCAAGCTTTCAAAATTCAATACATAACATTTATCATCATTCATCACCAAACTTATATAAAAATTCTAACATGAAATGAAACAATTTTCGACTTTCACGAAGCATCATATTCAAAATCCATTACCAATGAATTATAATTGCCAGCTTCAAACTTCAAACTTAAATTGTCATACATATATTGTTTAATAAAAATATCATAATAAATATGAAAGAGTCACCAGTTATAAAAACTACTAGAACTAGAAAAGACAAGCAAATCTATTATCTATTGCTAATGCTTGGGCCTCTTGCCGCCACGAGAGATGTCTAATTTTTTAGTCTTGTTGGAAAACGAAGATCTTTGTCATTAATATCACCCTCTAAGCATTAATATCCGGAGGTATCTTTGTCATTATCTTTGGATCTGTATAGGGCTCTTTGTCATTAATATCACCCTCTAAGCATTAACATAAGATAGAAAAAACATAGCATCATTTGTATTTATACTCTCCTAATCAAGGTTACTTGGGAGCGGGAGCGAGGAGTGACATTTTCAAAAGCTCCCGGTTCGAGAGCGAATTTTTATATAATATATATTTTTATATATTTTGATGCATATATGTCAACAAAGGAATGCAGAATGATGAATTAGATATAAAAAGCATAAAAACATAGATTGAACCATATAACATCAATCATCTAAAAGTTATAATCTTCACCAACCACGTCCACAAATTAGTAATAGACAACATATCGAGTCTCGTGATTCATCAATCTTAAAGTTTCAAGCTTTCAAAATTCAATACATAACATTTATCATCATTCATCACCAAAATTATATAAAAATTCTAACATGAAATGAAACAATTTTCAACTTTCACGAAGCATCATATTCATAATCCATTACCAATGAATTATAATTGCCAGCTTCAAACTTCAAACTTAAATTGTCATACATATATTGTTTAATAAAAATATCATAATAAATATGAAAGAGTCACCAGTTATAAAAACTACTAGAACTAGAAAAGACAAGCAAATCTATTATCTATTGCTAATGCTTGGGCCTCTTGCCGCCACGAGAGATGTCTAATTTTTTAGTCTTGTTGGAAAACGAAGATCTTTGTCATTAATATCACCCTCTAAGCATTAATATCCGGAGGTATCTTTGTCATTATCTTTGGATCTGTATAGGGCTCTTTGTCATTAATATCACCCTCTAAGCATTAACATAAGATAGAAAAAACATAGCATGTCAAGTCAAGATTTTGTTTGAGTGATGGGTACATGTTTAGTAGGGTCATGATAGAGGAGTTCGACAACCAATGTTATTAACATCAAGGTACATAGAGGGATTGGTGCTCTTGATTAAATACGAGTTCCATACCCTGATACATGACAAAATCCAATGGAAACATTGCAATCCCCCCAATCCTAAAACCCTAAAAAACTGATAAGTCTACTAAATTTTGAATGAGATCTAAAATTCTACTTTCTCCACAAGAAATCCAATGAGGTCGAAACCACTTCAAACATCTGGAGCCATTTCATGGTAATGTTAAAAATTTAAGTAGAAGGATGAAAATGAAGATTAAGGAGAATGTCACTTTTACTTTAAGAATTTAACATTACCATGAATTGCATATCCATACTAGGGCCATATGCTTGATCATTAGGCTGCCCCACTCAAAAATTATTGTTTCTTTGAAAAAAAATTGTGATTGGAATATTTTTGCAAAAAGGCTAGAGAGCGAAAATTTCACTCCTGGGTCGCTCCCGAAATTCGCTCCCTGCGGGAGCAATTTCAGCAGCGGGTTCCGGGGGGGATCCTACATTAGCCCATTAGCCTTGCTCCTAATGAGTTCGATTTACCTATTTGAGCCTACATTAGCCCATCATATAAAAATAATGTGCAAATAACTAACTTTTGGTGACAAGCCCACCAAACTAGATCATAAACAAAATAACAAACCTCTCAAGAGGTCGAATAATCAATAATGCATGTCGTTGGGCTCTCTCGAAATCCATAAGTGCCAAAATGATGAATTGGACTTCCAAAAGTAATGGACAAGGGGTTGGCCCCTTGTTCTCCACATAATAAACCTGTGGTGCTCCCAATGGCTGTGAGGGCACACAAGTGACCTCATGGGTCTCCAAGTAAGTCGAAGATGCATGTAGACCATCTGTAAGGGCTCAGATGATGGTGTAAGTGATGCCACATCAGCATACAAGTCCTGGGTCATCTGCCAAGTGCATGGTACAACTATGGGGTTGGCTGGGCAAAGGTGAACTAGGTGCATCTTCCTCGTCCAATAGGTGAATCTCGAGCAATCTCTGAACATCTCTGGGGATCCATGGAGTGTTGTCTACTGTTGTGGAGGCCCATGGCTCTCAACACACACCCTACATGTGCCAATGTAGCCCTCTGGAGGGTTAAGACCCCGTATAGGGAGACCAAACCCAAGATGGAGACCACCTGCAATCCTACATAAGATCCAATGCGTCCCCTAACCTTCCAATACAACAAATCATCAAGGAAATAGAGTAAAATAGCTTACAAACCATGGACAATAGGTGGGGACTTCATAATGGCATGCCCTTCCATAATAGGCTCTGGCATGTGCTAATGTCTCCAAGCTCCAAATGGGGTTAACCAAGTATCCTATTAGGTGGTTTCTACTTCTAAGGGGGGCATTTTCCTCGTCCAATAGGTGAATCTCGAACAATCTCTAAACATCTCTAGGGATCCATGGAGTATTTTCTACTGTTGTGGAGGCCCATAGCTCTCAACACACACCATACATGTGCCAATGTAGCCCACTAGAGGGTTAGGGCCCCGTATAGGGAAACCAACCCAAGATGGAGACCACCTACAATCCTGCATAAGATCCAATGCGTCCCCTAGCCTTCCAATTCAACAAGTCATCAAGAAAATTGAGTAAAATAGCTTACAAACCATGGACAATAGGTGGGGACTTCATAGTGGCATGCCCTTTCATAATGGGCTTTGGCATGTGCCAATGTCTCCAAGCTCCAAACAGGATTAACCAAGTATTCTATTAGGTGGTTTCTACTTCTAAAGGGGATAATATGTCCAAGGTACATCCTTTAAAAGGTGGTGGCATGTGGTAAAGATGGAGTAGGGAATGAAAAGGGGCAGCCCTGGGCCACATGCTAGGACACAAGGATAGCTAGTAAAAGGGAAGCCCACACTTGGGTATATAATGTATAAGAGGGAGCAATCGGGGTACATGAGGTGCACCAGCATTGATTTTTCCACCCTTCTTTATATGTCTTTTGCCTTTTATGATTTTTCTTTAATTAACTTCTCAGGGCTCAAGGGGTAAGAGCATGATGTGTGAGATATAGCAGTGGATACCCGTTTTTAAGGTAGGGTGGTTCATTGCTCACCAAGGGTTGGGGCAATCATGGGTTCCTAAATGATAAAGGAGGCTCATCTAAGGCCTATAGGAACAAGGGTGATGGCCATGATGATGGGGTAGAGCTCATGTATTAGCTTTTGCCCATGTGCTAAATGTGCTTTTGTCGGCCATCTTTTGCATTTTGTGGTACATTTTCCTGTTCAATGTGGCAAATTATGTTTTTACTTTTCTTTTCAACTGCATCAACCTTCGAGGCATCATTTCAAGCCTGACCCAAGGTGTGAGCAAGGGGAAGGTGAAAGCTAACCCTATGTGGACCCAGTGGAGGAATGTGGACCCAGGTGGGAGAAATGATGAATGGGGTTATAATGAGTGAAAAGGGGCAATATATGTAGATGAGGGAGCGGGTACACACAACCAAAACCAGGGTTTCCCATGAAGTACCATCCCTAAAGCCAAAGGGTTAGTAAAAGAGATCACACAGGACTAGAATCCAAGGTTAACATCCAAAAGGGGTCTAGGGGATAACAGCACAAACCTAGCTCATTATTTCCACCAAACCCCCCATTAATCCATGCCCAGAAGTGTCCATGATAAGCAAACTACAATACTCAATTACCAAATGACAAGTCATACCTTTAGGTTCGAGAGGCCCACCTTCAAACATATGATCATGACAGATGGGTGAGGGACCACATGGCTAGCTCAGGTGGCGAACAGGTGGCACAACGAGCTAGTTGGTGGCTGCAAGGGGTTGTTGGCTGCCGGCTGAGGACTATCATGGAGAAAAAAATTCTCCTCGGGATATCACCCACAAAATGGTGTGTAACGGGCCACATTGCCCCAATCAGCTACACATTGCACCCAACACGTGGCATTTGTTCCAAGGCCCAAAGGAGGTTATGTCTTTCCCAGGGAGGCATGGTAGGGCATGTGTCATCTTCTAGCCCTCATTGATGGAGCATCAACTTGATTTGAGCCATTTGGAGATCCATTTGAAGCCCCAAGGGCCCAGATTGGGGTTCCAGAGATGCTTTGCAGCACAAGGAGGGTCCTACCCTCTTCATCATTATTTTTTAGGCCCTCTCCCAATTTTCTAGCACAAGAGGCCTCAACGCTTGCCTTGGAGAGCTCTTTGCATGCATGACGTCAGCCCCACGTGGGCTAAAGAGAGATAAAATGATAATTATTTGATAAGCTATCTTGGTTGGCTTGTAACCAAGGGTCTTGTACATCTTTTGTTATGTTTAAGGGCTTGTAATTTAGGAATTCAAACTCATATGACATGTATAAATAGGTGAGACCTATTCTCACCTCAATTCATCATCACTTTGATTTCCAACCTAGGAAAAGTATTTGGACCTGCACTTTGTGGAGTGTTTTGGAGCTTTTTGGATGAATTTCGAAGTTTGGATAATTTCGCTATCTTTTTTGGAGCTTCTACTTGGCTTTGTTATGGATGGATATGTTCTTCACTATCTTGTAGGTGTTCTTTATTAATGAATTTCTGATTTTATTAATGTCTAATGCATGGAATATTGTCTCATGGTTATTAATGTGCCCTAATTGATGAAATATTTTCTAAAAATTGTAACTATTGGGAAATTTTGCATGTGTTACTCATAGATAGTGAACGAATGAATGTTCCTAGGGGAATTGATGCATTTAATTCCTTGAAACTCCATTAACAAGTGTCACCGAAGTATAAATATCTAATGGTGTGGTGAAGTTGCTTTTATTAGGGCTAGTGAAGCTGCTCCCTTTAGGTATCCTTAAAAGAGTGAATTGTCTACATTGAAGTTTTTCATGACTCCTAACCTCCCAACGGCTAGGCACTAGTCTTGAATCCTTGGTGATCACCTACAACTCAAATTTATCATTCTTTTAACCTTTATTCCTCGTCCCTTTAAGGATAAGGAGGCCTCTCTAAGGCTTGATGTGAAATCCTTTGGAAAGAGGTAATTTGAATTATGTTTGAATAAGATTCTTCCTTAGTGTCTCCACTAGGGATTCTCAAGTTTTAGTGGAATTCCCACAGTGGATTCTCCATATATTTGATGCCCTAGTCATCACACCAAGAGGGAACCCTAGAAGCTAATCCTTCAACTTGGGGATTCTTTGAATGCATGTGCTTTAGTAAATCATTTATTGCATTTTCTCTTTCCTACCTTGACCTTGGGTGCACATATATACTGTGTCAGATTTCAACCCTAGGTCTCCTGTAATTTCTTTTCAAGGGGTTTTCGTGGAAAGTCATAATAGCTTCTCCCAAAGCTTGCATTTTAATTGAAACTTTCCATTGAATGAGATACCTTGCCTCACTTCGAACCTACTATAAGGACATCTATCACAAGTGAGTGGTACTGAGACTACACCTGTAAGTGAAAATCCGAGAAAAGTAGGCGACTTGGGTTGTAGTGACAGTGGGCCTCTATCCCATATGTGGTTGTGCTCTCTAGCTCTTACCTATTCACAAGGCCTACTAGTTTGTGCAGCAACAGGGCTTTCATAGTTAATAATATGAAATATCTTTTTTGAAATTATTATTCATGATCCATGTGTCATGAACATTAGTCAAAATGACCAAATTTCTCATGATATTGAATAGTCCACTTAGCACTCATGCATTGAGTAATGCCCACAATGGTGAAGAAGTGGGATCAAAACTAGCAAAGTGAATCACATGGCATCAATCATCACTTCCCAGGCTTGCACCCAGTGTCCCAAACTTCCTCAAAGGTCACCCATCACAAGACTCCTTCGACTCAATCATGACTAATTTTGGAGCTTGCTACCCCACATTTGCACGACATTAACAAGTATTATTACTTTATGAATTATTCATTTAGGGCTCCCTTTAACTCTTTATTTTAAGTAATTAGGGAGTTTCCACAATCTGACATATGAGATATTATTTGTGGGATTATCTACATCAAGTAATTCATTAAACACGGCCTAGTCATAATGACCAAATTTCTCATGATGGTGACAAGTACTCTTAGCACTCACCTTCACTTATGCTCACAATAGTGAAGAAATGGGATTGAAACTCGAGGAATTGAATTGCATGGCATCAATCATCACCTTGTAGCATGCACCTAGTATTTAGAGTACTTCGACACATCACCTATCCTAATCCTCCTCTTCCTCGAGTGCACTTAAACTATGGAGTTTTTTTCAACAGTGAAGCCCACTTACTTGTTATCCCATTTGCAAAACCTTAGCAAGTATTATGCAATATAAACTATTTAGAGTTCCCTTGAACGCTTATTTTAGAAATATGAGGGCTTCCATGATCCAACATATGAAGCATCATTTTCATGATTCTCTATATAAAGTCAATCGTTATGTATCATTTTTGGGATTTTTTATATAAAGTAAGTCATGAGCATGAACCATTTCTCATGAGAATTAGTCAAAATGACCAAATTTCTCATGTTATAGAATAGTCCACTTAACTCCCATTGCATCAAGTGATGGTCAAGGGTGAAGAAATCGGATTAAAACTAAGTGAAACACATGGCATCAAACATCACCTCTAGAGCTTGCACTCGATAACCAAGACTTGTCATGCAGTCACCCATCCCAAGACTCCCTCGCCCATGTAAATTTGCCATAAAATATGATAAGGGTCCATACAGTTAATTAAAATAAAAGAAACAAAATATCTACCTCATCCCTTGAATTTTCTTGCACCATCAATTATAATACCACTTACATTTTAGACTCAAATCTTCAGCTCAAATCCCTACAATTGATTGTGGCCAAATATCAAGAAAAATAAAACGTCAATTTGTTCAATATTATTAGGGGTATTGATCAACTGCGCAGACCGAGTGAACATGATAGTCAATGCTCTGGCCAAACCATACATTGTTGATGATGGTTGGATCCAATTTTAAAGGCAATAATGTCATTTCCTTGTTCAATATTATTAGGTGTATTGATCAACTGCGCAGACAGAGTGAACATGATAGTCAATGCTCTGGCCCAACCATACAATGTTGATGATGGTTGGATCCAATTTTAAAGGCAATAATGTCATTTCCTTGTTCATAATACTAGCCCCCTTTTTTCATAAGATGAATGCACTAACCACCCCAAAACATGCCCATTTCAAGGAACAATATTGCATGGTGTTGTTACTCCAAGAAACTAGAAAGAAATAAGCAAATGGCAAAAAACAACATCTAAAATTGCTTTTCCCCATCCAAAACAATCAACATCTTGTAAGCAATTTTAAAACAATTTATTGGTTATTACTTGCATTTCCAGAGAACCATGATTCCTTACTTTAAAGTCACTACGAAATTTTGGTTGTTTCTCTTGAGATGCCAACCTTTTTACACCACCTCTTAATTGCATTGTTGTTATTTCTAGAGAATGTCATCCTTTTGGCCTCATCCCCTAAGGGCTTAGAAAGATAAGACAAAATAAGATAAAAGATAACATTATTAATGTTCGACAAATGTCAACAAAAATATCAATGCGACTTGTTATCCATCCACATACATGTGTAACCCTAAGAGAAATTTTCTCCTACATCATAGCTTGCTAAGCAACAACCCTACCATGAACCAAAGGTGGCCAATCTAAAATGTTTGTCATTCATTTTCCAATCTATACACTCATTGATCTAGCCAATCTAAAATGTTTGTCATTCATTTTCCAATCTTATACACTCATTGATCTAGCCACTCATTTACTGTGAGGCACTTTAACCATTTTGGATTTCAAGTGCTTTCATTTAATGTTTAGGGCATTCTAATATGGATCACATATTCAATTTAAATTATAGACCATTATTGGTTATATACTTGTTCCCTTACTTCACCTTGGTGGTTACCATGTGTCCCTAGTCCAGTGGGACCTTCCTTGAGGATCTTCCTTTCACTGTCTAAGAAGGGGCACAACTAGTAAACTCTAAAGATGTGTTGATGATATAGCAACAAATAGGCACTTCGTCATAAGATAGGTGTCAAGCATGCAAGAGTGGTCCAAGCCTCTCTAAGTACTTGCTCACGCTAAGTGACTTTTATGATTTCTTTCCAAATCTAACTTAGGAAAAGCACATTGATTAACTAATTAAAGGATGTTAGCCATTAGGCGACAGTTTTCTACAGAGAAGTTATTTAATCACTTTAGTGAATCAAATCTAGTCTCTAATGTTGATCTCAGTGGGTAAGGATTTAATCCTATCCATTGATCAATTTGGAGTTTGAGGCTTAGGGTTTTGGCTAAATGATAATTATAAAAGAGACCCTGGGAGGGGGGAATCATTGAGAGAGCAATTTTCTCGAGTGGAGTGAGAGATTCAAGGCTAAAGAGAAGGAAAAGATGTAACAAGGAAATTCCAATGAGAGAAACACGAAGGGGCCTAGATACTCGAGATAGGAGTCTAAATTTGCAGGGAAGTCGAAACTCAATGTGCAGGCTTGCCCAAGGGGCATTGAATTTTGTAACTATAATTGGTCTTTATAATTAATATTTTTGGCCCTTGAATTATATAAGACATGTTTGTCATGTCATTTTATTTTAGCCCTTGAATATTTATAATGTATGACAAGTTCTTCATGTCGGCTTCAAAATTTTGAATTTCAAATATTAAAGTTTTGGCTCCAAAACATAAAGTCGCCCCTCCAAGCAGTCAGATCGGCTTGCCCCTATGGTCACAACTGGGCCTCCTAGACAAGTATAAGTAAAGGATTTGACTCAATCATCTCCAACAGAGAGAGAATTCGAACCATCTGAGGCAATATATTGGACAAACCTAAGACAGAATAATGGACAGATCTGAGGGAAGACAAAAGGGCAAAATTGAGGCATGTCAAAAGGCGGGATCTGAGGCAGAACAGAGGGTGGATATAAGGCAAAGATCTAAGATCGGAAAAGAGATTTGAGACTTATCTAAAGGGCAATTGACTAGGGGTGACCAAGGTTGTGTTTGACTTTATGTTGACTTAATGTGTAATTGTTGAAATTAATGATTTCTCTAAGAAAAAGTTGTTGGATTTTTACCCTATGTGGGTTTTCCCAAGATAAATGCATGTGTTCTTGATTTAGTTGTCTCTTTATGATCCTAACGTCTATAGTTGAAGATCTTTTATGTAATTGCTTAAAGATTAATGTGAATATAAAAGAATCTAAAGTGAATGTCATTAAAGGTAATTATTCTATATAAGACCTATGAAAAATCAACATGGTATCAGAGCTAGGGTATGGGAGCAACCTTGATGTAATCAACTTGTTTGAAATCCTAGTCTAAGTTCTGAAAAGGAAGGATAATATCCAAAAGGGACCAAGATCTATTTGCGCCCTAAAATATCCATTTTACCTATATGATATAAGTTGGACAAGAATCAAAGGATCTCTGTAAAAAAATTGAATTTGATCAAAGACTAAGGTTGAAGTATACTAGTGAAGGGTCAAAGCCCTAGTCAAATCTCAGAAGGTTGAAACTCTATGGTGGAGAAAGGAATCCTAGTAAAAGGAACAAAGCTCCTAAACCTCAGTCTGGCAAATTAGATAGGTCGAGAAAGTTGATTTCAGGGAGGTCGAGATTATCTAAGATTAGGCCTCATAAGAAGCCTCCATCTGACTTCAGGTAGGTCGAGAAGGTCTCAAGATGCCCTCAAGAAGGCCGAAAAACTTTAGCATAACATTCAGACCAAAAAGCCTCGGATGCAAGGTCACCACTGTGCAAACATTTGGAAGAACAACAAAAACATTGTTATAATGATTTCTTGAAAGGTTGAAGTCATTTGCAAAAAGTGAGTCTCTTAATTTCTTGAGGAGCCAAACTAGTGTCACTTTGGAGGAAGCACCCAAAAGAAGTTTGAAAATATCTTTGTCTAAAGATAAGCCAGCAAAGTCATATCTTGTGCAAAAGGTCTACTTTTGATCCTTGAGTCGTGGAAGAGACAATGCATGAAAGAAGGGATTAGACTGATGTCTTAGTTTGAAATGTTTCATGGACTTCATTCTTCTTAAATATCTGTTATGTATACAATACATCTTATCTGATTTCAAGAGCTTTGGTTCCATGCCTTGTTTCCATGCAAAGCACATTAATTCCATGGAAAGCATATTACAGTGATGAGTTGTTCAAAGACAGAGTATGAGATCTGGAAATACAACCATATAAAGAGACCAACAAAAGTCTGTCGATGTCTAAAGTTTGACACTTGGAATATAAGGTATGTTCTATCAATTTACCATCTCGTGTGGGATCGGAAGTTTTCTTTGGCAACATCCTTATAGAACTCAACTAGAGGAATTGACCACTTAAATGCTTGGTTGAAAATTCTTGTATTAAAGGTTTTATTTGGAACTATTGATCCCTAGCTCAATAAACTAAGGATAAATCTCAGTGTATCTTGAAGATTGAAAACTCTTTGTGAATTAGTCATGGGACTATAAGGAATTCTTCAAGAAACCTTTAAGGATAGTTATGATGATTAAAGAAGTCCCTTCACCCATATCGAGATACACTTGTTATCTTCAAGCATATGAAAATATTTCTGATATTTCAAATTACATCATCATATTCTAGGCAAGATAAGGCCAGTACTGAATGTTGAACAAACCTGTGTTCCTCCTTAAAGATGTTGCAATGTATCAGAAGCAGAATGTTGAAGCTACAAGCTCTTAAATTTGTGTCAAGAACTTTGCTCTAAAACCTTTGAAGATGCATTGCATTTGTTGATGCTAAGGCATGACCTATGTCATATGGATACTCAGTACTCTGCACATCAAGGCAGTAAGGACAAGATCATTGTCACTAATATGTTTTGGAAGAAAGCACAACCTGATGAAGGAAGTTCATTGAATATGACAAGCTTACAATGAAGAAGTCTTCTCAACAAAGATAAGAGATTTGCAAAACTTGATAAAGGATAAGCTCTTGGATTGAAAAGTCAAAATCAATGTTTAGTTGAGAATACATATTTGCAAGAGTATCATTGCAAGTAATGTTGAAGCAATGACCAAGTATGCTCTCTTGAGAAAGGGTGATCCTACCTAAGGCTGATATATCCTTGACTGTTTGCTAAGATATGGACAGGAGAACTGGCACATTACAAAGTCTATTGGACTTGCAAGAGGTGTAAAATGAAACTATGGATTATCCTAGAAGACTAAAAGTTTTGGATATAAAAATCCAAGGGTTTGTAGATAAAACCCTAGATCTAGACTTAGATTAATGTTTTTGCTAAAAGAAGAAACACTAACTCATGTAAGGAAGGAATGACATCGCGCTGATGAGGAAAATGAGGATGATAAAGTTGAAAGATGGATGAAAGAAGGCTATGATCAAGAGGGAGCTAACATTTCCCTATAATCCTCAAAAGATAAGTACCTTATATCTCTCTTCCTTGATTATCATTGTTCGTATTTTACTGTGAGTTACCCTCTTGTCTTTGTTTCTTTTGCTTGGTTATAATTGTTCTTCCATGACCTCCTAGTAAGGATTTCAGGTACATCGTGATGGCTCCCAAGGCTGAGGCAGGAGATGGAAATAGTGGAAGAATGAAACAAAGCTTGTAATGATAGGACTTTCCCAGGATTAGTGATGTGTATTGAGAGATATTGTACTAAATGAGATTCAAGTTCAAAGGGAGCAAGCAGATCATCAAGTATACCTTGATTGTGTCGAAGAGAAGTCGATGGTGACTTCCAAAAAGATCTACAGTATATAGCATGCAACATAGGCAAGTACAAAGTGAGAGTTGAGTATAGAAGGTTCTCCCAGAAAGAGGGAGAGGATCATGGCAAACTGTTTTCTCTAATTGTTAGCTACACTTCTATTAGAATTATTATCATTGGCTTGAAAATTACATCAGGTGGATGCAGAGATCATTTTTCTCAATGGAGTAAATGAGGAGGAAGAAGTGTCCATAGAGCTACCTCAAGTCTTTGTGGTACATGAGAAGAAGTCTAATGATTGACGAAGGCTTTATATGATCACAAGCAAACACGGTGGGCTTGAAATTTTTGGATTGATGGATCAAGGTTGATCATATTTGATTTGTCTCTGACGGAAGCGGCAGGACTCATGTGTCAAAGGGAGCAGTTGTGGCAGAAAGAATTGCTTTTGTAACAGAGGGATAAATAGCCTTGTTTTAGCTTCAAAGGGAGTCGACCTCTAAGATCAAGATGATGGTTTGTCAAACTATGGGAGCAGCCACAATTACCACAGCAAGATATGTTTTAGTGTGAGAGGGAGCATCCAGCGAGGGAAACAAGAAAGTAGTTGTGGTGATGGATCCAGTGAAGGAAGCAAATAAGTTTATGGTTAAGCCAAGGCATGTAACAAAGCATGTGTTGGAGCATCAGCATGGTACAATTGGATATGGCACAATCAATTATGGTTTGAGATATGTCTCAAACAAATGAAGTACAATTGAAAATTCAGATTGGGCAAAAAGTGCAAAATACAAAAAGAGTTCATCAAGATATTACTTTAGTTTGGGCTCTGTTATGATTCCTTGGATGGGCAAGAAGCAGACATTTGTCGCACTCAATATTGCAAAGGGACAGACGTTCTCCCTGTGTCAACTATGTTGACCAAATTAGGGAGAATGGTCCTATAGAGGACAATCATTCTTCTTGACCAGATTAGGAGGAATGGTCCTAGAGACCTAGGATCACTCAATTGAGTGGGTGTCTTCCAGCATTAGGCTCAGATTACTCTCCAAATAGGTTGAGTAATCCCATTTAGCATCATGGCCTAGAGTGGGGCCTTTGGATTTGGGACCAGATTACTCAAACAGATTGTGTATCCCCCTAGGGTTTCACCATGAGTCCGAGTCAAAGAGATTTGACCAAGATGATGGTGAACCAAGATTAGTCTGGAGAATCGACCAAGATTATGGTGAAGATACACCATAGGTCGAAGGTACCGACCAAAATTATGGTAACTTGTTGATGTTGTTGATTTACCATGTGTCACAGTTGTTGACCAAATTATGGTAATGGGATGATGTTGATATCTATGATGTTGATGATGAATTGTTACAACCTTTTCTTAGAAAAATTTATCAACAAGAGAACATTTGATAGTTCATTATGAATAATACCTCCCTAGGTAAGAGGTAGTGTTGAATTTTGTAGTTGTGGTTGGTCTTCATAATTAATATTTTTGGCCCTTGAATTGTATAAGACATGTTCGTAATGTTGTTTTATTTTAGCCTTGAAAATATATAATGTAAGACATGTTCTTTACCCAAAATGTAAACCCATTTCAATCATATTCTTTTTTGCATGGAGACAAAACTGAAAATCACATTGTTTAATGGATCACTTAATATTGATATGTTTGACCATTGGTTATATCAACTTGAAGTGTACAACAATGGCCAAGAATTTCTAGACTAGCACAAAAGGTTTAAGTGCTTAGTTAAAAACTGTGTAAAATGTGTTACATTAGCAAGAGTGTCTACCAAAGACAACATCAACAAGCAATGTTGCCTATCATAGCACAGGCTGAGTTCAAAACAATGCTATGGAATATGTTCTATCCAACTGAATATATCAGAATGAGCTAGAATATCCTTGGCAAAAAGAAGGGCACAGTGTAGAACAATACACAATATTGACCTTGAGGGTCATTGCATTTTACTCCCACCCAATTGGCAGTTATGGAACAAATCAGATTCAACATAAAAATCCAAAACACACATGGCCTAAATCTAGCCAATAAATTTTGATATTGGAGACAATAAGGGCACTTGCACCGGCCATTCTTATATCAAGCAGATAAAAAACTAAGCACTATACAACATCCTAGGACTTCAAAGTATCATTTAACATATTTAAAGGGCTCTGAAAAGCCCAACGGATATTTCCGCACAAATGATAAGACTGCCAACATGAAATCAACGAACTGAAAAATGTCACTCAAACCAAATAAATACAAGGATTCAGAAAAGAAAGAAATTTCACACAACATACTGAAATACACCTAACTTATGAAACACATTTTTCAGAATTCTTTCATAAGTTAAAGATTTTTTAACAAACTGTCAGACTAACTAGAATGTCATTTAACCCCAAGGATTAGATCATCAGTTGGACAATCAAACAAAGGCATATCACCAATGGAGAGGTCACAGGTTTGCATCCAGTGAATCACTCCAAGTCACCAGCCAGTGCAGCTGGCAGTTGAGACCATCCTTCCAGATATTTCAAGGGAGCAGGGGGGCGGGGGGTTTGAATCCCACAAAATTTTCCTTTGGAATAAGAAAATATAATGTCAATTCACAAGAGAAGCAATTCAGCCTAAAATGCAAAACTAAAACCAAATCCTAATACAACCAGGAAGGATGATCTCAATAGGTTAAACTTAACATGAAATTAATAAAACAAATTCAGATAGCATAAACTTAAAATAATATTAAACACCAATATTCCATACGAAGCTAATGCACAGATAGAGCTGAATCCCATAATTTGTGCAACAAATAATCTTCTAACACTGTAGAAACAAGTATGGGCACTACAACGGTGAATTTTTAACAGCAAAATGGTGATGTCTGCCAACTATCAGAGTCCAGACAACCTATATAAAACAGAATGTCTGACAACGAGTTTTCCCCTAACAGCCTATATTTTTGGTCTGTCTAGAGCAATAAAACCTAAAATGAAAAGATAAAAAGAAACTATAGTTATAGCATGTTAAAATTGGCAACTAGGGCCAAACTCCAAGTGGTTCATCTTATTAATGGCAGCTGATATTTTTCTTGAATCCCTCTCATCGAGAGGTGTAAGATTGATCTAAATATCATCCGGTTCCGATAAGTATTCATGGAGATATGAATTTATTAGTGTTATGGGACAATTCGTCAAGGTCGGCCAGCAACCAAATAAACCACAATTGTGTTCAACGTTTTAGTACAAATAGAGGTGGCCTTCAAGTGATTTCAACACACTTGGGATCTCTTCCTCTCTACTTGTCTTTGGGTTTTAGTAGGAGGAGAGATCCTAAGGGATAACGCTGCCCTAATCTAGAGGGAGTGCCCTAGGCTCTACGCTGCCCTAATGAAGAAGCCCTAGACACAGGAGGAAAGGGAGATTTAGCAAGGTGAAGGAAGCCCTAACGCTGCCCTATGAAGAAGCAGTAATACGCAGCCATGGAGGGCCCAAGAAGAGACCCTATCCGCTGTCCTAAAAGGCACCTATATGCAGCCCTAAGGAGAGAGACCTATACGCTGTTCAAAAGAGCCCTAGCCGCAGTTCTGTTCGTGCCCTAGTCACAGTCCATATACGCCCTAACTGCTGGCCTTATTCCGCACTAGATGTTGCCCTTCATCCACAATTTAAGAAGACTCTTATACGCTGGAAATAGGAGGCCTCATCTCCCTAGATGCAGTCCTCTAATACGCAATCTCAAGAGGCCTCTATGCTGCCCTAACCGCAGTCCTCAAGGTGATATAATCCGCAGTCAATGAGGGTTCTATGCAGCAAGAGGAGGATTCCTATTCGCTGGAAAGAGGAGCCCTTAATGCAGTCAAAAGGAAGACTATTCAAGCATGCCCTAGTCGCAGCCATGGAGGAATCTTACCACAGCTACAAGATGCCTAATCTGACCTCAGATTTGGACAGCAACAGCGTCAAGCTTCAGGCAGATGACAAAGTTCTGAAAGCGGCTTGTATGACATGGAGAGGAGTGCTGAAGGGTATACGTTGAAGTCTGTCCAGCAAGGCAGCATATGTTAGGACCTATGTTACCGGATCCGTCAGGCCCAGCAGCTGGATCCGCGGATCCCTGGTCAGAGACAGATTCGGATCCAGATCCACGAAGATCCGCCCCGCCCAACATTTATCTGTGTAAAATGGTTTGACGTCAGCACTTATTTCCAAATTATATCTCAGCGCAGAATTCCAGAATGAAAATGTCAGCAGATGAATAACGATATTGGAAAAATCAGCCACGCGTAAAATGGTTTGACGTCAGCACATATTTCCAAATTATATCTCAGCACAAATTCCAGAATGAAAATGTCAGCGGATGAATAACAATATTGGAAAAATCAGCCATGTGAATAATTAACAAGGGAGTTCATTAATTTCAAGATTATAAACATGTGGTTGACCATATTATAAACTTTATTTCAAGATTATAAGATGCGGACGTTTGGATATTCTAATTAAATTATATGTTTATTTTAAAAGTTTCATAAAGTAAGTTCTATAAAGTAAGTTCATTTAATTTAAATATAATAACTAGTAATTAATGTTTCAATATTATGATACATTAATTTTAATATTAATAAATTAATAATTATTTTTTTCACCTGAAATTAATAATTATTTTAAAAGTTTTATATTTAAAATTTTAAATATAAATTATAATTTTTTTATTTTATACAAATTTCATTAATTTTAATTAATATTTATAAATAATATATTAATTCTGATATTATTTTCTAATATATATTTTTATAGGTACTATATATAAAAACTAGATATTTAAAAATTAATATATATTTTTTTATATAAATTTAATTTTTAAAAATTATAAAATATTTTATATGGTTTGTACTTCCCATATCCAGATCCTGGCTTTTCAAAAAACTGGCAGATCCGTATCCATATCCCGATCCAAATCCTGGTAACTTAGGTTAGGACTGTGTTGATAATAGTACAGTCACTTGGATGGAGAAAAGGGTGTGAACTTGATGAAGGTTATGAACAGTAAATTCTATGAGAGAAATCACTATGTTCAAGACCTTGGTTGGAAACCTTTGGAGCAGCAAAGAGGACTGTTAGAGGGCAGATTAATATAGGCCTATGTTCAGTGACATTGGTGGAACTTCGTCATCAATAGAAGGGACAGCAAACTAACATTGGGACAGCTGTATGGCATAGCAGCATGCAAGGGACAGCAAACTAACATTGGGACAGCTGTATGGTACTTAGCAGCAAGTACAGCAAGCATGCAATGGTACAGCAAGCATGCAATGGGACAGTAAACATGGACAACATGGTTCAACCATGACACATGGGACAGCAGTACAGCATTAGGTGCAGCAGTCATGAGGTCCAGATGGGTGCAGCATGGTGCAGCACGGTGAGGTGCAGCATGATGACAAGATGCAGCACGATGATAGGTGAAGGAGTAACCTTGGAGAATCAGTTGAAGCAGCATGTCTTCAACTGATCTCATGTATCATCTTCTTAGAGATGATCTATGCTCTCATCTAGATAAGTCAAAGTGTTGACTAAGGACTTCAGTTGTAAATGTACTATCTTCTCTCTGCGGAACTACTGAAGAACATATAAAAAGGAATTGAGCAAGGGTTTCCCCACATTGAGGTTTGTCCCTGGCTAGCACCACATCTTGTGTCCTCTTGTCTCGGCTTGTCTTCTGCAATTTATATGTATGTTCTATCTGCAGTTTACTTTAACGCTGATGTGATTGCTAATCTGGAAAAGATATTGAGCTAACTGTGAAAATTGAAATAAATTGCTCTAGCATAGAACATACCTAAAATTAACATAGCAACTTCAAGAGAAAATCCTGTCAGGTTAACCTATACATATGGCTAACACTAGTATCTAATGGAAACTAAAACAAAAGCTATCTGAGGATCCATAATTTATCAAAGTTACTAACAAAGTACTCACAAACTAAATTTATATTTTTACTACATATAAAACTCCAAAGTTAGCACTAACAAGAAGCAAAACAAAATAGGAATTATTACAGATCACTTACAGAACTATTCGTAAATATCTGCGACTTGGTCTTCCTTAAATGATTGCTCTTCTCTGCCAACCCATAACACTAACTTGTTAGACCTGCCCCAGAATTACAGTTATATAAGTTATAACTATTACTGCCCCTTCAATAAAATATGTCATTCTGTGGATAAGGGCAGACTACATAAAACATTATTGGAGTTTAAATTATTTACAAGAACAAAATTATTTGATTTATGTCTTTGCAGTATAAACAAGCTAAGGCAAAATTATACTTCAAAGTTTCAAACTTTTACGTCCATGCCATTTGTTGCAGAATAAAATGGCAATCACATTATTTACTATGAAATGATCTGATCAGTATTGAGACATGGAAAGTGAGGATACAAATATCTGGGAAAGTCGGGAATACCTTCATCAATTTCTTCTTTCTCCCAGCAAATGTCAAGATAGCGCAATGCCTTTCTGTATTTTCTTAAAGCCATCTTATAATCCCCTTTCTGCAAATAACAAGCCCAAAGTAAGAAAAACAAATGGGGGCGAGTACTATCCTTCACAGTTGTACCATCTTCAGTCTTCTCCATCAGCTCTGGGATTTAGATTTAATAAAATAAATAAATCGAAGGTTACATTTCAACAATTTTAAGCTGCTATCGAGAATAACATGAAATTGAGTACAGAATAACCAATAGAAATATGAAATGGACAGACCACATAAAACAGAAAAACTTAGTACAAACCACAAAATTGCTGCAATCAATAAATAGTGGATCCCATCAAGTCTTACCTTATAATTTTCATTCCCAAAACATTTTGCAGAATCTACTGCATTCATCCACCATGAAATTTCTGCAGATTTCTCATCAAGATCAGCTGGCCAGTCTGGATACAAATCTCCATCTTTGAAGAAATTAGCTATTCCATCATCTGATCCTTCTGGGATCTCCCCACAATCTGAAATTACAACATCTAGAGAAGGGCGGTCACTACCTTCTGTGGGAGTATGCTCAATGCCACGCACAACTCCCATGCCTTTAATTACCTTCCCAAAGACAACATGCTTTCCATCCAGATGGGAGGTCCTTGTTGTTGTGATGAAAAATTGGGATCCATTTGTATTAGGTCCAGAGTTTGCCATTGACAACATTCCTCTGCGCTCATGTTTCAGTTGAAAGATTTCATCATCAAACTTTAATCCATATATTGATTCACCCCCTGTACCATTTTGAGCTGAGATGTCTCCACCTTGTATCATAAAACCTTTGATAACTCTATGGAAAGGAAGCCCCTACAGCAAAAGAAAATGTTGAATTTTTTAAACATTTGACAGTTCCTTCTAAAAATCAAAATCTCTCCTATTCAAATTCTCAAATTCAACTATGGTTCCACAGTACAGTGTCATAACTTCTCATTGTAAAATGTTCTAACAAGTATCAATAACAGACAGCAAGTCACTTACAAATCCATAGCAGCGGAAGAGTCTGAAAAGACCATGTTCCTCATCTGACAAGCATAGTTTTATATGTTTTGGCTGTTTCATTATGCACACAGACAGTACTAGATGTATTTTCCATCTATTACATTAAACTTGCTCTATGGAATTCTAGGGTTCTTCATGATACCAATTATCAGTCAAAAGAGAAGATAAGATAATTTTATTAATGTCCAACAAATGACCACAAAAGAAGGTCAAACAGGGCTAAAATGACACCATCCATTTTAAATACAATGCAGGAGTGCAAAATCAACTCCAAGGCAATGCTGAAAGCAAGATAAAGAAAGTGAAGACATGTGCAGCATAGATAAGTGTCTAGCTAAGCAAATCACCAGGTCTAACCCGAAAATAATAACAACATCAAAAGTACAATAGTCCACTAATAGCCATTAGAAGAAGCAATACAAGAAATAAGCTCTCCAGTCCCTTGCTAGATGGTGGTATAATGCAAATATCACTTCCGATGCTTCTTGCTCACCTTAACACCACCCTATGTTAGATTTTATTGCTGCATGTGGTAAGGGCTTTAAACTTTTAAATCCCTAATTTTCATGACATGAGCAGGGGAGCAATTTCACATACTGAAGTCAGGTCCATAAATGAGTACTAAAAAAATTTAAGAATCATGGACTAGAACAAGATATACTATCATGTCAAATGAATGCAAAAGATGGAAGGTCCTATAATATACTTGATTTCCTTGTTTTTAGCCCACAAAGGAACTATGTTTTTGAAATTATTATATGCATCCAATTGTGCAAAGGATGCACAATTATTATTTCAGCTTTTGGATAAGATAATTGTGGACATGGGAGTAGAAAAAGTTGCAAGGGGCATCATCAATAATGCCTCTAGTCATGTTATTCATTGGTAGGATGTTGGATGATAGGCACCCAACCATATTTTGGACCCCATGCATGAACACTACATATACTCAGTGCTCGAGGATATTGGAAATATGGATTATGGATTTTGCTTGAAGAAGATTGTGGATGAAGCCAAATGCATTACAGAACATATCCATAACCACAAATGGGTACTGAAATTCATGAGGAAATAGAGGAAACGAGAGATTGTTTGTTCACCAAATTTCCAACCAACTTCCTCACTTTGCAGCATTTCCTAGATAAAAAAGCTTGATGAAGATGTTTGACTCTAATGAGAGGACTACATATCAATTGAATAGCAAGGCTGATGGGAAAGACCTTTATAAGGAAGTTTTTAAAACTAGTTTTTGGACTAGACAAACAAAGAATGTCAAAGTTGTTGAGCCCCTTGTCATGGTGTTGCAAATGGTAGATGGTGATAAATTGACTTTCGTTTAAATTTATTAGGTTATGGATCAAACCAAAGAGCAAATAAAGGCAGCAAAAAGGATTTAAAAATAGGGGAAAAAATTATACATATTATATATATAATGGAGATGGAATTGATGGACCTTTATAACAGATGGAACCACCAATTCCATCATCATTATACATACATATAAGTATTTCCTAAACAAAAGGTACCTATGAGATTTTACACATGCATACATTAGCAGGAATATACAAATGAGAAAGATAGATCGGTTCATTAATTTAGATGATGCAATGTCTCATTATTAGTAGGAGAAAGAACAAGTACGTTATTAAAATCCCAAATACCTAACTATTAAGTTTTAACCACTTCACTAATGACTACATTAAATGCCCCATCATTACATCACTTTATTAGTGAGCATTTGTTATATGCATAAGTTCTAATACGACCATTATCTCCAACAACCTCCATGATAGTCATTAAACATGTCTGTTCAAGATACAAAAAGACAAGCTTTGGACAAGCAAGATATTAACCCATAAGATAAGATTTTTGAAATAGTGATTAGAAGTGAATTGTGTCCGACAATATCGATGGAGTAAAACTTACATTACCACCTTTTTCTCCAACCATTGACTCACAAACTATATGAGAGCCAATGTTGCCTAAGGAGTCGATGTTTCCACAATTTAAATAGAACGTGGCTTGTTCACTAAACTCACCTCCTCCACATCATGATGGTCCAACATATCAAAAATGTTGTGTTTGCTTCTCTAAGGAAGCACTATCATTTCCACCCTTCCTAAGGGTCATCTTCTTTCCAACTTCATCTTCACTCGCCCCAAGGATTTTCTTATGAAAATTACACTAGACAACACATAATATACATGTTTGCCTTCTCTTCTTCAGTGGCTTTGAATTGTTTCAGCAGCAACATCAAGTAGGGCTTCATCTCTTTAGCTCTATCTTACCTAACACCTCTCTTGCCTATGCATTATGGCTAAGTTTTTACTCACATTAAATGGATTTTTTTTCTAAACCAATCCTGCATTCTCAACTTCTAACAACCAGGATAAACCTTGTTCTTCCACACCCATACCAACCATCTTTTCACCCTTCTTATGAACAATAAAACACCTATTATAATTTAAGTGTGGGCTATCCTTAATTACACTAAAAGTAATTTTTTCTCCAAACAAGGATTATAATAGACATCTTTAATTATTACCTTTTTACTTCTTAGCTAGAGCAAGACATTTCCCCTTCCTCTAACCCTATATTATTCATCACCACCCAACATAATAGAATCAAATTGAGACTTCTCTACAAAATGTCAAATCTTTATGAATACTAGTTCAAGGTTTCAATAAAATTTGCATACAAAGGAGGCAAATTTTTTCAAGTTATAACCACCATATATTCTTTTTCCATTGTCCTATCAATTGATTGTGATTAATCTTCAATATTCTTGATTTCTAACAAATGATCTTGCAAGACCCATGGGGCTTTGGATTGACAGTGAATGGGTGCGCTGTTAAGGCACTCCTTGCGATAGGTCACCGGTTCAAATCCCCCGTGGGTACCTAGGTTAGTCTTAACTATAAAAAAAAACAAATGATCTTGCAAGGAATCAAACTCCTCCATTTGAATTGAGAATAACATATATCAAGAAAAAAATTTCTATCTAAGGTTTCATCCATCTTTAGTAGGTCCCCCCACATGAAAATGCATCCTTACCATGTTGATCTTTCAAAAGCATCTTATTTTTTAAGAAAATCTTGACCAACATCACAACCTCGATTCTTCACATCATATTTTTCTTGCACATCTACATCAATGTCACTCCTGATTTCGTTTCCCAATATAAGTTTGGCTAAGCATTTGTATTCAGTTATGGCTAGAATCTTTTGTTTTCGTGATTTACAATTCTAGCCATTCAGCTTTTCTTTTCCATCCAACATTGTATGTATAAACCAGATATTTTTCGAAGGTGTAAATATGCTAAACAAATCTGAAATTGAATTTACTCTTTTTATGCTAAACAAATCTGAAATTGAATTTACTCTTCTAACTGTGCTCCAAAGTCTAAACCTCAAAACAATTTCTATCAATGCATGACCACAAGATACTTGAGTTTCAAATAGTTATGCCCTGAAAATCAGAAAATGACTATCTCTCTTTCAAAAACATTCTTCTATAAATTTAATATAAATACAACAGATTTAGCAATCACACAACTTAGTTTACTTCTGTGATAAAAAATATGATTCTAATGATGACACCTTCTATTTGGAAGCTTCAACAACACAATTTCCCAAATTTATCAAGTGCATTACAATAGCTCTTAATGTTCTTCCTCACCCTCCAGAGTGCACCACAAGTCAACATCTTTTTTGGTAGTTGAATCACTTCAATTTGGAAACTCTATTTCAAACAACAACTTCATTCAAATGGTGGCTTGGACCCTATTCAATATCACCTACAACTTCAAGCTTAACATGACAGCTTGGCTCTAGCTTTTCATATTCATGATTCAGCAGCTCATTTAGTGGCATATCAAACCCCTGTCAATCATCACACACCTACACAATGCAAGTATACACAAAACAAATCACCAATAACTCCAATCATATCCTCATAGTAGCTCCTTCTATATGCTTTTCTTCACCAAGTTGGACCACATCATCAGTGCCTTTATTAAGTCATCCTTCCAGTGACAAATGTACCCTACTTTCTTTTTATTTTCTTAATCTTCTACCTAATGTGTGTGCACAATCCCTCTGTGCCTTCTTTGGTCAAATCAATCCCTCCACTCTTTCACCCACTTCCTTCACCTATTCTCACTCTAGCTCCAATAACATGCAAGGTTGATAAGAATACACAAATGAGAAAAAGTGGATTGATTCATTAATTTAGACAATGCAATGACTTATTATATAATAGGAGAGGAGAGATTCATTATGTACTTCCCAAATACTTAACTATTAACCACTTCATTAATGACTACATTAAATGCCCTATTATTGAGACATTTTATTAGTGAGCATTTATTTTACAGCAAAGCCCTAAGCTGTAAATATGACCAACACAACCATTATAAACATAACATTCGATGCACTTGGGGCAGTTACACATGGATCATACATCTACCTAGAGTGTGCAGTCCCTAATTAGAGGGTCCACTATCAAATACATAAGAAAGTCAATCTTTTCAGCAAAAAAAATGATTGTTCTAATAAAGTCAGGACCTACTAGAGAAGCAATTTCAAAGTTTCAAAGTTCAAGTATTCGTTGTTTTATGCATTTATAAATTAATAGCCAAAATTACAAACTAATTTCTTGAATTTTCTTCTAACTTGTCTTTCACTAAATGTACACTTATCATGTTGGCAAATATCAATGTTGCATTAATCGTTATCGGGATAATATCAGCGCGAGGAAAAAATCATAATTATCGAGAAAAATTCATTTTGGTACAAAAATATTCTTTTTTTTTCATTTTTTTTTCAATTTTTTTAATATCTAAACCATCTACAACATAAAATAAATACATTGACACACCCGGATGCGGGTGGTATCAAGTCACATTTATGACAAGCCGCATAACACAGGCAGCTGGCCTGGCAGACGGCAGGTGGAACGTTTGCAGGGTACGCGTAGCAGGTGGGCAAAAGGGCTTAAGTGTAAGTGAATTCATTCCGGGCAATCTCGAATGTTGGTTCTGCAGTCCGGCATTAATGCAGGCATGCGTGATCGGCAGATAATTTGGTATATTGTCATGGATCGGCTCATCACGCCTGTTTCAGTCACTGGAGCGATTCATAGCGCGGCAGAGCTGCCTCAGAACCTCTGTCTAATGTTCCGAATCTGGCTGTTAGCGTGGATTTGTAAATTCCTCGAAGCTGTTTGCGTTCCTCAGGTAATAGATTTACTCTGTTTCAATCTATCTGCTCGTCAATTTGTGCTTCTGAGGATGCCTCGACGCCGAGGTGTTCCTCGCAGAGGTAGTCATACAGGGAATAGAGGCCAACCTTCTCGCCCTGTTCCTCAGAATGTTATCCCTATTGCCTCTGCATCCCCTTCTTCTCCGCCTCTGGAACAAGCCAGGCCCATTCCGAATAGTTCATTCCAGACCGCCAGATTCACTTTCCAAAGCCGGCTTAATAGGCCTGTTTTGACAGCAAGCATCACTATCGTTCTCGCGGAGGAAGACAGTAATCAGGTCAGCTCGGCTACAAATACCCCCTCTCAATCTCAGGGAGACAGTGTGCTTCTCGGGGACCTGACAGGGATGGTGTTCCAGGCAGATAACCAGCAAGAGGTTGGCCATGTCTCGGAGGTGCCACAACAACCCGTGGATCCGGCTCAAAGTGATATTGTGCCTTGCGGCCCGACTCAGTGGGCAGACGGTGTTTTAAATTTGGTGACCACTCCTGATGGTGGCGAACCAGTTTATGACGACAGTGGTTTTGTGACCTAGGTCGCTTCTTCCAGCCAGGCGGAAGAGGAAATGCCGGATTCATCAAAGCATGCAGATTAGAACTGTTTCCTCTCTGCCGGGTGGTCTAAGCATTTTTGGGTATGTGTCGTCAATTCTGAGGATAGATGTCTCTGTCTGGTCCATACTCTGGCTACAGAGAGTGGCCAATGTCATTCCAGTCTCTATTTTTTGTTATAGAAATGGCTATGATAGTTGCTTCTCAGTTTTTGTGGTCAATGTAGGGCATGAAGAACTCAGTCTGGGCAATCTTATTCAGTATGTCAGTGCCCGAACCAAAAATTTTGTAGTATGTTTTGTAAATTCGGCATTAAGCCTGAACTGTAAGGTCTCTGAGTTTTTGGTAGAGGAATGGCCGCGGCCTCCTCAGAGGTTCTAACCTCTTTGCATATATTTTTATTTTTCTTTAATAGAATTAGCATTTACGGAGAAAAAAAAATAAATAAATACATTGACACATAAATATGATAAAAGAAATAATATATAAGATGTTTAATATCATTTCTAGTGCTAAAATCACACATAACAGTGAATCATGTCCTGAATAGTAAGTCCTGACTCCTAAGTCCCAACTCAACCTCAAAATATGAACAAAAAATATAGTAATGTATCTCATATCATGATTCATAATGTCATATACAATGAAATGAACCAAATAACTAAAGTCTAATGCTACTGATTTCCTTTGCCCCTCTAGATGCAGATGTCGGTGGAGTTGGCAGGCCACAGTAGACTATGGAGTCTATTGTGCTCTAGAAGCTGAAGAACTAGGAGCTACAAGAGTTAGACCACGTCCTCTACGTGTGACAGGGGTAGCTTGGGTCACCTCCTCCTCATAGAGAGAAAAAAAATAAATAAAATAAATAAATAAATTTCCCCAAAAAATCGGGCAAAAAAAAAATTCCAAGTACTACTCGCGATAAAACGATAATATCGTGATTTTCACAACACTGGCAAATATATCACCAAGATAAGTAAACAATATTTATCCACTTTGGTCTACCTCGTATGTTTCGCTATGTTTTACTATTGCTTGATTATATTTCACTATTAGTTACTTAAAGTTAGATTATGCTTTACTAAAACTTATTTAAATTTATATTTAAGATTAACTTCTCTTTACTTGCAAATGCATTATCCACTCTATTAGTGTATGTTGTACTCTCAAGTTCTAATGGCCTATTTTGGACTATTCACGTACATCAATAAATCTCTAACACCTGTCTTAGATTATTAGTGCATTCATACACAAGTGAAGAAGCAATAATAAAGCAACCAAAGTTGGCCACATGACCACCAAGATGACACTCCACCCTATGTTATATCTCATGCCTCCAGAGAAGAAGATGCAAATGATGGGTGGGAGCCCCAAATAGCATATGAACATCTTAATTCTAGAGTTGCCCAAGAAGTCCAATGATGAAGTTCCCTCACCCTCTAAATTGAGGGCATTTCCAAACCTACTATTTATTGCTTTTAGTTATAATAAATTGCCTCAACATATAAGGCTTACATAGGCAAGCTCTAAAATTTTGTAGATTTCTAATTTGTGAAGCGCAAGAGACTGATTTTGACATGAATTCTAATATATATTTTTGTGAATGATGATCATAGGGGTTTTTCATTAATTACCACATTATGACTTTATGAGGATATCGTCTTTTTGACAACCCCTTTCTTTCGTAATATGTTAAACTTATGTTTAAGCATATTTCCAAAAAAAAAGGTTAAAGGCAATAGGCTATATGTATGTACACAAAGTTTGCCTATTAGTTACTTAAAGTTAGATTATGCTTTACTAAAACTTATTTGAATTTATATTTAAGATTAACTTCTCTTTACTTGCAAATGCATTATCCACTCTATTATTGTATGTTGTACTCTCAAGTTCTGATGACCTATTTTGGACTATTCATGTACATCAATAAATCTCTAACACCTGTTTTAGATTATTAGTGCATTCATACACAAGTGAAGGAGCAATAATAAGGCAACCAAAGTTGGCCACATAACCACCAAGATGACACTCCACCCTATGTTATATCTCATGCCTCTGGAGAAGAAGATGCAAATGATGAGTGGGAGCCCCAAATAGCATATGAACATCTTAATTCTAGAGTGGCCCAAGAAGTCCAATGATGAAGTTCCCTCACCCTCTAAATTAAGGGCATTTCCAAACCTACTATTTATTGCTTTTAACTATAATAAATTGCCTCAACATATAAGGCTTACATAGGCAAGCTCTAAAATTTTGTAGATTTCTAATTTTTAAAGCGCAGGAGACTGATTTTGACATGAATTCTAATATATATTTTTGTGAATGATGATCATAGGCATTTTTCATTAATTACCACATTATGACTTTATGAGGATATCGTCTTTTTGACACCCCCTTTCTTTCGCAATATGTTAAGCTTATCTTTAAGCATATTTCCAAAAATAAGGTTAAAGGCAATGGGCTGTATGTATGTACACAAAGTTTGTCTATTAGTTACTTAAAGTTAGATTATGCTTTACTAAAACTTATTTGAATTTATATTTAAGATTAGCTTCTCTTTACTTGCAAATGCATTATCCACTCTATTAGTGTATGTTGTACTCTCAAGTTCTGATGACCTATTTTGGACTATTCATGTACATCAATAAATCTCTAACACCTGTTTTAGATTATTAGTGCATTCATACATAAGTGAAGAAGCAATAATAAAGCAACCAAAGTTGGCCACATGACCACCAAGATGACACTCCACCGTATGTTATATCTCATGCCTCCAGAGAAGAAGATGCAAATGATGGGTGGGAGCCCCAAATAGCATATGAACATCTTAATTCTAGAGTGGCCCAAGAAGTCCAATGATGAAGTTCCCTCACCCTCTAAATTAAGGTCATTTCCAAACCTACTATTTATTGCTTTTAATTATAATAAATTGCCTCAACATATAAGGCTTACGTAGGCAATCTCTAAAGTTTTGTAGATTTCTAATTTGTAAAGCACGGGAGACTGATTTTAACATGAATTCTAATATATATTTTTGTGAATGATGATCATAGGGGTTTTTCATTAATTACCACATTATGACTTTATGAGGATATCGTCTTTTTGACAACCCCTTTCTTTCGTAATATGTTAAACTTATCTTTCAGCATATTTCCAAAAATAAGGTTAAAGGCAATGGGCTGCATGTATGTACACAAAGTTTGCCTATTAGTTACTTAAAGTTAGATTATGCTTTACTAAAACTTATTTGAATTTATATTTAAGATTAACTTCTCTTTACTTGCAAATGCATTATCCACTCTATTACTGTATGTTGTGCTCTCAAGTTCTGATGACCTATTTTGGACTATTCATGTACATCAATAAATCTCTAACACCTGTTTTAGATTATTAGTGCATTCATACACAAGTGAAGGAGCAATAATAAAGCAACCAAAGTTGGCCACATGACCACCAAGATGACACTCAAGTGTCCACCGTATGTTATATCTCATGCCTCCAGAGAAGAAGATGCAAATGATGGGTGGGACCCCCAAATAGCATATGAACATCTTAATTCTAGAGTGGCCCAAGAAGTCCAATGATGAAGTTCCCTCACCCTCTCAATTAAGGGCATTTCCAAATCTACTATTTATTGCTTTTAATTATAATAAATTGCCTCAACATATAAGGCTTACATAGGCAAGCTCTAAAATTTTGTTGATTTCTAATTTGTAAAGCACAGGAGACTGATTTTGACATGAATTCTAATATATGTTTTTGTGAATGATGATCATAGGGGTTTTTCATGAATTACCACATTATGACTCTATGAGGATATCGTCTTTTTGACACCCCCTTTTTTTCGTAATATGTTAAACTTATTTTTAAGCATATTTGTAATATGTTAAACTTATTTTTAAGCATATTTCCAAAAAAAAAGGTTAAAGGCAATGGGCTGTATGTATGTACACAAAGTTTGCCTTCTACTTTATATTATCCCAGAAAATAGCATTGACAATAATTATAATAAAAGACTGGTGTTTACATAAAGCAGCCAGTTATTTTCAAACTTTCACAAAATTTCAACCTCCCTCTAAGTAAAGAAACATCCAGAAATGAAAAATAGAAAGCCCATCCACGGTAAGACATTAATCCTGACAGTTCCAGCACCCGTCAGTGACAAAGAATGCATCTTAGAGTTCCTCCCACTGGAGACATGATCCTGTGTCACCTTCTTGAATACTTAGAATGTGAACCAACATCCATACCATAATAATCAAAATTGAAATACAAGGCAGCCATTAGGGACACGGTCCTGTGTCACCTTGCTCAATAGTTAAAATCCCATAAAATGCAAACCGACTTATAACCTTGGAATGCCTTAGAATGCCATAGAATGCAAACAGTATATCTTTTTTCCATTGCAGGGTCATTATAGATATGAACAGTGTGAAGCCATAGGAAATGAGCACATAAACAGACAATCGAATGTGATTTAGCAACGGCCGCAAAAGCAGCTGCTCAGTAGGAATCTCTATCGGATTTTTACTAGGGTCATTGAAAAAATGAACCTAAACTCAGCAACACATAACCTTGCAGAATGTAAGTACCCGTGTTGATAGGAGATAGCTAAAATATATATTTTTGGAATATTAACACATTTACATTTTTGTCACACACTGTCATCTGATTAAAGAAAAAACATCAGAAGTAAGAGATAGAGATAGTAGTGTCCTGCAAAAAGTTAAAAGAATCGTGTACCAATGCAACAAAAAGACAAAAACTGCCTGCATTTTATATACAATCTTTAAAACCATGTTACACGACGCTGCAGAAACTTTCTGTTTTTTTCTCCCTTTCCTTTCAGAGAAAGGCCAGGCGATGCCTGCCTTGTTTTAGAACGCAACAATACAAAAATAAACATAGAACAAACATATCTGCACCAGTAACTATACAAATACAAAATGTACTTGACAACCGCTACTTCAGAGCAAAGCGTACCTTGTAATGCAGGGGGGCGCCGGTATGAGGGCCAATGCCCTTTTCTCCTGTGCACAAAGCCCTGAAATTTTCGGCCGTTTTGGGCACCACATCGCTGTAAAGCTCCACCAATATCCTCCCCTCCAGCTCCTCCCCAATAGTGATGTCCAGGTAACACCTTGGATTCGGCATCTCCGCGGATTCGAACCTCTTACTTGTGGACCAGACTTAACATGCCAAAAGCTCAAAACCCTAGTTGCGTTGTTATGACTATGGTTGGCCGAAGCTTGAGGCTTAGGGCCTGATTCCTTCGTTAATTGCTGTTGTTAGAACAGAAATTAAAACATCCGAGTCGCTTTATTTTATCTTTCAATTTCTCTAAGGCGCGGATCCTCGCGGGAGTTTGCCGGGATGACCGGAAGCGGAAGGCATCGGATTATTCTAGAAACACCTATACTGACAGTACGGTCTCCCGTGGGGGTTTGGTTTCTGTCCACGTGCTTTTCTATTTACATTTATAATGAAAGCTTAGGTGGGGCTACCATAGAGCATAAAAATAATTGTACTCAAGGCTTCTTTGTTTTTCTACTTTAAAAAAATCAAATAACATAGAATAATTGCACTCAATAGGTCATGTCATTTCGGATAGGTACATTTCTTTACTTTTTAAAATGGAAAAGGCTTCTGACTTTTTGGTGTGGATAGGGATTGGGGCTCATGAAAAGGTTAGTGATGGTATTTGTTGGCTCTAGAGTTAACATGTATGATTCTTATTCATGTGATTTACTAGGAGCGAGTTATATAGTATGAAATTTTTAAAGAAAGTCAAACATAAAATATGTAAGTATATAAAATTGTACTAGTAGGAGTCAAATCATAGGGTAACTTTTATGTAAATTAATAAAATTGTAATGGCAGGAGTCAAATCATAGGGTAACTTTTATGTAAATTAATAAAATTGTAATGGTAGGAATCCAATCATAGGGTAACTTTTATGTAAATTAATAAAATTGTAATAGTAGGAATCAAGTCAAATCAGAGGGTAACAAACATATATAGTTGTGAAGAAAATTTAATAGTTTTTGTGATAGGAGTCAATTTCTAGAGTATCTTAATTAGTAAAGATGTATACGTTCTCTGGAAAAAAAGATGTATACGTTTTTAAATTATTTAAAGTGGAAAAAATATAAATTATTGGTTATGGCAATGGAATCATTTTACCATTTTGTATTAAAAAATATAAAATTATTAAAATTCTGATTATGTATGAGGACAAGTAAAATTAGTTAATTTCAATAAAGTTTATTTAGAATATAACATAAATTTTAAGTCTTATAAATTGGCCATGTTTAATTTAACAAGTCATTATCATAGTTGGTGGGTTTCTCCATAAACTTAATCTCGGGTTTATGTTTTCTGTTGTTTCGATTTCATGTTCTTTTTTTTTTATCGTCATCTTTTGTCTATGTCATTGGACCATCATGCCTAAGGTGGTAGCTAGGTGGATCTCCACTCGCATGGACGCTGATCCGTGATTTGTGGCATTTATTTTCCTACAATAAGCAGTTTTTTTTATCCTCTCGCTCTTTACTGCTCACACTTATATTCAAGATCTTTTAAATGCCTTGATGGAGGAGCAAGTGGACTTTTACCTGGACAGTCCACGTTATGTTTCCATATTTGTATCATAATAGGAAATCAATACAAATGCTTCTGATTCGTTGATTCCTCCCCATAATCTGGAATTTGTGTCCACACCTTTTCATCGAGAGGGAAATTTCCCTATCTCATATGTTAATCCCATTTGGTCAAAAGGTTTACAGAACACAACTCCTATTGAACTCTCATATCCCTCTTGTCCCTCTCCTTAACTAGGCATTTTCTAAACTCTCTTATCCCTCGTGCTTCAAAAATTAATAATAATGTGGGGAATCATAAGGAAAACAATTTGTGCTCTAAAGTGGATTCGAAAAATTGTTTAGTAGCTTCAAAGTCTCCTCAAGCTACAATAGTGGTTTCTTCATCTAGATCTCCCATCATTCAGTCAAATATGAAGATCCCTCCACCTCTGGTTAACTACTCTAATTCGTCGTCCCCTACTTCGAGTACTTCCTTGCAAACTTTCAATTATATTCCCCTCAGGGATTTGTTATCTATGTCCTCATCAAACTCTTTGTTATGAAACCAGCTCAAGAAAAGATAGAAAAGATAGATCAACGCCTTAGAATTCAGCCTCTTCGAGGGGGCAACCTCCTTTACATTACATAAATGAACAATTCTTGGATGATACAAATGACAAAACCTCCTTTCTATATATAGGAGTCTAAGGAGTCACAATATAATCCAGCCGACCTAACAATAATAATATAAAGCCACAAAAATAACAATAGAGGGATTCTAAGGGGCACAGAAATAACAATTTGGGGGTAATAGGGGCACAACAATATAAATAAGGGGTATAACTACAATAGTAATGGGGTAATCACTAGTATTATAGGGACCCAACATGCCCCTCTCCTTCAAAAAAGCGTTGTCCTCAACGCTTGAGCAGTTCTGGATACTTCTGCATAAAATTCTCATCCTCCCATGTGGAATCTTCAGCGGATAAGTTCTTCCACTTGATAAGATACTCTGAAATTGATCAATTTCGTAGTTGTCGAGTTCTTGTTTCTGTGACTGCTTCTGGTTCCAATATAATTTTTCCTTCCTCGTCAAGTTCTGGCAATATTGTTTGACCTGGGAGCTTGTCGCCTATAACCTTCTTTAAACATGAAACATGGAAAACTGGGTGCAATCGAGAAGCTGCAGGAAGCTCCAATTTGTATGCCATAGTACCAATCTTTTCCAACACCTTGTACGGACCATAATACTTTGGTGATAATTTATTATCCTTCTTAGCTTGCTTTAGGGACATTTGCTTATATGGTTGTAGCCGTAGGAATACCCAATCACCTACATCAAAACTTCTTTCACTGCGATGTTGATCTGCCTGTTGTTTCATTCTATTTTGTGCCAACACGAGGTTATCCTTTAAGAGTTGGAGGACTTGTTGTTGATGTTCGATGTGGTGTTCCACTGCCTGAACCTTAGAATTTTCTCTTAAATATGATGTGATTGATGGTGGTTGGTACCCATAAAGTGCCATAAATGGGGTCATTTTTGTTGTTGTATGGAAGGAAGTGTTATACCACCATTCAGCCAGAGGCAACCATTTGACCCATTGTGTCTGTTTATCAGATACAAAGCAACGAAGATATCCTTCCAAACATTTGTTTACTATCTCAGTTTGCCCATCAGATTGAGGATGATAAGATGAGCTATGAGCTAACTGAGTACCAAGACAAGAAAATAATTCTGTCCAAAAATTTCCAGTGAAAATGGGATCTCTGTCACTTACAATAATCTTTGGGTTTCCATGTAGCTTTTGCACTGTTTCCATAAATGCAGTAGAAACTGTACTGGCTTTAAATGGATGCGATAATGCACAAAAGTGTGCATACTTGGTACGTCTGTCAACTACCACCATGATGACACTCTTTCCCTCAGACTTGGGTAAACCTGTGATAAAATCCATTGAAACCTCCTCCCAACGTTGGCTTGGAATGGATAAAGGTTGTAATAGACCCGGTGTCTTAATTGTTTCAACTTTATTTTGTTGGCAAACCAAACATTCCGCCACAAACTTTTGAATATCTGATTTAAGGCCATCCCAAAAAAATTCCTTCTTAACCCTGTGGTAAGTTTTTAAAAATCCCGAGTGCCCTCCTAAGGGAGAAGTGTGCAATTCCATAAGAATCTTTTGTTTTAGCTGGGAATTCTTACAGAGGTATAAGCGATCTTTGTACCATAACGAATCATTTTGCCAGCTAAATGTATCAGAAGTACTGGAATCTTGTTGTAGCTTTCGAATAAGTGCCCACACTTCTTCGTCATTCTTCCATTCCTCCCTTGCTTCGTTTATCCAATCTGGTTGGATAATAGAGATGGCACACAACAATGCTTCCATATCCTCATCCTTTCTTGAGAGTGCATCTGCCACCACATTTTGCTTCCCTTTTTTGTAGATGATTTCAAAGTCATAACCCAACATCTTTGTGACCCACTTTTGTTGCTCTTCAGAGGATAATATTTGTTCTAAAAAGTATTTAAGGCTATCATGATCCGTTTTTACCTTGAAGTGTCTTCCCATTAGGTAGGGTCGCCATTTCTTAAGTGCATGGAGTATTGCCAACATTTCCTTCTCATAAATAGCTTTGCTTAAAAACTTTCCCTTGATTGGACGACTTTCAAAAGCAATGGGTCTTTCATCTTGCATTAAAACAGCACCAATTCCATTTCCTGAAGCATCACATTCCACAATAAAGGTTTTTGTGAAGTCCGGTGTAGCTAAGACCGGTGCTTTGGCACATTGCCTCTTTAAGATGTTTAAAGGCCTTTGTTGCTTCCGGAGTCCATGAAAATGAATCTTTCTTCAATAATGTTGTTAGAGGTGCTACTATTCTCCCATAATTCTTAACGAACTTGCATAATACCCTGTCAACCCAAGAAATCCTAGCAGATGCTTTATGGATGTGGGAATTTTCCATTCCTTAATGGCTTTAATTTTGCTAGGGTCTACCTTAACTCCTTCATGAGATACAATATGACCCAAATATTCCACCTCCTGAACTCCAAAGAAACATTTGGATCTTTTTGCATATAATTGTTTCTCCTCCAATAGTTGTAGCACCTTGTCAACATGTTCAATATGCTCCTTCCAAGACTTGCTGCAGATTAGTATATCATCAAAAAATACTAACACAAATTTTCTAAGGAATGGTTTGAAAATTGAATTCATCAAACCTTGAAATGTTGAAGGTGCATTGGTAAGGCCAAAAGGCATGACCCAAAATTCATAATGACCCTCATGAGTTCTAAATGCCGTTTTCGGAATGTCTTCAATCTTCATTCTGATTTGATGATATCCAGAACGAAGATCCAACTTGGTGAAGTAAATTGATCCATGCAATTCATCCAGTAATTCATCAATGACAGGAATGGGAAACTTATCTTTAATAGTGAGCTTGTTGAGCTCCCTATAATCTGGACACATGCGCCATGATCCATCCTTCTTGTGCACCAATACTACTGGAGCTGAGAAAGAACTTTGACTCGGTTGAATTATACCAGCCTCTAGCATTTCTGCAACCATACGTTCAATTTCACTTTTTTGGACATATGGATATCTGTACGGCCTGATGTTTGGAGGAACACTTCTTGGAATCAGATGAATAGCATGATCATGATCATGCATAGGTGGGAGACCTTTGGGAGTCTCAAATACCTTGGAATGATTGTCCAGAACTTTTTGGAGATCTGGAGAAATAGATGATTCCAATGTGGAAACATCTAGCGAACATAATTGTGCAATGACACCTCTTTGCTCCTTTTTTAGAAGCTTTGTCATGCCATTAGAGCTGATTATCTTTCTTGGTTTCCTTGCAATACCCCTTAATTCAACTTCCTTTCCTTCCACAGAAAATTTCATGAAAAGTTCTTGAAAATTAAAAGCTATTGTACCCAAGGATTGTAGCCATTGGACTCCTAGTACAACATCAGCACCTCCCATTGGAATGGAAAGCATTGGGCTAGTCAATACATATTCTCCCATGAATAGCTTGATATTATGGCACTTTCCAGAACAATTTATTGTTCCTCCATTTGCAATCATCCCTTGACACTCTGGTGCTGGATATAGGAAGCAATTCAATTCTTTTGCTACCCTACAATGAATAAAATTGTGGGTGCTTCCTGAATCAATCAACACTATTACCTTTTTCTTCTTGATTTGTCCTTCTATCTTGATGGTTTGAGGAGTGGTAATTCCCGCCAATGCATTACAAGATATGGTCGGATTTATTTGTTCTTCATATAGGCTTTGTTCCTGGAATATATCCTCTTCTTTTGGCCTTTCTTGCTCCTTTTCTTCTTCCTCTTCACAATCTATGTAGAATAATTTCTTCTCAGCACACTTATGACCTTTTGTGTATTTGCTATCACAATTGTAACAAAGCCTTTTTGCTCTTTTTTCTTCCAATTGTTGCGGTGTCAACCTTGTAGGTTGTGGAAGACTATGGGCAACAACACTTCCGTCTTTATAGTTGTGAATGGTATGCTTCCTAGTTGCCATAATTTTGCTTTCCATTTTTCTTGCTAACCTGAATGCCTTCTCTAATGAATCAGGTTCCCAAAGGCGCACATCATGTTGGATATTATCCTTTAAAGACCCTATGAACACATCATTCCTATGCTCCTCTAGAATATCTTTTACCCTTATGTTCAATTTTTGGAACTCCTCAATGTGCTCCATTATTGAACCCTTTTGTTTGAGACTTATCAATTGGCTAAAAACAGTGTTGCTTTTTGTATCCTCATAATGTGCTATCAATTCTTCCGTAAAAATTGCCCAAGTGATAAATTGTTTACGAGAACAAAGCCATTGATACCATACAAACTGATTTGGTTCCAAATATAAAGTTGCCATAAGTACCTTTTGTGTGTTTTGCACATTATTGAGATCGAAGAATTGCTCCATCTGTAATATCCATGTGGCGGGATCCTTGCCATCAAACTTCCTCATATCGATTTTTAGAACATGGTGAGTCTTCGATCCAACATTAGCGTCTATGGTATCATGATTAACATTTCTTTTGTTCTCATCATGAGTTTCCTTTACTACCTTTTCACCATTAGTGACACTTTCTTGTAGCAACTTCTTCAATTCTTCCATATCTGTCTTCAAATCTATCTTCAAATCTGCCATGTCTCTCTTCAAGTCTGCCTTCGAATCATCCATCTTAGCTTCCATGCCCTTTATCTTAGATTCCACGCCACTTATCTTAGCTTCTGTTAGCTTTTGTGAGCGTGACATTTGTTGCACTTGTTCTTGTAATTTTGATATATCATGTAGCATTTCTTCTTCTTCTTCATGAGTCATGCTAGAGCTTTCAGGTTCCTTACTAGGTGTTTGCATTTTCTTTCCTCGGGGCATCAGTTACCGATAATAATGCTTTACTATGCCCTTTGAATTCCGTTAAACCAAGCTTACACAAAAATTTAAAAAAAAAACTACACACCTTTTTTCACTTTATAGAAGCCTGATATTGAATCTGATGTATCTCTATAATTTCGAATCATCCAGTTCTGAAATTGCTACCTGCAGTAGCCTTCTGCGTCCTCTTTCCAATGCCACAAGTCTGAGCCAAATTGGATTCTCCAAGGAAGAGTTATGTGAAATCTCCCACAGTGACTTGCTTTTAGACTGGTTTAGTAGAGCGAACTTGTACGACGTGCCACGAGTCACTATTTCAACCTTTGAATCTGAAACACACATACAAGAAACTACAGTCCGTCCTCTTTCTATACCTTTTTACGAAATTTCAATCCGATCCTCAGAGAGAGAGTTATGACGATTTTCCCCAGGTCACATGTTTTGAATGTAATTCAGGAGTCTGCAAAAAGGCCAACTTCCTCAGATTATATCTCCGAAAATATCGCGCGAAAAGCTATGAAATTCGGATCCAAGGTTCGGCGCCAATTCTTCTCAAATGGGTTTTTTTTGCGACTTCTGAAACGTCACAGAAAAAAAAAAAAAAAAAAAAAAAAAAAAAAAAAAAAAAAAAAAAAAAAAAAAAAAATATTGAGAAAATTCCACGATGACCTGTTTGGAGCAGCGAAACCCTAGAATCCAAAGCTCTGATACCAAATGTTATGAAACCAGCTCAAGAAAAGATAGAAAAGATAGATCAACGCCTTAGAATTCAGCCTCTTCGAGGGGGCAACCTCCTTTACATTACATAAATGAACAATTCTTGGATGATACAAATGACAAAAACCTCCTTTCTATATATAGGAGTCTAAGGAGTCACAATATAATCCAGCCGGCCTAACAATAATAATATAAAGCCACAAAAATAACAATAGAGGGATTCTAAGGGGCACTAAAATAACAATATGGGGGTAATAGGGGCACAACAATATAAATAAGGGGTATAACTACAATAGTAATGGGGTAATCACTAGTATTATAGGGACCCAACATGCCCTTCTCATTCAAAAAAGCGTTGTCCTCAACGCTTGAGCAGTTCTGGATACTTCTGCATAAAATTCTCATCCTCCCATGTGGAATCTTCAGCGGATAAGTTCTTCCACTTGATAAGATACTCTGAAATTAATCGATTTCGTAGCTGTCGAGTTCTTGTTTCTGTGACTGCTTCCGGTTCCAATATAATTTTTCCTTCCTCGTCAAGTTCTGGCAATATTGTTTGAACTGGGAGCTTGTCGCCTATAACCTTCTTTAAACATGAAACATGGAAAACTGGGTGCAATTGAGAAGCTGCAGGAAGCTCCAATTTGTATGCCATAGTACCAATCTTTTCCAACACCTTGTACGGACCATAATACTTTGGTGATAATTTATTATCCTTCTTAGCTTGCTTTAGGGACATTTGCTTATATGGTTGTAGCCGTAGGAATACCCAATCACCTACATCAAAACTTCTTTCACTGCGATGTTGATCTGCCTGTTGTTTCATTCTATTTTGTGCCAACACGAGGTTATCCTTTAAGAGTTGGAGGACTTGTTGTTGATGTTCGATGTGGTGTTCCACTGCCTGAACCTTAGAATTTTCTCTTAAATATGATGTGATTGATGGTGGTTGGTACCCATAAAGTGCCATAAATGGGGTCATTTTTGTTGCTGTATGGAAGGAAGTGTTATACCACCATTCAGCCAGAGGCAACCATTTGATCCATTGTGTCTGTTTATCAGATACAAAGCAACGAAGATATCCTTCCAAACATTTGTTTACTATCTCAGTTTGCCCATCAGATTGAGGATGATAAGATGAGCTATGAGCTAACTGAGTACCAAGACAAGAAAATAATTCTGTCCAAAAATTTCCAGTGAAAATGGGATCTCTGTCACTTACAATAATCTTTGGGTTTCCATGTAGCTTTTGAATTGTTTCCATAAATGCAGTAGAAACTGTACTGGCTTTAAATGGATGCGATAATGCACAAAAGTGTGCATACTTGGTAAGTCTGTCAACTACCACCATGATGACATTCTTTCCCTCAGACTTGGGTAAACCTGTGATAAAATCCATTGAAACCTCCTCCCAACGTTGGCTTGGAATGGATAAAGGTTGTAATAGACCCGGTGTCCTAATTGTTTCAACTTTATTTTGTTGGCAAACCAAACATTCCGCCACAAACTTTTGAATATCTGATTTAAGGCCATCCCAAAAAAATTCCTTCTTAACCCTGTGGTAAGTTTTTAAAAATCCCGATTGCCCTCCTAAGGGAGAAGTGTGCAATTCCATAAGAATCTTTTGTTTTAGCTGGGAATTCTTACAGAGGTATAAGCGATCTTTGTACCATAACGAATCATTTTGCCAGCTAAATGTATCAGAAGTACTGGAATCTTGTTGTAGCTTTCGAATAAGTGCCCACACTTCTTCGTCATTCTTCCATTCCTCCTTTGCTTCGTTTATCCAATCTGGTTGGATAATAGAGATGGCACACAACAATGCTTCCATATCCTCATCCTTTCTTGAGAGTGCATCTGCCACCACATTTTGCTTCCCTTTTTTGTAGATGATTTCAAAGTCATAACCCAACATCTTTGTGACCCACTTTTGTTGCTCTTCAGAGGATAATCTTTGTTCTAAAAAGTATTTAAGGCTATCATGATTCGTTTTTACCTTGAAGTGTCTTCCCATTAGGTAGGGTCGCCATTTCTTAAGTGCATGGAGTATTGCCAACATTTCCTTCTCATAAATAGCTTTGCTTAAAAACTTTCCCTTGATTGGATGACTTTCAAAAGCAATGGGTCTTTCATCTTGCATTAAAACAGCACCAATTCCATTTCCTAAAGCATCACATTCCACAATAAAGGTTTTTGTGAAGTCCGGTGTAGATAAGACCGGTGCTTGGCACATTGCCTCTTTAAGATGTTTAAAGGCCTTTGTTGCTTCCGAAGTCCATGAAAATGAATCTTTCTTCAATAATGTTGTTAGAGGTGCTACTATTCTCCCATAATTCTTAACGAACTTGCGATAATACCCTGTCAACCCAAGAAATCCTCGCAGATGCTTTATGGATGTGGGAATTTTCCATTCCTTAATGGCTTTAATTTTGCTAGGGTCTACCTTAACTCCTTCATGAGATACAATATGACCCAAATATTCCACCTCCTGGACTCCAAAGAAACATTTGGATCTTTTTGCATATAATTGTTTCTCCTCCAATAGTTGTAGCACCTTGTCAACATGTTCAATATGCTCCTTCCAAGACTTGTTGTAGATTAGTATATCATCAAAAAATACTAACACAAATTTTCTAAGGAATGGTTTGAAAATTGAATTCATCAAACCTTGAAATGTTGAAGGTGCATTGGTAAGGCCAAAAGGCATGACCAAAAATTCATAATGACCCTCATGAGTTCTAAATGCCGTTTTCGGAATGTCTTCAATCTTCATTCTGATTTGATGATATCCAGAACGAAGATCCAACTTGGTGAAGTAAATTGATCCATGCAATTCATCCAGTAATTCATCAATGACAGGAATGGGGAACTTATCTTTAATAGTGAGCTTGTTGAGCTCCCTATAATCTGGACACATGCGCCATGATCCATCCTTCTTGTGCACCAATACTACTAGAGCTGAGAAAGAACTTTGACTCGGTTGAATTATACCAGCCTCTAGCATTTCTGCAACCATACGTTCAATTTCACTTTTTTGGACATATCGATATCTGTACAGCCTGATGTTTGGAGGAACACTTCCTGGAATCAGATGAATAGCATGATCATGATCACGCATAGGTGGGAGACCTTTGGGAGTCTCAAATACCTTGGAATGATTGTCCAGAACTTTTTGGAGATCTGGAGAAATAGATGATTCCAATGTGGAAACATCTAGCGAACATAATTGTGCAATGACACCTCTTTGCTCCTTTTTTAGAAGCTTTGTCATGCCATTAGAGCTGATTATCTTTCCTGGTTTCCCTGCAATACCCCTTAATTCAACTTCCTTTCCTTCCACAGAAAATTTCATGAAAAGTTCTTGAAAATTAAAAGCTATTGTACCCAAGGATTGTAGCCATTGGACTCCTAGTACAACATCAGCACCTCCCATTAGAATGGAAATCATTGGGCTAGTCAATACATATTCTCCCATGGATAGCTTGATATTATGGCACTTTCCAGAACAATTTATTGTTCCTCCATTTGCAATCATCACTTGACACTCTGGTGCTGGATATAGGAAGCAATTCAATTCTTTTGCTACCCTACAATGAATAAAATTGTGGGTGCTTCCTGAATCAATCAACACTATTACCTTTTTCTTCTTGATTTGTCCTTCTATATTGATGGTTTGAGGAGTGGTAATTCCCGCCAATGCATTACAAGATATGGTTGGATTTATTTGTTCTTCATATAGGCTTTGTTCCTGGAATATATCCTCTTCTTTTGGCCTTTCTTGCTCCTTTTCTTCTTCCTCTTCACAATCTATGTAGAATAATTTCTTCTCAGCACACTTATGACCTTTTGTGTATTTGCTATCACAATTGTAACAAAGCCCTTTTGCTCTTTTTTCTTCCAATTGTTGCGGTGTCAACCTTGTAGGTTGTGGAAGACTATGGGCAACAACACTTCCGTCTTTATAGTTGTGAATGGTATGCTTCCTAGTTGCCATAATTTTGCTTTCCATTTTTCTTGCTAACCTGAATGCCTTCTCTAATGAATTAGGTTCCCAAAGGCGCACATCATGTTGGATATTATCCTTTAAAGACCCTATGAACACATCAATCCTATGCTCCTCTAGAATATCTTTTACCCTTATGTTCAATTTTTGGAACTCCTCAATGTGCTCCATTATTGAACCCTTTTGTTTGAGACTTATCAATTGGCTAAAAAAAGTGTTGCTTTTTGTATTCTCATAATGTGCTATCAATTCTTCCGTAAAAATTGCCCAAGCGATAAATTGTTTACGAGAACAAAGCCATTGATACCATACAAACTGATTTGGTTCCAAATATAAAGTTTCCATACGTACCTTTTGTGTGTTTTGCACATTATTGACATCGAAGAATTGCTCCATCTGTAATATCCATGTGGCGGGATCCTTGCCATCAAACTTCCTCATATCGATTTTTGGAACATGGTGAGTCTTCGATCCAACATTAGCGTCTATGGTATCATGATTAACATTTCTTTTGTTCTCATCATGAGTTTCCTTTACTACCTTTTCACCATTAGTGACACTTTCTTGTAGCAACTTCTTCAATTCTTCCATATCTGTCTTCAAATCTATCTTCAAATTGCCATGTCTCTCTTCAAATCTGTCTTTGAATCATCCATCTTAGCTTCCATGCCCTTTATCTTAGATTCCACGCCACTTATCTTAGCTTCTGTTAGCTTTTGTGAGCGTGACATTTGTTGCACTTGTTCTTGTAATTTTGATATATCATGTAGCATTTCTTCTTCTTCTTCATGAGTCATGCTAGAGCTTTCAGGTTCCTTACTAGGTGTTTGCATTTTCTTTCCTCGGGGCATCAGTTACCGATAATAATGCTTTACTATGCCCTTTGAATTCCGTTAAACCAAGCTTACACAAAAATTTAAAAAAAAACTACACACCTTTTTTCACTTTATAGAAGCCTGATATTGAATCTGATGTATCTCTATAATTTCTAATCATCCAGTTCTGAAATTGCTACCTGCAGTAGCCTTCTGCGTCCTCTTTCCAATGCCACAAGTCTGAGCCAAATTGGACTCTCCAAGGAAGAGTTATGTGAAATCTCCCACAGTGACTTGCTTTTAGACTGGTTCAGTAGAGCGAACTTGTACGACGTGCCACGAGTCACTATTTCAACCTTTGAATCTAAAACACACATACAAGAAACTACAGTCCGTCCTCTTTCTGTACCCTTTTACGAAATTTCAATCTGATCCTCAGAGAGAGAGTTATGACGATTTTCCCCAGGTCACCTGTTTTGAATGTAATTCAGGAGTCTGCAAAAAGGCCAACTTCCTCAGATCATATCTCCGAAAATATCGCGTGAAAAGCTCTAAAATTCGGACCCAAGGTTTAGTGCCAATTCTTCTCAAATGGGTTTTTTTTTCGACTTTTGAAACGTCACAGAAAAAAGTTATAGCGAAAATGCCACGATGACCTGTTTGGAGCAGCGAAACCCTAGAATCCAAAGCTCTGATACCAAATGTTATGAAACCAGCTCAAGAAAAGATAGAAAAGATAGATCAACGCCTTAGAATTCAGCCTCTTCGAGGGGGCAACCTCCTTTACATTACATAAATGAACAATTCTTGGATGATACAAATGACAAAACCTCCTTTCTATATATAGGAGTCTAAGGAGTCACAATATAATCCAGCCGACCTAACAATAATAATATAAAGCCACAAAAATAACAATAGAGGGATTCTAAGGGGCACTGAAATAACAATATGGGGGTAATAGGGGCACAACAATATAAATAAGGGGTATAACTACAATAGTAATGGGGTAATCACTAGTATTATAGGGACCCAACACTCTTCCCATGGTGGGAAGAGATCTTCTTCCTTTTGATCGTGCATGGATCGTAATGATGATGCTCCAATCTCTATAGGTGTAGCCTCATACTCTCCCTCTATTGGTCACGCAGGCAAGAAAACTAACCTGTCTAAAGCTCAAAGTGTGACTAAAGTGGATATACACTAGCTTAGATCCATCTAACTCTGGATCTATTATGCATCGAGAGGGATTGAATCCATGAGGTGCAAACCTTGCTTCTAATGTGTAGAACTTGGGGAATGCTTTGCACCCTGGGGGATTTGATCCCTCTCAGAGCAAGATAGATCTAGATTTAGATGGATCTAAGTTGGTTCCAATTGAGGGCAGCAATGTTTTATTTTTTTGCTCTGTCGTGGCTTTACATTAATCTATAGTCATTTTAATTTTAAGTTTGCACAGTTACCTTGGTTTGTTGAGATGATAAAGACTTGATAACTATAATGATGAAAAATGAAGAAATAAAAATTTTAAAAGCAAAGTCACAATGTAGTAGTGTTGAATGATAGATAATGTAAATAATAAGAATGTAGTCAATTATAAATAGTCTTCATTGTGATCAATCTCGAACTATTTTCTTCTAATTTTCTTATTGTCACACTGATTAGTTTTGCCATCATTTCATATGGATCATATGAAAAGGGTGATTGAAATTGTTAACCATTCAAATCTTTAACTCGATCTATCGTAGTAAATGTCATAACTTTTATGTAAGTTAATAAAATTGTTTTGGTAGGAGTCAAATCATAGGGTAACAAACATATAGAGATGTGAAGAAAATTTAGTATTTTTGTGATAGGAGTCAATTTCTAGAGTACCTTAATTAGAAAAGATGTATACGTTTTTAAATTATATAGAGCAGAAAAATTATAAATTATTGGTTATGGTAATGGAATCATTTTACCTATTTGCATTAAAAATATATATATAATTATTAAAATTTTGGTTATGTATGAGGATAAGTAAAATTAGTTAATTTCAATAAAGTTTATTTATAATATAACATAAACTTTAAGTCTTATAAATTGAGTATGTTCAATTTAACAAGTCATTATTATAGTTGGTGGGTTTCTCCATAAACTTAATCTTAGGTTTACGTTTTCAGCGGTCTCGAGCTCATGTTTTTTTTTTCGTCATCTTTTGTCTATGCCATTGGACCATAGTGCCTAAAGTGGTAGCTAGGTGGATCTCCACTTGCATGGATGGTGATCTGTGATTTGTGGCATTTATTTTCCTACAATAAGCAGTTTTTCGATCCTCTCGCTCTTGACTGCTCACACTTGATATTCAAGATCTTTCAGGTGCCTTGATGGAGGAGAAAGTAGACTTTGCCCAGGACAGTCCACATTATGTTTCCATATTTGTATCACAATAGGAAATCAATACAAATGCTTCTAATTCATTGATTCTTCCCTATGATCTGGAATTTGTGTCCACACCTTTTCATCGAGAGGGAAATTTCCCTGTCTCATATGTTAATCCCATTTTGTCAAAAAGGTTTACAAAACATTGCTCCTCTTGAACTCTCTTATCCCTACTATCCCTCTCCTTAACCAGGCATTTTATAAACTCTCTTATCCCTCCTGCTTCAAAAATTAATAATAATGTGGGGAATCATAAGGAAAACAATTTGTGCTCTAAAGTGGATTTGAAAAACTGTTTAGTAGCTTCAAATTCTCCTCGAGCTACAATAGTGGTTTCTTCATCTAGATCTCCCATCATTCAATCAAATATGAAGATCCATCCACCTTTGGTTAACTACTCTAATTCGTCGTCCCGTGCTTCGAGTTTGTAAACCTTCAATTATATTCCCCTCAGGAATTTGTCATCTATGTCCTTATCAAACTCTTCCTATGAGGGAAAGAGATCTTATTCCCTTTGATCATGCATGGATCGTAATGATGATGCTCCAATCTCTACAGGCGTAGCCTCATACTCTCCCTCTATTGGTCACACATGCAGGAAAACTAACCTGTCTAAAGCTCAAAGTATAACTAAAGTGGATATACACCAGCGTAAATCCATCTAGCTCCGGATCTATTATGCATCGAGAGGGATCCAATCCATGAGGTGCAAACCTTCTTTCTAATGTGTAGAACTTGGGGAAAGCTTTGCACCTTGAGGGATTTGATTCCTCTTAGAGCATGATAGATCTAAATTTAGATGGATCTAAGTTCGTTCCAATTGATGGCAGCAATGTTTTATTTTTTTGTTTTGTCGTGGCTTTACATATGTCTAAAGATTAATCTATAGTCATTTTAATTTTAAGTTTGCACAGTTACCTTAGTTTGTTGAGATGATAAAGACTTGATAACTATAATGATGAAAAATGAAGAAATTATTTTTTTCAAAGCAAAGTGACAATGTAGCAGTGTTGAATGATAGATAATGTGAATAATAAGAATGTAGCCAATTGCAAATAGTCTTCATTGTGATCAATCTCAAACTATTTTCTTCTACTTTTCTTATTGTCACACCGGTCAATCTTGCCATCTTTTCATATGGATCATATGAAAAGGGTGATTGAAATTGTAAACCATTCAAATTTTTAACTCGATCTGTTATAGTAAATGTCATACCTTGTCTGTCTTGCTATCCAATATTAATAATCATTTTTTCCAAAGTCAATCATTGTGACTTATGGAGTGTTAAACCCAAAGTAAGTTTCAATTCTAGTTGTTTTCTACCACTTCGTTTGAATGCAAAGTGACTAATAATGTTGAATGGTGGAAAATGAGAATACAAGGTCTCATAGCTAATGTTTCCTGCCGCTTAGTTTAATTATTGAATTTTGAAAAGTATGAACCATTGCCCGCATTTGAACAAGAGCTATAAAGTAGCTATTCTCGCTTAATCTAAATATAATTAAATTATAGTAAAAGAATAAAAAACATATCGCTAATCCCTTCCAATGCATGTCAAAGTTCCATTGTCCCTGGTACTAAGTAGTAGAGTCTTATCTAAATATGGGATTTTGAGAAGTATTCCTTGTATCAAAATTATTTTGATTAAAAATGTTAAATCTTTTTCAAAATCCTAAAATTAAAGTGATATTTTTATCAAAATATATTATATTTACGTTTAAAATTACATAAGAATATTTATCTACTTTGGCAACTATTAATAAAGTTAATTAGGCATACCGCTAATTGAGACTTCAAAAGTGGAGAGCAAGATGCTAGGTTACTATTTCAACTAGGATGGACTCTTTCACATGTTAAAGATGGTGCATCTCACAAATTTTTGTTTTAAAATTATATACAAGCTTGAGTGCTTATCAATTAGTTTTTACTTTATTTATCTTTATGATTATCCAATTTACTATAAATTTAATTATCTAAAAAATCACTATGAAATTTATGGATTTTTTTATATGTCAAAAAAATTATTTCTATATTACTAATATAATTTATTACTAATAATTAAAAAAATACTATGCTATCTTTTAATATTAATTAAAAGAATGTTTTTTCAAAAAACACATTTTAATAGAATAAAATTTATTACTATGTTAGCTACATTATTACTCTAAAATGATTCTAAGAGATCTATTTTTTAAAAGTTAAGGTCGGGCTTTATGCAATATATAGCATGTAACATGTATAGGGTATACATAATTATTATATTAAATTATTAAAGCTAGTTTGTGAGTATAACTCTTTTTGCCTTTTTGTGGTACATCCACTGTTTCAATAGCATTAACTATACCTCTTCATGAAAAGACTTTGTCAACTTATTCTTCACATATCACTATGAAACTTTAATTATCATTATGTGCAATACGAAGTTCTATAATATTTATGAATAAATATGAAATTAACAATTTTACTCATAATTTCTAATAATATTTAAACCCCTCGCATTTTAATTTCAAGCGAGAATTGCTTCAGTTTGAGAAATTACCTACTTCACTAATTAAATGACCCTCCCTCATGGTAGGAGAGTTTCGCTGCAATAGATATTCTCGCTAGATTCTTTTTTAATATATCATTTTGAATTATGTGCGCTAGCTATCATTTTGTTTTGCTGCAATAAACATTCTCGCAAGATTTTTTTTAATATATCACTTTGAATTATGTGCGCTAGCTATCATTTTTAGCTAAAGTTTAGCAATTCTAAAAAATATGCAATGTTGAGGGCATGTATTAGAAATGCACGATAGTGTCTTGTGAATCAAGATAGCTGGAGCTAACCAGCCATACATTAGGTATTAAATGTTGGCCCATCTATGTATGTCGCGAGCACGTCATGGGGGCGCGGATGGTGTTACATGCATTCCATAACATGTATTCAACATCACATCCGATATCTCTGACGTGTTTACCTAATTTTCCGCCGAAACAGGCCCTATACCGTCTACATCTCAATTTGTCGCCATCGTCCTGTCCAGACCGTGCATGCAATTAAAGCATGGATGGACCAGCTACGATCTGAAATCTAAATTTTGAATTTTAAATCTGCCGCGCCACTGGCCTATCGTCCCCTAGCGTCTCTATTTGATATTTGAAATTTGAATTTGAGTTTTGTGCGCGCCTACATGAATGCCCATGCCTGGGAGGTTGGCTTCCTAGCGTCTTTCTTCTTCTTTTGGGCTGGGTGCTGCTGGACGATGGCATTGCTTGGCTTGTGCAAATCCACATCTCATTGAAATTTTTAGCGAGATAGAATTGGCAAGCATCAACAAGAATGATCCTATCAAGGATGGGATCGCATGAGTGGTATTTTCCATTTGGCATGTTTCAAACTCACAAGAATCAAGCAATGAAAGAGAGTTTAAAGCTCTGTTTACTCTCCTTAATGTGCAATGAAAAAAAAATCAAAATTTCTTGACTTGCAGGTTTCGAAAGACTTATATCCCACTATCCACCGGATGAACGATCAAATCCAGGTGACAAACTTTGGTCCTTCTACAAATTGCTCATCAATTAAAACTGGTACCAAATCAGTTTTATTCATTTAAATTTTTAGAATTATATATTGCTGACTCTCTCTCATTTTCCTATAATAATCCTATTCACTAATATTTTGTTTTCCACTAAAATATTTTGATAGAGCAGCAAACACAATTAACAATATATTTTGACAGAGCAGCAAACCCAATCGGCTGTGGATATGGGGCGCACATCATCCTACAGGGTCACATACATATTTTCCAAAGAGTTAAGTTCAGGCAATTGCGATAGAGCCAGATCTGTGCTCGTGAACCAATTGCGGTTCCCGAATAAAGTTAGCCAGTTAGAACCCACTCTGAAGTGAAGCATCAGTAACATATGGAACTAATTAGACAACGTCTGAGAGGAAGCGAGGCAAATGGAATAAATTATATTTTTGGTTATTAGACTAATTAATTAATGGATAAGGGGCTGGTCTACGAAACCTGAGATTCTGGTTTCAATCCGCAGTATGGTCATTTGTTCCAATTTCACCTTTCCTACCTTTTAATGGTTTCCAAACTTTTATCAACGGGTAATTCTTACAGTTCCAAATTTACCTTGGAACAACAGCTAATACAAAATATCATTCTGGGTAATCAGTTTCAAGACTTTTGAAACATTCGGATGATGAGAGCAGAGTCACATTCAAGGAACAAGAAGTTGAGATAAACCAACTATAATTAGTCTTTTATATTGTGAATTTTCTCCTCATATTTGGTCACATTGTCTTTATTTGAGTAAATGGTGAAGCGCAAATTTCCAATTAGTCTTTTTTTTTAATTAGATTAAATAGCTTTTTTATGGTGAAATTTCTCTTTTCTCCTGATATTTAGTTACATTATTTTTACTTGACTAGATGGTGAACTACATATTGACATACATATTGACATTTAGTTATATAGTTATTTTTATTTTGTATATATAATTAGTTTTCTTATAAACTAGTGAAAAAAATTTGCTATTCCAATATTTAGTTACATTATTTTTACTTGAGTAAATGTTACATTATTTTTACTTGAGTAGATGGTGAACGACATATTGAAATTTAGTTATATAATTATTTTTGTTTTAAGATTTTACTACACCGTGTATATATAATTAGTTTTCTGATACACTAGTTAAAAAAGAATTTTCTACTTGAATATTTAGTTTCATTATTTTTACTTGAGTAGATGGTGAACCACATATTGAAATTTAGTTACATAGCTATTTTTGTTTTAAGATTTTATTACACTGTATACATAATTAGTTTTCTTATAAACTAGTTAGAAAAGAATTTGCTACTCTACGAATGATCTATGGAAGAGAATGCAACTAAACTTTTTAGAAATATAATGGGCTACCTTAACCTCTACTCTTGTTTAGCTAGTTCATTCTTTTTATAGCTTTGACAATCCTTGGTTGATCGAGTGATGGATATAGTGTGCATCTTGGTTTTTGAGGTAAAGAATGTATTTCATTTTCAACTAAGATAGTGATATGAGCGCAATACACCTAACACTTTTATTTTTCAACTAAAATAGTGAGTATATTTTTAGGTGAAAAAATATTATGAACATTTGTAAAAATAAATATTTGAAATAGATAATGTCAACATTATGTGTATCCTCTTTAATGACATGCAAAGAGTAAGGTTATTGATTTTTCTCAATAATTTTTATGTGCAAAATAATTACATTCAACAATATTGGTATTCATGGTGAGAGTCAATGTTTTTTTAATTACATTCTTTGTAAGACTCAAGTAATGAGAATCATCAACACTTTGATTGGGGTTTTTTAGTGCCATAGAAAGGTTATTTCTTTTTCACAATAGCTTTTATGTGCAAAATAATTACTTTCAACAATATTGGCATTCATGGTGAGATTCAATGTTTCTTTAATTACATTCTATGTATGACTCAAATAGTGAGAAGCATCAACATTTTAATTAGGATTATTTGACATTGTTTTCTATTTCAACAAAGATTGAAACACATTAAGAATATAGTCAAATAATTTCACAAATTCTGAATTTAAATGATATTTACAAATTTTAACCACTTAAAATTTCAACTATAGGTAACAAAAGTTACTTATAATATTATGTCTCCTAAATCCAACTCTTTATAAAAAAGTTAGGATTGCTTTCTTTCATGTGAATGGGTTTTAAAACATGGAAATGAACTTTGTCAACACACATGTTAAAAGTATTCACTCATTCAAAAAAAATCCGCAAACATCTATTAATAGGTTTGAAATCATATTAGCACACTAAAATTGAGATTATAGACATTGAATCTTGATTAAGAGAAGTATTAACTATTATTTTTCTTAAAATATCGATAAAGTGAAATTTGTTAAGGGGAAATATTAAATTAAATTAAATGCTAAAATTGTAATTATATGTAATTATAAACATTGTAAGGAGCTCCAATGTTGCATCAATTAACATAGATTTTACATGGATTGTATAAAAGACAAAGGCATGACAAAGTAATAAACAAATACATGTGAAACCCCATTAATATTGCTTGGAAGTGAAATGTTGTGGAAAATTTGAAGTTCCTTGTAGGTGTTCCAAAGAAATAAGATTCAACACTAGGGTTGAAATATCTATGGTGCATATATGTAGCCCCTTGTCAGATGGAAATTTTAGAACTCCAAAAATTCTACACCACATTAGGGTTTACATCTTCAAACCCCAAATTTTCTTCTGAGTGTAGATACAAATTTATACATGTGAATCAAAGGATAAATGACACTTTTGTTCTAGGAAACAAAGATCTTCTAATAGCGAAAACTTCTAACATCCCAAGAATTTTAGTGAGAGACATTATTGTAGTAAGTAGCTACTCAATCTTTGATATAAATACTAGCTATATGTGTACAAATGCTAACTTGAAACTATGAAATGATGAGTATTTAATAACGCTTGATGAAAATTCTAAAGGCGTTAGAATCAAAGATTCTAAAAAGAAATAAGAAAGACTAGGAAAGTCCCCAAGAGCCTATCTATAGACATAATAAGAACAAAATAATTGAAGCACACTTACATATTTTTAATAGCAAAGGTATTAATCAAATGCTGCCATAAACTGTGGGTCGATTCTATGATTGCACTTTCAGGTGGTCAGACAATTGCCTTTGGTCAAGCATCTATTGCATCTACACCAGCTACATCGTCTTCCATTCCTTTTGGTAATAAACCACCTGGATTTGGTGGTAGCACATTTGCATCTTCACCAGGTTTCTGTGTTTTGTTTTTCTAGTTGAATTTCCAACAGATATTTTTGTTATCAAGAAACCCAGAGCAAGAGATGATGGACAGAGTTTGAGGCCATTCTTGTGATATCGCAGCGTTAACCATATGTTGTCTCAATTATTGGTATTAGTTTAACGTTGTCTCTAGTCATTGATATTTACGCTGTCTCCATTCATTAATATACCATTGTTTTCTATTTGTTTCCATTGTATAACATTGCACTTCTTTTAACGATGTCCTCGCACTCATACCTCCATATGCATTAACCATATGCTGTCCATATACCACCGTTGTCCATTTAAGTAACGTTGTCTCATGTGACTCTAAGTAAAGGTTCTCTCACATTATGGTGTGTTTTTAATTATGGTTGCTCCCATATGCCATTAACCAGGAGAAACAAAAAGGATTCCTTATTTCTAGTTGGCAGCTTGAGCTTGGAAACAAGAGCTTACTTAATTTAGGCTATACGGTTGATGAACTTTTCTAACAGAGCCTACACAAATTTTGGAGCTCTACAAGTCAGATTTCTGGTTTGGTACGAAAGTAGGAAACGTGGTCATTTATTGATTTGATTGTTTGAATAATGGAGAAAATTCATGGATTATTGGAGTTTTTAAGAACTCTAATATTATCTACTGATGGAATCGCAGTTAAAGTCAGCAAAGACACTCTCAAAGATATTCAAACATCTTTACAACATGCACAAGAAAACATTGATTTTTTGCAGCTTGAATCTCAGCTACAGCGAGCAGAATTACAACAATGGAGTCATCATTCTGAACCTGTTTTTGTTCAGAGCATTGAAACAGACTCCCATAAACAGCAAGACAATATTGTTGAAGCTCATTCAGATCCAGTGCTCAATAAAGCAACAGTTCTACATGCAGATGTAGAAACTCAGTCTATACTTCCCAAGCCTATCATCAGACCTTGGGAACAGCTTGTCCACAACAAACACAGAACTAGTCTTGGATATGACAAGGAATTGTCCTTTCATATTCCAGACTACGCCAAGCCTATTCAGTTTCAGAGTGTTGGATTCATTCATGACAGTTCACCTGCTCCTCATGACAATTCACCTCCAGCTGTTCTAGACTCTGCCTCTCTTCCACAGCAACAACAACAACAACAACAACAATAGATTGTAAAATGCCAACACTGTGACCGAGTTGGCCATCTGAAAGATCACTGTTTTGATCTTCATCCATGTAAGCACTGTCATATAACCAGTCATTCTTCAAACCGATGCTTCAGAAACAAACATCCTACAAGAACAAAGATTCATCTTGGATGGATCACTTCTTGGCAATGGGCATCAACAGCCAAGAGGATATTCCAAACACATGTCAGAACTTGTTCCATAGTATTGAACAGTCTTGCAGTTGAGTTTTCTCCATCTTCTCACCTTGTATCTGACAGGGGGGGAAATGATGGTCATCTACAAGCTGCAAAGTCACATCAAGCGAGCCTAAGCCACAACCTGCCACACCAGTTTCAGAGTTGTAGCCAGAGACAAAGATGCCCCTAAGCATGCCTTCAGTTGGTAGTCTGGGACACTTCCTCTAGCAGAAGACTTTAGCTTCTTGTCAAATTCGGAAGAATTCCAGGAACAAAATTGAGAACACTTCCTCTAGCAGAAGACACCAGCTTCTTGCCAGTTTTGGAAGAGTTCCAGGAATTGCATTAAGCATTCCAGAGTTGTTGGTCATCCTTAAACCATCACAGGTTGAGACTTCCCTTTTCAGGTTGAAGTTTTACCTTTTATGCAGGGTGAGACCTCCCTTTTATGGTTGAAGGTTTCCCTCTTTAAAACAATAGGATCACTTCCTCTAGCAGAAAACTTCAGTTTCTTGCCAGTTTTGGAAGAGTTCTGGGAACTGCACTAAGCATTCCAGTGTTGGTGGTCATCCTTAAACCACCGCCCTTTATACCAACATTTCATAGAGCACATTCAGCCTAGTGCTGCCATGCATTTTTTGCATATTTTTTATTACAGCTCTCTTCTTGGACTCATACATAACCCTTTGGATTAAGGGAGGGAATGTTGGACACCTAATCCTCAATGGGTTAGTGTGGAAGCCGAATGGACAAAAGAAGTCCAAGAGACCTTGGGATGTGAAACCCAACGGTCACATATTGTACTATAAATGTATATCAATTGTTAATAAAAATGGTACTTTCATGTTTTATCTTTCATATTTTCTCTTGTTGTCCATGTGTGTTTAACAAATTCTAATTGAACCGAGAGGCTCATTTACTAATTCGTTTCATCTGTTGCTGATGTTTCACTTCCTAGTGGGTTCTAATCAACTAACTTTGATTTCGGAACCAAAATTGGTTCATGACTCTCACCGACCTGGATCTATCGCAATTACCTGAACTGTAGATTGAAAATGAACTTAATCCTTTGGAAAAGATGTATGTGACCCTGTAGGACGATGTGTGCCCCATATCCATGGTGCATTGTGTTTGCTCCTCTATCAAAACATCTTGCTGGAAGACAAAAGTATTAGTGAATAGGATTATGTTATGAAACCAGCTCAAGAAAAGATAGAAAAGATAGATCAACGCCTTAGAATTCAGCGTCTTCGAGGGGGCAACCTCCTTTACATTACATAAATGAACAATTCTTGGATGATACAAATGAATATACCTCCTTTCTATATATAGGAGTCTAAGGGGACATAACATAATCAGAGCCGACATAACAATAATAATGTAAGGGCACAATAATAACAATAGTGGGCTTCTATGGGGCACAAGGGTAACAATATGGGCACTACATGGGTACATCAATATAATAAGGGGGTTGTACTAATAACAATAAGGGGTTACACTAGTAGTATAGGGGCCTAACAGATTATTATAGGAAAATGAGAGAGAGAGTTAGCAACATATAATTCCAAAAATATAAATGAGTAAAACTAATTTGCTACCACTTTTAATTGATGATAAATTTGTAGAAGGGCCAAAATTTGTCACCTGGATTTGATCATTCATCCACTTGATAGTGAGATATAAGTCTTTTGAAACCTGCAAGTAAAAAAAAAAAAATTCTTTTCATTGCACATTTAAGGAGAGTAAACAAACCTTTAAACTCTTTTTCATTGTTTGATTCTTGTGAGTTTGAAACATGCCAAATGAATCCTACCACTCATGTGATCCCATCGTTGAGAGGTGCTATTGAAATAACCCGAGGAAACATTCTTGTTGATGCTTTCCAATTTTATCTCACTAAAAATTACAAGCAAGACCATTGTCCAGCAGCACAAAGCCCAAAAGAGGAAGAAACACCCCAGGCAACCAAGCAAGGCCATCGTCCAGCAACACCCATCCAAAAAAGGAATAAACACACCAAGAAGGTAACCTAATGACCATGTAGGTAGACAGAAAATTCAAATTCAAATTCAAATTTCAAATAGAGCGACTGACAATAGGCCAATGGCGCAGCAGGTTGAAAATTCAAAATTTAAATTTCAGAAGGTAGATGGTCCATCCATGCTTTAATTTCATGCACGATCTGGATAGGACGATGGCAACAAATGGAGATGTGGACGGTATAGGGCTTGTTTCGGCAGTCATCGGAAAATTAGGTAAACACGTCAGAGATATCAAATGTGATGTTGGATACATGTTATGGAATGCATGTATCACCATCCATAAGGAGGTCACATCAATTTCAAAAGTAAATTGGTGAACACATGACCGAACATGTAATATGCAGTTAACCAGCTTAGTCAAGCTATGGTTAAGCCTACAAAATTGTATTGGAAGGTAGCTAAACATGTTTTGAGATACCTCAGAGGCACCACTCAGTTTTTTATTTTGTATAGATGGACAAAGGTAGTGAAGCTTCAAGGCTTCACCGATGCTGATTGGGTAGAAAGTCCATCCGACTTGAAGATCACATAAGGTGGGATCTTCTGTATTGGGTCAAGAACTATTTCTTTGTACAACATGAAACAAAGATCAGTTGCACACAGTTAAGCAAAAGCAGAGTACAATGCTACCCGTCAAGTCACTTGTGAGGCTATCTGGGTGAGGAAGATTCTGGTTGGTTTGTTTGGTCAGCAAATGGATCCAACAATGATTTACTTTGAAAATCAGTGTTGTATCAAAGTCTCTAAGAATCCAATTTTTCATGATCGGTCCAAACATATTGATATCCACTATCATCACCTTCGAGATTGTGTGCAGAGGAGAATCATGTTGCTGGAGTACATTCCTATAGAGGAGCAGGATGCAGATATTTTGGCAAAGGCATTGTGAAGATGTAAATTCAAATTTCATAGAGGAAGGATCAGGGTAGCAGATAATCCATTTCTTGTTGACAGGGAGTGTTAAAAATAGCAACAAGAAATCCTAATTTATTTTGTCCTTGAATTAAATTAGGAATTAAATCAAAATTCTATTTTCGTAGCAACTTATAATAGCTAACTAAGTTAATTTGACTTAGTTGGCTCAATAAATTTGGGTTGGAAGTCTATATAGAGTCATATAGAGTGATTCCTAAATTTTAGGGGCCCAGGTTCAATTCTTTTGAGTTGTAACTATTTAATTAAGTTTAACTTAGTCAAATTTAGTTAAACTAGTTCAAATAGTTGGAGGAACTAGTAGGAGGTCTAATAGTGGGGATCAACTTTAGTGCAGCTTCATTGCTCCATGAGTTAACTAAAAATTCTCTCATAAATAACTCATGCATGTCAGTTCAGAAGAAGACCCAGTTGAGATTAGAGTTCAGGGACAATGTACTATCAGTTATATAATTTTCTGAGTTGTATAGATGGTTCATGCAATCAGTAGAAGGGCTATGAAGGATTTCACAGTTGTGGTGAGGCATTTTCCCAATTAAATGTGAGCTAATTATCTCAAGAATTGCACAAGGAAGTAGGGGCTTGGTAGGCAGCAGAATTGGCTAAGTGTTGGCTTGAGATGGTGTATGAAGCAAAGAGATAGATTGTACTTGTGTAAGGATTGTTTGGGTTGAACAATCATTGTATTTGGGTCTCATATATTCTAGTTAATGCAATATAAATAGTTGGGGTTTTCAGCAATTGATTTCCCTAGAAAAATATTATGTTATGTGCGATTGAAATTCTTCCTTTTCTTCTTAGTGTTTTCATTGATCACTTTTGGTTTCCGCTCATGAGTAGAGTAGATTATTGTCTTTTGCTTTAGCATATCACATAAGGTGTTAAATCTACAAGTAAAAATATACATCCTGCATTGCAGGGCTTCCATAGAGAGACTTTCCATGGTGGTAAGTTGTGTTTATTTCTCATGCAACCTCTCTCTCATCATTGTGTTTTATGCCTGTAGCTCCTCCTTCATAATAGACTCCCTTTGTCCCAAATCACTCAATTCCTTGCCCATTTCAATGGCTTTCTCCTCCATGAGGCCCACATATTCCACATTCTTGGATTTGGAAATTTTCATCCACCTGTGGGTTCTGCCTCTCTCTGTTTCCAGCCCATAGAGGAGTAGGACTACAATTTTTTCAGGGATAATCCCTCCTCCAATAAATTTGTAGTAGGACACCAAGCTAGGTTGTGGATCAGGGTCTTGGAGCTCTTGGAGGTCCTTTCCAACTGGCTTTGAGGTGGCTTCTTCTTTCTGTAGCTCATTTTTCTACTCCTATAGCTTCCCTTGTTCCTGCTATAGCAAACTCTGCCTCTCCTGTAGCAAACCTTATCTCTCTTGTAGCTTCTCTTCTTATGCTTGCTCAAAGGCAACTTGTATCCTGGGTTTCTTGAAGGTCACTGACCTAGTGGTGGGCCTACCCATAGATGTTAACGATGACTTGGTTTTGGTTTTAGGAGAAGTGACCTCCTCAATATTTCCCTCACTGGGTCCTACTTCTTCTTTTTTACTCGGTGAATCATCAATAATGATACGGACCCTTGTGGGAGTTTATGATTTCCCTTTTCTAATTATGATGATTTTCCTGGTTTTGAATTATAGGGGACCTTGTCTTGGTTTGCTCCTCTTGGGCTTGATAGGTGTGCCCAATGTAGCCAATGTTGCAGCTACTTCTTGTCCAGTATCCCGTGGAGATAAACTTGTTTGATGTGGTTGTTTCTATGATTCTTGGTGTTTAAAAATCTCCTTAGGGCTTACTATTCCTTCTACTTGTTTCTTCCCATCTTCTCGTTTAATTTATGCTTCTCTTTCCTCCTCTTCCTATTTTTTTCTTTCCTCTTCTTCTATTTTTGTTGCCTCTTCCTTTGTTTTGCTGCTTCTCATTCCTCTGGTTTTCCTTCTTTACCTCTAGTGTTAGAGGCTGGTCTTTCTCAAGGTGTGATGGCTTGGGCTTTTATGAAATTTTCCCTATCCATGTCCACAAATTTAGTCCATAGGATAGGGTTCCTTAAGTGGCTCAAAACATCCATCACAATTAACTTGATGAGGCCATGGTGAGCTAAGTGTTGGTGCTTTCCTTACATCAACTGACTCAACTCCATGATTAACTATAGGAGGAAATGGGGAACAGTAAGTCTTTGAGGGAAATGCGATTATGCCTTGAATCTCAACTCATGGAGCAATATGAAGGGGTAGGAATAAACCACACTCAATCTCCCTTCACAAGATATATATGATTCAAGGATCTCTTATAAGATATTTGGTGTTATAAACTCCATGTTTATTGCTTTGATTTCTAAAGTATCATTGGAAAAATCCTTTATGGATTATAGGCCAATTTCAATGTGCAATAATGCCTACAAAATGATATCGAAGATTATTGCAATGTTTCTAAAGGATACACTGTCAAAATATATTGCACCAGAACAATTTGGGTTCTTAAAAAATCGACAAATACAAGATTCAGTGGTGATTGCACATAAATCTATGCACTCCATTTAGGTGAAAAAGAAGAATGCCTTATTATTAAAATTAGACCTGATTAAAGCTTATGAATGTGGTGACTTCTGTTTTCTACAAATGATCCTACACAAGATTAGTCTCTCGGTGGAGATAGTCAATTGGATTATGGCTTGTATCACCTTTGTAAACTTTGCACTATTGATTAATGGGGTGCGTTCTCGGACTTTCAAGGCCTTTAGGGGTTTGAGACAAGGATGTTCTCTATCCCCTCTTTTATTTTTACTAGTTATCGATGGGATGAGCATAATGATTTCTGAGGCTCATCTCCAGGGTTATTTCTCAGGGTTTCAGATCACCAAAAACATTTCCATCACACACTTAATATTTGTGGATGATCTTATTTCTTGGGAAGGCTTCTGCTAGGGAATGGAAATATTTATACCATATTATCTCTTCTTTTGGTCATGCCTTTGTCTTTTATACAATCCATGTAAAATCTATGTTAATTGATGCAACATTGGAGCTGAACATTATTGATATATTCCTTGTCGAGGTAGTCCCAATGGATTTGGGATTCAAATACACCAGTTTCCATCTGAAATCAAATAATTATGGCAATAGAGACTGAAGTTGGCTAATTGAATTGTTTGATTGGAGATTATCAAATTGGTCTCTAAAGTGGTGGACACTAAGTGGAAAGTTGATTCTGGTTCAATAAGTCTTGTAGAGCATCATTGCTTATTAGATGCATCTATATTTATTGCCTCACAATATCATCAAGTGAATTGATTTTATTATTTCTAATTTCATCTAGTTTGGTTCCAACATCTTAAAAAAAATCATATGGTTCGGTTGGAAGATATATCCAAGATGAAAGTGGATGGTGGATGGGGTATAATGAATATTGAGAAGTTTAGTTGGGCTTTGAGGGTGAAGAGCCTATGGCATGCATTATGCAAAAATTGCATATGACGACATATTATAAAGGAGATATATCAAAGGAATATGTCGATAAATGAGTGGATAAAGGCAGAGGCTCGAGCACCTTGCTCATTTTCATACATATGGAATGTTTTGACGAAAATTAAACATTGGTTAATTGGGAACTTAAGATGGGAGATTGAATCAGGCACACTGCTGGAGATTGGGCTAGAATACCTGTTTGAGGATTCAATGGTGATCATACATTACCTATAACACTCATTAGACATATCCATAATATGGAAATAAATTATTTAAATCATATCCAAGTGGCATATGATCCTATTTTTCAATATCCATCCTAGTTATGCTCAGGATATTCGGGTCTTTTTGGGGAAATGGTTGTGTTGGTACATGTACATACAAAACTTATCTATGGCAGGTACCATATTAAGGGATAATGAAGACATTTTCATGTGGGATAGCAAGATTGAATAGGGCTTTATATTTGTAAAGGAGGCTTATAGGTATATCACACATGTTCAATAGTGTCCTATAGGTCGGGGGTGGTTTAGAAAAAGTTTGGATCAGACAATTCCTCTAAAGCTAAAATGTTTTAGTTGGGTGGTCAAATAAAATATTAACCTAGGATAATTTATGTCACGAGGTTTTATTGGACTGGGCAGATGTGTATTATGTAGGGTTGCACTTAAGGGCATGCCACATCTTATGCTAAATTTTCTATTTGTGGTATCCATATGGATTGCAGTGTTGAACACTTTAAAGATATTTGTTGATTGGAATAAAGCATTTGCGGATGCTTGTATTTAGGACTTACGATGGGCTACAATGACCACCTATCTCTTCCTTTCTATATTATGTTGGCCATTTGGAGGTGTAGAAATGCTTGCATTTTTTAAAATATTTCATTGGACATAAAGCATATATGCATTACGATTTGTTCATACTTCAACGAGATTGGACCTATGGCCAATAAGGGACCAATGAGATGCATCAAAAACTTGTGGACATCTAGTGAAAACACTCATAAGGGTTTTTCGATAGCACTGCAAATAACAATATATGTCGCAGCGGGGCATACATTGTTTTAAAGTCTAGTCAATACTTTTATTTTTGTTGGAATAGTGGGGCAGGCTCCAACACTAGGGCGAAGATCATGGCACTCTAGGGTGTATTATATTTCACTAAATGGTTATCCATTAAGTTGATCAATGTATTTCGTGACACCAAAGTGATTATTGAATGGGATGCAGAGAATATTTTCTTTGATCCTCCTATATTTTCCTATTAGATGAAAAGGATTAGGAAGATGATTGGATTGTTTTGTGTGTTGACATTCACCCATATTTTCCAAGAACATAATGGAATTTTTGATACTCTATCTAGAGTTGGCCATAGATATCATCCTGAGAAGATCATCTACTCTGTCTTCATCAATGACAGCTATCATGGGACTAGGAAAATCTAGTTTACATGAATACGTTTTTGCAAAATGAGGACTTTTTTGTTTTTATTTCCATAATCAAAACTAGCATATTTCTCTTTAACTTGTAGTGGGCATATATGTAATTCCTATTGTTTTGGAATGTCTATATGACATGCTACATGGGATACATGGACTATATTGTTCACAAGGTCTTCTCTAGAGAATGGTGTTATATATATATATATATATATATATATATATATAACTTTTTTAGCTATGGTCACTTAAATTTTGAATATTGAATTGAAAATATTCATTTTCATTGATTAGTCCTTGGAAGAATTAATCTGAGACATGTTCTTCATGTTAGATTTAAAAGAGAATTTCAAAATTCTAATTTTGAATTTTTAGCTTCAAACTAGTCAAGTCGACCCTCCCTCAAGTCAAGTCGGTCCTAGTGTAGAGACACACCCATTCCCAAATGCAGAACAATATATAAAGAGCATTTGACCTCATAAGACACCACTCAACCACACATAAGCAAGAATTCTAGGAAGTTTTCAAGTGGCATATTCTGGGCATGCCCAAATTCTAGGCATATTATGGGAGGCCAAAGTTCGGCCCAAGCAGATTAAAAAGGGTCAAATATTGAAGGGCAAAATTTTGACTTGTGTAGAGAGTTCTTTGACAAAGTTTGACCATAACTTGTTGGACAATTTAATCTCATAGTTGACTAGCTACATTAAATGTATCTTTTGTTGAATTAAAAATTTTCTAGAAGGAAAAAGTTGTTGTGTTTTTCCCCAAGTGAGTTGTTTTAAGGTAAATGTTGTGTTTTCTTTGTGCATTGTGATCTCTACTATCCTTGTGCTTTTATGGTTAAATTTTTAAAGTGTAATTTTTTAATAATTATTTTGTTAAAAGAAAATCTACATCATAATATTTTTGCATTCTAATGTGACACAAAAATCAATCATAATCTTATATTCTACAACTTATATGTAACAACGTTAGGAATATTTTGGATTTAGGGATTGAAATTCTACATCAGCTACTTATTTTTGGAAAAAAAAAGGATAAGAATTTTTATTTTGAGAAAAAAAGAAAATCACATTGAATATACTCATTACTACATTTGATGATGGATTTTTTATATTTCATTCATATATATATTTTTGAAATTTAATGAAAATTGTAGCAATTTGTAATTTTTTACTAGTTATTGTGATTATTTTATTTAATTTTTGACATTCACAAATTTCACTTAATTGATATTTTAAGAAAAACATTAGTTAAGAGACATTTAATACATATCTTAATAAACATTCAATGTTTATAATTACAAATTTAGCATTTAATTTAATTTAATATTTCCCCTTAACAAATTTCACTTTATCGATATTTTAAGAAAAATAATAGTTAATACTTCTCTTAATCAAGATTCAATGTCTATAATCTCAATTTTAGTGTGCTAATATGATTTCAAACCTATTAATAGATGTTTGCGGATTTTTTTTGAATGAGTGAATACTTTTAACATGTGTGTTGACAAAGTTCATTTCCATGTTTTAAAACCCATTCACATGAAAGAAAGCAATCCTAACTTTTTTATAAAGAGTTGGATTTAGGAGACATAATATTATAAGTAACTTTTGTTACCTATAGTTGAAATTTTAAGTGGTTAAAATTTGTAAATATCATTCAAATTCAGAATTTGTGAAATTATTTGACTATATTCTTAATGTGTTTCAATCTTTGTTGAAATAGAAAACAATGTCAAATAATCCTAATTAAAATGTTGATGCTTCTCACTATTTGAGTCATACATAGAATGTAATTAAAGAAACATTGAATCTCACCATGAATGCCAATATTGTTGAAAGTAATTATTTTGCACATAAAAGCTATTGTGAAAAAGAAATAACCTTTCTATGGCACTAAAAAACCCCAATCAAAGTGTTGATGATTCTCATTACTTGAGTCTTACAAAGAATGTAATTAAAAAAACATTGACTCTCACCATGAATACCAATATTGTTGAATGTAATTATTTTGCACATAAAAATTATTGAGAAAAATCAATAACCTTACTCTTTGCATGTCATTAAAGAGGATACACATAATGTTGACATTATCTATTTCAAATATTTATTTTTACAAATGTTCATAATATTTTTTCACCTAAAAATATACTCACTATTTTAGTTGAAAAATAAACGTGTTAGGTGTATTGCGCTCATATCACTATCTTAGTTGAAAATGAAATACATTCTTTACCTCAAAAACCAAGATGCACACTATATCCATCACTCGATCAACCAAGGATTGTCAAAGCTATAAAAAGAATGAACTAGCTAAACAAGAGTAGAGGTTAAGGTAGCCCATTAAATTTCTAAAAAGTTTAGTTGCATTCTCTTCCATAGATCATTCGTAGAGTAGCAAATTCTTTTCTAACTAGTTTATAAGAAAACTAATTATGTATACAGTGTAATAAAATCTTAAAACAAAAATAGCTATGTAACTAAATTTCAATATGTGGTTCACCATCTACTCAAGTAAAAATAATGAAACTAAATATTCAAGTAGAAAATTCTTTTTTAACTAGTGTATCAGAAAACTAATTATATATACACGGTGTAGTAAAATCTTAAAACAAAAATAATTATATAACTAAATTTCAATATGTCGTTCACCATCTACTCAAGTAAAAATAATGTAACATTTACTCAAGTAAAAATAATGTAACTAAATATTGGAATAGCAAATTTTTTTCACTAGTTTATAAGAAAACTAATTATATATACAAAATAAAAATAACTATATAACTAAATGTCAATATGTAGTTCACCATCTAGTCAAGTAAAAATAATGTAACTAAATATCAGGAGAAAAGAGAAATTTCACCATAAAAAAGCTATTTAATCTAATTAAAAAAAAGACTAATTGGAAATTTGAGCTTCACCATTTACTCAAGTAAAGACAATGTGACCAAATATGAGGAGAAAATTCACAATATAAAAGACTAATTATAGTTGGTTTATCTCAACTTCTTGTTCCTTGAATGTGACTCTGCTCTCATCATCCGAATGTTTCAAAAGTCTTGAAACTGATTACCCAGAATGATATTTTGTATTAGCTGTTGTTCCAAGGTAAATTTGGAACTGTAAGAATTACCAGTTGATAAAAGTTTGGAAACCATTAAAAGATAGGAAAGGTGAAATTGGAACAAATGACCATACTGCGGATTGAAACCAGAATCTCAGGTTTCGTAGACCAGCCCCTTATCCATTAATTAATTAGTCTAATAACCAAAAATATAATTTATTCCATTTGCCTCGCTTCCTCTCAGACGCTGTCTAATTAGTTCCATATCTTACTGATGCTTCACTTCAGAGTGGGTTCTAACTGGCTAACTTTATTCGAGAACCGCAATTGGTTCACGAGCACAGATCTGGCTCTATCGCAATTGCCTGAACTTAACTCTTTGGAAAATATGTATGTGACCTTGTAGGATGATGTGCGCCCCATATCCACAGCCGATTGGGTTTGCTGCTCTGTCAAAATATCTTGTTAATTGTGTTTGCTGCTCTATCAAAATATTTTAGTGGAAAACAAAATATTAGTGAATAGGATTATTATAGGAAAATGAGAGAGAGTCAGCAATATATAATTCTAAAAATTTAAATGAATAAAACTGATTTCGTACCAGTTTTAATTGATGAGCAATTTGTAGAAGGACCAAAGTTTGTCACCTGGATTTGATCGTTCATCCGGTGGATAGTGGGATATAAGTCTTTCGAAACCTGCAAGTCAAGAAATTTTAATTTTTTTTTCATTGCACATTAAGGAGAGTAAACAGAGCTTTAAACTCTCTTTCATTGCTTGATTCTTGTGAGTTTGAAACATGCCAAATGGAAAATACCACTCATGCGATCCCATCCTTGATAGGATCATTCTTGTTGATGCTTGCCAGTTCTATCTCGCTAAAAATTTCAATGAGATGTGGATTTGCACAAGCCAAGCAATGCCATCGTCCAGCAGCACCCAGCCCAAAAGAAGAAGAAAGACACTAGGAAGCCAACCTCCCAGGCATGGGCATTCATGTAGGCGCGCACAAAACTCAAATTCAAATTTCAAATATCAAATAGAGACGCTAGGGGACGATAGGCCAGTGGCGCGGCAGATTTAAAATTCAAAATTTAGATTTCAGATCGTAGCTGGTCCATCCATGCTTTAATTGCATGCACGGTCTGGACAGGACGATGGCGACAAATTGAGATGTGGACGGTATAGGGCCTGTTTCGGCGGTCATCGGAAAATTAGGTAAACACGTCGGAGATATCGGATGTGATGTTGGATACATGTTATGGAATGCATGTAACACCATCCGCGCCCCCCATGACGTGCTCGCGACATACATAGATGGGCCAGCATTTAATACCTAATGTATGGCTGGTTAGCTCCAGCCAATCAAGATATCCAGTACAAAGTGATTTGACACATTTTCCATAACAGAAAGTACCGCTGAGTTATTTCAATTCGTAGACAAACCAGTAAGATGAACTGTGAATTGATGGCGTTTGTTGTACATGCCATAGTGCAAAGTACAAAAGTACAATGATGGCAAAATAAGGCTCTAATGAATAGAAATTTAAATAAATTAATTAAATCATTAATAAATAAATAAAAATATTATAATGTTAACATTGTGAAATACTATTTAATTTTTGGTCAACTACGAATTATTTGAAGGTCAAGGCATAAATCCAATACGTTATAACTTGTCGGCAGCAAGAATAATAAGAATGTAGGCAATTACAAATATTTTACAGTTTCAAGAAGCAAATATTTCAAGTGAGTGAACATTTTATTTAAGATGGAAATTCAAGTATTTTATTTATGGTTGAATTAGTGTAACACAAAAATCAATGCACATCGTCAATAATTTTTTTGTGCTTACACTGAAATCAATGCACACTATTAATCTAATTACTTTGAAATTTGTGTACATCATACATCTAACTGCATCAAATCTTGAATCAACATATGTACCGAAATCAATGCATATAGTGCAAACATTCAAATAGAATTAGAAATCAACTTCTAAATTGAAATCAATGCATCTAGTGCAAGCATTCAAATAGAAATAGAAATCAACAATTGCACTGAAATCAATGCATCTAATGCAAGCAATCAAATGGGATTAGAAATCAACATCTACACTAAAATCAATGCATCAAGTGCAAGTAATCAAATGGAATTAGAAATCAACATATACACCAAGATCAATGCATCGAGTGCAAGCAATCAAATGGGATTATAAATCAACAACTACATCAAAAATGTGTTAGGGTCCAACGCTAACCCCTTTATGTAATAAGCCCAAGGAGCATAGTCAGAGTCGTAATTAGTTAGTTGAGTGAATAAAGCCCCTAAGCGGTTATCCACATTAATAATAATGGTTGACCCACATTATAGAAAATGGACCACAATTAGTTATAAATGGGCCATATTTAATAAATAATGTGGTTAACATGTATTATGCAAGGGACCACTAGTAGTTAGGGTTTTGGATATCATAAAGCTATAAATAGTCGTAGATAGGAAGGGAAGAATCATTGAGTCTTATTATAATTGAGCTCTACTCTATTTGAGGTTGCCCCCTCGAAGAGGCAAGTGAACATTGTAATCTACTTATGAATAATAAAATATCTTTGCAGCTTGTCTCAATTCATGTGATATTTCTGTGTTTCTGGAAATATTGTTTCATATTTCTGGCATTTTGTTATTCTCGCAGGTCAAGTGCATAACAAGTGGTATCAAAGAACTCTTCAAGGCCATCTGTACCTCCAATTTTCGCAAAAAAAAATTAGGTTGGAGACGTGTTTCGGCGTATTTAAACCACACAATATGTCGTTGAGTGCATAAACCTGCAGATTTGGGGAGGCATGCATGCAGGAACTACAAGAGGTCGTCACACTTGTTGGACTCCCTTGTAACCCTTGTGGGTAACCCTTCGAGTAGTAGCGCATTAGACAGAACTACGCATAGAGTGCACTTCCATGTACCCTTGGATATATCGAAAGCCCCCTAAGATAACCTGAAACCTAACCTTAGATAAGCCATTGACCATATTGCTACTACAGTAAATTGAGAACAACACTTGGGGAGATAAGTCGCATGTACAATAGGGTAGTCGGGTAGTACAACTAGGGGTACGATCTATCCTCCTTAGTTAGTGCTCTGAAAGATTGGGTCGAGTATTATTGTTGGACCCCTGTGCGTATCACAATTTGTAGCACCTGACACTCCTTTGTGGCCATAGTTCCCTTAGTTATCTAAAGATCGTCCCTACCTTTTCATCCAAATCAGATCTAGCAGTTGGGGTTTGGTTGTAGCTGTATAGATCATATCCAACAGTTGGGGTTCTGCCGCCACAATATAGATCAGATTCAGTGGTTAGGGTTTTCACAACATATATCTGACTCTTGTGCAGTGAGGGATTTGGATGCCATAGTCTAGATCAGATTGTCACAACATATTTTGCAGTGCCAAAACTTTGGGGTTTCGATTACTATGGTCTGGGCCCAATTTTCGCAAGATATTTGGCAGTATTAAGCATTTTGGATTTTGACCACCGCAATATTGATTAGTTGGGAGTAAAACTCCTTTCGAGGTTAAAAATAAATAAAAATAAAAAATCCATCTCAAGACGCTTGCAAGAGACCTAGCCCATAAGATTTAGGACAACGAGTTAATCGCAATGGTACCATTCAACTGTAAGCCCCCACTTTTCATGCGGTACCAATCTTTTTCCTGACGTGGCTTCAAGTGACCCACATCACTAGACTCCTAAGCTTGCCCTCTTTGCAACCATATTACTCTTAAGTAAGCTCCAAATTTGACTAGGTCTAGTGTATGTACAGTACCAATTCTCAAGTTATGGCTGTAGAGAAGGTAGGAGAGAGAGTCAAAGCTTTCGAGAAGAGACTCGATACCTTCCAGGCACCCATCGACAAAATCACAGAAACATTGACTGCCCGGAAGATGTCTCGCAAACCCATAAGGGAAGAACAGAGTGTTGATGCCCATGTACAAGGAGAATATAGCCATCATATTCATTTCCATAGAGGTCACCAATATTCAAGCCACTGAACACGTAAGATAGACATGTACAAATTTAATGGCTCCAACTTGGTGGTATGGGTGGCACAAATGGAACAATATTTCCACCTTAACAATATCTAGGAAGATGAAACTAAACTACATGTGGGAGCTCTTTACTTGGACCAAGAGCGATGGCAGTGGCATCAGAAATGCTATCTAGGGAGGCCAACTTGGAACATGTTCTCAAAATCCATTTATGACCACTTTGATCGGGAATCTCACTTTCTGGGTCGTCTCACTAAGCTCAGGCAAACAAGTACAATACGAGACTACATTGCAACCTTTGAACAATTGGTCATCTAGACTGAAGGACTAGGAGATGCCTTTTACTTGGAATGCTTCATCAATGTCTTAAAGGAAGTTATCCAAGCCCATCCCAGAATTCATTACCAAACTACTTGGTTGGAAGCATGCAACAAGGCCTTAGAGGTAGAAGTCGCTTTAAATGCCCAATCCAATCATCCAAATTTCGTTGCACGGGCACGTCCCACCCCGGCTACGGGCCCCACCCAAACACTTAAGGTTCAAAAAGTGTCGCTAATAGAAATCGCCAAAAGAAGGAAACAACAACTCTGCAAGTATTCTGATGACAAATACTCCCTGGCACATAAATGCAAGGAACCAAAATTCTTTCAAATTGACACTATTGAAAAAAGCTCCACCGATGATGCTCCATCCACTAAAGTGACTGAGGAGGAAGAGGGTGAACCTTTAACATACCCATATAGTGATAGTCCAATTATGCCAAATGAGTCGGTCATCTCACTCCATACCCTGGTCGGCATTTCTTCTCCCCAGACTCTCAAAATCCAAGGTTTTATTAAACATCGACCAGTAGTAGTGTTAATTGATAGTGGCAGCACACATAACTTTGTCCATAAGAGAGTAGTAGAAGCAATTCATTGTTTTGTTAGGGCGGTATCTAATTTCCAAGTCCTTATCGCTGATGGGGGGACCATGAAATGTGAAGGCCACTGTGAAAATATTAAGCTTCAAATGGGGGATTATCACCTCAAAACCCACATGTTTGCCATTAAAATGGGTGGTTGTGACATTGTCCTTGGTGCTGAATGGCTTTGCACACTAGGCCCTATCACAATGGACTTCCAGGAGTTATATATGAGCTTTAAGCATAACGACCACACTCATACACTGCAGGGACTCCAAGCAGGTGCTCCTACTATCATTAACTTGCATTGAATGGAGAATCCTTTAAAAAAGGGCCATCATGGGATACTAACACAATTTAATGTCATTCATACCATTGAATCCGCTCCTCTTGCCATTCATCTCAATATGCTACAGGTATTAGATCGCCACCAGTAGGTTTTCGACAAATCTAAGGAGCTCCCATCCTCTAGGGGTGAACATGATCATAGTATCCCTTTGCTCACGGGTATCCAATCGCCAAATGTCTGCCCCTATCGATATTCTTTTGCCTAAAAGAATGAAATTCAAAAAAATCATCAAGTAAATCCTCAAATTCGATGTTATTCATCCCAACACCATCCCTTATTCATCTCTTGTGGTCGTGGTTCTAAAGAAAGCCGGTGAATGGTGCATGTGTCCAGACTTTAGGGCCCTTAACAAGCTCACCACCAAGGACATATTTCCTATCCCAGTAGTTGATGATTTGCTTGATGAACTACATGGTGCCAAATTTTTTACCAAACTGGACCTCCACTTAGGCTATCACCAAATACAAATGAAGGAAGTTGAAATTCCCAAGACAACCTTCCAAAATCTTGAAGGCCATTATGAATTCTTGGTCATGCCATTTGGTATCTGTAATGCCCCATCCACTTTTCAGAGCCTCATGAACCACCTTCTAAAATTGTGTCTCAAAAAAATTGTCCTGGTCTTTTTTTATGACCTTCTCATTGACAACATAACATGGGACACTCACCTTCAACATGTTGACCAGGTATTACAACTGCTCCAAGATCATAAACTATTTGTAAAGTTATCCAAATGTTCCTTTAGCATGGAAGAAGTAGAGTATTTGGGAGACATTGTGGGTCATGAAGGAGTGAGGGTTGATCCGAAAAAAGATTTAGGCAATGCAAGACTGGATCCAACCAAAAATATTGAAGAGTTTGAGGGGATTCTTGGGTCTCACGAGCTACTATTGCAAATTTGTACGCAATTATGGATGAATTGTCAGGCCCCTCACTAATCTTCTCAAGGAAAAAGCATTTATTTGGATTGACGCAACTCAATAGGCCTTTTTGGCTCTCAAACAGACCATGTGCTCCACTCTAGTATTGGCCCCACCAGACTTTACAAAGGTATGGGCGTTGGTGCAGTATTAATGCAGGAACGTAGACCACTGACCATACTTATTGGGGTGTCGTTTCCAAATCCGCATTGACCATCATAGCCTAAAATATTTCCTCGAGCAACGTTTATCATCACCACAAAATGTTGGGATATGAATATGAGATAATTTATAACAAGGGGCGTGATAATGTAGTGGTCGATACCTTATTGCACCAATTTGAGAATGAAGCCACCCTTTTATCCCTTTTTCTATCCATGCCATATTGGATTGAAGAGACCCGTTGTTGGGTCTTGAAAATGTCATTCATTTCCATTACACTTTCACTATTATGTCCATTATATCACCTCCATTTCACCTTCATTTCACTACTATGTGACCACATTCATCCCACTTTCATTATCATTGGGCCACATTTATGTTTTTCCAAACTTTTTTAATTCTCGGCCTTTTTAAATGAATTTGTGGTTAAAAATTAGAAAATAATGTGCATGTGCTTATACCTAACAAGTGGGTTGAGATTGTTGACATGTGTAGGTCAAAAGGAGGTTTCTAGAAGACCTTTATGTGGCACCCCAAGGCCAAATTCGAATTTGAGTGGAGAGAATCATGGGATCATGAGGATATGTGTCACATCTCCTAATTGTATTGAAACTCTAAGAAGACATGTGTCTTATCAGTTCCTATTTTGATTAGGACTCTAGAGGTAGAGGGAGAGATTCATGGAATCTCATTAATGAGATGGCTTCTCATATTTTTGTATAAATAGGAGATCTCTCTCCTTCATTTGTTAGCTTAGGTTGTAGCTTTTTGGTAGCCCTTTAGCTTGGAGCTTGTAGTTCTTCTTTGATGGTTTTGGAAAGCTTTGAAGAGCTTTGTTGTACTTTGTAATTTTGAAGAATTTGAATAAAGCTTTGATGTTCTCAACATGGAAGGAGATGTGAAGTAGATGTCATGGAGCACATTAGAATGTAAGGTAGAGTAGATTTTGTTTTGAAGTTTTGCTTTGATTTCATTCAAGTATGTCATTTGATTGCTTTCAAGTTTGATAGATTAGAGTTTCCATTCATGCAATTTTAATTCATGCAAGTGTGTTCAACCAGTTGATTGTAGATTAGTTTTTCTTTATATTTTCTTGTATTTGCTTATTAGATCATTCTCTCATGCTATATGATGATGATTTCCGGAGCCTTTAGTTGATAACTATTTTTTTTTTCCAAAGAAAAAAGCGAACTTTTTATAAACAAAATAAAAAGTTACAAAGTATATGCCTGAGCATTCTGTTTGCTATATGAAAGATCATAGAGCTACTGCAGTTCAAGAGCTGCCTTTTCTGTCCAACAAAAAACAGTAAAAATAGTTGATAACTAATTTGCAAGTAGTTGTTGGCAAAATTGGCGAAGCATTATGATTGTGGATGGGAAAGTTAGATAGTTTAATGTCATTCTCTCATGCTATATGATGATGATTTCCGAAGCCTTTAGTTGATAACTAATTTGCAAGTAGTTGTTGGCGAAATTGGCGATACATTGTGATTATAGGTGAGATGATTGGCTTTGCTTTTCATGAGTGTGCAATTAGATAGTTTAGATGTCATTTATTTCATGCTATATGATGATATTTCCGGAGCCTTTAGCTTAAACCCATTTTAGAAGTTAATTGGCGAAATATTGTGATTATAGGTGAGATGATTGACTTTGCTTTTCATTAGTGTGCAATTAGATAGTTTAGATGTCATTTCTTTCATGCTATATGATGATATTTCCGGATCCTTTAGCTTAACCCCGTTTTAGAAGTTAATTGGCGAAATATTGTGATTATAGATGAAGTAATTGGCTTTGTTTTTTGCTTAGTAGGATACTCATTACATAAGTTCATGTCTCATTGAGTCTTTTTAATTAGTTAAGAACAAAATTAGCGATATGTGAAGTTATGAATGGGACTTGATTTGTTTTTCTTTCTTTCTTTTCTTAGATATTTTGCCGGCTTAGATTAATCTAACTCTTCAAAGTTTTGAGTTGTTTCATTTTCTCTTTTATTTAGAAACTAGATTCTAACATAAGAAACAAAAACCCAAAAACAACATAACCTATAAAACAACGAAGTAAGAAAAATGTAACTGAGCACATATGGTGCACAACACTTCATCAGTTTACGATTCCTGGATTGATAATTTATGTAAAGCAATTTCGGATACTAAATTGACTGAACATTTTGGCGCTGTTGCTTGGGAAGTGTAAATAGGAGACCTTATTTCTTACATCTAAAAAAAAAATAAAAAATTCTTGAGTATGTTCTCCTCCTGCACTTTGTGTAATCTGGAGGATCAGAAAAAGAATTGTTATGTTAAAAAAAAAAAAATGGGACAAAATAAACTTCATCATTTCATTTGATTCAAAAAAAAAAAAAAAAAACCAATTGTTTTGATAGGTTCAGTTGTCCAAGATTGACTAGTTATGGTTTGTAGTGGTCCTCAAAACATTGTGTCCTATTTTAATAAGATTCTGCAAATTAGTTGTGGAACGTAGGCTGATTCTGCAGCTAACTGTGAATTCCGCAGCGAATTCCAAGGTTTGGCAGGTTACAGGCATCCAATGAAGAAACCAACCACATGGGTATCTCTAGAATCATCCTGACATGGATCCTATCCTAGTCACCCAGCCCAGATAGATAAAAAAAAATCGGCTTAAGACCTCAGTCAAAGTCCTGTTTTTAGCATATTTACCTTGAAGTCTTTGCTGCCTGAAATTGAAAATTATTAATCATTTTTATAGAATTTCACAATTTCAGAGAAGAAAAAAAAAAGGAAACAACCAATGGCTATCTCTAATCATAGTTTTCACTGTGGCCTCAATAGAATATCTGCATTCCTGTCTGAGCTTTGGCCTTGAAACAAACCTACAAAATCATAATATATATATATATATATATATATATATATATATATATATATATATATGCAAAAGCTTCCTCTAGTTGTTTGCCTGACTCTTGTAATCAACAGCAGCAGGCCAATGTTAGTGAAAATCCTCCGTTTAGCCGGAACATCCCAACTAAGACCATACCTATATGGAGATGCCTGCCAACATTTATGAGAAAATCAGTGGCCTTCCAATATTGTATACCGGTTAGTTTTTATGGTGCAGGACTTTTGCAACAAAATTGTGAACACAAGAAGACTCTAGAAACCAAGCTGCTTTTCATTATTCGCATCCGTGGTATTAATGATATACATCCAAAGACATGGAAGATCTTACAGCTACTGCGTTTGAGGCAGATCTTCAATGGCGTCTTCTTAAAAGTGAACAATGCAACTATGGATATCTTGCAGAGGAGTGAAACATATGTGACTTATAGCTATCCTAATTTAAAGAATATTAGAGAGCTGATTTACAAGAGAGGTTATGGAAAGGTAAACACGTAGAGGATTCCTTTGACAAACAACGTCGTTATTGAACAGGTTTTGGGTCAGTATGGAATCATGTGTATTAAAAACTGAGTGGAGGTTTTTATGAATCGTTGAAGGTTCCAGACACTCCATATTGATTAAGGTTATGCGCATTCCAAAATACATTACCCAAATTCTTCAGCCCTATCATTGCGCCTGTGTAATACACCTAACAAAAAAAACGTCAAACTTTGAATATAAATTCCAGCCAAAAGAAAACAAATCAGGAAAAAAAACATGGGTTTTTTCGGCAATAGGGTCAATTAGATAACCAATAAATAGTTTTAATAAATTTGAAGTAGTTTGGGAGATTTTCGCAGTTCTTTGAAGCCCATTTTTGCAGGCCGCGAGAGGAAAAAACGGAATTCGAATTAATAAACTGGCTGATTGATTTAATTTGGCTGCTTAGAGAGGGGAATTTCTATTTGGAACCAACTATGTGCTGAAAATCAATCATGATTACACGTCTCTTGTTTTAATAATTCATCTAACACTTGTTTAACAATAATCTCAATTGAATACGATTTTGTTTAACTCCATTACGTGAATCAGTTGTATACGGCTCTTCACAGCTGATTAATAAGACGTGGCAAATTATTCAACATGGCAAAGTATTCAAAGTCGTTGTTAAGGATCTCAAGGTGGTTACGTGGCATCTGATTCCAAGAATGATCCAGCAGAGTGATTGGGAATGGAGGATTGCGTGTTGCATTTCAAAACTGATGGTTTATTGTCTTTTAGCTGCGGAATGCAGCTTGATTCCACAGCTAACCGACAATTCCGTAGCCATTTTCATACTTTTGTAGGTTACAAGTGTCAAGGGACGAAATGAGCCACATGGGTAGCTAGGAAAATGTCAGTACATGGATGGTGTCCTATTCATTTGATCCAAATCGATGAAAAGGTTCCCGGTTAAAGGAAAGTCAAGGTGTGTGTTATCACCAAGTCGCCTCATGTAAAAAAAAAAACAATTTTGGATTAATGAAATGAATAAGTTATTTGCTCACTTTTATGAAGGTATTGATTAATTTTGGACTAATGATGAAAGATGAATGGCTAACTTTTCATTCAAGATTTAGCTATAGAAACTGTGTACATTCCGCGGTTAAAGTCCAATTCCGTAGCTGAAAAACCTCATTGTTCAAATCAGCGTAACTTTCTCATATGAAATCAGATTTTGATGATTCAAGTATCATTGGAAAGATCTCAACAAGATCTACACAATGAGAAATCCATCATTAGAGTTTGAAATGGTAATTAATGAAATAAATTGCTGAAAAGAAGCAACATTCAACTTGAAGCACCGATTCCAAAGCATGTATAAATTCTTTTGATTTTTCCTTTGAGAACTTGTTTCATTAATACAAATTCTTAGTTTTGTGTGTAAATATCATAACTAGAGAGATTGATCACCTCTCTCCTTTGATAATCTTACATTCCATTGCAGAAGAAGTATTAGTTTTTTTTAGCAAGTTCCAAGAGGAAGGAAAAATGACTACAAGAGAATGGTGTCTCTTTAAGAGACCAATTTGTTTCATAAGAGGATGATCAACAACAAAGAGGAAATATGTTGATGCAAAATCAAATCCAAACACTTGAAAAAATTTCAGATACTATTGTCTCCATCACATCCATACCTCATAATAAACCATTCACCTCATTTCACTTCATATTTTCCATTTACATTCACATACACTTTCCATCTCTTTTTGTCCATTCATAACCCACAAATAAAAGCAAGAGGCTCATTCACATGCTTATTGCCCATTGCCATTTTCCATTTTCATCTTCCCTTTCCTGTCATTTTCATTTCGCAAATAAGCCCTGCTTCAATGCAAATTATTGAGTCCATAGTCCTTTGAGTCTAAGTTCTTTATAAAGACACCTTGAGGCTTGCATGCCTTAATGGCAAGTTCTCATACTGACAAACAATGGAAATACATTAATTTCCCTTGTTCATCAGGTCTTATAGGTGACTCGACATCGACAAAATTATTCATACCTAGCAAGATGTGTTTGAGCATCTTGACTTTCATTGTCATCAATGGTGAGAGTTCTCGTGTTGACTAGTGGCATCCATTAATGGCCACTAAGTCAACAATTTCCTGCTATGTTCAACATCAGAACATCTTTTCACATAGTATGAATTGTGCCAATGAGTTTTGAAGACATAAAGACTATCATTTTCAGCATTTTGGAGCAGATTCAACAAGTTTTAGTAGAAGCAATAAAAATTCATTTTAACTCTTTATCCATGACTCTTCTTGTTCAGCCACTTGAAGAAGAATATGATCAGAATTTTGCAGCCACCACACATACAACTCATCCATTCCAAAGGGTAAGTTAAGGTACGTCATTTTCTAACTTTTGACTATAGAATTCCATAAAAAGCTAGAATGATAATTGTTGGAAAAACATTTCTCTTCCTCATTTCATAAAATTGCCAATACCATCAGTTGGGGGGTGGGGGAATACATTCATCTTTGTTATGAAACCAACTCAAGAAAAGATAGAAAAGATAGATGAATGCCTTAGAATTCAGTCTCTTTGAGGGGGCAACCTCCTTTACATTACATAAATGAACAATTCTTGGATGATACAAATGAAAATACCTCATTTCTATATATAGGAGTCTAAGGGGTCATAACATAATCAGAGCCGACATAACAATAATAATGTAAGGGCACAATAATAACAATAGTGGGCTTCTATGGGGCACAATAGTAACAATATGGGCACTACATGGGTACAACAATATAATAAGTGGGTTATACTAATAACAATAAGGGGTTACACTAGTAGTATAGGGGCCTAACATGCCCCTCTCCTTCAAAAAGTGTTGTCCTCAACGCTTTAGTAGTTCTTGATGCTTCTGTATAAAATTATTGTCCTCCCATGTGGAATTTTCAGCGGGTAAGTTCTTCCACTTGATGAGATACTCTAAAATTGATCGATTTCGTAGCTGTCGGGTTCTTATTTCCGTGACTGCTCCAGGTTCCAATATGATTTTTCCTTCCTCTTCAATTTCTGGCAATATTGTTTGAATTGAGATCTTTTGCAACTTTTGAATAAGTGGCCATACTTCTTCGTCCTTCTTCCATTCATCCCTTGCTTCGTTTATCCAATATGGTTGGATAATATAAATAGCACAAAACAATGCTTCCACATCCTCATCCTTGAAGAGTCTTCCCATTCGGTAAGGTCGCCAATTTTTAAGTGCATGTAGTATTGCCAACATTTCCTTCTCACAAATAGCTTGCTTGAGATGTGGCAGTAAAAATACCCAATCAACTACATCAAAACATTTTTCACTACGATGTTGATCTACCTGTTGTTTCGTTTGATTTTGCACCGAAGTGGCATTATCCTTTAAAAGTTGGAGAACTTGTTGTTGATGCTCGATGTGATCTTTCACTGCTTGAACCTTTTTCTTCTTGATATGTCCTTCTATCTCTAGAGTTTGAGGAGTGGTAATTTCTTCCAATCCTTTACAAGATATGGTCGGATTTATTTCTTGATGCTTGATGTGATCTTTCACTTCTTGAACATTTTTCTTCTTGATACGTCCTTCTATATTGATAGTTTGAGGAGTGGTAATTCAAACAATGAATTATAAGATATGGTTGGATTCATTTCTTCTTTCTCGATGTGATCTTTCACTTCTTGCACCTTTTTCTTCTTGATATGTCCTTCTATCTTGAGAGTTTGAGGAGTGGTAATTCTTGCCAATGCTTTACAAGATATGTTCTGATTCATTTCTTCTTTCTTTGGGGTCGGGTCCTGGCATATATCCTCTTCTTTTGATGTTTCTTCATCCTTTTCTTCCTTCTCTTCATACTCTATGTAAAATAATTTCTTCTCAGCACACTTATGACCTTTAGTGCATTTGCTATCATAATTGTAACAAAGCCCTTTTTCTCTTTTTTCTTCCAATTGTTGTGGTGTAACCCTTGTAGGTTGTGGAAGGATAGGAGAAACAACACGTCCATGTTTATAGTTGTGAGGGGTAGACTTCCTTGTTGCCATAATTTTACTTTCAAATATGTCACAAAGCCTTTTTGCTCTTTCGAATTGTTGTGGTGTTGCTCTAAAGAAGGTGTTGCTCTTTGTATCCTCATAATGTGCTATCATTTCCTCCGTGAGAATTGACCACATAACAAGTTGTTTACGAGAACAAAGCCTTTTATACCATAAAAATTGATCTGGTTCTAATATGAATATGCAATACATACCTTTTGTAACAGTGGTACACCATGTGGATCAAAATATTGCTCCATCTGAAGTATCCAATTTACCGGATCCTTGCCATCAAACTTCCTCATCTTGCTTTTCTTGATTTTAGGACCTCGATCTTGAAACGACGGTAACTCTGTACTTTCTGATATTTAAGTTCTGAAATTGCTACCCATAGTATCCCTCTGTGTCCTCTTTCCAATGCCACCAGTCTGATCCAAATTGGATTCTCCCAAGATGACCTAATTATAGACCTTTCCAGAAGAGCAAACTTGTATGAAGTGCCACATGTCAATTTTTTCGACCTATGAATCTGAAAAATGCATACAAGAAACTACAGTCCGTCCTCTTTCTGTAACTTCTCATGAAATTTCAATCCGATCCTCAGAGAGAAAGTTATGACGATTTTCCCCAGGTCTCCTGTTTTGAATGTAATTCAGGAGTCTGCAAAAAGACCAAATTCCTCAGATCATATCTCCACAAATATCGTTAAAAAAGCTCTGAAATTCGGACCCAAGGTTCAGCGCAATTTCTTCTCAAATGGGTTTTTTTTGCGACTTCTGAAACGTCATAGAAAAAAAGTTATAGCGAAAATGCCATGATGACCTGTTTGGAGCAGCGAAACCCTAGAATCCAAAGCTCTGATACCAAATGTTATGGAACCAGCTCAAGAAAAGATAGATCAACGCCTTAGAATTCAGTCTCTTCGAGGGGGCAACCTCCTTTACATTACATAAATGAACAATTCTTGGATGATACAAATGAAAATACCTCCTTTCTATATATAGGAGTCTAAGGGGTCATAACATAATCAGAGCCGACATAACAATAATAATGTAAGGGCACAATATTAACAATAGTGGGCTTCTATGGGGCACAATAGTAACAATATGGGCACTACATGGGTACAACAATATAATAAGTGGGTTATACTAATAACAATAAGGAGTTACACTAGTAGTATAGGGGCCTAACAATCTTCATATCTTGCCATGTCCATATCACATTCAATAGCCCACATACTTCCAACATATATTAACTATTACATTGTTGTTATGAGCATACAATGGCTTTTCCAAAAGTGCTTAAAGGATAAATTGAATACAAACACAATCATGGTTGTCACACAAGAACTGACCATCATGCAATACAATAAAGATATACTTTGCAACAATAATCAAAATATCATTATGCAAAGTTCAAAGATCAAAATAGAATGCAACAAAAAAAATGGTTTTAACACAAGAACCAACCATGTTGCAATTCAAGTAAAACACTTTGCAAAAATATGAAGTTATCAAATGATATCATGCAAAGTTAAGCCAAAGCTCAAGGATCAAAAGAATTAATGTAATATATATTGCATGAGGACATGCAATAGCTTCAGTTGGGGGTATGTTGGGTCTTGAAAATGTCATTCATTTCCATTACACTTTCACTATTATGTCCATTATATCACCTCCATTTCACTACTATGTCACCACATTCATCCTACTTTCATTATCATTGGGCCACATTTATGTTTTTCCAAACTTTATTAATTTTTAGTCTTTTAAAGTGAATTTGTGGTTAAAAATTAGAAAATAATGTGCATATGCTTATACCTAACAAGTGGGTTGAGATTGTTGGCATGTGTAGGTCAAAAGGAGGCTTCTAGAAGACCTTTATGTGGCACTCTAAGGCCAAATTCGAATTTGAGTGGAGAGAATCATGGGATCATGAGGATATGTGTCACATCTCCTAATTGTATTGAAACTCTAAGAAGACATGTGTCTTATTAGTTCCTATTTTGATTAAGACTCTAAAGGTAGAGGGAGAGATTCATGGACTCTCATTAATGAGATGGCTTCTTATCTTTTTCTGTAAATAGGAGATTTTTCTCTTTCATTTGTTAGCTTAGCTTGTTAGTTCTTAAGCTTGTAGCTTTTTGGTAGCTCTTTAGCTTGGAGCTTGTAGTTCTTCTTGATGGCTTTGAAAAGCTTTGTTGTACTTTATAATTTTGAAGAATTTGAATAAAGCTTTGATGTTCTCAACATGGAAGGAGATGTGAAGTAGATGTCATGGAGCACATTAGAATGTAAGGTAGAGTAGATTTTGTTTTGAAGTTTTGCTTTGATTTCATTCAAGTATGTCATTTGATTGCTTTCAAGTTTGATAGATTAGAGTTTCCATTCATGCAATTTTAATTCATGCAAGTGTGTTCAACCAGTTGATTGTAGATTAGTTTTTCTTTACATGTTCTTGTATTTGCTTATTAGATCATTCTCTCATGCTATATGATGATGATTTCCGGAGCCTTTAGTTGATAACTAATTTGCAAGTAGTTGTTGGCGAAATTGGCGAAACATTATGATTATGGATGGGAAAGTTAGATAGTTTAATGTCATTCTCTCATGCTATATGATGATGATTTCCGGAGCCTTTAGTTGATAACTAATTTGCAAGTAGTTGTTGGCGAAATTGGCAAAACATTGTGATTATAGGTGAGATGATTGGCTTTGCTTTTCATTAGTGTGCAATTAGATAGTTTAGATGTCATTTCTTTCATGCTATATGATGATATTTCCGGAGCCTTTAGCTTAACCCCGTTTTGGAAGTTACTTGGCGAAATATTGTTATTATAGGTGAGATGATTGGCTTTGCTTTTCATTAGTGTGCAATTAGATAGTTTAGATGTCATTTCTTTCATGCTATATGATGATATTTCTAGAGCCTTTAACTTAACCCCGTTTTAGAAGTTAATTGGTGAAATATTGTGATTATAGATGAAGTAATTGGTTTTGCTTTTTTGCTTAGTAGGATACTCATTACATAAGTTCATGTCTCATTGAGTCTTTTTAGTTCTTTAAGAACGAAATTGGCGATATGTGAAGTTATGAATGGGACTTGATTTGTTTTTCTTTCTTTCTTTTCTTAGATATTTTTCTTGCTTAGATTAACCTAACTGTTCAAAGTTTTGATTTGTTTTATTTCCTCTTTTCTTTAGAAACTAGATTCTAACATAAGAAACAAAACCCCCCAAAACAACATAAACTATAAAACAACGAAGTAAGAAAAAGGGTTAACGAAGCACATATGGTGCACCACACTTCCTCAGTTTATGATACCTGGATTGATAATTTATGTAGAGCAATTTAGGATACTAAATTGACTGAACACCCGTCCTGAATGGTTCTACCACCCCTCTCTATCCCATCTCATTAAAATATTAAGAGCAGATGCTAATTCCTCAGAGGACTACCCTTAGAAGGATGAGGTTCTTCACTACAAAGATTTGGTAGTGTTATCCCCAACCTCCACCCTCAAAACCCACATCTTGGAAGAGCTACACTCCTCTTTGGTTGCAGTACATTTAGGCTTTTAGAAGACTTATGCATGAGCACGTCGCTCTTTCTTTTGGACTGGCATGATGAACGACATTCTTATTTTTTTCATTGAATGCGAAGTATGATAGTGTAACAAAGGGGAAACGACCAAGCTACCAGGAACCTTACAACCATTGCCACTCCTGGTTTATGTCTAGACAGATGTTTCCATGGATTTCATTATAGGTCTCCCAAAGTCAGGCAACAAAGTAGTCATTATGGTGGTCGTTAGTAGACTTTCCAAATATGCTCATTTTTCATGTTACCACACCCATTCACCCCAGCATTAGTGGCTCAAGTTTTTATGGACCAAATCTTCAAACTACATGGCATGCCGACTTCCATTGTTTCTGATCAAGACCCCACTTTTATCGGCAAATTTTGGTAGGAACTTTTTAAGCTACAGGGCACGCAATTCCAACTCAGTACAACTTATCATCCCCAAACCGATGGTCAAACAAAATCAGTCAACAAATATTTAGAGACCTATTTGTGGTGCTTCACTTCAGATAAGAAACATCAATGGGTACAATGGTTGCCTTTAGCTGAATGGTGGCATAATACTAATTATCATGAAGCCACCAAGATGACACCATATGAGGTAGTGCATAGCCAAATCCCACCTTCACCATCTTCTTATATCCTCAGATGTTCCAAAGTACATGCAGTGGATCAACTCCTGCAGAACTGTGCCACCATGATTGCTCATCTCAAAGATAATCTACGTCAAGCATAGAATATAATGAAGCAACAGGTAGACCAACATTGTTCTGAGTTGCAACAACCCTGGTTAAAAATTCATGTAAAAAAAATAGAAGACCAAGGTCATGGGACACATATTCCAAGCTTAATGGTGGGAAAAACATCCTAATGGGTGTTCATTTGGTTTATTAATGGATATGGAAATTGGAAAAGACAATGATAAAGGCTTTGGAAAGGCAAAGTGGCATTAATTGGCATTTTATTTATGAAAATGAAGGAAAATAATGGAAAATTGAAGAAAATAGAGGCCTCGATGATAAAAAAATCTTTTGAGGACCAGTTCATCGACTTTTTTCAGTTCACTTATGGCTCTCATTCTATTCTCTCACTCTCATACTCTTAGACACTTAGAGTTTTCTTGGAGCACTCTTGGAGAAGTGCGGCATACATTGGATTTGGAGGAAGAAGGCAAAGGAAAGCAGGAAAGCGCAAGGGGACAACGGGATCAGCGACTACGGCTGGATTGTTTTGCAGGTATCGAGTTGCATGTATGGTTTCCTTGTTAATTTTGGCATGCATTGAACATGCATGTAGTTTGTTGGCTATGAGTTATCATTGACATGGAGGATTGCTTGGATTGACAGTGGTTTTACCTAGCCTTGCCATTTCCTGGTTAGTCATGGTGTTGTGGGTGTCTTTCCTTTTGTTTTCTGGTTGGTTCTTATGTTCCTTATGGTTGTGGGTTGAGTTACTAGTTCCTGGAAGCCTTGGTTGGAAAAACACTCTAAAAGCCCTTGGTGGGTTGAGTTGCTAGTCATGGAAGCCCTGGTTGGATAAATGCTCTAGAAGACCGGTGACAACTGTGGGTTGAGTTACTAGTCCTGGAAGCCTTGGTTGGAACAAATGCTTTTGAGCCCTTGACAACTTGGGTAGAGACCAATCTAGTGATGATTAGTGATGTCCAATCGTGAGGGGAATCATTGAATGAGGGTTCAGTTGGTTTGGCCTCTGGAAGCCTTGGTTCAGTTTTGTTTGGTTTATTCCATGAGATCCCACATTCATGCTTGGAATATGGCACAGAGGTGACTAGCTGAAAGAGAGATTTGGTTTAGCCTAGTCTATGGTTGGGTGGTTCGTGGAAGTCCCAAACCTAGTTTCATTTTGCATATGTTAATAAGAGCTCCTTTCTTCTTGTATTTGATGGGTAAATATACTTGTTTATATGTGGTTCGTATGGTTGTTATATCCTTGTTATTTATGTTGGTTATATGTTGTTTATGAGCATGCTTTATGACAGTGATGATCTATGGCTCACATCATGTTTTGATTTGTAAACGAATGAACAATGAATATATGACCTAATATATGATAATGTAGCTAATGTGATAAGGCATCAATGCTTCTTAGCGATTCTCAAATAAGTATGAGACCCCTATGCTCAGATTTGTTGTTATGGCTTGTAGAATGCATATTAGTGACATGTTTGATGAAATGTATGTCAAGGATAGTAGGGGTCTAGTCAATTCTTTGTTCAAGTACTTGCATAAGTATCATTGCTTTGATGTTATTTCTCATTTCTGAAAGTTTCATGAGGTTTTGGGCAGTGGCCAGAGACTTGGCCCTAAAAAAATGGCACAAAATCCAGGGTCGCTGGCTCTGAACTAGCTAAAAATGTCCCCAGTCGCTGGCATGCCCTTGTTGTAGGCGAAACTGGAGGGTCCCAGTCACATGCATGCCCATGTCATGGGAGCGACTGAGGCTCTAGGTCAGTAAGATGTCAAGTTACCTGAGGGGTTGGTCACTTGGAAGGGTTGGTTGGCTCCTAAGGTTCTGTAGCATGTGTAGAAGGTTAGATTGGTTGTGTTTTGTCGATTCCACTTCCTTAATTGTACATGGGGAGTTTAATCAGATCATAGTAACCTCTCGTCACATGTTTACCCCAACAGACCGGTTAACTTGGGTAAATGTGGGAGGAGGGTCGTTACAGGTTGGTATCAAAGCAGGTTCTATTCTTTTTAGGGAATGTCTGGTTCTATTCTCTTTGGGTGTTATTTGATACCACAAAGTGGTATTAGAGCATGGTTCAAGCCTTGGACTGGATGGGAAGAATGTGGTCGTCATGCATGCATGAAGGTTGTATATGTGTTTGTTTTGCATGCATGGTGGTGGTCCTTGTTGCAGTTGTGTCGCCATGTGGAAGTTGATGGTGTTGTTGTTGGATGAGATCGTCGTGAGTGCATGTCAATTATGCATTTTTTATGCATGTCAGTGTTTATATGATGTTATGCATGCATTTTCATGGGCATGCTTGTTGTGCACGAGATCATTGTATGCATTTTAGGTCATCATGATGTTGTTGGTCGTTATGATACTAATGTGTTGGCTGAGATAGAGCAGGAGATGAAGATCATCAGAGTGAGGTTGCGGTAATAGAATTCGGGGTAAGAGAAGATCATCATAAAGGTTTGTATGTTTGGTATGTGGTTAATGGTTGTTATAAGCATTAGGGTAACTTATATGCTTGTCATTCCATTGTATTGTGGTTACATGTATGATAGATGTTAGTTAATTGGTGTGATCATATGTACATGTGTTAGTTAGTCATGCATGGTAGTTAACTTCTTGATATATCCATTGCAGTCATATGCATGATGGTATGGTGATTGCAACTGAGGTCTTGATGTTATTATGTTTTGTGCTAATTTGAATTGACTTATGCAGATGGTTAGGGTTATGACATTCAGGTATGATTTGACATATTTGTGATATTATGTTGTATTAATCTAGACTGACTGTGCATATGTGATTGTTATGCATGAATGACAATTGTTTATGAGTTTATGATGTGAACATGTTAGCTAGTTATTATTATGGATATCATGACCTTAATTATGTTTGAGTTGATATATTGTGAAGTTATATTGTGCTAATTTAGATTGATTGTGCAAACAAGATAACCTGCCCTGAGATACCTTGAGGTATGTGTTTGATTATGTCATATATTTGGTTACTTGACATGGTATGTTTACAGGTCATTTGAATGTTTGAATAATTGCATGATATGAGTATGTGTCTATGAGATTGCATGAAGAAATGATCTTGTTTTAAGATGGTTGTACTAATGCATTATGTGTCGAGAAAACTGATATGTACTTGAGCGTAAGTAGGTGATGGTTGTAGCATTATGTATTATGATTAATGGCTGTGATTTGACTATTGATTATGACATCATTGATTAGTCTTGGTAAAGGTTGATTTCAAATACTAGATATGATGTCTTGATCTTTGGAACATGTGATTGACATGTGTGAGTAGTTGCAGGGCAACCTGCTTGGTATTAGCATGACAAGGTACATGGCAAGACTCAATTGCAACAAGCTAAAGGTAAAATGAAGGCATTGGGTAAGAATTCATTTGGCTATGTTTGGAAACCGCAATTCCAAACGAGTGAGTTATTTACATACATGAATTTTTCTTAACCCTAATTTGTTTGAAATTACGTGGATATGTGCTATATTCATGGACATGTATTGATAGGTATAATAGTTGGTGTCTAGTTATAGCTAGATCTGTTAAGGGAATTGGAGTCCCTTGAGAAATGGCATGAATGTGTTCAACTACAAGGCAACGTGCTTGGCACAACAAGGTAAGATAGCTAGTATATTGTACATTTATTTATGCGTTGACAATTATGTGTTTATGGCAGTATGATGTAGGGGATTGCATGGCAGGGAGTTCTCTTAACCTTGACCTTATGATATCTGGTATTTATGCTGTAATCATGATTATGGTGATGCACATATATATGTGTGTGTGTGTGACAAGATCATGATTGCTTTATGCTAATTATTATATTTATGTATGCATGTATGCCATTGTCTAATAGGGTTGTGAGGGGTCATTCTTATGGAGGAAAGATTGTTTATGCAGATGAATGGCATGAAGAGGTTCCTAGTCTTATGAGGAATCAAGTGGGAAAAGAAACCCAGACAAATCTACAAGGTCAATATCACGTGGATATGAATTGAAAATATGTGTTTATACTATGTCTATGTTTACATTATGGATAGGTAATTAGTGAGCCCTGGTATTGCACCAAGAGTGTTGCAACTCCCAGGGGCTCCTCAACTCTATTTATCAACCTGGGGTTTGTACAAACTTTGAGGTGATAGTGTTATATACAAAGCAGATGGAATTATACTCATGCCACCCTCGACTAGGTCATTTGATCATTAGGGCTCCAAGACCATTCTTCTACTAAATTAGGGAGGGATTAACTACTATGTAGAAAAAGTAAATGTTTTTCAAATCTAACTTGTAGATGCTACCAACTTGTAAATGCCACTGAATCAATTCATGAAAGAACACAAGAGTTATGCTACATGCAAAAAGGAAACTACACTAATTACAATAAACCATATAGCTATCAAATTCACTTGTAAACAAAAAAATATTCTACCAACTCATAACTCAAGATTTCATGCATCATCTATCTAATTCACATTTGCATATAAAGTAATGTTCTGCTTGTGCCAAATATGTGATAAAGAAACTAATGTTATTCTCTCTTGCAATGAAGGAAAAAGGATGGTTGGAATGGCTTAGGTGCTAGATTTGATCATGGAGTCCAAGTTGGGGGGTCAACCTACTCCTAAACTAAGTCAAACTTGCATTACAAGTCAAAACAAGGGCAAAACAGGCTGCTACAGGCATGCTATATGAAGATGTTACAGGAACCCTTTATTTCTACAAGAAGGCCTATAATGTTACAGGAAGGTTTACCGAGAGGGTTTGGAAGGTAAGAACGATGAGATAAAGGGATGAAAAGGTGGATGGAGGTTGTGGTAGATGGGTGAAAGGTGACCAACACCCCTAGCCAAGCTCAACACTTCAGGAAGGCCAGTTTTGGACTAAGAGGGTTGCTCATGGTGACCTAAAAGACAGAGCTCAAGAACAATATTTGAGATTCATCAAAAGAGAGTGGAGAAGTCCTAGATGGAGATGGTGAAAAGGCCCCTTACTTGCAGATCCAATAGTCTTGCAACATCACATGCACATGCTCTCTTATCATTCATAGAATATAATAACCAATGGTGGAAAAGATGAGTTGAATTTAGAAATTATTTAACTTATTATTGGCTTATTGGGCCCTGACCCAGGTTTGAAAGAGTTTATTAGCCAAACAAATCCCGCAGCTACTGGCCCTTTCGGCAACAGCCCGCGGAGCACGGACTGAGATCTCACCTGAGGTAGCAAGGGAGGATGTTGGAACTAGGTTTCCACACCCTTAGGATGTCTTGATGTGGTCTGGGGAAGGCGTGACCCGTTCTGCTACCTCGCGTCACTCTGTACTGTTGTCGGGCTTACGCGGAGATCCGCAGAGGTGCGGTTTCTTATTAATGAATTTATTATAGAGTTACTCTACTTCTTATGGTCTTTAAGCAAACATTTAACCATAAAACCCAGTACACACAATTATAATTCTTAAAGACAGTGAATAAATTTAGAAAGCTATTTTATAAACCAGAACATAACCAGATCCACAATATTTCAGAATCAACACAATATTCCAGCACCAACTTATCTTTATTAATATTTCTTTTGATTCAGTACAATCCACTTCCTGCCCTGCGCACATAACTGCAGAGCCTCTATCCAACCACTACACCCTCGACCCAGACGTACAGACTCAGAGCATAATTACTCGCAAAAACCCATAACCCATCAGATCTCGTCAAAAAACTGCTTTCTACCCTTAGAGCCTCGCTCTATTTATACATTCCCATGGTCCGTAGACCATGGGCAGGCCGACTTACTTCCTATTATTCTATATTATTTTTGGGCGGACAACCCTTGACTCGACCTCCTACATTTCGCGCTCTGCGCATTTCGGAGATTTACAATAATATTACCCTAACTTCTAGGATTTAAGCCCCGAAACCATTACGCGGGGCCTCCGCTACCCAACAAGCCCCCAACACAATCATCGTGACTCGTCCCAAGTCACTCGTCGGTGCGACGATACGTGCTGCCTAGGCTTCACAGTCCACCATCCCTGTGAGTGACGCACTTCGTTCTGCTGCTCCCTCTTTGTCTCCTGCAACTCTTCTTCTAGCTCCTGCTCCATTGCCTCCACTAATTCACGCAACCGATGATGCTCATTCTACTTTGCTCGGTTAACACAGAGCACCCCTCATAGGATTTTAGCTCAAGATGGGGTGTCGCATACGAGAATTCTTCGTGCCAACACAGTAAGTTTCCAATTTCTGGTCTCCTATACGCACTGTCTGCTGCAGCTTGTGTTGCAATTTTGCAAGACAATTGTTGTTGTCCACGAGATCCCAATCTTCAAGGTGCATTAGAGACGAACTATTAACTGCAATTCCATCATTTGTCTCCATATTTACAGTCTTTCCCTTATCTTTTATGGTTCGCTGGCCAGCCCATGGGTTAGGCAGCAACATCCGGACCAATTCTGCTTCGTGTCTAAGAATTTTCGGCACATCCCCTACCGTTGGTGCTGAACTCTGCGCGGTGCCTGCGACCGTCGACACCATACTATCCAGAAAGTCCTACATCTCCATTGGCCATATCACAACCCTTGGGCTTACTCCTTGAGCGTAAATAATGAACAGTTCCATATCGGTGGGAAGGCACAATAGCTTACTTTCCTCAAAATCGCAGATCGTTCAACGGATGCCCCCCTGTGATTTATAAGTGTTTCGAAATTCAAATTCATTGGTTCCCTCCTTTTCTAGTGCCGTAACTTTAACCCTACGGCAGATCGTTCCAGATCTAGCTTGTATCGTGTCTCTTAATTGTTCGCCGCCCGCTCCCTTTTGCCATAACTCAGACATCTTGTCATGAATAGTGGCAGCAATGGTCACACCTTTGCTTGTCCATGCAGCAGCGCAGCCCCTTTTGCGCAACCGCAACCCTTGTGACATACCAATTCTACGCGCCCCCTGATTGTCGCGCAGCTCCCCCATAGACTGCTTTAACGTCCCGCGCTCTCTTTCAACTGCCTAGAGTGGTGAGACTGTCCTTCGGTCGGTTAGTCATGCGGTCAGCCCACCCGTGTAGAGCTTTAGGCGACTGCCATTTACTCTGCCTGGGAAAGGTTCTCCATTCAGCTTGGCAAGCTGGACCGCGCCCCCATCTGTGACTTCTTGGACTACATAGGGTCCCAACCAATGCATTCAGAGTTTTCCAGGGAATTTCTTGAACTTGCTGTCATAGAGTAATACTAGATCATTTTCTTTGAACGTGTGCATCTTGATATGGTGATCATGCCAAGCTTTTTCCCGCTGCTTCTGTACCTGCTGATGGAATCTTGCAAAAAACGGTTCCTCCTCAAGTTCTTCCAGTTGCATGATCCTCTCTTCCAAAGCCGCACGATCTGCCATGACTATCGTCGCTGCTATTCGTAAACTAGGTACAATGTATTCCATTGGCATGATGCCTTCCTTGCCATAGACTAACCGGAAAGGCGTCTGGCTCATCAACTTCTTGCACGTTGTTCGATATGCGCATATTACAGGAGTTATGCACAAATCCCAATCATTTTGCTATGCATTACATACCTTTGTCAACGCAGTCTCCAAGATTTTGTTGAAAGCTTCAACGGTCTCGTTTGCTTACAGATGGTATGATGTGCTTTGTTGATGATATATCTGGAACTCGTTAGTGAGCACACTGATAGTCTCATTTCAGGAAGTGCATTCTACAGTCGCACATTAGAATTTATGGACATCCAAACCGTGTTATCACATTCTCGAACTAAAATTTCGCAGCTCTAGCAGCCGTGGAGTCCTTAACCGGTTGTGCTTCCACCCATCGAGTCAAGTACTCTGTCGCGGTGATGATATAGCGCGCCCCCGTCTTTCCTGGAGGTGTGATAGGCCCCACAAAATCGATTGCCCATTTTTCGAACGGTTGCAGCGTCATCTGTGGCTTGAGCAACATTTCATCCCTCCGTGATGGTTTCCCAGTCCGTTGACATACGTCGCAGGCCCAACAATACGCTTTTGAGTCTTGATGTAGAGTTGGCCACCATAGTCCTGTGCGAAGAATCTTTTGTGTTGTGGCGCATCCTGCATAATGTCCTCCTACAACCTCCCCATGTGCTTCGGCAAGGATTTGTCCTCGCTCAAATTCCGGTAGATATCTGCATAATATTTCATTGTTGCCCATTTTGTAGAGGTGACCTGCAATAACAGTAAAATCTGCTGCGCGAATCACCAATTCTTTCTTCTGCTGAACCGAATACCCCTACGACACAGTTCCTGTGGTTAAGAAGTGGATTATATCCTCAAAGTGGCCATCCGCGATGTGAACTGCATAGATTTGTGCATTAGGTAGTCCCTCCTCTAGATTTGTGGGTTCTTCACCATTCTCAATTCGGGACAGGTGATTTGGGCCTGCGTTTAGATGCCTCGGCTTTACGATGACTTCAAAATCATATTCCTGAAACAATAATAACCATCTACAAATGCGCCCCCCCAACACAAGCTTATTCACTAAGTATTTTAATGTGGAATGATCAGTATACATCTTAAAGTGTCCCTCGAGTAGATAGTGGCGGTATTTCTGGAGCGTGTATACCATCACCAACCCCTCACGCTCGGTGGTGGAGTAGTTCTTTTTAGCTTTGGACAGTCGTTGACTTGCGAATGTGATCGGATGATCAATTCCTTTTGCTCCTTCCTATGTGAGTACTACGCCCAGCGTGATACACGACGCGTCAACATGCACATGAAATTCGATGTCCCATTTTGGAAAGATCAAAATGGGGGTTGATGCCATCTTTTCCTTGAGAGTTTCCAGACTTTGGTTACATTCCTCATTCCAATAATAAGTAGCGTCCTTTTTCAACAACTGTTCCATTGGTGCCGTGATCTGCGCGTAGCTCTCGATGAACTTTCGATAGTAACCAGTGTGTCCCAGCATGGCGCGCAGTTGTTTGACACTTCGCGGCACTTGTAGATTGAGTATGACAACAATCTTCACCGGGTCTACCATCAGGCCTTGCTTGCAGACCACATGGCTGAGCAAGTTCCCGAAGGGGACGAGGAAAGTACACTTCTTTAGATTTAGCGCAATCTAGTGCCATCGGCAAGTATCCAGCATTAACCGTAAGTTCGTGGTATGTTTCTTAACTAGCCCAAATACGGTCCAATCATCAAGATATACCTCTAAAAACTTATGTATAAATTCCTTGAATGCAGCTACCACAACACGCGAGAATATTGTTGGTGCGTTCTTTAGCCCAAAGGGCATCACCATATACTGAAAACAGCCCCATTCGGTAGCGAAAGTTATTTTTCTCCTATCCTCTGGCGCAATCTTGATCTAGTGGTGCCCCGAGAAACTATCCATAAAGGAGTAGGCTTCTTGTCCCCCAACATTTTCTAGGACTTTGTTTGTAAATGGCATTGGGAATGGATCGTTAACAAATGCATCGTTGAGCTTCCTGAGATCCACACAGATGCTTATTTCTCCCTTCAGTTTTTTTTCTCCTGTATAACCATAGGACTTAACCAGTCAGACTCCTCTACTGGTTCGATTATTCCTGCTGCAAGCATTTTATCCAATTCTTCGTGGACCTTTGCTTTATATTTTGGATTCAACCGATAGGGTCGCTGCTTGACTGGCTTCGCATCCGGCTTCAAAGTTATCTTCATCATTCCTAGGTCGCCGAGGATTCCTTTTAACTCCGTGATTTTGGTCAGGAATAAATCCTGATATTCGTGAAGTAACTCGACAACCTTATCCACCGTGGCATCATCCCAATAGTCCCCAAGCATTGCATACTTCGGCTCCTCCTCCGTACCAATGTTCACTTGTTTCTTTTTCAGCGGTGCGATGATGTCGGGGTCCTCGATTGCTGGTCCGTGAACCTTGTGACTCCCCTTTGTTTTTGGAATATTGATATTTCTGGGGTCATCCTCAGCATCTCCTATCTGTACGTTGTAACATTCTCGGGCTTAGCTTAGTGAACGGGACCAATCGAGTTGCACTCTTTCTTCTGGTTCCAGTGGTACTTTGAAAATGGCGGCCTTCACAACTTGTAATGCATCGTCGACAGTATCCATCCATTGGTCCTCAAATAGGAATGTCAATAAAAACCCTTCACGCAAGATATCCCATTCGCCCGTACCATGTTGGAGTTCTATTTCAGTATACGAGTTCCTTGGGATGACATCCAGGGTATGATAAAATAAGTGTACCCACTCCGGTTGAGGCTCTTCTCCATAGGCCTGGGTCCATCTGGTGAGGTGCATGCGCGGGTCATCACGCCCATCGTACTTTTCAGTTATTCGTAGTTCCAGCTTCCCAAACCTTATCTACATCATCCGCCTGTAGTTGCGCTAGTCTTCAAAGGTTCCTTCATGTGTTCCCCACCAACGCGCAAGTGTCGTGCACAATGCCCATTTTAATGCATCGAACCGTTGGTGCTCTGGTACCGCACATTCAAACTTGGTGAGGAATTCATCCACCACTGTCAGCCCATCATACATCGGCATTTCTCGATCCTGATCTTTTACATAATATAACGACCTAGTCATTATGTTACAGTTTAACGTTGTTACTCCATTCAACCGATTATGCCACCGCTCGTCTTCCTCATCTAAATCTGCAGTGCAGGACTCTGCACGCTCCCACGATATTCTTCCTTCTGCAGTCAGATTGACCCAATCTTGATTTTGTGCAATGATCTTGTAGATACAATCCAGTTCATCATCACTTCCTTCGTCACGCACAAGTTCAGTGTAACGCGCTCCTTCAGCCGGGTCTAGCGGAATGACTACGCGGAGTGACTTCTTCTCAAATATCATTTTTCACTTCTTTAAATTAATGACCCCATTCATATCCGTGGCCCAGTCTATCCCTAACAACGCAGGGTAAGGGCTACTTTCATCCATGATTTCTATTACCTCAAAGTTCGTTTGTGTGCTCGCACCTTTTATATCTACTATAATTCCTTGCAGTCTCCCCATGGGCAGGATCTTCTGTTGGTTCGCCATCCGCAATTGAATAGGAGACCATTGCAGTGTGGGCTTTCCCATGCGCTCCCAAGTCTGTTTAGGTAGTATGTTTGCATCTGAGCCTAAGTCTAGAATGATCTGATCCATCTCATAGTTGCCAATCTGCGTCGTTAATCACATTTCCCATCTAGTATGCGAAGCATGTTTCCCCAGTTTTCGGATCACGTGAGGTTCAGTTGACCCTGCGTACCTAGTTATCAGCTCTTGTAATCCTTTAACCACCTTATTGTCGCGGAGCAATTTCATGCATGTCTCTAAAAAGGTAGTTAGCATCGAGGGATCCCTTTCTGGCTCGGTTTGATCCTTACTACTTGGGGTAGAGACCTCTGCGAAGCTCTTCCTAGCTTCCAGACTTGTCTCCTTGCAAACCCCTACGTCTTCCTTAGTTAGTTTCCCCTTATCCTCCCCTGTGGCTGTGCCACTTCTGAGCATCATGTTTACGTTGGGGTCTTCCTCGTGTGGTTCAAACCTCATCATTTGGACGTTCTGCGACGTCGTAGGTTGTGCTGCCTTTTTCTCACGTATCTACATTATCAGTGTGGGGCACTCTATCATTTCATGATCAAACTGCTTGCAGTAGGGGCATGATATTCTGGTCGAGTTGGTACAATCACGCGCGTAGTGCCCTGATCCTCCGTAGTTGTAATAGATTAGCTGGTCGCGGCCCCTTCCTGGCCCCATTCCTCCTTGTCCACATCCTCGCCCCTGAAGCCCACCGCGTGCTATCGCCGTAGCTGGATCCTGACCTCACGCCTCATTCTGCATCCTATAGGCATGTGTGCGATCCATCAATAATTCATAACTATGGCAGTGTCGTTCATCGTGGCCCACCGATCTCCAAAAATTGCAAAATAGTTGTTGGGGGGTCTGGGTAAACTTTTGCAGTAGGTGACAATTGTCCGTGTTGTGTTTTCCTCCCACCTGACAGATTATGCACCAGAGCGAGGGTGCCATGCTTGGCCCCACCTATGCCTCTGGCCGCAACGACATTGTTCCCCTCGCTGTCAAATAGTTTGTGAATATCGGACAATGATCCTTATCATGGCCCTGGCCTTTACATTTTACGCACCACACCTCCTCGCGCACTTCTGGCCTGGGTGCCTTCTCCTGTTTCAAACTCTGCATTTCCAAGCAGAGATTTTGTATTTGCGTGTGGATCTGCTGAACTCCCAACCCAGGATCCTATATTGGAGTCTCATGAAACCTCATTGTTATTTCTAATGCTTCATCCTGGGTCGAGATCTTCTGCTGTGACAACGCTGTCCTCAGGTGTGGCGTTAAAGACGCCACAAACCACGCGCGGTGCTGCACATCCGTTAGTTTCATGTTAGCCTCTCGGATCGTACTCTTCAGTCTCTGATCCAGATCCCAAGGGGTTTCTCCTGGTAGCATCATGATCTCCTTGAACCCTATGATTGACTGCGTCTCTGATTTCGGCCAACTAAACTCTTTGTTTAGCGCATCTCGGATCTCCATTATTCCAGCATTGGGGTGATTGCTAGAGTGCTTAATATACCAAGTCACCGCATGATCTTGTAGTGCACTTACTAGGGTAGTATTTTTAATATTATCATCTGCAAATCCGTGTGCTTCCCACACTACCCTTACTACAAACCAAAACTGATCTGGATCTTCACTTCCAAATCCTTTGAATATAGGAAACCTGATCGCGTTCGCCATGCTAAACTTCTGGTTTGCGCGCAGGTGTGCTAAGGCCACCTATGAACTCGTACCGCTCTTGATTTAATCAATCTTCAATTTTCGTAGGGGTTCCAAACTTCCGACATCAAACATCCCTCAGGCAGATCCCGGTCCTGGCAATGGAACCATTTGTTGGCTTATTAGGCCCTGACCCAGGTTTGGAATAGATTATTAGCCAAACAAAACCCGCAGCTACTGGTCCTTTCGGCAACAGCTCGTGGAGCGTGGACTGAGGTCTCACTCGAGGTAGCAGGGGAGGGTGCTGGAACCAAGTTTCCGCACCCTTGGGATGTCTTGATGTGGTCTAGGGGAGTTGCGACCCGTTCTACAACCTCGCGTCACTCTATACTGTTGTCGAGCTTCCGCAGAGATCCGCACAGGTGCGGTTTCTTATTAATGAATTTATTATAGATTTACTCTACTTCTTATGGTATTTAAGCAAACATTTAACCATAAAACCCAGTACGCACAATCATAATTCTTAAAGATAGTGCATAAATTTAGAAAGCTATTTTATAAACCAGATTTTATAAACCAAAACATAACCAGATCCACAATATTTTAGAATCAACACATTATTCCAGAACCAACTTATCTTTGTTAATATTTCTTTTGATTTAGTACATTCCACTTCCTACCCTGCGCACACAGCTGCAGACTCTATCATGCCTCCGCACACACAGCTGCGGAGCCTCTATCCAACTACTACACCCTCGACCCAGACGTATAGACTCAGAGCATAATTACTCGGAAAAACCCATAACCCATCAAATCTCGTCAAAAAACTGCTTTCTACTCTTAGAGCCTCGCTCTATTTATACATTCCCATGGTCTGCAGACCATGGGAAGGCCGACTTACTTCCTATTATTCTATATTATTTTTGGGCGGACAACCCCTAGACTCGACCCATTACATTTCGCACTCCGCGCATTTCAGAGATTTACAATAATATTACCCTAACTTCTAGGCTTTAAGCCCCAAAACCGTTACGCGGGGCCTCCGCTACCCAACACTTATGCCAATAACTCTGATCTATGCAATGAATCAACTCTAAGCTACAACAATTATATGCAAAACAATATAACTAATATAGACCTTTTTCCAAGAAATCATCAACATAGTGTTTTTAGGCTATGATTGTAGAATCCTCTAGTCAGGCTCTCGTGAGAGAGATGAGATAGAGGCAACAGTCACAGGCTTTTTGAGGAATTATATTCTAATAAAATGTAGAAACTAACAAACATTCTAAGCTAAAAAGGAATATCAATACACAAGAGGGACCTAAGCTACTAGGGTTGGGCCCAAACCCAAGAGCCTCAACCCTCTGAAACTAACTTAGTGATGGATCAATAAGAAACTTCTCATTATCATTGTAGAAATGTCAAATACATCACATAACAAGTCAAAAATAGCAGTAACAAGTGCTTGAGCTCAATAGCTTCTTAGCTGAAAAAAAAAGTTTGAATCCTAATGAGCTCTTTGGCATGTTTATTTATACAAAAGGGTAGCTACCAACAACTCCCTAGAAAATAGAGATGTTTGTCTCCCAAAACTCGAGAAAGGTGGATCTAGATCTTCCTTGAACTACATTGGCTTGGCTACCAATGACCTCATCTTGCTTGGCTGCCAATGAATTCGAGTTGATGAGAGATAAAGTGGTGATATTGGCTGATTGAAGGAGTTAAGGAGGTGGAAAACCTCCTAAAATCTCTCCCTGTTGTCTACTCCGAGCTCCTGCATTGAAATTATCTCAAAATTGCTCCAATTCCTGCATTTAAACCATATTATGCCACATGACATAGCAACACATCCTTCATCCCTCACACTAAGCATAATATAACAAAAATTGTAAATAAATGTGAGAAAGAGATTATTTTAAAGCTAGAGGATGGAATTTTGGTCCTTATGATATACCTATTGATGAGTCTCATCAATAACGCTGAGAGATACATCAACAAAATGAAAAAAACATGATCCATGACATGTTAGGATAAGCATGGATGGCAGAGAGACACCGGAAGCAAGGTTGCTTGGTAGACATAGTGTGGTTTTGGATGTGCAGTGCTACTGTTGTGTATATGTTGTGCATATTGTATATTCAATGATTGTACCTATAGTGTTGAGTGCATGTTGTATATATGGTGTTGTGTGCATATTGCATACGCAGTGTTAGGTATAGATGGTGCTATGTACATGTTGGATATGCAGTGTTGTGTACATATTGCACTGTGTGCATGATGGATATGTGGTGTTTTGTGCATATGGTGTTGTGCACATGTTGGATATGTGGTGTTGTGTACATATGGTGTTATGTACATGTTGTATACGCAATGTTATACACATATGGTGTTGTGTGCATGTTGTACAAGTGATGTTATGTACATATGGTGTTGTGTGCATGTGGTGCTGTGTACATGTTATGCATATGGTGTTGTGTACATGTGGTATTGTGTACACACACAGGTGGTGTAGTGTACATGTGGCGTTGTGTACACGTTGTACAAGTGGTGTTGTGTACATGTGATGTTGTGCAAGTGGTGTTATGTGCATGTGGTACTTTGTACATGTTGTACATATGGTATTGGTGTACATGTGATATTGTGTGCATGACATACATGTTTGTGTTGTGTCCATGTGGTACTATGTATGTGCATTGTGTAGTCGTGGCATAGTGACAAGTGTATTCATTGTGTTGTACGTTGTGTATGTCTATGTATTGTGTTGTACACGAGGTGTAGTTGTATGTATGTGTTGTGTTGTACACCAGGTGTAGGTATATGTATTTTGTTGTACGTCGAGTGTAGGTGTATGTATTGTGTTGTATTGTACACCGGGCGTAGGTGTACGTGTCATGATGTATATCAAGTGTAGGTGTATGCATTGCATGGTGTCATACGTTGTGTGTGGACGTATGCGTTGTGATTTACATTGTGTATGCGTACATGATTGAATAAAAGAAAAAGGCATTGGGTGTTTGCAGGAATGGTAACCAATCTGGTGTGTGTACGAAAAGGACAAAGAAAAAGGTAGAAGCAAAGGATCGATCAAAGGATAAGTATAAATATTGTATTTCAATTTTATTATGCATGTGATCTCTGATTCTGATTCGTGATGGTTACATGTGATCTGTGATTTTGGTTTATGATGATTACATGTGATTCATGATTTTGATCTATGATGGTTGTGTTTTGAGCTAATTGGATGTGATATGTTTATACATGATGATTTGGTTAAAGATGCTAGTTTGACTTGTTGCGACAGGAAGTAAGCAAAGTTGCAGGTGTACCTTATTGACGAGCCACCAATGAGGTATGATTTGAATTTATTTCAATTCGTTTTGAATCTAATGGCAATTATGAGCTTGGTACAGGAAAGCATGCAATGCCTGATTTGGGATGGTTGAAACCGATTGTAAGAATTAACAACGTTAGTGAAAGGAATTGGAACATGCAGTAGTATTTTGGTAAAGCACTACAGGAGAAGGGCCATTGTGGGACACTAGTACCCAATAGTGTCCATTGATTTCCATGAGCATGCTATGACCGATATGATGGTTTTGAGGCAGTGATATGCCTTGGTTGTTTGAACTCCCGATGCAAGGAATCCTTGCCAAGGGAGGGGTCGCCTGAGGGACTATGTAGCAGAGAAGGGGATGCCTGTGTAACTTGGAAGGTGTGTGACTGCATGGAAGGGGGTGACCGGATTACCCGAGGGACTGTGTAGCAGAGAAGTAAGGTTGGGGATGGATTTATTTTGGTCATTAACATTGCAAGATGGAATTAGATGCACATTGGGAGTGTACCATGGAACAATGAGCTGGTAACTGTTGACTGAGAAGACAAGTGGCGCATGATTGTAGAGCTAGACATTGGATGTAACTTTGACTTTGGCAGTGGATTTTGGACTTCTTGGGAAGGAGGTGAATCTTGGTATTACTTTGAGGGTGGAGGTATGGGCCCCTGGATTCCCTTGTTGTTGATACGAGCATCATATCCTTTTATTTACTGGTTGAGAAAATGTGCATATGTGTATATTATTGTAAATATTGTATCGAGGTTGATTTATAAAGCTCCATAGATAGTATGGTTATTTGCTAGTTGAAGCAAATGTGTATGAGTATATATGTGTATATTATTGTAAGTACCATAATGAGTTGTCTTATAAAGGTCCAGTAAATGGTATGATTGTCAAGTTTCAGCAGTGGACATTGTAAATACTACAATGAGTTGTGTTATAAATCTCCATGGTTAGTATGTTTTGTTTTCAAATACTTCTTGGTTTATAGGTGTCATTGAACACCGAGGACGGTGTTCCCTCAAGGGGGAGGGTTTTGTAACAACCCTGGTTAAAGATTAATGTAAAAAAAAATATAAGACCAAGGTCATGGGACATGTATTCCAAGTTGAATGGTGGGAAAAACATCCTAGTGGGTGTTCATTTGGTTTATTAATGTTATGGAAATTGGCAAAGGCAATGACAAAGGATTTGGAAAGGCAAAGTCGCATTAATTGGAATTTTATTTATGAAAATAATGGAAATTAGTAGAAAAGGAAGGTGAAAGGTCATAGGTTGCATGTGAGGAGGAAAATGAAGGAAAATAATAGAAAATTGAAGAAAATAGAGGCCTCAATGATAAAAAGGCTTATGAGGATAAGTTCATAGACTTTTTTCAGTTCACTTATGGCTCTCATTCTATTCCTCTCTCATACTCTTGGAAACTTAGAGTTTTCTTGGAGCACTCTTGGAGAAGTTTGGCATACATTGGATTTGGAGGAAGAAGGCAAAGGAAAGTAGGAAAGCGCAAGGGGACAATAGGATCAGCGGCTACAATTGGCTTTCTTTGCAGGTATCGAGTTGCATGTATGGTTTCCTTGCTAATTTTGGCATGCATGTGGTTTCTTGGTTATGAGTTGTCATTGGCATGGAGGATTTCCTGGATTGACAATGGTTTTTCCTAGCCTTGTCGTTTCCAGGTTAGCCATGGTGTTGTGGGTGTCTTTCCTTTTGTTTTCTGGTTGGTTTTCATGTTCCTTATGGTTGTGGATTGAGTTACCAGTTCCTGAAAGTCTTGGTTGGACAAAGGCTCTGGAAGCCTTATAACAACTTGGGTTGAGTTACTAGTCCTATAACCATTAGTTGGACAAATGCTATGGAAGCCCTTGGTGGGTTGAGTTACTAGTCCTGGAAGATTTGGTTGGACAAACATTATGGAAGCCCAACGACAATTGTGGGTTGAGTTACTGGTCCTCGAAGCCCTGGTTGGAACAAACACTCTAGAGCCCTGGATAACTTGTGTAGAGACCAATTTGGTGATGGTTAGTGATGTTTGACCGTGAGGTGGAATCACTAGTTGAGGGTTAAGGTGGTTTGGCCTCTGGAAGCCTTGGTTTGGTTTTGTTTGGTTTATTCCATCAAATCCCACGTTCATGCTTGGAATAAAGCACGAGGGTGACTGGCTAAAAGAGAGATTTTGTTCAACGCAGTCTATGGTCGGGTGGTTCATGGAAGTCCTAGACTTGGTTTCATTTTTCATATGTTGATAAGAGATTATTTGCTCTTGTGTCTAATGGGTAAATCTACTTGTTTATATGTGGTTCTTATGGCTATTATATCCTTGTTATTTCTGTTGGTTATATGTTGGCTATGAGCATGTTCTATGACAATGATGATGTATGGCTCTCATCATGTTTTGATTTGTAAATGAATGAAAAATGAATATATGACCTAATAGATGATAATGTAGTTAATCTGATAAGGCATCAATGCTTCTTAGCAATTCTTAGATAAGTATGAGACCCCTATGCTCAGATCCGTTGTTATGACCTGTAGAATGCATAATTGTGACATGTTTGACGAAATGCCTATCATGACTAGTAGAGTTCCAGTCAAGTCTTTGTTCAAGTACTTGCATTAATATCATGATTCATTGTTTCAATGTTATTTCTCATTTATGAAAGTTTCATGAAGTTTTGGGCAGTGGCTTGAGACTTGGCCCTGTAAAAGTGGCATAAAATCTAGGGTCGTTGGCTTTGAACTAGCTTAAAAATTCCCCAGTCGCTGGCATGCCCTTGCTATAGGAGTGACTAGAGGGTCCCATTCGCATGCATTCTTGTGTCATGGGAGCGACTGAGGCTCTAGGTCAGTAATATTTTAAGTTACCTCAGGGGTTGGTCACCTGGAAGGGTTGGTTGCCTCCTGAAGGTTATGTAGCGTGTATAGAAGGTCAAATTGGTTGTGTTTTGTTGGTTCCACTTCCTTAACTGTACATGGGGAGTTGAATAAAATCATAGTAGCATCTCATCACATGTTTACCCCGATAGACTGGTTAACTTGGGTAAATGTGGGAGGAGGGTGGTTACAGGAGCAGTCATTTCAAGTAGGTGACCAGGTGTTCCTGTGACTCCAACTTTATAAGCAAACCTCTCTCAAAGACAAGGATTGCTAGAAACTAGCACCACAATCCCATGGGCCTTATTAGGTACTTTAGTGTATAAGAGTCATTTCTTACAAACTGGCCCTTGCGATTACTTAAAAAATCCACCCAGTCTTCCATGTATCTTGCTCAAGAAAGTCGTGGAGAACAATTGTTGGGTTCAAACAAGTCTGCCATAATTCCTCTGACATGAACAAGCCCTCAATACTAATGAAATACATCTCTGCATTCGCATGATCAAGGAAGTCCTCGTCAAGTGGGAAGATACCTCTCTAGAAGATGTGACATGGGAACCGACCACTTTCCTTCCACAGTTTCTGTAGTTGCAACCTTGAGGATAAGGCTGATTTTGATGGGGGAGGGCATGTTAGGGTCCAACCCTAACCCTTTTATTTACGTAATAAGCCCAAGGAGCCTAGTCAAAGTCATAATTAGTTAGTTGAGTCAATACATCCCGTAAGCAGTTATCCACATTAATAATAATTATAAGTGGTGGACCTGCATTATAGAAAAGGGACCGCAATTAGTTATAAACAAGCCATATTCAACAAATAAAGTGGTTAACTTGTATTATGTAAAGGACCATTAGTAGTTAGGGTTTTATATGTCATAAAGCTATAAATATTCGTATATAGGAAGGGAAGAATCATCGAGTCTTATTGTAATTGAGATTTTCTCTGTTGGAGGTTTCCCCCTTGAAGAGGCAAGTGAACATTGTAATTTGATTTTGAATAATTAAATGTCTTTGCAACTTGTTTCAATTCATGTGATATTTATGTGTTTTTGGCAATATTGCTTCCTATTTCTGGCATTATGTTATTCTCGCAGGACAAGTGCATAACAAAATGCATCTAGTGCAAACAATCAAATAGGATTAGGAATCAACATCTAAATTGAAATCAATGCATCCAGTGCAATCAATCACATAGAATTATGACTCAATATCTACACTAAAATCAATGCATCTATTTATGTGAATAACATTGTATATCTCTCTCTCTCCTCACCACACACACACACACACACACACACATATATATCCATGTTTACCTCTCTATCTCACCCCCCTAACACATACGTGCTCTCTCTCCATATCTATCTATCTCTCCCTCCCTCCTCTCTATGTCTCTCTTCATATCTATTTGCCTCTCCCTTCTTCCTCTCCCTCTCTCTCTCTGCCCCTTCTCTCCCTTTATCTATGCTTCTCTCTCTCTTCCATCCCACTCTCCTTTCCCCCTCATTCTCTCCTACCCTCCCTCTTCCCTCCCACTTTATGCATCTCACCCTTGTCACTCCCCCCCGCTCTCTCTCTATCTCTTTATTCTTCCCTCTCTCTCTCACCCTCCAACTCTGTCTCTCTCTCCCTCCCTCTCTCCTTCTCTCTCTCCCTTCCTTCTTCTCTCTATATTTAAATTAATATTAATATAAATATTAATACTATTAAAATTTAATATCTATCTATCCCTCCTCCCTCACTCTCTCCTTCCCTCTCTCCCCCCTTCATCTATATCTCTATATTCATTTATCTATCCTTCCTTTTCTCTCTATCCCACCCAAAACATACACACTCTTTCTCCATATCTATCTATCTCTCTTCATATCTATCTTCTCTCCATCTCTCTCTTCCCTCCTATTGTCCTTTCTCCCCCAATCTATCCTTCTTTCTCTCTTCCCTCCCACTCTCTCCATCTATCCCTTGTCACTCTCTGTCTCTCTCTGCCTTTCTCTCTCTATGTATTTCTTCTTCCCTCTCTCTCTCTCTCTCTTCGTCCAACTCCATCTCCCCCACATCCCTCTCTCCTTCTCTTCCTCTTCCTTCCTCTCTTTATATTATATTAATATTAATGTTGTTAATATAATACAATATTTAATATTAATATTATATTATATTATATTATACACTAATTAATATTTAATAATATTACTTATATATCTAATATTAGTATAATATTAAAATGAATAGATTTTAAAATTGAAATGCATCTCTTAAATTTTGTATATAGCCTAAGTTGTTTAATAGAGAAATGCAAAGACATTGCAAATTAGATAATTTTAAAGCTTTGTAAATTAGAATGATATTACGAGCCACAATTAAACTTGACATTAAAAGAACAAAGAGAAAAGGAAATCAAGTGTAAGTATTATAACTATGAAATTCAAGTTGTCAATGTCTTTTAAATTTGTTGTGCGAGTTGTAAAATTTTATTTAATATTAACATAAAGATGAGGTTCAAATTTTATTTAAGACGCATGGTCATAAACCCACATGACTGATTTCATATTTAATATAACTGATTTTAAATGCATTAAGAAGTGTACTTGTCGTCGATTAAAACAAAACACGAATAAACGAAAAAACATTTTTATTTACTTCTTTATGATAGAAACACGACACCATACTTTTCTATCAATAAAATTCGTACACTGCGAGCACTCGTAACCTGTTGAGAAACCTGCCATGTAGACTACTCAAATGGTGAACTTGTAACCAACAAGAGCAAGTCCAAATGCTCGAAGACAATTAGTTGAATATTTAAAAGTAAAATTTGTGTAAATGCTCGAAGACAATTAGCTGAATATTTAAAGGTAAAATTTGTGTAGTTATTTTAAATATGAAGAATATAAATTGCAAAGTGAGTCCATATCACCCTTGTTATTCCCTCTCTCTCTTTCTATGTATTTCTTTTTCCCTTCCTCTCTCTCCCTCTCCAACTCCATCTCTCTCTCCCTCCCTCTCTCCTTCTCTCTCTCTTCCTTTCTCTCTTTATATTTAAATTAATACTAATATTAATATTAATATTAATATTTTTAAAATTTAATGTTTATCGATCCCTCCCTCCCTCACTCTTTTCTTCCCTCTCTCCCCCTCCATCTATATCTTTATCTTCCTCTATCTCTCCTTCCTCTTCTCTCTATATTACCCCTAAACATACAAACTCTCTCTCCATATCTATCTTCTCTCCTTCTATCTCTCTTCCCTCCTATTGTCATTTCTCCCTCACTCTCTCCTTCTTTCTCTCTTCCCTCCCACTCTCTCCATCTCTCCCTTGTAACTCCCCCTCTCTCTCCACCTTTCTCTCTCTATGTCTTTCTTCTTTCCTCCCTCTCTCCCCTCGCCCAAATCCATCTCTCTCTTCCTTTATTTATATTAATATTAATATTAATACTATATCTATCCCTCCCTCTATCTCTCTCTTCTTTCTTCTCGCCCTCCTCCATCTATATCTCTATCTTCATCTATCTCTCCTTTTTTGTCTCTCTATCTCACTCCCCAACCATATGCACTCTCGCTCTCCATATCTATCCATATTTCTCTCTTTCCCTCTTCCCCTTCTCTCTCTCTCTCTTCCCGCTCTCCTTCTCTCTATCTTCCCACTCTTCTTTCTCCATTGTTATCTCCTCCTCCTCCTCTCTCTCTCTCTATCTATTCTTCCCTCCCTCTCTCCCCACCTTCAACTCCATCTCTCTCCCTCCCTCTCTCCTTCTCTCTTCCTTCCTCTCTTTATATTATATTAATGTTAATATAATATAATATTTAAAACTAACATTATCTTATATATTAATTAATATTAAACATTAATATAAATATTGATACTAAATATAATATAATATTTAATATTAATATAATTTTAAAATTAATAGATTTTAAAATTGAAACGCATGTCTTAATTTTTGTATATAACCTAAGTTGATTAATAGAGAAATGCAAAGACATTGCAGATTGGATACTTTTAAAGCTTTGTAAATTAGAATGATATTATGAGCCGTAGTTAAACTTGACATTAAAAGAACAAAGAGAAAAGGAAATCAAGTGTAAGTACTATAACTATGAAATTCAATTTGTCAATGCCTTTAAACTTGTTATGTGAGTTGTAAAAAATTATTTAATATTAACTTAAAGATGAGGTTCAAATTTTATTTAAGATGGGTGATCATGAGCCCACAGGATTGATTTCATATTTAATATAACTTATTAGTCCCTGCCTGGGACTATTTGCGATCGATCGATCACTGACCGAGTAGTTTGACCGTTGTATTTTTTATTATATTGGCATTTTAACCTAAGTCTAAGCAAAGTTTTGGTGCGGAAAATTATTGGAGTCTTATTACCGGCTTCACATTGTTCGATGCAAAGGACGGCAAGTTGGTCATTCGATTCGTCTGTCACGAATTTAATCGCTGGTACCAGATGGCATGACTATGGCTCAAGTGTTTTCCGCTTTATATCGCAACTACTGTAACTCTCTCTTCATTCTGAGTATTGTAATATTGTTCCTTTCCGACCTTGCGAAATGCGTATCTAAGACTTCTGAGATTGGTGTTTGCCGTGTTGTAGTTGTTCTGGTATTCAGAATTTGTTTACAGCCAGAGCCCAGGAAACCTCCTCGTCATCCGGATATCAATGGAAAGTACAGAAAATAGGTCGAATTGGATTAGTTAAACCGAGAAATCTCATCGTTGGAAGTAAGTTTTTTGGACGGTTGAATGTCTTCTTTTCACCATGTTAAAAGGTTGCGGCCTTTAAACTGTTACTGGCAATCAATGCATCGAACATCAAATCAATATTTGATTGGTTCTGGCTTTTATCCTATGTTTATGTTCCTTGGTATGCTTAGAAAGTGCTGAAATGATGCCTTGTATTAAAATCCGATATAACTTCTCCTTGTTTCTTTATTGGGTTTTTTGTCTATGAAAGCTTGAAGTTTTGAATTGTAGATAAACATTCACAGTGTGACCTTTTAGTATTTTCCATGAGGGGAACATGATAAGCTTAGAAGGTTGGCTTCCTTCAAGATGACAACAGTTCTGTTTCATATTTTGTGCAGTGTAAGTTTTGATTTTGATTTCGACCTAGAGGCTTAGGGCTCAAATGTAACTCCATATCTGATGTAACTTTAGGCTTCAAACCATAATCAGATCACAAAAATTTCAGTAAGCGTTGTTTATTTCTTACAGATCTTGCAGTTGTTTTGAGTTGTATATTATGTTTTAGTGTTTTGACAAATTTTGATTATATGTAAGTCAAAACCTTGGAACAGTCAAATAACATCCATTTCAATAGCTTATATCTGGATTTTTCATTGGATTTTGTCTAAGGGGAAGCTTTTTAATGTTTATGTATGGTTTAAATTTGTGTCTGCTGCAAATTTCTCTTAGAGTTTACTGAATTAACGAGGCTGAGGAAGTGGGAGCTCTTCTGAGATTTTGATAGTACCGAAGCTGAAGTCATTTGCTGATTTGGTGATAAATCTCTGTTCAACCACTAATAAGTTTGTGGGTATTGAACCTCCAGGTCTGATGGTGCAAGCACGAAGGGCATATAGCACCCGTTGATTAGCGTTTTCTGCAGGAAATTATGTCTATGAAGAAGGGATGGAAGAGATATGGAATAGTGCTATTTTTGGTGCTTCTATCCATGCTCGTTCCATTGGTATTCTTGCTCGGACTCAATGCTGGATTTCAGAGTAGTAAGTTTATCTGAACCCATTTCATTTTTTATATGATTTGAAGCCCCCTTCACACAGAATGTCGTGTATGGAGAAGTTGGCTTTGGAGTACTTGGGCAAGGGGACTTAAAGGTTTTTATGAAACCCGTTCCTGGAATTTGTAGTGGGTTGTTTGCATTTTTTTGCACCATTTTTCCCCTTTGTTGTATACTAAGACAATGGGCATTTGATGATTGCCTAGATCCTCAGCACTATGGAATATTTTGGGGCAATGTTTGTATTAGATCTGATTGAAAAGCAGGTAGTGCGAGGCTTATTTCATAACTTTATGAGTTTGTAGGCTCACGGTTTTGATCTCTCCTTCTGCATTGTCATGTTTAGCTACTTAGGGTGAGTGTGGGGTTTGAGGGCAGATACAGTTTAAGGCTATCGGATTTGGGCACATTAGATGCCAAAGATTAGAGAACACAGGATTACGGGTTCAAAACAGCGAGGCCTTAAACCCTGATGTTTGGATAGTGAAATGGAATGCATCTTCCTTGGAAAACCCACACGGAATCCTAAGACTATTTTCTTAGAGCTTAGACACAGATGCCAGTGCACTTCAATTCCTGTCGGGTGCATTCAAGGATTTCATCAATAGGTTTGTGGGTTTTTTTCATTATATTTACAAAAATGCCAAATGCAGCTTCTTGAGGAGCATACTAACTGAACAATTTCTTAGTTTTACAGTTATTCTTCTGAACTCTTAAAAGCTGCTCTTCTTTAAAGCTCCTAAAATTATTGAGTAGAACTGAGCCAGAGAGAAAGTAGCAGTCCCCAATCTGATGCCCATTGTGTCATTCCCATCTTGGTGCAACCTTGTGTCATTTGATAATGATAGATATGTCTTGTGAGTCTGAAGGAGGATTCGTTTTTTTATGGAAGTATAGAGTAAGTTTGGTTTAGTGCTGACTAGGCGATGACAACTGCTAACCAGTAGTAGGATTGCTTAATTTGGCATCTTCAGTAGCCACTAGAAACCCTTTGCGATGAGGAACTTGCATGTGATAGAGCACCTTTGAGCAGCTTGATCTTATTTTGAAATTTTGAATCCTCTTTATCTCTTCAACATCAAAGAAGTCATTTGGTTGTTCTGTAACCTGTTGTATGTTTCTCTTGCAAGCTATATCAATGATGAAGTCCCTCCAACGCTGGTGAGAATACCCTGATTTGGTTTTGGTTTCATAATTGAGGGTAGTTTATAACATACCTAATTTTTCAATAGTCATAATAATCTTCGTTGTTTAGTAATGATATGGAATAGGAGTTGGATCAAGTATACATTATGTTAACTTGTGTAACATCAATATATTGTTAACTTCACATTAAGAATTTGAAGGAATGACATCAAAAGTCAATAACTCACTCAATTTTCCTTCTTGTTCTTCTGTGCAAGTCGTGTATGTAGTGAATTCTGTAATGATGTCATGAAAGTTTTCTAACGTTTTACTTGCTACATTTGGTGTGTTCAGAACGAGACAGATTTTACCAGGATTGTCAGTCTGTCTAAACACGATGATGCTTCACAACAAACAGAGGTAAAGTTTATTACATAAGATTTCACCAAGATGTAGTGGGTTCTTTCGTTCCTTTTGCCAGTTGGTGGTAAGAAGATCAAATTCTAATGAATCCATGTTATACAATGTACTTGCACAATATGGCACTGACCCCATCAGAAATACAACCCATCTCATAACTAACATAGTTCTTTTGTAAAATTTTCATTGCTTTATTAAATAATATATCGTTGTTTCCATAGTATGTTGGTTTGTTGACGTCGATGATCTGTGAAAGAGATGGATTTTGATATTACTTGGCTTTTAAATTATAAATTTAAAAATGAATTTTCTGATTAAAGCCAGCTTTTGTTGTCTCCATTTTGCAGAGAAATCTTTCTAGGCATCTGCATCATCTAAACAAATTGGGGTCTGAACTATCAAAGGTTTCCAAAGATGAAGTTGTAACAAAGACCTCAAATTCTTCTGCAACGAATGTACGCAAAAAAACTATCTTGCTTTACTTCTATTAATGTACCATCCTTTGTACTTTCCTTAATGATTGCCCACATATTTTTATATCATTCCAATGAATGGTTTTAGCTTATTATTTCCCAGACAAAGCCATATATAGTTGCCAAAGATACTGACTTCAACACTGGTTACAACTTCTCTGGCACGACTCATGGAAATCTGGATAAATTATTAACCAGGCATCCACTCTTAGGAGGTAGACACGTAAATACTTGTCTACCTTCAATCATCCTCACTTTTGGCTTTCTAAAATTTTTCCAAGACTGAACAAAGTGCTATTTCTAGATGATGATGTGGTCGTGCAAAGGGACCTGACACCTCTTTGGAGTATTAATTTGCATGGGAAGGTAAATGGTGCCATGGAGATTTGTGAAGTAAGGTTTCATCACTTGAGGAAGTACCTTAACTCTTCAAAATTTTTCCCAAATGGTTTTGATGGAAATGCGTGTGCATGGATGTCTGGATTGAATATTATTGATCTTAATGTTGCTTTTTCCCTGTTCCATAGCAAAATAGGTATAATATTCCGTGGAGATTTGGGACATTGCCTGCAAGTCTGATTACATTCTACAATATGACCCATCGCCTGCAAGACTCTTGGCTTTCAGTTGGTTTAGGGCATGACTTTGGAATTGATCAGCTTGATATAGAAAAATCTCCTGTTTTGCATTTTAATGGCAACTTGAAGCCGTGGTTAGAGATAGGTATTAAAAAATACAAGCCATATTGCGCTAAGTATTTAAAACAAGAGGGTCAATTCATGCTTGAATGCAATGTCAATGGATGATGCTGTGATATCTTTATGTGGATCATATCTCAAAGTGGCAGATTTGTGAAGGCATAGCGGTGTGTGATGCCATGGAATGGATCAACGTGGTTTTGCAAAAGCCTTATTGGAAGCAAGCATGGATGTGTATTGGCTCATGGGCTAAACCTTTGAAACAAAATTATTCTTTTATTCAAGATTGTAATATCATTTAGTAGGGGCTTCCAATTCTGGAAGCTATTCCAATTCATGAATCGTGTCCTTTTAGGCTCCTACGGTTTTGAATCTTATTGAATCTATGATTAGAGTGCTGTTAATTTTCTGATATTGGCCTAGTCATAGGTAACTTATACAATATAGATGATAGAGGAGAATCATAATTTTAAGGACTCGAGACGTACTCTGAACAATTATTTGATTCTTTTTCTACTTAGAACAGTCTCAAAGAGTACAGGGTAACTAGCTTTTTGTATTTCGAGTTCATTCTTCCAGCAGGGCCTGCATTCCAATCAACTATAAAAAATGGTGTGAAAATTGCCTAAATGACAGAATTACTTGGCAAGAATATAAATATAGGGTTTTGAATATTTATCTATGTTATGTTTCATTCCCATTTGGGGATTGAGGGAATGAGTTTTGGAGACAGTTGAAGAGATCCCCCAAATTTTAGGGGATGGCACTCCAAAATATATAAAAAACTGCCAAGTTTTAACATTTTATATCCATTTTGACCTGCAAAAATCTCGTTTTCTCTGAAAAAAAACCCCTGTAAATTCAAATTGAGTACCTATGTACCCCGCTGGAAGAAAATGGGGGACTTCGCTCTCTTGCAGTTGCATATCAGGTTAATAATATGGCTTCTTTTGCTTTATCCGTGGGCTCAATCTTCCCAGTAAGTTCTTCTTGTTGATTATGTATATCTTTATAGCTATCTCAAAATCTTTGCAACAAGTTCCAAAGGGCAGGAAGGAGAGTCCAGGAGGGCCCTGGCATTTTATTGCTGTAAATGTCAAAATGATCATAGGTATGGTGAGCTTATGCTGTCATCAATTTCACTACTGTTTTTGTAATGCAACGAGCCAACATTTACGGCTGAGAGTACCTGCCCGCCTTCAGCAACTTATATGAATTACTTATTTGTGGTTCACTCCATTTATTCCTTGACCTCTGCCTCCCATCCTTTCCAGACTTGGAACAATTTCCGCCAGCCCAACTTTTCCAAGTTCTGCACTTCCCTGCAGACCCCGGCAGGGACTACCGCCACGGCAGTGGCTCCTTGTTTTAAATGTATTAGGAAGTCTGCTTCTGGTTGATTAAAACCAAAACATGAATAAAAGAAAAAACATTTTTATTTACTTCTTTATGATAGAGACCCGACACCCTACTTGTGTATCACTAAAATTCATACACTGCGAGCATTCGTAATCTGTTCAGAAACCTGCCATGTAATGTAGACTACTCAAATGGTAAACTCATAATCGACAAGATCAAGTCCAAATGTTGGAAGCCAGTAAATTGAATCTTTGTTGGTAAAATTTGTGTAGTTATGTTAAATATGACGACTATAAATTGCAAAGTGAGTCAATTAAACCTAGAATGGTTGACTCATCAATATACATGGCAACATTTCAAAGTTCCATCCTAAATGTAAAGTTAAACCTAAAATGGCAATGAAATTCGTACACTATTTAACTTTGGTCAAAATATTTTAGGTTTAAACCGTAAGTGCTTAGAGATTTGTAACTTTAAATGTATAGTCAAACCTAAAGTGGCAATGAAATTTTAGTATATGAATTTGCACTTTAATTTGTCTAGATCCATCTTACATAATGTATAATGTAAGAATAATATAAATGAAGAATATTATAAATATAAATAAAGAATATTATAAATGTTGGGATTAAATATTTAAGTTGTAACTTTGAAATGTTGCAATGCAATTTAAGCTTGAACTTTGAAATTACTTAAGTTATTTACATTACTTAAGTTGATATAACAAACATGATCTCTTTTCTCAAGTTCTATTCATGTAACTTGGCTTATCTCGATCTAGTAATTAAAATGCCAATCACATCCATGGGAGAAAATCTGATTCACAAACATATTAGTGTCAATATTCAGATAAAAGGTGCATTTGTAATCACTCATGTCACTCTGGTTTCATGCCGGTTTTAGTATAACATTGGTTTGATATGTTTTATTCATTCTTACTTGGAAATGAAGCCAACCAAGAAGACTTAGAAATCCAGCGAATCTAAACACAGTTAATCCAACAAATTATTGTATTAATATAATTTTAGGTTTTTATTTATAAGGTTATTGTATTGATATATTTGGAAATCTAGCGAACCCAGTGAATTTAAGATTAAAATTCAAGTATTTTATTTATGGTTGAATTAGTGTAACACAAAAATCAATGCACGTCATCAATAATATTTTTTGTGCTTGCAATGAAATCAATGTGCGAATCAGCCGAAGAAACAAATTTTCACATGTTCTTCAAGTGAAACTCTCTCTTGGAAATATGGCAGGTATTGGCAAGTCTTTATGGTTTCCCTCTGGTTTCTCATGCCTCTTCCTAAGAAGCTTTTATATGGTGGAGCTAGCAAAAAGAATCGTGGAGACCGATCATTTTAATTGTCTTATGGTTTGCCTGGAGATGGAGAAATAACAAACTTTTTAACGCTGCAAAGGAACCTCTGAAGGATATTTGTCAAAGTATTATTCTCATCTATGATTCTATCCCAAAAATCCTTTCAAATTCTAGTGCTGTTAATAGAAATGTGCAGGTACCTCCTTCGTTCAGGTCCCTAAGGGCCTTTTTCAACGGTGCATCCCAACAAAATTCATGTGGTGCAGGTGTGTTCATTCAAATGGACGAGAATCTTCAATATCATCTCTCTTGGAATGCAGGTGTGGGCACAAACAGTCTGGCTGAGGCCAAGACCCTTGCGGCTCTCCTCGCTTTTTGTTGCTTTCTCGACATCAAGCCCATCTATGTTTACGGGGATTCCAAAACAATGGTGGATCATGTAAATGGAGAAGGGTTTTGTAGGCTGCCCTCACCTCTCTGTGTGGATGGATCAGATAATGTTTTTCTGGAGATGTTTGCAGGAGTCTACAATTCAGCATATCTACAGAGTTTGGAACCTATGTGCGGACTGCCTATCTAAGGAGGCACTCCTTATGGATTCTGGTGTATGGTCCTTGAAAATCTCTGTTGGCAAGGATTCCTATATCATACAGGACTTTTGTATTCCGAGATTCTGACTCCCCTTTTTTTGGTTTCTTTTGTGCTTTTCCTTTGCTTTTCTCCTTAGATCTGTCCTGGCATATGTTCACATCTATTTAGGTTGTTAAGGTCTGTCAAGGCATCTGTTTGTATTTGTTTTATGTCACATCTATATCCGTTTTTTTGGTTCCCAGCTGGTGCTGGACGGTATGCTAATGTGTCCAGGGTATATGCTCTGTTCAGACTCCTTTGGACTATATTCCTCATATTTTGTATGAATGATCTATTATACACACTCATTATAATACAATTCAACTTTTCTTTCTGAAAAAAAGAAATCAATGCACACTATTAATCTAATTACTTTGAAATTAATGTACATTATACATTTAGCTGCATCAAATCAGGAATCAACATATACACTGAAATTAATGCATCTAGTGAAAACATTCAAAAGAACTAGAAATCAACATCTAAATTGAAATCAATGCATATCTTGCAAGCATTCAAATATAATTAGAAATCAATATCTACATTGAAATCAATGCATCTAGTGCAAGCAATCAAATAGGTTTAGAAATCAACATCTCCATTGAAATCAATGCATCAAGTGCAAGCAATCAAATGAGATTATAAATTAACATCTACACTAAAATCAATGCATCAAGTGCAAGCAATCAAATGGGATTATAAATCAATAACTACATCGAAATCAATGCATCCAGTGCAAATAATCAAATAGGATTAGGAATCAACATCTAAATTGAAATAAATGCATCCAGTGCAATCAATCACATAAAATTAGGAATCAATGTCTACACTAAAATCAATGCATCTATTTCAGTGAATAGCTCTCTCTCTCTCTCTCTCTCTCTCTCTCTCTCTCTCACCAAATATATATATATATATATATATATATATATATATATATATCCCTCGATCTCTCCATCTTTACCTCTCTATCTCTCCCTCCCTCCCTCTCTCTGCCTCTCTCCCCTACATCTATATCTTTGTCTCCCTTTGTCTACCATTCTTTGTCTCCCTATCTCAGCCCTCAAACATACTCACACTCTCTTTATATCTATTTGTCTCTCCCTTTCTCTCTCCTCCACTTCTCTCCCTCTATCTCTCCTCTTCTCTCTCTTCCCTCCTGCTCTCCATTCTCCATCATTGTCGCCTTCCTTCTCTCTTCTTTCCCACTTTCTCCATCTCACCCTTGTCACTCCCTCTCTCTCTCTCTCCACCTTTCTCTCTCTATGAATTTTTTCTCCCCTCCCTCTCCCCCCCTCTCCAACTCCATCCCTCTCCCTCCCTCTCTCCTCCACTCTCTCTCTTCCTTCCTCTCTTCATATTTAAATTAATAGTAATACTATTAAAATTTAATAACTATCCCTCCCTCCCTCCCTCGCTCTCTTCTTCCCTCTCTCCGCCTCCATTTATATCTTTATCTTCCTCTATCTCTCCTTCCTTTTCTCTCTCTCTCTCTCTCTCTCTCTCTCTCCACCTTTCTCTCTTTATGTCTTTCTTCTTCCCTCCCTCCCTCTCCTCATCCAACTCCATTTCTCTCCTCGTCCCTTTCTCTTTCTCTCTCTTCCTTCCTTTCTTAATATTAATATTAATACGATTAAAATTTAAAATCTATCCATCTCTCTCCCTCCCTCCCTCTCTATCTCTCTCTATCCCCCCTCCATCTATATCTCTATCTCCCTCTATCTCACATTCTTTGTCTCTCTATCTCACTCACCAAATATACACACACTCTCTCCATATCTATCCATATTTTTCTCTCTCCCTCTTCCCCCTCTCTCCCTCTTCCCCTTCTCCCTCTCTCTCTTCTCGCTCTCCTTCTTTCTCTCTTCCCATTCTTCTTTCTCCCTCACTATCTCCTTCTCTTTCTCTTCCCTCCCACTCTCCTTTCTCCCTCATTCTCTCTCTGTCTTTGTTCTTCCCTCCCTCTCCCCCCTTCAACTCCATCTCTCCCTCCCTTCCGCTCTCCTCCTCTCTCCCTTCCTCTCTTCCTTCCTCTCTTCCTTCCTCTCTTTATATTATATTAATATTAATATTTATATTAATATAAATATTAATACTATTAATACAATATATTATAATATAATATTAATATTATATTATACGCTAATTAATATTAATTATATATTTTAATATTAGTATGATATTAAAATTAATAGATTTTAAAATTAAAATACATCTCTTAATTTTTGTATATAACATAAGTTGCTTAATAGAGAAATGCAGAAACATTGCAGATTGGATAATTTTAAAGCTTTGTAAATTAGAATGATATTACGAGCCACAGTTAAACTTGACATTAAAAGAACAAAGAGAAAGGGAAATCAAGTTTAAGTACCGTAACTATGAAATTCAATATGTCAATGCCTTTAAACTTCTTGTGTGAGTTGTAAGATTTTATTTAATATTAACGTAAACACGAGGTTCATATTTTATTTATGATGGATTATCATGAGCCCACATGATTGATTTCATATTTAATTTACTTCTTTATGATAGAGACCCGACACCCTACTTGTGTATCAATAAAATTCATACACTGCGAGCATTCGTAATCTGTTCAGAAACCTGCCATCTAGACCACTCAAATGGTAAACTCATAATCGACAAGAGCAAGTCCAAATGTTGGAAGCCAGTAAATTGAATCTTTGTATGTAAAATTTGTGTAGTTTTTTTCAGAGAGAAAAATTATAATAGTTATATTAAGAAAATATAGAGTTCAGTATACATGATCGAAATCTATGTGAAACAGCTGGAAAACATGCCGCTGTTTCATTTGTGTGACTGTTGAGGCAGCATATATAACATGTTGTCACTGATTTTTATGTGAAAACTCAGTGAAAATCACTGAGCCCCGCATGTGCAAAAAATGCGCAGCATATAGGCATAAGGAAACCATGAAACAAAAACACAGTGTCGCTTCATGAGAAAAGCAGAGCTTCCAAAAAAAGATTGAGAAGGAGAGAAATATAAGCCTCCACATTTAGGGAAGGATCAGGATCGCCATAATAGTATATTATGCAGTGGGAGCTGTAAAATTTGTGTAGTTATGTTAAATATGACGACTATAAATTGCAAAGTGAGTCAATTAAACCTAGAACGGCTGACTCATCAATATACATGGCAACATTTCAAAGTTCCATCCTAAATGTAAAGTTAAACCTAAATGGCAATGAAATTCGTACACTATTTAACTTTGGTCAAAATATTTTAGGTTTAAACCGTAAGTGCTTAGAGATTTGTAACTTTAAATGTATAGTCAAACCTAAAGTGGCAATGAAATTTTAGTGTATGAATTTGCACTTTAATTTGCCTACATCCATCTTACATAATGTATAATGTAAGAATAATATAAATGAAGAATATTATAAATGTTGTGATTAAAGATTTAAGCTCAAACTTTAAAATGTTGCAATGAAATTTAAGCTAGAACTTTGAAATTACTTTGAAATTTGAGTTATTTACATTATTTAAGTTGATATAATAAACATTATCTCTTTTCTCAAGTTCTATTTGTGTAACTTGGCTACACTTGACCCAGTAATTAAAATGCCAATTGTAGCCATGGGAGCAAAGTTAGTTCACAAACATATCAAAGTCAAGATTCAAATAAAAGGTGTGTATGTAATCACTCAAGATACTTTGGTTTCATGATGGTTTTAGTATACCATTGATTTAATATGTTTTATTCATTCTTACTTGGAAATGGAGCCAGCCAAGAAGACCTAGAAATCCAATGAATCTGAACACACTTAATCCAACCAATTATTGTATTAAACTATTTTTAGGTTTTTATTTATAGGGTTATTGTATTAATCTATTTACAAATCCAATGAATTTAACGTTAAAATTCAAGTATTTTATATATGGTTGAATTAGTGTAACAAAAAATCAATGCACGTTGTCAATATTTATTTTTTGCGCTTACACTAAAAGCAATGCACAATATCAATCTAATTACTTTGGAATTAATGTACATCATACATCTAGCTGCATCAAATCAAGAATCAACATATACACTGAATTCAATGCATCTAGTGCAAACATTAAAATGTAATTAGAACTCAACATCTACACCAAAATCAATGCATCTAGTGCAATCATTCAAATAGAATTAGAAATCAACATCTACACTGAAATAAATGCATTTAGTGAAAGAAATCAAATGAGATTAGAAATGAACATCTACACTGGAATCAATGCATCAAGTGTAAGTAATCAAATGGGATTAGAAACCAACATCTACACTAAAATCAATGCATTGAGTGCAAGCAATCAAATGGGATTATAAATCAAAATCTACACTAAAATCAATGCATCCAATGCAAACAATATCCATCTTTTCCTCCCTATCTCACCCTCTCCATCTCTCCATCTTTGCCTCTCTATATCAGCCCCCAAACACACATGTTCTCTCTCTCCATATCTTCTATCTCTCCCTCCCTCCCTCTCATTGTCTCTCTCTTCTTCCCTCTCTCCCCCCTACATCTATATCTCCATCTCCCTATGTTCGTCCTTCTTTGTCTCTCTATCTCACCCCCAAACATACTCACTCTCTCTTCATATCTATTTGCCTCTCCCTCCTTCCTTCTTCCTCTCCCTCTCTCTCCCTCTCCTACTTCTCTCCCTCTATCTCTCCTCCTCTCTCTCTTACCTCCTTCTCTCCTTTCTCCCTCATTTTCTCCTCCCCCCTCTCTTCCCTCCCACTTTCTCCATCTCACCCTTATCACTCACACTCTCTCTCCACCTTTCTCTCTCTATGTTTTTCTTCTTCCCTCCCTCCCCCCCGCCTCCAACTCCATCTCTCTCTCCTTATCCCTCTCTTCCTTCCTCTCTTTATATCTAATTTAATATTAATACTATTAAAATTTAATATATATCCCTCCCTCCCTCCCTCACTCTCTTCTTCCCTCTCCCCCCCTTCATCTATATCTCTAACTCTCATTCCTTTTCTCTGTATCTCACCCCCAAACATACACACTCTCTTTCCATATTTTTATGTTGTTGTAAATTTTACATGCAAGGAGCTATTGATCTGCGATCTCATGCCTGATTGAGATCTCGAGTCAGCAAAAGAGAATGGATGAGACAATCTTATAAAAATCCCCGATCCAGATAGCCATGCATACCAATTCGATGCAATTTATAATGCTACAATGGATGAGCAGGTACGTTGGCTCCTTGTAGGAAGGTGAAGGGTTTTGGGCCTGATGTAGAATCCCTGCACTCCAATCAAGCAATCTCTTCCATCCGCTTATGATCCAAAGCCTACACAGCACAAACAAACAAAGACCACAAGTGATCTTCCGCGGAAGATTGTTAGCTCAAAACATCTAGAAATTACACATATAAATGGCTGCAAATACTAATGTAAGGGGAAGGAACACATATTTTTATTAACCATATAAATAAAAGTACATTAATATATCTCAAGTTTTGGCTCTCCTCTCCTCATTTCGGCAAATTCTCCCACTAAAACAAATAAGAATAATAACATGAAGCCCTCAAGTCTGAATCACAATGACAACATAAACTCTCTCAAGCTCACTCTCCAAAACTCTGGGTATCCAAAACTCTGAGATCTAGCCTCACCCTCTTAGATGGCCCAGTATAAATAGGAAGAATAGGACTCCCAAGAGGATGCATGTAGATGCTTAGGACAAAGAGAGGTTAGAGATTCTTCTCTATAATGAGTCCCATCCAACTTGAATGGGTAGGATAAAGTGATGATTCAAATTGATCTCCTAGGAACCACAAACCTCTAGAAGAAGTCCCTCATCCGCATAGACAAAACAATGAAGTTTAGGCTATAACTGCTCGGACAATGTGTCTTCTGTGTGGTTGGAAGGTTCCAACCGCACGCATAAGCCAAGATCTATGTGGTTGGGGCTCAACATTGGAAAAAGAGTGGTTAAGGCCTAACAAAAGGTCAATCAACATGATGACACATAGGTACTAACAATAGGAGAAAAATAAGTTGGTAACCTATGCCCCATAAATCACGAGGTCAAAAGAGTAACTAATGGCCGAAATGCATTATAATAGAGCTCAGAGGTCAAAACATGTTAAGTCTCATTTGTGCTGATAAAATCCCTGAGGCGAGCATACCCATGCTCAGTCAGAAAGTGATACTGAACATGGCTGCCAAAACATACATTGTAGATCCCTGACATGAAATGCTAAAACATGGCCACGAAGACAAACACAGTGTGACTCAACAGATAAATCATATCCAATAATAAATGTAATGTGGATATATGTCACAATATAGATGACTAGGACTATGGATACATGGTAGAAAGAGAAGTATCTCAAGGCAGTCCTCAAAGTACATAAATAATACATAATTCCAACACAGTCTGGGAAGGGTGGCATATAAGAGTGAAATGTCCCTAACTTAGGGTCTTTGACATAACCCTGATGGTACGAATCTTCACCATGCGAATATATGTGTTGATGTCGAGCATGATAGGAACTGCCTAATTACCATCCAATGAGATAAACCAGTAACATAAGCGAAGGAATCCACCAATGAGGAAAATGGACCCCACGGTACCTAGTCCAATCCATAAAGTGTGAATAGGTGAGCTGACATCGAACACCAGTGAACTCGACCAATCAGGAGCCAATGATGTAAACCCATTGTAGATCGGGAAGAAGCCTTCCACTAATGTCTGCAAGCTCCAAGGTACTACTAGTTCCTAAATCAAGCTCCTGGATAATGAGATGAAGTCAACAGGAGAAGATCCGTCGAAGGAGGTCATTGATGTATCTCCCATCAATCGACACAAAACATATTAGGATGATGTGATATATGGATGAAGTCATGAGATGATGAAGTACAACTGACATAGGGATGGTTGACTCAAAAAGGTCAACAAGCTATTACATATGGCCGACACAGGATAATACTTCCCTTAAACACATAATGACACAACATAAGAGTGACTTGGAAGCATGAATAATGAGTATCATTTGATATCACGTTCCAACATAGGAAGCATTGAAGCATGCTCCATATGACTGGAAGAGTAACCAATCGAAGGAGTAGATAGACTCATATGTATGGTATGACTCCTAAGCAAGCTAAAACCCAACTGTGAGACAATGAAGCAGAGAGGTGTTGTGTTTAAGGGTGACGAAATTGATGCTTCCTTACGATGATTAATGAAAATGAATGTTCCCTTCCATTTCTCTTTTTAAAAGTTTTTTTTTTTTTTTCGTGAATTTAGTCCCTCAAGCCTAAAAAAGAGATAAAAATATACAAGGGAGAAACTTTTAGCCATAGTAGACTAGAGTTTTCATTTTTCATAGCTAGTTCATCCTAGTCCAGAAAAGGGTTAAACATATATTGGGTTAAAGATCCTTTGAGTGCTTTAACTAGCATGAAGGAGACAAGTTCACTCGACAATATTTTCTAAATTAAGAAGTTTGAAAAGAGCTTAAAGGAAACTCCTCCTAGAGGAATGGGTGGTATAAGAGGTAGCAACTAGTTTCAGTAGTGATGGAATTGCTCGTGACACAAAGAGGAGAAGATGTTGGCTAATAGGACCACTCATTGTAGCGGTTCCTCCAAGAAAGGGTAAAATACCAAGTGAAAGTGGATGATAGGCCAAGTAGATGATGATGATGGAAGAAAGAAACCAAGGCTCAATCTACAAAAATAGGTTGATAAAAAATGGAAATCACAACGGATAAAATGGTGGAATCCTTATGGGTTATAGCCATAAATATGACGAAGAAGAGGACATGAGGCTGAGATTCTAGGTCATGGAAGGTTAAAAGGATGGATTCTGAAAAGAGGATGAAATTGGTTGCATGGACACCAAAACGACAAAAAAGTAGCTAGGGTATCCATGATTAGGAAAGCTCTACTGCTAAGTGACAACATGCATAAAGGAAAGAGACTAAAGTTGCAACTTGACGGGGTCAGACCTAAGGCATAAATATGGCATTGGAGGTCAATAATGCATTGGTAATAGTGATATATGACATACCCCTCTATGCCAGTAAATAAATCATACGTGAGCCCCATTTTTGTAAATGGGACCCTAAGAAAAGTGGCATGAAAAGGAAGCTCACCAAACTTCTTCAAAAAGTGAACTAGAAAAAAATATTTATAAAGCAAAAACACTCTCAAGCCAATAAATTAAAAAAAGGAATATTCTCTAAAGATGCCAAAAAGTTTTATAAAAAGAGAACATACCTCCTCACTTTATTATTGTATTTTGAACAAGAGAGGTGGAGAGAACTTCCAAGCTTGGTGGCACAAGGGCAAGGAGGAGCAAGAGAAGCAAAACGAGAAGCTTCCCCATCAAGGTAAGTAGATCTATCCCTTTGTTTGTCGATTTAAATGCGACTTTTCTTACAGCTGCTAGGGCCAAATTCTCAACATGGGAATAAGGAAGCTCAGGACCTAAAAGGCCTTTGGTAAGATAATAAATGGGATGTTCATTGCACATATCGTCTTCTTGGACAAGGAACATACCTAAGGAAAATTCCAAGGCTGCGAGATATAACAAAAAATATCAGTTGAAGTCAGGAGGACTCAGTAAAGGTGAAAAAAACAAAGCTTGCTTAAGAGCATCGAAAGAATTTTGGGCTTGGTCATCCCAAATGATAGGTACTCCTTTCTTCAATAGGCGCATGAAGCCTTGGGTAATGTGAGCATAATTGGCAATGAATCGCTGTAAGAAATTGTCTTTTCCCTAAAGTTTATGAAGCTGGAAAACTGTACGAGGAGGAGACACATTGATAATTTCCTCAACCTTCATGGGATTAACATGAATCCCTTCTTGAGAAACAATGAATCCTATAAATCATCCAAATCGTACACAAAAAACACACTTGTGTCAATTAAGCATGATTTTATAATAACGATATTGGAGAAAAATTTCTCGAAGGTGGGCAAGATGATCCTCACAAAGCAGAGAATGGGCAGTAAGGTCATCCAGATAGACTTCAACGATGTGTTGTATATCATTAAACACATAAGACATGGCCCGTTATAAAGTAGCACTAGAATTTTTAAGACCAAAATGTAGTTTACAATAGGCAAAAGTAGTTTTGTGCTGGTTTGCAGGTTTGATTTCAATCTGGTTATAGTCGGTAAAACCATCCATAAAAGAGAAGATAACATTACTAAAACACGCACCGAGAATTTGGTCAATAAAAGGTGTAGGATAATTTTCTTTTGGATAGGCTAGGTTCTTGTCATGGTAATCAACACAAACTCGAATAAAACATGCTTAGAGACCTATTCTGTCAAGGGTACATGATAAATGAAACCAACATCTAGAAGTTTCTAGACTTCAACTTTAATAGGAACTGCCTTACATGGGTTTACCGACCAAAGCTTTTACCAAACGGGTTTGGCTCTAGGATAAGTCTTAATCTCATGTTGTACAATTCATGGATCAATGCCACACGTTTCATTGTAAGACCCAGTAAAAACATCGTGAAATTCTTTGAAAAGAGCAATGTAAGTGGCAATCTCAGAAGGAGTACAATCTGCCCCGATCAAAATATTTTTCACGACACCGGGCTTCATGGCAATATTAATAGGAATTGTAGTGGATATATTAGCCAAGTTTCCTTCAGAAGAAACAATGAAAATCCAATTGAGGTTCGGGGAAACATTGGCATTGCCAAAGGAAACTAGGATTTGACGAGACTCATTCAAACTCTCTACCTGGGGAAGGAAGGAAGAGTGATGATGAAGAGCTCCCCAAGGGCAGTCAAAAACCGACATGACCTCTTGAATAACTTTATCTTATGGTAGTGGGAAGTCGAGGAAGTCACAAGAGAGAGGACGGTCAAAGGCCCAAGAAGTAAAGGGTAATTGCCAAGTGGCACCAAAATGGCGTCACTAGATTCATCAAATACGAAGGCCAACCCAATAGCTTGATAGGTAAGTTCCACTAACTTTAAAGGCATATGCTCACTATATTGATCAATATTAGATTCAGATGGCACCACCCAGGGATCATCAAGAACGTGGAGTCCATAGTTGTGAGATGTTAGCATATGGACACGAGCAAAAATAAATGTAAAAGGAGCATTGGGTGGGGTAATTAAGGAAAAACACCCATAAGGGATGATTTTTTGAACAACCTCATTCCAAGACTCTAATATTGACTAGGGTTATCTCCTAGAAGCGGTACTGAGTTCCCTATAATGGAAATTTGGGTCAATGGCACGCAATAATCAAGTTTAGCAATGGTAGCAATCTTGCCTTCATGAGGAAAGCAAAGTACACGGAACACAAATGAGACAACTATGGTCATGGCATAGAACCAACTATGGCTAAGGATCACATTATAATCCAAAGTAGTGTCGACGACTTCAACATCGAGAGATTTTCCCCTTAAATCAATGGAAAACTTGGGAAGAACCCCCTTGGGTACGAAGTTATGTCCATCAAATGCCTAGAGAGTAGTTTTAGACGCAGCGAGTGCTGGAGAGCCAAGAGCCTTCCAACATGATGCTAACATGACGTAAGTTGCTAGGGTCCAACCCTAACCCCCTTATTTATGTAATAGGATCGAGTCATAGTTATAGTTAAGTAAAGAGTCAATAAAGCCCATATTAATAATTTTAAGTGGTTGACCCGCATTTAAAGAAGGGACCACAGTTAGTTTCAAATGGGCCATGGTATTAGATAGTGGTATTAATAAGAACCATGGTATTGACCCATGGTATTGCATGTATGAATCCTATATAAAGGATAAAGACTCCCCTCGAGGAGCATCGTGTCTTATTTTGTAATTGAGCCCAACTCTATTGGAGGTTGCCCCTTAGAAGAGGCAAGTGAACATTGCTTTCTTTTTCTCAATAATAAAATACTAGCTATTATTTCTTATTGTTCTGTGTTCTGGGTATATTTCTTCGCATATTTGGTATTTTGGTATCTTCTTGCAGGTCAAGAGCATAACAAGTTGTATCAGAGCACTTTCCATGGCTGGTGGGATCTCCATTTTTTGCATTTTTTTTTTTGGCTAGAGATGTGTTCTGGCGTCTTTGAACCACGGGATCTGTCGTTGAGCGCATAAAGTTGCGGATTTGGGGAGGCATGCACGTAGGAAATACAAGAGGTGATCACGCTTGTTGGACTCCCTTGTAAACCCTGTGGGTACCCCTTCGAGTAGTAGCGCATTAGATAGAACCGCGCACGGACTATCTTCCAAGTACCCTCTGGATATATCGGAAGCCCCCTAGGCTCTCTTGAAACCTCGCCATAGATAAACCGTCGGTCGTCTTGCTGCTACAATACACTGAGAACAACACTTGGGGAGATTACTCGCGCATACAATAGGGTAGTCGAGTTGTACGACTAAGGATACAGTTGATCCTCCTTGGTTAGTGCCCTGAAAGATTGGGCCGAGTACCACTGTAAGACCCTTATGTATATTGCGATCTATAGCACCTGACACTCCTTGAGACCATAGTTCCCTTGTCTCTCTCTAGATGACGCATCATCTTTGCCAGATCAAATCTAGCAGGTTTGGTTCTGTCGCAGCCGCAACAATCAGTTCCGCCATTTAGATCTCTCAGATCCGCCATTTAGATCTATCAGATCCGCCAATTAGATTTATCAGATCTGCCATTCAGATCTAGCCGTTGGGTTCTATAGCAGTTGCCACATCAGATCCGCTATTCAGATCTAGTAGCAGGGGTTAGATCATTGCCACATTCCTACTCATACTCTGCATTTGAGGGTTTGCCGGTAGATCAGACTATTTGTGTGGCCTCCTATATCTGGGCATGATTCTCGCAAGACATTGGGTAGCATTGACTTTTCTGGGATTCGGCTATTGCAGTATTCCTAATTGAGGAGTAAAACTCCTTTCAGAGTAAAAAAAAGAGTAAAACTCCTTTCAGAGAAAAAAAGAAGAAAATAAGTAAAACTCCTTTCAGAGTAAAAAAGTCTGAGACCCTCCCGGGATGCTTATAGGAGACTTAGCCCATAAGAATCAGGTCGACGAGCTGAGCAAGGTGGTACCATTCACTTGTTAGCGTCAAAATTTCGAGCGGTCCCAAATTTTAAGTGCACCAGATCAGTGCATGGTACAAACTAGAGCTCAAGCTATGGCCAATGAGAAGATCGACACCCTTGAAACAAAGTTGGACGCAGTACTGACGTCGCTCAAGACCTTAGCTGACACACTCACAAAGGGCAAGTCAGAGGAACACTCAGAGGCATATGCTTTCAATGAAAACATTGAGGGCAAGTCTAGCCATTCTCTTCACCTCTTTGACAACCATTAACAGTCCCAGACGTGACCACCCAAGATGGACATGTATAAATTTGATGGCTCTCATCCGGCCACATGGCTAGCACAAATGGAGCAATATTTCACACTGAATCACTTTAGAGATGATGCGACTCAGCTTAGTGTGGGTAGCATGTACTTGGACAATGAAAGATGGAAATGGTGGCAGTGGCATCAATGTTGCTATGGAAGGCCCGTGACTTGGCAGACATTCGCAAAAGCTCTTACGGATTGCATTGACCATGAATCTAACTTTTTGGGTTGTCTCACTAAGCTCCGAAAGACAGGAACAATGAACGAATATATTACAGCCTTTGAAGCCATAGCCTTCCGCATAGAAGGTCTACAGGATCAGTTCTACTTGGAATGTTTTGTCAGTGGTCTCAAAGAAGCCATACAAGCCCACGTCTGATTGCAACACCCAACCTCATGGCTGAATGCTTGCAAGATAGCTCGTGAAGTAGAACGTGCGTTAGCGGCCCAGTCCAATCGCCCAAAGTTCATAGCCAAGGGTCGCCCCACCTAGGCTCAAAGCACTACCCAAACACTCAAGGTTCAAAAGGTGTCACCAACGGAAATGGCGGAAAGAAGAAAGCAAGGATTATGTTACTACTGTGATGAGAAATACTCCCCTGGGCATAAATGCAAGGAGCCCAAATTATTTCAAATTGATGCTACTAATCACAGTTCATCGGAGGAAGCACCACCACTTGAGGAACCAGAGGAGGAAGATGAGGACAACCAGTCGGACAATGTACGTGAAGAACCAGTTATCTCGGTTCATGCTTTGGCAGGGATTTCTTCTCCCCAAACTCTCAAAATCAGAGGTTTTATTAAGCATCGCCATGTAATAGTCTTTATTGATAGTGGTAGTACGCATAACTTTATCCATCAAAGAGTCGCGAAAGCAGTGCATTGTTTTGTCAAAGCAGTCTCTAACTTCCAGGTCCAAATTGCTGATGGGGGGACAATGAAATGTGAACGGCGCTGTGAAAATGTCAAAATTCAAATGGGGGATTATCAGTTAAAGACCCACATGTTTGCCATACACATGGGAGGGTGTGACATTGTCTTGGGTGCTGAATGGCTCCGCACACTCGGCCCAATCACAATGGATTTCTAGGAGTTATATATGAGATTTAAGCAGAACAACCACACACATACCCTCCGCGGACTCCAGGCGGGTGATCCCTCTATCATCAGCTCACATAGGATGGAAAAATTGTTAAAAAAGGGCCACCATGGATTTATAGCCCAATTTAATGCCATCCAGGCCTTCGAACCCACTTCTCTTCATATTCATCCTGAGATGCAACAGATCTTAAACAACCATCTGCCAGTCTTTGACAAGCCTCATGAGCTTCCACCCTCGAGAGGGGAACATGATCATAGCATTACTTTGGTCTCAGGGGCCCAACCACCAAATGTGCGCCCATATAGATATCCATTCGCCCAAAAGAATGAAATTGAAAAAATCATTAAGGAACTCTTGGAAGCTGGCGTCATTCGTCCTAGCATTAGTCCTTATTCATCGCCTGTGGTCATGGTGCTCAAGAAAGATGGGGAATGGCATATGTGTCTATACTTCAGGGCCCTCAACAAGTTGACGGTCAAAGATAAATTTCCCATCCTAGTTGTCGATGATTTGCTGGATGAACTAAATAGGGCTCAATTCTTTACTAAGCTCGACCTTTGCTCGGGCTATCACCAAATTCGCATGAAAGAAGTAGACATTCCAAAGACTGCTTTCCAAACTCATGAAGGCCATTATGAGTTCCTGGTCATGCCATTTGGTCTTTGTAATGCCCCATCCACTTTTCAGAGCATCATGAACCACCTGCTCAAACCATATCTCAGAAAATTTGTCCTTGTTTTCTTTGATGACATCCTCATCTACAGCTGCACTTGGGCCACACATCTTCAATGTGTAGATCTACTCTTGCAACTGCTCCGGAAGCATAAATTATTTGTCAAGATGTCCAAGTGCTCTTTTGGCATGGAAGAAGTTGAGTATTTGGGCCACATTGTGGGGTGTGAAGGTGTCAGGGTGGACCCCAAAAAGATCGAGGCAATGCAGGATTGGCCTCAACCAAAGACCTTGAGAGGATTTTTGGGTCTCACGGGCTACTATCACAAATTTGTTCGCAATTATGGTCGAATTGCTAGACCCTTCACTCACCTCCTCAAGAATAATTCATTTCTCTGGAATGATGAAGCGCAACAGGCATTTATAGCTCTCAAACATGCCATGTGTTCCACTCCCGTATTAGCACTACCCGACTTCACCAAATCTTTTGTGATTGAATGTGATGCTTCAGGTACGGGTATTGGGGCGGTCTTAATGCAGGAAGGTCGACCCTTGGCCTTCACTAGCCAACAACTAAGTGGGGCAAATCTGGGACAATCTACCTAAGAGAAGGAAATGATGGCCATCTTACATGCAGTAGATACCTAGCAACCATACTTATTGGGGCGTCGTTTCCAAATCCGCATAGACCATCAAAGGCTTAAATATTTTTTGGAGCAAGGCCTATCCTCGCCATAACAAAATAAATGGCTCGCCAAAATTCTGGGATATGATTATGAGATAATTTACAAGAAAGGGCGCAAAAATGTCATAGCAGATGCGTTATCACGCCAATTTGAGGAGGAAAGCACCCTGCTCGCAATCTACCTTCCCATTCCAGAATGGATTGAAGAGGCTCGCAAGGAATGGTTTTCACATCCTTTGCTCTCCCAAATCATTAATACATTGCAGGCGGATCCCAATTCCACAGCAGGCTACTCTTGGTAGGATGAGATTCTTCGCTACAATGACAAAGTCGTGATATCACCAACATCCACCCTCAAAAGTCGCATTTTGGCGGAGTTGCACTCATCTCCCACTGCAGGCCATTCAGGCTTTCAGAAGACTTATGCTCGCACTCGATGTTCATTCTTTTGGACAAGCATGAAAAAGGACATTCTTACTTTTGTGGTTGAGTGCGACGTATGTTAGTGCCACAAAGGAGAAACAGTCAAATCCCCATGCACATTACAGCCATTGCCCATCCCGACCTCAATCTAGACAGAGGTTTCTATGGACTTCAATATGGGTCTTCCAAAGTCAGGCAACAAGTCAGTGATCATGGTGGTTGTGAACAAACTTTCTAAGTATGCTCATTTTTGCGCCATACCCCACCCTTTTACACCGAATTTGGTAGCTCAATATTTCATGGACCAGATCTTCAAATTGCATGGCATGCCCACTTCCATTGTGTCTGATCGTGACCCGATCTTCACCAGTAACTTTTGGCAGGAACCCTTCAGGCTACAAGGTACCCAACTACAACTCAGTACTTCCTATCATCCCCAAACTGATGGTCAAACTGAAGCAGTCAACAAAGGTCTGGAGACCTACCTTAGGTGTTTCACTTCAGAAAAGCAACATCTCTCGGTACAATGGTTACCTCTAGCCGAATGGTGGTCTAACACCAACTATCATGCCACCACCAAAATGACTCCACATGAAGCAGTTTATGGTCAACTCCCTCCTCACCTACTTCTTATGTCAAGGGATGCTCGAAGGTACAAGCAGTGGATCAACTCCTACAGAACCGCACAACCATGCTGGCACACCTCAGAGAGAATATCCATCAAGCTCAAAACCACATGAAGCAACAGGCAGATCAACATCGTTCAGAACGCCAATTTCAAGAAGGGGATCATGTATTTTTGAGGCTGCAACCATATAAGCAAACATCACTCAAAGACAAGGGTTTTCAAAAATTATCTCCAAAATTCTACGGACCGTATCAAGTACTTCAACGCATTGGAGAAGTCGCCTACAAGATAGCTTTGCCACCCACTGCAAAAATCCATCCAGTCTTACATGTCTCATGACTCAAGAAAGTGATTGGGAACCATTGTCGAATTCAAACCAGTCTACCTGAATTGGATGAAGAAAGGTCAATCTGGCTCCAACCTGAACAAGTTCTTGACACACGAGAACGGCACCTGCGTGGCCACACGATCAAGGAAGTCCTCGTCAAGTGGAAAGACACCTCTCCGGAAGATGCGACCTGGGAACCAGCCACTATCCTTTAGTAGTTTCCACAGCTTCAGCCTTGAGGACAAGGCTATTCTTATGGGGGAGGGCATGTTAGGGTCCAAACCTAACCCCCTTATTTATGTAATAGGATCGAGTCATAGTTATAGTTAAGTAAAGAGTCAATAAAGCCCATATTAATAAGTTTAAGTGGTTGACCAGCATTTAAAGAATTTAGCAAGAGGTGTCTTTAAAGCCCATGGAGAGGTGTCTTTCCACTTGACGAGGACTTGCCAAAGAGCAGGATGCCCTGGTCAGTCCGACGAAATGCCCCTGAATCCACAACTAGTTATTGAACCATTCGAGTGATGGGCCCTCAATTTCGTTGGTCCAATTAACCCATCCTCGAAACAGAAAACATATATTTTGGTAGCAACATAATATGTCACTAAATGGGTTGAAGCAGAGGCTTTGTCGAGAGCTACAGAGGATTCCGTCATAAAATTAGGCCAAGAGTAACTCCAGTTTGGCAGAAAACTAATTCGATTTATTTCATTAGGTAGCTATTGTTATATACAAAGGATGTGACTGCTCAGTTCATCTCCTGATGACTGTTCACATTCCTAATTTAACTATTTACACAAATTCACCCAATCGCAGAGGATTAGGTGTCAACATTCCCCCCCTTAATCTGAAGGGATGTTGGTGAGTCCAAGCATCGTTCTGAATCTTTCAAGCTTTTCTCTTCCAAGCGCTTTGGTGAAGATGTCTGCAATTTGCTCATTTGTGGAACAATGATGGAGATGGATTATTTTAGCCTCAACATGATGTCAGATAAGATGATATTTAGTATTGATGTGCTTTGTACGATCATGGAACTTTGGGTTCTTGGCCAACTTTATTGTAGAGTTGTTTTCAATCATGAGTGGAGTTGATTGTACTTGTTTTACCTGCAAATCTTCAAGAATTTTCCTGAGCCACACAATTTCTTTTGTTGCTTCAGCTATTGCCACGTATTCTGCTTCTGTTGTGGAATCTGCTGGAACTGATTGTTTGCGTGATCTCCAGGAGACAGCTCCTGATCCAAGACTCATAGCATATCCTGAAGTAGATACCCCAGTTTCTTTGTCTCCATCGAAGTCTGAATCAGAGTATCCAATCAAGCTGAAGTCGTCCACCTGTGTATACTTGATTCCAAGGTCTTGAGTTCCCTTCAAGTACCTTAGAACCCTTTTTGCAGCAGACCAATGTCCCTCACAAGGCTTTTGCATAAACCTGGAGAGGATTCCAACAACAAATGAAATGTCTGGTCTAGTAGTAGTGAGGTAGATGAGACTTCCTACAAGCTGTCTATACTTTGTTGCATCCTCAAATTCCTTTCCTTCAATAGATGTGAGCTTCAAGTTTTGTTCCATTGGAGTAGAAAGAGGATTGCACTCTGTCATGCCAAATTTGTTTAACAAATCTCCAATGTATTTCTTTTGAGAAAGAAATATGGATTTTGGATGTTGGGTTACTTCAATGCCAATATAGTAATGAACATAGCCCAAATCAGTCATTTCAAAACTTTTCCACAATTCCTTCTTTATGGATGCAATGTAGCTTTCATTGTTCCCTGTCATTGAAAGATCATCTACATATGCCATAAGATATACAACTGTTTTTCCAACTTTCTTGACAAATAAAGTTGCATCATCAAGATCAAAATGATTGAAGTTGAGTTTCAGAAGATGCTCAGTTAGTTTTTCATACCAGGCTCGCGGTGCTTGTTTGAGGCCATACAAGGACTTCAAAAGTTTGCATACTTTATGTTCATGTCGTTTCACAACAAATCCTTCAGGCTGGGACATAAAAAAATTCTCTTTTAGATCTCCATTCAAGAAGGCAGTTTTTACATCCATTTGATGGACTTTCCAACCGTTCTGAGCTGCTAGTGTAAAGAGTGTCCGGATGGTGGCCCATTTTGCTGTGAGGGCAAAAGTTTCCTCATAATCAACCCCTTCCTTCTGTGCAAAACCTTTTGCCACAAGCCTAGCTTTGTGCTTGTCAAGTGAGCCGTCAGCTTTGTACTTGTTCTTGTAGACCCACTTGCAGCCAATTGGTTTGGTTCCAAATGGAGGATCAACCAGCTTCCAAGTGCCGTTCTTTATGAGGGAATCATACTCCTTTTGCATCGCTTCTTTCCATTTATCATGAGAAGCAGCTTTTTTGAAGGAAGTTGGTTCAAAATCTGTAGACATTTTCAATTCACAATCATAAGAAACATCCATATCAACAGGTGAATTAGAGTCATCTACATCACCTCCATTTTGTCGGTTTGAATTTCTGGTTCCTGTTTTTCCAATTTCATCAGGATGGACAATTTCAAGTGTCTTTGTCAGCCACTTTGGGGGACCTTTCTGAGATGGTCCAGGCTGCTCTGTTGATTGAGTTGGGACTGAATCAAGATTGAGTCTCCCAATTCTATCAATTACATCACTTAAAGCATCATCCGTTGTTGGAGTTTCATTCGGGGGAGAGTGTTCTTCAGAAGAAGATTCCACATGTTGATCTAGAATAGGAATCCCCCCTTCAAGATGTGGAATCTGATTATCAAATTCTTGAAATGATTTTGTTTTAGCGAATCTATCCAAGCGATCAAGTTGCCGCTGAACAACATTGTCAGTTTTGGATGATTCAAGAAAAATTACATCTCTAGATACAACAAACTTTTTATTTACTTTATCATAGAGGCGGTATTCTTTGGAGGTGTTTGAATACCCCAGGAAGATACACTTACGACTTATAGCACCAAGTTTGTTTCTATGTACCTTTGGTATCAAAGCATAACAGGTGGAACCAAAGACCCTGAGATGTTTTACCGAAGGAACATGTCCATACCACAATTCATAAGGAGTCTTGTTTCTTATAGCATTAGATGGACATCTATTCTTTATATATGCATCACATAGAACATCATCAGCCCAAAACATTGTCTTTACATTTTTGAAGAAAAGCATGGATCGTACCATATTCAAGATTGTTCTATTCATTCTTTCAGCTACACCATTCTGTTGGGGATTATAAGGCACAGTTGTTTGATGTTTGATCCCATGTTGGCGAAGATAGTTTTCAAATTCATTTGATGTATATTCTTTTCCATTATCAGTGCGAATAGACCCAATATGAGATTGTGCATCATTTTCAATCCATTTATGAAAATTCTTGAATGTTTGAAAAGCATCAGATTTGTTCTTCAATAAATAAACCCAACACATTCTGGTGTAATCATCAATAAATGTCATGATATATTTATTTCCATTTGCAGAAGGAACAAGCATTGGACCACATAAATCTAAATGAATGAGTTCAAACTTCCTATGTGCTCTTGCTTGTGAATCATGAAAAGACTGTTTACTATGCTTTCCTAGAATGCAAGCATCACATTGCTTATGTTTCCTAGGAATTGTAGGCAAACCAACAACACCATTTTTCTTCAATAAGCGGAGACTGTCATAGTTTAAATGTCCAAATCTAGCATGCCATAATAAACTTGATGGAAGTGTACCTTCTTCATGATGAGAAATATATGAGAAATGTTGTGCATGAGCAGAGGTTCCTTGCAGTTTGAGAAGCCTTTCTTCTTCTATTCCCCTCATGACAAGTGAGTGGTCAGATGCTTTTCTTACCTCAAGCTTGCCATCAAACATATGAATGGAGTGACCTTGCTGGCGGATGTGGACCAAGGACAACAAGTTTCTTTTGAGCTGTGGGAGATATAAAACATGATCCAGAAGAAAGTCTGGAAGACCAGGCAGTTTAAGCTTGATTGTGCCAAGTCCTGATGGCTTGATTTTTGATTGATCTGCAAAGTATACTGCTCCATCAACATTGTCAGTGAAATCTTCAAAAAAATCTTTTCTATGAGTCATGTGACAGGTTGCTCCTGAATCAAGCAACCAATCATTTTTCGAAGAAGCAAGTGAAGCATTAAACAAATCTTCATTTACTCAATTGTTACATAGTGCCTCAATATAGTGAGCAGATTCAGGTGCTTTACCTTTGTCTGTATCATCAGTTTTACCTTTCTGTTGGTTTCTTTTCTGCTCAATTTTGTCACATGGTAGCTTTCATGTAGAGGCATCATGTGATCCATTTCTTTTGCAGCGAATGCAGTGCAGATCAACCTTTTCTCCTTGAGAATGTCTGCCCCCCCTGCCTCTGAAATATCTCCCTCTTCCTCTTCGTCCACCTCTTCCTCTTGTAGAATCTTGAGCAGGATGCTTTTCTTTATGAGCAAGGCACACAGTCTCTTCAAAAGATTCAGGTGCTGTCTTCTTTCCAAAAGCTTTCTCTCTTTCAGCAAACTTTTTCACAAGAGAGTCAAAGGTTATATCTTTGAGATTTCCATTTGCTTGCAAAGACTCAAGATAATTGGAGTAAGTAGGATAGAGTGCCTTGAGAAAAGCAATAAGAGGGATATCTAGCTCAACCTTAGTGGAATTGATATCATGCATTATAGATTTTACTTCAGATGCAAGAGCAAGAGGATCATTATTTTTCAGTTCAAGAGTGAAGAGTTTAATCATGAGCTGAACAACTTCAAGTGCAGAATGTGAGTCATAGAGTTCTTTTAGCTTTTGTAAGACTTCAAAGGCAGTTGAATATGACGAAATATGGCAACTCACCTCTTCATTTACAGATGTTGCGATTAATGCATAGGCTTTGCTGTCCTTGTTTTCCCAAATGACGAGCTCTTTGTTTGAGGTAGGCTGTACTGGGTCTTTGTCTCCTTCTCCAACACACACTCCTTTCCACAACTCATTGAAGATGAGGGTGTGTTTTATCATCCGGGACCATTCAGGATAGTTCTCCTTGCCAGTGAGAACTATCCCTACCATGGAGATGATTGAATGCATTCTGTAAAAAAAAACTTCTGCTGATAGAAAAATACTTTTGCCAATATACTGTAAAATTGTACTCAAAAGGGCATTCTCAAAAGATTTCAAATCTCTTCCTTATATACCAATATGGACGCCAATACCATGCAGTCAACGTACCAAAAATAAGGGGCTCAATACAATTCCATGTGTTAAACAGAGTTAAGAGTACACATTTTACATGTCAAAAAGTCTTCAAGTATATACCACAAAAAATTCAGAGTATATGCCAGCGATAATGATATTATCTCAGACACATGAATTTTTTTTTTTTTTTTGTGTTTAGATTAGCAAAACCTTGAAATAAAGCTCACTTCGCTACCCTAAACAAGTGCACAGCAAATGCACTACTCCACAGACGGTTTCAGAAAATTTGTTGTCAGATGGGAGAGCACAGCCTTCAATCTTCAATAGTGGCTCTCTCACTCACATATATATATACCATCCAAAAAAAAACTTTCGAATATCCTTCTTCCTCACGTGACATTTCATATTAATCAACGCAGCAGATTACATTGTTTTCAAAGGCAGAAGATTAATCAACGCAGCATATTACATTGTTTTCAAAGGCAACAGATTAAGCAATGCAGCAGATTACAATATTTTTCAAAGACAACAGATTAATCAACGCAACAGATTACAATATTTTTCAAAGGTCGCCACGCTACTCAGGCCATCCACGTAATGTTCTTCTTGTCAAGCATGTCAGGCATACGCACTTAAAGCTTCCCACAGACGGCGCCAAGATACAAGTTCAATATCGTTTCATCAACAGAGCCTTTTTTTTTTTTTAAAACGCAAAGCCCAGCTCTGTCACCTTATTAGTTAGTATAAACTGACATTCTTTCAAGCTTGTGTGCGCAGAAACAATAAAGAACTTCACCTTGGTTTAAAGAACGTGCCATGAAGAAAACGTCCCAAGAAAAATGAAATGGCTCCTTTGACCATTCAGTCTTCCCTGAATTTGCAGAATGGCAGTGTCCTTGGCAGAAAATGATATGCGTATTAACGCAGCCTCTGTTCGAAGAATCTCGAACATTCTTCTCCAACAAACATTCATGTGACAGCGTCCAGGCGTCCAGCAATCACCGACAGGATTGAATGCATACTCCAACAATCACCACAGAATAGTCTTCTTGCTTCACGTCGGGTTCACCATACTGCCGTTTGTGGAATAACACAGTTACTGAAGTTTTAGTCTTCGACCATGGCTCGGCTAACAGTCCTTCAATGGTAATACGCACCCTTCTCTGCAGCTGTTCAATGTATGCAAGGCTTGTCAGAATCTGGCACCAACGAATATATGGGCAGCGTAACAGTGGGAAGGCTTGTATGGAGTAGAGCGTAGGTAATGGCAGAAAACGTTATGGCGTTCAGCGTTCAGACCTGCCCACCATGTCAGGCCTGAATATATAGAATATGACAGACAGAGGGCGCAGGAAATGTCAGGAGCAGCTCAGGAGGAGCAGCGCAGGTATATGGAAAGCAAACAGAGGAGTTACAAGGAGCATGAGAGCTAAAAAGGAGCTGGCTCTGATACCATGTCAGGCCAGGAGTAACTCCAGTTTGGTAGAAAATTGATTCGATTTATTTCATTAGGTAGCTGTTGTTATATACAAAGGATGTGACTGCTCAGTTCATCTCCTGATGACTGTTCACATTCCTAATTTAACTATTTACACAAATTCACCCAATCGCAGAGGATTAGGTGTCAACAATTCCTGTTCCATATATTTGTGCGATATGGGCTTTCAAGAGATATAATTACAGATGACGGACCATAGTTTGCTGGTAACAAGATTGCTGCAACACTAAAAAACTATCATATCCAACATAAAATTACCACTCCATACCACCCGTAGGCAAATGGTCAAGTAGAAAGCATAAATAAAATAATAGAAGTAATCTTAACAAAAACCATTGCATCACATAGACGCGATTGGGCTACAAGATTACTAGAAGCCTTGTGGGCTTACAGAACAACATGGAGAAGCACTACTGGCTATTCACCATACCAATTGGTGTTTGGAAAGGAACCCATTTTTCCCATAGAATTCGAAATCCAAACACTGCGAATAACACAAGAAGTTGGTCTAGATCTAAACGAGGCACATATTAATAGATTACAACAGATCAATGAGCTAGATGAAATCAAGCTCTCTGCCCTTCAACACACTGCATTGATCCAACAACAACGAGCTAAATGGCATGACGCTCTCATTAAAATGAAAGTCTTCCGCGAAGGAGATTGGGTGCTCTTATATGATTCCAGGTTTCAGGATTTTCCCGGGAAACTTCAGACTCGTTGGCTGGGGCCATATGAAATCCAGAAGGTACATGATAATGGTACCCTTACTCTAATCACCATTGACGGATCTGGACATACCTTAAGGGTAAACGGCCACCGAGTTCGACTATACTGCAAACCACTTACTCGGGAATCCTTTTACCAGCAACTCCGCGAGGATTCCGACATGCAAATTTTGGAGGAGGAAGAGAAATATTCCTCACCTCTGGTTCATTAAAGTGATTTAACTGTTCTTACATTTTGTACATAATTCCTTTGTTTTATTAGCATAAATTATTTTCTGTACATATTTTTTTGTATTTGCACTTTGTTGTTCCTTTTCAAAGAATCAACAATTTTATCACTTTTGTTGTTCCTTTTAGAAGGAACAACATGTTTACCATTTTTTTGTTCCTTTTTTTCAAAAGAACAACACTTGCATTTTTCTGATGTTCCTTTTTTAGAAGGAACAACACTATAGTTTTTGTTATTCCTTTTTTGAAGGAACAACATTTGTGTGCACTTTTGTTTTTTTGTTGTTCCTTTTCCAAAGGAACAACACTTTCGTTTTGCTGTTCCTCTTCCAAAGGAACAACACTTTTTGTATTAGCCGTTCCTTTTTTTTTTACTTTCATTTTGATGTTCCTTTTCCAAAGGAATGACATTTGCATTTTCTGCAATTCCTTTTCCAAAGGAACAACACTTTTGGGTTTTGCTATTCCTTTTCCAAAGGAACGACATTTGCGTTTTCTGTTGTTCCTTTTCCAAAGGAACGACGTTTGCGTTTTTGCTGTTCCTTTTCCAATGGAACGACATTTGTGTTTTCTGTTGTTCCTTTTCCAAAGGAACAACACTTTTGGTTTTTGCTGTTCCTTTTCCAAAGGAACGACATTTGCATTTTCTGCTGTTCCTTTTCCAAAGGAACAACACTTTTGGTTTTTGCTGTTCCTTTTCCAAAGGAACGACACTTGCGTTTTCTGCTGTTCCTTTTCCAAAGGAACAACACTTGTATTTTTTTTTGCTCTTCCTTTTTGAAACGCCAACATTTTCGTATTCCTTTTACTTATGCTTGTTCCCCTTGCCGTTCCAATTAAAGGAAAACTGCTGTTCTTCTCAATATATAATAATTTCAAGTCTTTTGGAGCACAACTATACACTTATGCAATGGATACAAAACTAGAGCATACTGAAATCAACAAAATTATATAAAATCACTATTTTTACAAGAAATTGCTTTGAATTGATAAGAGGAAAGAGGAATGGACACAATTATTCATCACCTTTGTTGTCATTATCCTATTAATACTGATATGATTGGTTATCTTTATCATGGTGGTTCTTTTTTTTAAATTACCATAATCTTCTTTCATCATTATTAAGGAATAAGAACAAATGGTATATTTTTCTATTGAGATGTTAAGACTTCTTCCACCATTCCTACTCTTAAGGAGTGCTGAACCACCCTTTGTGTATAAATAGGAAAGTACTTTATAAAAGAAAAAAAGAGAGAAAAATGTTTATATGACTTATGGGTTGTCAAATGCAGGATAGGGGGTCTCATTAAGAGCCAGCCTACCATGATCATAAGGAAGAAAGTGAAGTGGCATTCCCACTATGGTCACCACACCAGGGATATGATCCAAGAGGCACATCAGAGAAAATAAAGAGTCCTTGGAACAGGAGGTCTCGTCACGAGCCAGCCTGCCCACCTTTCATTCATTCCTGGTGAATGGCATTATGGTTTAACTGGTTACCAAGCCAGCATAATGACCTCCATTTTGACATTGCACAACACTTCCTAAGCATACACAAAGGATCATGGTTCCATGGGTGAAACAAACAACTCTGTAAAGGTTATGGACACCTGTCGGCAGTAGAGCTCTATTAATGGTATTGAAGTCACATTCCTTACACACCAATAGCAATCATCAACACCCTTCTTTGTCTTATACCTTTGTATTACGTCAAATAAGATTATGTATATCATTTCCTCGAACCATTAAACACATGAAAATATATTACAAGCAATCATGATGGAAAAAGCTGATAATGACCGCATCAGACTTTTTGTGCACGTCAGTTGTCCTATCCTCCCAGCCTCGCATCATATCACAACATTCTCTTACTTGTTAAGCGATCCTACTATACACCTCGATTTCGGCAATCTGCTCCTTTTGTAAACATGGCATTTCGGCATACGTTGTTCCTTTATGACTCTGTACCATGGTAGTTCGGCACACCGCTCCCTCATTTGACGGCCGAGGACGACCTATCACATTGCAGGGGGGAGGCAGGTGACCTCATAATTTGCTGGTATACGTGTCAGACTATTATTCGGAAAACTTTTTACTTGGGAATAGCAAGGCTTAACGGTATATTGTTTTTCAATCTGCATGGCTTGCTGTTCCTAAGCTATTTCCGTATTATGCTCTGCGGCAATTAGTAAGTGACTCAGGATTTGAACGAGCCTTGCTATTTCGTTATTTTCTCTGTATTTTTAACAGTTTGAACAACTTGTTGTTCCATTGTCGTCTCTGTGTTTTTACAGTGAGCTAAAGCATGGGAGGAAGATAAATTCGGAGAGAACCACAGGTATTGACAGTTTCTGATGCTGCATGAGAAATCCTGGCAAGGGCAGGATGGTTAGTTTATCTTAATCGTTTACATGAATCCAACAAGACTGTAGCAATAGAATTCTTGCAGAACTTGCAAGAATATCACTCCATAGTAAGAGGGAGACGCATAGCAGTCTCCGATGACATAATTGCATAGGTCTCGGGATTGCTAGCCACTGGACCTGTGTGGACTCTAAAGAAGGAGAGACTGCGGAAGATCATAAAAGTCTTCCAGGATGAAAGCCAGAACCTAACAATCAGAGGAAAGGGAGTCCTACCAGCAGCATTGCGGGAGTCATGGGTAGAATTGGCGAAGATCATCCAGAGCTACATCACCTGTGAAGGCAGGAAAGACGTGGTAAGACCATGACACCTTAAACTCTTAGCCGTATTAAAACAGAAATGCTCTATGAACTTACCTGCATTTTTAAATTCATTACTTCATGATGTTGCCCGAAGTATGAAAAAATCACAACATGTAGAATCAGTAGTAAGTCACCATGGGTTGATATGACTGATAGTTAGTCACAGTCTTGCTCAGCAACAGAGCAGCTGGGAATAGCTATTTGCCACGATAGACAGGGGACTGACACTGCCAGCCCCAAAACATAAGCTTGCTACCAGTACATCGAATAAACCATTGAAATGAAGAAACTCAGTCAGATTGGCATGGATTAGAGGGAGGCTAGAAAATTCCCAAGGGAATACTAGCCAACCAGTGGAGATAGACGATTCAAGGGATGAGCAACCCCCACAATTGGAAGGATAAGAGAATGAGAAAGGATTGGAAGGAAATCAGGAAGGAGAAACGGAGGAAGAGACCGAGCAGCCTGGGTAGGCAGAGGAAGAGACAGAGCATAACCCCGACCCTTTCGTTGGGGATATCCAACTACAGGCATTTATTTCGTTTGGAGTTAATCAAATCAAATGGTTTAAAGCCTATAATGCCTTTCAAAGATAAGAAAACGGATTAGACTTATGGGTAAGAGCTGAGCCTAGAGATCCATTACAGTTGTGGAATAAACATAGGAATCTCATGACGACTCCAGGCATGATTGAAGCATTAGGACCCATTCATACAACAATCAATTGGAAAGGGATAGAATACTTTTTTACCATCAAGGACCTTGCCATTGCAGTTGCTAAATTTCGACATCAGACCTCTACTCTGAATATCTAACTTAGGGAACCATTTAATTATGAAAACTTTAAGTTAGCCGCTGATCACTTGAGCCTTTATGGTGAACTTATCTTGAGGGCAGGGCCATCTTGGTTAGGATATAGGTTCAGGAGTCCGATTATTTGGCACCCTGCACCTGGGTACCAAGCCCTATATGAGATGCCTGAGGGTCAGACAAGCCATCTTTTTGAACACCTAGTTAGGCATCATGGCTGTAGACCACCACATGAGATCCCGTCTCCGGCTTACTCTCTCACTGCCTTACATGTCAACTACAATGTTTTCATGAGGGCATGAAAAAGGGTAAGCAGGGGGGTGTGTGGAGTACTGAAGAAGGTATGTTTTTATTGATTATTTTGTCATCTTTTCTTTAAAACTCATAATCCCTTTGCATCATGAACTAGGTAGATAATAGGAAATTATGGCAAAATCTATGGGATTTGTATGTAGCGCAAAACAACTAATAATTGCCATTTTCTTATGTAGAAAAAGGGAAAAATAAAAGTTTGTTGTCCCAAAGAAAAAGACAGGGCAAAGTTAACTGCTGTCCCTTTGGCAGGGGACCACATGCAGACAAGGCGATCCAAATTGAAGCGTATCAGCCAAGGAAAGGAAAAGGAGATATCGAATCGACGCAAGAGAACAAATGGATAACTGGGAATTAACAGTTTGGAAAATCCCTCAGGATCCTTTGATCCCGAGGGATGCTATCTTAACTATTTTTGCATCATTGATATCTCCGCTCGGCTGTTATAAAAAGGGGCAGAACTGCTAGCCTGGGGGGACGACCTGTTGTTATTCTTATGTAATTTCTCTTTGTATTTAAAACTTTGATCATCGACTCTCGTTGAGAAGTGATCCACTGTAACTCTACTTTGATGCTTTAATGTAAATCTGGTTGCTGTTCCATCTTTGATCCTGGAATAATCTCAAGCAGTGTGTCCCTGGAGGCTAAGGACCCGGCCCTGGTGGAACACTTGCCCCTGTACCATTATCTTTAATTCGTGCGTGGTTTTCATTGTCAGCTTTGTTCAGTAATCTGATGTGTTTTGTTATTTTACATCATGGTTATGTTATATTTACAATATCGTTCTCTGTGACAGGAATGTCGTATTGTTCATTCTAACTTTGTAACACATTGCTATTCCTTTAATCATTGATATAACATTACTGTTCCTTACAGAATGCTATTGCTGTTCGATTATAGAGCAACCGGGCTGTAACATTTATAAGTTGGTATTACTGTATTCATCTATGGTTTACGCTTAATCGCGATTGCTGTTCAACTGACATTGTTGTTCCATTACGAATTGCAATCGTTATTCTTTGTAACTGAGATTAATATTTGTGGTATCGAAGTTAGATTACTGTTTCTCTCAATATCAAGGTGTGTTGTGTGTGTTATTTATTTTGGTTTACTGTACATTCACATTTGGCTCTAAGTGATGTTCTATATTTCATTGCTAATCAGTTGCCGTTCTATTTCCATTTGCTATCCGATTTATTCTTAGAGTAAAGACTGCTATCTGATTTCTGTAGGATACGATTGTTGCCTTTATTTCCTTAGAATAAGGTTTCGTTGTTTATAAGAACTAGTTGCTGTTCCATTTATAGTTGCTGTTCCATTTCCTGTTATTTGCGTTGTCATTTCTTTGAACGATCTGAGACTGTAGTGAGCGTTGACATTTGTTGTCTAGTTCCGAGGTTGATGATTAGTTCCTTGATTATCTTTAGTCACATCAGTTTACAGAGGGATGAGTTATTGTTACTGTACCCTTGACTGATAATTCGCTTAGTTTTCTGAATGCATGATTTAAGTCTTAAAGTGCTTTGCTGTAAGTAGATCTTGTTTTAAGCATCCGTTTACTCTTGTATTTTGAGCACTATACTACTAACATTAATATGACAAATGACCGCCTCAAACTGAGTACACTCTTTGAGATAACAAATCGTTCCAATATTGATAAGTTAATGCGGGGTAAATAGAGGTGAAAAAGACCCTGTTTATGGCTCGACATTTTGGCGCTGTTGCCGGGGAAGAGTGTAGCCACTTGTTTCCTTTTCAGAGTAGTGTAAGAACTTGTTAAGAAAGAACTGGGTTTTAAAAACGGAAGGTAAGAACCTGACTGTGGAGTATGTAATAGCCTTGCTCCCCTACCTGCTTTCCTGCAGATTTGTTGCTATTTTGTTTGGGTAGAACTTAACAGTTGCTTTGTGTGCATGACTAAGCAGAAAAAGGCTGAAAAGAATCCCAAATCTCTACCCAAGCCTGATAAAGATAAGGGGCTGGTGACCCTTGGCCGATCGACCTTTATAGACGAAATCCTTAAGAAAGCAGTATCTCAGCCTTCAGTAGGGCCTAGAAAAGTTACTTCTAGACAGCTTACTAGTTCCCTTCAAGCCATAGGATCACCATCTGTAGCCTTTGCTGAGGTGCAAAGTCAAACCGAAGAGCAATATTTTCAAGAAATTGAAAATTCTAGCCCAAAATCATTTCAAGAAGGGAACTTTAGCAACCTCTGTGAAGGAAGAGGAGAAACAGGAGAGACTGAAGAACCAAGATCTCCTCTTGGGGTAATTCAGCCATTAAGCAGCCCAGATAAGGGAAGTGCTGCAAAAATTATTTATAACGAAGTTGAAGAAACTCGAGAACCTGAACCCTCCCAGACATTAGGCACTCTCATCATCCCAGATAAAGGAAGTGCTGTTAAGTCCATTCCCCCTCAACAACCTAGGAATACCCTCCTAGATATCTCAGAAGGCTATTGGCACATATTTGACCAAATGGCCCAGAACCAGCCAAACACCCAAACCTCTACACTGCAATACCCCATTGTGGATACTGCAGCCAATGCACTTATGAAAGCAATTCCTCTCCAGCATATCCCTACATTCCATCGCCTTACATCAGAAGACCTCGATGCATTTTTATTCGAATTCGATGTGCTGTGTCGAGGATATGACTATACCATTGATCCCCATAAACTGAATCTATTTCCCTCTACATTAAAAGGGGCTGCTCTAAGATGGTTTATGGGATTGGGTGGTTGTGTTATAAATAACTGGGACCAAATGAAAGAGTCTTTTCTAAAAAAATATCAGGATTATTGCAGGTCTAGAGAGTTAAAAGATGAAATATTTCAGATGGTAGCTAGACCAAATGAGACATTAGAAGAGTATGTTGAACGTTTCCAGTATAATCTTCAAAGATCTCCTTATGCATCATTACCCTTACCTGATAATGTATTAAAAACGACATTAATTAGGGGAATGAAGGAACAATGGATTGAAACACTAAATATTATGGGAAAAGGAGATATTTATCAGGAAAATTTTGTTGACATTATTAATCTATGTATCAGGAGCTCGAGAGGAAGCACAAGATTAAAACCAGCAGAACATGATCGATTTGCAAGAGATAGCAGAACTTCGACAGAGGGAGTAACTTGTGCAGAAATTGGAGATTTATTAGAAAATTTTAAAACTGACATATTGGGGACACTGACAACACAACTTGATATTATGCAGGCCAAACAAAAGCAAGTAGAGGCAGAACAGAATTTGGCAATCTTCTGTCCCAGATGTAGAAAGAAACACAGCCATAAGGAGTGTCCATTAGATGCGGTTCAAGTTTGTGCCATTTGTACAAAAGACCACTCTATAGAAAGCTGTCCCTCACTTCCTGGATTGAAAGCAGTATACAAGGAAGTAGAAGAAGAGCCAAAATCGGTGTATCTACTTAATCAACACCGTCAATGGTAGCCACGACAATCAGGTATGTTCTCAGACCCAGCTTCTTCTTTTCAACCTCCACAATATCATGCTCAACAATATAATACAATGTGGCAAAGTCAACCTCCCTTCCTGAATTGGTCACAACAATCATTTCCTTCATCATCTCCATGGCCGAATTAAGCAAGCCAACCCAATTGGCCAAATTTTCCCCATACCCCACCATATTGGCAAAACAATGTATATCCAACACAATGGACCCCTCCTACTTCACAGAGTCAATCCTGGCAGACAAATTGGCAAAGACCGATGAATCAGCCAGTAGGAACCATCCCGCTCCGTCAACCTACACTGCCAGCATTACAACAAAACCCCTAGTCTAACTTAAGATTGAAACTCCCAGCCCAACCCAACCCCAATCCGAATAACAGACCGGTCCGATCCATTCAAATAGGAATCGATCTAAGGGGGTGTAATGACCTTCAATTAAGATCTGGGCGTATCATTGAAACAGAGGGAGATAAAACAACTCAAGTTGAAAATCAGTTACCTATAGAACAACCGCTACAAGAAGAGGACGTGACTAGACAACAAATTCATGATCCAGCAACCACATCCTCTCCCCCATTCCCAGAATGATTAATTATACCTCAACCTATACAATATCCTGATTTTGACATTCTGGGAGAACTACAAAATCTGTACATAAAAATCCCACTCCTCCAAGCCATTCAAGACATCTCGATATATGCAAAGACTATCAAAGAGCTATGTATAAAGAAACCAAGGAGGAAAATAATAAATAACCCAAAAGTCCAAGTAGTTGGCACTCTATCCGACTTATTATCAGGGAAAGAAACACCCGTTAAATACGAAGACCCAGGAAATCCAATAGTAACCGTACAAATCAATGGACAAACCTTCTCAAATGCCTTAGTTGATCTAGGAGCTGCAATTAATATCTTAACAACCACCACTTGCCAAAAACTAGGCATTACATTAGTAGAACCAACCTCCACTTTACTAGAACTTGCTAACCGATCTGTGGTTAGGCTAGAAGGCACACTACATGATGTCATGGTATTCGTTGACTCATGGGAGTATCCGGTCGATTTTATGATAACAAACCCCAAAAACCGACTTGATGGACATCCATTGATTTTTGGTAGACCTTGGCTTGCAACTGTCAATGCTTATATTGGCTGCCGACAAGGCAGTATGACCATAACTAGGGGGGAAAATATCAAGAATCTAGCTTTATACCCCTCAGCACAGCCAAGTGTCACAATAATAAAAACTAACAAGCATCCTGTATCATACCTCATCGAAAATATTAGATCTCCATTAACCATAGAAGAGGCCCTCGATTTCAAAGACCAAACAGAAGACGATGCCATTAACAATTTTATTAGCCAAGCTGAACCCAGATCCCGCATACAATGTCACATGATAGAAGCAGCATTTGATAATGAATTAGAAGAAGATCCTCTTAAAGATACACACGATCAAACAATACCTACTACCTCTGTCTCAAATAGCAAAATTATAGAAATTGAGCCAGGAAAGACTTTAAACGTTAATGCCAATCTGACTTCCGAACAAGAAGAGAAGCTCATCCAACTAGTGAGGAAATACAAAGAAGCATTTGCATGGGACTATCCTGATATGAAAGGAATTGATCCCCAGTTATGTACACACCACATTTACATAGAAAAAGATGTGAGACTTGTTTGCCAACCACAAAGGAGACTTAATGCTCATCTAAAAGACATTGTAAAAGCTGAACTTCAAAAACTTTTAGATGTGAACTTCATCTACCCTATCTCCGATAGTAAATGGGTCTCTCCACTTGTTGTGGTACCAAAGAAGAATGGAAAGTGGAGGATTTGTGTAGATTATAGAGAACTATATAAAGCAACACAAAAATACCACTTTACCCTTCCATTCATTGGCCAAGTATTAGACACTCTGGCAGGAAATAAATTCTTTTCTTTCTTAGATGGCTTCAGTGGATACAATCAGATTCAGATTGCCCCTAAAGACCAAGACAAAACCACTTTTACTTGTCCTTGGGGAACATTTGCCTACAGAGTTCTACCTTTTGGCTTATGCAATGCTCCTGCCACATTTCAAAGGGCTATCCTCAACATTTTTCAGATTTAATAAATGAAGGACTTGAAGTATACATGGATGATTTTACACCATACAGAGACGATTTTGACCCAGGATTGGACACATTGGAAAAAGTACTGCAGCGCTGCATTGTCACTAGGCTCTGTTTGAGCCATGAAAAATGCTATATGATGATGACTGAAGGACTTATTCTAGGCCATTATATCTCAGCAGCTGGCATACAGGTAGACCCAACCAAAATTCAAATAATTTTGCTATTTCCCACTCCTACCACTCAAACAGAGGTACGCAATTTCTTGGATTTTCTGGTTACTATAGAAGATTTATAGAACATTTTTCGCATATTGCTGCACCTCTATATGCATTGATAGGTAATGTTGACTTTCTTTGGACAGATAAATGTGACCGTGCTTTCAAGGATTTGAAGAGGCTTATGTCAACAGCCCCAGTCCTTAGAGGTCCAAATTGGGACCTTCCATTTCAAATTTCATCAGATGCCTCAGATACAGCTATTGGAGCAGTCCTTGGGCAGGAAGAAGATAAAAAACCATATGCAATTTATTATATTAGCAAGAATTTATCTCCTATCGAATTGAATTATACTATTACTGAAAAGGAATTTCTAGCTGTAATACATGCTGTCAATAAGTTCAGACATTACATTACTGGATATCCTGTTATCTTGTATACAAATCACTCTGCCATAAAATATTTAGCAAATAAACCAATCACAAATGGTAGAATAACTAGATGGCTGATTTTATTGCAGGAATTTGATATCACAATCAAAGACCGACCTGGAAAAGAAAATCCTGTAGCTGACTTTCTCTCGCGAATGCCAAAATCAATGGATGCAGCAGCAGTTGAAGATCAATTTCTAGATGAGCATCTGTTTGCTGTCACTGTTAAAACACCCTGGTATGCTGATGTTGCGAATTACTTAGCAGTAGGCAAATTACCGAAACATCTGACCCCCAATGAACGAAAACAGATTGTCTAGCGAAGCGCTCGATTTTCTTGGATTGGGGGCTACCTGTTCCATACAAGGGCAGATATGCATATCAGGAGATGCGTCCGCGAGGATGAAATTTTTGACATTTTGAAAGCTTGTCACGATGGGCCAAGTGGTGGACATTTTGCCGATCGGAGAACTGGACATAAGGTGCTGAAAACAAGGTATTATTGACCCACGATCTTCAAAGATGCAAAGAAGTTCGTTCAAGCTTGTGACAGTTGCTAAAGAGCAGGACGCCCTGGTCAGTCTGACGAAATGCCCCTGAATTCGCAACTAGTTATTGAACCATTCGAGCGATGGGCCCTCGATTTCATTGGTCCAATTAACCCATCCTTGAACCAAAAAACATATATTTTGGTAGCAATAGAATATGTCACTAAATGGGTTGAAGCAGAGGCATTGCTGAGAGCTACAGAGGATTCCGTCTTACAGTTCCTGTTCCATATATTTGTGCGATATGGGCTTCCAAGAGATATAATTACAGATGGTGGACCATAGTTTGCTGGTAATAAGATTGCTGCAACGCTAAAAAACTATCATATCCAGCATATAATTATCACTCTATACCACCCACAGGCAAATGGTCAAGTAGAAAGCAACTATAAATTAATAGAAGTAATCTTAACAAAAACCATTGCGTCACATAGACGCGATTGGGCTACAAGATTACCGGAAGCCTTATGGGCTTACCAAACAACATGGAGAAGCACTACTGGCTATTCACCATACCAATTGGTGTTTGGAAAGGAACCCATTTTTCCCATAGAATTTGAAATCCAAACACTGCAAACAACACAAGAAGTTGGTCTAGATCTGAACGAGGCACAGATTAATAGATTACAGCAGACCAATGAGCTAGATGAAATCAGGCTCTCTGCCCTTCAACAAACTGCATTGATCCAACAGCAGCGAGCTAAATGGCATGATGCTCTCATTAAAAAGAAAGTCTTCCACGAAGGAGATTGGGCGCTCTTATACGATTCCAGGTTTCAGGATTTTCCCGGGAAACTTCAAACTCGTTGGCTGGGGCCATATGAAATCCAGAAGGTACATGATAATGGTACCCTTAATCTAATCACCATTGATGGATCTGGACATACCTTCAAGGCAAACGGCCATCGAGTTCGACTATACCGCAAACCACTTACTCGGGAATCCTTCTACCAACAACTTCGTGGGGACTCCGACATGCAAATTTTGGAGGAGGAAGAGAAATCTTCCTCATCTCTGGTTCATTAAAGTGAATTAACTATTCTTACATTTTGTACATAATTCCTTTGTTTTATTAGCATAAATTATTTTCTGTACATATTTTTTTGTATTTGCACTTTGCTGTTCCTTTTCGAAGAATCAGCAATTCTATCGTTTTTGCTGTTCCTTTTAGAAGGAACAACACCTTTACCATTTTGCTGTTCCTTTTTTTCAAAAGAACAACACTTGCATTTTTATGTTGTTCCTTTTTCAGAAGGAACAACACTATTGTTTTTGCTGTTCCTTTTCTGAAGGAACAACATTTGTGTGCACTTTTGTTTTTTTGGTTGTTCCTTTTCCAAAGGAACAACACTTTCGTTTTGCTGTTCCTCTTCTGAAGGAACAACACTTTTTGTATAGCCGTTCCCTTTTTTTTTTACTTTCATTTTGCTGTTCCTTTTCCAAAGGAATGACATTTTCATTTTCTGCTGTTCCTTTTCCAAAGGAACAACACTTTTGGTTTTTGTTGTTCCTTTTCCAAAGGAAAGACATTTGCGTTTTCTGCTGTTCCTTTTCCAAAGGAACAACACTTTTGGTTTTTACTGTTCCTTTTCCAAAGGAACGACATTTGCGTTTTTTGCTATTCCTTTTCCAAAGGAACATCACTTTTGGTTTTTGCTATTCCTTTTCCAAAGGAACGACATTTGCGTTTTCTACTGTTTCTTTTCCAAAGGAACAACACGTTTGGTTTTTGCCGTTCCTTTTCCAAAGGAATGGCACTTGCGTTTTCTGTTGTTCCTTTTCCAAAGGAACAACACTTGTATTTTTTTTCTCTTCCTTTTTGAAACGCCAACATTTTCGTATTCCTTTTACTTATGCTTGTTCTCCTTGCCGTTCCAATTAAAGGACAACTGTTGTTCTTCTCAATATATAATAATTTCGAGTCTTTTGGAGCACAACTATACACTTATGCAATGGATACAAAACTAGAGCATACTGAAATCAACAAAATTATATAAAATCGCTATTTTTACAGGAAATTACTTTGAATTGATAAGAGGAAAGAGGAAAGGACACAATTATTCATCACTTTTGCTGTCATTATCCTACTAATACTGATATGATTGGTTATCTTTATCATGGTGGTTCTTTTTTTAAATTCCCATAATCTTCTTTCATAATTATTAAGGAATAAGAACAAAGGGTATATTTTTCTATTAAGATGTTAATACTTCTTCCACCATTCCTAATTTTAAGGAGTGCCGAACCACCCTTTGTGTATAAATAGGAAAGTACTTTATAAAAGAAAAAAAAGAGAAAAATGTTTATATGACTTATGGGCTGTCAAATGCAGGATAGGGGGTCTCATCAAGAGCCAGCCTACCATGATCATAAGGAAGAAAGTGAAGTGGCATTCCCACTATGGCCACCATACTAGGGATATGATCCAAGAGGCACATCAGAGAAAATAAAGAGTCCTTGGAATAGGAGGTCTCATTACGAGCCGGCCTGCCCACCTTTCACTCCTTCCTTGTGAATGGAATTATGGTTTAACTGGTTACCAAGCCAGCATAATAACCTCCATTTTGACATTGCACAACACTTCCTAAGCATACACAAAGGATCATGGTTCCATGGGTGAAACAAACAACTCTTTCAAGGTTATGGACACCTGTCAGCAGCAGAGCTCCTTCAATGGTATTGAAGTCACATTCCTTACACACCAATAGCAATCATCAACACCCTTCTTTGTCTTATACCTTTGTAATATGTCAAATAAGATTATGTATATCATTTCCCTGAACCATTAAACACATGAAAATCTATTACAACCAATCATGATGGAAAAAGTTGATAATAACTGCATGAGACTTTTTGTGCACGTCAGCTATCCTATCCTCCCAGCCTCGCATCATATCAAAACATTCTCTTATTTGTTAAGCGATCCTACTATACACCTCCATTTCGGCAATCTACTCCTTTTGTAAACATGGAATTTCGACATACGCTGTTCCTTTATGACTCTGTACCATGGCAGTTCAACACGCTGCTCCCTCATTTGACGGCCGAGGATGGCCTATCACATTGCAGGGGGGAGGCAGGTGACCTCATAATTTGCTGGTATACGTGTCAGACTATTTTTCGAAATTTTTTTTACTTGGGAATAACAAGGCTTAACGATATATTGTTTTTCAATCTGCATGGCTTGTTGTTCCTAAGCTATTTCCGTATTATGCTCTATGGAAATTAGTAAGTGACTCAGGATTTGAACGAGCCTTGCTGTTTTGTTATTTTCTTTGTATTTCTAACAGTTTGAATAGCCTGCTGTTCCATTGCCGTCTCTGCATTTTTACAGTGAGCTAAAGCATGGGAGGAAGATCAATTCGGAGAGAACCATAGGTATTGACAGTTTTTGATGCTGCATGAGAAATCTTGGTAAGGGCAGGATGGTCAGTTTATCTTAATCGTTTACAGCAATCCAATGAGACCGTAACAATAGAATTCTTGCAGAACTTGCAAGAATATCACTCCATAGTAAGGGGGAGACGCATAACAGTCTCCGATGACATAATTACAGAGGTCTCAGGACTGCCAGCCACTGGACCTGTGTGGACTCTAAAGAAGGAGAGACTGCGAAAGATCATAAAAATCTTCCAAGATGAAGGCTAGAACCTAACAGTCAGAGGAAAGGGAGTCCTACCAGCAGCATTGGGGGTGCCGTGGGCAGAATTGGAGAAGATCATCCAGAGCTACATCATTTGTGAAGGCAGGAAAGACGTGGTAAGACCACGACACCTTAAACTCTTAGCCATATTAAAACATAAATGCTCTGTGAACTTAATTGCATTTTAAAATTCATTACTTCATGATGTTGCCCGAAGTATGAAAAAATCACAACATGTAGAATCGGTATTAAGTCACCATGGGCTGATACGACTGATAGTTAGTCACAATCTTGCTCAACCATAGAGCAGCTGGGAAGAGCTAATTTCCACGATAGACGGGGGAATGACACTGCTAGCCCCAAAACGTAAGCATGCTACCAGTACATCGAATAGACCATTGAAATGAAGAAAATCAGTTAGATTGGCATGGATTAGAGGGAGGCTAGAAAATTCCCAAGGGAATACTAGCCAACCAGTGGAGATAGACGATGCAGGGGATGAGCAACCCCTTCAGGAAGGAGAAGAGAATGAGAAAGAATTGGAAGGAAATGAGGAAGGAGAAACAAAGGAAGAGACCGAGCATCCTGGGCAGGCGGAGGAAGAGACCGAGCAGAACCCCGACCTTTTCGTTGGGGATATCCAACTGCAGGCATTTATTTCGCTTGGAGTTAATCAAATCAAAAGGCTTAAAGCCTATAATGCCTTTCAAAGACAAGAAAACGGATTAGACTTATGGGAAAGAGCTGAGCCTAGAGATCCATTACAGTTGTGCAATAAACATAGGAATCTCATGAGGACTCCGGGCGTGATTGAAGCATTAGGACCCATTCATACAATAATCAATCGGCAAGGGATAGAATACTTCTTTACCATCAAGGACCTTGCCATTGCAGTTGCTAAATTTCGACATCAGACCTCTACTCTGAATATCCAACTCAGGGAACTATTTAATTATGAAAACTTTAAGTTAGCCGCTGATCGCTTGAGCCTCTATGGTGAACTTATCTTGAGGGCAGGGCCATCTTGGTTAGGATATAGGTTCAGGAGTCCGATTATTTGGCACCCTGCACCTGGGTACCAAGCCCTATATGAGATGCCTGAGGGTCAGACAAGCCATCTTTTTGAACACCTAGTTAGACATCATGGCTGTAGACCACCACATGAGATCCCGTCTTCGGATTACTCTCTCACTGCCTTACATGTCAACTACAATGTTTTCATGAGGGCATGAAAAAGGGTAAGTAGGGGGGTGTGTGGAGTACTGAAGAAGGTATGTTTTTATTGATTATTTTGTCATCTTTTCTTTAAAACTCATAATCCCTCTGCATCATGAACTAGGTAGATAATAGGAAATTATGGCAAAATATATGGGATTTGTATGTAACGCAAAACAACTAATAATTGCCATTTTCTTATGTAGAAAAAGGGAAAAACAAAAGATTGCCGTCCCAAAGAAAAAGAAAGGGCAAAGTTAACTGTTGTCCCTTTGGCAGGGGACCACATGCAGACAAGGCAATCCAAATTGAAGCGTATCAGCCAAGGAAAGGAAAAGGAGATATCGAATCGGCGCAAGAGAACAAATGGATAACTGGGAATTAACAGTTTGGAAAATCCCTGAGGATCCTTTGATCCTGAGGGATCACTATCTTAACTATTTTTACATCATTGATATCTCCGCTCGGCTGTTATAAAAAGGGCAGCACTGCTAGCCTGGGGGGACGACCTGTTGTTATTCTTATGTAATTTCTCTTTGTATTTAAAACTTTGATCATCGACTCTCGTTGAGAAGTGATCCACTGTAACTCTACTTTGATGCTTTAATATAAATCTGGTTGCTGTTCCATCTTTGATCCTGGAATAATCTCAAGCGGTGTGTCCCTGGAGGCTAAGGGCCCGGCCCTGGTGGAACACTTGCTCCTGTACCATTATCTTTAATTTGTGCGTGGTTTTCATTATCAGCTTTGTTCGGTAATCTGATGTGTTTTGTTATTTTACATCACGGTTCTGTTATATTTACAATATCATTCTCTGTGACAGGAATGTCGTATTGTTCATTCTGACTTTGTAACACATTACTGTTCCTTTAATCATTGGTATAACATTACCGTTCCTTACAGAATGCTATTGTTGTTCGATTACAGAGCAATCGGGCTGTAACGTTTATAAGTTGGTATTACTGTATTCATATATGGTTTACACTTAATCGCGATTGTTGTTCAACTGACATTGCTGTTCCATTACGAATTGCAATCGTTATTCTTTGTAACTGAGATTAATATTTGTGGTATCGAAGTCAGATTACTGTTTCTCTCAATATCAAGGTGTGCTGTGTGTATTATTTATTTTGGTTTACTGTACATTCACATTTGGCTCTAAGTGATGTTCTATATTTCATTGCTAATCAGTTTTCGTTCTATTTCCATTTGCTGTCCGATTTATTCTTAGAGTAAAGACCGCTATCTGATTTCTGTAGGATATGATTGTTGCCTTTATTTCCTTAGAATAAGGTTTCGTTGTTTACAAGAACTAGTTGCTGTTCCATTTCCTAGTTGCTGTTCCATTTATAGTTGCTGTTCTATTTCCTGTTATTTGCGTTGTCATTTCTTTGAATGATCTGAGACTGTAGTGAGCGTTGACATTTGTTGTCTAGTTCCCAGGTTGATGATCCATTCCTTGATTATCTTTAGTCACATCAGTTTACAGAGGGATGAGTTATTGTTACTGTACCCTTGACTGATAATTCGCTTAGTTTTCTGAATGCATGATTTAAGTCTTAAAGTGCTTTGCTGTAAGTAGATCTTGTTTTAATCATCCGTTTACTATTTTATTTTGAGCACTATACTACTAACATTAATATGACAAATGACCGCCTCAAACTGAGTACACTCTTTGAGATAACAAATTGTTCTAGATTGATACGTTAATTTGGGGTAAATAGAGGTGAAATGACCCTATTTACGGCTCGACAATTTCAAAAGCTGAAATTAAAACCCATTTAAGCCGAAAACTTGATGAACCTTAGGTCCAAATTTTAGATTTTTTATTGCTTTATTTTCGAAGATAGGATCCAAGGAAGTTAGGGTTTTTGCAGGGTCCTGAATTATATCTCAAACGTGTGACCTGGGGAAAATCCTCATAACTTTATCTCTGAGCATCAGATTGAAATTTTGTAAGACGTTACAGAAAGAGGATGGCCTGCAATTTTCTGTGTATCAGTTTCAGGTCCTAAGTTCGAAATGGTGACATGTGGCACTTCGTACAAGTTTTCTCTATTGAACCAGTCTATAATCATGTCATTGTGGGATATTTGGCATAACTCTTCCGTGGAGAATCCAATCTTGATCAGACTTGCGAGGTTGGAAAGAGAACTCAGAGGGCTACCACTGGACACAATTTTAGACCTTGGAGATTCGAAATTACAGAGATACAATAGATTCAATATCTAGCTCCTATAAAGTGAAAAAAAGTGTGTAGTTTTATTTTTTATTTTTGCATAAGTTGGTTTGAAAAATTAGTTTGAAAGAATTAAGAGGGCATAGTGAAGCATAATTATCATTAATTGATGCCCCGATGAAAGAAAATGGAAACACCTAGTAAGCAACTTGAAAGCTTTAGCATGACTCATGAAGAAGAGGAGGAAATGCAACATGATATATCAAAGTTAAGAGACCAAGTGCAACAAAATTCACTCTCACAAAAAGTAATAGAAGTTAAGATGGATGGTTTAAAGAAAGGCATGGAAGCTAAGATGGATGGCGTGGAAGCTAAGATGGATGGTTTAAAGAAAGACATGGAAGCTAAGATGAATGATGTGCAAGCTAAGATGGATGGTATAGAAGAAAATATTAAAGGCAACATGGAAGATTTGAAGACAGATTTGACAACGTTGCTACAAGAAATTCTTACTAATGGCGAAAGGGTAGTAAAGGAAACTCATGATGAGAACAAAAGAAATGTTAATAAGGATTTCATAGACTCTAAAGTTGGATTGAAGACCCACCATGTTCCAAAGATCGATATGAGGAAGTTTGATGACAAGGATCTTGTAACATGGATCCTTCAGATGGAGCAATATTTCAATCTCCATAATGTGAAAAACACGCGAAAGGTACACATTGCAACTTTATATTTGGAACCAAATCAGTTTGTATGGTATCGATGGCTTTGCTCTCGTAAAAAAATTCTCACTTGGGCAATTTTTATGGAAGAAATGATAACACATTATGAGGATACAAAAAGCAACACCTTTTTTAGCCAATTGATAAATCTCAAACAAAAGGTTTCGATGATGGAGCACATTGAGGACTTCCAAAAATTGAATATAAGGGTAAAAGATATTCCAGAGGAGTATAATATTGATGTGTTCATAGGGACTTTAAAGGATAACATCCAACATGAGGTTTGCCTTTGGGAACCTGATTCATTGGAGAAGGCATTTAGGTTGGCAAGAAATATGGAAAGCAAAATTATGGCAATAAGGAAGCCTACCACTCACAACTATAAAGATGGAAGTGTTGTTGCTCCTAGCCTTCCAAAACCTACAAGGTTGACACCACAACAATTGGAAGAAAAAAGAGCAAAAGGGATTTGTTACAGTTGTGATAGAAAATACACTAAAGGTAATAAGTGTGATGAGAAGAAATTATTTTACATAGATTGTGAAGAGGAGGAAGAAAAGGAACAAGAAACACCAAAAGAGGATATACACCATGAACAAACCCTAGAGAAAGAATAAATGAATCCGACTACATCTTGTAATGCATTGGCCGAAATTACCACTCCTCAAACTATTAAGATAGAAGGACATATCAAGAAGAAAAAGGTAATAGTGTTGATTGATTCGGGCAATACCCATAATTTTATTCATTGTAAGATAGCCAAGGAATTGAATTGCTTCATATATCTAGCACTTGTCAAGTGATGGTTGCAAGTGGAGGAACCATAAATTGCTCTGGAAAGTGCCATAATATCGAGCTATCCATGGGAGAATATGTATTGAATAGCCCAATGCTTTCCATTCCAATAGGTGGTGCTAATGTTGTACTAGGAGTCCAATGGCTACAATCCTTGGGTACAATAGCTTTTCATTTTCAATAACTTTTCATGATTATATATATATTTGAATTAAGGGGTATCGCAGGGAAACCAGGAAAGATAATCAACTCTAATGGAATGACAAAGCTTCTAAAGAAAGAACAACGAGGTGTAATTGCACAATTATGTTCACTAGAGGTTGCCACATCGAAATCATCTATTTCTCCAGATCTCCAAAAAGTCTTGGATAATAATTCCAAGGTATTTGAGACTCCCAAAGGCCTCCCACCTATTCGTGACCATGATCATGCTATTAATTTTATTCTAGGAAGTGTTCCTCCAAACATCAAGCCTTATAGATATCCCTATGCCCAAAAGAGTGAAATTGAATGTATGGTTGCAGAAATGCTAGAGGCTGGTATAATTCAACCTAGTTAAAGTTCTTTCTCTGTTCCAGTAGTATTGGTGCACAAGAAGGATGGATAATGGCGCATGTGTCCGTATTATAGGGAGCTCAACAAATTCACTATTAAAGATAAATTTCCCATTCATGTCATTGATGAATTATTGGATGAATTGCATGGATAAATTTACTTCACTAAGTTGGATCTTCGTTTAAGATATCATCAAATTATAATGAAGACAGAAGACATTCCGAAAACAACATTTATAACTCATGAGGGTCATTATGAATTTTTGGTCATGCCTTTTGGCCTTACCAATGCACCTTGTACATTTCAAGGTTTGATGAATTCCATTTTCAAACCCTTCCTTCGAAAATTTGTGTTAGTATTTTTTTTGATGATATACTAATCTACAACATGTCTTGGAAGGATCATGTTCAACATGTTGACAGGGTGCTCAAACTATTGGAGGAGAAACAATTATATGCAAAAAGCTCCAAATGTTTCTTTGGAGTACAAGAGGTGGAATATTTGGGTCATATTGTATCTCATGAAGGTGTTAAGGTAGACCCTAGAAAAATTAAAGCCATTAAGGAATGGAAAATCCCCACATCCATAAAGCATCTATGAGGTTTTCTTGGGTTGACAGGGTATTATTGCATGTTTGTTAAGAATTATGGGAGAATATCAGCACCTCCAACAACATTATTGAAGAAAGATGCATTTTCATGGACTCCAGAAGCAACAAAGGCCTTTGAACATCTTAAAGAGGCAACGTGTCAAGCACCGGTCTTAGCTACACCGGGCTTCACAAAAAACTTTATTATGGAATGTGATGCCTCAGGAAATGGAATTGGTGTTGTTTTAATGCAAGAAGAAAGACCCATTGCTTTTGAAAGTCATCCAATCAAAGGAAAGTATTTACACAAAGCTATTTATGAGAAGGAAATGTTGGCAATACTACACACACTTAAGAAATGACGACCCTACCTAATGGGAAGACACTTTAAGGTAAAAACGGATCATGATAGCCTTAAATACTTTTTAGAACAAAGATTATCTTCAGAAGAGCAACAAAAATGGGTCACAAAGATGTTGGGTTATGACTTTGAAATCATCTACAAAAAATGGAAGCAAAATGTTGTGGCAGATGCACTCTCAAGAAAGGATGAGGATGTGGAAGCATTGCTTTGCGCCATTTCTATTATCCAACCAGATTGGATAAATGAAGCAAGGGATGAAAGGAAGAATGAAAAAGAAGTGTGGGCACTCATTCAAAAGTTACAACAATATCCCAGTATATCTAATACATTTAGCTAGAAAAATGATTCGTTATGGTACAAATATCACTTTTACCTATGTAAGAATTCCCAACTCAAACTAAAGATTCTTATGGAATTGCACAGCTCTCCCTTAGGAGGGCACTCAGGATTTTTAAAAATTTACCACAGGGTTAAGAAGGATTTTTTTTGGGATGGCCTTAAATCAGATATTCAAAATTTTGTAGCAGAATGTTTGTTTTGCCAACAAAATAAAGTTGAAACAATTAAGACCCCGGTCTATTACAACCTTTATCCATTCCAAGGCAACGTTGGGAGGAGGTTTCAATGGATTTTATCATAGGTTTACCCAAGTCCGAAGGAAAGAGTGTCATCATGGTGGTAGTTGACAGACTTACCAAGTATGCACATTTTTGTGCATTATCTCATCCATTTAAAGCCATTACAGTTTATACTGCATTTATGGAAACAATTCAAAAGCTACATGGAAACGCAGAGATTATTGTAAGCGAACAAGATCCCATTTTTACTGGAAATTTTTGGCAGAATTATTTTCTTGTTTTGGTACTCAATTAGCTCATAGATCATTTTGTCATCCTCAATCTTATGGGCAAAATGAGATAGTAAACAAATGTTTGGAAGGATATCTTCGTTGCTTTGTATTTGATAAACAAACACAATGGGTCAAATGGTCGCCTCTGGCTGAATGGTGGTATAACACTTCCTTCCATATTGCAACAAAAATGACCCCATTTATGGCACTTTATGGATATCATCCACCGTCCATCACATCATATTTAAGAGAAAATTGTAAAGTTAAAGCAATGGAAGATCACATCAAGCATCTACAACAAGTTCTCCAACTCTTAAAGGATAATCTCACTTTGACACAGAATAGAATGAAACAACTGGCAGATCAACATCGTAGCGAAAGAAGTTTTGATGTAGGTGACTGGGTATTACTACGGCTACAACCATATAAACAAATGTCCCTCAAGCAATCTAACAAGGATAATAAATTATCACCAAAGAATTATGGTCCATACAAGGTGTTGCAAAAGATTGGTACTATGGCATACAAATTAGAGCTTCCTGCAGCTTCCCGAGTGCACCTAGTTTTCCATGTTTCATGCTTAAAGAAGGTTATAGGTGACAAGCTCCTAGTTTAAACAAAATTGTCAGAACTTGATGAGGAAGGAAATATCATATTGGAACCTGAAGCAATCACAGAAACAAGAACTTGACAACTACGAAATCGACCAATTTCGGAGTATCTCATCAAGTGGAAGAACTTACACGCTGAAGATTCCACATAGGAGGATGATAATTTTATACAGAAGCATCCAAAACTACTCAAGCATTGAGGACAAAACTTTTTGAAGGAGAGGGGCATGTTAGGTCCCTATAATACTAGTGAATACCCCATTACTATTGTCATTGTAGCCCTTATTGTTATTATTGTGCCCCTATTGTCCCCATATTGTTATTATTGTGCCCCATAGAAGCTCACTATTGTTATTTTTGTGCCCTTATATTATTATTGTTATGTCGACTTTGATTATATTGTGACCCCTTAAACTCCTATATATAGAAGGGAGGTCTTATCATCTGTATCGTCTAGGAATTGCTCATTTTTGTAGTGTAAAGGAGGTTTCCCCCTCGAAGAGGATGATTTTGAAGTCGTTTATCTATCTTTTCTTCTATTTTGTGAGCTGGTTACATAATAGGTGTACCTGCCATCTCATAGGATGATAGTGGTTCATAGAGATGTGAAGTTCGATGAACATAAGGCCATGAGATGTTCACTTGAGAGGGAAATTCAATTTCATGGAGTAGAGGAGATTTTAGATCCAAAAGAAGAACCTTAGGATGATGTGGAGCAACCACATGTAGAGGAACAAAGAGTGGAAGAACCCACTCATGCAAAGACTTCAAGAGATGGAAGGAAGTGCACCAGAGAGGATGACAGATTGATGCATGATGCTAGAGATAATTTGGGAGCACCCACATCACAACGAAGGTAGAGGCGGTCACTAGATCGATACACTAGCTACATGGCTCTAATGAGTGAGAGTTTAGAGATTGAGCCATCCTTATTTGAGGAAGCAGTGCAAAAACCAATATGGGTTGATGCCATGGTTGAGGAGTATGACTTCATAATTAGAAACAATGTTTGGGAAGTGGTCCCAAGACCAACAAACAAGTTAGTGGTGAGTTCCAGATGGCTTTACAAGGTACAACAAGAAATAGACGAGAGTGTGGATAAACACAAGGCCATATTTGTGGCTAGATGTTTTTCTCAGGTGGAGGGAATTAATTACGAGGAGATCTTTGCTCCAGTAGCAAGGTACTCTTCAATCAAATCTATTCTACCACTTTCAGCGTAGATGGGATGGAATATACATCATATGGATGTGAAGACAACATTCCTCAACAAAGTGATTGAGGAAGAGGTGTACATTGAGCAACAAGAAGGATTTGAGACCTTCAACAGAGAGTCGCATGTGTGCAGACTCAAGCAAGCATTTTATGGATTGAAGCAAACACCTTTTACTTGGTACACCAGGATTGACAACTATTTCACCAGGTTGGGCTTCACCAAAATTGAAGCATATGCGAAAATTTACCATATTGTGGTTGAAGGTAAATTGTTGATTATAGTATTATATGTCAATGATCTAATTCTATCAAGTGATGAGAAGCTGGTAAAATATTGCAAAGAGGATCTTGCAAGAGAATTTGAGATGAAGGGCCTGGGGCTCATGCATTATTTCCTTGGTATGGAAGTAACACAAGGAGATGAAGACCAGTTTGTCTCTCAAGGCAAGTACGCTAACGAGATATTGAAGAAGTTCCACACGGAGAGCAGCAAACCCATGGAGACTCCTCTAATAGGGAATTGGAGGAAGGAAGATGCTATTTTAGGTGAAGTTGTGGAGGATAGTACTTACAGACAGCTTGTGGGTTCACTTATGTATTTTGTGAACACACAACCAAACATATGTTTTGCAGCTAACCAACCTACTTAAGCAATGGTTAAGCCAACCAAACTATATTTGAAGGTAGCTAAACATGTCTTTAGATATCTCAAAGGCACCACTCAGTTTGGTCTTTGGTACAGACAGACAGAGGGAGTGAAGCTTCAATGCTTCATAGATGAATATTGGGTAGGGAATATATCCGACATGAGAAGCACATCAGGGGGAATCTTCAGTATTGGGTCAACATTTGTTTCTTGGTACAACATGAAGCAAAGACCAACTGCACTTAGTTTAATAGAAGAAGATCATTGTTGGGTTATTTGGTCAGCAGATGGATTCTACAGTGATTTACTGTGACAATCAAAGTTGTATCAAACACTCTGAGAATCCAATATTCATGATCGATCCAAGCATATTGACATCTGGTATCACCATCTACGAGATTATGTGTAGAGGAGAATCATGTTGCTGGAGTACATTCCTACAAAGGAACAAGATGCAGATATTTTGACAAAGGCATTGTCAAGATGAAAATTTGAGTTTCATATAGGCAGGATCGGGGTAGCAGATAATCCTTTTCTTGTTGAGAGGGAGTGTTTAAAATGCAACAAGAAAATCCTAATTTAATTTTTTCCTTGAATTAAATTACGAATAAAATTGTAATTCCACATCTCATGACAACTTGCATTAGTTAACTAAGTTAATTTGACTCAGTTGGCTTAGTTAATTCAAGTTGAGGGTCTAACTTGAGTCATGCAGAGTGCCTCCTACATTTTAGGAGTCCTGGTTGAGTTTATTTTGAGTTGTAATTAATTAATTTGATTTCACTGAGTTAAAGTCAGTTAAACTAGTTCCAACTGTTGGAGGAACTAGTGGGAGGTCTAATAGTGTGGTGTTGCCTGCAATGTGGTGTGGTATTGCCTACAATGAGCAACTAATAAACTGATGATTCACTCATAAATAACTCATGCATGTCAGATCTAAGAGTTACCCAGTTGAGATTGGAGTTCAGGGACAATGTACTATCAGTTGTATAATCATCCAAATTGTACAGGTGGTGCATGCAGTCAGAGGAAGGCCTTTGAGAATTGCACAATTCCAATTGAGGAAGTTCCCTAACTAATAGGGGGCTAATTCCCAAGGAAACAACACAAGGAAATAAGGACTTGGGAAAGCATAAAATTGGTTAAGTGTTGGCATGGGTTTGTGTAGGAAGCTGTGAGATAGATAGAGATAGTGGAAAGGTTGCTCGGGCTTGAGAAAACTATTGTAATCTTCTCATATTTTCTGAGTAATGCAATATACAGATAGCAAGGTTTTTTAACTATGAGTTTCCCCAGGAAATCATTGTGTAATATGTTGATTGAATTCTTTCTCTTGTATGCTTCATGATTTTGTGATCGTTTAATTGTTTCCACTGATGAGTAGAGTAGATTCAAGTCTATTGTTCTAATAAATTACAATTAGTAGTTTGAATCTACAAGGAACTTATACAATTTGAGGCATTAAGGATCAATTTAACCATTTATGCAATATCTCATTAGGAACCTTGGTTCTGACCAACCTCTTTCAATGACGCCACTCATGACTATGATCGGAAATCAACGTGGCATCATCTTTTTTAAAGTTAGACAAGATGTCGAGATTGAGATCATACCTCATAGGCAACTGAAAGTGTATAAAAAAGGTTTGATATAAGGATTAAAAATCATTATAGGATGCTATGTCCAATTAGATATAGTATTTGGTAGTATCCCCAATCAAAGTGCATTGGAACAAGCGTAACTTAATCGAATTATCCATTAAAGAGTTGGATGAACACCATAGGTGATATGTGGTGATATGAGTGGACATATTCTCTCCAGGATTTCCTTTAAATTTGTGGATATCAGAGGGTAATTTCGCAGGCGTAGGTGGCCACCAGGGATCATGTCTAATGGGGTCATTGGTCAACTTAGCCAAATCCAGTAAATCAAGTGAGATCAAAACGGATGTGAAGTTGACTAAACAAGTCATAAATAAGAGAATTACCTGACCAACCTTGAGGCCCCCCATATAAGGATTACGATGAAACTGTTGTAGGTTCTAGTAAGGGTTCGTCCTGAAATATATATGATGCAGACCATCATGACTGATGAAAGGATCCCCCCCGCTAAGGGTAAATTCCCCAAGAGAGTAATGGATCCCTAAGAGCATGACCGTTGACAGGGTTGTACCAAGCGGGAAAGGATGGATCGGTCTGAGCGGCAGCACCAACATAAGGAGGGTAACTCATAGAAGTGATGGTACTAGTAGCAGGGTTGCCCCCAGGTAAACTAGCCATTCCAGGAAAAGTGTTGGAAGTTGGTGTCCCTCCAAACAACAAACTGTACCAGGCTTGTGACATATTTGAAGCAATGTTGCCCCTAGGTTGGTTAGGAGCAACTAATGACCCCCCCTGCGCCCCCCGCCCCCCCCACCACACACACACACACATTTCTAGAATTAACCACACCTAACTGAGGGACTAGAATCGTGGGTTGAAAAAAGTTAGGAGAAAAGACTCCTAACTCTACCAGTTGAATAGGATTAATGATCATGGTCGGGGTAGATGACAAAGTAGGCAGGGAGACACGAAGGAAATTTATGGGAGCCATAGATGAGATTGGTGGAATGCCCCAAGAAGATGTGAGAGGCGTAGATAGAGGAGTAGGTGTAGCCACACTAAGTGGTGGTAATGATGACATGGTAGCTAAAATTGTCGTTGCAAAAGGTAAAGATGACTCAGAGTCTACCATAGGTTTAATAGGACAACCTGAGGTGTTTTCTAATGTCTCAATGGAAATAAAATCACTACTAGAAGGATTGGGTATACACTCCACATTATGGGTTGATCAATCTCTTGAGAATCAACATGCACTCTTCATGCAGGAGTAGAAAGTCCACCTCATTCAGGAGGAAAAATGTGAATACGGTGTGACTGACGGTGACTATATTCAACTAGGGTGAAAAATTATAAATTAACACAATTAAGTTAGTGCAAACACCCTAAGGCCAAGACTACTAGATCAGAACAAACAACACAGACTAGAAACATCCTAGAAGGTAAACACACACACAAACCAATCGTAGTATATGTTTCAAATGGCCTTCCAAGAAAATTCTTACATGTAGGGTCCCAATTCCGTAAACAGAGCTGTTTAGAGGAAGGTAAGGAAGAGGCATGGCTGCCTCCCGTAACCACCACCTATAAGGTAGTTTTCCTAGGAATGGCCATTATGGTACCTCCGTCCCACAATGGCGCACAAATCTTGAGCTTCTAGGTGATCAGCGACAACACGAGATTCCCTACCACGAGGTGGGTGGATTCGAGGAGAAGCGCTCTCACTGTTACCTAGCATAACCCCCTTTGAACCGGGTCTTTGATGCACTCCGGAGTTGCCATGGGATGATGAAGGATTTTAACTTCTTAACTCAGGATTTCTAAGTTTGTTTTGTAGTCTTGGAGCATATGAATCACACTCCTATCTCCAATACCCTAGCCTAAGCTAATGTTCGCGTGCTAGCAACAAAAATAAAACATGAGTCTATTTGTATATATTATCGCATTAATTTTAAATGGTGTGAATGACGAATTCTTCTTTTCTCTTTGATGAATTCTAACTACATGAGGATAAGATTTTTCACAACACACCAATGCCTATGATAATGCACCTCTCACTAAATTCTCAAATGTAAACAACTCGAATGTACAAAGTTTTCGACCCAAAAAGGAAAAGCAACCGAAAAGAGGCCAAAGAAAAGTCCCCAAGCTACAATGCAAATCTCTTCAAAATAGTCAAAACTAAGAAAACAAAGCCAAAGAAGAAAATACACTCTATCAATAAAAAAGAAAGCCAAAAGTGAAAGAGGAAGGCAATCACAACAAGTTAGGACTGTAGCACAATGGCTTAGAAAAGGGAAATGTTCTACAAAAATTAAAACTAGACCCTAGAGAAAGGAAGGCCTAAACAAGATTAAATCAGTGTGATAACAAACAATCAAAACACACCGAAATCAACTTTTCTAGATGACAATGACACAACCAAACATAACACCACCAATTGTGATACAAACAAGAAAAATCAAAGGAAATCACTCAAATATAAGTGGTCAAAGCGAAATGAAAGCAACAAGGTTATGAATTTGAGATGCAAACAATCACTTAAGCATCCAGTCAGATCTGGAAAGATGAGATCTTAAGATAAGGACACTAGCCTCAATCTAAGCACAAAAACCCTTCAAAGAATTCCTTGAAGAACATAAGAAATGGAAGATTCCAAATAAATCAATAAATCAGGCTTCAGATCAAGGATGCATCAACAACTATTAGCAACAAAAATTAACAATCCAATAGATCTTGACAAATTAGGAAGAAAAATGAATGATGGAAATCCAAGTCACAACAAGATATCCTCACAATAATGAAAGACCTAATCTAAGAAAACCAATCCAGAAAAAGAGATCTAAGACAGGCACAGGCTACAGACGGAAGGCCATGGACATGTCTAGATAAGAGGCTAGAAATTCTAGAGAGCAAATTTAATATTTTAGGGTTATAGGTTCAACCGCATGGACGATCTGTGATCAGAGCAGTTACAACCTCTCTCTTGAAACAACAACCTAGCAGTTAAGGATTTCCAACCCCACAGATGAAATTCTATGTATGCGGTTGGGGAAAAAACCTATTTTTCCTTAAAAACTTGCGCACAAATGGAAATAACAGGTGAATATTCAGAAAACAAACCCCAAAACTATCGCAAATGACTCAAAAAAATTTGAGAGAGCACCAGAAATTAGAATGGGAGAAAATCAAAGAGATCCAAAAGCAGAGCAGGCAAAAGAAAAGAACGCTCTCATAAAAAGCACTAGTTTTGTTGTTGTAAATTTTACATGTAAGGAGCTATTGCTCCGCAATCTCATGCCAGATTGAGATCACCATACAACAAAATAGAATGACTAAGACAATCTAATAAAAATCCTCAATCTAGATGGCCATGCATGCATATTCGATGCAATTTTTAATGCTATAATGGATGAGCAGGTACATTGCCTCCTCGCAAGTCAGTGAAACGTTTTGGGCTTGATGCAAAATCTCTGTGCTCCATTTAGGCGATCTCTTTCATCCAATTTTGATCCAAAGCCTACACATAAGCACAAACAAATGAAGATGACAAGTGATCTTCCACAAAAGATCGTTAGCTCAAAACATCCAAAAATTACACATAAATTACTGCAAATACTGATGTAAGGGGAAGGAACATAGATTTTTATTGACTATATAAATAAAAGTACATCAATATGCCTCAATTTTGGTTATGCTTTCCTCATTCTTGCAGAATCAACACACTATAAATAAGAAGGGATCAATAACATGAATCCCTCAAGTTTGAATCACAAGGGCGACATAGACTCTCCCAAACTCACTGATCTCCAAAACTCTCAGAATTAGTATCACCCTCTAAGATGGCCCAATATAAATGAGAAGAAGAGGACTCCTAGGAGGATGAATGTAGTCGCTTAGGACAAAGAGAAGTTAGATAAGCTTCTCTATAATGAGTCCCAAATAGCTCGAATGGATAGGATAAAGTGATGAGTCAAACTGATATCCTAGGAACCACAAATTTCTTGAAGAAGTCCCTCAACCGCAGAAACAAGATAATGAAGTTTAGGTTCTAACTGCTAGTATAGTGTATCCTCTGTGCGGTTGGAAGGTTCCAACTACACACATAAGCCAACATCTGTGCAGTTGGGGCTCAACACTGGAAAAAGAGTGGGTAAGGCCTGACAAAAGGTCAATTAGCATGATGACTCATAGGTACTAACCTTAGGGAGAAAAATAGGTTGATAACACTATCTCTCTCTCTCCATATCTATTTATATCTCTCCATATCTATTTTCTCTCCCTCTCTCTCTCTTCCCTCCTACTGTCCTTTCTCCCTCACTCTCTCCTTCTTTCTCTCTTCCCTCCCACTCTCTCTATCTCTCCCTTGTCACTCTCTCTCTCTATCTCCACATTTCACTCTCTATGTCTTTGTTCTTCCCTCCCTCTCTCCTCATCCAAATCCATCTATATCCCCATCCCTCTCTCATTCTCTCTCTCCCTTCCTCTCTTTATATTAATATTATCATTAATACTACTAAAATTTTATATTTATCCATCTCCCCCTCCCTCCCTCTCTATTTCTCTCTTCTTCCCTCCCCCCCTTCATCTATATCTATATCTCCCTCTATCTCTCCCTTTTGGTCTCTCTATCTCACTCCCCAAACATACATACACTTTCTCCATATCTATCCATCTTTCTCTCCCTCCCTCTTCCCCTTCTCTCCCTCTCTCTTCTTTCTCCCTCACTATCTCCTTCTCTCTCTCTTCCCTCCCGCTCTCCTTTCTCCCTCATTCTCTCTCTCTCTCTCTCTCTCTCTATATATATATATATATTTGTTCTTCCCTCCCTCTCTCTCCCCCTTCAACTCCATCTCTCTCCCTTCCTCTCTCCTCCTCTATTCCTTCCGCTCTTTATGTTATATTAATAGTAATATTACTATCTGTAGTGTTATCTTCCGAAGTCATCACATTCATGTTTGTTGGAATCGACGTTTTGAACCAACCTCTGTGGTTCATCATCAAGATTAGATCCATGAGTGAATAAGTCACAATAGGGTTTAAATAAGGGTAGGGTTGGGATGGGAATGGATATTAGCGGACATGTTAGATGCTGTAATTCAGTTTTGTTATAATTTGTTTACTTTAATTTTATTATTAATTTAATAATTATTTTAGTTTTTGGTTTTTAATTTCTAATTTAATTTCTAATTTTCTTTTTTAGATTAAAATTAGGATTAGAATTATTAACATTAATTAGTGATTATCAACTAAATAATTATCTGTATAATTAATTAATTTTTATTAATTATATGATTGAAATGAATATTAATGATATACATTTTTTTTAATTAAATAATCTTTATTTTATTTTAGTAATAAGTGGTATGAATTATCTTAATTTTAAGTTATGATTGAATGATCAAAAATAAAATAATAATTAATACCCAGTGACTAATAATGATTAAAAAAACCAATTTATTGTTATGCACAATAAATTAATTTTTATTATTAATTCCAAAAATGAATTTAATATTTTGAATTAAATAAAATAAATTTTTTTTATCCTTTAATATTTTTGTGAATGATGTTGCAAAGATTAAATGTTTGTAAACTTTAATTATATTTTATACACTATTGATAATTAATTTCGAAAGATTTTTATTTTAGAATTGAATATGATGATTGAGATTGGATTAAATTAAACTAAAGTTATTAGATTAATTTTTTTTTTTTGAAATGACTTAAAATAATAATTATAAAAAGTGTTTATTCTTGATGATTTAAAGAAAAAGGTTTAATGAATTTAGGGCTAGTGTCATAAAGAGGAAGATCATGGAGGTCAAGTTGAGGGATGAGAAGGCAAGGAACATTTAGGAGAATGAGGGATTAGAGGTAAGAGTTGGGATCCAATTATCACTAATTTTCCAACCATCATCGCGGTTAAGGTTGTTAGGGTGTTTACCTATTTCGATAGCTTCTCTGAATTTCCTATGGTGATAATGGTCAATTTTGGCCACAACACAAGAGTTTTCAATACAAATATGATGATTGGTTTTATTGGAGTGCTCGGCCAAAGCTGAGGTTTTGGAATGGTTATGCTTAATGTCAGCTGCATGCTCTTGAATCCTAGTTGAGATTGATCAACCGGTCTCACCAATGTAGGTTTTTCCACAAGAACAAGGAACCAAATAAACCCCTTTGTGGCATTTAGGATCAATGGGATCTTTAACGGATTTTAGGCATCTGCTAATGGTGCTCATAGGTTTAAAGGTGGTTTTTATGTTGTTCTTCTTTAAAATATATGAAATTTTATCAGTGGTGCCCAATATGTAGGGGAGGTTGACCTTACCAGCACACTCATCCATAGGTTGTTTGTTTTTAGGATTCTCAACCTTCTTGAAAGCTTTGATTCCTTGGTGTCTTCTATATCCATTATTTTCAAAAACATCCATAAGATGGTTCTTCTCTTGTTCAAAATGATCCTGATCTGAAATGCGAACAACCCTGGTAGCAAGAGTGTTGAGAACCCCTAGTTTTTTAGCAAAATGATGGTGTGAGTTGGCATGAAGGTAATGCTCTGTGTGGGTTTTCTTACGATAGACCTGGTGAGATATTGAGCCATCTTGGCTTCTTTTGATTAGGATGTCAAGAAAGGGAAGGCTCCCATTCTCCTCCACTTCCATAGTAAATTGGATATAATTAGATTGTCTGTTAAGGTGTTTCAGGAAAATGTTTAGTTTTTCTTTTCCATGAGGCCAAATAATATAGGTGTCATCGACAAATCTTTTCCAAAGTTTAGGTTTTAATGGTGAAGAATCAATGGATTTAGTTTCGAAATATTCCATAAACAAATTGGCAATGATGGGAGACAGAGGTGATCCCATAGCCACACTGCAGGTTTGCTCATATATATCATCTTTATAACTGAAAAAGGTTGATCTCAGGCAAACTTCTACTAATTTGGCTGTGTCAGGATCAATGAATTTTTGGATTACCTCCATGGCTTCACCTATGGGAATATTAGTATAAAGCGATTTCACATCAAAACTCACCAAGATGTCATTTTGGTCAAGTTTTATCTGCTTGATTTCATTGATGAAGTGATTGGAATCTTTGACAAAGGAACTAGTATTCCCCACCAAGGGTTTAAGTTTTTTAGCAAGATATTTGGCGAGATGGTAAGTGGGACCTCCAATGGTGTTGACAATGGGTCTTATGGGGATACCTTCTTTGTGAATTTTGGGGGCTCCATAAATCCTAGGGGTGTAGGGATTGGTTTCAATAAGATTCTTAATGTTGTGTTCTTTGCTAGATTTTATTAAGTTATTAACGACCTTGGATACCTTTCTTATGGGATTATTTTTTAATTTAATGTAATAACCACTGTTAGTTAGGTGGTCTAGCATCTTCTCATTGTAATCCTTTGTGTTCATTATCACAATCGCACCACCTTTGTCAGATTTCAAGACCACAATATTAGGGTTTTGGTTAAGGGTCTTAAGAGCAAGATATTCATGTTTGGAAATGTTGCTTTTGGGAGGTTTGGCTCTCCGGAGGATGATGGAGAAATCTTGTCTAACAATTTATTTAATGTTGTCCAATAAATCCTTAATTCCATACTCAATGTTGCACAAATGTCTTCTTTGGGGATGGTACGTGGAGAAATGGAAAAATTCAAGCCTCTTTCAAGCAGACCTAAAGTGACTTGGTCAATATGGGTGCTGGATAGATTTACGATATGCTTACCTACTTTCTCAGCATACGATGATGCTGTCCCCTTCTCACAAACATTGTTTGTTATCTCAATTTTCGTGGATTCAACCTCAGCTTGGGGTAATGTTATATCTACCATGATCTTGTTACCGCATTTGCTGGAGCTATTCTCATCTTCATACAGTCGCTGTCCATTATCGAATGAGACATGGAAGTTTGGGGTAATGCTGCGTCTACCTTGGGCTCGTTAATGGATTCATTGGAATTATATTTCCTATTGTTCGATGGAGTTGTTCTCCTTTTCGTAGACCCGCTGTCTATTATTGAACTCAAAGCCTTGTCATCCTTGTTCGAAGCCGAATCAATATCCAAATACCCACAATCCGAATTAGGCTTCTGTGCAGTCGTATCATTAACTACGCATTTCAGAGTGGATTCATATTGCTTTATGGATTCTGCAACTGTTACAGCCTTCGTATTCACTTGAGGAACAACTCTAGTTACATTGATTATCATTTCTACCACCGAGTTGTGTTTCCTGGTTACATCCATCTGCGTTGGGTTTATCTTCGATAGAGATTGAGGGGATTTATTTTGCTTCCCAGATTTTGGAGCCGTTGCAGCCTTTGTTGAACAAAGTTGGTTACATGAGTGAATGTCGTTTCTCCCACCGAATTTTGTTTTGACAGTGACCTGGTTTCATTCGAAATGAGGGAATTTAGAAAGGAGATTTGCGTAGGGTTTATCCTAGATCGAGACTGAGGTTCGCCGGCTATCATCAAAGAGTTAGGATAGGTGATAGCTTTCTTATTCAGTTTTTCAAAATTTAGGGTTTGTTTGAGGCTCTTTTGTTCTTCAATTTTAAGAGATTTTAATGCTCAGCATGCGTCTATTCTAGACCAGAGTGCAAGATCTATGTGGTTAGATAAAATTAAGTGTAGGTCGAAAGATTTATTGTTTAATAGGTTAAGTTCCGTACGAATTTTACTAATTTTTGAACGGAGGAGAGATTGGTTGGCTTTAGCAAAAATGCTATTATTCCTGGAGTTTTTGAGGTTGTGTTTGATGCAAGCAAATGAAGGGATAATGGAGGCTTCTCTACGACGTTTGAGAATACAATATTTAATATTAACATTATATTATATATTAATTAATATTTAACATTTTTTTTTCTCGGTAAAAAACTAATTCTATTAAGAAAACATATGGTACAATGCGGGATTACAACCAGGAGAAACAAGAACATAGGCAGCCGGAAAGGATTGGTTGTCCACCTCGGCTCCTAAGAGAGAAAGAGTAGAGAACAATGCTGAACAAGAAGAAACAGAAGGAACAGAGGAGCAGGAACAGAGCAGAGGAATCTACCCATCATGTGCGGAATCCACTATTCTGCATTTTTTCCCTTTCTTTGTGCCAACTTTGACCCACGCAGGGGGGTTTTGCTGAGCTGGCGTGATTTGCAAGCTGAGATGCGCCGACGGAGATGTCTCCTTGTCCGAGTCCGAGGATGAGGTTTCATGGTTCCTTTTCTGAGAGGCTGGTGTGACGGACGCAACTGTTGGATCTGCCAAGGACGGATCCGGTTCCGGCGCTGCTGCCTCACCTTCCTTGATCTCTTCCTCCTCATCTGAGCTGGAATCAAAATCATCCATGGGAGGAGGATCATGAGGCTTCCAGCTTTTGGATTTCTGCTTAGTGTTGGCTTTCTTCTTTTGGGCTGGCATCGTGGGACAAGAACTCTGAAGGTGGCCTGTAAGATGGCAGTTGCGGCATCGGAAGGCTGTGTTCTCGTAGTCCAAAGTCTGAGTCCAGTGGAAATCTCCTATTTTGAGATTGATCTGGTCCGGGAGACCTTTGCTGATGTCTATTTCTACACATATCCTGGCATAAGTGTATAAGCCCTTTTCCCCTCTATAGACGTCTGTGTCTAAAAGGCTGCCTAGAGTGTTGCCGATACCTTGAAGTACCGCAAAATGCCAAAGATTTGCTGGGAGGTTTGGAAGTCTGACCCAGATGGGAAGTTTGGTGATGACTGCTGTGGATGGATCGAACTCTTGGAACCAAGGAGTGAGGAATAAGCCAGCAGTACCCCAAAACCATGGGCCACCAGTTAAGGCTTTTTGATAATCCGTATCAAAGGCAAACACTACGATAAAAAATCCTTTTGAGCATAACAGAACTTTGCAGTTATTGGTCCAGTTAGAGTGGATCCATTGGTAGAGGTCTGCTGTGCGGGGCCATAGCCCATTAAACCTGCATATAAGGCCATGGTCCTCAAAATGTTGGGTTTGCTCATCCAGCGATGGATGCTTTATTTCTATGGAGGGGGTTTCCTCCAGTTTGTCCACCAGGAAAGGCTTAGGAGCTTGAGCAGGTGGATCTGTTTTCTTTGGAATCTTAGCATGGACAGCATCCTTGTAAGAAAAAGCCTTCGCTGAGGATGACTGTCCTGCAGCGCCTCCTCTTAAACGCAGGATGAGTTCTATGGAGGAATTTCTCTGAATGCTGTAAAAAGACAGGGGGTTGAGATCCTCAAGCTGTTTACCTGCGTGGAGAAGTCGATATGCTGCAGAGGGAGTCCCCAACTTGATTTCCAGAGCCTGCTTGAGGTCTAGCACTAGATCCGTCGCTCTTACCCATTGTAGCATGGTTTTGCCGCTAAGGAGTCTGATTTGAATCTGGAATGATGGGGAAGATTCTGTATGCCTTTTTCCCCATCCGAGCTGTGGAGAGGGTGGGCCGATGTCCTGATATGTTTTCGAATCCTGTATTTGTCTCAGGAGCAGGGGCAGCGTTCTTCTATTTGGTGTCGTCCCTTCCTTTCTGGAGGCCGTGGTCAGAGGAAAAGCTGAGAGATCTACAAGATCTTTCTTATCCGTTGCTCCCTCACTCAGAAGGGGGCGGAAAATGCAGGCCGTGGATGCAGAGGGACGGGTCCAGGCTTTTCTTGAGATCTCTGCAAAGAGGTTTGCAGGCCTTTTTTGATCTGCGTCCCCAGTAATCATGGCGAGGGTATCATGTGTGCCTGCCTCTACATGATAAACCTTAGATCTTTGCCCATGTCGCTCCAAACCTTTCGCTGCCTGAACAATCCGTGACCCAGCTGCGCCGTGGGGCCTGGAGATAACAGTGCTGGGGTTCGAGCCAGTGATCACGGCCAGATCATGATGCGGATCTGCTGCAAAGAGACAGCCCTTTGGTCTTTGCCCCGATCCAGAAGGGCAAGCTAAAAATCTCTCAGAGTCTTCCTTGCTTGGACGTGCAGCTCTCCTGCAGCTCACGGTTGTAAGATCTGGAAAAACATGCCCATGCCTATCCGCCCCTGAGTCTTGTGAGTTATGCCGGCGATCTGAAGCCTTTCCAGGACATTTCTTTTGGTCTGAGAAGGAGACCAGGACCCTGTTTTGAAACAAATCTGGGGTAAGCATTTTGTCAAACACTTGCCCCTCATCCTTAGTGGTTCCAGATTGAAGAGGTTTTCGAGGTTGGTAGTGGATATCCAAACTCCAAAGGGCCCCTACTCTCCATTTCCTTTCTCTGTGAGCCCTGATGGTTGCAGCAACAACATGGGCAGTAATAGTCGGAACTGATAAGTTTTGAAAGCGTAGGTCTGCCCTTATGCGCGGGATGGCTCTGCCCACGGACTCGCCTGCCCCTTCTGTCTTCACCCTCAACGATGCAAAGGTCATCAGGGGTTCCCCGCCTTGATCCGCAAAGGTTATCGTCATAATCTCCTTCAAGCCTGCAAGAGCCTGAAAGTTAAAAGTATCGGCGTACAGAGAGGAAGCTTGCGGCATCCACCAAACGACGCCGTTGAAAACACTTCGATGGCCATTCGACCAGTCAGCAGAGCTTCTAGGGCGGGGGAGGGGGCCGACAGGCCTTGGATCTTCGGAAACCAGAGCGGATGCCATGAGTGAGGGTTTTTTTTTTTCCTCCACTTCGTAATTCCTAAATTTATTAATTAATATTTAACATTAATATAAATATTAATAATATTTAGTATTATATTATACATTGATTAATATCTAATATAAATATAGATATTAATTATATATTTAATATTAGTATAATATTAAAACTAATAGCTTTTAGAATTAAAATGCCTTTGTTATTTTTTTATATAACCTAAGTTGCTTAATAGAGAAATGTAAAGACATCGCAGATTAGATAATTTTAAAGCTTTGTAAATTATAATGATATTATGAGCCACAATTAAACTTGACCTTAAAAGAACAAAGAGAAAATGAAATCAAGTGTTAAGTGTTATAACTATGAAATACAATTTGTCGATGCCTTTAAACTTGTTCAAGTTGTAAAATTTTATTTAAGATTAACGTAAAGATGAGGTTCTGGTTTTATTTAAGATGGATGATCATGGACGCACATGACTGATTTCCTATTTAATAAAACTAATTTTAAATGTATTAAGAAGTCTACTTGTTGTCGATTAAAACAAAAACACGAATAAAAGAAAAACATTTTTATTCACTTCTTTATGATAGAGCCCTGACATGCTACTTGTGTATCGATAAAATTCGTACACTGCGAGCAATCGTAATATGTTGAGAAACCTGCCATGTAGACTACTAAAATGGTAAACTCATAATCGACAAGAGTGATGAGCCCCAAAAATGGCTAATTATATGGGCTCATTCAGCCTCCTAATTCGACTTAATCCACCATTCTCATTAGTTTATTGCATGTTTTTGATTATATTTATGCTAATAGAGTGAATTGGGTTAGTCATTATGCCAACAAGTCTAATGGGTGCTTTGTGCAGTTTTTTGGTCAATTTTGAGACAAAATCAAAGGTTTTAATGAGCACTTGGCAGCCAAATTCGTGGAAGAACAAGGGAGAGGATTTGTAGGAAGGTGTCCCCTTCATTTATGGGCCCTTACCTTGAATTCTACACCATCGGCTCAGAGTTCAAGGGCCACCAAATCGATTATCACAAGGGCAGCCGAGCAAGGGCTAGTAAAGTTGCTGTTAACTACAAGTTTTTGCAGCCGAGTTCCTAAAGTTTAGGAGGGCTGTTGGGGTCCTTAATTTGTATAAATAAGAGGGATTAGGGCCTCATTTGGGTTGGCAGAAGTTAGCTAGTTGGCAGTTCGATTTTAGTCATTTTTTAGTCAGTAGGTTAGCACTCTAGTGCTGCTATGTTTTTGCTCATTTGTGGAGCCTTTGCTGTAAACATTTATGTGATATGGTTATTTTCTAAATAATGGAGATCAGTTGCATTTTGCCTCAGTTCTAAGCTTCTTTTTGGGAGCCTGTAGCTCTTGGGGTTGGGGCCAACCCAAGTGCCAGGACCTCATCCGTGCACTGTTATATGTTTTTTCTGCTGTCTTTAATTAATTTCTGCTAGTAGTGGTCATTTAGTTCATTTTTGCTGATAGAAATCGTTGCTTATGTTTTAAGTTGATTTAATAGGTTAATAACAGAGAAGATCTTCAGAAAATGGCTATCAAGTACCTCTGATCTCACCTCTCCCTCAGTGGGACCATGAGCTGGGACCAAGGTGTCCTTGTTGCCACCAAAAACACTGTCTTTGCTTCATCATGCAATTATTAGTGTTAGATTCTCATTTGTAGAAGTTGATACCAGTTGTGGTTACATGCTCAGGTTCATGATTGCTTAGTTTGCATAGCTATTTCACATGATTTCGTTGCAAATAAACTGCTGTTCATTTTCTTTGCTGTTATTTAGGTCAAATTAGGTTAAAACAGTTAGATCTTTTGTTTTCTTAGTCTTTGTTGGTTAGTTTTGAAAAATCACATGCAGAGCGCCTATGAAACCTCCTCTCCTACTCTTAACCCATCCATGCAACCTGCTTCGTCCTCCAACTTAGATTCTTGCCTCTCATTTGCTGCGTTTTCTCCCTTTGCCCTAATTTCCATATTTTTGTACAACATTGCTCTACCCCTCCTTGAACAAATCTAATCACCTTAATCACTCCCCAGCCTCATGCACCAAGTCCTGGACCTCCTCACACCCTTATCTCACCTCCATACCCACTTCTTCACCATTTTTTCTCCATCAACCCTCCAAAATCCTCTTTTCGAAACATCTTGTGGAAATTTCAGAACATCCTGTAGAACCCCTACAAACTTCTTGTAGAAGCTCACGAAAGCGGTTTCTTGAGATCCGATCACTGTGAAACTCTATGGAAGGGTGCTAAGGACCCCTTAGGCCCTCTTCTAACCTTCCCGACCTCCTGCAAGCATTTCCTTTCGCCAATCCACCTCTGCACAATCAAAAACAGTTAAAGCACATGCACAATAATTCTGCGAACTTACTCAAAAATACAAAAAGATGTTTCTTTTCAGATTTCACTTTAGAAATAGCTTATTCACATGAATTTTACCTTTCTAAGAGTCAATGGCATTCCTTTCTGTAGCTTTCATCATTTTTCTTACACCAGTAGGGTTAGTCGGCAAAACTAGGGTTTGCATTTCCTTTCCGCTTTCAGTTTCTTTTTGCAAGTAGATTAGCCTCCTTTGAGTTAGCTTTCATCCACCAGTTAAAAATATTCTTCTAAGAGCTCATAGAAGTTGGCTTAAGCTCCTAGCGGACTTGTGCCAGCTGATCAAGTGACAACCGCGGCAAGAGCTAGTACTTGTGCATACAGCACCGTCGCTTCCAAGTTTGTTACGAACAACCGGGTTGATAAAAGTAAAGAAGGGAGTTCCAAGAGTTGCAACATTATTGCTGCAATACTGGGGCCCACCATTCTTTTTGGCGCCGTTGCCGGGGAAGCGTCAGAGTATTGGTGATTGCTGCTTTTCTTCTATTTTCCACTGCAACCTTCTGCTAAGTAGTTTATTTCATTTCCATTATGCAATTTCGTTTCTGCAAAAGTAGATTAGCATTTCCCGCTTTCATAGATTAGCATTTCAATTACGCAATTTCAATTCTGCAAGCGTAGATTAGCATTTCAATTTCGAAATTTCAATTCTGCAAGCGTAGACTAGCATTTCATTTGAGCAAAATAGATTAGTCCTTTCCTACTTTCATTTCAATTCCGCATTTTCATTTCAGCAAGATAGTTAGTTGCAGTTCAATCTATTTTAGTTTTGTAGGTACAAGCCGAAAAAAGCAAAAATCAACCAAAAAGATTTCCTTTCATGCCTTGTAGGAGTAGAGATAATTTAGAAAAATGATTGCACAACACCCCCCACTGCTTCACACAACCAACCTTCTCTCTTCTTCGATGGCTGTGATTAAAGAACCCTTAGGTGGACAACAAGACATATTTGAAGAACCTCTAGGGGAGAAAAAGAAGAAAACATTCCTCTAAAGCAAATGGATACAAGCAGGAATGTTGGGGGTAGTACCTTATCCAAAAACAAATTTGCAAATGAGATGGAAGATTTCAAGAGCGAGATGAGACAGTTTCTTGCCATGCAACTGGATACCTTGCAGATCCAAAGGAAGTAAGAGGAAGCTAAGAGGGCTTTGGACATCTTTTGTCCTAGGTGCACTACAAAGCATCCTAGGAACGAATGTCCAATGCACTCCCTAGAAGTGTGTTTCGTCTGTGAAGAATACCATCCTACGAATCAGTGCCCTTCCTTGCCTGGACTTAAAGCTGCATATCAGAGGGCCAAAGGAGTCACTGAAGCACTCTATTTCATGAACCAAAGGAGGTCACATGGACCTAGAACTTACTAGGAGGGAATGCAAGAGACATCCCAGACCTATTATAACCCCTATCAAGCCACTTCCATGCCTTCTTGGGGTCCCCTTGCTCATCCTTCCTGGTCCACACCCCCTCCTTGGTCGTATCCTCCTCAATACCATGCTTCTCCAGTTGCTCATTCGTTTCACTCTTATGCTCAGCCACAGCCTCAGTGGAATGCACCTCCTCAGGGGTGGAGGCCCCAGTACAACTCTCCTCCCGCTCATTTGCCTCTACCACCTGCCCAACCACAACCCCATCCACATCCATCTCAAATATACACCCCCACTCAACTACCCATACCACCATTTCCAAACCCGCACATTGGAATAGCTCAACCCAATTGCAAAGCCGAGGCACAACATGTCCAAATGACTCCTCTTGAGCTCAAAGATCTTCACCATAGCTCAGGAAGAGTTCAAAAAAGAGATTATCCTGAAAGCATTGAAGGACCACATCCAATAAAAGAAGATTCAAAAGAGGAGATCAAATAACCATGGGCTACACTTGATGAAGAGAAGACCTTAGAATCAGAGATCGAGAGAGCTCCCTCATGGTTACCATCAAATCCTCCATGTATTCAAGAGAAAAATCGGAAAAAAGAGGAAGATTTGAAGGTCATGATATAAGAAGATATGGAGAATTATCCAGATCAGAAAAAGGACCAAGGATATCAGAGCTATATTGAGATATGGTTCCAGACAGTCACTAAGTTGCAGTAGTACTCTCTTCCTCAGTTGTGTTTGATCCCTTCAAAGTCAAATCATTTGGTCTCTGAAATCCGGATAGCTATCAAAGCACACATTTCAAGCCGCCACATCATTTTGTCTCTAATCTCGATGTGCACATGGCTCCATTGGAAGTATTCTTATACTTGAAAATGATTTTGTTTTTCAAGTAGGGTAGGGAAGAAAAAAGAAAAAAAAATGAAAATAAGAGAAAAATAAAAATCTAAGGTGAAAACCTCCTCGGAGGCGCCTCAGATTGGCTCACTGATTGAAAACCTCCATGGGGCAGTCAATGGGTTGGAAAAAAGTGAAAGGAAAAAAGAATAATATCCTTGGGTGAAAACCTCCCTTGGAGGCGCCCAGGGCAGGCAATTAAGGTGAAAACCTCCATGAGGTGCCCTAGTTGTTTTCAAAAAAAAAGAGAAAAAGAAAGAAGAAAAGAGAAAAAGAAAAATAAACCTAATTTCCATTGAATAATTGCAGGTTGCAGCAAGGACAATGCAGGTTAGGAGGATCGCTCAAAACAAAGACAGAGGAAGGTTTGTCCCTTCTACAGGAAGTTCTGTGTCTTCTACAGGAAGCCTACAAACAAGCCAAAATTGATCTCCGAAGAGGACCAGAAGGCTAGGAATATGTCCATGAGGCCTGCAAGCATCCATGTTTCCATCTCTCACCCTTCTCCATCATTTTTTCCATCTCAATGTGCTTCTTTCCTAAAAACTTTGTGTTCTACAGGAAGTTCCTGTAGAAATTACAGGATTTCTACAAAAAGCTAGAAATGGATTTCAAAAAGGCAGTTTGGCGGACATGATAGCTTCACCACAGGTTCATAAGTCCTCCTACAATCCTCAAACCTCTCTCCCATCAATTCCATGCCTGCATCACAACCCAAGCTCATTTTTTCTTACCATGCAAAAAACTGCAGAATGCTTGGAAGCAAAAATGCATAGTGCTAAAATTTGTTTCTTCCCTAACTTGAAAACCGTGCATCCATTTAAAAAATTGTTACAGGGGGAGTTGTATAGGGATGATGGCAACATGCCCGAGCAATTTCAGCCAATTCCGATGCACAATTTCCAAGAAATCGGCTTCCATCACCTTCAGCCATTTTTTCATTTTCTCCATATCCGTGCATCCATTTCAAAACTTGTTTCATGGGGAGATGCATATGGGTGATAGTAACCTACCCAAGCAGTTTCAGCCGATTCCGATGCACGATTTCCGAGAAATTGACGTCTGTAATCTTCAGCCATTTTCAATTTTTCTCGGAATCTGTGTATCCATTGATCACAATCTTGCTATGGGAGGTGCATAATGATGCTAGAAGCATGCTCAAAAAGTTTCAGCTCAATTTGATCTATCGTTCGGAAGCAATGGAGAAAAAAAGTTGTTGTCCTGTGAAAATTCATCGTCAATAGCATGAGGGTGAAAATTTGAACGTTGAAGCAGGCTCCTGCAGCGTAGATCCGGCCAGAGGATACCTGCACCAAAAAAAATAAGACACATATCAGCAACCAAACCAACATGCATCCACAGAAACAAATGAAAGGCCACAACACCTCACAGCAACGACGCTCAACTTCCAGGTACGTGACTAAACTCGTTCCTCTGATTGCATGAATTTAATTTGAAAACTACGTGAACAATGAGATGGTTGTGGCTAAAAAAATCGGTGGCCAGCCAACTGGACACCCTCATCCAGTTCAACAACGCTCAGTGGGTGAATACGACACGTGTGGTCAGCCATCTCAGGAGGAAATCTGGAAACAGGTAGTGGTGACCGTTTAAACTTCAATGTAATTGATGGAAGTGATTACAGGTAGAAAACATGAAGTTTCGGGACAACACTACCGTCTGCATGGGGCCAACGCACATTTTTCCACCTCATCCCCTCACCACGAATCACGTCGCAATTAAAAAATGCTCGGCTGAAACCACCTGTTGTTCATTTTCACTTGCAACGTCCTCAACTGAAGTATGTGTCCCCCGCTTCAACAAAATGATTAACTAGTCGTCTTCCACCGGTTTTTCTAGCTGTCTTCGAGATTCTGTTGCGTATCGGGCTTGCTCAGAGGCGCAGTATCGTTCTATAGGAACGGGGGGGTCTTCTACAGGAAGTACGGCACAACTTTCTGGAGCAGAGAAGCCTGGGTTTTTCTTCGTCGAATTTGGAGTTCCGAGAGAGGTAGGCTCAAAAACACTCTTCCATGCATGGTATATTTCGAAAAAATGGTGAATTGAACTGTCTTGAATTGGAGGGTTAGAGACACGTCTACCTGTGAGTCGAAAATAACAGTTTGCCTATGTGTTGCATGGAATTTCTCAATTGGTTCTGCGTCAAAATTCTCCTCCACCGTTCCTATTAAGAAAATTCCTCCTGTAGAAAAGATAAAGCACTGTGGTGTATGAAGAATGTGAATTTTACATGGTTGTATGTATGCTGGGGATGAAAATTGAGCTCTGCACTCTGTCTGTGGAAACCTAATTCTTCCTTTTATACACGGACAACCGAGTTTTGGGCAGCAAAAGCATTAGAACCAGGGAATTGGTGCAAGTTAAAATATAAACACCTGAGAGATCTTGTCCTGAGGTTCAAAGGAGGAAACCATAAAACAGCAGCCCCTCTCTGCTCAGAGCCTAAAACAGAGCACTCTCACCATGCCAGGGGGGTCTATCAGGAAGGAACCCTTGAATTCCAGGAAATTGCGTGAACATCCCGAGGTGGTGAACCTCTTCACCCGTGCCAATTGGATGACCTTTTGTGACAAAATTCAGGATCATGACGATGAGATAATGGAGGAATTCTTAATGTCCCTACAACCTAAATCAAAGACACAGGTAGAGCAGAGAGGACTGAAAAAGTCCAAACAAAGGAGGGCACAACCAAGGCAACCACACAAAAATTAAAAGGAAAGACACATCCAGCCAAGCAGACCGAAACAGTTGAAAACAGTTTCTACAGGAAGCATGAGAACAGTCGACACATGACTTTCTACAGGAAGCATGGAAAAAGAGCAGCAAAAGGAGAAATCACCCGAGATATTGGCTAGGGAGGTAGCAGCTGTGCTTGCTGCCTTAAACACATCTCCTAAGCAAAAAGGGAATAGAAAAAGGGAGACCCCCATGTACTTTTGTTGGAAATAACACTGAGAGGGGGGGTGAATCAGTATTATCAAGTCAAATATTCCCTTTTTCAAATGTAGATAATATACGCTACTTCAGTTAATTAAACCCACGTATATACGCAACTATGTAGAAGGAAATCCGCGTATACAATGCAAACTTATAATTTACTTTATCTATCAGATGTTGATTATTAATCTGTGTATTAAAATCAAATAACCAGTAACCAGAAACAGTAAAACAGAGCAAAAGACAATCACACACAAGAACACAAGATATAAGGTGGAAACCCAATGTGGGTGAAAACCACCTGCTGCAATTCGTCTCTATCTTCTTTTAATTAGAAACTTCTTTTTACAATGTACTGGTGCAGTCCTTTACCAGTACGCAGGCTGCAACATGCAGAGAGCTACAACCCTCTCTCATTTTCCAGCTTCTCCTGGAAGGGAGCTACAACCCCCTTAGCTCTTGCACTAGCCAAGATACTAGTACGTAGGTGCTGGCCTACAGAAGGCTACAACCTTCTCTTTCTTCCAGGGACCACGTTTCATAAATTTTCAGACTGGATCCATGAACATCAATCAATCATCAAGAATTTCTGCATCAAACAATCTCCTTTTCACCAATTAGAACTGAATCAAAATAAACACTTCTCTGACCGCTGTACCCAGAACACAGTAACTGTAACCACACACCAATTCTGAACCCAGAACACTGCAACAATAAACAAAAGCAGCTAGATCACAACTCAAAAGATATACGCTACTTCAATAATCTGAAACCTGCGTGCATACGCTTCTGTGTTTGGAGAAACCTGCGTATACGCTGTTTTTATTCACTGAACTAGCGTGTATACGCGCCTTCACTTCACTGAACCTGTGTAGAGATCTATAAAGGATAATTCACTCTTTCAAATATTCAGACACTAATTAACCCAGATTATCAGATTTATTGATCAAGCATGCGCCACATATAATAGATCAAAATCATACAAAGATACTATCATTCAAGCCAAAGATTATGACCCATCAATAGAACTTATCCTTCTCTTTGCGCTAAGGTTCCTCCTTCATTTAGATTCAGATCTGCACCATAACCCCAATCACCAATATTTCAGATCTAGCACTTATTAGATATTCAATTAATTCAGACCATCCTTTGCCAAATGATCTCCTTCCTCTTTTATAGTCTTAGGCCTTTCACAATACCACAGTCCAAAACCATAATAAAATAATACCAAGGACCCATTACTTGGGATCAACACTTCTGACGAGATACCATGGTCCAAAACCATAGGTTCAAATACCAAGGATTAACTACCATGGACCAAAAGTGAGTTCTCCAACATATACGCGCTTTTCCTTGCATGAAAGTGCGTGTATACGCATATGCGCCTTTGTAACGTCTAACCCACGTGTATACGCTCTTTTCCTTGCATGAAAGTGCGTGTATACGCATATGCGCCTTTGTAACGTCTAACCCACGTGTATACGCGCCTTTGTCTAGGTGAACCTGCGTATATATATTTTTTCTTCATTCTCAGCCTGTACTGAGATCTGTCACCAAAGAGGGTTGCCATCAAGGACAACACCTGTGCCATAGCTCCAAACCTGTGCCACAATGCCAACAATCTCCCCCTTTGGACTTGATGGCAACCCCAAGATCCTCAAAGTCATTCTCCCCCTTTGTCATCAAGGGCAAAGGGTTGTGCTCCCCCTGAGTACATGCTAAAATATCTGCCCTGCTGTGCTGACCATGCTCCCCCTGACTGTAGGCAAGATCTGAAAAAAAATGTTCTTCAAGAAGAACCATGACTTATACATCATAAAATACCTTCCTATCACCAAAAGACTCAATACATACATTCATCACCCAACCAAGTGGGGATCATCCACCCAACCAAGTGGGGATATATCAGGAATTTACATATGTCAACCAAGTATATTACATATTCATCCCAGGCGTATTGGGGAAACCAAAATAGTTCGTTACATGACCTTGACACCATAAAAGAGATACATGACATAGAGACAAAATATATAGAGCAAGAATTATGAAAGTCACCAATAACTGATAGCAGCAACATCTGTCAATCACCATTCATATCAACAACCAAGATTTCCTTCTGTCTCCCTCTGCCTTTGTTCCACCTGAAACCAACAACAGCTGTGTACTAGAACCAAATGCCAACAATGCATCATTAGAAGTTTATTTGATCCCCTTGAACCTGTGCCGGATGGTCTCTGTCAGACCCATATCAGAATATCTTCAACCAGTGCCTGTCCCTACTGATATCCATCAAGCCTCCATATACGCGACTGTCTCTGCCCAAACCGGCGTATGTACGCGGATCCTCCTCAGGCAACTCACGTACACCCATTTTTCTCTGAAATAGACAAGTTTTAACAGCAAGATGATGCATAAACTACTCCCAGCTTCTGTCTGAGGTATTCAAAAGTTTCCATGGGTAGTGGTTTGGTGAGAATATCAGCAACTTGTTCCTTAGAAGGAACATACTCCAATTTGACCTTTTGTTCCAACACTTGTTCTCGGAGAAAGTGATACTTGATCGGTATGTGCTTAGTCTTTGAATGCATGACTGGGTTCTTTGAAATGCTGATTGCACTTGTATTATCACATAAGATGGAGATAGGTGGTGTACAAGTGATCTGAAAATCCTGCAAGGTTTGCATCATCCAAAGGAGTTGAGTGCAGCAAGATGCAGCAGCCACATATTCCGCTTTAGCTGTAGATAAAGCAATCGAACTCTGTTTCTTGCTGAACCAAGATACTAATCTGGAACCCATAAAGAATGCACCACCACTTGTGCTTTTTCTGTCATCCACGCTTCCAGCCCAATTTGCATCTGTATAAGCATGAAGAGTAAGATCTGTATCTCTAGGATACCATAAGCCATAGTTTTGAGTTCCTTGAAGATACTTGAAAATTCTCTTTACTGCCTGAAGATGAGTTTCCTTTGGATTTGCCTGAAATCTTCCAACTATTCCCACTGCATGCATGATGTCTGGTCGGGTACCTGTCAAATAAAGTAGACTTCCAATCATAGATCTATAGGTTGGTTGATGCACTGCTGCTGATTCATCATTTGCACTGAGGATGCATCCTGTAACCATGGGGGTACATACTGGTTTTTCATCTTCCATGCCATATTTCTTCAAGATCTGCTTGAGATACTTGGTTTGAGATAAAAAGATATCACCTTCATTTTGTTGGATTTGCAATCCAAGAAAATATGTCAGTTCTCCAAGCAAAGACATTTCGAATTCTTTCTGCATCACCAAGGCAAAGCTTTGACTCATAGCTTCTTCATTTTTGCCAAAGATAATATCATCTACATACACAACAAGTATTAGCAATTTGTCATTTTCAATTTTTATATAAAGATTGCTATCTGTTGATCCTTTTGAAAAACCTTGTTGATGAAGATATTTGTCCAAACGGTAGTACCAAGCCCTTGGAGCCTGTTTAAGACCATAGAGAGCCTTTTTTAGTCTACATACAAGATTTGGATCATTCCCAAGAATGAAACCATCTGGTTGCTCAATGTACACTTCTTCTTCTAAGTCTCCATTCAGAAAGGCTGATTTCACGTCCATTTGAAATACTTTGAACTTCTGAAAGCTAGAGAGAGCAAGGAACATTCCAATGGCCTCAAGTCTAGCAACGGGAGCAAAAGTTTCTTCAAAGTCTATTCCTTCTTGTTGAGCATACCCTTTACAGACAAGTCGGGCCTTGTTTCTAATCACTTCCCCATTTTCATTCAACTTATTTTTGAAGATCCATTTTGTCCCTATGACATTCTTATCTTTTGGTCTAGGAACCAACTGCCAAGTGTTATTCTTTTCGATCTGCTCAAGTTCTTCATCCATTGCCTTGACCCAACATTCATCCTTGCATGCTTCTTTTACATTTTGTGGTTTAGTGGAGGAGAGCAAGGCCAAATAGCTTGAGGCTTCTGCAATCATTCTTCTTGTTTGTATACCTGCCTCTTTTTGCCCCAAAATTTGAGATTCTGGATGATTCTTCTGAACGTACTTGGATGGAGTCTTCTCTTTTATCCTTATCTGTTCCTCTGGTGCCTCTTGAGGTTCTTCTTCATCATCAGTTTGATTTGAAGGATGGTCTTCATCCTCTTCGATATTTTCATAATTTACTTGCCTATGAATGTTTCCTTCTTCATCAACCACTACATCAATGCTGTCAACAATTCTTCCAAGTCTTTTATTGTAACACTTATATGCTTTGCTGTGGGGAGAATAACCAAGGAGAATGCCCTCATCTGCTTTAGGTTCAAACTTGCCAAGATGTTCATCATTATTCTTAATATAGCATTTTCTTCCAAAAATTTTGAAATGTTTTACCGAAGGAGTCTCACCATACCAGAGCTCATGAGGAGTTTGAGTGCTGTTCACTCGGACATTTGTTTTGTTGAGAATGACAACCGCAGAAAATGCAGCTTCACCCCAGAAGGTTGCGGGAGTTCCAGACTCATCAAGCATAGCACGAGCCATTTGTTGAACCGTTCTATTCATCCTTTCCACTACTCCATTTCACTGAGGAGTCCTAGCTGTAGAGAATTCTCTTCTTATTCCATGTTCTTCACAAAAATCGAAAAATTCATTTGAGGTAAACTCCCCACCTCCATCTGACCTGAGGCACTTAATTTTGTGATCTGATTCGTTTTCAACCAAGGCTTTGAAATATTTGAATTTTTCGAAGGCTTCGTCTTTGTGTTTCATAAGTCCTATCCAAACCATCCTGGAGAAGTCGTCAATGAATAATATAAAGTATTCTTCTCCTCGAGGTGACCTTTTCCTAGATGGACCACATACATCTGTATGGACTAGTTTAAGAGGCCTGCTAGCTGATCCTTCCTTCTCAGCGAAGTTAGTTCTGGTTTGCTTACCAAACTGACATGATTTGCATATTGTATTGTCTGGAATTTTGATGTCTGGAAGACCATGAACTGACTGGTATTTGCATGCTTTCCTTATCTGTGAAAAGCTTAGATGCCCCAACCTCCGGTGCCATAACCAGTGTTCATCATTCTTGCTCAAATAGCATTGTTGTTGTCCTTCTTCAAATATGAGTAAATTATTTGGAGTTCTTATGCCTTTGGTCACTGTTTTTCCTGTATCAAGATCACGAACACTACATCCATTTGATCAAAATATTACCTCATTTCCTTGATCGCACATCTGACTGACACTCAGTAGATTATGCTTCAAGCCATCAACATACAAAACATTTCCAGCTTTGACTTTTTCTTTCAATTGAATAGTGCCTTTTCCTTTTATGACAGTAGGGGTATCATTTCCAAATGAAACTTTCTTTCCTTTTTCTAAAGCACTATATGATTGAAGTTTTTTTTATCACCTGTCATATGCTTCGAACATCCACTGTCGATGTACCATTGATTTTCCTGTCCTTCTGCATATAAAGCTATCCCACATCTTTCTGGTTGCGGTTCCTTCATTCTCCTTGTTTTGGCACTTGAGGTTTGTTCCTTCTGAGTTGTCTTCTGAAACCTGCTCCTGCATTCAGAATCTTCATGACCGAAGTTATTACAAATAGAACATTCAATTTCATTTTCAAGGGCAGAAAAGTTATTATAGGTCCTTTTCGTGATTCTAGTCATACTTCTTTGTTTTTGAGCTTCTCTAGTCATGATTGTCTTATAGGAAACACATTGAGCTGCTTTGTGGCCAAAGTTATGGCAAGAGAAACATTGGCCATTGAAGAAACTCCTGCGATTATCAAATCTACCACCCAAATGATTGTAGTTTCTATTGTCATCCATTCTTGAGGAAAATTTAGAAGATTTTACCTGTGGCTGGTTGTAGCTTTTGTTCATCCTTAAGATGGATTGCCCCTGATTTACTTGGTAGTCTTTGTTTATTCTTGATGTAAATCGTCCCTGTTTTACCTGGTGATCTCCATTGGGCTTTTTCTCATTCCTCCTTGCTGCATCAAGATAACTTTTTGATGTGGATGGTTTCTGCGCTTGAGATGCTTCTTCATTGTATCCCAGACCTGTCTTGATTAGTGGGGAATGTTGCACATTGATAATCTCATCTAGAGTTTTAGAACCTTTAACAAATCTAAGATTAAGAGCTTTAGTTTTCTCAATCTCTCTTCTAAGTCCCACAATTTCACATTCCAATTTTTCATGATGTTTTTCCCTTTCAGCTAGTTGACATTGCAGAGAATCAATAATCACATTTTTTTCTTCTAAACAAAATTTGAGTTTAGAAATCTCTTCATAAAGACCTTCTTCATCTATAGCATCCATGTAATCATCATCTTCAAAAGCCATTAAAAGTTTATAATTATTACCTCGTTCATCTTCATCACTATTTGAAAGTCCATCACTATCTTCATGAGTGTAATAGCTTTTCTTATTTGCATTCTATTTGTTGTTCCATCTAACAGGTCCCTTCCCCTTGTCAATCTTATCCTTATGAGGACATTTGGCAGCATAGTGACCGACTCTTCCACAAGCAAAGCAATTGAAAGGTAACTTACCTCTGAATCTTCCAGCACCTTGTTGAAGGTTCTTGACAAAATTTGATTCCTCCTCTTCTTCTGACATGTGTCCTAATTCATAGTAATCTCCTTTACCTGAAGCCTTGAAGGCAGCTTCTCTCCTGTCTGATGGTCCTCCTTTCCTCATTTCATAAGCAGTCAGAATTCCCTGCAGCTGAGACATGGTAAGGTTTCGTAGATTCTGTTTTTCTTCTATTGCAGAAACTTTAGATTCAAACCTAGGGGACAAAGATCTTAAGACATTTTCAACCATAACAGCCTCTTTTATTTCTTCAACCAAAATTTTCATACAATTAACAATCTCATCTACACGTAGGAAATAGTTAGCCACACTTTCATCATTGTGCATTCTAAGATTTTCATACTGAATTATGAGAGTTTGAAGTTTTGCTTGTTTTACCTGTTCATCTCCTTCATAGCTCAGAACAATCTTGTCCCATATTTCTTTTGCAGATTTATACTGCATAACCTTGATGAATTCTGATTGAGATAAACATCCTAATAGGGTATTGACAACCTTTGCATTTGTTTCATATTTCTTCTTCTCAATAGGATCTGTAGGAGTTGCTGATGGAAAAGTGTACCCTGTATCTATGATATCCCAGACTTCTGTACCAAGAGATTGAAGATAGACAGTAACTCTTACCTTCCAATATATGAAGTTTGTCCCATAAAAAATTGGTGGCCTGATAGATGCTTCTCTCTCGTAGTTGCTCATGATGATGGATCTTCCTTCAAGCGATCAAGCTTCTTCAGAAGGACCTTCTCTGAAACCAATTGTTGGAAATAATACTGAGAGGGGGGGGGGTGAATCAGTATTATCAAGTCAAATATTCCCTTTTTTAAATCCAGATAATATATGCTACTTCAGTTAATTAAACCTGCGTATATACGCAACTATGTAGAAGGAAACCCGCGTATACAATGCAAACTTATAATTTACTTTATCTATCAGATGTTGATTGTTGACCTGTGTATCAGAATCAAATAACCAGTAACCAGAAACAGTAAAACAGAGCAAAAGACAATCACACACAAGAACACAAGATATAAGGTGGAAAACCAATGTGGGTGAAAACCACCTGCTGCAATTCGTCTCTATCTTCTTTTAATTAGAAACTTCTTTTTACAATGTACTGGTGCAGTCCTTTACCAATACGCAGGCTGCAACCTGCAGAGAGCTACAACCCTCTCTCGTTTTCCAGCTTCTCCTGGAAGGGAGCTACAACCCCCTTAGCTCTTGCACTAGCCAAGATACTAGTACGTAGGTGCTGGCCTACAGAAGGCTACAACCTTCTCTTTCTTCCAGGGACCACGTTTCATAAATTTTCAGACTAGACCCATGAACATTAATCAATCATCAAGAATTTTTGCATCAAGCAATCTCCTTTCCACCAATTAGAACTAAATCAAAATAAACACTTCTCTGACCGCTATACCCAGAACACAGTAACTGTAACCACACACCAATTCTAAACCCAGAACACTGCAACAATAAACAGAAGCAGCTAGATCACAACTCAAAAGATATATGCTACTTCAATAATCTGAAACCTGCGTGCATACGCTTCTGTGTTTGGAGAAACCTGCGTATACGTTGTTTTTATTCACTGAACCAGCATGTATACGCGCCTTCGCTTCATTGAACCTGTGTACAGATCTATAAAGGATAATTCACTCTTTCAAATATTCAGACACTAATTAACACAGATTATTAGATTTATAGATCAAGCATGCGCCACATATAATAGATCAAAATCATACAAAGATACTATAATTCAAGCCAAAAGATTATGACCCATCAATAGAACTTATCCTTCTCTTTGCGTTAAGGTTCCTCCTTCATTCAGATTTAGATTTGCACCATAACCCCAATCACCAATATTTCAGATCTAGCACTTATTAGATATTCAATTAATTCAGACCGTCCTTTGCCAAATGATCTCCTTCCTCTTTTATAGTCTTAGGCCTTTCACAATACCACGGTCCAAAACCATAATAAAACAATACTAAGGACCCATTACTTGGGATCAACACTTTTGACGAGATACCATGGTCCAAAACCATAGGTTCAAATACCAAGGATTAACTACCACGGACCAAAAGTGAGTTCTCCAACATATACACGCTTTTCCTTGCATGAAAGTGCGTGTATACGCATACGCGCCTTTGTAACGTCTAACTCGTGTCTATATGCGCCTTTGTCTAGGTGAACCTGCGTATATGTCTTTTTTCTTCATTTTGAGCCTGTACTGAGATCTGTCACCAAAGAGAGTTGCCATCAAGGACAACACCTGTGCCATAGCTCCAAACCTGTGCCATAATGCCAACAACTTTAAGGTAAGAAGGAACACACGGATAAAAGTGGGCAGACCCAAACCACAGTCAAAAGAGCCAATTACTATTGAGGACGCCACAACCAAACAAAAGGAGGAGTCTCATTCAAAGATAACCATCACATATGAATGAGGAAGCCAAAAACCTTCACTTGGAGAGAGAGAATTCAGATGATGGACTCAAAGACAACTCTACAGGAAGCTAAGAATTCTCTATAGGAAACTCAGGCTAAGCTAAGAGAGACCGAGAAATTGGAGGAAAAGGTGGCCAAACAATCACAAGAAGAAGGAAAGACAAGGAAACATCTGATGAACAACAAAGAGAGGACAAGCTGCAGGCTTATGTTGAGGCGCTAACAAAAATGCTACAAGAAAAGGAGCACAGGCAGTGGGAAGAAGTAGAGAGAAAAGCATGGTTTCATGACCGAGAAGAGGACATCACTTCAGAAGCTTGGCATGACAGGGAGGCCACCAGGGCCATCAAAGATGAAGAGATAGATCAGTTGCTCAGAGGATGAGAAAACTTTCAGTAGGGGGGTGATGATGAGCCCCAAAAATGGATAATTATATGGGTTCATTCAGCCTCCTAATTCGACTTAATCCACCATTCTCATTATTTTATTGCATGTTTTTGATTATATTTATGCTAATAGAGTGAATTGGGTTAGTCATTATGCCAACAAGTCTAATGGGTGCTTTGTGCAGTTTTTTGGTCAATTTTGAGACAAAATCAAAGGTTTTAATGAGCACTTGGCAGCCAAATTCATGGAAGAACAAGGGAGAGGATTTGTAGGAAGGTGTTCCCTTCATTTATGGGCCCTTACCTCGAATTCTCCACCATCATCCCAGAGTTCAAGGGCCACCAAATCGATTATCACAAGGGCAGCCGAGCAAGGGCTAGTAAAGTTGCTGTTAACTACAAGTTTTGGCAGCCGAGTTCCTAAAGTTTAGGAGGGCTGTTGGGGTCCTCAATTTGTATAAATAAGAGGGCTTAGGGCCTCATTTGGGTTGGCATAAGTTAGCTAGTTGGAAATTCGATTTAGTCATTTTTTAGTCAGTAGATTAACACTCTAGTGCAGCTATGTTTTTGCTCAGTTGTGGAGACTTTGATGTAAACATTTATGTGATATGGTTATTTTTTAAATAATGGAGATCAGTTGCATTTTGCCTTAGTTCCGAGCTTCTTTTTGGGAGCCTGTAGCTCTTGGGGTTGGGCCCAACCCAAGTGCCAGGACCTCATCCGTGCACTGTTATATGTTTTTTCTGCTGTCTTTAATTAATTTCTGCTAGTAGGTTACAATCTTGTTTGGTCATTTAGTCCATTTTTGCTAATAGAAATGTTGCTTATGTTTTAAGTTGATTTAATAGGTTAATAACAGAGAAGATCTTCAGAAAATGGCTATCAAGCACCTCTGATGTCACCTCTCCCTCAGTGGGACCATGAGCTGGGACCAAGGTGTCCTTGCTGCCACCAAAAACACTGTCTTTGCTTCATCATGCAATTATTAGTGTTAGATTCTCATTTGTAGAATTTGATAGCAGTTGTGGTTACATGCTCAGGTTCATTATTGCTTAGTTTGCATAGCTATTTCACATGATTTCGTTGCAAATAAACTGTTGTTCATTTTCTTTGCTGTTATTTAGGTCAAATTAGGTTAAAACAACTAGATCTTTGGTTTTCTTAGTCTTTGTTGGTTAGTTTTGAAAAATCACGTGCAGAGCACCTGTGAAACCTCCTCTCCTACCCTTACCCCATCCATGCAACCTGATTCATCCTCCAACTTAGATTCTTGCCTCTCATTTGCTGCGTTTTCTCCCTTTGCCCTAATTTCCATATTTTTGTACAACATTGCTCTACCCCTCCTTGAACAAATCCAATCACCTTAATCACTCCCTAGCCTCATGCACCAAGTCCTGGACCTCCTCACACCCTTATCTCACCTCCATACCCACTTCTTCACCGTTTTTCCTCCATCAACCCTCCAAAATCCTCTTTTCGGAACATCTTGTAGAAATTTCAGAACATCCTGTAGAACCCCTGCAGACTTCTTGTAGAAGCTCACGAAAGCGATTTCTTGAGATCCGATCACTGTGAAAATCTATGGAAGGGTGCTAGGGACCCCTTAGGCCCTCTTTTTACCTTCCCAACCTCCTGCAAGCATTCCCTTTCGCCAATCCACCTCTGCACAGTAAAAAACAGTTAAAGCACATGCACAATAATTCTGCGAACTTACTCAAAAATACAAAAAGATGTTTCTTTTCAGATTTCACTTTAGAAATAGCTTAGTCACATGCATTTTACCTTTATAAGAGTCAATGGCATTCCTTTCTGTAGCTTTCATCATTTTTCTTGCACTAGTAGGCTTAGTCGGTAAAACTAGGGTTTGCTAGGGTTTGCATTTTCTTTCTGCTTTCAGTTTCTTTCTGCAAGTAGATTAGCCCCCTTTGAGTTAGCTTTCATCCATCAGTTAAAAAGATTCTTCTAAGAGCTCATTGAAGTTGGCTTAATCTCCTAGTGGACTTGTGCCAGCTGATCAAGTGACAGCTGCGGCAAGAGCTAGTACTTGTGCATACATCACCATCGCTTCCAAGTTTGTTATGAACTACCAGGTTGATGAAAGTAAAGAAGGGAGTTCCAGGAGTTGCAACATTATTGCTGCAATACTGGGGCCCACCAAAGAGCAAGTCCAATTGTTGGAAGACAATAAGTTTAATCTTCGTAGGTAAAATTTGTGTTGTTATTTTAAATATGACAATTATAAATTGCAAAGTGATTCAATTAAAACTAAAATGGTTGACTAATCAATATACATGACAACATTTCAAAGTTTCACCCTAAATATAAAGTTAAACCTAAAATGGGAATGAAATTTGAGTGTACGAATTTGCACTTTAATTTGCCTAGATCCATCTTACATTATGTAGAATGTAAGAATAGTATAAATGTTTCAATTAAATATTTAAGCTGGAACTTTAAAATGTTGCCATGAAATTTAACCTGGAACTTTGAAATTACTTTGAAATTTAAGTTATTTACATTACTTAAGTTGATATAATAAACATGCTCCCTTTTCTCAAGTTCTATTCGTGTAACTTGGCTACTCTCGACCCAGTAATTAAAATGCCAACTGCAACCAGGGGAGAAAAGCTAGTTCACAAACATGTCAGAGTCAAGATTAAGATAAAATGTGCGATTGTAATCACTCATGACACTTTGGTTTCATCACGGTTTTAGTATAACATTGGTTCGATATGTTTTATTCATTCTTACTTGGAAATGGAGTCAACTAAGAATACCTAGAAATCCAACGAATCTGAACACAGATCAATCAATTATTGTATTAATCTATTTTTAGGTTTTTATTTATAAGGCTATATTATTAATATGTTTATAAATATGATGAATCATTTTATATTTATATGGGTATTTTGATTTTTATTCAAGTTGATGTTAATTTGTATTGAGTAATTTTTTTTTTTAAATTTTTATTTATTGGATGGACAAACTCACACATCACCTCCATACGGGCTATAGAATCCGCCTCTCGGCAAAATGATGGAAAACAAACCACAATTGATATGGCACTTAGAGTGAGATGCCCCCTACGGAGTTATAAATAAATATTTGATTATTAAATCTGAGGTGGTTCGGTGGCAATCCCAAAATATTAACCCTCAAGAGGTTTATTCATAGTAATAAGCCTAATCTCATAATTATTCAAGACATGATGATCAATAGTGATAAAGCTAAGTACATTATGGTTTCATGGCATAATAATTGGTCTTTTACGGCCGTCAATTCCTTGGGACAATCTAGGGGTTTAATCACATCTTGGAACTCTTCTTTTGATCTTCCCTTGTCATCAATTACATCACGATACATTTGCATGGAAATTGAGGTTCTTGAATTAAATCTCAATATTACAATTATGAATGTTTATGGCCCTTATGTGGATTTCAAAACCTTTTGGGATAACTTGGATGTGTTTAGATTTATCAACATTCATCATATTATATTAGGTAGCGACATCAAGTTCACAACCACAATTAGGGAGGTGTGGTGAAACAAGGCCAAAAAAGATCCAATGGAAGAATACTTTTATCATTTTATTAGCTCTTCTAATCTCATTGATATGGAACCTCTCTCTCACTCCTATGTGGAGGAATTCTAGGTCTAATGAGGAAGTGATAACTAAAAGAATTGATTGATTTCTTATTTCCATTGTTTTATTCTCCACTGACATCAAAATGTAAACCTGGGTTGAAGATGGTGGTATTTTGGATCATTGCCTGATACTCCTGGAAATCGTTAAAGTCAATTTGAAATATCCCATTCCCTTTTGTTTCAACCATACATAGCTTAGAGAAGAGGAGTATAATAAAATGATCGAAACCTCGTGGGTTCCCCTTAGCTAGAATCACCCTGTGATCTTGACGTATCAAATGTCAAACAACTTGAAGATGGTAAAAAAACAAATCTAGAATTTGGGCTAAGGAGTATTAAGCAAAGGCGAAGGTTGAATTGAAGGATCTAGAACATAATATTCATGACATATACTCCTCAAATGATGCATGTCTATTCTATAATGTGGTAACGAGAAATCTACGTAATATGGAACGCAGGAAGAGGGGGCTCCTCGCTAGGGAAGAAGAAACATGGCGTTTAAGAAGTCGTGCTATATGGATTAAGGAGTGGGACAACAACACCAAGGTATATCAATTTTTTTCCAACATGAGTAAAAACATGAATATGATACGGTCCATCAAGAGTCAAAATGTAACATCCTTCACATCCTTTTAAGATATTGAGAAGTTACAACCCTATTATTTCAAGTCTCTTTTTACACAATTTGAAGGTCGTCCCATTCATAATATTTTAGAAGCCTTGTCCATGTTTCCCCAAACTATATAAAATGAGATGAACAATTCATTTTTTGTTGATGTTTCAGACGATGACCTCTTGGCAACTATCTCTTGTATGCAAAGAGGTAAGTGTCCTAGTTCAGATGGATTGACAACAAAGTTTTTTTAGGCTTCTTCGATCTCATTAAAGAGGATATTCTTAAGGTCATTAGAGAATCACAAGCCACGAACAAAGTCTTGGGATCTCTAAACTTAACTTTCATCGCATTGATCCTGAAAGTTAAAAATGTTGAATATTTTGATCACTTTCACCCTATCTCCTACTGCATTTTAATATACAAATTAATATAAAAAATTGTAGGCACTAGATTAAAGCTTATGCTTAGCGAGATTATATCAAAAGAGCAATTCACAGTTCTTCAAAATAGGAAAATACATGACATTGTATCACTTGCGTAGGAAAATCTTCATTCCATGAAGACTAAGAATCTAAATTTTGTTGCCATCAAGATAGACCTCTCTAAAGCATATGATAGGGAAAATTGGACATTCATAAGGCTTGTACTGATACAACTTGGCATGAACCTCAAGATGGTGAATTTGATTATGGGGTACATCTAGTCACCTAGCTATGTTGTGCTCATAAATGGGTGCATGTCCTCCTTTTTCATTGCATCTCAAGGGCTCGGAAAAGGGTGCCCTTTACCCCCCCTCCCTTTTTTATTATTTGCTGAAGCTCTAAGTAGACTCATGCATGATGCCATAATTAAAGAAGAATTAAATGGTGCGAACATATCTTGATATGTAGCCATCTCACACCTCTTATTTGTGGACAATATTTTCCTAGTTATCTAGAGTAATAACACTTTCCTCTAAGTCTTAAAGCACAATCTGGATCATTTCACATTGGTTACAAGAATGGTTATAAATAACCATAAATCCTATATAATTCTCCATAATCTATCAGATGTTTATTCCTCCTGTATCCATCAATTATTTTAGTTTTAGTCCGAATCCTTAGAAGAAGGAGTGAAAAATTTAGGATTCACATTAAAAGCAAATGACTACAGATTTAATGATTGCATTTGGTTATACAAAAAGGTGGAAACGTGCATTGTGGATTGGAATAATAGACTATTATCGAGGGGAGGATGTTTGGTAATAGTTAAATCGATCCTTGAAAGTATCTTAGTGTATTGGACTTTGATTACTTTGGTCCCTAAAGGAATCCTCAATAAAATCAATAAGTTAAGTTTTCAGTTTTTATGTGTTGAAAAATGTGTAATTAGGTTCAGCCTTCATAAATATGAAATGTACTTTTGAATCTTGTATATTGTAAAATAAACGAAAATTATTATTATTGTTTTTGTAGCATGGGTTTCATGCTCAAAGCCTTTTATTCTGGAGGTCAAGCACCCATTAAATTCTTCTAGGGCTTGTCCTAGGGTCAAGATGTCAAAAGAGTCATTGTCATATGAAGAAGACCCAATCGGGCACATTGTAACTCGTAAAAATAAGTATTTTTGTTGAATTGAGGCTTCTGTGATCCATAATATTTATAAGTAGGACTTCGGCGTAAATCACATAAAGAGAGACATTTGTCGACGTGTTTCGAACCAACCAGTGTGGCTCATCGCTAGGATAAGGGCTCATCGCTAGGACAAGTATTTTTGTATTTAAAAGAGTCAAAATACCCTCCAAGACCAAGTCGGCTTGATGACTAAGAAGTTGGCCTAAAGTAGGGCATTTCGTCCACCTTAGAAGCTTATATATAGGAGGGAACTCAACCTCCTTGGAACGTCATTCATCTTCTCATCATTCAAGCGATGGAGAAGAATAACAAGGGAAACAAAGAAGAAAGGATGAAAGGACAAATGTTTGGGTTGTTTTCTCTCTCTTTTCACATGTGTAAAGGAAGGAGGCTAAGGTTTTGCTGCTGCAAGATTGAAGTTGAAGGAGTTGTAGAAAGAAGGTCGAAGGAAGGTCTATTGGGTCATAATCAAGCCCTAGAATAAGGAGAAACCCAAGTGAAGGTCAAAATAAGCTTTAGAAGCACTAGTCTGCTCACACGTGTGAGGCAACAACTGTTATTGGGGGCCAATAATTTCAAACCTGCAGTAGAGGCCGAAATTCTGTAGCTAAGGGTCAAAGTTGTGCTGCTGGAAGAGATTTGACTTGATTTGACTTGGACAAGGGAAGAACATCGGAAATAAGTTTGAACTTGGTCTTGTTTTAAAGGTATTGGAATTTTTCATTTGAAGAATCTATAAGAAAAGAAGAGATTTGTGGGTTTCCTCTCAAGTGGAGAGGTTTTGGCCCTGGCTTGCAGCTTATATCTTATGTTCCTGTGTACTATTAATCTTCTTGTTTTGGTAGTTGTTTGATGATAAATAATAACATAATAATATGAGAAGAAACTAATAAGTAGGAAAAAGTAAAAAAACATCACAAACAATTATTAAGAGAAAACATACTAACTATAGCCCTATAGATTTCTCAATGCTATGGACTGACAAAGTGAAGTTTGGAGGTTTCCCTCTTGTATCTTGGTCTACTCTTGCCATGCCTAAATCAATGATAGGTTGGGGACTTAAAAATATCCATAATTTCTATCAATCTTTGGTAGCTTGTAATCTTTGGTGTTTCACTAATAGCATGTCTCTTAGGATGAGCTCTACAAATGAAATATTTAGGAGATAAATATATTGTGGAATGGAATAGTGACCCAATCAAATCCTGCAAAAACACATCCATAGTGTGGAGAGCTCTAACTAATTCCTTTCCTTTTCTCGGAAATTGGGTTGTTTGGAGAATTGGAAATGGTCATTCCATCCAAATCGAAATGGATCCCTAGTTTAGTGTTGGAAATAATCATTGTCTTTCACATAACTATATTTATCTTTTGAGATTTGTCGATATCCATGTCCTGGACAATGCCAAATACCCATCTAACATTTATGTAGGAAGCCAAGCATGGAAATTGACAACTGACTTAACTCTTCTTGAACCAAAAGTTGTTGAATGGAACGACCATGCTAGGTTGCTATTCTCTTCCCTTATTCATTTAGATGAAGATGACCCAAATCACTTGATCTAGTCAAAGAATTCCAATTCAAGGGAATTCACAAAAAAATTGGGTTACATGGCCTTTTTTGAGTCAAATTTTGCACAACCACAAAAGTGATGGCAGATATATTTATGGAAACACTCTTGTACACTCAAATTCAAATTGATATTATGATTGACAATGAAAAATAAAATTATAACAAGGGATAATATACTCGAAAGAGGTTGGTATGGTTCAAATCATTGCGCCTTAGGCTTTTTGGAGGAAAATTTCATCTCTCATACTTTCATTTCATGTCCCTTTTTAGAAAAGGCTTTGAGTATCCTCTGTTTGGGTTTTTATCTGATGTTTGCTTGTTGGAATAAATAACCATTAGATGAATGCACTCAATATTGGGTATTAGATTGCTCGATGCAATTTTACTAGGCTTTCTTTGCTATCTTCATAAATAATATTTGGTGGATGCACAATTATGTCATTTTCCATAACAAATACATACCACCTGAAGTGATAAGTGGTATCATAGAGAAACTAGAAAAGGAATTTTGGGCAGAGCCAAAAAGGAAGAAGACAAGGGTACAAGTTATGATTGATTTGGACAAATAGATTCCATGGGGATTCTTCAATGACACTACCCAAGGAGATCATCCACAATGTGGGGTTGACAATGTTCTCTATTTAAATCAAAATCATCATTATCTTCTTTGTTATGCTCTAGGTCATGTATTTAATACGAAAGTATAATTTACAAGTATATAGGTTCTTCTGTATACAAAAATGCACTTGGTAATTAAAAATTTACAGGTTCTGGTTAATTCCAAATTGGTTTTTGATTGGGTAAATAAAATCGCAGAGCTCAATGTCTCAAATATGAATCATATCATTAAAGAAATTACCTTAGAAAGGGAGTCGTTTGAGTGGACAACTTACAAAGATTTATGCAGAGAATTGAATCAATGGGCTGATGGGCTCTCTAAAGAGGCATTACAAGTACCAATTTGATTTTTCGGTCAATATGAGTTATGGGAAATGTTAGCACTCCGTGATTTCCCTAGGCTGAGGAGAGAAATTTCAGAGGTAACCACAAACCACTTCTAGGTTAGAATCTAACCCTTCTAGCCTTGGAGAGGGCTCTCTCACTTAGATTACTCAATTGATCTGATATTAGGCTAGGTATAAAGTTAAATAAATGTTTGTTTTCAAAGGTCTGTTGATGAGAAAAGAGATAGATCCATTGGGCATGGAGTCATGTCAAATCTATTTTTGTTTAGTGAGATGATGGAAAGAGAAAAGGATTTCTCCACAGGGGCAAGGTAGGCAACCTTGGTGGTAGAATTTAGGTTAAATCATTGTAGAGGGTGAGTGTAGAAATATGAAATGCAACACATAGAGCAGCAATACCATAGATGAATTCTAAATTGTTACTTCATGATGGAAACAATGATAACTTGAAAAACTAAATCAGAGCACCATGAAAGATGAATTCTGTTTTTCAAGCAAGAAGATACACATTTAAGAGATGTAAATACATGGGATAACTTACAATATCAAAGGAGCACAAACCACCAAGATTTTGACATATGAATCCTTGCAAATCACCTTCTAAATTTCATTCATTATTGCCAAAGTTTCCAAATAATACAGTCCACAAAAAGTCTGTTCTTTTCTAATCTAACCCACATAACCCATTACCATGTTTTTCATCTTTAAATACATCATGAGGTTCGATATCCCACTCTAGGTGGTTGAAATCATTTACCAAAACAAAATTTTAACTAAATACATCAATTTTTTAGTGCATATACTAAAAAATAGGAGTGGTTTTCTTATTGACCAATAAATCTTCAAAACATCAACTAAATGGAATATTTGCTTAACAACTTTAATTACATGACTTAATGCTACTAGAAACCTATTCAACTACTTGAAACTGCTTCTATAAGTCAAGAATTCAAATTTTGAAATGAAATGGTGCTGACTGTCTAGACTTGCAGCGCATTAGGCAGTTTCACAACAAAATGAAGTAGCCTCCATGTTTTGTATGGTTGCAACCTTACTCTGTAAAAAATAAGCAAACGGACATGCTTCAAATATCCTTGTGATGGTACTGAACCTCTTAGATAAGATTCAAAGTGCTTGCAAACCTCCCTTTGGAATATCCCCCACTTTCGCAGCAAGACTATCTCCTTTTGCAGCGCCTTCAAAAATATGAACATAAGGTGACTTTTATCTAATATAAAATGTTGGAAGCATCAATGTGAATGTTGCAACCTTCATATAACTACCCTTATGAAAATCACACCTTCAAAATTCACCACCCCACCAGTATCAAAGCTTATACAAAATTGCAGCAAGTCCTTGCTGCATTTTATATGCTTCATAAAAACTAACTTATTTCTGAGCAAAAGACAAAACTTTAGAGTTGATTGGCATCCTCCTTCTGAAGATTCACCTTTGTGCTAGCCTATGCAACTATGTCCAACTTACCTCTCTTTCATTTCTTGGCCTCAGTGAGCTTCTGATTTACCAATATGAGCCTTCTTTTTAACACCAAATTTTGTATATACAAACTTTTCACTTGCCTATGCAAAGGCAAGGTCCACTTCAATTTGTATTTAGCCTTGTCAAGGACCAACTCAACAACTTATAAGTGCCTAAACAAATACAAATCATCCCCACGATACTTTCTGCAAGCTGGTCCACCTGCTGTTGAACTCCTTCAAGCTGTTCCAGTAGATTCTCAAATTATTTCTGCTCATCAAAAACCATCTTCTGTTCAAGCTGAATAGTCTCCTTTACTTGCATTTTCACCTTGGTAGTAGACCTAGTTCTAGGTCTCCTTGACTGCTCAACTGCCTCCTTTAACTCTTCAACATCAATGACCAGTTTGCCTTTGCCTTTGTCAGCATGTGCTAATGTTTTCTTTGATGGCTCTCCTTCACTAGGTTGAATAGTTTCTTGTGATACTTTATGCCTAAGTTCCATATTCTCTTACTGCAAATATGCTATTTTCAGATGGGCCTTGTCCAACTGATCTTGTAAATCTCCAATTTTCTAGTCCTTTTCATCAATTTCTACTTCCTTCTGTGTACTTTCTGATTCCACAACTTGAATAGGTGTAGATGGATGACCTACAGGAAACCTCTTGGTTGTAGCTCTTTTTCTTGGTACTCTTGCCACTTTTTCTGCTTCAGGTGAGAAATGAAGCTTCTTAGCACTTTTCTTATCAACTGGTTTGATTTTAGTCAAAGGATTTTTGACTGAGCTTGCTGCTGTAGGTGAAGCTTCTTTAATCACAACTGATGGGGTGTATTTCTTGGTCTTCTGGCTATTTGAAGATTGTGCTACCCATCCTGAAGAAACCAAAAACTCCCACCATTACTGCTCCTTCTCAAGCTCCTTTATCACGAGCAATTTGGTTAATGAAAAATGAAACAAACTAGCTTCAATGTGATTTCGTTTTGCTTGAACTCTGTCATCGATCTTACATAGAATCATAAACAAATAATAAGGAAGATTCAAAGGTTTCTTGCTAGTAAAATTCATTAAGAGCCTAATGTGATAGTGATACACTTTACTGAACCTCCCTTCAGATGTGAAGTACCTTTGAATTAATTCCAAAAGTTTTCTATGATGGTCTTGTAGATGGCTTCTTGGAATAGCAGAACCATATCCTTTCCGGTTTTTTGGTTTGAGAAAGTCTTTGAAGTCAAGCAAATTAAACTCCATACCGTTGAACCACTCCTCTCCCTTCAAATGGATCTCAGTAGCCTCAACTATTGATTGAGCAGAGACTGGAAAAGTTAATGCTCCCACCTTTACATGTAAACCATCAAAACTCCCAACAAACTCCTTTGTCAACTGTAGATGATACCCCTGAATCCTTTCATAAAACCTCATACAGTCTACTTGTTCAAAAGCCATTTTGATGGTTGGATATGCGTTGATGGCTGTGAAATCTTGTGGCTTGTTGTGAAGATAAATCCCCTCTGTGGATTTAGGCAATCTCTCTAGCCCAATGAGTGGGTCTAGGAACAAAATGAACAAACCAATGCAGATTTTCCTAGCTTATGTTTAAAATGTAGAGAGAGAGAAACCTACCTCTCTCTAATGCTAATTTCTCAATCCTTTAGTGATGGATTCGATCCCTTAGATTCAAGGCTTGCTCCTTGCTTGTTCCTTACATCTGAGTATCTGTGAAAGAGATGAAAAGACAATACAAGATACAAGAGCATACATAGTATATATCAAACATAAACTACTTGATAAATCAAGGAGTATCAAGCTAAATGCATAAATATTTAGACATTTATGGAAAGTGAACTTCAGATGTATATATTAATGAATCAAAAAGGGAAGCATACAACCATTTCCTTGATGTTGGAGACCTCATTTTAGTGGATCTCCAAGTCCAAGCCAAGACTCTTCAAGCACTCCTCCTCCAAGTTAGACGGGCAACATTTAGGCATAATCTCAGTATAGGAATGCAGACAATAAATGACCAACCACTTGGGAATGGAGGGGATTTGATCTATAGGAAGGGAGAGGGAGTTAGAGATCCACAAAAGAGGTAGGAAGGTCCACATCTCAAGGGGAAGGCCCTTAAAGGTAGGATCAAGAGCTCCAAATGAGAGAGCTCGACCATATCTCTACCCAACAATATCCAACTCACTGTTTCTCGAAGTTTCCAACATATGAAGCTTCTCCTCCATTTTGAGAAAACCTGCTAGAAGAGGTTCAACGCGGGTTTTCATATCAAAACTTGTGCTGGCAGCGCTAGGTCAAAGAACTGCAACCTTCCTTTAGCACGGGAAAGCAGTGGAACAAAGAGCGTTGGTCCTGAAATTTAGGGTTTTAGTCAACCTTCTCCGGAATTGACTCAGGGTAGTTTTTATTCCATTCTTCTTGGATGTTTCAGTATGTGTTCCATGAGGAGTACACTTCACAGTTGTCAATATTTTGGTACTTCGGGATGTGGAACATGAGGTGTCACAAAATACTGTGTAACAGATGCCCCCTAAAGCATGAAGGCATAACATGGAGTGATGGGTGAAATGATTTACAAGTCAAGGCAATGACCAGAAAAACACGACTAGGAGACATGCAAATCAAGCATATACATATACATATATGATATCTCTGATAAAAGCATGCCTAATGATACATCTATGAATAGGCATCTAATAATACATGAATCCACAACATGGGTGTAGCCATCCAACTAGAAAGGATCATGGGTATGGGCCCATGACATGGACGCAACCATCTGACTAGAAAGGATCATATGTATGGACCCATGGCATGGACACAACCATTCAAGTAGAAAGGATCATGTCTATGGATCCACGACATGGACGCAACCATCCATATGAAAAGGATCATGTATACAATCATGAATACTCAATAAATCCTCACAAATTGGACTTATCAGATGAAATCCATGGTCTTCATCTCTATCCAGACCAAAGTACAAATATAACCAAGTGAATAGATGGGTTAATGTCAAACATGGCAGAAATCACCTAATTACCGGTCAATGATGTAAATTGTTAACAAGCACGAGAGAAACTATCAATAATGATAATGGCTCTCAAGGTACAATCAGCACAAACCACGAGTGTGAACAATGAAGTTGAAGTTGAACACTCACAGAATCATTCGATCGAAAGACAATGATGTAAACCTGTTGTTGAATGTGAAGAAATTGCCATCGAGGCATGCAAGCTCCAAGGTACTGGAAGGGAGTTTCTAGATCATCTTCTTGGATAATGCGCTGAAGTCGACAGGAAGCGATCCATTGAAGGAGGGCCATAATGTATCGCACATCATTGACATGAAACAAAGGATATAGTAGAGTAGGTAAGTGTGATTCAGGACTGTAGCAGAAAGGTTAGGTAGTGTATAAGTTGTAAAAACTACAGATAGGACTTCTCTTGAACATATCAACGACACGACTTCGAAGTTTGGAAACATTTGACTCAAAAGGGGATCAAAGGTCATGACGATGAAGTAGTATAATTAAATGAGAGGCAAAATGGATTTCCCAAACCCAGGAAGGCAAGTGACAAAGTGAGGATATCCCAAACCTAACATGAGCAACAGATAAGTGTCATGTTCAAGAGCGACATGCTACCTTTACACAAAATACAAAAGATATTCTCTTTCATTTTCCCCCACAATTTCTAGTGAGTACCCCATTATTTTTTATCACAATCCTTAAGGGGATGGCATATACTTGCCATATAAGTTCATCCTTCGGATGAATCCATCATAGTAAGTTTAATGAGTCCTAGGAAGGAGAAACTTGATCTCGTCATGATGATAAGTCCTACATCGTTTAACTTTAACGAGTCCAACGAAGGTGAAACTCGACACATTTTCATGTTTAATCTACGTAAACTTTGAAACAGGAAATGATACTGTTACCCGTTTTGTAGAGATAGCAAAAAAGTGACCCGATTTTGAAAAAGGGTGATGCAGAACACACATGTTTTTTTTAGAGCATAGTTTTTGGCACTTTAATTTTTTTTATGTACATTGCGTTTTAGAATGATAGTGATTTTCATGCTGATTTAAAAAAGTGGTTATTCTGCATCAGACCCTTTTTTTAAAAGACCTATTTTTTGACTTTAAATTTTCTAATGAATGAAATGTAAATAATTATTTCGTAAATTTAATAATTTTGGAAGTGGTCTTCTTCTTCATATTTTCTAGTTTTTATTTTTTTTGTAGTGGGGTTTTTATTGATTTGCATATTTAAAGAAGATGGTCGATACTTTGCATTTTCGATATTCTACATATTTATAAATCGTTAATTAAATTTTCAATCCACATGAAATAATTGTCTCTAAAAAACAAATATAAAAATATATATAAAAAGGAAAAAAATAAAAAATAAAAAATGTAAAAAAAATTTATCTCATAAACCATAAAAGAATTTGGAAAAGAAAAACAAAATTAATATATATATATATATATATATATATATATATAATTAAGTAAGTAAATATTGAAAAGAAAAAAAAAACTAGGAAAAAGAAAAAAACTAAAAACAAACTAGTTTAAAAAAAAGAAGAAGAAAAATAACGAAAAAAATTAAAAAAACTAGTAAAATTAATATTAGAAAAAAACAAAAAATGTTAAAATTTTTTTATCTCACAAACCATAAAAGGATTTGGAAAGAAAACAAAATTAATATATATATATATATATATAAAATTAAGTAAGTAAACATAGAGAAATTAAAAAAAAAAAACATTAGCAAAAACTAGGAAAAAAAATAAAAAATTAAAAACAAACTAGTTTAAAAAAAAGAAAAAAAATTAACGAAAAAAATTAAAATACTAGTAAAATTAATATTAAAAAAAACAAAAATAAATTTAGATTATAAAAAAAAAACAAAAAAAATGCGTATTTTTTATTAAAAAAAGAAAAAATGCAAGTATATATATATTTTTAAACAATCTTTGTTTTTATTAATTTTTTTTTAAACAATTATTATTATTATTTTTTAATTTAAAAATACAAATTATTAAACTTACATTTTATATTTAAAAAAAAATAAATGAATTAAATCTACACTTTTTATCAAAAAAAAAAAATTTACAATTTTTTTAAACAATATTTTTTTTATTAAAAAAAAATTATAATTTTTTTTAAACAATTTATTTTCTTTGTTTATTTATTTAAAAATACAAATCATAAAAAATATTTTAATTTTCTTCAAACAAATTTAATTTTTTAATTTAATTTTTTTTTTTTTTTTTTAATTTTTAATTTAAAATTTAAAAAATTATTAATTATTAATTATTATTATTATTATTATTATTTTTTTTTGTTTTTTTGTTTTTTAAATTAAAAAGAAATTGGTGGCCCTCCGCCCAAATTAAACCATCTTTATTTCTAATTATAAATATGTTTATTAAAAATGTTTTTATTAAATATTTATTAATAATTTGAAAAAAAAGTTATTAATTCTTTTTTTAAACGATTTTTTTTGGGGAAAAAATAAAATTATTAAACAATTTTAATAAAAATTAAATTATTAAAGAATTTTAATAAAAATTATTATTATTATTATTATTATTATTATTATTATTATTTTTTAAAAGAGTTCGGCCCCCGGCCGCGCCACCACTAGACGAAAATCGCCCCACGGCCCGCCAACCGCCCGGTGGTGGCGCGGCCAGGGGCCAATTTTTATTTATTTTTTAACAAATTTTTAAAAACAAAATTAAAATTTAATTTTTATTAAAATGGTTTAATAATTTTTTTTAATAATTTAATTTTTATTAAAATTGTTTAAAATTTAATTTTTATTAAAGTGGTTTAGTAAATTAAAATTTAATAATTTTTATTAAAATTGTTTAATGATTTTTTTTTTTCAAATTAAAAAAAAAATTCCTTTAAGAAAAAAAATTATATTTAATTATATTTTTTTTGGTTTGTTTTTAAATAAATAATGAAAATTTAATTTGAGCTTATTTCTGTCTTTTTAGTTTTTCCTAAATGTTTTTAATATTAATTTTACTAGTTTTTAATTTTTTTTTTTTTTGTTAGTTTTCTATTTTTGTTTAATCTAGTTTGTTTTTATTTTTATTTTTTTGCCAGATTTTGTTAATGATTTTTTTAATCTTTTTGTTTTTACTTACTTAATTTTATATATATAAATTTTATTATTATTATTATTATTTTTTCCAAATTCTTTTATGGTTTATGAAACAAATTTTTTTTTAAACATTTTTTATTTATTTTTTTGTCTTTTATATATATATTTTTACATTTTTTTTTTTAAGTAATCATCATTTTAATCTTAATTTCACTAGTTTTTAATTCTCTCTCTCTCTTTTTTTTTTTTTTTTTTTTTTTAAATCTAGTTTGTTTTTAATTTTCAATTTTTGTTTTAATTTATTGTTAATGTTTTTTTTAATTTTTCTATTTTTACCTACTTAATTTTATAGTTTGTTTGTTTTTTTTTTCCCCAAATTTTTTTATGGTTTACATTTTTTTTTTTTTTTTAATATGTTTTTTTTACTATTTATTTGTTTATAATTTGTAATTTTTTTCTAGTTTTTTAATTCTTATTTTTTATAGGTTAATTTTGTTTTGTTTTTTTGTTTTTTTTTTTTTTACATTTTTATGATTGATTTTTATTTTTGATGTTTCATTTTTTTTGTTTTTATTTTTATTTTATGTTTTGTTTTTAGTATATATTTTTACTTATGTTGTTGTTGTATTTATTTATTTTTAATGTTTTTCGGGGTCATGATAAAATATTTTATGCTATTATTTCGAAATGTTGAAATTTTACCCTTGAAATTTTTTTTGTTATCCCAGCATCAACACTTTTCGTTTTGAGGGTGTTTTTTGCACAAAATTTACCATTGAGAAAAAAAAATGTTATTTGAACATCAAAACTTCGTTTTGAGGGTGTTTTTTGGATAATTTTTGCACAAAAAATTGGTTTTCACCGCCATTTTTAAAACATGTTGAAAATTTACCCTGGAAAAAAAAAAGGTGTTATTCCAGCATCAACACTTTTCGTTTTTAGCACTGTTTTTGATGTTTTTTTGGGGTTTTTTTGCCAGAGTTCCCATTTTGAGTTTATAGTTCCCGTTTCAAAGTTTACATAGATTTTAGAGAGTTTGAAAAAGAGGCAAAAAAGAAAACTCCAAAGGTCCCTTTTCATAGATAGTCTCTCGAATCCGAAAAGGTAGAAAAATATATTCAAGAGAACCTCTTAGCCATGTTTGACTAAGGTATTCCTTTTTCATAGCTAGTCTATCTCAGTCTGAAAAAGGCTTAAACTTATATTGAGTAGACGTCTTTTCATTTACTTTTACGAGTTCGAAAAGACAAGTGATCGACAGTATTTTCATATTTCGAGAGTTGAAAGATGACTCCAATTGGAAGAACGAGTGGTATAAAAGGATAGAAAGTGGTTCCGGTCATGATGGAACAACTCAAAACATGTAAAGGTCAAGAGGTTGGCTAATAAGACCACTCATCGCAGATGTTCCTTAGGCAAGGGTAAAACAAATAAGTGAAAGCGTATGATCGGCCAAAGAGATGGTGACGATGGAAAGGAAAAACCAAGGTTCATTTGCAAAAAATAGGCTAATAAAAACAATAATCATGAGAGGTAAAGTGGGAATGGTTTCATTTTACGCAAGCTTGAAACATGAGAAACTATTCTCGAGTATACTTGAATATGGTTTCATTTTTTCACAAGCTTGAAACATGGGAAAAAACTATGCTTGGTTTTGGTTTCATTTTTACTCAAGCTTGAAATGGAAACAAACTATGCTTGGGTTTGGTTTCATTTTTACACAAGCTTCAAACAAAGATAAACTATGCTTGAGATAAGTTTGCATGCCCCCAAAATAATGACTATATTCGAGGTACATGCCCCCCAAGCTTCATTTCATTCACCCAAGTAGACTACTGGATACTAATAGGTGGATGGAATGAAGGTTCACTCATGAGATCTAATCAAAGACTCGAATTGGAATGGGATTTGTGTCATTTTTTAACAAGCTTGACACATGAAAAGAACCATGCTCATGATGTCTTGTTTCATTTGTTAACAAGGTTGACATGGTAAAATAACTATCCTCATGGCCCATGTTTCATTTTTTAACGAGCTTGATGCAAGACAAGGAACTCTGCTCCAAAGACCTTGATCACAAACCAAAAAAGGTCATAGCTTCCAAGAGATTCTTATCAGATGGGAGAACAACACTCTAGAAGGGATACATGTCTAGGGATCCAAATGAAAAATCAAGATCCAATGCCCCCAATACATGATGTACTACATCACCTACTAGATCATCAGTAGATGTGGGCATGGAATAGGTGGCCACATAATTAACATGTGGCGGGGGTGATACTGCTTGTACATAAGAAACATTTAGGGATGATGGTTGATTGGGAGTTTATTCAGGACCAATGAATGTAAGATGATCAATGATCACAATGCTTCGTTCATGCGAGAAACACATCACTCGAAAGAGGGGAGAGACAAGATCCCCCATGACATAAACATAGTCACGACCAAGGAGTAGATTAAAATCCAACGGGCCTTGGACAACCATTACTTATATATAGACAATCTTTCCTCCCAAAGTAATAGGTAACTTAGGAAGGATCCCTAACGGTTGACTGATTCCTCTATTAAAAGCTAACAAATTCTGGGTGATGGGGACAAGCTGAGGAGAACCTAAATCTTGCTAAGTAGTTGAGGACATAATGTTAACATATGTGCCCTCATCTATGACTGTGCTAGGTACAACCATATTATAAGCCTGTACTGTGATCTGGAAAGGCACATAAGATGGAAGACGATATCCTGCCAGTCGACTCCAATCAAAAGAAGTGACTAAACTACTCAGAAGGGGTGTCATAGGAACATGAGAGCTACCCTCTTGCTCTATGGAAACAAGAGAAATTCTCTCATGCACCTCGGGAATGGGAGGATTTCCCTCTAATCCATTCGAAATGGAAGAAATAAGAAGAACCTGAGCGATATGAGGTTCATGTTCTACTGAAAAGGTACGATTGACTGAAGGTGGAGCCAGGTCTACCATTTTCTCAACCAATGGTTGGTCAGGAACGGACTCATGAGACTCACTTTCAGAGAGAGTGGGGTTGACCAAAGATGACTTTTGACTAATCACTAGATCAACTAGTGAAGGATCAGGGGAAATTTTTTGATAATCAACCCAAAAACGAGGCTGGGAAGCTGTAAGGTTTTCCAACTATTTGGAAGCCTCATCGAAAAGAGGAAAAAGGTGAATGGGATGATTACTGTCACATAAATTACATGGAAATTGAATTTTCCCTTTTTCCCATGGACCTTATTATTACTAGTTGATGGTTTATCACCAACATGATTTCCAAAGGCTGATGACAAAGGTTGATGTGAACCTGTGGACCACACTTCTAAGACCTTGGGAATAACATGCAAGGGAATTTTACTTTCTGGGGTTGGTTGGAGGATTTTTCTACTTCAGTTGCATCCATAGCAATGGTTTCTTGGTCGCCCCCTTGCTTATTTGGCTTCTTCTTATTCGTTCTATTCTTCTTCTTCTTAGCTTCCTAGTTATTAGAATCTTTCTTTCACCAGGTGAAGAGGAAGAACGAGGTGAAGAAATAGGCGAAGAAGGTGAGGGGTCAACTTTAGGATCAACATGAGGTTGATGTTGTTCAGGTGGAGAATAACTCGGCTGAAAAGTAGTTTGGACACTCGGAACTACAGGAGGCCGAAAATAACCAAACTGGCAGACCAATGGTCAATCCAGGAAGGGACAACACTGCCATATAAGGAGCACCAATATTTCCGAAAGAAGGAAAAGGACAAGGATTATTGTCAGAGGGGTTTCCTTGACTGGTAGACCTAGGAAATGTTGCCATCAGTATCAACCTAAGATCTACTAAGGAGTATTTCCACAGGAAGGATGTTGTTCCGCAGTTAATTAATTTATTTTAGAAATTAACAAAACAAAATAAAAGAGGGATAAGCTAGGCAAGAGGGTTTACCAAGTATCCGTGAACTGCAATATACACCTTAGCCAAAACTAAGGACTTAACGTACAGTGACCAATCTCCCCAAATGCTGTGTTCGATGTATCATGTTTATAAGGTGGCTGACTCAGTTACATGTGGCTAAAGGATAACAACATAGTGGGGTCTCCCAATATATACACAATGGTATGGGGAGAAAAAGTCTATGTTAGCAATGTCTAATGCATAACCATTCGATGAGAGCGTTCCCATATACTTGCGATACATGGAGCGCCTCCGATATACCTGAGAGTACTGGAGAATGATCGTATATACTTTCATACGTGGAACAATATTTCACCCCCGCGATACAATGCTTGCAGATAACGACATCTTCTAGGTTTATAGATGCCAGAACATGTCTCTAGCCTAGACCTCTAAATGTTTGCGTTAATTTCCAAGTGCTCCTTAGGTTAATTGAGTAAATTTTAATGTTTGTATTAAATTATGTTTCAATTTTGGGCTCAAAACGATGTCACTTGAATGCTTAAGATGAAACTATATGAGAAAATGAAAACTTTCCATTTCAATGAAAGGTATACTAATCAAAGGAAGAAATTTCAATAAATAATGAATCAAACAAAATTCCTTCCACTAACTTTCACTTTTTCTTTCCAAAATGTAATGCTTACAAATAAAAATGATCTTCACTTTTCACTATCCTAAATGCAACTTTTCGAAAGCAAAATGACCTTTAATTTTACTAAGATGAAATTAAACAAATGATGTCTTTTCTTTGATTTCTGAATGCTCTAATGCAACTAAAGCATCAACTAAAGCAAAATGAAAATTTTATCCAAATGCTCTAATGCAACTAATGAACCAACCAATGAAACACCGAATCCAATTCAAAAGCACATAAATGAAAATAACTTTCACTATTTCCTTTTGAACAAATAAACAATGCACTTTTTTCAGCTTGAAAATCAAACAATGTAATCTATGCTTGATTAAAAACAAATATGATTTCCAAATGCAAATCACCTAATGCAACTTGAAAAGCAACTTTGTGAAAGACAAGCTAAAACAAATGCAAACTGACGTTTTCAATTATTTCCACATAAAACAAGACTCAATCAATCAACAAACCAATACCTCAGTGACACAAGAAGCAACCAAGGATGAATAATTGACCTAGAAACCCTAGAACTCAATCAAATTCCACTTCAAGCACTTCAAGGTCAAATAGACTAATTTACTAATTAAACAAGACAATCAGACAAAAACACTGGCAAATCCAGACTCAGAGGATAGGAAAAGACCTTTAGAGGCCAGGACACACTGGATCCTAGGGTAGAAACCCTATTTTTTCTCAAATTTATAAAATCAATGTGACTGTCATAGCAAAAAATGTGTTGAAAGTGGCTTCAAGGCGACTGTTTCAAGTAAAAACACGTTGGCAGCGTGACTGTTCAGGTAAAAAAATGTGCTGGTCGAGAAAGTTGGGAAAAAATAAAAAGAATTTCAATAAAATGTCTAGACCTAACACTCTACAATACTGATAATTCAATGTGCAAACCTATACAAACCCAGACTAACTCATAAATCAATGGTCGGTCAAAGTGATTAGAAAACCAAATCAAGAAAAGAGGTTGAAGAGGCTATATCTTCCCCAGTGGAGTCTCCATTTTGTGTGTGGAGATAAATCCCCTCTGCGAACAAAGGCGATCTCTCTAGCCCAATGAGTGGGTCTAGCAACAAATTGAACAAACTAATGCAGACAACAATGGTCGGTCAAAGTGATTAGAAAACCAAATCAAGAAAAGAGGTTGAAGAGGCTATATCTTCCCCAGTGGAGTCTCCATTTTGTGTGTGGAGATAAATCCCCTCTGCGAACAAAGGCGATCTCTCTAGCCCAATGAGTGGGTCTAGCAACAAATTGAACAAACTAATTCAGACATTGCTAGCTTATGTTTACAAATGCAGAGAGAGAGAAACCTACCTCGCTCTGATGCTAATTGGTCAATCCTTTGGTGATGGCTTCGATCCCTTAGCTTCCAGGCTCGCTTCTTGCTTTTTCCTTACGTTTGAGTACTTGCGAAAGAGATCAAAAGATAATACAAGATACAAGAGCATACATAGTATATATCAAACATAAACTACTTGATATATCAAGGAGTATCAAGCGAAATGCATAAATATCTAGACATTTATGGAGAGTGAACATCAGATGTATATTTTAATGGATGAAAAAGGGAAGCATACAACCGTTGCATTGATGTTGGAGACCCCATTTTAGTGGATGTTCAAGTCTAAGCCAAGACTCTTCAAGTACTCCTTCTCCAAGTTAGATGGGCAACATTTAGGCGTAGTCCCAGTATAGGAATGTAGGCAATCAATGACGAACCATTTGGGAATGGAGTGGATTTGATTTATAGGAAGGGAGAGGGAGTTAGGGATCCACAAAAGAGGGAGGAAGATCTACATCTCAAGGGGAAGGCCCTTAAAGGTAGGATCAAGAGCTCCAAATGAGAAATCTTGACAATATCTCTACCCAACAACATCCACCTCGCTATTTCACGAAGTTTCCAGCATACAAAGCTTCTCCTCCATTTTGAGAAAACTTGCCATAAGAGGTTCAACGCGGGTTCTCATATCAAAACCCATGCTGGATGTGCTAGATCAAATAACTATAGCCTGACATCAACATAGAAAGCAGTGGAGGAAAGAGCGTTGGTCCTAAAATTTAGGGTTTCAGTCAACCTTCTCCAGAATTGACTCAAGGAAGTTTTTCTTCCATTCTTGGGGGACGTTTCAGTATGTGTTCCATGATGAGTACACTTCACAGTTTTCAATATTTTGGTCTTCGGGATGTGGAACATGAAGTGAACAGGAGGTGTGACAAAATACTATGTAACATGCTCAAATCGCACAATGGCACGTCCTTTGTGTTTCTTGTCTTCTGGAGTTGACATGATTTTTATTTGCAACAGTGACTAGGTTTAGGGTTATGAGAAATTTGTTTTGTGTATTAATGGAGGTGTTATGAATTTAGAACCTTTGATGATTCCTCAAGAGACAATAATCAATTTCAAAAAAACTTAAACAATGCAGGCATCGTCACAAAAACCCTATAGAACTTGCAATTTCACAACTGTTGACCGAGAGTTTAAAAGGGACAGTCGCAGCGCAAAAAGCTAGAAACGCAACGTTGAAGGTATTTGATCTTTAAATCACTTTCAAGCCTAAGAACTTAAGGAAAGAACCTTGGTTTAGTTTGAAAACCCTAAGCACCTATTGCATGTAAAGGTTTACATAAAGAAAAAGTGAATTTGCAACGACAAATGTGGAATATATCACACTTTGTGGAATCACTGTGAATTAGGATAAATGCAACTCCAAAGAAAAAAACACAACGACTTCAGAAGAGCGACAACGACGAATTTATCATTATTGTAATATTTTTATGGTTTCTCCTAGCTTCTACATGTAATGTGAGAGTTCATTCACAATTGAGGAACACCGACATACTTGTATTTGCACCTGTGAAGAAAGTTTGACCACCGACATGCGAGAATAGTAGCACTGTGTGAATTCATAGCGCCCCTGCCTCCCTTTCGCAGCGAATAATTCGAAAAAGATAGAGCCTCCGATGAAAATGGTGAAGTGCTTAGTGTTGTGGAATGGGGATGAAGGTTCAAATAGACATGCAGAATGACTTGGAGTGGAAATGAGAGCATTGATCATGATAAGAAACGAAAGTCATGAATGTGCAGCGCCTTCTAAAAATGCAACATTTTGGGAAAAGGGAAGGACTCTCCTTCTGACCATTATTTCCTATTGAAATCATGAGTTGTCCTTGAAATGACATTCAAATTGACTGCAAAGAGCCTCTAAATTTGTGCATATACCATCCCATGATTGCGTTGATGTAGAAATAAGCTCTAGACTTAGGTGACCCACTTATAATGACTAGGATGGTGACCAACTCATAATAACTAAGGATATGCATAACATGATTTTTGTAATGTGACCAAAGACTTCCTATGATTACCCTTTAGTAAGGAAAACACATGACTTTAGACATTGGACTCTTAGCAAAATAGACACCTTTACATGACACTTGATCTAAACCTAGACCTTTTTAAACAATAATAGTCAGGTCATCATGACTAATATTTACAAATTTGACCTTAGATACATAACAAGACTAACATGAGCAATATTCCTAGACATAGGACCCTAACATAGGCTCCAATGGGGATGTCATCCTCCCTGTGAGGTGCCAAGAACACCGTAGACTAGTAGCCTTATCCATTGGGTGCTTTATTGAATCTTAACCAACTAACTCAGACTGACTTGATTGACTATGACCTTTATTACATATGGTAGCAACTCATTAGAAACTCAGGGTCTTCACTTTGAGCTTCAATTTCTGATGGTAGCCACCCACACTTACAATACTGAAAATAAAGATGGTATGTACAATGATGTGTTTAAACCAACTGAAATCAAGTGAAATAGTGTTTGATTATCCTGCCATTAATATGCCATCCAACAAATAGCTCCCCTGCCAGGTCTTTAAGTAGATAAGCATTGTTTCCATGAAAAGTTGCAATTTTATAAGGTCCCTTCCATAATTTTTCAATTTTTCCATGCTTTCCCTTTTCTTCATTCCTGACATCCCATCTCAACACAAGGTCATAAATATTAAAATCATCAGATTTTATCATTTTATCATGAATCCTCTTAATCTTGTCCTGAATCAACTGAGTGTTATTGTAGACCTCATCTTTAGTCTGCTGCAACTATATCGCATGATTAATCCTCCTCTGCATATCATTCAGTTCCACCTCTGCTTCTTGAAATAATTTCATTACTGGAACTCCTAGGGAAGTAGGAAAAACAACATCAACTCCATAAACCAATTGGAAAGGTGACATCCCAATTGATTTCTTGGTACTTACCTTATCTGCCCATAATGCATTGATTAATTTCTTATGCCAAGTCTTTTTGTTCTCTTGCAACAATTTATTTACAACATTGACTAAGCTTTTGTTAGAGGACTCTGCCAAACCATTGCCTTGTGGGTAATAGGCAGTAGAGTGACCAAGCACTATGTTATATTTATTGCATAAATCAATCATTCTTTTAGACTTAAATGCAACAATGTTATCAATAATAATATTATGAGGACAACCAAATCTCGAGAGAATGTTACCTTCCAAGAATTGAATAATCACTGAATTTGTGGCTTCCCTAGTTGGAATTGCTTCAATCCACTTAGTGAAATAATCTGTAGTTGTCAATATCCATTTGTGCTGAGCTGATGAAACTGGATGAATCTCCCCAATGAAGTCTAATCCCCACTGCTAAAAAGGCACCTCCACTAAAATAGGCTTCAGAGGTAAAGGTAAAAGTTTCTTCTTCCCTTCAAATATCTGACACTCATGACAGCTAAAGACCCTTTTGTGCACATCAAAAAACAATGTAGGCCAGTAAAAACCAACTCTCAAGATTTTATTTGTTGTGGTTTTCCAAAAAATATGCCCTCCACAGTCACCTTTATGAAACTCCTCCATTATTCTATCTGCCTCATCTTCTAACAAACAATTCAATAATATTCCTCCTACATATTTCCAATATAAATACTGATCTATAATGAAAAATTTAACAAATTTCAATTTAAGAAACCTTGCTTTTATCTTTGTCAAACCAGGTGGAGCTTGTAGATGCTACAAAACATAAATGATATTTATGTACCAGGGGGAAGAAATGAACCTTTCTGATACCTGTTGAACCACTTCTTCATCATTGTCTTGAGCAACAATGAAATTGATGTCCAATGCATGCAAATTTGATTCAGCCATCATTTTAGCTAGTCCCTAACCCTTTATAAGTTTATTGGGCTTAATTTCAATATCATATTCCAAAATAACTGCTATCCACTTACCTCTCTTTCATTCTGGGTAAGCTTGAGCGAGAATCTCCTTCACTACAATATTATGATCAAAACCAATTACATGAGAATGCAATATGTAAACCCTGAAATACTTCAAAGCCTTTACCAATGCAAAAGCTTACTTCTCCATTACCATAGGCTGCTCATGACCTTCCTGGTTTTTCTACATCAATATTGCTGCAATAGTGTGCTATAAGGCAAAGGAGAAAATAGTGAAATATTGCGTGTAGTTAGGACTAGAAAAAATAGGAGCATGAGTTAAGGTTGACTTTACCTCGTTGAATGACTTCTTTGCTTCAAAATTTCACTTGATCTCACTATCTTTCCTCAACATATTTGTGACGACCCTTAAAATTTCAGTAATATTTGGAATGAACTGCCTCAGAAAATTAATCCTACCAATAAAAGACTGCACTTCCTTTTTATTCCTTGGGGTATCAATCTTCTGAATTGCTTCAATTCTGCTTGGGTCAATTCTAATGCCATCTTTGGAGATTATGTGTCCAAGTAGCTTACCTTATTCCATTCCAAAAAGGGACTTCTTTGGGTTCAAAGAGATACCATACTTCCTTCATTTCTTAAAAACAATTTTCAAATGTTGCAAATGATCTTCATCAAACTTAGAATACACAATAATGTCATCAAGATAAATAACAATAAACTTGTCTTTCTCATCAACAAAAGCAATGTCCATCGCCCTATGGAAGGTTTATCTTGCATTCATTAGTCCAAAAGGCATATTTACATACATAAATGTCCTCCATGGTGTGGTGAAAGTTGTTTTATGTTGATCATTCGGATGGTGCTAAATCTAATTGTATTCGGAGAAGCCATCAAGCAATGAAATCCTGCTAGAACCAACTACCTGCTGCAATATGTGATCCATCTTTGGCAAGGGGTAATTGTCTTTAAGAGAGACCTTATTAAGGTTCCGGAAGTCAACACATAGTCTTATCTCTCCGATATTTTTCCTTACTGGAACTAAATTTGACAACCACTTAGAAAACCTCAAAGGGAAAATAATCTTTGCATCAAAAAGTTTTCTTACCTCCTTCTCAATTAAGGGCAGCAAAACAGGGTTAGTCCTTCTTAACTTTTGCTTAAATGGTTTATGTCCTTCCTTGATAGGAATGGTGTGTAGGATGATGCTCATATCATAGGCCTTCAAGTCTTCATACCCCCATGCAAAAACATTAGAATACTCCTTCATGAGATCAATATATTTTTGCTTCTCTTCAGGACCTAAAGATTTAGAAAGTTTTACTATTTTAGGTCTATCTTTAGTCCCTATGTTACAGTCTTCCACCTCAGTCTCAATAGGTAGTATTTTGGGTTTATGAGCCACATCATTGAAATCAAACAATTCCTCCAAAGGAACTAAGCCTCTCGGGATCACATTATCTTTCAACTGCAAAACTTCAAGGTTTGCCTCATGCTTGTCAAGACTCTCCCTAGTCTGATTTATGTCAATTCCCTCTTCACCATTATCAAAACTATTTCCATCATCAATATGCAGATTTGAAAATTCTCCTTTTAATTGCAGAAAATTGTCCAACTATTTATCATTATCAAAGACTTGCCAATATCTGATGTTGTTTGGTACAACTGGCCTGTGCTTTACCTCAATTTCATACTTCTTATTCGGATGAATAGGAATCTTAAATGTACTTGCTGAGGTAGCCAATGCATAAAAAATTACATTCTGACCTTTAGGAATCACAAATAAATTGTATTCTGGAAAACATTGCAAAAAATCTAAAACAACATTCCTATATGCCCTCATTCTAGGATGCTTGGTTGAATACTCACCTTTAATTTTCTTTATGATCAGTTCTAAGTCTCCATGGACTGAAATTCTTTTGGCTCCCAACCTTTTCAACAATTGCAATCCCAAAATCAGTGCCTTGTATTCAACAACATTGTTTGTGCATTCAAAAGCAAGTTTGTAAGAATAATTCTTTGACTTGCCTACTTTGGGGCTCATAATCCACACACTAGCTCCAACCCCCTCCTTACTAACTACACCATCAAAGTCCATGTTCCACAAACCTTCCTCATCATCATCAAAATATGATTTTTCCTCCAATATTTTACCTTCATTCTTTTCTGATTTGTTGTCCATGTTTTGAACATCTTCTTCCAAACATATATCATTGTATAGAATGAATGAATCCACATTTGAATGCATAGAATAAATAAGATAATTTATTGGTTTTTCTTGACTACTTACCATGTATTACATGAGAGTTCCCCTATACAACTTCCTTGGTTGTCCGAACATTGGGATAATGGCATATGACATGTCCAAATGCAGAGAACCCTTTAATTTTGCACCCCAAGATCTCGATAACAACATACCATATTTCGGTGGGATTTCATAAACAACCACATCCATAAACACACTCTTGGTTGGAATTTGTGTGAGAGTGACACATAAATCTTTGATCAAACCAAGACAGTTTACCTTGTTGGAGTTGAATGAAAACATGTCTCTATATGGTCTAGTACTGTGTGCTTTCTAATTCCACAACTTGAATAGGTGTAGATGGATGACGTACAAGAAACTTCTGTGCTACAACTCTTGTTCTTGGTAATATTGCCACTTTTTTTGCTTCAGGTGAGAAATGAAGCTTCTCAACACTTTTCTTATCAATTGGCTTGATTTTAGTGAGAGGCTTTTTGACTGAGCTTTCTGCTGTAGGTGACGCTTCTTTAATCACAACTGATGGGTTGTCTTTCTCGGTATTTTTCATGTTTGAAGATTGTGCTACCCATCGTGAAGAAACTAAAACTCTTGCCATGATTTCTCCTTTATCACCAACATTTTAGTTAATGAAAAATGAAACAAACTGGCTTCAATGTGATATCCTTTTGCTTGAACTCTGTTAGCCATCTTACATAGACTCCTCAACAAATAATAAGGAAGATTCAAAGGTTTCTTTCTAGTAGAATGAATTAAGAGCTTGATGTGATAGTGATACACTTTACTGAACCTCCCTTCGCATGTGAAGTACCTTTGAATTACTTCTAACATTTTATTATGATGGTCTTGTAGATGGCTTCTTGGAACAATAGAACCATATCCTTTTCGGTGTTTTGGTTTGAGAAAGTCTTTGAAATCAACCAAATTAAAATCCATACCTTTGAACCACTCCTGTCCATTTAAAGGGATCTTAGTAGCCTTAGATATTGATTGAGTAAAGACTGGGAAAGTAAATGCTCCCACCTTTGCTTGCAAACCATAAAAAATCCTGGAAAACTCCTTTTTCAACTGTAGATGATACCCTTGAATCCTTTCACAAAATATCATACACCCTACTTGTTCAAAATCCATTCTAATGGTTGGATCTATGTTGTTGGTTGTGACATCTTGTGGCTCAAATTGCACAATGGAACCCCCCTTGTGTTCCTTGTCTTCTAGAGTTGACATGATATTTATTTGCAGAAGTGACTAGATTTAGGGTTATGAGTAATTGATTTTGTGTATTAATGGAGGTGTTATGATGTTTAAAACCTTTGATGATGCCTCAAGAGACAATAATCAATTTCACAAAAACTTAAAAAATGTAGGCATCCTCAGAAAAACCCTACAAAACTTGCAATTTCACAACTGTTGACATAGAGTTTAAAAGGGACATTTGTAGCGCAAAAAACCACAAACGTAGAGCTGATGGTATTTGATCTTTAAAACAATTTCAAGCCTAAGAACTTAAGGGAAGCAACCTTGGTTTAGTTTAAAACCCTAAGCACCTTTTTCATGTAAAGATTTACATAAAGAAAAAGTGAATTGGCAGTGGCAATTGAGGAACATATCACACTGTGAGGAATTGCAGCGAATTAGGATAAAACACAGTGCAAAAGAAAAAACACAGTGATGGGATTTATCATTCTTGCAGTATTTTTATGGTTTTTCCTAGATTCTACATGCAATGTGAGATTTCATTCAAAACTAAGGAACAAAGTTAGACTTTTATTTGCACCGAGGAAAGTTTGACCATTAGCATGTGAGAATAGTAGCACTGTGTGAATTCACAGTGCCACTGCCTCCCTTTCACAATGAACAAATCGAGCAAACTAGAGCCTCTAATGAATATGGTGAAGAGTGGGGATGCAGGTTCAAATAGACATGCAAAATCATTGACCTGGAGTAGAAATGAGAACGTCGATTGTGATAATAAAGAGAAATCATGAATGCGCAATGTCTTTTGAAAATGCAACGCTTTGGGAAATGGGAAGGATTGTCCTTCTGACCGTTATTTCCTGTTAAGATCATGAGTTGTCTTTGAAATGACATTCAAACTAACTCCAAAGAGCCTCCAAATTTGTGCATATACCATCCCATGATTGCGTTGATGTAGACATAGCCTGTAGACTTAGGTGACCCACTTATAATGATTAGGATGGTGACCAACTCATAATAACTAAGGATATGCATAAAATGATTTTTGTAATGTGACCAAAGAATTCCTATGATTACCCTTTATTAAGGAAAACACATGAATTTAGAAATTGGACTCTTAGCAAAATAAACACCTTTACATGACACTTGATCTAAACGTAGACCTTTTAAAACAATAATATTAGGTCATAATGACTAATATTTACAATTTTTACCTCACATACATAGCAAGACTAACATGAGCAAGATTCCTAGACATATGACCCTAACGGGATAATCAAGAAATAAAGGTAATGGAATTTCATTTTTAGAGAAGATGAAGCTTGTAGCTTTTGACAATCTATTCATGTTTTCTTGTTTTGAGTTTAGAATAATTTTTTGCACAAAGCTACTAGCTTTTTTAGATAGTCCTTTGAGACCGCATAATGCATATTTGATATGAAATATAAGCTTTTATCTTTTTGGAAAAATGAAAAAGTCATTATTATAGATGAGATAGAAAACAAATAAGTTGTTGATTTGAAGAGATTCACTATAGTAATTTAGATCTCTAAACATAACGATCTTAACCTTGAAAAAACCCCTCTAATTCAATAATTACTCCATTCTAATCAACAAAACTTCCCAAAGGCCATCCACCTGAAAAGCCACCCTCACTCTAGGTCTTAAAACATTACCACTATTACCGAAAATTTTGCCTTATAGTAATTAACTACTTTTAACCTAGTAGAATTTAACTAGAGTCTATCCAGAAGGTGTGTGTATAAAGTGAAACAATACAATTGTAAATACTCCATTCATGCAAACAAGAATTGAAAAAATAATGTAATAGAAGTTACCGATTCTACCACAAGATCCTTATCTTTGTTGATGCAACCAACTTGAAAGAAGATCTTCTAGAGATCTTAGCTCCTACTCCTTTCCTAAAACTTGCACACAAGAGAGAGAACAACCTGCAATTTCCCCACAATCACAATATTAGTGCATAAAATGAAATCAAACATGCAATATATAATGAAATTACACAATGGAAATACAGGGAAAGTTTCTTCACTTTGCATTAATATCACTGGACAATGTACATAGTTGAGGTCATTGCAACCTTTGTTTGAGTGACTCTCTTACCTACACTCACTAGCATCAAGGCTTGTGAATACAACCTTACTGCATGACCACTCTGACAACATTCTGGCACAATTTACCTCTTTCTCCTCTTTTGCCTTGTGGAGAGCTTAATTTATATAGTTTTCTCTTGACATTTTCCACATTAAACCTAAAAACATTAGTTACCATATCATATGTTATGATTAAGCATGACCAAATCAATCATGACTTGATCAAACATGATCAAATCAATGCTTATCCATTAGAACTTTCACTCTGTTTCTCCATTTTTGTGGAATAAGGGAATTGTTAGGCTACTGTTACACCCATTACACTGGCAAAGGGCATTTATGGGCCTAATGTTTCACACTTTACACTACATAATAGTGTTAAGACCTCAAAGACAACTTTCTTGGAAGTATCCACTAAGCACAATTTGACCCTTTGACTTAGAAAAAGGTTGTTCCTTTCTCTTAGACCATAGGTGGTGGCTTTTTGAGCTATAATATATGCCCCTAATGTATGAGGTTAGAATAGAATGTGATGGCCAAATTACATTACAATAAATAGACCAGTGAGTGAGGTAGAGAGAGAGATCACAAACAAAAGACCTGTAAAAACTCAAAAGTATGGTGAGATACATAAATAAGTACATCCTCGAGGTAGGCATACCCATACTCAGTACTAAGAGAATAGAGCATGGTGGCCGAAACAACAAACTGTGGACTGATGTCATCAAGGACTAGTATGATACAATGTAGAGCTCTGGCACGATAGCTATTAATAGGGTGGGACACTGATGTAAGTGCCCCCAATGATGCCCCTCAAAGTGCATAATATATTCTCTAATCACAACTTAGGGGAGATAATGATCATGAGTGAAGTGGCTCCAAACCTCAAGGTCTTCGACACTTCATGATGGTATGACTTGACAACATGCAGATGAATAAGTTGATGTTGAGCATGTAGGGAGACCGTTTGGTTACCAAGCATTGAGGTATCCCACTAACAAGTGTGAGGGGGATCATCGATAATGGAAATGGTTCCCAAGGTACATAGCATAGTCTATAGAGTGAAAATGAATGAGTTGAATTCAAGCACTCTGCAGAAGCAGTCAACACGGGCCAATGATGAAAACCCAACGCGAACTACGAGGAAACATGCCATTGATGGCTATAATCTCCAAGGTACTAGATTGTTTCTAGATCCACGTCCCATATAAGGTGCTGGAGTTAATGGGAAGATATATTTTGAAGGAGGGCCTTAATGTATTCCCCATCATCAACACGAAACTGACATCGAGATAAGGTCTTTGATGATAAAAAATGAAGAACTAATGCACAATTAACACAGGGATGACTGACACAAAAGGTATAATGATGCTTATAGATGGCCAAATCTCGACTGAGAATTCATTTGAACATATAATGACATGACAACAATAATGAACTTGGAAGCACAGACTAAAGAATACCAACATACATGATGGTGACACAAGAGGCATCACCAAATCCCATAGAGTGGAAGGGTAACCAATCTAGTGAGATAATGACTCAATAACAGAGTGTGTTGAATGAAGCTGATGGTGAGGTTCTAAAGCTGAGAAAACACCAACAGTAGGAGTAGGACTCAAACAAGTGTCATGTTTAAGGGCGACATACAAATGTCAGGATAAAAATATGAAAGATGAAAGTAACTCCCTCCCACCTTTTGTATAGTGTATCCCCTTCATAGTTTATTAAGCACGAAAGAGAGGAAAAGTAAGCTCAATAAGTTCCTTTTTCATAAGTTTTGTAGTGAGGTTGAAAAAGAGATAAAAGTACACTCATGTCATTCTAATGGTTTAACAAGCTCGAGAATGGAAAATAAATTGCTCTTCGAATTTCAATTTAATTAACAAGTAGGAAAAGATAGAAATAAATATACTTTTTTCATATAGGCTTTACGAGCATGAAAATATGGTAGCAAAATAATCTTAGGGTTTTCATAGGTTTAACAAGTCATGGAAAGACTGTCAAAATGGACTTCACATTTTTTTATATATATTTAACGAGCATGAAAATATAGCAAAAAAAATCAGGTTTTTCATTGTTTAATGAGCATGAAAATAAGGGAAAAAGGAAGCTCATTCCAGAGAGATGAGTGGTAAATCAGAATCCGCCTTGTTCTAAGGTTAAGAGAACCAACCTAAGAAAAGCATGAAGTAGTGGAAAATTGTCTAGCAATAGAAATCCACTCATTGCAACAATCTCTCTGGAAGGTGATAATGGGTTGCAATATGGAGGCAAGATTGATGCAAAGGTAAGAGGTTGAGCATGGCTACAAGGTTGGCAAGTGGAAGGAAGGAAAACAACGTTATGACAACATCTAGCAGGACATTGAGGAACATGAGAATAGGTGACCATAAAGCAACATGTGGGGACCCCTTATAGGGTGATTACCATAAATGATCGATAAAGATAGACATGAGGCTCATTTTTGATGTCATGGTAGGTACTAAAGAAGATCCCCAAACCTACGAATAACTACAACATGGGAACCAAAACAACAATTGAGTGTTGTTCTAGGGTGCGCGTGAATGGTAGGTTCTACCACATAAGTTATGACAAGTAAAAAGACATGGTTAATGCCACAACCTTGTGGGGTGGGCCCTAAGCCAAAGTGAAATGTTGATGGAAAAGGGAAATAATGCAGTGACAAAACCAGTGAATCCTAATCTTATATACCAGTTTCAGTGATATACCTCAATGCAAGATGAAAAAATGTGTGACTTTTTAATTTTGTTTTTTTTGTTTTTGTTTTTAAATATCTATATCTATATATATATATATATATATATATATATATATATATATATATATATATATATATATATATATATGTATATGTATATATGTATATATATATGGCATTATGCCCATAAAACTAGACACAATATGACCCAAGAGGGAGCCCACCATGGGGCTCCACAATGATGTACCCATTAGGATCAGTATACTTTGGACAAGCATAAGGTCTAGTGTTGACATGGATGTGATGGGCACCATTCTATTTGATTATGGGAATGATGTTAGATACCTAGGTGGGAGATGCATGGAACAAATCCCTATGAAGAAAATGTGCAGGAAGCCACTGATCAAGACCATGCATCATTTCATATGAAGGAGGAATAACGTTGTGGATGAAAGGAGAAAGAGAAATGTAAATAACGATCTAATCGTGAGGGGGATAAACTCCTATTGTAAATTTATCCATGACCCCAAGTTTCTTAGGAATGTCAGTGTGAATATTAGGGGGAATATTCACAAGATTATCATTAAAGAGCACATCATGGGTGATATTAGGATCTTGCTTCAAATTGATATTTTGTGGAGAAGTAAGGGTGTGCAAGTTACCATTCTATAGTTCTAACGAAGGGAAAAAAATGTAAAGGATGAGATGGATACTCCCAATATAGATTAGAGAGTGGGATGTCTTCCAAAAGGTCGACATCAAAGGTACAAGAACAAGAATGATTGACATCTCGAGAGGGAAGAGAGGAAAGAACGAGATCAACATAGTGGGACGAACTCAATGACATGATGTAGGGGTTAGTGGACCCATCAAGAGTGTGAAAAGGGAAGTGATAATCAAGCCCAACATCAGAGGAAGTGCCATTTCACTGAACATATAAAGGTCCTCAAGAGAAGGATTGATACAAGGATTAGTGGATCTACCATAATCATATGCAATGGAATGAGAATCGAGGTTGACATCAGGGGAAGACCTTGACTCAATTTCAGGAGACACCATTTCACCAAATGTGCCAACATCCCCAAGAGAAACTTCTATCAAAGGATCAATAGAGCCATCAAAGTCATGTGAGATGGGTGTGACCATATTGATTATATGGGTTGACTTTGATGATTCATGTGGAATTAGTGGGAATGTTCCCATCAATGTGGAGTCTTTTAACATTCCTACTCTAGTTCTTTTAGTAAGGGTGGTAGAATCACCTACAAAGGGGACCAATTGACTATCATGAAATCAAAGATCAAGATTGCAAAAGTCTAAATGGTCTATGAAGACTATCTTACCTAATGGGGAACATCTTGAAAGGTTGAAGACACAACAACGATCATAGCATAAAACCATGTTTTCCCAAAGGGGAGGTTATAATCAAGTGTTGCGTAAATGACTTTGACTTCAACATAGATTGTTTTTCCCCTTAGCTCTATATGTAAAGACAAAAAACACTCCTTAAGGATACATGGTATGTCTATTAAAATCCTTCAATGTTGAACTAGGTGCAGACAACATTCAGAAACCAAGAGTCATCCAACACTTCGATGACATAATGCAAGTTGATGCCCCTTCATCCAAAATTGTCCTATGAACATGTTGTCTAGAAATGTGGACCATAATGTAGAATGCTAGATGAAGTGGAAGATGGGTTTCCATAAAAAGGATGAAAGGTCATGATATTTGAATATGAGGGATCTACCCCACCAATAGAAGATGATAGTGCCTTGCATTTCGTTGGGAAATTTTGTAAAACTTCTAGTGCATACATAGGAACTGGAACTTGGGCCAGATCCTCAACAATACTATAGTGGTGAGTGGCCTTCGTATAAGGATTATGCGTAGTATTTCAAAGTGATCCCTTAGGTGGGCATGACACAATGGTCAATGATGGCATATAAAAATGAATTTGGCAATTAGGTAGAGGTTTGGTCACTGAATCCATGGTATAAGTTCCACTGATCTCTGGATTCTCATAATTATGTGCTCTAGTTGCGAGACTGATGGTTGAATTAACCATAAAGATATCTTGTGTAGAAAATGAGGCATTATAAGAAGTGTTTTCCCAACTAACCCCTTGCTAAGGCAGTTGAGGGTTAGAAACCGTATGTTGATGCTGGGTTGGAAAAGGATTCGTTAAGATAGTTGGTTGAAAAGCACGTTCTTGCGAGAAATACCTATGAATCTCATCCAGCTAGGGGAAAACATGTGTAAGATGGTAATCTTGCAATGAAAATGGTTTTTCTTCTTCTTCTCTTTGGCATCACTCCCAATGTTCGCTTAGGCTTGCGATGCCCCTTGTTCCTCAGTGAAACATTTAGACTTTCTTTTTCTTCTTATATCTTGGTTGATGAGGATTCTTATTTGATTGTGACTAAACATAATTGACCTCAAAGGTGGGAACATGAGCATGAGGAGTTTGAGTATAATGCTTGCTAGCCAGGGCTAAAGAAGATATTTCCATTTGACCCAATTGAGAGGCTAGCTAGACTATTTTTCCAGAAGATATAGAACCCACGACTCCATTAGCATGGGTTTCAGATTTATGATTTCAAGGATCAGCCAATGATCAAGGAGCGTTGGGAATAATTTCATATAAGGAACCATTGGTCATTACAATTGTCCCTCATTTGACCCTATTTTTGTCCTAACCATGCTACTTAAGCCCTCCATTTTACAATCAATATCTCACCTTTACACATGATTCCTGGTCTTTTCATGATTTTATTAAAACTATGGGCTATATAGGCTTATTAGTTGTTTAAAAGGTTAAATGGCCTCATATTTCTTTTGTAACTCATCTATTTATGCTTCCTTAAAGCATGGTAAGTCAAGTCATTAATTGGAACTAGAGTTTGGTTGGTGTAGGAATTGAAGGTTCTCGTACCATCCACCATTCTTGTACCGAGATGACAGCCGACAGATTTCTTTGGATTTACCTCCAAAAATATCACATATGTTGAATGAATGGCACATGTCTCTCGTCAAAGTTTGTTCCATTTTCTGCAATGGGGCTTGGAGCGTTACATGTAGCACTAAAGATGGAGGTTGGTCTCCACCGATGTATGTTTCTGTTAAGATTTCAATGCGACCAAGAGCCGAGTATTGTGTATAAAATGTGGTTTTAGAATAGGATTAAGGTAGCGCTACTCTGAAATTTTTGAAAATTTGTTATAATCTTTTGTAATTTTGTATCTTCCTGTCCCTTTGGTATGGATCCATGATTTATGATGTCATTTTGCTGAAGAATTTGAGATAATAGAAGGAGATGATGCTAATTTTATTATTTTGGATTCTTGGTACATGTAATGTTTCCTCCACACATTTGGTTTCAAAGTTTTTGTGAAGGGAAACAAGCTGGTTGGCTAGGGCCCAGTCGACCCATCTCATTCTCCCTGTATTTCGTAGTGTGTTAAGTTCAGTCATGCTGGCATGAATAGAATAGTCTTGTTTTCTATTTGCTTGAGTTACAGTTTAATGAAATTCTTGTGATTGTGTGCATGCATCTCAGATCTAAGGAACTCATGGTGTGAGTGTGTTTATATTGATTTCATTTACAACATTCAATCTTTACTTTTAAAAAGCATCACATGATTGTTTCCTTTTCTATCTGAGATCATTTTATTTCCTGAGATATGTCAGAGAGACGAAGTTGGGTTTTGAATTTTACATTCAGTTTCATTTATTTATTTTCATGCAATCATACCCTTGTTTAAATGCAAACTTTTGTTACATAATAAATAACTCTGGTATAACAATTTGAAGGTGAACGATTGCTCTGTTAATAAAAGAAAAAAACATTTATGATTAGGAGATCGATCATAGTTTTTCATCTGAATTTAATACTTTCTGGTGAAAATATGTTTCTTTAAAAGTAGAGCATGATCATTGATGTGAGAGATATTTAACAAGGTTAGAGTTGTCTTTTGGATTGACACTTACATTCTTTCCACAATAATCTTTTCTTTTGTTGTAGTAAGGAATTCTTTCGGTCTTCATAGTTATTTTTGTTAATGCTTGTTTGATTGAATGACTTCTTTTAGCATTACTCAAGTGTGATTTTGTTTTCCTATTATTTTCATTTCTAGTTGATTAACTATAACATATGCATGCATGAAGTAAATGGTGATTGACAAAAAATATACTTCGGTATAGGAAATGTGAATTCCTTAGTACAGGAACAATAAAATATGGTATAGGAACAAAGTGTATAGTACAAGAATTCAGAACCCTAGTATCAGAACATAATAACTCAGTGTAGGAATTAAATCCATTTCTTGTTCAGGAGTGGGTCAACTTTAAAGAGAAATAGATCTATTAAAAGTTAAAATCATCCTTTCTGTTTCTTAAGCATTGAAGGTTAATTAGAGGTACATATTCTTTTCTCTTTTCCAGGTCTTTCCAAATTGATTGAGAAGCTTGTTTAATTTATTCTATCAAAGTTTAGCAAGTATTCTTTTTACTTGATTCCAGTATGAGAGTGGCTTGGTGTTATTTGCTGAAAGGTTTCCATTTCTTTGTTCTGCAACTTCACTAGAGGTATAAAAGTAGGGTTAATAGAAGTTGGAACCAATAATATTTGGCATTTCCTGTGCTATGCCTTAAAGCTTACGTTGCCCTGGTTTGATAATTAAGTGTTGAAGGAGTTTGTTGAATTACAACTATGGCACCCAACATTTTGGCGCTGTTGTCGGGGAGGCATTAAAAGATCTAGTAAGTTTTTTTTTTTTTTTTTGCAGTTGTTTATTCTTTCTGGTTGATTTATTTTAAAATGTATGACTAAAAAGGGTAGGGATCTGAATCCCAATAGGAGCTGAAGAGATACTGATAAATCTGAAATTTTTTCTCATATTGGGTCTTCTCTTGTAGGCAGAAAGTCCAAACAAACACAAACCCATCACGTAGAAACTGTTCACTTGGACTATGGAAACAATAGTTCAGGGGTAACACAACTAGCAAAGGGAAATAAGGAAGCTATTGGAATTCAAAATACTAACTTAAGCCATAATCAACCTTCTCATTCTGTTGAGAGTGATTTGATTGGAGGTACAAAAATGGTAGATCATGAGGACCATGCTGAGGGGACTAGTGAGAATCAGCTAAATGAGGAACAATCCACCTTTGGGTTTCCAATTGCGGACTCAGAAGCAGCTGTACAAATGAAGAACATTCTGCCATCTGCTCTTCCTCATTTTCATGGTAAGATACACGAAGATCCATATTATTTCTTATTTGAATTTGACATACTATGTGGAAGCTATGTTTACTCTACAGATGCCCAAAAGTTAAAACTATTCCCTACAACTCTCAAGGATTAAGCTTTGCACTGGTTCATGGGATTAGGAGGGAATGCTATAGCTTCTTGGGAATAGATGAAGAGAGTCTTTTTGACAAAATATCAGGAATGTTGCAAAACTAGAGAAATGTAGGATGAGATCTTCACTATTGTGCAAAGTGATGAAGAGACTTTGGGAGATTATCTAGAAAGGTTCCTATATATCCTCCAAAGGTCAAAACATAAATTTGATCCAAGTACTATTAGAACCTTGTTCTTACGTGGGCTTACTGATGATGCTAGAAATAATTTGAATTTATTAGGACAAGGGGATATTTCTCAAAATACTTTTGATCATATTTGTGACTTGTGCAGGAAGCTCTCAGAGAATCAATCTAGATCTGGTAGAGGAATTTGAAGTAGAAATAATAAACTTGGATCTACAGAAACTATGATTATTGGTTTGGAAATAAAATGGACAATATGAAAATTGAAATTATGAATACTATTAGTAAACACATAGACTCTTTGAAATTTCAACAAAAGTTGTTAGAGGAATAAGAGTCATTGTCTATTTATTATCCAAAGTGTAGGAAAAAGCATATTTTAAGAGAATGTTCTGCAGATGTTAAAAGTGATAATAAATGTGTGATTTGTATAGGGAAACATCCTACAGAGGAATTCCCTTCTATACCAGGGCTGAAAGTAGCATTTGAAGGAGAGAATCCTGAACCTAAGCCATTGCATGCTATGGGAGCATGAAAATCTTGGCCTCAGGTAGGTACAAGTATGATCCCTAAACATGCACCACATTTTTTTGGTTATAATGCACCATCATATTCTTATCATGATGCAAATCACTCTCAACCCTAGCAGCATGGGGATCACTTTCAGTAAGGACAACCTCCTCAACCTTGGAAACAAGGATGGAGGGGATCATCCCATCCTCATTATTCCTATACTGCACCTATGCAATCATAACCTACTACATATGCACCTTATCCAATGTCACAACATTCATTACCAACCTTACCACAATAGAGTCAACATATGCCACCATTTCCATTACCACCACCTTTTCGACCACCCCAACTGCCTGCTCAACTAGTACCAAACCCCAATAATAAAAAGGTGCAATTGATTCATTCCATTGGACCGCTCCCTTCTCCCATTTATCAAACCATTCCAATTGGAGTTAATGATCTTCAACTGAGATCGGGAAGGGTAGTAAAACCAAAAAAATGAAAACAACCTATGGTGATTATCGAGGAGAAAAGTGAGGAAACTCCTAAGAATTTGAAAGGAGATGTCACCGTTCGACCCATTCCCACACATTCAGATCCCTTACCATCTTCTTCAAACTGACCTCCCTATCCAGAGAGGCTAGTTGTGGAGAAAGATGACCCCACTCATGAGTCTAGTCTGGCTTCTGAGGTTAGGAATATTTGTATAAAGGTTCCTCTGCTTCAAGCTATTAAAGATATCCGCATCTCTACAAACATCATTAAGGAACTTTGTCTTAAGAAGCCAGGAAGGAAGAGAGTAGAACCTGAAACCATTCAATTCGTTTGAAGAGCAGCTGAGTTAATGACAAGATGTGTGCAAATGGAAAAATATACTGATCCTGGAAACCTAGTTATTTATGTTCAGATAGGTGATATCCTTGTCCCCAGTGTGTTAATAGACCTAGGGGAAACCATTAATGTTATGAATAGGCAAACCATGGATCAAATTGAGTTGGTTCACATTCGTCTTACCCCTATTGTTCTAGAACTTGCATATAGATCCAAAATCAAGCCATAAGGTGTGTTAGATGATGTGGTTGTTTCAATTGATTCTTGGGAATACCCATGCAGATTTTATTGTGCTTCAGCCAAAGAATCCTATTGGATGGCATCCCTTGATTTTGGGACGACCATGGTTTGCCACATAAGATGCTTATATTAGGTGCCACTCTAGTGATATGTATATTTCCCATGGAGATGCTGGGAAGAAAGTCACCTTGTATCCACCTGCTATATCTATCCAGGAGCTTCTAGATACCTTATGGATATGGCAATAGTGATGAGGAGACTCGATCTGTTTCTTTGATTCACCATCATACCGAGTCAACCCAGGAGGGTGAGATATGGGATTTCTTGAACAATCTAGACATAATGCCAAATTTTGATTCATTTCGTCAGATATTTAGTCTAGATTTTCAAGAAAGATATAAATCTCAACCTTCTTCATTACATAGTCTAGTAGCACCTACCTATACTCTCGAATCTTAAACCACTCTTGTTGACATTAGTCCAGGCAAATATTTACACATTAGTTCAGACTTGGATTTATCCCAACAAGAGCAGCTTGTGAGTTTGTTGCGAGACCATCTTGGTGCCTTTGCATGGAGTTATGAGGACATGAAAGGCATCCCTCCTGAAACCTGCAATCACCATATCTATATTCAAGAGGGAGCCCTACTTGTTCGACAACCCCAAAGGCGTATGAATCCCACACTAAGAGAAGTTGTGAAAAAAGAATTACAAAAACTCTTAGATGCTGATTTTATTTATCCTATATCTGATAGCTAGTAGGTCTCCCCATTGGTGATAGTTCTGAAAAATACGGGAGATGGCATATTTTCGTTGATTACCAAGAATTAAATAAATCCACTCTTAAGGATTATTTTCTCCTTCCCTTCATCAATCGGGTGCTAGATACCCTTGCCAGTAAAAAGTACTTTTCATTTTTATATGGATTTAGTGGTTATAACCAAATATAAATTGCACACGAGGATCAAGATAAGACTACCTTCACATGTCCCTAGGGAACATTTACCTATCGAGTGCTCCCCTTTGGACTGTGTCATCTACCTTTCAAAGTGTAGTTTTGGCTAATTTTGCTGACCTCAAGTGTGTGGATATTTATATGGACGATTTTTCAGTATTTGGTAATTCGTTCCAAGAAGCCCTCAAAAATTTTAAAAAAGTGTTTTTTTGTTGCCAAGAATCTCACCTCGGTTTGAGTGATAAAAAGTGTAGATTGATGTGAAAAGCAGGGGTGGTTATTGGCCATCTTATTTATGACAAATGTATCTAGGTAGACCCAGCTAAAGTAGAAGTTATTTTATGTCTTCTTGCACCCAAAACACAAAGGGAAGTGAGAGGGTTCCTAGGACATGCGGGATATTATCGTAGATTCATTGAGCATTTTTCAAGGATAGCTACCCCTCTTTTTCGATTACTAGCTAAGGATAGTGCGTTCTCTTGGACTATAGCTTGCCAACAAGTTTTTGAGGCATTGAAGGAAAAATTAGTATAGGCACATGTCTTGAGAGGGCCTAATTGGTCCCTTCGATTTTATATTTGCTCAGATGCCTCAGATATTGCTATTGGCGCAACCTTAGGACAGGAAGAAAACCAACAATCCTATGCTATTTATTTCATTAGTAAGAACATGTCACATGTCGAATTGAATTATATAGTAACCGAGAAAGAGTTTTTAGCTGTGATATTTGCCATTAATAAATTTAGACACTATATTACAAGTTATGAAGTATTTGTACATACAAACCATTATGCCAAAAATATTTGATGAATAAACCTTTGACTAGTGGTAGAGTGACTAGGTGGTTACTTTTATTACTGGAATTTAATATTACTATTATTGATAGACTAGGAAAATCTAATGTTGTAGCTGATTATATTTCGAGATTGAATAATCCTGGTGAAATAATTCCTGTAGATGATTCTTTTCCTGACTAGCATCTTTTTATTGTATCAATGAATTCCCCATGGTTTACTGATATATATAACTATTTAGTTATAGGAAAAACACCACCTCACTTATCCACTCGAGAGAGGCAGAATATTATCCAAAAAAGTGCTTCATATTCCTGGACCCAAGGAGACATCTTTTACACAAGACCCACTCTTATTATCCATAGATGTGTCAGGGAGGAAGAAGTGTTTGAAATCTTGAAATCTGCCCATGATGATCCTTGTGGGGTCCATTTTTCTAATAGCAGAGCTACATATAAAATTTTACGAGTAGGCTATTTTTAGCCTTCTTTGTTTAAGGACACTGAACAATATGTCAAACGTTGGGATACCTGTCAGTGAATCGGCCAGCCTGGCCAAGCCAATGAAATGAATTTGTGTCCTTAAGTTATGATTGAACCCTTTGAAAAATGGGCCATTGATTTTGTAGGAAGTACCTGGAGGAGTAACACAGGTCACACACCTTATGAGCTAGTATATTGAAAACAAGTCCTCTTACTAATTGAATTCCAAATAAAAACTTTCAGAACTGCAGTCCAATTGGGATTGGATCTCTCGAAACCACAACAACAACGTCTATTACAGTTGAACGAGCTTGATGAATTAAGAAGAGATGTTGTTCAACGAAATATGTTAATGCAAAAACAACGTAGGAAATGACATGACAAGCTGATCAAGAAAATACAATTCTAACCAGGTGATTAGGTACTCCTTTATGACTCTAAATTTAAACATTTCAAAGGGAAATTTTGTACACGTTGGATGGGACCGTATGAAATAATTAATGTTTTTGAAGATGGGGTAGTAGAGATCAAAACTATTTATGGATAAGAATTAGTCTTCCTTGTGAATGGGCATAGGCTTAAGGCATATTTTCAGCCTCACTAAGGACTATTTTTTGCAACAAGTACAACAACAACCAGAGTTAAGGATGGTAGGTGGTGATCCAATAATAAAAAAAAAGACTAGAAAATTAACAAATTGAAAAAAAATCTTTACCTATGATTGTGAAAATCAACTTGTTGACATGATCATGGAAGGATCTGCCTAAAAACCAGCATACTGGCGGGTAGATCCGTTTTTTTAATAAAAAGGGAAGGTCACTTGTTTATTATAAATGATGATGGTCACTGAGAAGAAGCAGGTTTTGTGAAAAGTTTCTGGTCGCAACAGAATAACTAACAGAACCAGGCCCTTATCCAAGTTTAGGACAATCAACATGGAAAATTTTGTACAAGTGACGTACAATTCCCGCTGCAGTTAATTTGACTCAGCATTATTTGGCAGAGAAATTCGAGGTAATAATTTTTCCTTTCTTCTTATTCCCTTTTTTGTAATTTTCCCTTTGTTTCTTCTTTTATCCTAGTTAAAATTCGCCTCCTATTCTTCATAAATTCCTATCCCAATTTATGTTTTCCCTCTATTTCCCAAATAATTTTTTTCCCCTTATTCCCTTTTCTTATACCCCTTGGTAATCTATCTTGTTCTAAGTTCCCTTGATGATCCTTCCATTTATGAAAATTTTATCCCTATCCCGCTTCTTTTTTTTCCCTCATAAGTTTTGTTGCAGGATTTGATGGACCTTGGAATATTTTATTGATCAGATCAGGAAAGGCATAATGACACCTAGAACTGGTGATGAAAAGGAACTCCTTCAGACTCTGCAAGTCACTGGTGGATTTAGCCTGTATATGATCAAAGGAATGTGATATTTTTACACAGTACAGGAATCGCACCATCCTGGTGCAAGAACATATGCTCTAATACATGAAAGATGGACTCTATCTAGTGCGGGAACCTTGATGTATTTATAACTTTAATACATCAAGTTTAAAACTCTATTCAGAAATGCAGTAGTTATTTTAAAAGAGCCACGTGTTATACTTTTGATTTGACTGACGCTATTTATCATTGCTATTATGAATGAATCTTTTAAGTGCAGGGACATTATGAGTTCGACTAACCTTATCTTAATTAAGTAGTTATATATCCCAATCAGTGTCATGATGGCTACGGTAATATGTGTAAAGGCCCTCCTCATTAATTATTGAATTCTTGAGCCTTGTTAACCTTTATGGTTAGGTCTATCTCATATGTGAACCCTGTAATTCCTTTTTTCTGTAGCCACCACCTTTAGCTATTATAACTCACTCACCTTGGAAATATATCCACTTCTGTGAACCTTCCAATCAGAATTCTCCTATTGACAAAAGGACAACTGCTCTCATTACTGGGATAAGTGTACAAACCATTGGTGCATGCAATTTAAATTTGTAAGTGCAGTGACTACAGAGGTATACCCACTGGAATTTTCGAATTTAACAATCGTTCTTTCCGAATTCTACGGGGAATTGAGATAGCATAACTCCTGGGTGATATGGCACCGATTTGTATTGAGCCATGGCCTGTAAAGGAATTGGAGGGGACTTTTGAATATGAGGGTAGTTTAACCATATTACAAGAAACAAGGTTCCTCCCGTTTCTGCTTAAGTTTGATGGGTTTGATTCTGTGGTAGCACTGGAATTTGCCCGCACCTTTGATGGGAAGACAGTTCAGGTTGGCTCCTTACAATTTCAGGTGACAAAGAACTCTATATCTCAAGCCACCGAGTTGTTAGCTACTGGTGAAAAATGGTTCAAGAAAGGAGAAGTCAAAAAAGGGGCTTGGCGCCATTTCCTGCTGGATGAAGATCAGGATATAGATTGGAAAGTTGATTTACAATGAAATGCAATGGTGGAGAAATGGAGGCATCTACTATACATCCTCCAGAAGTTACTTACTTATGAAGGGAGATACTCATTGACCTATATTTATCATATTCATCTGTTTCTCCATTTCGAGTCAGGTAAATTAATCAACTTTCCTCATTTCCTTTTGAAAAGCTTAGAAAAGATGCCTAGAAGTGTTAAAAAGAGTAGGGAAGACCAGATCAATTTTAAATTATGTCATTACGGTCTGATTAAAATACTGGTTAAAAAGGAAATAAGGGCACAACTTGGGAAGTGTTTTTGAAAAAATTCCAGGAGGAAAATAATGAAAAATGACCTTAGAAGGGAAGAAAGACGATCACTAAGTTGAAAACTAGTCAACAACAAAGAAATAAATTTCCAACCTTAAAGGGTAGTAAAGGTGGGAAAACTACAGCTAGTAAATCCTTTTCTAAAAAGCTAGAACCTAAAAAGAAGGAACATGGTGAGGAGCATAGTAGGAGTGAGAAACCCAAACCTTCACGAAGATTGACACGGGGTTCCTTAAAGAGGCAAAATGCTTCCATAGGAGGAGGATCAGTCATAGAAACTACTCCGGTAGAGATTGAGGATTATGAGGAAAATGATTCTCCCAGGTTTTCAGAAAATTCACCAGTACATAATAAACTTTCCCTATTGGCAGATGTTGCAACTATGGGTCATTCAGATGTTATTCCAGGATATGTTGACGAGGAAGATGATGTTCCCTTATCATCTTTCATAGAGAAATTTAAAAATAAAAAGGTAGTCCATGTATAGGATGCAAGCCGAGAGACAATAAAAGGCCCAATGATGAGGGAGAACGAGGATACTATTGTTACACTAAAAAATGTCACCATGACTATTTACAGTTAGTATGGCTCAATCAACAGTCATGCTACCCTCTTAGGCAAGTCTTATGCCTCTGCTATCCATCTCAAACTCAAAGAAGAGAGAAAGTCTTGTAAAAAATGTGTTTATCTCTGGGGACGCAGGTTCTCTCAAGCCTTACCTGCGGGGACGCTCACAATGTTCACAAAGGCTGCGTCCTTGGACGCTCTATATGTTAAGGGACAGGTGCGTCCTTCTGTAAAAGGCAAAATGCGCAAGTTTCATCTTAAAAAAGTTACTTGTGGTTACTTCTAGAACTTTCTAGAGGTCGGTTTGATGAAATGGATGCGCCTCCAGTTGGTTCATGTATCCCTATTAAGGAGGAACTTATCCCATCAATAAGGGAGCTATCCCACCCAAAGAGGGGGATTATCCCATTGATGGTGGACCTGAATAACCTCTTTACAACACTATAAATAAAGGCATTGAGCCAGAAGGAGAGGAGGTTGAAGCTATACATTTTCTTTGGGTAAATGCTGCAGGAATTAGGACTCCCATTTAGAACCTTGTGAGGAGAGATTGTCTTTGCTTGATTCTACTTGGAAGTGGGTGAGCTTTGTCAAAGTAGAGGAAAACCCTTGATGGACCCTGGGAGGAACTTGCACAACGCCAAGGCCAGGTTGTAAGAGTTTCTTTGTTTCGTTATTAATACAAACTGGTTCATTTTTCTCAATAGCTTGTGTTAATGAGTTATTTCATGTGTTCCTTGGTCTGCATGTTGAATATATGTTTTATTATATGAGATGCAAGTGCTTGGTAATTGTTTGATTGTTTGTGGTTGCAGGAATTGATGTGAAGGAGGAGCTCATCCGGATCGGCAAGGACGGACTACAACAACAGCGTTTTGGAATAAGGTAAGCCTAAACACTTGTAGTTTTCATGTTTTAAAAGGTGTATTTAGAGAAAGATCGCTCCATTTTGTCTTGTTTGTCGCTAGAGAGTTTAGACTCCTAGGGAGGTCAGTTGTGTCCGCACAAACGACTTTTTCCGCCACGACAAATTGGCGACTCCGCTGGGGAAGCCATTAATGTGAAAGTCTTTTCCTTTGTGTGAACTTTGCTCTGAGAAAATCATTTTTATTTTCTGGTTTTTGACTGTGAGAATTAGTATTTGGGTGGCTTAGCTTTAGATTTAGTTAGATTTGGTTTTTCTTAACTTTTCCAAAAGGACGCACCCTCTGAGTACTGCACAGTGCGTCTTTGGATGCGCTGTTGCCGTTTGCACAGAGCGGGCCCGCGCCTGTTCTAACGGGTTGCCTGCGTCTTCCTGTAAAAATTTAGGAAAACTCCATTTTTGCTTTAATTGCTTTTAGATTTTGTTTTTTCTTAGTGTTTTCTGCCCAGATCCTTTAGTACCCTGTCAAAAATTTTCACCTGAACTTGTTTTGTGAGCTTTGAGTGTTTTAGTGGATTTCAACGAAGTTTAGGCCTAGGGTTTGATTTTTGAATAGGTCCTGTAGTGACTTTGACGGTAGAAAGTTGTCCAGCCTTAGATCTCTCTGGTTTGTCAGCCTTCTTAGAAGTCGGGCCTGTCGTAAAGTCTCCTTGTGTGAGCAGCTTGCCATTTAAGTTGTCTTTTGGGTCAAATTTCGAATTACTTGTTTATAAAGTGTTGATTTCCATTTTACAAAAGAACAAAAAGATTAGAGTTTTGTTTTGACTAGTTTTTGGTTCTGCAATAAGCTAGTCCTTGATTTGATTGTGATCAAGTAAAACACCTTAGAATAATCATTGTTGGCTTTGCCTCATTAGGTTTAATTAAGGTAATTTCCTTTTGATTTGTTTTTTTTGAGTGAATTTTCATAGATTTCATAGTTTGCAATTGATTTTTATTAAAATAGATTTATGTTTTTCGTTAAATAAGAAAAATACAAAAACATCTCCTTTTAAAAGTTTTGTTTCAAGTAGCATTTAAAGTTTTTGGAAGAAAAAGAGTTTTTTCGTGCAAGTAAAGAGCGGTCATGTTTTTATGCTTGGAAAAGACAAACGAATTGTTTCTTTGATTGTCTTTAATTAAGAAGTTGCTTTTATAAAAATTGCATTCTCTCAACTTTTTAGTTAAGCAATTCATCGAAAAAGTAAAGTAGTGGGTAAATCATCCTAGGTGCATTTTGTAGTGGTTTCGAGTCGAGTCAACACACCACTGGTTTCACTTCCATCACCTTTTGACTTAAGAAACAACCTTAAAAGTAACGCTTAAATTAAAATCAATCTAGTAATTTTTATTTTTCTAGGGCTCTGAAACACCAACATAGCTTAGGCTAGGGTCTTGGAGTAGGTGAGTACTTAACTCTCCAAGACTACAAAACCAAACAGATAGTTTATCTTGAGTAGAATAAATCCAATTGTTTCAATTGCACTCTGGGAAAGCTCCTCTTAAAGGAGAAGCACGAGCTCGTGTTCGAACCAGTGAGCGGATCATTCCCCCCTCGTTGGGAACGACGCCAGACAGTACGTATTACAAACGGTAAACCTCGGATTAACCATTGTCGAGGAGCTAGGGGTCACTTATCGGTAAACCTTGGATTACTGTCAAGGAGCCGGTAAGGGGATTGAGCTTGTTACTCTGCCCTTGCGTGCTGTCGGAGTTTAGACTGTTCCCCCAGGTGTAATTGTTGTGATTGGTAACTTTAGTGACCATAATCTTTAGGGTTCTACCGAGGTGACGGTGGAGGGAAGGTCCCACTGTACCTGGAGCAGACGTCGGTTATACTCACTTGGATTTTCCGGGGGGTTCACTTCACTTCGAGACGGTTAAAGTGGAGGAACTTGTGCCGGTCTATTCATTAAGCAGGTTGCCGGGGTAACTGTTCCACCCGCCATTTCTGTACTGAATCCTGCGAGGTTGGGCCTAATCACCAACTAGCGCTTTTGGTCCGGAAGACTACTGTTTGTGTTTGGTTTGACGCTCTAGATTCTTTAGGCGTGTGCTTCAAATTTGTTTGCTTCTTTAGAAGACTTTAGGTGGTTTGATTTGAAATTTTTACTTTGTTTTCGTGTGTTGTAGTTAAAAAATCTTTAATTGTGGCGGAATTACCGAGACAGTCCCGTAGACTTCGGGGCAAGTCTCCTAAGATTGTTACCGGAATAGATTTGTTAAGAAAACTCCGTAAATCGCGGGGTGAATCTCCTGAAGACATTCCGGGTCAGTACGAAGGGTTAAAGGTCCTTGTAACTCCTCCTAGTGACAGTAGAGTAGGTTCACCTGAAGAAGGAGAATCTTCCTTGGTAGTCCATCCAGATTACCAAAGTTTAGAGACAGGTTATAATCCCGAAGCTGTTTCAGTTTCTGAGCTTGTTGGTAGTTTTTCGTCTGCTAGTGATACAGGCGAAGAACCAGAAATATCTGAACCTGTTACTCCAACTTCTAGTGTTCCAGATTCACCAAGAATAGAAAGAATTATCACCGAAAATCTACCTTCTGGTTTGATTGCTATAGAAGAACTTGCTCCAGAAGAGGATATAGGTGTCTTTCACCTTGAAGGTCAACTTACTATTGATCTAAGGGAGCGTGAATCCATCTTTTACAGTCCTCCTAGAAGTACTTCTTGGTACCTTGCGTTAACCAATTTTTTAGACAACTCAGTAGGTTTTTCTACACCTCGTACTCCTTTTCCACCTGGAGGTATTTATACTCCTGTAAATATGTCTGGTCAGTCGTCCGTGTTTACTCAAAGTCCTGAATCTTTTTTACACGGCGGTCCTTCTGTTCCCACTGGGTATCAGTCACTTTCTGGTACCTTTGCTGGGGCATCTCCTCAACCCGTTGATCATGGGTTATTTGCTGGAAACAGTGGTAATATACCATTGGGTGTAGGAGACATTTACATGATGTCAGGTTCAGTTCCCGTTTCCCAACCTCAAGGTGGCCAATTACCGCCTGGGGGGCAACCGCAGTTAACGCCTGGGGGGCAACCTCAAGGTACACAAATCGTGTCTGGGGGGCAACCTCAAAGTCAGTATGTACCTATGGTGCAATACGTGCCTCAAGGTCAACCTCAGCCTCAATATGTACCCCAAGGTCAACCTCAGTATCAATATCAACCTCAAGGATGGCAACCCCAAGGATGGCAACCTCAAGGGTATCAACCCCAAGGTTATCAACCTCAAGGGTACCAACCTCAAGGTCAAGGTCAACCCCAGTATCAGTATTTACCTCAAGGTTATCAACCTCAAGGTCAATACTCAAGTCAAGGTTATCAACCGCCTCAAGGTCAGTCATATGTTCCAAGTATGGGAACTGCACCTTACAATTATCAATCCTACCCTCAATCTGGTTATGGATCTCAGTATCCTCAACCTGTTACGGGTCAATACCCTGGAATGTTAGTGTGGGATCCATCACAGGGTCAACAGGTGTTGCAGCCAAGTGTACAGATGGTTCCTCAAGCTGGACAACCCGTAGTTTCTGGTCCAACCCAGCAACCGCAACCTGTCCAGCCAAATGTTCAAACTTCTGTAACTTCGGTAGTTACTCAGCCGTCAATTGCACCTAGTACTCCATCTCAAACGGCTGCTGCAACTACCGCTACATCTACCATACTTACTTCTGGAGTATCGACGGCTCCAGTTTCTACTGTCCCTGTTACCACACCTCAGACATCTTTACCGTTGTCTGGATCTACGATTCAAACCACGGTCCAAATGCCTGTAGGTCAGCCTGGTATAAGTACGGTTGTCACTACTCAACCTCAATTTGTTCAACCTCCGTACCAGGGACAGTACCAACATGGGCAAGCTGTCCAACAACCGGTTTACCAGTATCAACCGTATCCTGGGTACACTTATCAACAACCTCAACAACCCCAGTACGGTCCGGTTAATCCTGGTTTTCCAGGAGGATATAATATCCCAAATGCGACTCCTGTTCCTAGTTATCCTGGATATCCTCCTCCTGGGGCTGGTATTGTGACCCAGAGTTTTAGAGATCCTAACCGGCAGTTACCGTTTATTGCAACTTTGGATTTACCCGACTTGACGCGCCTAACTAATGATCCAATTCAATATCTTCAGTTCTGGCCGCCAATGCCAAATAAGTTGCCCAGCGATATACCCAAGTTCGAAGGTAAGTCTGGAGAGGATCCGTCCAATCATGTGATGACTTACCACCTCTGGTGTGCTTCGAATTCTATCTCAGATGATTCCATCCGCTTACGTCTTTTTCAACGTACACTCATTGGTCTCGCGGCCAAGTGGTACATTGAGTTACCACGGGCCTCTTTTTACAACTTTAGCCAGTTAGCTACCTCGTTCCTAACTCACTTTCAGTTGCCGGTCAGATACGATAACGGCACGGAATTATTAACTTCGCTAAAACAATCGATGTCCACGTACATTTCTGATCACATCCATGAGTGGAGACGTCATAGGAGGTTAGTGAAAGTTTTTATCCCGGACCAAATCTTAGCTGAATGGTTTGTCAAATCATTATTACCGAAGATTACTGAAGATGTAGCTAAAGCCGGAGTAGTTACTGAGGAGCAAGTCATTGCTCAAGCGCAATACCTTGACTTAGTTTACACTCAGTCGGGTACGTTACACGAGAAGATCCCAGATCTTCCAAAATCAAATCAAATCGCTGCTACTCCTTCGGGATCTCACGCTGCTGATGGTATGATTGGTATCGTGACTACGAAGAGCAAGAAGAAGTCTTCCAAGGCTTCAAATACTCCAATTATCACTTTGCCTGATTCTCCGACAGGAGAGTCTTCTCCTCCTGAACTTACCGCCGACATTCACGCTGTAGAGTCATCTACGGCCAAATCAAAAAACGGTGGAAAGAAGAAAGGAAAGAAGAAGGCTAAAGCAGACAAGGCTCCAAAGGAGAAAACTGAAAAGTCGGAAACCAATGACGAAAAACGCAAACCTCGATATCCTTGTCTTATTTGTGAAGAGGATCATTTTACGAGAGATTGCCCTCATCGGGCCGAGGTTGTGAAAATAGTCAAAGGTTCTCCCACTCCTGCTGTGTTAAAGAATCCATTTCCAGAGCAGGAGAATAAGATGATAGGTTCTTCTTCGAATGCCAGTGAAGAACCCATTTTGATGATGTCTCATGTGAGGATTGCGACTCGATCGCAAGATTATGGTAGTAAGGCTCCTGTTGATGGTAAGGAAGCAGAATCTTCTCACTCTAACCCATCAACCTCAGCTCCTGGTTCCGATCCACTACAGATCGAAAAACCTAACCCAGACTTAGTGATTAAGCCGCCCGCCAAGGGTGTACTTCGAAGGTCTGCTTTCAATCCACATGCGAGAGCAGCCCAGAATTACAACATTGTTGAGGACTTAGCTGTTTCACCTTCAGCAATGTCGGCACTCGAAGTGCTGCAATCATGCCCAGCACAACGGAAATTGCTTTTGTCGGCTATCGGAGCTGTCGATGTTCAGGACCCGAACCTAATGATCTTTGATCTAGAAAATAGTACGCCACGTCTCCCCCATCAAATGGCTTTCCAAATTCCAGTGATAGTAAAAAACAGGCCTATTCATCGGACTGTGATTGATGAGGGAGCTTCTACGTGTATTATGTCGATTCAATGTTGGAGATCGCTTGGTTCTCCTTCGTTGAACCAATCCCCCACCATCCTTAAGGCCTTTGATGGCCGTGGGTTCCGTCCGTTTGGTATTCTACAAGAATTGCCTATAGGAGTAGAAGGTAAAACCGTTAGTCTGGATGTGGAAGTGGTTGATGCCCCTCTAGACTACAACCTTCTTTTGGGTCGAAGTTGGTCATATGCTATGACAGCGGTCGTTTCATCGGTCTTCAGAGTAATTAAGTTTCCATATAACGGTAAGATCGTGACTATTGATCAGCTGACATACTTTTCATCCGACCCAGCCTCTTCAGAGAGTATCCAGCATGTCGGTAAGACGACAATCCCTTATAGGGACGTTGGTGTAGGTTTAGTTAAGGATTCCGGTTTACTGGGAACTTTTCCTCTCCCTCCACTCAACGTAGACCCTTCATTTGCGACAATTCATATGATTACATCAGAAAACATTATTTATGACGATCCTTGGATTGTCCCATCTGACTCTGAGATAGACTCATTCGGTGATGCTATGCCTTTGAGTCCATATGAAGTTGCTTATGAAGCTGTCATGTCTTTTACCGACTCGCATTCAACCGAAATCGACCAAATGAATGTGGTCAGTGAAGAATCACTTTTCACCTCAACCTTAGAATGGATAGCGTTTCCCGAAGTCGTGTCATCTGACGAACAACTTCGCGAAATCCTAAGTGTAGATGATCTACCATGGGAGGATCTCCATCACAGATCTTCGTTTTTACCTAAGGATGATGCATTTGAAAATGATTTTTCATCTATCTTTACCGCTGAATATGTCAAAGACGCTCAGGATCCAACGAAACATTCTGATTCAGAGTTGAATTTGGGGAATATTTCTCGTACTATTCCCATTGATATTTCAGTGAAGCCCGGAATCGAGGAAAACATTCATATAGGTGCCGCTTGTACAGAAGATGAAATCCAAACTTACAAGGCCCTATTCCAAGAATTCCGCGACGTTTTTGCCTGGTCTTACGAGGAAATGCCGGGAATTGATCCTGCCATTGTTGTTCATGAAATAAAGACCTACCCGGATGCTAAACCCGTCCGGCAACGGTTGCGTCAGATTCACCCTCGAAAAGCGGCTGCGATTAAAGCAGAAGTCGAAAAGCTGTTGAAAGCAGGTTTCATTTATCCGATCCCGTTAACGGATTGGGTATCGAATATTGTTCCGGTTAACAAGAAACAAGGAACAATAAGAATCTGTATCGACTATAGGGATATAAATCGAGCTTGTCCAAAAGACAACTATCCTACGCCTTATATCGATCAAATTATTGATGATTGTGCCGGAAGTGAACTGTTTTCCTTTATGGATGGCTTTTCAGGCTATAATCAAATCAATATTCTACCTGCCGACCAACCAAAAACGGCATTCATTTGTCCATGGGGGACATTTGCTTATTGCAAGTTACCTTTTGGGCTTAAGAATGCCGGGGCCACTTTTCAACGGGCGATGTCTTATGCATTTCATGACATCAAGCACATTGTGCAACCCTATCTCGATGATTTGCCTGCTCATTCTTTACATCGAGCTGATCACCTTGTCCATTTACGAGCAATCTTTATGAGGTGTAGGCATTATCGAATTCGGTTGAATCCCCACAAGTGTGTTTTCTGTATAGAAACAGGTCGATTGCTGGGATTTGTTGTTTCAAAAACCGGCATTCGCGTCGATCCCTCGAAGGTCGAAGCTATCATCAAATTGCCTCCTCCTTCGAGTTTGCGCCAACTCCAAAGTTTGCAAGGGAAAGCGAACTTTTTACGCCGATTCATCCCAAACTACGCCGAGGTCACTAAAGGTTTTACACGGTTGTTGAAACAGAACGCACAATTCTTTTGGGACGAGATTGCTCAACAATCTTTTGATGCACTTAAACACGCGTTGACCCATGCACCGTTGTTGCATCCTCCCAACTACAACCAGGACTACTTCTTATACCTCGCAGCTTCGCATTCCACCATAGGAATGGTGTTAGTTCAAGAAGATGAGTTCGGAGCGGAACATGTGATATATTATCTTAGTAGGACCTTAAATCCCACTGAGTTAAAATATTCGCATGTGGAGAAATTGGCCCTGGCAGCCGTTCAAGCTGTCCAGCGTTTTCGTCACTACATTCTCCTCCGTAAAACTACAGTTATTTCGGATTGCAACCCTATGATTTATATCTTGACAAAACAATTGCTAGGGGGCAAGTACTCTAAATGGATTGTCATCCTGCAAGAGTTCGACTTGGAGTTCGAGAAGTCTAAGTCTAAGAAATCCTTAGTTTTTGCGGAGTTGATGTGTGATTTCCCGAGTGCTGACACAGAGACTGTGGCAGAGGAGTCCATTGCGGACGAATCTTTGTTTCTTATCAGTACTTTAGATCCGTGGTACGGGGATATAATCATCTATCTCCAAACCCAAACCTTTCGGCCTGAAGCTTCCAAAGAAGAACGTCGAAAAATTCGGTTTCAATCCCAGCAATTTAAAATTATTGGAGATACACTTTATCGCCGGGGGGCAGACTTAGTTTTTCGACGTTGTTTAACTCACGAAGAGGCTGAGAGAGTTTTGAATGATTGTCACTCTGGAGCATGTGGCGGTCATATGTCTGGGTATGCCACAGCTCAGAAGGTGTTGCGCGCTGGCTATTTCTGGCCGTCTATGTTTAAGGATTGTATCATTGCCGTCAGAAAATGCCACAACTGTCAAGTGTTTGATCACAAGATGCGCGCTCCACCTGCTCCTCTCCACCCTATAATTGCCGCTGGTCCATTCGCCAAATGGGGTATTGACTTTATTACTTGTAACCCTCACTCGGCCGGGGGGCATGCGTATATCATCCTCGCGGTTGATTATTTTACTAAATGGGCCGAGGCGATGCCTACATTCGACGCAAGCGGCAAGACAGCTGCAGTTTTCGTATTCAATCATATCATAACTAGGTTTGGTGTCCCACAAGCAATCATTACTGACCATGGGAGCCATTTTCGAAACATCATGATGACTGAGCTTACAAGCCAGCTTGGTTTGCGCCACGATAGCTCTACTCCTTATTATCCGCAAGCCAACGGTTTGGTTGAGTCTATCAACAAAGTTTTAGTTATCATGATCCGACGAACCATTGGTGTTCATCGGTCGAATTGGCACAACATGTTATTTTCAGCGCTATGGGCATACCGAACCTCAGTGAAAAATTCAACAGGGTTCACTCCTTTCCAGCTAGTTTATGGCTTGGAAGCTGTGTTACCCATTGAATGCGAAATCCCATCACTTCAAATGGCTGTCGAATTACTTCCAGCTACTTCCGAAGAGGAGAAACGGTTATTGTACTTGGCTAAATTAGATGAGACTCGACGTGACGCTACATTAGCTATCGAGACTCACGCGAAACGAATGAAAGCTCAGTATGATAAAAATGTAACCCCTCGAAGTTTTTCGGAAGGAGACCTAGTACTATTATATGATCAAGCTAACGATAAGCTAGGTGCCGGAAAATTCGTTCCCATGTGGCATGGGCCCTACATTGTAAAGCGAAAGCTAGCAAAAGGGGCTTATGAGCTAGTTGACTTTGATGGGGACTCTTTGGGTAAACCCAGAAATGGACTTTACCTAAAGAGGTATTATGCTTAAATGATGGGTATGGAGAAATTTTTAGATAGGTTAGATTTTCTTTCTAGCTAGCGAGTGTGTTAGTTTAGTCAGTGTGCTTAGCTTAGAGAGTGTGGTTTTTCGTCGTTATTCTGGCTTATCTTGGTTTTACTCTTGATATTGCAGATGTCGACGCCTCTCCAAACATACATTGGATTTGCTGATGGTGCTTGTCGTAGTACACGAAATATCTCTTCCGCAGCTTGGGTTATCTATTCGCCCTCTGACGAGTTAGTTTCTATGCATGGGGTAAGCCTCGGTCAAACAACGAACAACATTGCAGAATACAGTGCAGTGATTGAATTATTATCCGAATCTATTTCATTTGGAATTCGACGTTTGATAGTGAGGTTAGATTCTGAACTTGTTGTATTACAGCTTAATAGAGTTTATGCCATTAGAAATCCTGTGTTGTTAAGGTTGTTTTTGAGAGTGCGTCTCTTGGAACGTGAATTTGATTACATTGAATATCAACATATTCCAAGGTCTTTGAATACATTAGCAGATGCAATTGCTTCTCGAATGTTGGACAGACATTTACGATAATCATGCAAGTAAATTTAAAAACATTTCATCACATATGTTAAACAGGATAAGCCGGTAATAGTGATATATATAGATAGAAGTGTGTCAAAAAATATATACATCGTCTTCGATCATAGGTTGAAAACACCTTATGATCGGCAAAAATGATAGGTACAAAAAGCCAAAAATGTCATATGTGTCTACAAAAGTGACTAGTCAATCACTGGTGGTGCTCTCTGTATGACACCACTGCTCGGGCTACCTTATGCAAAAATCTCCTAAACGGTCCAGGGACCGCGACTACGAAGCGCTGAAGCCTGGTAGGAATGTCGTCCATAGTAGTCTCAGGTATATCTGCCGTGAGACGCTCTAGATCATGCTCCAACTCAGCTAGTACTTCTGCAGCCGCGTCCTGTGGGGCCGGTACCGGTGCAGCTGGATGTAGTCTATCAAAAGGCCGGAGGTTGGCTGGACGCTGTGGACCAACATCTGCATTTTGAAAATTTTATTGTTAGTTTTGAGACGATATATATGAAAAATAAAAAAAAAAATACATAATTAGAAAACTTGTGAAAAATAAAGTACCTCTGTCATCCCATTGTTCTCCCGGTGGAAGAACCATGTCCGGATCACCTCTAAAATCCACTCCGGCATACGGAAAGTCCTGTATCGAAAAAACCTGGTCCTCTAACCAGTGAAAGTAACTATCTGAGAATCGAACCACCGCCGTGCCCTTGTCAGGATGCCGGGCCATCACCGCAACCCATCGTATCAGCTTTGGCTCCCGAGGACCCAAGATATCAACAGTGAGTTGCTGAGGGATCAGCATTGGAACTCTCTCCAAGGCAAAGCTCACGACTAGAGGCCCATATCCAAAAGTCTTTAGTCGTCCGTTCTTTGCCTTAGTCAGTTGGCTCTTCATATGAGCCGACACAGCTTCACACCAGTTGAAAATGGTGCCTTGGTAACAGTCAATTGCCATCCGCATTTGGGATCCGGAAGCAATGTGTAAAGCGGCCGCGCCGCAAATTCTGGTAACCGTGAACGCTATGACTTTGAGTTCACGCAGAGTGATGTGTTTTATCTCTATGCCTTTCGAATGGTGAGCCCCAGGTGTGCACCACTCGTCGCGGAGACTATCAAGGGATTGGCCACCCGGCCTAGTCCCCGCAAGACTGAGTTGCTCGCCTCTGTTCGGCAAGCCAGTGAGAAAGTATACATCCGAGGGCTCTATCTCGAGCTGGTGCCCTCCTATGTAAAAGCATTGTTCTTGAACGTTCCATCGCTCAACCAGCCATTCCAAGAATCTTACTTGGCCCCTCATGCCCGGTATGGTCCAGTATTTGTATAACCCGCATGCTCTTAGGGCATCCAGGGAAGGTTGATGATTTATTGCAGCTTCATCATCCTCTACATGCTCTCTTTCTCTCCAATCTAACATGGTTAATGCCCTGCACACCAGAAATAGTCATTAGAAATTGATTTGGGAATTTTTAGATAGTTATTTGAGGGGGTTGGGGTTTTGAAATGCGCGTTTCACGGAAGACGCACTCCGCCTTTACAGCACAGGGTGCCCGGACGCGGCTGGCCTGAAGGCGGACTGCGTCTTCCGACCATTTTCCTGTATAGGAAAAAGTCGGGGGACGCGGGTCACCCGAAGGGCACCCGCGTCCGCCGAGAGGCGCATTCCAAAACCAAAACCCCCCCAAAAAATGAAACTAAGACCTAAAAATTAATTCTAAACGGATAGAAATGCAGAGTAGGATGTGTAAAATACCTGGATAAGACGGCGTTCGATTCCGACGGTCGGATTTTCCGCAGCGACCACGGGAAGTTTCTTGTCAAAAGCTCCTTTTTCAACCTCAACAGTCAAACGGTAAAAATGACATGGTAAAAGGTCTTTTTATAGGTTTTTTGGATGAATTAGTTCATTTTTTACCATGAAAAGATGTTTTTCGATGTATTTTTGCCTATTTTAAACAGGTATGAGTAATGTGTTGCTTTTGTGCAGGACAAAGGGATTTCGAGGGAAATTGTCATTTTTCACAAACAAAAATATCAGAGTCATCTTTTAAGCCCTTTTCTTACTCCTAAAACATGAAAAGATCGCCGAGCGTTTCTTTTACACTCGTTAAAACGGAATTAAAAGACGGTCCCCTTTTAGCTCTTTTCTGACCGCAAAATCAGGAAAAGATTGCCGGGTTTTTGTCGTTTCAAACTCGATAAGGAAATAAAACGACGTGTCCTTGATCGCTTTTTACTTTTCAGGTCAACGACACTATTATGAAAGTACTCCTTGGTCGCAAGATCAAGCGGTTCCCCCAGGTATTATTTTATACTTTTTCGGGCTTGAGGGACACAAATGTACGAAAAAGTTCAACGTGGAGTCTCCTTTAGTTTTTTCAGACTCTCTAAAATTGAAAAACGCCGAGTTTCTCCTATACTGGGCTCGTTAAACTTTTACAGTAGAGGACCTGTTCAATTACAAACAGGAACGAACCACTCCTTCCTAGGGTTCGAATTTAAACTAGGTTGGACTCATTCGAAGGATGAGCTTATAATCAAGCATATGTTATCCTCCTCAAGCTTGTTAAAAATAAAGAGGTACTTGCCAGAAATGGTGGGGGAAAAGAGAGAAGAATGAACCTGTTTGTTACCTTTTGTCTCAAAAGAAACTTTATTACCACTCTTGAACACGACACTTTTCATTCACCTGGGTTGGGAAATCTTTTACCTCACAGTTGATCAAACCACTTTGAAAGTCTTTAACCAGGTTCCGGGGATTAACTTTGAGTTATTCGTCACCAAGCCATCTGTCGTGTCGTTATGTGTTCAAGAGGTCTGCAAGCAAAACTTTCATCTGCAAAATACTTGTCATCCATTTGACCATCCCTGAGTCAGTCCTTACAGCAACATTTCTTCAACTTGAACAATGATTTCGTGTTGCGGGCTTGCCTGCAACGGGTCGCTTTCTATCAACATCAGCACATTATCTAGAGATATGACTTAGAAATCGTCAGTACCTTGAAGTTTGCATGCATCAACGGCAGATTTCTCGCCTTTGACGTCAGTTTACATCATTGACTTTCGATCGAAGGATTCCGTGAAATGTTCGACATCAACTCATTTATTCACATCTCATGGATTGTACTGGGTACTTTGAGAACCATTGACATTACTGGTGGTCTCTCTCACGCTTGTTAACAGTTTACATCATCGACTGGTAATCAAGTGGTTTCTACCATGTTCGACATCAAATCATTTAATCACATCGCTAGAATCGTACCAATTCGGGAAGTAGAAGTGAAGACCCTGGATCTAGTTTCTACCATCCAGGCTGCGAGGAGTTTTGTATTCATTATCTATGTAGACTAATCATAAACATATGGCTGCGTCCATACTGTGTCTACAAAAGTCTATAAAAATGATGTACTGCAAGATCATTCCTGTATCAGAGTAGTTAGTCCATTAGTTAAAGTTTTGAATCTGAGTATGGGAATGCCTACCTCAGTGATGATATAATCTTATACATGTATTTTGTGTTGAAAATTGCAGGTTCCAACCAGGTCATCCACAAGACAATCCTTGAAATGATAAAGTGCTTCACCCTTCCTAGAATTACAAAACCCTAATCTATTCCAGGCTTCGCACTTTAGGGGGCAATCTGTTACACTAAAAAATGTCACCATGACTATTTACAGTTAGTATGGCTCAATCAACAGTCATGCTACCCTCTTAGGCAAGTCTTATGCCTCTGCTATCCATCTCAAACTCAAAGAAGAGAGAAAGTCTTGTAAAAAATGTGTTTATCTCTGGGGACGCAGGTTCTCTCAAGCCTTACCTGCGGGGACGCTCACAATGTTCACAAAGGCTGCGTCCTTGGACGCTCTGTATGTTAAGGGACAGGTGCGTCCTTCTGTAAAAGGCAAAATGCGCAAGTTTCATCTTAAAAAAGTTACTTGTGGTTACTTCTAGAACTTTCTAGAGGTCGGTTTGATGAAATGGATGCGCCTCCAGTTGGTTCATGTATCCCTATTAAGGAGGAACTTATCCCATCAATAAGGGAGCTATCCCACCCAAAGAGGGGGATTATCCCATTGATGGTGGACCTGAATAACCTCTTTACAGCACTATAAATAAAGGCATTGAGCTAGAAGGAGAGGAGGTTGAAGCTATACATTTTCTTTGGGTAAATGCTGCAGGAATTAGGACTCCCATTTAGAACCTTGTGAGGAGAGATTGTCTTTGCTTGATTCTACTTGGAAGTGGGTGAGCTTTGTCAAAGTAGAGGAAAACCCTTGATGGACCCTGGGAGGAACTTGCACAACGCCAAGGCCAGGTTGTAAGAGTTTCTTTGTTTCGTTATTAATACAAACTGGTTCATTTTTCTCAATAGCTTGTGTTAATGAGTTATTTCATGTGTTCCTTGGTCTGCATGTTGAATATATGTTTTATTATATGAGATGCAAGTGCTTGGTAATTGTTTGATTGTTTGTGGTTGCAGGAATTGATGTGAAGGAGGAGCTCATCCGGATCGGCAAGGACGGACTACAACAACAGCGTTTTGGAATAAGGTAAGCCTAAACACTTGTAGTTTTCATGTTTTAAAAGGTGTATTTAGAGAAAGATCGCTCCATTTTGTCTTGTTTGTCGCTAGAGAGTTTAGACTCCTAGGGAGGTCAGTTGTGTCTGCACAAACGACTTTTTCCGCCACGACAACTATTCCTCCAGACATGGGAGCACAGGAATTAGAAATGGAGTTGGAAGATAATGAAACTCTTTATTTGTCGGTAGTCGAGACAATGTTAGTGCAGGAAGAAGTGGAAGGAAGAGACTCTGTCTCTGAAGAAAGAGGTCAAGTTAAAGAGTTCAAGCAATATATATCCAAGCTTCAGGTGTTGAATCGATGTGTGATGGACCAGAACACAACAATGAAGAACAAGAATGAGGAATTGGTAAAGGAGGCACAGGAAAGGAAGCGACAAGTGAAAATATGGAAGTATCATGCATCTCAGTGCAAAATCCGCTTGAGGAAGGCTGTAAAGCGCTTGAAGAAAGCCCACATCAGAAAATTGAAGGCATATGGATCAAGGATTAATATTTAAATCCAAAAAGGAGGGGAGATCACATTTTTGTTTTTCGCAGAAGGTCAGTAGTTGTGTGAGGACACACAACAAGTTGAGGTTGGGGGGATGTTGGTCGTTACAATTGTCTCTCATTTGACCCTATTTTTGTCCTAACCATGCTACTTAAACCCTCTGTTTTACAATCAATATCTCACCTTTACACATGATTCTTGGTCTTTTCATGATTTTATTAAAAGTATGGGTTATATAGGCTTATTAGTTGTTTAAAAGGTTAAATGGGCTCATATGTATTTTAAAACTCATCTATTTATGCTTCTTTAAAGCATGGAAAATCAAGTCATTAATTGGAACTAGAGTTTGGTTGGTGTAGGAATTGAAGGTTCTCGTACCATCCGCCCATTCCTGTACTGAGATGATATCCAATAGATTTCTTTGGATTTACCTCAAAAAATATCGCATCTGTTGAATGAATGGAACGCGTCTTTCGTCAAAGTTTGTTCCATTTTCTGCAATGGGTCTTGGAGCGTTATAGGATGCGCTAAAGATGGAGGCTGGTCTTGGTTGGTGTATGTTTCTATTAATATTTCGATACGGCCAAGAGCCGAGTATTGTGTATAAAATGTGGTTTTATAATAGGATTAAGGTAGCGATACTCAAATTTTTTTGAAACTTTGTTATAAGATTTTTTAATTTTGTATCGCTCTGTCCCTTTAGGTTGGATCCATGGTTTATGATGTAACTTTGCTGAAGACTTTGAGATTTTAGAAGGAGTTGATGCCAATTATATTTATTTTGGATTCTTGGTAGATGTAATGTTTCCTCAATGCATTTGACTTCAAAGTTTTCGTGAAGAGAACCGAGCTAGTTGGCTAGGCCCTAGCCAAACCGTCTCATTCTCCCTGTATTTCGTAGTGTGTTAAGTTCAAGCATGCTAGTGTGAGAAGAATAGTCTTTTTTTATATTTGTTTGAGTTACAGTTTAATGAAATTCTTGTGACTATGTGCATGCATCTCAGATCTGAGGAAATCATGGTGTGAGTGTGTTTAGATTGATTTCATTTACAACATTCAATATTTACTTTTAAAAAGCATCACATGATTATTTCCTTTTCTGTTTGAGAGAATTTTATTTCCTGAGATATTTACGTGAGATGAAGTTGGGTTCTGCATTTTACATTCAATTTCATTTATTTATTTTCATGCAATCGTACCCTTGTTTAAATGCAAACTTTGGCTACATAATAAATAACTCCGGTATAACAATTTGAAGCTGAACAATTGCTCTGTTAATATAAGAACAAAACATTTATGATTAGGAGATCAATCATAGTTTTACATCTGAGTTTAATACTTTCTGGTGAAAATCTGCTTCTTTAAAAGCAGAGCATGATCATTGATGTGATAGATATCTAATAGGGTTAGAGTTGTCTTTTGGATTGGCACTTACATTCTTTGCATAAAAATCTTTTCTTTTACTACAGTAAGGAATTCTTTCGGTCTTCATAGTTCTTTCTGTTAATGCTTGTTTGATTGAAGGACTTCTTTTATCATTACTCAAGTGTGATTTCCTTTTCTTGTTCTATTCATTTCCAATTGATTAACTGTAACATATGCATGTGTGAAGTAAATGGTGATTGACAGAAAATCTGCTTCGGTACAAGAATTGTGAAGTCCTTAGTACAAGAACAGTAAAATCTGGTACAGGAACAGAGTGTCTAGTACAAGAATTCGAAACCCTAGTACCAGAACATAATAACTCAGTGCATGAATTAAATTCATTTATGGTTCAGGAGTGGGTCAAAGTTAAAGAGAAACAAATATATTAAAAGTTAATATCATCCGTTCTGTTTTTTAAGCATTGAAGTGTTGAAATATGGAAACAAGAATATTCCAATTTAATTTGTCCTTGAATTAAATTGTGAATTAAAATCGAATTTATTCTTAACAACTACTTGGAAATAATTAATTAATTAATTTTAAATTAATTAGTTGGATAAATTCAAGTTAGAAGTCTTTCTGAAGTCATGCAAGAGTTATCCCTTAAATTAAGGAGATAAGATTGAATTATATTTGAGTTGTAATTAGTTAACACAGTTTGCTGTGTTAAGTCCAGTTAAATTAGTTTCAAACTATTTGAGGAACTAATACTAAGTTAACAGTCAGTTGATGCATTAATGCACTCAACTAGTGCTACTCAAGTTAACTGAAGATTCCCTCATCAGAAATTCATGCATGTCTATTATGAGAAAGACCTAGTTGAGGTTAATGTTCAAGGACATTGTGCTATCAGTTGCATGTGTTTTTTCATGGAGAAAACTCATGCATGCAGTCAAAGATTTATCCTTGAGGATTGCGTAGTTTTGGAGGAAGGTTTTCCACTTGGTAATAGGTGAATCATCCACAAGGAACAACACAAGGAAATAGGAGCTTGAAGGGCAGAGAGGAAGTCTAGAGAGAAGCCAAGCTTTCCTGTGAGCATCTGTGAGGATTGTACTGAGAGCTGGCTCGCTGTGAGAGCTAAGGATTTGTATAATTCCTATGTATTTCCACCATGTATGATAATACAATAATGTGGGGTTTTTAGCTGAGGCGGTCCCCAAAGTATTTTCATGTGTATTGTGCCATTGATTCTTCTTCTTTTGGTTATATTGTTCAACTTGATCTTTAAGATTTAGCAAATTGATAGTAGAAGTAGGTTATAGTATTTTGCTTTGATTTATATTGCATTATCAGGTTAACCTACCATTAGATTTTCTACATGGTATCAGAGTTGTGAAAAATATACTGAGAAGAGAATTCGAAATTTGAAGTTCGGGGTTGCAGGTGCAAATTGAATTCATATCATACTTCAAGGTTGGCCAATGGCATTTTATGGCTTGAGACTTGAGTATGCCTTAGAAGGTAGCTCGAATTACATAGCATGGAAATATAGAATGGAGGCTGTATTAGAAGACAATGGCTTGAAGGAATTCATTGATCAAGAAATCCCAAAGCCAACTTCAACTAATGCACAAGAGTTGGCTAAGTGGAAGAAGTGTGTGGCGAAGGCGAGATGGATCATCCTTGAAGGAGTTCAAGACCATACTGTCTCGAGTCTCCATGGGAAGGAGACTCCATTTTCAATGTGGAAGACATTGAAGTACCTCTACCAGCACAATAGCGACCAGAGGAAATTGGCGCTCAAGGATAAGCTTTGAAGAATCAAGATGGAGAAGGGCGATACTATTTCCACATATCTGAACATGCTCACCACAAGCTCACCACCTGCAGAGATGAGCTTGGCAGTGTGGGAATAACTACTGCCAATGATGATATGGTGAGCCTCGCTCTCCTTGGCCTTCCAAAGAGTTGGAATAGCTACCAAGACTCTGTGAATGGAAGGGAGAAACTACCAGATTGAAACGATTGTGGTCAGATTTTATGCAGGAGGAGATCAGGAGGAGCACACGAGATGGTTCTTCATCCAAGAATGATGATGAAGAAAATCTGGCCTTAGCAAGTAAGGCAAGGAAAGGGAAGGGGAAGGCTTCCCATTTCAAATCAAATTCTTCTCATGGAGGGAAGAAGGGTGATATGTATAAAGTAAGATGCTTTAATTGTCACAAGATGGGACATTATGAGACTAATTTCCCATTAGATAAGTCTAAGAAGGGATCCTCGGTAGGATCAGAAGGTGAGGCATTAGCCTCTCAGTTCGAAATGGACTTTACCCTCATCGCATGCATGGTGTCATCAATGATGGGTTGTGTTTGGTATATTGATAGTGAAGCCTCATTCCACATGATCGAAGATAAAAAATTTATTCAGTGCCTTGGAGGAGAAAGACCTCAAGATGCGCATAGAGATGGGTGACAATGAAAGGTATAGTGTTTCAGGAGTGGGCACAATTGCTTTTTAGAGGGAGCATGGAGCTTCTCTCACCTTGATAGATGTGATGTATGTTCCTGGACTGAAGAAGAACCTGGTATCAGTCGCGATGTTGGAGGACAAAGGCTACGATGTTGTCTTCAGTAAAGGAAAGACATTCCTAAGACACATAGCCACGGGTAAGACCAAGAGGATAGGGATTCGGGTGAAGAATCTCTATAAACTAGATGTAGATGATTGTGCAGCATTGAGTATGAAAGTAGAATTGGTGCAAAGCCAAGACATTGGCAAGTTGTGGCACATGTGGTTGGGCCATTTGCATCATGGGGCTTTGAAGATAATGTAGCAGATATCTACAGGACTTCCCAAAGGTAAACTTGAGCAAGTTGACACATGCAAAGGTTGTACCTTAGGAAAGTACACCAAGTCTTCCTTTTGACGATCGAGATAGTCGAGCAGAGGCTATCTTAGAGTGAGCTCATATTGATTTGTGTCAACCATTCTCGACGGCATCCACAATGAAGCAAAGGTATTATGTGATTTTCATTGATGACTATTATCGTAAATGCTGGACTTATTTCATGCAGAAGAAGGACCAAACTTTCACAAAGTTTTGTGAGTTCAAAGCTTTGGTCGAGAAAGAGTCACGGAAGAAGATCAAGGCCTTGAGAAGCAACAACGGTGGAGAATATGTCTCTCAAGAGTTTAAGGAGTTCTGTGCAGTGGAAGGAATTAAATGAGAGTTGACGACACCTCATAACCCACAGCAAAATGGGGTGGCCGAGAGGAAGAACAAAACTATTGTAGGGGCAACATGGGAAATACTACATGAACAAGACCTACCACTTCACTTGTGGGCTGAGGCATGCAATACAACGGTCTATTTGTAGAATATAATCCCGCATCACATACTTGGGATGAAGACACCAGAAGAAGCTTTCTTCGGTAAGAGACCAGATGTGGGTCACTTCAGGATCTTTGGCTAATCGGTATATTACCATGTGACAAAGGATGCATGGAAGAAGCTTGAGTCGATAGCAGAGTTGGGGATATTTGTGGGGTACATTGATACACCTCACAACTATTGGGTGTACTTACCTACCAGTCGGAGGATAGTGGGTCGCAGAGATCTCAAGTTTGATGAGCAGAAGGCCATGCGAGTTTCCCTTGAGAGGTAGCTCCAACTACAAGCTGTGGAGGAACTGTTGGTTCTTAAGGACGAGTAGCCTCAGACTGATGTGGAGCAGCCGCATGCAGAGATTCCAGGAGTGGAGACATCCACTCAGGCAGAGTCTTCCAGAGATAGATGGAAGCGCACAAGAGAAGCTGACAGATTTTTGGAGGATGCGAGAGAGAATGTGGGAGCAACATCTTCTCAGTGCAGACAGAGGAGATCACCTGAGAGGTACACTGGATACATGGCCCTTGTTGGGGAATGTGTTGAGACCGAGCCATCTTCCTTTGAGGAAGCAGTGTAGCAGCCGATTTGGGTTGATGCTATGGTGGAGGAGTATGACTCCATAGTTTGTAACAATGTTTCGGATGTGGTTCCGAGATAGGAGAACAAGTCAGTTGTGAGTTCTTGTTGGCTTTACAAGGTAAAGTAAGCTGCTGATGGTAGTGTGGAGAATCATAAGGCAAGATTTGTTGCTCGTGGCTTTTCATAGGTCAAGGGGATTGAATATGATGAGAATTTTGCTCCTGTCGCAAGGTACTCATCTATTAGATCTATGTTGGCACTATCAACACATATGGGTTGGAAGATCCATCAGATGGATGTGAAGACTGCATTCCTCAATGTCCATATTGAGGAAGAGGTGTACATAGAGTAGCCAGAAGGTTTTGAGACCTTTGATCATGAGTCACATGTGTGCCGACTCAAGAGAGCATTGTACAGGCTGAAGTAAGCACCTCGTGCTTGGTACACCAGGATAGACAACTATTTCATTGGGTTGGGCTTCATAAAGAGCGAAGTAGATGCGAACCTATACCACATCATGGTGAAAGGTAAGATGTTGATCATCGTACTTTATGTTGATGATATCATATTGACTGGTGATGATCAATTGATCGTGTCTTGCAAGGAGGACCTTGCAAGAGAATTCGAGATGAAAGACATGGGTCTCATGCATTACTTCCTTGGCATAGAAGTGTGGCAGAAGGATGGGGAGTTGTTTGTGTCTCAGGGCAAGTATGCCACCGAGATACTCAAGGGATTCCACATGGATAAGTGCAAGCCCATGTAGACTCCTCTAGCTAGTAACTGGAGGAAGGAGGTTGCTACTTCAAGAGAAGTGGTAAAGGTTACTGTGTACATGCAGGTTGTGGGTTCACTGATGTACTTAGTGAACACACGACCAGATTTTTGCTATGCGGTGAACCAGTTGATTCAAGCGATGGTTCAGCCTACCAAGATGTTTTGGAAGGCGACAAAGCATGTATTAAGATACCTCAGAGGCAGATCTCAGTATGGATTATGGTACAAATAGACAGAGGGAGTGAAGGTACATGGCTTCACTGATGCAGATAGGGCAGGGAGTCCATCAGATCGGAAGAGCACATTAGGAGGGATTTTCAACCTTGGGTCAACAATAGTTTGTTGATACAGTAGGAAATGGAGGTCGATTGCATTTAGTTGGTTTGTTTTATTAGAGGATGGATCCAACTGTGATCTATTTTGATAATCAAAGTTGTATCAAACTCTCGAAGAATCCAATATTTCATGATAGGTCCAAGCACATCGACATCCGGTATCATCATCTCAGAGACTGTGGAGCGAGGAGGATCATGTTGCTGCAATATATTTCGATAGAGGAGCAAGATGCTGACATTTTGAAAAAGGCATTGCCAAAGTGTAAATTCGAGTTCCATAGAAACACGATCGAGGTGGCAGGTAATCCCTTTCTTGTTGAGAGGGAGTGTTGAAACATGAGGCAACCAAAACACGTCTTTCAACAAACCCCGCATGTAGCCTATGAGTCAGGCCCACATTTGCATCAAAAGCACTATTATAAGCGTAATTCACATAACACCTGCAACCAAACAAACAACTGGAATACAAAACAACCCGTTAATGAGCGCTGGTCCCACTTGGACGCATAAAATTGGACCTCAAATAGAATTAAACTTGCTTGATAATTCATCGGTTCTAACTTTTCCAAAAATCTTATCGGCTTCATTCTCCACCGTCGATCTGTTATTCAATCCGATGGTTTACACTTCACCCAATCTGACCAAACAGTTCGTTCGATCTCAACCATTCAATCAAACCTGCTCGATCTAACGGTTGATATTGATATCGGGTGGATAACTTGCGAGAGGAATAACTACCCGATAAAGAGGTTTTCTCTCTCTAGTCTCTTGCCATGCATTGGTCGATGAATGGTATTGGGTGACCAGCCCTAAATACCACTTACCATTTTTTTGGCTGCCCGATAATCTGCTTACTGCATATGGATACCGCCTTCTGCCGATTAATACCTGCGCTCCCCGGTAGATCTCCTACCATCAATGGTCACAACATTCTTACAATTGTAGACTTGTGACGTGTTGACCGATTTACTGTGCTATCGACGGTCAATCTAAGCCGTCCATCCTCAAATTCAAATGATATAATTCAATCCTTGCTATCCATTCACCTCCACTGTTTCTTTATCATCCTTTAGGAATTTGGGAAAGGTCTGCGTTCTCCGCTTCAGAAGATATTCTCAATCTTCCTCTGTTCTGCTATAAAACTCAATTGCGCCTGCTTCCAACTGATCCTTCCATCCATTCACATGGAAATCCCGATTTCAACATGTCTATACACATGATTTATTAAACAGTTAAATACGGATACCTTAAAGGAAATCCCATCAGACATTCATGTTCCTTTCAACACATAATTCCACAATGTTTCTCAGGTTCACAGTAGATGCACCATAAGGCTATGGGGACACACGCAAGTACAAATTTACACACATAAGATACACAATCCACACTATTTAGAATTATAATATTTATAGGAGAAACAATCACACTCGACTATTTCAGTTTTCCCTTCACTCATCCATCATATTTTCCCATTTTAATCTAACCTATATCCCCTTTGAATTATACAAAAGACAATATTTATACAAAAGTGGATTCATGAACCAATTTTGGTTTAGATCCAAAAATCTCTCGCTCTCTCCTAAATAATCTCTTCAACTCCACTCTTTTCTAAAACCAATGCTAAATTAAGCTTTCAAATCCCGCATATCCTATTCAAAACCAAATAATCTAACTGCTTGGCCAGATCTCCACACAGGGAGGATCAATCAGCCACTATGCCCTTTTCTCATATTTGACAATAATTAAACACTCTCACACATTTAAATAAATAAAATTAACTAATCTCTTATATTCCAACCCCTTGTTAGTCACAACATGTGATCATTCCACCACATTGCTGACTAGGTCTAAATGCTCCTGCATCAGATTCCCAAAGTTGAAAGTTTTCATGACCTCCTAGTCATGTGTGTCTTCTGTTGATCATCCAATATCCCAAACTTTACTTTGTAACTGGTCATCACTTTCTTCATGCTGCTGATTCAATTCTTCTGCCACTGTCACTTCTGTTCCTCCAGATTTCCAAATCTTATTTTGTTGCTGTCCTCTTTCCTTGCTGATACAAATTCCTTTTGTTAATTTCTCTTCCTTTCCATCCCTCTTTTTAACTATATTCATCTTCCATAATTTCTCAACTTCCTCTTTACAATTTGTTCTTAACTGAACTCCACTCACATCTCCCTGCTGGACATTTCTCCTCACCATAGAAATTATGAAATTTCTATCCAATCCTTCTTCACCTCTGCCATTTACAAACTGTTGTTTACACTGTACAACTTCTCTTCCACTATTATTAAAGATAATCTTTTCCTCTATGTCATCAGGTTCATCTAATAACTTTTCCAGAAAAATACAAATTCCTTCATATCCAATAAGCATGTCATTTACATATGACTTCTCCTTCCTGTATAAAATAGATTTTCCATCACAATTGTCAGATTCAAAATAATTATAGTTTTCAATCTTCATAGATAATTCTGCCATCAAATTTTTATACTGTCATTTTGCAAAAGTTATGAAACGGCCATCAATTCTCATTCCAATACTTTCCTCTGCATTACACAATTTTCCTTGTTCTGACACAAGGCTATCATTTAACAGTTCAATAGCTAGGATTTCTTGGAGCATATCATTATGAAATACCCTTTCCTCTTGTATACTTATATTATTGCAACAAAATGATGTTGTTTCATCTTCTCCTACACCAGAAACAAAATTTTGGTTTTCTAAGACTTCTTCATGGTTTACAGATTCATAAAAATAATCCACTTTAAAATCACAGAATTCCTGAACTTCTGTATCTATCAACATCATCTTATATTCCTTCATAATTTCCATAGTACTTTCATTTTGATTCTTGACTGAAAATACTTCATTCTGGTTATCATCACAAACTTTCATTTTCCTATCTTCAACTTATTTAATCATGACAATTTCCCTGTCAATACCATCATTCTCAAAATTATTAAATACATGCTCAAAATATCTTTCTGTTTCAGCCATTTCTTCTAGTAATATCACTTCTTCATCAACATGCATAGGCACATTGTCCAATTGCTGTTCATTACCTATCAAACCTGAAAATATACACAACATGTCAGTTTCAAAAATACAAGGCTCTTCATTTGAATCCTCAGTGATCAGTTCCTCATGCTTCTCTGAACTATTTTGATAGTTCACTAAGTTATTGAGAAATTCTTCCTCAACATCTTTGATTTCTTCCTCATCAAAGAAAACTTCTGGGACTGCAACTTCTTGAATATGCTTGGGAATTTCATCATAATTTTGTAGAATACCTTCCTATTCTACACAATTTCTTTCGACACTCAGCTTATCCAAATAAGATAACAACGTCTCCTCCTCTTCTATGATAAGACTTTGGTCTTTTAAAGATTTCCTTGACTTAACTTCTTCAGCTGAGTTCTCTGTGTCAGCTTTTCTTCTCTTCATTTCATAAATCTACAATGCATTTATTTCCTTTCCTTTTTCCATTTCCCCTTGGTCTTCTATCCCTGCTAAAATTCCTTCTAACATGATCCAATAAGTTTTCATTAAGAGAAGACACAACCATTCAACCATACCTTTTAATTTCTTCCACCAATTGAAGTCTTGAAAGTATTTTTGCATCTCCTTTTGTGGTTTTCTTGCCTCTGCCTCTTTCACCTTTTCATACACAGGTTCAGATTCATTAGGCTGCATACCTGCAATTTTACATTCACAGAAATAATTAGTCCCAAAAATATGAGATTCTCTTGTCTATGAATATGTTACCAACACATTCCTCTCATTTTGATCTGCATAGATCAGTTCTTCATCACTGTCTCCTTCCCTAAGGAGAGATCCTTTCTTTAGTTCACAGATGTATTCTACTCCTTTATCCTCAACTGTTCGGAGTATTAATTTCTCAGCAAACAATTCTCTGACAGGCCATTTAACTCTTTTTCCCACATAAAATCCTTGTTTCCATTTTTTTATAATTCCTTTCAATACCAGCTTCTTCAAACGATTGAGTTCTATCTTCATCTTAGCCAAATCTATGTTCCTTTCTTCTTTACTCATTCCTTTGAGTCCAACTGCTTCAACACTTTTTTTCCTCTGCGTCTGACTTTCCTCTATACCCCTATCATAACTACCCATAGTCAATTCCATTTCTTCCTTTTGTGAACTTTCCTTGTTCACTAGTGAGCTGCAACTAGCATTTTTCAATGGTAACAAGTCTCCTTCATGCCTCACCAAACTTTTCTGAGTTCAGCCTTTTGGCACCTATTGGTTCTTTCCTCGAACCTTTCACTGACTAAAAATTCTACCTAGCACTCCTCTTGCTGGAATTGTTATATTTAAGATAGCTCTACCCATAATCACAATTGTGGAGCTGCCTCAACAACTTCTACCCAACCATAGTTGGAAGTTTTTCTCATCTCCTCTTGAACACTCCTTACTCTAGGCTCTGCATCTTCAATTTCTCACTTCCTTCTTTCATTCAGTAATTTCATTTATTGTTGGGTACTGTCACCTTTACTCATCTGAGAGTTCTTCTTGCTCTATCTTCTTTAACATAGCTCATATGCTATGATGTTGGTACAACTCATTCTACCTTTTATCAATTCCACTGCTTCTATTGACCTGCACAATCTTATCTCAAGATACATCAAAGTAACCTTTTAAACCTGCAACTTTTCCTTCAAATATGTCTTAAAACTAATTCCCATTCCATTAGTTAAATCTTTGCCAAAAGATTCATCTGTTCACTATTTCATTTAGACTTTCCATTCAAAAGACTCCATATAGCCAACAACTATTTCCCATTTTACTTTTCATAATGGACTCTTCAACTTTCAAGATCAATTAAGATTAGATCTGAATTTCAATTATTTTTACCAATTCATGACAGACACTATCAATTCCTTCTGATAACTTGTTTATAAGCAAATCCTGTTTTGCTTCTACAAATTCCAAAATTCATTCCTTGTAATGACTCTCTTTTCAGATCTATTGAATCCAACCTTCAGTCTAACTATTCCTTTATCCATCGATATCATTGTCTTCAACAATTATTTAAGCAATCCTCAATCATTCTCAGTTTGCACAAAATTCTTCAAATCATTTAAATGACTTCAATGCCATAGCAAACCACTCTTCTATTCAACTTTAACTTCTAAACCTTTCATTTCAATTTACCTTTTAAATCAAACCAATCATTCAATCAACTTACATGGAAATTTCATTTTCCTGAAAGGAAAACATCTTCTCCTTTGAAATTTCAATCCCTTGTTGTTCTTTAGACATTCAAAACAAATCTCTGCAAAATTATCAAAATAAACATTCTTACCAGACCTTCATCAGAAGTTCACTGCTTCCCCATTCTGATCTCAGTGTCCTTTGTAGTCTGATCCCCATCTGTATCAAATTCACTTCAGTGCAATTATACATATGCTGGAATTAAAATTCAGTCTCTCAACTAATCTCTACAGAGCATTGATCTAGCTCTGATACAAAAAATGACGCAGCCAAACCATGTCTTTCAACAAACCCCGCATGTAGCCTATGAGTCAGGCCCACATTTGCATCGAAAGCACTATTATAAGCGTAATTCACATAACACCTGCAACCAAACAAACAACTGGAATAAAAAACAACCCATCAATGAGCGCTGGTCCCACTTGGACGTATAAAACCAGACCTCAAATAGAATTAAACTTGCTTGATAATTCATCGGTTCTAACTTTTCCACAAATCTTGTCGACTTCATTCTCCACCGTCGATCTGCTATTCAATTCGATGGTTTACACTTCACTCGATTTGACCAAACAGTTCGTTCGATCTCAACCATTCAATCAACCCTGCTCGATCAAATGGTTGATATTGATATCGGGTGGATAACTTGCAAGAGGAATAATCGCCCGATGAAGCGGTTTTATCTCTCTAGTCTCTTGCCACATGTCGGTCGATGAATGGTATTGGGTGACTAGCCCTAAATACCACTTACCTTTTTTTTGGCTTCCCAATAATCCGCTTACTGCTTATGGAAACCGCCTTCTGCCGATTAACGCCTGCGCTCCTATGTCATGCGATGACTATAGATTTCCTACCATCGACGGTCACAACATTCTCACGATTATAGACTTGTGACGTGTTGACCAATTTACTGTGCTATCGACGGTCAATCTGAGCCATCCATCCTCTAGTTCAAATGATACAATTTAATCCTCGCCATCCATTCGCTTCCACTGTTTCTTTATCATCCTTTAGGAATTTGGGAAAAGCCTGCGTTCTCCGCTTCAAAAGATATTCTCAATATTCCTTTGTTCCGCTGTAAAACTCAATTGCGCCTGCTTCCGACTGATCCTTCCATCCATTCACATGGAAATCCTGATTTCAACATGTATATGAACATGATTTATTAAACAGTTAAATACGGATACCTTAAAGGAAATCCCATCAGACATTCATGTTCCTTTCAACACAGAATTCCACAATGTTTCTCAGGTTCACAGTAAATGCACCATAAGGCTATGGGGACACACGCAGGTATAGATTTACACACATAATATACACAATCCACACTATTTAGAATTATAATATTTACAGGAGAAACAATCACACTCGACTGTTTCAGTTCTCCCTTCACTCATCCATCCTATTTTCCCATTTTAATCTAACCTAGCTAACCTCTGAATTATACAAAAGACTATATTTATACAAAAGTGGATTCATGAACCAATTTTGGTTTAGATCCAGAAATCTCTCGCTCTCTCCTAAAGAATCTCTTCAACTCCACTCTTTTCTAAAACAAATGCTAAATTAAGCTTTCAAATCCCTCATATCCTATTCAAAACCAAATAAATCTAACTGCTTGGCCTGATCTCCACACAGGGAGGATCAATCAGCCACTATGCCCTTTTCTCATATTTGAAAATAAATAAACACTCTCACACATTTAAATAAATAAAATTAACTAATCCCTTATCTTCCAACCCCTTGTTAGTCACAACATCTGACCATTCCATCACATTGTTGACTAGGTCTAAATGCTCCTGCATCAAAACATGGCAACAAGAATATTCCAATTTAATTTGTCCTTGAATTAAATTGTGAAGTAAAATTGAATTTAGTCTTAACAGCTACTTGGAAATAACTAATTAATTTATTTTAAATTAATTAGTTGGAGAAATTCAAGTTAGAAGTCTTTCTGAAGTCATGCAAGAGTTATCCCTTAAATTAAGGAGACAAGATTGAGTTATATTTGAGTTGTAATTAGTTAACTCAGTTTACTGAGTTAAGTCCAGTTAAATTAGTTCCAAACTATTTGAGGAACTAATAGTGAGTTAACAGTCAGTTGATGCATTAATGCACTCAACTAGTGCTACTCTAGTTAACTGAAGGTTCCCTCATCAGAAACTCATGCATGTCTATTATGAGAAAGACCCAACTGAGATTAATGTTCAAGGACAATGTACTATCAGTTGCATGTGTTTTCTCATGGAGAAAACTCATGCATATAGTCAAGGATTTATCCTTGAGGATTGTACGGTTTGGAGGAAGGTTTTCCACTTGGTAATAGGTGAATCATCCACAAGGAACAATGCAAGGAAATAGGAGCTTGAAGGGCAGAGAGGAAGGCTGGAGAGAAGCGAAGATTTCCTGTAAGCATCTGTGAGGATTGTACTGAGAGCTGGCTAGTTGTGAGAGCTAAGGCTTTGTATAATTCCTATGTATTTCCACCATGTATGATAATACAATAGTGTGGGGTTTTTAGCTGAGGCTTTCCCCAAAGTATTTTCATGTGTATTTTTCCATTGATTCTTCTTCTTCTGTTTATATTGTTCAGCTCGATCTTTAAGCTTCCACAAATTGATAGTAGAAGTAGGTTATAGTATTCTGCTTTGATTTATATTGCATTATCGGGATAACCTACCATCAGATTTTCTCACAAAGGTTAATTACAGGAACATATTCTTTTATCTTTTCTAGGTCTTTCTGAATTGATTGCGAAGCTTGTTTAATTTCTTTCTGTCAAAGTTTGGTGAGTATTATTTTTAATTGATTCTAGTACTAGAGTGGCTTGGTGTTATTTGTTGAAATGTTTTCATTTATTTGTTATGCAACTTCACTAGAGGTATAGAAGTAGGATAAATAAAAGTTGGAACCAATATTCTTTGAAATTTCTTGTGCTACGCCTTAAAGCTTACGTAACCCTGGTTTGACAATTAAGTGTTGAAGGAGTTTGTTGAATTACAACTTCAGCACCCAAAAGGTACCTACTCGATAATATATGAAGTCAAGTTAATGGGCACACATGATTGCTTTCACCTAGATTTGGGCCCCACCCTTTGCCACATCTTCAACAATTTTAGGAAATAAGGACTTAATGAACCACTCATGTAGCAACTCATAAGGAAGCTTGGGTTTGAGCAGGGCTCCTCTCCTCCACTCACTAATATGATCACATATGTGTGTGTAGTTATCCTAGAGTATATTAGTTAGAACATGAGTCCTAATTTCATACCTAATAGGAAATTGATAATGGATAACAAAAGTATGAGCTAAATATAGGAAATAATCTTAAGCGATGCATTCTAAGTCAATGTACCATTTGGTAGCACTTTCAATGAGAGTCAGCTGGAATGCAACCCAATGTTATCATCATGAAATTAGTTGGATGAACACCACAAATGATAAATAGGGGTGTGGGCTATAGGGTCTTCTCCAAGTTTATCTTCAAATTTAGGAATGTATGCTAGCAGTTTATCCGGGACAGGTGGCCATGCAATATTATGCTTGATGCGATTTTTCATCAACTTAGATAATTCAAGCAAAGCTATTATTGCCAAGAAAGGTGACACGAATGATTCTTGGGGGGGTTAGGTGTCCCCTATGACCCAATTGGAGGAGATGATCCACCCATAGCTTGATTCCAAATGTTATTTTGGATCATGGAAGTGGGTTGACTAGAGGTGTTAACTCCAACAACCATGTAAACCTGTTGTTAGTTAAAGCCCCTAAGGTAGATGCCCCTAATGTCAAAAGGATTTCCAAGAGTTTGTTGACCTCTTGGGCCAAAGGATCTTCCAAAAGGATTACTAAAAGGATTAGAAACCCATAGATTAAATATATAGAAAGTGTTATTGCCTCCTTAGGCATTCCATGGGCCAGATGTATGACCTTGGAATGTAGATTCCCCTAATAGTTGACATCCAAAAGGATTTGAGGACCCCTTAGAAATGAACATACCCCCAATCATGCTAGAGGATGACATGGATGCAATTAAAGGATTCAAACCATAAGGGAATCCATTATTGGATATAGTCATACCCCCTACTGAGATACCAACACCCATCATGGGGCCCAAGGAACCAAATGAAAAGGAGGAGTTCGACCCTTCAACATTGGACATAGGAATACTGGAGTGTTTCATTATGGTGGTATTTGATAGAATTACCAAGTATGAACACTTGTGTGCACTATCTATTAGGTCCCTATAATACTAGTGATTCCGCCATTACTATTGTTGTTGTATCCCTTATTGTTATTGTTGTGCCCCTATGGTCCCCATATTGTTATTATTGTGCCCCATAGAATCCCTCTATTGTTATTTTTGTGCCTTTATATTATTATTGTTAGGTCGGCTTGGTTATATTGTAACCCCTTAGACTCCTATATATAGAAAGGAGGTTTTTTCATTTGAATCATCCAAGAATTGTTCATTTGTGTAATGTAAAGGAGGTTGCCCCCTTGAAGAGGCTTATTTCTAAGACGTTGATCTATATTTTCTATCTTTTTGTGAGTTGGTTTCCTAACATTTGGTATCAGAGCTTTGGATTCTAGGGTTTCGCTGCTCCAAACAGTTCATCATGGAATTTTCGCTATAACGTTGTTGATACGAAGTTTCAGAAGCTAAAAAAAAATCCATTTGAGAAGAAATCGATTTGAACCTTGGGTCCAAATTTTAGATCTTGTCTCGCTATATTTGCGGATATATGATCTGAGGAATTTAGGGTTTTGGAAGATGCCCAAATTACATCCTAAACAGGTGACCTGGAGAAAATCGTCATAACTATCTCTCTGAGAAATAGATTGAATTTTCGTAAGAAGTTGCAGAAAGAGGATGGTTGTAATTTTGTTGGGTATCATTTTCAGAACCTAAGGTTGAAACAGTGACTCGCGTCATGTCGTACAAGTTCGATCTACTGAACCAGTCTATACTGAGGTCATCGTGGGAGATTTGGCATAACTCTTCATTGGAGAATCTAATCTTGATCAGACTTGTGGGGTTAGAAAGATTGGTCAGAGGGTTACCACAGGACGCAATTTCAGATCCGGGAGATCCAAAATTACAGAGATACATTAGACTCAATATCAAGCTCCTACAAAGTGAAAAAAGGTGTGTAGTTTTTTTTAAAATTTTTGAATAAGCTTGGTTTGAAAAATTAGTTTGAAGGAATTCAAAGGGCATAGTGAAGCATTATTATTGGTAATTGATGCCCCGAAGAAAGAAAATGGAAACACCTAGTAAGCAACCTGAAAGCTCTAGCATGACTCATGAAGAAGAGGAAGAAATGAAACATGATATATCAAAATTACGAGACCAAGTGCAACAAATTTCACTCGCACAAAATGTAACAGAAAATAAGATGGATGGTTTAAAGAAAGACATAGAAGCTAAGATAGATGGTTTAAAGCAATACATAGAAACTAACATGGATGGTTTAAAGAAAGGCGTAGAAGCTAAGATGAATGACGTGTAAGCTAAGATGGACAACGTGGAAGCTAAGATGGAAGGTGTGGAAGCTAAGATGGACGGCATGGAATCTAAGATGGATGGCATGGAAGCTAAGATGGATTATTTAAAGAAAGGCATGGAAGATTTGCAGACAAATTTGAAAACATATTTGACAAAGTTTCTACAAGAAATGCTTACTAATGGCGAAAGGGTAGGAAAGGGAACTCATGATGGGAACAAAATAAATGTTAATCATGATTTCATAGACTCTAATGTTGGATCGAAGAACCACCATGTTCCAAAGATCGATACGAGTAATTTTTATGGCAAGGATCCCATAACATGGATACTACAGATGGAGCAATTTTTCGATCTCCATAATGTGAAAAACACACAAAAGGTACGCATTGCAACTTTATATTTGGAAGCAAATCAGTTTGTATGGTATCGATGGCTTTGCTATCATAAAAAAATTGTCACTTGGGCTATTTTTAGAGATGAAATGATAGCACATTATGAGGATACAAAAAGCAACACTTTTTTTAGCCAATTGATAAATCTCAAACAAAAGGGTTCAATGATGGAGCACATTGAGAACTTCCAAAAATTGAACATAAGGGTAAAAGATATTCCAGAGGAGCATAGGATTGATGTGTTCATAGGGACTTTAAAAGATAACATCCAACATGAGGTTCGCCTTTGGGAACCAGATTCATTGGAGAAGGCATTCAGGTTGGCAAGAAAAATGGAAAGCAAAATTATGGCAACAAGGAAGCCTACCACTCACAATCATAAAGATGGAAGTGTTACTGCCCCTAGCCATCCACAAACTACAAGGTTTACACCACAACAATTGGAAGAAAAAAAGAGCAAATGGGCTTTGTTACAGTTGTGATAGCAAATACACTAAAGGTCATAAGTGTGCAGAGAAGAAATTATTTTACATAGATTTTGAAGAGGAGGAAGAAAAGGAACAAGAAATGTCAAAAGAAGAAGATATACACCATGAACAAACCCTAGAAAAAGAAGAAATGAATCCGACCATATCGTTTAATGCATTGGTTGGAATTACCACTCCTCAAACTATTAAGATAGAAGGGCATATCAAGAAGAAAAAAGTAATAGTGTTGATTGATTCGGGAAGTAACCATAACTTCGTTCATTGTAAGATAGCCAAGGAATTGAATTGCTTCCTATATCCAGCACCAGAGTGTCAAGTGATGATTGCAAGTGGAGGAACCATAAATTGCTCAGGAAAGTGCCATAATATCAAGCTATCCATGGGAGAATATATATTGAATAGCCAAATGCTTTCCATTCCAATGGGTGGTGCTGATGTTGTACTAGGAGTCCAATGGATACAATCCTTGGGTGCAATAGATTTTAATTTTCTAGAAATTTTTATGAAATTCTCTTTAGAAGGAAAGGAAGTTGAATTAAGGGGTATCACAGGGAAACTAGGAAAGATAATAAGCTCTAACGGAATGACAAAGCTTCTAAAGAAAGAACAACTAGGCATAATTGCATGATTATGTTCACTAGAGGTTCCCACATTGAAATCAACCATTTGTCAAGATCTCCAAAAAGTCTTGGACAATCATTCCAAGGTATTTGAGACTCCCAGATGCTTCCCACCTATTCGTGATCATGATCATGCTATTAATTTGATTCCAGGAAGAGTTCCTCCAAACATTAGGCCTTACAAATATCCCTATGCCCAAAAGAGTGAAATTGAATGTATGGTTGCAGAAATGCTAGAGGCTGGTATAATTCAACCTAGTCAAAGTTCTTTCTCTGCTCCAGTAGTATTGGTTTACAAGAAGGATGGATCATGGTGTGTGTGTCCAAATTATAGGGAGCTCAACAAGCTCACTATTAAAGATAAATTTTTCATTCCTATCGTTGATGAATTATTGGATGAATTGCATGGATCAATTTACTTCACCAAGTTGGATCTTTCAGGATATCATCAAATCAAAATGAAGACTGAAGACATTCCAAAAACAACATTTAGAACTCATGAGGGTCATTATGAATTTTTGGTCATGCCTTTTGGCCTTACTAATGCACCTTCTACATTTTAGGGTTTGACGAATTCCATTTTCAAACCCTTCCTTAGAAAATTTGTGTTAGTATTTTTTGATTATATACTAATCTACAACAAGTCTTGGAAGGATACTGTCCAACATGTTGACATGGTGCTCAAACTATTGGAGGAGAAACAATTATATGCCAAAATATCCAAAGGTTTCTTTGGAGTACAAGAGGTGGAATATCTGGGTCATATTGTATCTCATGAAGGTGTTAAGGTAGACCCTAGCAAAATTAAAACCATTAAGGAATGGAAAATCCCCACATATATAAAGTATATACGAGGATTTCTCGGGTTGACAGGGTATTATCGCAAGTTTGTTAAGAATTATGGAAGGATAGTAGTGCCTCCAACAACATTATTGAAGAAAGATGCATTTTCATGGACTCTAGAAGCAACGAAGGCCTTTGAACATCTTAAAGAGGCAATGTGCCAAGCACCAGTCTTAGCTACACCGAACTTCACAAAAACCTTTATTGTGGAATGTGATGCCTTAGGAAATGGAATTGGTGCTGTTTTAATGCAAGAAGAAAGACCCATTTCTTTCGAAAGTCGTCCAATCAAAGGAAAGTATTTACACAAAGCTATTTATGAGAAGTAAATGTTGGCAATACTACATGCACTTAAGAAATGGAGACCCTACCTAATGGGAAGACACTTCAAGGTAAAAACAGATCATGATAGTCTTAAATACTTTTTAGAACAAAGATTATCTTCAGAAGAGTAGCAAAAATGGGTCACAAAGATGTTGGGTTATGACTTTGAAATCATCTACAAAAAATGGAAGCAAAATGTTGTGGCAGATGCACTCTCAAGAAAGGATGAGGATGTGGAAGCATTTCTTTGCGCCATTTCTATTATCCAACCAGATTGGATAAACGAAGCAAGGGATGAATGGAAGAATGATGAGGCAATGTGGGTACTCATTCAAAAGATACAACAAGATCCTAATACATCTGATACATTTAGCTGGAAAAATGATTCGTTATGGTACAAGGATCGGTTATACCTATGTAAGAATTCCCAACTCAAACAAAAGATTCTTAGGGAATTGCACACCTCTCCCTTAGGAGGGCACTCAAGATTTCTAAAAACCTACCACAGGGTTAAGAAGGATTTTTTTTGGGATGGCCTTAAATCAGATATTCAAAAGTTTGTGGCGGAATGTTTGGTTTGCCAACAAAATAAAGTTGAAACAATTAAGACCCCAGACTATTACAACCTTTATCCATTCCAAGCCAACGTTGGGAGGAGGTTTCAATGGATTTTATCACAGGTTTACCCAAGTCCGAAGGAAAGAGTGTTATCATGGTGGTAGTTGACAGAATTACCAAGTATTCACACTTTTGTGCATTATCTCATCCATTTAAAGCTTATTGTAAGTGACAAAGATCCCATTTTCACAGGAAATTTTTGGACAGAATTTTTTTCTTGTCTTGGTACTTAGTTAGCTCATAGCTCAGATTATCATCCTCAATCTGATGGGAAAAATGAGATAGTAAACAAATGTTTGGAAGGATATATTTGTTGCTTTGTATATGATAAACAGGCACAATGGGTCAAATGATTGCCTCTGGCTGAATGGTGGTATAACAGTTCCTTCCATATTGCAACAAAAATGACCCCATTTATGGCACTTTATGGATATCATCCACCATCCATCACATCATATTTAAGAGAAAATTCTAAGGTTCAAGCAGTGGAAGATCATATCGAGCATCAGTAACAAGTTCTCCAACTCTTAAAGGTTAACTTCACCTTGGCACCTAATAGAATGAAACAACAGGCAGATCAACATCGTAGTGAAAGAAGTTTTGATGTAGGTGATTGGGTATTCCTACGGCTACAACCATATAAAAAAATTTCCCTCAAGCAAGCTAAGAAGGATAATAAATTATCACCAAAGTATTATGGTCCGTACAAGGTGTTGTAAAAGATAGGTACTATGGCATACAAATTGGAGCTTCCTGCAGCTTCCCGAGTGCACCCAGTTTTACATGTTTCATGCTTAAAGAAGGTTATAGGTGACAAGCTCCCAGTTCAAACAATATTGCCAGAACTTGATGAGGAATGAAAAATCATATTGGAACCTGAAGCAGTCAAATAAACAAGAACTCGACAGCTACGAAATCGATCAATTTCAGAGTATCTCATCAAGTGGAAGAACTTACCTGTTGAAGGTTCCACATGGGATGATGACAATTTTATATAGAAGCATCCAGAACTACTCAAGCATTGAGGACAACACATTTTTGAAGGAGAGGGGCATGTTAGGTCCCTATAATACTAGTGATTCCCCCATTACCATTGTTGTTGTATCCCTTATTGTTATTGTTTTGCCTCTATGGTCCCCATATTGTTATTATTGTGCCTTATAGAATCCCTCTAGTGTTATTTTTGTGCCTTTATATTATTATTGTTAGGTCGGCTTGGTTATTGTGACCCCTTAGACTCCTATATATAGAAAGGAGGTTTTGTCATTTGAATCATTCAAGAATTTTTCATTTGTGTAATGTGAAGGAGGTTGCCCCCTCGAAGAGGCTTATTTCTAAGGCGTTGATCTATCTTTTCTATATTTTTGTGAGCTGGTTTCATAGCAAAACCAAATGAAAAGGAGGAATTCGACCCTCCAACATTGGACATAGGAATAGTAGACATGACTAAACTAGAACTCCCCCTCAATGTGAATGGATATGAGATGGTCACGAATGTGGAGGCACCCATGGATTGACTAAGTGGAGGGAAAGGAATCCCATGATTATTTTGTTATAATGAGGAGAACAAGCTATAAAAGGACGTAGTGTGGATAGGACCAGTGGTTATAGGGATAGATGTAGATGTGACATGTGGAAGACCATCAGTCACTACATGTGTGGAAACAATGGGTTCTGTCATGGAGGTAGTAATGTGATCCATGAAAAAATCAAGTAAAGGACTATGCAAATTTCCAGACAAGTCAACAAAACCACCTGATGAGATGGGTGCGGAGGTGTGGGGATGAGGTAGCAGACTATGGTCAACCACTTGATGAACAAATATTTCGGGCCTCTAAGTATCACCCAAAGTAACCCAAGACAAGGATGTACCAATGGTGGAGTTAAGTCTATGCCTACGGGGAGGTTGACTTGCCTCGTAGGGGAAAAGGATGTAAGTCTACAAGAGTGACACAAATGAAAATACACCATGGTGGTGACCAAAGGTGACTTAATCGTGAAAAAGGAAAAATCCTAAGGCCACTAGATATAATTAGAAAAACAACATGCACTAGAAAAATCCTAACGAAGGGATCCTCCCGCTGTTGGAGCCCGGTTAATCAATGATTGGGTCAATGGTGAGGAAATGGTTGGGATAGTTATAAAAATGACCTACTTAATAGATCTTATGCCTGGGACAAAGTGATTAACAATCAAATATCACCAGTAGATCACCCCCTAGGAGAACCGAGTTAGTTTGGATGAAATCTTCCCCAGTTACAACAAGGACATCCCCCATGCTGTCATCCATGATAGTTACCTAAGACTGGCCACTAAGTATACCACTAACAACAACACATCCTAGGGGAACAATCGTAATCTAGAACTACATGTAAGGGCAGGGTATTGATCCCAAAGCCTCCCTAGAGAGACCCCCCGAGTATGTGCAACTCCCAAATATAATAACCACCAAAACCAAACAAAATAGCAGGGTAGATCACCCTACGTTCCTGATGTAGTGTAGTGATTAACCCTTGCGTGAGAAGGGATTCCCAGACATGTGTCATTGAGAGTGGGTTTACACCGCCTATCACAATATGCTAGGTGTGTTTATTATCTTGGAAAAAGTTTAGTTTTCACTCCTATTCCAAGATCCTAGCTTATTTATGTGTGTTTACTACCAGAGAGGAAAATAAATATCAAGTTAATTTTAATTAATGCGTTACTTTTTAGGGTTGATTGTTAAGTCATAGGTAGTGATGGATGAAACTGTGTAATGTGAGGACTCATATCTTTAAGGAAACCATGCAAAACAATGAAAATGCAAGTTCTGGTTTCAATGAATTCTATCTGAGGAAAGGAGATAATATTTTATTTTCCAAATGCAGCCATGCACATAGTCCTTACTCTCTCTCATTGAACACTCAGATTTGTAAGAAAAATAAAAAACATATTGTAAATTTACAACAAAAGAAGCATAAGGAAACAAGTATATAAATATACTCAAAAGTGAAAACCCTGACTCTACAAGTAAGTATGCATTAAGATGTGAAAATAAATTCAACAAACAAGAAACTCATAAGCATACAAATTAATCTGGGCTTTTAAGACACTGATGCTAGAGAGGTATTTGGCCACCAATGTCACTAATAGGAATACATCCCAAGAGATAGGTTCAAACCCTAATCAAATTACCAAACTTACAAGATTGCATGCAAATTTGGAAAAGAAAACAATAATCACACTCAACGACTAAAGATCCAAAGATAGAATCTAATTGGGCTTATAGAGATAGAAAAACCTGAGAGAAATTGTGAGTGAAACCCCTCAAAATCTCCAAAAAGATGCCTTCAACACTCTATCTATGAAGAAACTCATAAACAAAGGGTCTATCAGTGCTCTATTATAGAGTAATTGCCAAAACAAAGGGCCTTCAATGCCTTGGTTACAACTATCAGCGAGAAAGAAAAGGGAAAAACTCACACTCAAAGCTGTTTAGTGTGTGGGTTTTGGATTTAAGGACTATTGTAAATGGAAAATGGACTATAAAAGCCCCTCATAAAGGCAATAACAAAAGTGATAAAAATGCTATCAATGAGATATTGCAAGTGGAGTCACCATTTTTGTTATGAGAAAATTTATCTTACTGTAATAAGCTACTTTTAAACTAGTAGACTTTGCCCAAAGTACACCCAAAAGGTATGTGCATAAAGTGAAACAATACAAATAGAAACACCCCAATCATGCACACAAGAATTGACAAAAGAATGTAACATAAGTTATCGGTTCGATCGTGAGATCCTTATCTGTGTTGATGCAGGTAGATTGAAAGAAGATATTCTAGAGATCTCAACTCCTACTCCTTTCCTAAAACCTACACACAAGAGAGAGAACAACCCACTACTTCTATGCAATCACAATATTAGTGCACAAAACTAAAGCCAACATGCAATATATAATGAAATTACACAATGGAAGTATGGGGAAGTTTCTTCACATTGCATTAATATCTATGGAGAATGTACATAGCTAAGGTTGTTACAACCTTCATTCGAGTGACTACACTCACTAGCATCAAGGCTTATGAATACAAGCTTATCACAAGATCACTCTTTAAAACATTCCCGAATAAGTTACCTCTTTCTCCTCTTATGCCTTATAGAGAGCTTAGCTTATATAGTTTTCTCTTGATATTGGCCACATTAAACCTAGACACATTCTTGAATGTATAATAGGTTATGATTAAACATGACCAAATCAATCATGACTTGATCAGACATGACCAATGCTTATCTACTATAACTTTCACATTGTTTCTCCATTTCTATGGAAGAAGGGCATTTTTAGGATACTGTTCCACTCATTACACTAGAAAAGGGCATTGATAGACTTAATGTTTCACACTTTACACTGCAGAACAACGTTGAAGCTTAAAAAACCACTTTCTTGGAAGTATGCACTAAACACAAATTGACCCTTTGACTTGGAAAGGGTTGTTCCTTTGTCTTAGACCCTAGGGGGTCATTTTTTGAGCTATAACAAGCACCCAAGTGTATATTCCCTTTATTTAAGCTATCCTCGATGAAAAATATGAAATTTATCTATTAAATAGAAAACCAAGACCATCTTTGAGCCCCATAAAACTATATTTGATCATATAAATTATAAAATTTGTGCTGATCAACTGCATGTCGTTTACAAAATCTTTTGGTCAAATAGAATTTTGTGTATGGGTCAAATGGGTCATGCCATAAGACCAAACTTAAAGAACATATTTTTGATCTTGCCCTTAGTGCCCCTATAAATGTATTGTTTACTAGCATAAATCCATATTTAATTATGGATCTACTAAGTGTCGAGAGGAATTAGATTTCTCATGATGCAAACATATTTTTGAGTACGAAACTTGAGGAAAGGCTTACACCTTGAGAGATTTGATTCCTCTCAATCCTTGGTAGATACTGTTATCACTCAGGTTGTCCTTAAGCTCCGGAAAAGGATACGGCCGAGGTAACCACAGACCAACTTTGGACTGCAGGTTCTAGCCAACCTGCAATCAGAGAGGGCTCTCTCTTTAAGATTTAGCTTTGTTGAAAAGGATTTTAGGCTAGGTCTTGAGTTCAGAGGGTTTTTGTTTTGTTTTTGGTGGGAAAATTGATGTTTTCAGATAGAGAGGCAAGGCATAGTCTGGAAGTTTCAAACCATTGGGCGTGGAGTCGAGGAGGAGAACTGCTGGTGTATTTCTTCGGCCACAAGAGAGGGAAAGTGGAGCAAGATAGCTGAGCATGAAACAATATTTCAGGTTTAAATGATGGAAAGAATGCTAAGTAATGAGAGGCAGTTAAGAATCTCTCAATCAGCTTAACAGAGGAGGTAACAGAGCGCTACCTAGGGGCAGTAAAGAATCCCTAGATAATTGGCAAACACAGGTGAATCGGGGTAAACATGAGCCAGAAGGAATTCATATTCATAACCAATTCATTCAGAGGAAAACATAAAGAAATAGCAGAAATTGAGCATAGAGAGTATTTAAACTAATTCTAGGCTATTCTTTCTTTCTGCTATTTAGATAGTGGGAAACAATAAAACAGAGGTAAGATGCACTTATTGCTTCAGGATGCAGCACAAGAATTCCATCTTCATATCTCCAAAAACATTCATTTACAACAGTCATTTTGCTCTCCAAGCTTTCAACAATCTTTGATTATAGAAAATCTCAGATATACAATGCGAGTATCTGGTGAAAATTCTCAATCAACCAACCCTTGAAACAATGTAGAGGGCGGTATATATAGGGAAAAACTATCTACAGAGTTCCTTTATTATATCTTGACCTAATAAGGTCTGAAAGAAAGATGATTACTTAACCTAATCTTATCCAAAAATAAATGCAAAAAATATCTCGGGCTGCGCTCAAGGCCGCCGTATCAAAACTGAGTAAATGATGTTGTCCTTGGTGGCTTGCTGCAATGTTTTCTGAAATAAATGTGTATGGGTTTCTGCATCTCTGCTGTCTGTCTGCATTTAAAGCTTTAACTCTGATTTGAGGGCAAGGACGGGCTTACGCCTCTTGATTTGACTTTCTGGGGGGGCTCATCAATGTTCAGGTGCTTCGAGCCCCTAAAAAATCTTGACTGATACTCTTTGGATCTTCTTATTCCTCTGATACTCTTTGGCAATAAACCGATGCTGTTCTAACGTGCTGTGGGTCTTAATCACAAATTAATGGCCGCTGTTCGACCTCTGTTTCCTTCAAAACTGTTTTCTGCTCCTTCCAGCAAGCTTCGCGAAGAAAAATGGTTCATTCGGCGCCTTTCGGGCTTCCTGGGGGCTGCAAAATGAAAAGATTCCCTGAAGATTCCCCATTCAGGCCCAAAAAATCTAGCGATAAGCGATTTGCGCCTAGCACAAATCGTTCATCAAAAACTGCCTCAGAAACTGATTCCGGGGTTCCGAAGTGCGATTTTTGCTCCTTCGCGCCAAAAAGTGCTGATGACGTCAGCGGATGTGACTTTGTACGGCGGGTGACGTCAGCAATGATGTCAGCATGATGACATCATCATGTACGGACGATGACGTGGCATGTACAGTGGCAGGGTATGGTGGCAGGAGGCCACGTGGCAGGTGACTCGACAGGGGGCCATGTAGGCGGACGATGTGTCGTGGTGACTGGGCAGGGGGTGACGCAGGCGGGTGACGTCACAAGGGAAATGGCGGTAAGCAGTTTTGGGTGCACCGCCTTAGCGCCTGGGTGGTATTGGGGGAAGGGGCTCCGCCACACCCCAACGCTTGACGCGTGGCGGGAGTACGGCGGGTAATACCGCCCATCTCCCGGACGCTAAGCTTCGGGCGGTTCGGGGATGGGAGGGCCCGTCGGCCGTGGATCTGCGGGGCGGATGATCCAACGGCTGGCGGCGATGGCGAGTCGGCGGGGGTATATGGGCGGGGAATATGCACAGAATATTCCAAATTTAATAATGCGCGCAGGGGTTTAGACTTAGGGAAAGGGGTTTTATGGGTTTTAAAATGAGCGCAGTTAATGTATTTGCAGTTGGGGTTTAGGAAAAAGGGGTAGAACCTGGTTTTTTTCGTGTGGGTTTAAAGATTTATGCACAAAACTTTGGTTTAGGGGCGGAAAGAGGGTTTTTGAGGGTTTTAGGGCTAGGGAAGAGGTTATTAATCTGGCCAGGTGTCAGATTAATCCCTGCTTGGACACGGATGGGCTAAAAGCAGCCCCAGATGGACTGTTTTTTCCTGGACTTATAAAGAATATAGCTATATTGCCAGGGGGGGATATTTACATAGGGGAATTTTATATACAAAGTTTTAGTAGGGGAAAGGGGAAAACTGATAGGGAGTTATACAATACTGTTAGTAGTTAATATGAAGGTGATCAGCAAGCGCTAAGGTCAGGGACCTTAGGCTATTTTGGGGAAAAGAGTTTTGAAAAAATAAAATCCTTGAGTGAAGCAGATCTTCACCAAGGCAACTGCTATGGATGATGATGAAACTAAGAGGAATCAAGCAGATCTTGACCTCTTTGGGAAGTTAGTAAGTGAATTGGGGAATTTAGAAGAAGGGGGAGTTAGTTATGTCCACCTTTGAGCTCCTTTGCATGAAAACTGCCTGCACTGTGATCTGTAAAGATAAAGCACTTTGTAACACACAAATTTGATCATAAATTATCATTCTACAACCACACAACTACCTACCCAGCCTACTCTCCTAACATTTTTTCTTCTTTTGAATTGGGTGCACTTAGACTTGCAAACCTAGATTTACAATTTTTCTTTTGAATGATTCCTACCTAGCTCTACACTTATTTCTGCCAGGGCCCAGATTAAACAGTTGGGTCCCTTTGATTCTCTACCTATCTACAAATCTGCCAAGATTAAACTATTTGGACAGATATCATTCTCTATATTCTAAAACAGGAAATTGAAACCTAGGGAGACCAAGATTAAACTGTTTGGACCTCCCTTAAATGAAAACTCTTCAAAACTGGAACAGCTTATCAAAAATTGGAATCAGAAGTGGCATTTGGACTAGCAGACTTCATGGCTTTCTTCTTTGGTCTCTTATGGAAATATGGAACACTGCAGCTTGCAAAGTATGACATATTTGGCATGTAAAAATGTCAATCATGAAAGATGAACACCTGCTGCAGCTGGAGGCTAACAGATACAAAGTTAAAGATGGATACGTGTTAGTTCTAAATAATATTACTTATATTTATATAAATTTCATGTATCTATATATATAAATTTTCTTATTTTTCTATAAAGTTACATATATGTGGGGGAGGTAGGAGTGAGAGGGGTTATATATCACCTCCATGAAGAAACTGATATCTAATATGCTCGGGGCTCATGGAGCACTACAAATAACCAAGAAGAATTCTTGGCCTTGTGGAAAGGGCTAGAAATGGCTATATTAAGGAAAATATAACATTTGACACTATTCAGAGACTATGATAGTCATCCAACATGTGAATAAACTAAAAGAGACCTCCAATAATGATCAATTTCCAATTCTACATAGGATTAAAAAGTAAATTGGAAAATTTGAAACCATTAAGTTCTATCATGTTAAAATGCATCTAAATGCCAAAGAGTACGCCTTATCTAACAAAGGAATTTCCTTAGATCAAGGGACATTAATATAGGATAATGGAAATTATATTTTCAAACCTTTTCCATGACACTGACAATACGTACACGGTGAAATTAATGTTCTAAGAATGAGTAAGGGAATAATGGGATATTGAGAATCCCTCCATTTACATGCCAAAATTTTCCCTTAGACGACGATACTTTCAAAACACGTATAAGAAGAACAACATATCTTCTTAAATGATGGTACCAAGATCCCATCATACACATACCTGAGGAAGGAGTACAACTCTGAGGTCGGGGACAATTGGTGGTCAACAACCAACATTAGTAATTGTACAAGGGAGATGTGGATGGAACTTGCCTCCATTTTCAAGTTGAAATTGGCTAACTCGATAACCAACACAGTAATGGAGACGGTAAGAAATTCCAGAAGAAAAGATTTCAGGATGGGGATTGTTGGACAATGGCATTAATGTAGATGATCAATATATTAATGGCTGAGAGTTACCACCTTTGATTGAATCTCTCCCTTCCTTCCTTTTATTCGAGAGATCGTTTGTGCCAAGAAAGAACATACCTTATTTTCTTTCATTAAGGAAGGTGGTTTTTTAGAATGCATTCAGATTAGATCGTTGAGCCCTTGGGCTTGTTGGTTGAGCATTAATTCCTCCCATTCCTTGATTCGACCACCTTCCCTTCAACATGGAACTGTTCCAACAATTGCAACAAAAATAACAATCATAATTAATCTTTTTGTAATGGGAAAAGTCCTACTCACCATCTCTTTCCTTTTTTTCCCTCACTTCTTTTGAAACTCCCATTCCCTAAGCCGAGATTTACACTCAAAATCCCAACCGAATAAGCACTCGCAGAATGAGAACCTGCTCAAGCATAAGCCATCCCTAATCTGGCTGCATCGTTCTATTATACAGACTTTCCTCCTTGTCCCTATCTCCATGTGTTGTTTTCTTATGCATTGGGGTATTTCTCGGAGGCTACCAAGGCTCAAGGAATAATCAAAGGCTTGTCTCTTCCCGATGGTTTAGAGATGGTAAAAAATAATTATGTGAAAATCTCTTTCTTATCAATCTAGGTTGACCAAGAGTCAATGGAGAATGAAATGATATGTGTGGAGCTCTTTTATGCTGCTTCAGGTATAGTTGTGAGTCAACATAAAACAATTTTTTTGCTTGGCTGGATTGGATGAACTTCAGAATGGATTCCATCTGTGTGGAATTACGTTTGGCTAGGTGTGAGTGTGCACTATCTTTCCATTTGGAATAGGTTTGTGAACTAGGGATATGTGGGAGTGGTGTCTTTATAAGCTTCAAACCAAGCTTCACTATTGGTAATTAAAGGGTCTCCCTTTTGTAGGTAAGTTTACCATTCCCCACACATTTTCTATGTATCCCAAAGGTTTATTTCTCTTAACTATATCTTAAATCTATATTGCTTAGCATTCTTTCTTTCCTGTCCCCTCTTGTACCAGCTAATTTCTCTTCTCCTTAAAATGGGAAGCAAGACTTGAGGGGAGCAGCTATCACAAGCAACATAACTCATAAGACATGTTGAGTCCTTCTTGTTGGGGTAGTGCTTAGACTTTGGATAAGTCATCCCACTAGTAAAAGTTTTGGTTGAAAGGTAAAATAGAAAATGAAAGGGGCGTCATAGAATATGGTTGTGCAAGAGAATGCCAACATAGAAAGCCAATTTGACTACATAACGACCATCATGGAACACATTTTATCTCTGTTAAATCGTCAAGGGGAAAATTTTTGATATTGAGAATCAGGATCGAATGCTTCTCGCCAATCAACAAATTGGTTTTCTCCAAATCAAGATAGAAAGGTTGTAGGAAAAGATGGAATTGTTGGATATTTGTCTATAAATCCTTGAAGCTTAGTCAAAAGGGGATCAAAGGATGTCAAGGAAGGCTTGGAAAATCAGGAAGAAGTGGGATCTCATCAGTCTACTGTTCCTGACTAGCTGGAGTGCGAGAATGAGGCAGTTGTTGAAGACAATGCCGAAGAAGGGTCATCACCTGTAGGCTAGTTTATTTTGTTCTCTTTTGCATTATGTACTACAAGTGTATTCTAGTTCTAGGAGTTTTTTGGAAGATTTTTCAGGTGTAAACAATTAAAAAAAAAATTAGGTAGGAAGCATAGCAGAAATAAAGGTATTTTTTAGACTGGTATAAAACAAAAATTAAAAGAATCAATTGGATATGTAAAAGGATCTGTCCTTGTAACTAGTTTGATATAAAAACAAATCCTAACCATTTTGTTGAAAAAAAGGGTTACATATATGTATATGTTTATGGAATTTTTCTTATACATACATGATTGAAACATACATGTGAACTGCATAAACTAATCTTCATCCACATGTCAAACTTTACTTCGCTTGACTATTCTACGAGGGGAGACCTTCCTTTTGGGATTCTTTGGCATTCCCAAACCTCACCCTCAGCCTATGTGGGGAAATTTCATTAAGATCTTGACAACGAAAGCTTTCATGTGTGATGAAAAACTTGTAGAGAAATGGCATAATCAACAACCTTTTTATCAGCCTAGGACATTGTCCTTGTATTATGGATTTGAGTTGACTTATGTCTACATGCAAAACAACGTGGCTTCTAGGCTTGTAGGTTTGCGACATAGGCACTTGTAACTAAGCAATGGTTAGTAGATAGGTTTTGGGCATGCAAGGATACAAATATCGAGAGTTCGACGACCACATTGGAGTTGGATTATTTAGGAGTTGGTGGCATTAGTTTTCCTTCTGCATGCACAACCTCGTCGGTCTAGGTTCAGTGGATTGACATTTTAGGGTATTTTTCTACTCTTCTTGCTTAGTAATTTCATTCTCTGGTTATGTCTCTCACTGGTGGATGCTTGTTTGCTTTGTTTTGAGTTTAATTGGGTCGAGTTGTGGCCTGAATTAAGGTGTCCCTTGGAAAGCACTAGTCCCTACCATGAATCTATCATCTGTCATTCCTTTTCATTTATCCTCCTCTATCAGTTGGCCATGTCAACCCTTGTTTCCAATAATCCCTTCTTTTATGCTTCTTTTTGGCTTCCTCAACCTTATACCTTTGAGTCTTGGGCTATTATGGTCAAGCTAGCTTGCCTCGATATCTCTCTTTTGGTGCATTATGCCCCACCAATGAATGCATGACCACCAAGGGGCTGGGGGAAAGGCCCTCAGGGTAGGCCACATGCCCTGCCTCATGCCCAAGAAACTGCAACCATCTTCCATTCTGCCACCCCCCTGAAAATCACCAAGAAATTCGTTAACTCGAAGCCCTCACCACAAACAACTGATGAGCTTATTCAAATTCTGAAATCAAATAGGAGGTAGCTAATTGGGTTCTTGACCCTAACCATACCAGGGGTAGACAAATCCAATACCTGAACTCCATCACTCTCCATTAGTAGATGAAAACTCTTTTGGGCAATGTTTTGAAGGAGAAGCATGAAGACTGCAATGATATCATCTCTTCTTTGAACATAATCAAGTGGGTGCAATGATATCAATGCTCCTATCTTTCTATTTTGGATGCCTCACTAGCTCAACTTGAAAGTCATCTTCAGTGTCACCTAAAACCTCCTACTCCATATGGTACAAGTACTCAGGACCCAACTCCACTTACCTCTTTAGACACTTGATGACAGGATATGCCTTCTAGCAGCTATTTTATTTCTTTATGTAGTCTAGTATATGTTAGTTCTTAGTAGTTTATAAGTATCAATTGTTTTTATTTTGTATTACTTGTACTCCAGTTAACAACCAATAGATTCAATTTCCTTAGAGGCAAATTGAGACAGAGTATTGAATGAATATAAATCATTACTATTTAAATTTATTTTAATGTCATATGCATGTTATGTTTTTACTTAAGAAAATGATGTTTTTATATTTATTTATAAAACCAAAATTAAAATATAAAAAAGTGAATTGAGTCCATTTTATATTTTTATTGTTATTTTCCCCAAGGAAAAATCGTAATTTCCATTAATAAATTAGTGAAAGTTACATACTGTAGATGTTATAAATCATATTGAAAATAAGTGATTGTTGATCACTCAACAAACACAAAAAAATATATTATACAAAGCAATTTGATAAAACCAACCATTGGTTGGCGCCCCATAAGCAAAGCTAAAAAAATAAAAAACACCAAATTACCCTTTTCTACCCTTCTTTTTCTCCACTTTTCGCCAACCTTCAGAGTTGGGAGTGGAAGTTACAATAACCATCTGATTCCCTTCCCCATTTACATAGTTTTCTTTATTAGAATCATAATTCTCTGATACATGAATTCTTTTAGTGCCACTCACCTCTCTTTCAGATATAGTCTTCTTATTCTGCTGTTGGTACACTATAGTCATTGTTGCATTGGATGACATTGGGATCATTGATCCTATCTGCTCAACCCCTCACTGTACAATGACTTCCTAGGAATTCCGATCAATAATATTTATAGTGTTCTCTGGATTTTCCTCCTCCTCTGCTTCAATATTGTGTGGAAATAAGAACTACTTGCCCTTTGGCTTTGGGTCTTGTCTCTTTTTTCTTTTGGGCTCTTTCTTTTCCTGAGGACACAAATTTTGCAAATGTCTAGTCTGTAGAAAAATACAACATCTGAATGCCGTATTTTCAAAATATAACAATTGGGACCACTGAATATTATTATGAATCAATATAATATGATCGGGAAAACCTTTACTAAGGTCTACCTCTATGCATATCCTAGAAAAAGTAAAAATTCCTTTTGTTACTCTGTTTGCATCCACCTTTAAGAACTTACCCAGTGAGTTTTTGATTCCTTCTAAAACATTATGATGCCAGAAATGAAATGGGAGGTTATTCAACTTGACCCACATTGGCATTTTGGATACCACCATGGTATTATCGTCAAATTCCATAAATCTTGGAATCATAAAAAGACCTGCACTACCCCAGAACCATGGACCCTCCTTTAAGGCATAATCCAAATCTTTAGTTGTATCAAATTTTACAACAAAAAATCCCCTGGAACATAAATGAATATCATGGTTTTCAGTTAGATGGAAAAGATCCACTAATGAAGGGCCTCTGGCTTGGGCGAGAAACTGCTAAATCTGTATATAATTTCTTTAGAATGGAATTCAGAGTAAAGATCGTTGACCTTTGGCAAATTTACTGTCAAAATTGACACCTGGTTCATCTGATCCACAATATAGGGTCCATACATATTAGGTATATGATTAGAATTTTTAGATGGATCAACCCTTCCTTTTACTGTTTCCTTGAAAGAAATTGGACCTTTAATGTTGCTAGGTCTAGGACATCCTCCACGTAATCTTATGTTTAGTATGATAGTTGAATCACGCTTAATGCCATAGTCTTGCATCCCGATGTCCTCTTGCATTGATTTCCCTGCATAAATCAAACTTTGAAGCTTTTCTAAAATACCCAACTTTTCTTAAATCTTCATCTTGAGATCTTGTACCCAGTCCCCATCCTAGACCCACATGGTTACAAATTTCCCAGTAAGGGTTTTAATAAAATTTTGTAAACATGCTCTCAGTGCCTGATCTGGATTTCTGCAATCGAGATCCTTCATATATGTTAAGGTATCCTTCATCATGAGAAGTTGGGAATGGATTTGTTTAAATTCCCCCAGATCTATTGAAAAAACCATCTTTCTAAACAGATCCACTGGAAAAACAAGCTCTTTCTTGTAGCTGAAGGTTTGATTCAAAGAATGCCTCCATAGATACACATAAGGCAAGTTCTTTCACTTCCATTTGGACCCCATTTGATTCCAAACCAGAGGCAAAGAATTGTGCGAGCTCTCTAATTGCAAAGTGAACCTACTAGAAAGGTCAAAGCAAAAATTACAACAAAAAATCACCTCAAAACAACTAGATCATACACAAAGAAGCAATGATAGCCATTGATCCATTCTTGCAAGGGCATGATATGGCATAATGTTGATAAAAATGATGCGGGACGCCCATCTATCCTGGTTGGATCTTTGCTACATAAAACTACCGAGTCTAAGAGGCACCATTCCGAAAAACGCAGAGCCAAAATTGTAGAAAAATAATCCTTAAGGTATTTTTCATGTTTTCGACGATATTCTTCTAGATCCAAAAGCAAAGGGTTTAGTTTGACATCCCAAAACTGATGAGCAGGGATTATGCTCCAAACAGGGAAATAACGCCAATTTACTCGTCGCATACAAAGATCTTGACATGGAAAGTTTCCTACATGAACCCCTGGGGCAAATTCGTGCTCTGCGGTTACGCTCCAGGAAATCCTGCAGACACTAACAAAAACCCTATTCGAACTCATTTTCGCCAAGAAATAACTTGAGCTTAAACAATAGTCCCTCGATGTAGGTTCATTTTTATTATTTTTTAATTGAACTGACAATATGTTTTATTATTATTATTATTTTATCTAATGTTTCATCTTATGGACACTATAACATATCTCCTCTATTGACCCGACATTTAAATGTTTACACTAATTTATGGACACTACAACATCTATCCCATATTGGCCTGACATTTAAATGTTTACTCTCATTTACGAACACTAGGACATCTCCCCCATGCTAGGTTGTAGAGTGCTTCTCAACACAATTTTAATGGCAACTTATTCACGCTTGATTTAGGAACCCATATAGCTTTGACTAAGCCATGAAAATGTATAATTAAATCATGGTTTTATTGTAAGTGAAGAACAAGTGAATGCTTGTATCGTGATATATCTATGCTAAGTTTATGGGTTATGTCTTTGCATGCTTCTTATATAAGCAATGGTTTGTATTGAAAGGAAAATCAAGATAATCTTTGAGCCCCATAAATCCTTTTTAATCATATAAATTATAAAAGTTGTGCTTTTCAATGCCATAACATTTACAAAATCTTTTGCAGCGCCAAGAGGCGCTCTCCAGCCTAATATGGAAGACATGTTGTAATGTTCTGTCTTTTTAAACATTTTGACTCAGTGAAATTACATAAAAATTAACATAAAAATAAAAAATAAATATTAATTTTAATTATTATTAATACATTCTGACTTGGTGAAATTACACAGAAATAAAATATTAAATTAAATAAAAAAATAAATAAAAAAATAAAACTAATAATATAATTATAATTATAATTAATCTGTTAAGGATAACTCAATTGGCAATGGTTGTGGAAATGAAGTCTCACCAAACCAGAAGTCTTGGGTTCAAATCTTATGCTATCCCCCGATCAAGGTGAGAAGTTGGACATGATAATGATGTAGTCCTACCAAGCTTACAAAAATAATAAAGATAATTATAATTAACAATTAAATCAGCCTAGATCCATCTTAACTCTTGATCTACCAAGCATCGAAAGGGATCAAATCTCTTGAGGTGCAAACCTATTTTAGAGTGTAAAGAGATTTGATCCCTCTAAGTTCTTGGTAGATCTGTAGTGAAGATGGATATAGGTTGGTTCTAATAGAATTTCGTGCATAGGTCAAATGGATCATGCCATAAAGACAAAACTTAAAGAATATATTTTTGATTTTTCCCTTAACAACCCTCTAAATGTATTGTTTTCCAGTATAGGTTCATCTTTAACTCTAGATCTACTAAGAACTCAGGGAAATCAAATCTCTCGAGATGCAAACATCCTTTTTAGTAAGAAACTTGAGGAAAGCCTAACACCTTGAGTGATTTGATTCCTCTCAACCCTTGGTAGAGGTATAGTTAAATATGGATCTATGTTGGTTCTAAAGAATATTATTTATATTCATATAAATTTCACATCTCTGTATATATAAATATTCTTATTTTTCCATAAAGTCTCTCTCTATCTCTCTTTCACACACACACACCAACACACACACACACACACACACACATATTTTAATTTAATTTTTCATTGGGGTATGAATAGCAATATATATATATATATATATATTACTTAGAAAACAATTATTTTTAAATATTGAATTTGAATTTGAACATGCTTATCAACAAAATTTAAATATAAAGTTATGAAACATAAGGGTTACGATTATATATATATATATATATATATATATATATATATATATATATATATATATATATATTACTTAGAAAATAATTATTTTAAATATTGAATTTGAATTTGAATATGCTTATCAAAAAAATTTAAATATAAAAGTTCTGAAACATAAGGGTTATGATTATGAATCATTAATTTAATTTATATGGTTAAATGGATCTTATTTCATAGCTGCTATTTATATTATGTAATATTTCACATTTTTATTTATTAAATAATTATATTTTTAATTACATGTTTATTATTATTATTATTATTTTTTAAGTTTCATATGTTTATTAATTGTATGTTTTGAAGTATCATGGTTAGGAACATATATCATTATTATTTAAATCTATTTTAATGTGATATTGATATTATGATTTTTCTTGAGAACAAAATTGTATATATATATATATATATATATATAGATATAGGAAGGTTTGTATTAAAAGGGAGATCTGGGATCTAACCCTTAACTATTACATTTCTCTTGTGTTGCAAATATCCCTCGTGGGTTTGAGAATGAGCATGGTGTCTCGATTCAAACTCTTAAGGGGGAACATCATAATACAATTTTTTTTTTGTCAGCAAATTTTTTTCCAAAATACTCCCAAAATCCAAATACATTTATATTCCATTTCTCATTGTTTGTCGATTTGATTTTTGTATAAATGGCAAGAAATTTGCTATTGCTAATGAATTCAAACTTAAAACAAGAGACACACATTTCTTCTACTATTCTGTGGAAAGGAAAACACATGATAGAAACATATGCAATAATGTACAACCATCAAAACATAAGGAACACAATGATTTTACATGAAAACCTAACTAGGAAAACCCCCTCTGTTGCTTTGCATTAATTCAAATGAGAATATGGATCAGTTACAATGAATGCTTCATACATGAAGCACACCCTGCATTACAATTCTGATCTCCTCCTAATTGACATGCTTTGACCAACACTTAGCCAAAATAGGCTTTTTCTTTCCTCCTATTTCCTTGCGCAATCCTTGAAGAAAATAACCCCTAAAAAATAAGAGAATTCCCTATTTCCTTGTGCAAATCATGAAGGAATTGATCACCTGCTCCAATGCAAAACCTGTACACTCAACTAGTATACAATAATAAACACATTGATTCCTTTTTCCTCCACTCAACTAGATAATTCAAATTCCATGCATGACTGGGACTATTTTTAGTAAATTGATTAGTTAACTAAGAAATCAGTGAGTTAACAACAATTACAACTACTCAACTAAAATCATACTGACTCTACTAATGACTAGAGCTCAGATAACTGAGTTTAACTAACAATAACTCCACTAGATTGCTAGATCTTAGTAATCAACCCATGCACAACTCTACTTCTAACCTACAAACTCAAATTTACTGATTTAACTTGGATACAAAGCCATGTCACTCTAGCTAACTACAATCCAAGTCATCCTGCTGACGTGGAAATTCAATTTCTCCATTTGACTAAGGCACAAGTCAAATTAAGACTCTTATTGCTACGATTTCAACACTCCCTCTTAGTAAGAAAAGGGTTTTGCACAACCCCAATATTGCTCTTGTAGGAATGTACTATAACATAACTCCCTCTTACTGTTGTTGTTGCTACTGTAACAACTGCAATTAAGAAGCATCCAAAATAATGAATCAATTGAGTCTTTGAGCTGCAACTTTCTCCTAAGTCTCTAACTACTACTAGCCTGCAACTGTCGCTCAAGATTTGACTGCATCAACTGACACCACTCCTTCTGCTACTGAATGTTGTGGGCCCATGTAGAAAGGGTAATGATCCATGAGAATAGTATACTGCAACTGTTGCTACTCTCCTATGTACCTTTCCCAAATCTTTGCAACTTTGGGGCTAAGGCTCTACATCGCCCCACCTCACTCCTAGATGTATAGCTACATGCATGGCGAAATCTACCTCTATCTTATGGATATTTTAACTCAAACACTAATTTGTTTTACTTGTCTAGTAGAAATATGCTTCAGATATGCCTTTCCTCTATTGAACATCACATCATATCCTCTGTCTTCAAGCACAAGTACAAAAACTAAATTTTTCTTTAGACCGGCACATACATTACATTATTTAGGTGAAGATGGGATCCCAAATCCCTCTTAAAGGTGATAGTGCCAACCCCTTTGGTACTATACCTTCCATCGTCTCCAAGCTCTATGTGTAATTGTAGGTCCTTCTCCTCTAAGCTGTTGAAGAACTCCTTATTTCTTGTCATGTGATATGAAGCACCAGGGCCCAGGTACCACTCACTCCCTTGTACTGTGCCTTCCATGAAAGTAATGAGGGTGAAATACAACTCAAGGACATGACACGTGAGAGCATCTCCGCCCACTCCTTCTGCAACCTCCTTACTGGATTTCTTGTGTGGACACTTGATTGTATAATGTCCATACGCATGGCAGTGAAAGCATTTAAGTTTACTGAGGTCTTTCTTCTTGCCATGGTTCTGGATGGATTATTCCTCACCTTGGGCCTTCTTTCTTTTAACATTTTTTCCATTTCCAACTAGAGAAAAGTATTCTTCCTCATCATATCTGGATGTGACACCATCTCTAGTGTTTCTTCTAACCTCCTCCTTCACTAAATTAGGCCAAAGTCTCTCCCGATTCAGAAGCTTGTCTCTTCCATTAACTGAATCCTGATAGCTATTCCAAGACTTCAGAAGACCAAGGAGTACTAATCTCACAAGCTTAGATGGTAGCATAATCTCTCCTACTCCTCCAAGTTCATCTTTGACATGAGTGAATCTGGATAGGTACTTAACAATGGTTTCATTTTTTTGCATTCGAATATTCCCAAGCTTATATTTCAATGCCAATTTCCTAGTATCACTGTTGCTTTCAAATAAATCTATGAGGGTTTTCCACATTGCATAAGCAGTCTGCTTTCCATGCAAACTCGAGACCACATGATCTCTGACACCTTCCAGGACAATCCTCCTAGATTTTGTAGTATATTTCTTCCACTGTGCTAGTTGTTATGCATCTGATGCTATTTTTTTGGAATATCAGTTTTTTTGTACTCCAATACTCCATTTTCATCCAACACAACTTCCATTTTGTCTTTCCAAGCTATGAAATTTCAAGTGGCCTCCAATGCATACTCAATCCATAGAAAGACATTTTTTCTAGAAGAGAATCTGCACCAAAAATTTACAAATTGAAATTTATCTGAGAGAATATCTAGAACAAGGTTTCTATGTAGTCTTCAATAACTCTAATACCATGTATAAATTGAAAGAAATTTTCTACTGCTAATGAATTCGAACTGAAAACAAGAGACACAAATTTATTCTACTATTTTTCGGAAAGGAAAACACACAATATAAACACATGCAATAACATGCAACCATCAAAACACAAGGAACACAATGATTTTATAAAGGAACCCAACTAGGAAAACCCCTTCGCTACTTTGCATTAATTTAGATGAGAATCTAGATCAATTACAATGACTACTTCACAGATGAAGCATACCTTGCACTGCGATTTTGCTCCTGCTCGCTGACCTGCTCTGATTAATACTTAGCCGAAATAGGCCTATATTTTCCTCCTTTGAGAAATCTTTGGGGTAATTATCCCCTAAAAAATAGGATAATTCCCTATTTCGTTGTGCAAATATTGAAGGAATTGATCACACCTGCTCCAATGCAAAACTGCACACTCAACTAGTATACAATAATAAATACATTGCCTTTTTCCTCCATTAAACTAGGAAATTCGAATTCCATAAATGAATGGGACTATTTTTAGTAAATTGATCAGTTAACTGAGAGATCAGTGAGTTAACAAAAATTACAACTACTTAATTGAACCCATAATGACTCTATTATTGACTAGAGCTTAAATAATCGAGTTTAACTAACAATAACTCCACTAGTTTTCTAGATCTTAGAAATCAACCCATGTACAAATCTACTTCTAACCTACAAAATCGAATTTACAGTTTTAACTAGGAGACAAAGCCATGTCACTCTAGTTGACTAAATAAAACCTTTCCTTCCTACAATTTCAACAACTTTGACTGACTTCTTGTTTTCTTTGGTGAGATATTTTTGGCCTTTTTCCCAATTTGGTTCCAACCCGTATTTTCTGCTAAATCCAAGGTGTCATCATTCTATGAATGTTCTTTGATGTTTTAGTCTCATTTAGTTGGTTCTTCCTCATCTCCCTGATAAACCTAAGAAATTTCTTTCCATCCTTATTTCCTGAGGCTTCAGATGGAGATACAACATTCATGTGGATTTGCTGAAAGTGGGCTTCCTCTTTCGTTGATTCTAAAGGATCCTCTTTGACATTCACTTCTTCTTGGTTGATTTTCGTTTCTTCCAGATAATCCTCTTTGGCAAGAGCTTCTTCCTAGTTGTGTTTTACTTATTCCTTATCATCGATCATTTTTTCCTTGCATATCGTATAATGTTGATTGTGAGCTCCTTCCCACCATTTGGGCCTTTGACTACTTTTCTAAACTCTATTGTTTTGCAACCGCTTAGAGCAATTTTGATAACGTGACCTATTTCATAACACGCTCAACATAGAAATGAAACATTTTCAAAATCAAGTTGCTGAACCCATTCATATTTTAGACCCGTTAAATTTATCTCGATATGAAAACCCTTATTAAAATCCATCTCCATGCATATTTGAGCATAACTTGTCTTAAAAAAAATAGTTTTTGAACTACATCAATAAAATTTTCCTGTTACACTTCCAATAGAGGCTAATGCTGGAACATTCCAAAGATGCATCAAAATGTTCAAGAGCCTTACCAATATTGGACTTGTGGAGATCAAAGTCATAACCGGATCAATAGTGGGAGTCCAAGGCTACATGAAGAGATCAAGCCCGAGAGTCAAGGCCCATAATCACAAATAATCTTCTTATCCTTAAGATTATCAAAGACAACAACAAAAAAACCCCGAGCTAGAGGATAAATATTCATATCATTAGACAATAGAGGTTTTCAATAATCAGAATCCCACTTGTGGAGATCAGTCAATTGTGGCCAAAACCCATTAAATTTACAAACCAAACCTTGATTAAAAAAAAAAAATCACAGCTAAAGGCTTCCTCCTCTAAGGGAACATTAAAGGCAAGATCTTCTTGAACTATTGGAAAAAGTAGATTTGGATTTCAACATGACACTAAAAGAAGCTTTGGCTTGATCAACATGAGAAGAAGAAATTGCAGAACCAACTTCCATTCATGTAGGGGAAATTGTCTTCTCCATTATAGCACAAATGTTTGCCATTATTTTGAGGTTGTGAGGGCCACACAACGAATGTTTGAGGGAGATCCGTGCAACAAAGGAGGGATGGCAGGATAGGGCAAAACCCTAACTGACACATGGGTCTACAAAGCGATTAAGTGAGATAATAATTTTTTAATTTGATTCACATACATTTTTTGTATATTCATTAATAAAAAAAATATTACAATATAACAAAGCTAATATAATCTATTTATTATTTTTATTATTTTTTACTTATTATTATTATTTTTCATTGAACTGACATTGTGTTTTATTTTATTATCATTTTATGGACACTATAACATCTCTCCCATATTTATTGGACATTTAAATTTTTACACTCATTTATGGACACTACAACAACCCCCCCATATCGACCCAACATTTAAATGTTTACACTTATTTACAAACACTACAACATCTCTCCATACTAAGTTGTAGAGTTCCTCTTAGGGAAATTATAATTCCATCTTATTCAAGCTTGATTTAGGAACCAATATAACATTCACTAAGCCATGAAAATGTATAAATAAATCAATGTTTTGTTGTAAGAGAAGAACGAGTGAGTGCTTGTATTGTGATATATCTATGCTATGTTTATGGGTTATGTCTCGTGCTTCTTATATAAGAATGATGGTTCATATTATGCATATCTTAACATGTAAATATGTATCTAATTATGTATATCTAATTCAATAGTTACTCCTCCACTCCAATCAACCAAACTTTCCATAAGGCCATCCACCTCAAAACCCACCCTCACTCTAGGTCCTAAACCATTACGACCCAAGTGTATATTCCATTTATTCTAGGTATCATCAATGAAAAATATGAAATTTCTCCTCTAAAAAGAAAATCAAGACCATCTTTGAGCCCTGCAGAACTCTTTTTAATCATATAAATTATAATTTTTTTTCCTTTCAATGCCATGGCATTTACAACATCTTTTGTTCTAATGGAATTTAGTGCATAGATCAAATGGGTCATGCCATAAATACCAAACTTAATGAACATATTTTTGATCTTGCCCTTAACACCCCTCTAAATGTATTGTTGGCCAACATAGATCCATATTTAACATCGTATCTACTAAACGCTGAGAGGAATCAAATATCTCAAGATACAAACACCACTACAAGGAAATTACCTTCTATCAGAGATTATAACAGAGGTTTTTAGTTCTATAAAATTGGCAAAATTTGTGAAAAAAATCTCCACTACAACATCTGTTTGTGGTAGTGGATGTTTTAGTGGAGCTGATAACGAAACTTCATCACAACGAAAAAAATATGGGTGGCCGAAGGTTTTAGCGAATTTTTTCTTAGTGGTGTGATTACTGGACAAATAACACTTATGCACTACTAATATAAAAGCATCGAGATAGGAAACAAATGTTTGGATCACCAATGCATTAAATCTATAAAAGCACCGATGCTTTAATAGTAAAAATGCACTGGATTGTACAATCTATGATACCATGCACCAGGGCATTGAATGTAAACAACATGAATACCTAAAAAGTATACCGCCCCTATGCTTTTATCTTCTCCAACGCATTGGGTAGTTATGCGTAATAATGCATCGGTGCTAATGAGTTGTATAAAAAACATCGGTGCTTCAAAAGCATAACGCTTGATGCTTATGTGCTTGGAAAAGTCTCGGTGCTATACTTTTTACAAAAGGCACTGAGGCAAGCAAAGAAAATCTTCCATCACCGATGCTTTTACGTAATCTAACGCATTGGTGCATTAAAGGTAATGATGCACCAGTGTGTTAAAGGCAAATCATATTGATGCATGGAACGTATATATTTTCGGTGTGTATTTATTTTACAAATGCATCAAGATACCATTTTTTTATTATTGTAAATATGGTTGTTGAAAAACTTGTATTTAGAGCGTTGCACATTAATATATGATATCCTAGTATCCATTTTTTTTTTTAGAAACATCGACCTGTGACAGTGCAATTATTGTGATTTTTAAAAATCCATTATTCATCGAAAAATCGACATATATCTTATAACAATATTCATATAAATTAAATTTTGATTAGTGCATTTGTATATGATGTTTGGATTAATTTGTTATATCATCATATTTCACATCTCTTCATTATAATATTTAATCATCCATATATTTAATTAGTGGTGTAACATTTCACAATGACATTGGACAATGCAATAGAATAAATTAAAATGTATTTTATTATATATGAATAAGAGGCTCTTTGTCATACAAAATGGGATAGTTATTGGTAACCCCTTGTCTTTCAATTGGGACACTATGTCCATTACATTAAACAAAATGTTTGATTTTCACAGACAATTATTTCAAAAAATACAACAACTTGCATTGATATCTAAATAGATCATCATTCTTCGCTGGAACTGCTGTCAGTGCTTGAGCTACTTCCATGACTTGGGTTATTTAGACGAATGTTTTGTTTATGACATCAATTGTTTTCGTCTTCTTCAAGTTCCATCTACAAACATAAAAATAAAGTGTAATGAGTGTATCTATATTGGTGAGAATAATGAAAATTGAAATAAATAATATACATCAATGTAAATTGAAAAACAATGTACCATAGCAAGAAGTGAGTCCTGAATTATACACATTCTTTCAAAACCAAATCTCATGCCTTCTTTCAACAACTCTTTTTTTGGCGTAGTTCTATACTTTGTTTTCTACAAGTTTTATACCCCATAATAAATCAAAAATTTAATATAATTGATTTTTTTCTTCTATTAATTATAAATTCAAAGAAGTAAAACAACATAGATACTTAAAAATTCCACAATTAATTTTAAATATGCCAACATACTCACAACCCATATTTAACCCAATGTCAATCAATTCTTCCAATGACTCTTCTTTGTATGTTAGCACCTATTTGAAGAAATTCAAGGATGGTTTCTGTAAAACAACTTAGAATATACAAAAATGAAATCTCAAGTTGTTATACGGAAATATTAACAATTATTCACAAACTTTGATATCAACCCTTTTCTTCCTTGTCGTCTTTTTTATGTGCTGAATGAGTTCCAATTTTGTTTTCTTTTCTGCAAGAAAATACTTAAAAATTAATACTTGATGATAAATTATTTGTTTATATGTACCTAATAGAAAAAATAAATGATTACATACATTCGAAGCACGTTGTTGAGATGGCTCCTCATGTGATGTAATTATGTCCATTTCTTTGACCATCTCCTTGTACACTTTTTTGGACATTCCTATTGTCATGTTTCAGATATCAAATTTTTGATTCTTTGGGATTTTTATAATCCTCCAGAAAAAGTGATACACTAGTTTTATATTGATATATGAAAACTAAATATCACAAAATTGATATTAATAAATGAATGTTGTTAGGCCTCGAATATGCCCATTTTTCCACCATACAGTGCGACTATTCATAACCTAAATTCCTATATTTTTAACTCATTTCATACCATAATTTCACAACTTGCCACCAATTCATACCTTACACTATGTGGTTGATTATCAGTAGTTTTCTTAACTTTTCAATGATTAGATATGACTTTGATATGATTTGCTAATGATGGCTTTTCTAAGTTCATTTACCGTAGGGATCCATTGCCAAAATGCTTCATAAGGCAAGATGCTACAGGACTAAGTAAAGAATGCAGTACATAATGTAGAATTCCTGTAGGTGAAAATATAAATCTGTGATCAAATGAAGAAGAATCTCAGGATTCCGATACGCGAGTTTTGTTCAAAGTACCCTCATTCAGGTAACCCAGAAAGCTTTTGTCAAAATTCATTACCACGAAGAAGTTATGGTTACGGGAATATTACAGTACAAAATTAAGTACCAGAATTCTAGGTTTTACATAATTTGAGTTAAGTACCATAATTCTGGGTTTGATGGTTTCAGATGTTTCATACCAGAGTGGAGGATATGGGTTGAAGATTCATTTTGTCTCTTTTTCAAGCTATATGGAGTTGCAATCATAAATCACATGATAGTCCTTCTCATCTTTGAACATGGAATCAATTTTATCGTTTCAAGGATAGTGCCATGATTGAGACAAGTTTGGTTGCATTCTTGGTGAAACCATCCCAGAGATTTCACTTGGCCCAACTTAGCTCATATCTTATATATTTTTACTTTTCTTTGCTAATTGGTTGTAACTATTTTTCATTAGCCTGAACTCTTTAAAAAACCCAATATTTTGTATATAAAGTGACACACAGACACGTAGATTAGCATAAGGAGATATACGCTCAGGATGAGATAGTGATTGTGGTACAACCTTTTCAATTCTGTTTTGTTAAGATCAAACTCCTGAACTGATGTTTTATTGAATTTTTAATACAATTACTATCTCGAATTACTCTCATTTAATCATTTATGTTTCTTTGATTCACAAAGTATTGAATTAGCTTAAGACTTGCTCTAGGTAGTGGAAAGGGCCCACCATAACCTGGAATCGAGTCCTGTAACCATTGTAGCATGTAGGAGGTGTGTTTTGATTCAGTAAATAGATTTACATTTCATTTCTAATCGTTTTGTTAATGGTTCTCAGAATTCCAGTACTTCATTTCGTACTTAAGTTGTTTCTCTGTTTTCATAAATCTGGGTAAAGGATAACAAGTATATTATCGCTAAGTATTTGCAAGATGAGGAGCATTGTTATGAATATATCTTGTACATGATTTCTTTTTTATTACACTCTTACATTCTTGAATGGTTGGAAAAAGGAAGTTTCAATTTAAAATGAATTCCCGAGAGAAGCAATTGTTGTGTTTCGAATTAAATATCTTGTTTTAAACTGAAACGTGTCTTCATTGTTTATGATCATGTATATATACCAATGACATGAGGCTCCTGTAGCTTGTGCTCTGTTTGGAATACCCAGAATTGATTAGAGACGGAGTGTTATTTGTTAGCATAGGTCGTGTGTTAATACTTTAGGAATTGCATGCAATTTAAAGTAGAGTTGTTTAATTTCCTATGTTGTTATAGACATTTTTGGGCCCTACAACCCCAAGCATGAAATGTACATAAACCAAGGGCTCCTAAGTCCCTAAAAGTGTTGTTCTAAACCCTAAAGGAACAAGGTCAACAGATTACAGCTTCTCCTAGAAGTTCTCCATGAGAAACTGCTCAGAATTGGTCAAAACAGGATCATTGCAGCTGCTCCACTGGCTAGGTGCATTGAATCTCACCCAAATACACTGTGAGGGTGCGTTGCATTTCAAAAGTCCCTTCTGTGGGGTGCGATGGGCGAGAAATGACAAATGGTAGTGTCATTCCGCGAGGTGGAGAGGCAATGGAAGCTTCCAGAATCTTCTCTTGTGACACTTGCCTCACTGAATTCGACCAAGGATGAGCAAGAGGCCCTCAGTCTCCAAGTGGAAGCAAGAACTATAAGAGAGAAGACACTAATCAAATCACAAGCTCACTCATCCCCCTTGCAGATATCTATATATGGATCCCTCATCCCAGAGATCCAGAGGCTGGAATTTTGCATATTGTAAGGAATTGCTGTTGGTTTTCTGAGACAAACATCAGATTGTTGGGTGATCTAAGCTTTGTTTGAGGTGAAGAGGGGCTTCTTTGCTGGGAGGTTGATGCTGGGTCAGAACAACCGGTTGTAACTCCTCTTGGCTCTTTTCTTGTTTATCAATAAAAGCTATTTGAGTTTTCCTCCATGATTTTGTGTCATTGATGCTTGTTACATTTGTATGGTCAATTTACATCTGACCCTAGATTGTTTATGATTATAGATCCATGTCTTTGTATAGTGCTATGCTTCTGTGATCTTACAGGTACTTTGTGAAGCTGGGCGTGCAAGGGAGCAGGTAGCTGAGGACTATCAAAGAAGAGAGGAATCAAATCAGGAGATTGGCGCAAGACAGAGGTTGGTCTTTCTGTTCCTCTCTATCTATAATTCATAAAGGAAAAACAAAAGTATCTTTTCTCTGTTTGTTTCTAAGGCAGCTGTCACACCTTAGTGGGATAGAGTAGTTCTAAATAGACACTTTTCCCTGTAACAAAATGGCGACTCCACTGGGGAACTAATTAGTTTGTTTGTTTATCATTCTTTGTTGTTTGTTTCATAAACTTACGAGTAGCATTCGAACTGCATTTTCCATAACAAATGCAAAGTAGACAACTGCTACTTCAATCCATCTACGGGATCTGTTTATGATTTAAACAACTGATTCACAAACTCTCTGGTTGCCCTTGTGATAGCTCTTAGATGCTCCTTAGATCTACCCCTGATTGTTGAGTTACTGATTACCTTTTGCTCGGCCAAAACCCAAGAACTAAACTGCAAACTGTGACCCGGAACCCGAACAGAGTCTCGTTTCTGGCCCAGCGCAGGTACTGTTCAGATATTCTGAATTTCAGTGCACTTCCCAAGTGGACAACCTGCGCTGCATTTCAGATTCTCTGTGTTACAGGTGCGCTAATCAGACTAACTCTGTGCAGCTGTGGCTTCTGTGATTCATTCTTTTCAGTTCTATTCCTGAATTTTGCTGCCTGTGATTAGTATATGTCTGTTTGAAACCCCTTTTCCTTGCTGTTATTCCGCCTCCTTTGTACAAAAGAACTGTAGATGTTTTCGTGTGTTTGTTGAGTCGTTTACAGTTCTCCTTTGCAAAAGTAGCGTAATTGTACTATCGTCCTTTGATTTGAATATGTCGCAAGTGTCGATTCTGATCGTAGGAAAGAGTTTGATTGCTGTTGATGGTCGATTATCCTGTTACTATTGCTTTTGGTCTGAATTTGTAACTTTCTAGTGTCGAAAACAAGTATTCAGTTCAAAATCGTAAAGTGTTGTGATCATCTCCATTTTTTGATTTCAAAAAGAAACTTGTTGATATTTGTCGCTTGAAAAGAAATTCAGATTTGTGCATCAACTTTCTTTTTAGCATTTATATATTAAGAAAGTGGAAAACAAATACATGCATGTGCATTTGCATAATAACAGTCTGATTGGCTTGATTTAGGAAAGTACATTTAGAGTGTGCTCTTCGCTCTTTGTGAAAAGATTCTGTCTTTCTTTTCCCTAGTAGCTAGGATTTTCATTGCATAAAGAAGATAAAAAGTTTGTTTATCATCTTAGATTGCATTTTAGGAATTACATCTACATCTCGTGGTGAACCCAAAAGGCAAACTTCATAAACAAGATCAACTTAAAATAAATTCAATGAATCTAACAACGCTTTGGAACTTAACGCACAACATTTAGAAGTCTAGGCTAGAGACATATTCCGGCGTCGTAAAGCTTGGTAACTGTTGTTCTCACTGATGGTTGGGTGATTCCTCCACTTTGAGACGATAAGTGACAGTACGGACTTGTGCTCCCACGTACCATCCAGTATATTATGGGAGACCCAAATAGGCTTAATCCTTTATCCATAGGAAGCCGTGCCTGCCGCCCTATCGATCGCAATGCACTGAACACAGCATTCGGGAAGATTGACTGTCGTACCGTAAAAAGTATTCTGCAGTTTTGTGATTGGTTTGGTAATCCCTCTACCTAGATTTCCAGAGTAGTCCCTTTCGTTCCTTTTCAGACTCCTTAACAGAAAAGGTCCATCTGAGCACTTGTCACTTCAGGCTCATTAAAAATCGAAGGAGACTAGAGTCATCTTTTGTTTTTTCTCGACTCTTAAAAACTGAAAAAACAAGTTGTGTCAAAGCGTCTAAAATTCATTTAATTCGGAAACATACTTCCCCTTTATTTTAGTTGATCGAGTAATCCGCAATCATGGAAGAAAGTAAATTGAAACCCCGTCGTTCGCGGAGGCTTACAAGTCAACTGTATTTGTCTCCGGAATTGAAGCCAGTACGGACAAAGTGAACTCGTTTAACCGGTTCCAAATCTCCTATTAAAGTTAGAACAAGTGTTCCAACGACATCAGAGACTCCGGTTACTCCAAACATTTCTGGAACCCCTGCCTCTACCGAAGAAGTTCAACAGCCATAGAAGGACAGTGATACTGATCCTAGTCTGAGAGTAAACACTCGTGTTACCGAACCAGTTCCATCTACAACCGGTTCGGAGAGTCTGGCTCTTCAAACATCTGTCGCTGCCAATTCCATACCTTCTTCGGCGCCAGAAATATTTTACTGACCTGACGGTCTTCCCCTTCCACCTGGTCTGATTGCCATAGAAGAAATTGTAGAAGATCCTCCAACAAGTACTCCATCGCAATTTGGAGTCGGGGTCACTCTATATCCTTCTTCATTAGAAGTTAGTCTACCACCAGCGGAAGCTCCTGTAGAATCACTAGGTAATCTTTTGGATAGACTACAAATGTCTGAACAACCGTCAACATCTAGGACTGTGTCGTCTGACACAGCGACGACAGAACTCCCTGCTATCACTCCGACAATGTTCGCCGGTATACCATCTGTCCCGACTAGCTCTCAACCGCTAGAAGGAGCCCACTCAGGGGCTATTTCGACAGTATGGTCCGTTCTTGTTTGTTCATCCAGAATAATATCCGGAAACTCTTATGTTGAGTCTCAACAAATTGATCCATTTGGAGGTCAATTTTGGCAATCCGGCCCCCAAGGGCAAACAATTCCCTTGAGTTCTGGATTACCACCGTATGGGGGGCAGTATATCCTTTCATTAACCCCTCCGGGAGGATATCCATATGGGAGTTCACAACAACATTCAGGTTATACTGGAATTACCTCAAGCGGTTGGGTACCAATACTACCTCAACAACTAAGAGTTGTATATTCGATGCAACAATTCTTACCTATGTCAAATATCCCAACTACGCTAGCTATTGTGACGGTGTCACAAGTTCAAGCGCTGCCTGTTGTATGCCAACCTCAGGTTTCTCAGGTTGTAATGCAACAGCCCCTTGACCCTGCGACTCAACCACAATCGCCGACCGGTGGAACGACACAGGTTCAGACGGGTACAATTACCCCTCATCTTGGTCAAACTGTTAGTATCGGGCAACAGCACATGGCTTCACAACCATGGCTGGTGCAATACCAACAACCGCAATTCCAACAAGTATACCAAGGTTCTGAGCAACAAATCTTTGCTAATAGTGGACAGCCGTAGATTCAAAACGGTCAAAATCAACCATTTTACAATGTTCATGCCCACCAACCTTACCAGACATACCAGCATCAAATGCATTATGCCGGTATGCAAAGACCAGCTACTCAGGCAATACCATCTTATCCTGGGTATGCTTCCCCTAACCTGAATCAGTAGTTACCCTTTGTGGCAACTTTAGAGTTACCTGATTTAAATCGGTTAACAAACAATCCAATCGCTTACGCCCCTTGGTGGCCAGCGATTCCACATAAACTTCCATCAGATATTCCTAAATTTAATGGAAATCCGGGTGAAGATCCATCGAATCACGTGATGACCTTTCATCTATGGTGTTCATCAAACACCCTAAATGATGATTCGATAAGACTTCGCCTCTTTCAGAGGACGTTAACGGGTCCAGCGGAAAAATGGTACATCGAATTGCCTAGAGCTTCATTCGACAACTTCAGTACCTTAGCCACAACCTTTTTAAACATTTTCAGTTACCAATAAGGTACGAAACGGGAACAAAAATTCTTACCAATTTCAAACAGACAACAGCCACTCACATATCTGATCATATACATGAGTGGCGATGTCGTCGTATAATGGTAAAAACATATGTCCCCGATCAGCTCTTAGTTGAATGGTTTATCAAGTCATTACTACCTTCCATCACGGAAGATGTGGCAAAGGAGGGGGGGTCATAACAAAAGAGCAAGTTATCGGTCGTGCGCAATACTTGGACTTGATTTACACTCAGTTCGGCACACTCTGCGATAAAATACCTGACGCCCCTAGACCGGAATTCTCAATTCCTCCTCCTCCTAAATCAAACAATGACTCTCATGCCTGCGATGGCGTGATTGGCACAACAGACACGAAATCGACAAAGGCTACATCCAAAAAGGCCCGTAAGATTTTAAGTCAAAATGCAAAAGATGAACTTCTTGCTTCGGAAGTAAATACCGTATCAGCAGATAAAGGCAAAGAAACCAAACAACCAGGGAGCAAGAAGAAGGGCAAAGGGAAGAAGAAGAAATAGGAGGAATCATCACCTGAGAAATCTTCTTCAAACCCTCCTGGAGATAGGAAACCAAAAAATCCATGCTTTATATGCGATGAGGATCATTGGACTGCAAATTGTCCACACAGAGCTGAGCTTAAGAAATTCTTCAAGAATTCAAAAACCTCCGCAGTGTTAACTGATCCGTTTCCAAATCCATGAACAAATCTCGTTGAAAGTGGAAATGCTTCCCCGTCTCAAGTGCTAATGTTGTCGGTTTCAAAACAGCAAAATGATGCTTTGATATCGCCAAGGAACAAAGATTATGGGAATCCACAGCTGTCGAACAACAAGGATAAAGATCAACCTAGTAGTTCGACAACAACTTCGACAGAAGTTGCGCCACCCATCATTTCAAAATTGACGATAAAACGCCAAAGGTAGTAGTACACAAGTCGACATTTAATCCCTGCGCTAGAGCATCACAGCATTATAATATAGTGGAAGATTTGGCCCAATCGCCATCCGCTATGCCGACTCTTGAAGTACTACATAATTGCCCATCCCAAAGGCAGGCTTTATTATCAGCCATTGGTGGGATAGACCCAAAGGATTCCAATCTTGTATCCTTCGACCATAAAGGATACGATCCTCAATTACCAGCTCAACTAGCTTTCCTTGTTCAAGTGAAAGCCCTCAACAAAACTGTTCATCGAACAATTATTGATGAGGGAGCATCTACATGCATTATGTCAATGAGTTGCTAGAAAACTTTAGGATCTCCAACCTTGTCGTGATCTTCGAGGACATTAAAAGCATTCGACGGAAGGACATATACCCCATATGGTATTCTAAGTAACTTGAAAGTTGAACTAGGAGGGAAAACAGTAGAAGTAGATGTTGAAGTAATCGATGGCAATCTTGATTACACCATCCTACTAGGAAGACCATGGATATATGCTATGGCTGCTGTTGTGTCGACCTATTTTAGGAAGATTGCATTTCCCATTCAAGGAGGGATTACAATTGTCGATCAACAAAACTTCCTCCCCAATGGTTCTCAAGTTACAGGAAGCATTCCCATGATCCATGGAAGCCCCCATTCGCTTCAAAATATCGGAGTAGGCCTACTAAAAGATCATATACTAATGGGAACTTTTGCCCTTCCACCTCCAATCAACCTAGCGGAAGTAGCGTCGATAGGAACCTGCAATATGATATCTTCTAAAAAGATCTCAGAAAACGATATCGACATGGATCATGCAATGGTTTTGCCCCCAAGCCCAACGGAATTATTGTAGCAATCAATGTTCCTAGCATGGGAGGCAAACCCAAATCAACGCTCATCAAGCGCTTGGATAGATAGGTCTAAAGAATATGGTACCCCTTCAGATCCTTGGTCGCGAGTGCAAGTCACCGACGAAGGAATTGTCCAATCATTGGTAATTAAAGAGGCACCATGGAATGATTCCCACCATTGTTCCCTTCTTCTGGATTGTGGAGAAGATGCTCAAGATGACCTTTATCATCCTTCAGTCTTTGATTTCCTATCAAATACTATAAACACGGTGGATTCCGAGCGAAACTTGTCCAACGATGAAACATCCGAAGAAACAATCGTGGACGAAAGTTTGTTTCTGATATCTGCAAGCAATGAGTGGTATGGAGATATAATCATTTATCTCCAAACCCAAAAATATAGGCCAAACACCTCCCACTCCGAACAAAAATGTATTCGATACGAAGCAAAAGACTACATGATCGTCGGTGATACACTTTACCGTCGTGGTATCGATACAGTTCTGAGAAGGTGCCTCACCCATGAGGAGGCTGAACAAGTCCTGAATGATTGTCATTCAGGCGCGTGTGGGGGGCATCAATCTGGATATGCTACAGCGCAAAAAATCTTGCGAGCATGATACTTCTGGCCAACAATGTTCAAATATTGCATAACCGCAGTCAGAAGTTGCCATGCTTGTCAAATTTTTGATAGCAAAACCAGAAGACAACCCGCACCTCTGCAGCCAATAGTGGCTGTTGGGCCATTCGCCAAATGGGGCATCGATTTCATGACATGTAACCCCACCTCGACCGGGGGGCATGGGTATATCAGCAGTTGACTATTTTACCAAATGGGCTGAGGCGATGCCTACATTAGATAATACTAGTGAAACAACTGCCCTCTTCTTTTTCAATCATGTAGTCGCCAGATTCGGTATACCACAGGCTATAGTCACAGATCATGGATCGCATTTTTGCAATCACATGATGGTCGAATTAGCTGCCAAACTAGGGTTGTCTCACGACAGCTCTACTCCATATTATCCGCAAGCCAACGGACAAGTTGAAGCAATCAACAAGGTCCTAAAGCGCATGCTGCAAAGGATGATTGGAGTTCACAAAAGAAGATGGCAACTAATCCTATACTCAGCTTTGTGGGCTTACCGAACATCGGTAAGGAATGCAACCGGGTTTACACCTTTCCAACTGGTATATGGCCTGGAAGTAGTCTTACCAATCCAGTGCGAAATCTCGTCTCTCAAACTCGCAATTGATCTCCTCCCCGGAACTTCAGAAGAAGAAGCTCGTTTCTTGGAATTAATCCAATTGGATGAAACTCGTCGTGATGTCACTTTGGCTAATGAAGCCCATAAGAAACGAGTCGAAGCACAGTTCGACAAAAATGTCAAACCCCGTGTCTTCTCAGAAGGTGACCTGGTCTTACTTTACGACCAAGAATCCGATAAATTAGGAGCAGGTAAATTTAAGTCTTTATGGATGGGCCCCTATATTGTTAAACGAGTGTTCGCAAAAGGAGCCTACGAGTTAATGGATTATGACGGGATTCCACTGGCACAACCTCGTAATGGGTTGTACCTCAAGCGTTACTATGCGTAATGGTAACATGTATGCTTTTGTTATGTTTTTGTTTTCGCTAAAGTGTTTATTTTGGTCAAGTAATCCAATTTTTACATTTGTTGCAGATGTCAAACCTATTGGAGTCATGTGTTGGATATGCCGACAGAGCGAGTCATAGTTCGCGGAACCTATCTTCCACAGCCTGGGCTATTTTTGATCCAAGCGGCGAGTTAGTAAGTTTCAGAGGGGTGTGTATTGGTCGATCAACAAATAACATCGCTGAATATAGCGCGTTGATAGAAATTCTCTTTGATGCCATCACACATGGTATACGCTGACTAATTGTCAGGCTAGACTCACAACTCATAATACTACAACTCACGGGTATATGTTCCGTCCGAAACCTAGCTATTTATCGCATGTTCCTAAGGGTTAAGATTTTGGAAAGACAATTTGATTTTATTCAATATCAACACATTTCCAGAAACTTAAACACATTAACTGACTCATTAGCAAATTATGTGTTAGATAGACATTTGCAACATTTATAAAAGAAAACATACCATCAATGTTTGCATGTGGATCATGTAACTTAACCAAAATAAAACTCCGAAAATCAAAAATATATATAACTGTTTATGGTTTACACATAATGTTCTGTAACCAAGACAAAATCGGTCAAATGACCAAAAAACTCAAAATGCTAGGGGGCACCCTAGTCTAATGATGCTCGTGATAGCAAGTCACAACGTGTGCGATCATGCGTAAGAGACGAGTCCATCGTCTTGGCACACCAGTAGTATGCCACTATAACCTCAAAGGTAGCTCGTCAGTCCTCACATTTGGAATACCAAGAGTGAGGCCGTCAACCTGCTCCTGTAATGCTGTGAGAGTCTCGGCCACATCGAGGTCACGAAGGATAGCCCTTCCGACGGCCTCTCCTGCTGGGGCAGCAGCTGGTACTCTCAGGCGAACTACTGGACGAACAGGACCAACATCTGCATGTACACATGAGTTTGATTAAAGTCTTGATAGAATAAAGCACAAGGACATTATAAATGAAAAACGATAAACAAGAATATGGTCAAAGATTTTACCAATGGCACCCCACTGTTCGCCATCCGACAGTACTAAATCTGGATCACCCCGGAAGTCCATACCCACATATGGATACTCGGAATAAACCATCTCTTGACGATCAAACCACCTGAAGAAGGTATCAGAAAATGAAATCTGAGATTGACCGACATGCCTAGACATATGGTCAACCCATCTCTGCATACGTGGTTCAGTAGGTGAAGGTAAATCGAGTGCAATATACTGTGGTTGCATCAGTGGTATCTTCTCCAAGGAAAAGACGGTCAAAATAGAACCATACACAAAGTTCTTCAACCTCCCGCTCTTTATCTTGGTCAACTGTTCTTTCATCACAAGAAGTACTGCGTCACACCAGTTGAACACCTTCGGTTGGAGGCATTCCAAGGCATACTGCATATAAGAACGGTTGGCTACATGAAGAGCCGCACCACCGACCATCCTACCAAAAGTAAACAGAATAGTCCTGAGGGACCTGTCAGTGACATCACGGATGATGATCTTGCCATCTTTACTCGGCTGAGATCCCTCTCTACAGTACCGGCAAACATAATCTCTCACGGAGTCACCTCCTCGGGCCGAACCTGATAAAGAGATGGGGGCACCCCGCCTCGATAAGCCAGTCAAGAAATAGATGTCTACTACAGTCAAGGGGATAGATTTGCCCCTGATCTGAAAACCTGGTTGGTAGGATCCCAAGCATCGAGCAAATACTGCAGTAAGTTGATCTGCTGTCTCATGCTAGAAATGCGGAAAAACTTCAGCAAGCCACAGTTTCGTAGTGCATCTACTGTAACTGGATCATGTAGGGCAAGCATGTCTTCTTCTTCATGCTCATGTTCTCGCCATGTAATGGTCATCTTACTCCAAAGATCTCTGAAAAACAAACAAGAGAAGAGTCAGATCCTGATGTTGGTAAGAAATAGGCAAAATTTCCATAAAAAATTGTGCATTAAATTCCTTTTCTACGCCCAACGCACCTACAACAGTGTTCTGGGTGCGTTGAATGTCAGATAGCCTTTAGACATGCCAACATTCAACGCACCTTTCGATACACAGAGGGTGCGTTGAAAGCAAAACGATTTTTTCAAACCCCAAGGGCTCAGAAAAACTAGGAATCAAGCTTAGAATGTAAAATGGAAACCATGAAATGGAAGAGCTCAGGTTTAGCTCCTACCTGGTCCAGACGGCACCGAGAATCGTCCACAGAATCTCCCGAAATCAGCTGGTGAAAATCAAAGGGGGAAAGCACCTCCAAAGCTCCAACAAACCAAAGTTCAAATGAAATGGTAAAATGAGAGGTAAAAACACTTTTCATTACTTTTTACGTAGTTCAAAGTAAAATATTAGTGTTCTAATTCGTTTTCAAGCATACATTGTTCATTTTTGACTAGTTTGATGAAGCATTTGAAAATACAGTACAATCTTTGAAAGAACAAAGCTATTTATGGTAAAATAAAAAAGGTACCATTCAATCGAGCAATTTTAGCACATAGTTCAAGCTCGTTAAAAAATAAACATAAGACATGAGCAAATGTTCCCCCCCGCGTTTAAGCTCGTTAAAAAATGAACTATTCCCCGGTAAATAACCATCGTGAATGTAGTACTTTAGCGGTTAAAGCCTTGGTCGTGTTTGCACTGTCACCTCCACTTTTTCATTGGCTGATCATTCACCTCCATTTGATTATTTACCCATTTTGAGGAACAGCTGCGAAGAGTGATTTCACTAGCCATCCTTGTGACACTGCCATGATTGGAAAATTCCAAACCTTACTTGGAATCAGCTGCTACCCGTTTTATCACTCGTTCCTCAAAAGACGAGTCTCCTTTAAGCTCTTTTCAACTGACTCGTAAAATATGAAAATATTTCCGAGCCATTGGCCTCTCCAGCTCGTTAAAGGGATAGGAAGTGCTATCCCTCCTCTAGATTTTAATCTTTTTGGACCCGAGGGATTATTACACAAAAAGATCGAGTGCTTGTTTTGTTCGGCTCGTTAAAAGTATCGAAAATTCATCCCTTCTGTATTGTTTTATACTTTTTCGGACTTAAGGGATTAGATGACAAAAAAGGAATTTTGGAGTTACCTTTACGTTCCTTTTTAGACTCTCTAAAATTGAAAAGGACCGAGTTATCTTTGTTGTTAAACTCGTTAAAAAGATTAATAGAGACAAACTTGTCTATAGACAAGAACGAGTTTCACTATCGCTAGGCTCGTTAAAACATAGCGATAGGTTTGCCCGAAGAGAAAATTATAGAAAAAGCATATGTTATCCTACTCAAGCTTGACAAAAATAAAGAGGTACTGGTCAGCAATGACTGGAGAAAATTGGGAAGAAAACTTAAAGAAACTTTGTTGGTAGCAAGTCGCTCTTGAACATGACACTTCCACTCCGTGTCCGAGTTGGGTTGGGTTGTTTCATTCATCGGTCACATCACCATGGTCACACCATACCATCCATATTTGGGGTTAATGCTACCAATCCATCACATCAGTGTTGCCGATATGTTCAAGAGAAGTCATTCAGAGAGTTCACCTATGTCTCACCCACTACCATACATTATACTCCATTCTTTCATGACTGCCACCCTGAACCTTATATCACCAGATCGTTTTCACCTCCATTAAAATCATTTGCTCCATTCCGTGTCATTGATGTGGGATTCATTAAGGCCCTCTTGTGACAGATCACTTCTTGTCAAGAAGTTGATCTAGGAACACCCCATTCAGTACTTTGAAGCTTGCATGCCTCAATGGCAAGTTTCTCACTTCCGGCGACAGGTCTACATCAATGGCCTTCGACCGAAAGATTTTGCGTGGTGTTCGACGCCAAGTCCTTTATTCACACCACGTGAATTGTACTGCAGTACCTTGAGGGTCATTATCATTATCGGTGATTCCTCTCGCGCTTGTTAATAGTTTACATCATTGATTGGTAATCAAGCGATATCTTTCCATGTTCGACTTCAGAACATTTCTCACATGGATCGACTTGTACTTCGAGTGAAGATCGGACGAGATTGAAGACCCCGGATCTAGTTTCATCCATCCGAGCTGCAATATATATTTAGGGAAATAAAGACATTAAATGTACATCATTTCTGCACAGGTAATCATCCACTCAAAAGGATGATGGCTCTATCAGAATCATCAGTCTACACTCAGACGATTGTCTGTCCTATGTACATGAAAATGAATTTATAAAGCTGAGCATGGGAATGACCGCCTCAGCTAGATCATGAAAATATTATGAAGATAATGTATTGTATTGTATCTTATTACAGGTCTCCTCCCAGCATTGAAAAAACTTCGGATCCTCATAATAAAGCATTTCACCCGACACTAAAAGATTAACGGCCTCATACTTTAGGGGGCAACTGTTATAGACATTCTTGGGCCCTACAACCCCAAGCATGAAATGTCCATAAACCAAGGGCTCCTAAGTCCCTAAAAGTGTTGTTCTAACCCCTAAAGGAACAAGGTCAACATATTACAGCTTCTCCCAGAAGTTCTCCATGAGAAACTGCTCAGAATTGGTCAAAACAGGATCATTGAAGCTGCTCCACTGGCTAGGTGCATTGCATCTCACCCAAATACACTGTGAGGGTGCGTTGCATTTCAAAATTCCCTTCTGTGGGGTGCGATGGGCGAGAAATGAAAAATGGCAGTGTCATTCCACAAGGTGGAGAGGCAATGGAAGCTTCCAGAATCTTCTCCTGTGACACTTGCCTCACTGAATTCGACCAAGGATGAGTAAGAGGCCCTCAGTCTCCAAGTGGAAGCAAGAACTATCGGAGAGAAGATACTAATCAAATCACAAGCTAACTCATCCCCCTTGCAGATATCTATATATGGATCTCTCATCCCAGAGATCCAGAGGCTGGAATTTTGCATATTGTAAGGAATTGCTGTTGGTTTTCTGAGACAAACATCAGATTGTTGGGTGATCTAATCTTTGTTTGAGGTGAAGAGGGGCTTCTTTGCTAGGAGGTTGATGCTGGGTCAGAACAACCGGTTGTAACTCCTCTTGGCTCTTTTCTTGTTTATCAATAAAAGCTATTTGAGTTTTCCTCCATGCTTTTGTGTCATTGATGCTTGTTACATTTGTATGGTCAATTTACATCTGACCCTAGATTGTTTATGATTATAGATCCATGTCTTTGTATAGTGCTATGCTTCTGTGATCTTACAGGTACTTTGTGAAGCTGGGCGTGCAAGGGAGCAGGTAGCTGAGGACTATCAAAGAAGAGAGGAATCAAATCAGGAGATTGGCGCAAGACAGAGGTTGGTCTTTCTGTTCCTCTCTATCTATAATTCATATAGGAAAAACAAAAGTAGCTTTTCTCTATTTGTTTCTAAGGCAGCTGCCACACCTTAGTGGGATAGAGCAGTTCTAAATAGACACTTTTCCCTGTAACATATGTGAGCTTTATTTTTTAATGCAATAATAATTTGAATAGGTACCTAGTTATTTGCTTGAATTTGTAGGAAGCTTTAATTAGATTTATTTTTGTTCATCATTAGATAAATTAATTTGGAAACAATAATTTTTGTACTAAATAGTAAACTGATTTAGAAACAGAAATCTCGTTCTGTACTAACTAGTAAATTGATTTGGGAATAAAAATTCTGTACTATATTCAGTACCTTATTCCAGAATTTCTGAGATGTAAGTTTAGGCTAGATGGTTTGATCCCGCGTTACAATGCTTGTTCCTAGAAGCTTACGAGCCCTGGATTGATAATTAAATGTTGGAATTAGAACACATATAATTTCCCCAACATTTTTGGCACCATTGACAGGGAGGTGCTAAAGGGATTAGAGCATAGTTTATTTCACAATTTTTTTGTGTGATCTTAGTTGCAAGGCAACTAGAGGGTGGATAAAGATGGTAAGACATGAGTGAAGAGCCACACGTCCACTATGGTGGGGTCGCTCCAAAGTTTGGTTGTCTCTAATTGATTTTCTAGTTTATTTTTCATATGCATAGAATTAAAGATATGATCGCCTCATTTTGCTTTCTTTTCCTTTTTGAGTATGTTTTTCTTTAGATTAATGAAAATAAGAATGAAATAACTCATGTGAAAGGACAATTTGGTGACAACAGGGTCCATGTAAGCGATGAGTTCAAGTTTGGCGAGTTTTATTACAATTTGTAGTTTTAATTCATTCAAATTAAAAAATCAAGCTCTTTAAATATAAAACATTTTTGGGGTGTTGTAATAACCCCCATGTATTGATCCATGTTGCGAGACAAGGATCATCAACCAGTAGGAGAAATTCAAGAATGATTGAGAGCTTGAAGAGTGTCCCTCAAATTACTTTCTCAAATCCTAGCAGTATCTAGGATATCTGCCTCTCAGGAAGAGTTCATCGTGACCACATTCAGAAAATTATCTATCTCTCCACAACCCGAAAAGGATTTGGAAGTATCCCTTGATTCCTCTTGCTTATCTACCAAGGAGATTGATAAATCACGTACCAAGTCTGATGGGGAGAATCTTGTTGAACCTAAGATCGAGGAAATTTCTCCATGCCCATCAGCAAGCTTTGTATGCATTCCAGAGACCAATTATCCAAGTTTTCCTGACATGATTAAGGAGGACTTTCAGAGTAGTCCAAATGAAGAAATGGGCCAATACGACCAAGGTTACATCGGACATTGGTTCTATATCACAATCCAGTCAAAGTACCACTCTCATCTTCAAATACTCTTTGTATCACATCTTTCAAAACTGTTGATTTTCATGCTCATGTACCGTCTAAAGTTTATATGTTAAATCTGGGCTTGAATATATCTTTGTACTTGATCCAAACATGGATTCATTAGAAGTACATTTTCACTTGAAGGAGGACATATTTTCTCCAGTAGAGTAGGAAATTTAGTATTGTAATAAATAAATAAATGAAAATAGTAAAGAGAAAAATAAGTCCTTTTGTGAAAACCAGCTTGTTTGGCGCAACTAGACAGGGACTTTGCTTGAAAACCAGGTAACTGGTGGGAAAAGTTCCCAATAAAGTTTGTAAATTTATATGAGTTCTTCAAATCATGTATCTTTCAAGTCATTATGTTTATACTCGAGTTGGTTGATGTGGGATCCCTTAAGGCCCACCTGCCAACAAGCCTTGTCCCATCGACATCAACACATTATTTGGGATCAAGGTTAGAGTTAGATAAGGTACTTGGGAGCCTGCATGCCTTAATGGTAGGTATCCTTGTCATCTACTAAGGAAATACATCAATGTTTGTTAGTGGATGAATTATGCAGTCCATTCGACTTCGACAAATCCATTCATGGCTGGTATAATGTACCTAGTGCTTTGATTCCCATTGACATCAATGGTGGGATATCTCACATTGGTTAACAACCTCCTCAATGGTCGATAATCCAATGATTATTGCTTATGTTCGACATCGGCACCATTTATTCACATATGAAATATTGCACATGGGTAGCAGTTGAAGACTATATGGTATTGTGATCTCAACACAAGTTTGTAGTAGTTTGGATCTTTGTATTAACATTTCTATTTTCATTTGCGACAGTATATTTATTTCAGTAAAGGCTGGAAAACAATATATTTATTTCAGTAAAAGCTGCCATATAACAGCCCGATCATTCATTTACAGCAGCAGTCACCTTTACTTAATTGCTTGGGGACATACAAATCCTCATGCATGGGGGAGAAGGCAACCTTCAGTTTATCCTTCAGCCTTCTTCAGCAGATTAGATCATTCATCAAATTAGCTCCAGCCATTCCATCCTCCACTTCATCTCGCAGAACTAAGCACATCAGCAACAAAGGTAAAACCCAGGGTAAAGTTGGCTTAAGATTCTTTAATTCATTAGAAGATTTAAGAAACTTAATGGTTAAACACTTCTCATTCCATTCATTTTATCTTTCATAAACCATTATCCTTCTGTTTGCCTTCCATTCATTACTCATAATAAAAATATTTATACTTTGTTTACAAGACGATGTAAAAGCAAATCCTTGTGGTAAATTAATAAAGGCAGTCTCTATAGTGTCTTCTCAAAGAATTATATTCCGAGGATGAAGTCATTACTACCATGAAATGATAAAGGAAACCACTTATAGGCATTGGCCTTGTGATGACAGATTATGCAAGCAACCATTCACATACTTACCATCTCCATCACCACCTCATTTCATCCATCATCTCTTCCTCATCCATCCCTCTCTTGTCCTTTATTTGTATTTCTCTGTAAATTAGTATGATATGTTAAATGTGAAGAGTGTTGCTCCAAAAGAACCAACACCTCCAAATATTCAAGCAATGTTGCTACACAAGAACCAACATTAGTCTTGATGATGGACCCCCTTTGGGGTTTGAAACGTCGACATAATGAACATGATACTGTGGATAATCCGGATCATGCTACTCCAAAGAACCAACATATACAAGATAATGTTAAGAATCTGTCAATGAGCAAGGGATTTGTTTGCATGAGGACATGCAAATCCATAGGCATGGGGGGATGTTGGGCCTCGAATATGCCCATTTTTTCACCATACAATACCACTATTCATATCATAAATTCCTATGTTTTTAACTCATTTCAGACCATAATTTCACAACTTGCCGCCAATTCATATCTTACACTTCGTGGTTGATTATCATTAGTTTTCTTAGCTTTTAAATGATTAGAGATGAATTTGCTACAATTTTCTAATGATAGTTTTTCCATGTTCATTTACCGTAGTGATACTTTGTCAAAATTCTTCACAAGGAAGTCAAAATTCTTCACAAGGAAAGATGTTACAGGACTAAGTACAAAATGTAGAATTTCTATATGTGAAAATCTAAATTTGTGATCAAATGAAGAAGAATCTCGTGATTCCGAGACACAAGTTTTGTTCAAAGTACCCTCATTCAAGTAACCAATAAACCATTTGTTAAAATCCATTACCACGAAGAATTTATGGTCAGGGGAATATTACAGTACATAATTAAGTACCAGAATTCTGGGTTTTACATAATTCGACTTAAATACCGAAATTCTAGGTGTGATGGTTTCAGATGTTTCGTACTAGCACAGAGGATATGGGTTGAAGATTCATTTTGTCTCTTTTTCAAGATTATGGAGCTGCAATTAAAATCACAGGATAATCATTCTCATATTTGAATATGGAATTAGTTTTATCATTTCAAGGATAGTGCTATGATTAAGACAAGTTCAGTTGCAAACTTAGTGAAACCATCTTGGAGATTTCACTTGGCCCAACTTAGCTCAAATCTTATATATTTTTGCTTTTCTTAGCTAATCAGTTGTAACTATTTTTCATCAGTCTAAACTCTTTAAAATGCCCAATATTTTGTATATAAAGTCACACACACACACATAGATTGACATAAGGAGATATACACTCAGGGTGAGCTGGTGATTATGGTACAACCTTTTCAATTCTATTTTGTTAAGATTGAAATCATGAACTGATGTTTTATTGATTTTTTAATACAATTACTATCTCGGATTTTACTCTCATTTAATTGTTTGTGTTTATTTGATTCACAAAGTATTGAATTAGCTTAAGAATTGCTCTAGGTAGTGGAAAGGGCCAACCACAACTTGGAATCAAGTCGTGTAACCATTGTAGCATGTAAGAGGTGTGTTTTGATTCAGTAAGTAGATTTACATTTCATTTCTAATTGTTTTGTTAATGGTTCTCAGAATTCCAGTACTTCATTTCGTACTTAAGTTGTTTTTCTGTTTTCATAAATCTGGGTAAAGGATAACAAGTATATTATCGCTGAGTCTTTGCAAGCTGAGGAACGTTGTTATGAATATATCCTATACATGATTAATTTCGTGATTACACTCTTACATTCTTGAATGGTTGGAAAAAGGAAGTTTCAATTTAAAACGAATTCCTGAGAGAAGCAATTGTTGTGTTTCGAATTAAATCTCTTGTTTTAAACTGAAACATGTCTTCGTTGTTTATGATCATGTATATATACTAATGACATGAGGCTCCTATAACTTTTTCTATGTTTGGAATACCCATAATTGATCAGAGACATAGTGTTATTTGTTAGTATAGGTTGTGTGTTAATACTTTAGGAATTGCATGCCATTTAAAGTAGAGTTGTTTAATTTCCTGTGTGAGCTTTATTTTGTAGTGCAATAATCATTTGAATAGATAGCTGGTTATTTGCTTGAATTTGTAGGAAGATTTAATTAGATTTATTTATGTTCATCATTAGATAAATTAAACTGGAAACAATAATTTTGTACTAAATAGTAAACTGATTTAGAAACAGAAATCTCGTTATGTACCTAATTCTGTACTAAGCAGTAAATTGATTTGGGAACAGAAATTCCATACTCTATTCAGTACCTTATTCCAAAATTTCTAAGATGTTATTTTAGGCTAGATGCTCTGATCTTGCATTACTTGCGCTTCTGCCTCAAAGCTTATGAGCCTTGGATTGATAATTAAATGTTTGAATTAGAACACTTATAATTTCCCCGACAAATGCTTTGTAGTAATATATATGCATCGTTTTATAAAAAACATTTTAATTAGGAATATTACTTTTTGAATGATTCTTTTTTGTTGTTGTATGTTTTGGCTAGTGCAAGTCTGACAAGTCTCATTGATCATTGCTCTGGAAATGCTGCTTGTAGTTTAAATATAACTTGGTTCTTGGAATCATTGGATTGATTTTTGTATTGTAAGTGGAAAGTATGTTTATACGTTAGTTCCACTATATCCCTCATAGTTTTGAACAAGCTTTTCCTCCTTTCATTAACCTTCGACAGCACTCTAGATGAGCTAAGGACCAATTCATCATCATTTACATGTTCTATAATTATTTTTATTTTTAGAATGACATTCTTTTCCTTCGTTGTTGGTCTTTGTAGAGCATTAAACATATGTGAATTAATAGATTGTTTGAAACATGATATCTAATATTCTTAAGTATATTATTCATAGAAATAAAATAAAAAAGCTCATATTGAACAATATATTTTCATTGTGTCGATCAATATTTTTGTTACTCGACAACTTCTCAAACATTTTTTTATTATCAATATACAACTTGTAACATTCAATCAGAAACCATTAAATATATTTTATAAATAAATCACATAATTTTTAGCCAAAAATAGGTCAGGTAACTAGTGCACTTATGTGCATAAATGCACTAGTGCGTTAATTTAGTAAATGCACTGAGGCATTTCATTGTTGAGCATCGGCAACGATATATATTTTTTAAATAATTTTAATTTTAAATTATGATAGTATGATATGTAACGATAAAAGCACTGCCATCACAGTAAAAAACAAAAACATACAAAATTAAACACAAGTTTTTTGGACTTAATGGTGCTATTTGGCAGAGGCGCATCGATGCATTATATTGCACAGGGCACACTGAAAAAAAAATCCATTTAAAAAAATTTGAACAAGGCTGATTGGGTTTGGATCTGATTCAATAATTGTTCCCCGTGTTTTACATGCCAAATGCCTTATTTTTTTTCCGAGGAAAAAGGTGTAATTTTATTAATGAAAACAAAATTACATGTTGAACTGGCTAAAAAGCTACATCATCAAGTCAGAGACCAAATGATAAACAAAAATAAGCAGAAAAATACAAGATAATATACATGATGGGAAAAAGCTAAGCTTTTCTCCCCTTCTTTTTCTCAACCCTTCGCCATTCCCCTTGGGATGGCATCGAAGAGACAAGTACAAGTTGATTCCCTACATCCATTTTGGCATTTTTCTTTTCTGAGTCTGAATTATCGAAGGAGTGAATACGCTTATTCCTTCTGATGTCCCCATCGTCAGGAATCAAGTCTTCCTGCATCTAGTGATTCCGAGATTCTATTAGGTCTTGTGGGGTTCCCCTGTGTGTTTAAGGTTCCATTGGAGTTTGGTTATTCACCTTTGGTGATGGTTCATCCACAGCTTCATCCTCCTCCTTTTCGAGTTTCGGTGGGGGATATTGCCATCCTTTGGGTTGCTTCCCAAGACTCTTCTTTCTTCGAGTGTCTTTTTTAGCTTCTGGACACAAGTTGTGTAAGTGCCCTATTTGCCTACAATTTCTACATCTGAAAGCTGTGTTCTCATAATCTAAAATCTATGTCCAAGTCCACTTGTTGTGGATTGGGAGGATGATGTCCATTAGGCCTTTGATAAGGTCTACTTCAACACAAATACGTGCATAAGTGAAAACTCTTTCCTCTATTCTTTGGGAATCAGTCTTTATGAACTGCCCAAAACTATTGCCAATGCCAGCTAGAACCCTGTCATCCCAAAAATGAAGGGGGAGATTGTGCATTCAAACCCATACTGGTATTTTGGAGACAACCATGATGTTTGCATCAAAGTTAGGGAACCAAGGAATAGTGAACATGCCAGTTGAACCCCAGAACCATGGTCCTTCCTGAAGGATTTTGTCTCTAGCTTCAGGAGCTGGGAACTTGACAATAAAGAAAACTTTTGAGCAGAGATGTGTATCACATTCTAATTACCAGTTAGTTAAAATCTAGTGGAAGAGCTCAATTGGTTTAGTCTAGAAGCAGTTAAAAAGAAAAATAATTGCAATGGATTCATAAGAGGCAGAGTGCTCATATGTTTCTGGCATGTCTATGTTTAATTCTGGGGTGTAGTTCAGTTGCTCCACTATATATGGTATTAGAGCATTTCCTGTCTATTGGATGGTTCAGAGGTTGTCTTTTCCCCTGAAGAATGTTCTTGAATGTTGGTCCCCCATTTGCGTGCTTCTGTTTTGATCCCGAGCCTATTGGTGTGCTGCCTCCCAAGCCTGTTTTGCACTTTGTTGCAGCCCCACCATGTAATCTCAGGTTGAGTGTAATGGTGGAAGCAACAAGGATATGATACTCCTTCAAGGACTGGTGGTCCTGTAATACTTTGCCTTCGAAGATCAAATTCTGTGAATGGGCAGGGTATCTGAATTTTTTCGAGATGTTTTGCTTCAGATCTATCACTTTGTCTGTGTATTTTACCCAAAGTAAACCTGAAGACCCAACAGGGGATTTTAAAAATATTTGGAAACAAGTGGAACTTACCAGGTTCTGGGATCCCAACTCTCCAAAATGGTCACCAGACCCCTTGAGAGAAGATGGTCCAAGCGGTGTTAAAGGCTGAGGGAATAGATTTCGGGCCACCACCGTTGGACCCAGAACCAAACCCTGAACCGACCGAAGCATGAGAGGGCTGATGCTCGAGCAAAAGCGCGGGGACTTTGGCCATCCCAGTGAACCATGAGTGGATGTAGGAGTTGAGGCCTGCCTAATAGATGAGGAAATCCAAGCTCCCCACGTTGTGATAAAACCCCGAAGCCACATAGGACCCATATCCATCACCGCACCAAAAAACCTGTAATCCCTCTGCTTGAGCACCCAGGCAACCACACTACGCCCCATGGCCAACCCATCTGCATGAAACAGGTTGCCACAGGGAGCCACAAAAATCATCCAACTGTAAACGTGTTCAACGTACGCTATGAGAAGTTCATCTTTACCATTCAACCCTAAGATATCGAGTAGGTGAGGGGGAAATAAAATCCCTTCGGTCCTAGGAATAGCGATGAGCTGGATATTTAGCATTTTTGGGGGAAAGTCAGTGTGAGATCCCTTGCCCCAATACTGCAGAGGGACAGAGAGCGCTACCACCCACATCATTCCCACAGTGGCACCCAACCCATTCGCAGGAGGAGAGGAACTGAAAGCACCCGCTTTAGGAGGCGAAAAAATGCATCTACGAACCCAAGAGGTGGAGTGAGGGGCTCGTGGCAAAGGGAGACAATTTTGGATTTTCTACGAGTCCACATTTGTTTAAAGAAACTAAATCTTTCTGTATCCACCAGAGGCCCGATGCCTCTGACCCCTATTTATCCTTTGCGGCCATCGAGGAGCCAAAACTGGCTATCAAACCCAACTCCGCACTTCCCCACATAGAAAACGTAATGCTCGCCGCTGCCATTTTTTCTATAAATTTATCAAATGCCTTATATATAGCAAGACAAACCCATTAAATCTAAAATGCCTAAAATGAAAAGCCCTAATTGCGAAGTGGTAGAGGGAGTTAAACCCTAAGCTGAAATTTTGTAGTCACATAAGCAAGAAGAAACAAAGGTTTAAGGTAAGTATTGATTTTTTTTTTTGTTTTTTTGTTTTTGTTTTGTTTTTTTGAATTTTAATTAAATCTAAATATGAACATAGATTGTAAAAAATTTCATTAGTAAAATCAACAATAAAATTATTACTATGCAGGGTTTTTATTTTTTCCAAATTTTAATTAAATCTAACAAAAATTGTGAAATTTTTTATTAGTAATATCAACAGTAAAATTTGAAATTTTTTCTATGCAGGGTTTTGAGTGAATCACCATACCTTTCAAATTCAGATCTTCTGAATAGTTCTAATTTCCAAAGTATTGTACTGTTCCACAATGCTTCAGGTCATCTCCCTTGCAAATCTCTCCCTTGAAACTTTGGGAGAGATAATGAAATAGTGAATAGTTTCTTATAATTTATAAGACTTTATGAAATTAGATTTTGAAAAACAAGTGACTATTCTTTTTTCAATTTGAAAAAAAAAAGATTGCACCTTAAAGCACTGATGCGGTTAAGAGTAACACACACCGATTTAAATAACTTATCGGCGTGCAAATTTTTTTTAACACACCTATATGATAGAATTACTTTTTTATTTTCGAAATCCTAAAAATTGGTGCGATTATTATTTTAACACATCAATGCGTTTAGTTTTACAATACCATCGATATGATTTAATAGTTATCTAAATTTTTATTTTCACATAAAATGACATATTCATCTCAAATTATCCTTTAGGATGCATTCACATGAGTTACATTAGTTTATAGTATACATTTTCCACTTAGAGTTGTCTGATTCTTGAAAAATGGTTTGAAAACTATATTGAAATTCATATTGTGGTTATATGGTTCTCGAAACTAATTTTAGGTATATACAAAAGAATTATTGTTGATTTTTCTCAAACATAGGGAGAAAATCTTATAATATGAAATGGCCAATTCTTCAAATTCCAGATTGTTCCATATTTCTCAAAGTCCTCCGCAAATTTCTCCCTTTTCATTTCTAGTAAGTTCATATTTTATTTATATTTTAATTATCTAATTGATTTTTTTCCATATCAAATTGAATAAAAATTTACCCAAATTTGAACGATTTTGATTCATAATCGAGTTTAGATGCATAAAATATTCCACCAGTTCAAAAATGTCGGAATTTCTTATCAAGAGAAACATACCACAAGTAGTTCGTAGATGAAAATTGATAGCCACTTTACCTTGCCAATTGTAACATGCCATCTTCCAACCGTAATCCTTGGTCAATGATGGTAATAATTGTTTGGTATAATGTAATTTGAAAAAAACAATTGCATTGTGTTTATTAATATCATTGTTACACTAATGTTCAATATTTTTTGATTTTAGGATTCTATTGATGATGAGCGACCCACCTACCATCTTCTTGTGCACCCCACTACAATTTCAAATCGAGAGAAGGATACATTAAGAGAAAAACTCAAAGAGGACGCATAACAAGAATGGTGGAATCAACCATCTATTCAATTCCCACTACATCCAGATTCACCAATTAGGGATGACTACGACAATAGTAGTTATTCATCACAAGGTGGCGATGGAGGTAATAAAATATAGGTTGGTATGGGTTTGGTAATTTTATTGACGTTAAATTACTTACGTGAATTATCAACTAGTGCTAGTAAACTGATGAAATGTATGTGCAATGTATGTGCTAGGAGTCTTTGTCACTCATTCAATTCTTAAGTTAATTTGAGTTATCGAAATGCACATGTTTTTCTATAGCTATGTAACTTATACAAAATGAAATCAATTCTACTTTAATTGCTTGAATAATGATCACACTCACACTTGCTTGAAAATAAAATCACTCTTGCTCTTAAAATCACACTTGTACTCAAATCAAATCGCTTTCTACAATAAAATCACACTTACAAACGAATATGTTCTAACTTAAAGAAGGATTAGTTATGTAATTGAAAATCACTACAATGTAAAGCTTATACTTCTACTGCTATGTTAGATTATACTCTATCCATGTGCATCTAAAATCTCTCTTCACCTAAACAATAAAATGATTAGTAGAAACAATCTCAAACTTGTATCTAAGAATCAAAACTTGATTACTCAAATGAATTAACAAAAATCTATAGGAAATATAAACTAAAATACTAACTGTTAATGAATGAAGGCCTTACTATCTCGAAGGAGCCCTCCTACGAGAAGTAGGTAGCACTATCAAGATTTCACAAGTTAATAGTCCACGCATTGAGATCGCACAATAGAATGGAATCAAAACAGAGTTTATACATATCAAAACATAGTGCTTACAAATAAAATTCTAGTCTCCTTTAGCTATGCCAAGAGGCATATTTATAAAACCCTTACACAATAAATGTTTTTAGATATTTATGCCTATGCTAATTGAAATTGGCTATAATTAACTTAAGATATAAGATATCGTAATCTTACTCATGATTTTCTATCAACAAATCAAATCATGAGGCAGAAAATCTGCATCTCGCTCACTTGATTCACCTTCCACGATGGTTGACTTATCCATTGATTGAATTGATAGAGTGCCTTCTTCATCGACCCAACTTATGAAAATAGGAACAAATCATTTTCCTAGCTAAATTTCAACTACCCATGTGCCCTATTTCTCAGCTGAGGCTCCGCAACCTATCGAACCTTGGACTTAGCTACAGAAACATTCATCAACTGTAGAATTGCTGTAATTCAGTAGCTCAAGTAGATATTAAGTTAAATAATAAATACAAATGACATTTATGAAATATAAGATGATTATGTACCTACTATACTTTCAATCTTGTAAATTGATACCCAAATTGTAGTTATGAAGGTCAAAAAGGAAGGATTTGAATGAAAAAGGATTGTCAAAAGAAGCAATTCTAGGGTTCAACAATATGGATGATTACTTACATGATACAACTGTCATGTCAATAATTTTTTTAGATGCATTCCTGAATGATGAGCTAAGGGATGATGCTCATATCACTGATACCTTTTTCGAAAGCCTGAAATCTATTTCCACCACCCCTCTCTTTCGACTTGGCAGCTATTCAAACCCTACCCATCTGGGTACAATGATGTTACTGCACAACTTAAAAACAAACTTTTTCATGTTGAATGCATTTTTATCGACAATATTGAGGTAATTGCTGTGAAGAGGCAAATTAGTTGTTGAAAATGTTAGGTGTTGAGTACATATCATATCATGCATGTCTGAATGATTGTATTATATATAAAGGGGAATATGAAGACAAAGATATATGTCTGAAATGTGGGCAAGACAGGTACCATAAATAAAAAATGGGTAAATCACATGGTCCTTCTCATTAGATATTGAGGCACATGCCTATAATCCTAAGGTTTCAAAGACTCTTTCATTGCAAAAAATTAGCTATGTTGTAGGGATGGCATGCCTCACACATAAGTGAGTCGGGAGTTATGAAAATACCAATAGATTCATTAGTCATGAAGCATATAGATGATACATGGGCCGACAAGTTCAAGTATGAAGTAAAAAGTCTATGACTCATCATAGCCATGGATGGCGTTAACCCATATTCCCTCCAAAACATGAACTATTTTGTTTGTCATGTAGTAGTGATCAATAACAATATCCCCCCATGGTTGTCCATGAAGATTGAACATCTTATGTTGGCTCTCATAGTCCCTAGTAGAGGACAAGTGAAGAATATGGAGGTCTACTTATAACCATCAGTAAATGAATTGAAGGAACTATTGTTTCGGGAATATTTAGTGTTCTTGGACAAACGCCTAACCCTCTAGATCTAGTAGCAGGTCTAGAAACAATAGACAAAGTAATCTTAACCTTTTCTATAATCAATAGATAAAAAAATAGAGAAGAGAAACCTACTTGTAGTTTTCGCTAGCTCCTTGTCTCCCTTGAACGATCTTGCTGCTCCTTTCTGTACTTAAATCACTTGGAAAGTACCTGCACAACTACAGAAACAAAAAACCATCAAGGCATAATGATCTATTGCTTATAAATAACATGGAATCGAAAAAATGATATACATATGAAAGCATTAACATATAACACAAGCATAAGGAAAAAGTCTTGAAAACTTTATTGATAAGAGGAAAGATTACGACCCATATGAGTTCGATCTAGTTTCATCCTTCCAATTCAATCCTTCATCAGCCTCATGATAAGCAAGACACTCCAACACTATTACAATATTTTCACTCAATTCTAATCTCATATCATCAATATCTCCTTACAACTCAATATTTCTCAGCCCCCGATCTCTTATATGAGTGATCCTTTTATAGGTGAGTGAAGGAGGTTATGCCATAAATGGAGATAATGAATGCCTTTCTAAATTTAGAAATCAGTTCCATGGAAGAAGGAATAGGGGATTGATGTTTCCTAATTCCCTTTCTCATCCAAATGTGAACTCAAAGGAGTAGGTGGCATTGAGAAACTTCTAGAGGCTTCCAATGGATAAGGAATCTTCAAACCCTCATGGAAATTTGCTCAAATTCACTCAGCGCAGGCCAAAGAGGGACCAAGTGCACTGCATAGCACCCTATCAGTGTATGATTTGCATTGCAGCACACCCTAATGAAGGCCTACCTGCGCTGATCTTCTTAGAGGTAGTTTTTGGATGTTTTCAGTGATGAAACTTTTTTGGAAGTAAGGCATTCTGATGATTAACTTCTTTAGGGCATGTAACAACTGCACTAGGGGTTGATGGGCCCTAATAGTATCGATCTGTAATTTGGGGTTGATGTGCCCAAATGGATTTGTAACAGTTTCCCCCTAAAGCATGAAGTTGTAAATATATATGTCGGGTGAAATGATTTATCACGAGGAGAGGAGGTTTTGAACGGAAGGTGACCTGCATCAATTACAATACATATATCATGATAATTAATTTTTCTCATGAACTAGATAAGGGAGGCATACCCATGCTCAACTTATAAACTTTCAGTACATGTACAAATATATTCATCTACAGATATAGACCCATGAATGGTTGACCATGAATGTAAGGCCATTGTACATTTGATTTAGTACTTCTGAATATATCGCAGCCCGGATGGATGAAACTAGATTCATGGTCTTCAATCTCGTTCAATCTTCATTTAAGTACAAGTATAACCATGTGAAATAGATGTTCTGAAGTCAAACATGGAAAGACATTGTCTGATTACTAGCCAATGATGTAAGCCGTTAACGGACGCGAGAGGAATCATTGATAATGAAAATTACCCTCAAGGTACTACAGTACATGTCGCATGGTGTGAATAAATGATTTGATTTCAAACACCATACAAAGTATTTCGGTCGAAGGCCATTGATGTCAACCTATCATCGGAATCAAGAAACCTGCCATTGATGTATGCAAGCTTCAAGGTACTGACGGGGTGTTTCTAAGTTAACTTCTTGGATGATGTGATGATGTCGACAAGAAGCAACTTTTCACAGGAGGGCCTTGATGTATCTCACATCTACGACAGCAAACGAGGTAAATGATTTTGGAGATGAGAATCGACCGACGACACAAGGTTTAGGAATGGCGGTCATGAAAATGAAGGTTTTTGGTATTGCAAAGGATGAAGTTTTAACTGGATGACTTCTCTTGAACATATTGGCGACACTGAATGAATTGGCAGCATTAACCCAAAACAAAAGTGATGGATGGTGTGATAGACCATGAGTATGATAACCGTCAAGAAAATAACCCAACACAAATAGTCATGGAGATGAAGTGAAAGTGTCATGTTCAAGATCGACTTGCTACCATAAAGTTTTCTCGACTTTTTCCATTTTCCCCAGTCATTGCTGACCAATACCTCTTTATTTTTTATCAAGCTTGAGGAGGATAACATATGATTGTTGTATAATTTCACCCTTCGGGAGCATCCATCACTATTTGATGCTTTAACGAGTCTAGCGAAGGTGAAACTCGGCCTTGTTTAGATGAACAAGTTTGTCGCTATTTGATGTTTTTAACGAGTTTAATGACAAAGACAATTCGATCCTTTTCATGTTTAGAGAGTTTTAAAAGGGACAAAGAGGAAACTCCATAAGTTATTTTTCGTAAAATAATCTCTCAAGTATGAAAAGGCGTAAAATAATACAAGAGAGATGTCATTTCCAATCCTTTAACGAGTTGTAATAGACAAGCGCTCGATGATCTTTTCATATTTAGAGAGTCTAAAAAGAGTTTAAAGAGGACTCTATGGGGGTTCTTTTTGTTTTTAACAAAGCTCGAAAAAGAAACAAAAGTTTGCTTTGTGGTCAAAGATGTTCAATTTACACTTAAGCACGTCAGATTCTGCTTTTAGCTGTTAAACCTGCTCAAAAATCCATCAAAGAGGATTAAAAATACATGTTCATGGATAAAAAATGAATAAAAAACCAACATTTACTCGATTAATGTGCAACAAATAAACATAAAAACAAGTTTTATTATTCATTTTTACCATTTTATTTTCACCCTTTGGCTTGGTGCTCTAGAGTAGTTTTTTACCTAAAGCGAAGGATTCAGTGGATTGTTTCTCGTGCCGTCTGGACCAGGTACGAGCTATCCCTATTCTCTTCCATTTTATTCCATTTATTTTTAGTTTTAAGCAATTTGTTTTTTGGTTTTTGAGACCCCCTAGGGTTTTATTTTGCGCTTTCTGGATCATCACACCCTTTCAATATCAAAAGGTGCGCTGCATTGCATACACCTAGAAGGTAGTATGCATTGCGCACTGTCTCTAATGGAGGGTTGCGATGGGCACAAAAACAAAATTTGACAGTTGTTTTCTCCCAAATTTTCAACTGTTTTTTGCAAAAATTGGATCCTAATTTGTCTAATGGTTGCATTTCAGACATTCATTGGATCAAAATGGTAATTATATAGAGAGAACAAGAGCATGAAGAACAAGACATGATTGCCCTAAATGATCAGGGAACAGTTGATACCCTCAGGAATTGTGGGTTACTGAAGTATTTTCGATTATCCAGCATGCAGTAACAAATTGAACTGTTACAGTGTCTTGTTCGTTCTTGGGATCCTACCGATCAGGTTTTTCATATTAGGGGCAAAGTGATCCCCTTTACCATCGAGGATATTTACTTTCTGACTGAACTGTCAAGGCGGAGTACCCCCATCTCATTATCGGGATTTACCAGAGGAGGTGAATCAATGAGAGATTATATACAACAGTTCTGCCAGGAAGGAGCTCAACCTAGTAGAGATAGAAAGATCAATATTAGGGATGTCAGTGATTTACCGTTGAGAACAATCCTTTTTACCCTCACCAAACTAGCTGGCAACACAACTTTAAATTTGGCAAACAGGTCATATATGCAATATGATTTAGAGTGCTTGGAGCTAAAGGTATTTAACTGGTGTGAGGCAGTTCTTCCATCCATGAGAGAACAATTGACCAAGGTAAAGAATGGAAAGACAAAATTTTTTGGTTATGGGTCTATCTTGATTTCTTTTGCCTTGGAGAGAATCCCACTCATGCAGCCACAACACATCTCACTGGGAGTACTTGGACCTAGAGACCCACGGATGCAAAGGTGGGTAGATCTTATGGCTAGGCATGCTGGCCAGTCATTGATCTCGTTTTCCTCTACTTTCTTTGAGTGGTTCGACCGTCAGGAGATGGCCTTCACAGAATATCCATATTCAGGGATGGATTTCTGTGGTGATCCAGATCTGGTGTTGCTAGTTGGGGTGCAGTGGAGTGTTATTGGTAAATTGTTTGACCACAGTGTTTTTCTTTTTAAAGTTTCTACTTTTTTGTGTGTTTTTTTTATTATTTCCAAGACTAATTTTTTTTTTTTTTATATGTATGCAAATGTTGGATCTGTTTGATCGGTGGGACACCAACGGGAAGTAGGTGTGCAAGTGCAGAGAGCTGTTGGGAGAGCAGTTCTCCGAGACTTGGATTTAGCAGAGACATTAGCCGAGCTACATGATCACATAGAGGGTTTAACCCTGGGTATTCTGGATGTCCAGATTGAGGAGTTACCTATGCGATTGCAGCGCCACACCATTGGTGTGTCGAGTCGTTGGATGAGACTCCTACACATGATAGCACAGGCTGTGACCTATTATCATCAGCAACACTAGTTTACTTGGATATTTTCTGCATACATTTTTGAGTTTTTTTACCAGTTTTTGTCTTGGACACAAACTATTTGTAAAAAATTATATACAATTATTTGCAGCTATCTATTTGACTTTCAGAGTTTTATTATGGTTAAGTGATGCAATCCTATTCAAATGATGTTGAAAATGTTTACTTTAAATATGTCACAAATGTCTAACACATAATTCACTAGAGAGTCAAATAATGTGTTTAGATTTCTAGAAATATGTTGATATTGAATAAATTCAAAATACCTTTCCAAAATATGAACTCTAAGGAACATGTGATGCATAGATTTTTGTGCCTTGATGCATTTTTTATGTGCCTCGTTAGCCACTGCGGCATCATGACAGGTTTCATCCAGATGGATTAATTCAAAAAATCTTCTTCAGAAGTGTCAGGTAGCAGGTCAATTGTGAGTTTGAGAGATGAGATTTCACATTGGATTGGTAAGACTGCTTCCAAACAATACACCAACTGAAAAGGCGTAAATCCGGTCGCATTCCTTACCGAGGTTCGATATGCCCACAAAGCCGAGTAAAGGATTAAATGCCAATTCCTTTTATGGACTCCAATCATTATTTGCAACATGTGCTTAAGGACTTTGTTGATAGCCTCAACTTGTCCGTTAGCTTGCGAGTAGTATGGAGTAGAACTATCATGTGATAGTCCTAATTTGGTAGTTAATTCGACCATCATGTGATTGTGAAAATGTGACCCATGATCTGTAACTATAGCTTGTGGTACACCAAACCTGGAAACCACATGGTTGAAAAAAAGCAGAGCAGCTGTTTCACCACTGTTGTTCAATGTTGGCATTGCCTCAGCCCATTTGGTAAAATAGTCAACGATGACTATAATATACCCATGCCCCCCGGCTGAGGTGGGGTTACATGTCATAAAGTCAATGCCCCATTTTGTGAATGGGCCAACAACAACGACTGGATGCATTGGTGCAGGTCGTAATATGGTTTTACGGTCAAATATCTGGCAAGCATGGCAACTTCTGACAGCAAGAATGCAATCTTTGAATATGGATGGCTAGAAGTAACAACCACGTAGAATTTTCTATGCAATTGTGTAACCAGATAAATGTCCCCCACAAGCACCTGAATGACACTCATTCAAAGCTTTCTCGGCCTCCTCATGAGTAAGGCACCTATGTAAGATCGTATCGACACCACGACGATAAAGTGTATCACCAATGATTAGATAATCTTTGGCTTGGTATCGAGTATGTCGCTGTTCAAAGCGAGAGGTATTAGGCCAAAAATCTTGGGTCTGGAGATAGACCAGTATATCTCCATACCATGGATCACTTGATGAGATAAGAAATAGAGACTCATCCAAGATTGATGCTTCTGATGTTAAATCATTAGAATATGAAGGAAGAATGCAAAGTAACTCAGCAAAGACAAGAGATTTGTTTGATTTAGATTTGATGAATTCCAAATCAAATTCCTGCAAGATAACTATCCATTTAGAATACTTGCCCCCCAACAATTGATGTGACAAGATGTATGTCATAGGGTTGCAATCTGATACAATGGTAGTTTTGTGAAGGAGGATGTAATGACGAAATCTCTGCACAACTTGAACGACTGCCAAGGCTAACTTTTCAACATATGAATACTTACTTTCTATATCGTTGAGATTACAAATCAAATAATAAATAAGGTGTTCAGTTCCACTTTCTTATTGAACTAAAATCATAGCAATGGTTTTATCTGCAGTGACAAGATACAGGTAAAAGTCTTTTTGATAGTTTGGGGCATACATTAATGACACTCTAATCAGGGAATCTTTGAGAGCATCAAAAGAAGCTTGCGCAACTTGGTCCCAATGGAACAGTACCCCTTTCTTCAATAGACGTGTATAACCTTTAGCTAATTCAATATAATTTGGAATGAACCTCCTCAGAAATTTTTCCTTCCCTTGAAGTCTCTGTATCTGTAACAAGTTTGAAGGTGGAGGCAAGTCAAGGATTACCTGAACCTTAATGGGATCTAGTCAGATTCCATCTTTTGAAACTACGAGTCCAAGCAATCAACCAGAGCCAACATAAAACACACATTTGTGTGAATTGAGTCTTATCTTGTAGTTTCGACATCGTAAAAATATTTCTCTCAAATGTTACGGGTGATTAGTTCGTTTTCGCGAATGAGCAGGCAAATCATCAAGATAAGGTTGAAAAATGTGCTTGATGTCATGGAAGGCATAATTCATCGCCCTCTGAAATGTAGCCCCTGCATTCTTCAAACCAAAAGGTAGCTTTCGATAAGCGAATGTGCCCCACGGACATATAAAAGCAGTTTTTGATTGGTCCTGTGGGCAGATATTGATTTGATTGTAGCTAGAAAATCCATCCATGAATGAAAAGATTTCACATCCGGCACATTCGTCAATAATCTGGTCGATAAAAGGTGTAGGATAATTGTCCTTTGGACATGCTTGGTTTACATCCCTATAATCGATGCACACTCGAATTGTCCCTTGTTTTTTCATCATTGGAACAATATTACATACCCAATTAGTAAGAGGTATAGGGAAAATGAAACCAGCACACAAAATTTTTTCAACCTCTGCTTTAATGGCAACATCTTTCTTAGGATAAACACTTCGAAGCTGCTGTCATACTGGTTTGACATCAGGGTACATTTTAATCTCATGTTCAACAATACTTGAGTCAATGCCCATAATCTCCTCATAAGACCATGCAAAGATATCTCAAAATTCGCGAAAAAGAGCACAGTAATTATCAAGTTCCAATGGAGAACAAGATTTGCTGACATTAATGTTTTTTACAATGTTAGGCTTGGTCAAAATGTTTATAGAAATCGTTTCTTCTATGTTGGACAAATTACGCTCAGAATCTACTGTATTTACAGAATTTGACAAAAAATCAACGATCGATGGGTGATTTAGGTGGGAACAATGATGATAACCTTCCCATGGTGTCTCTCCTATCATCATTGATTGGACGATTCCTTCATCCATAGAATGTATACGTGAAAAAGGATCCGAAGAGGTACCATATTCTAACGATCTATCTACCCATAAAATTGTTGAGTGCAGATTAAGGTTTGCCGCACAAGCCTGAAAAATTGATTTCTATGATGATTTAGTGGGGCTTGGAGGCAATGCCTCGCTATGACCATCAGTTTCAAAGTAGTTGGAAATATTCATAAAATCAGATGATGTAGAAGAAATCATGTTGCAAGTCTCTACTCTTGCCACTTCCGCCAAACTAGATGGTGACGGGAGGGTAAAAGTGCCCATTAAAGAGGGATCTTTAAGGAGACCTACTCCAACACTTTGAAGTGACAATAGGTTTCCGTGTATCAATGGAATGCTTCTCGTAGCCCATGAACTATTGGCAAAGAAGGCTAGCTAATCAATGACTACGATTCCACCCTTGAAAGGGAATGCAATTGAAAATGACAACGGCCACAACATATACCCAAGGCCTTCCTAGTAAAATCTTGTAATCAAGGAGTCCGTCAACTACATCAACGTCAACAATTACTGACTTGCCCCCTAGTTCAATTTGCAGGTTACTCAAATCCCATATGGAGTATATGTTCTTCCATCAAAGGCTTTTAATGTAGTTGGTGATCGTGACAATGGCAGTGAACCAAGTGTTTTCCAGCAGCTCATGGACATAATGCAAGTAGATGCCCCTTCATCAATAATAGTTCGTTGAACATTTTTATTGAGAGCTTTTACTTGTATTAGGAAAGCTAATTGTGTCGGTAACTATGGTGAATATCCCACAAGGTTAAAAACCACAAGATTTGAATCCGTAGGTTCTATTCCACCTATTGCTGACAAGAAAGCTTGTTTTTGGGAGGGACAATTTTGCAACACCTCGAGTGTCGACATAGCGGAAGGTGATGAGCTAGATCTTCCACTATATTATAGTTATGAGCTGCTCGAGCATGAGGATTGAATGTTTATTTGTGCACAACTCTCTTTGGTGGCTTAATCGTCAATTCAGGTACAATTAGTGGAACAACTTATGATGAAGTCGAGGTTGAAGTACTAGGTTGATCAATGGATTGGTTATTCGGCGACGACAGATTTCCATAATCTTTGTTCCTTGTCAATACCAAAACATTGTTTTGCAAATTTGCGATGGACAACATGAGTACTTGGGATGTGGAAGCATGGTTAGTTGCAACCAAATGTGTCTGCGGGGTTGGAAACGAATCTGTCAACACTGCTGATGTGGTTGAAGTATTTGAAAGTTTAGAGACCTCAGAGCGATGTGGACAATCTCTCATATAATGCTTGTCATTAGATATCAGACATGGATAACGAGGTTTCCTGGCCATGGTAGGGGAATCAGGTGATTTCTCTAGAGTGGAATTTTCCTGTTTCTTTTTGTTATTCTTCCCCTTTTTCTTACCTATTGGTTGCTTTGGATTTTTCCCTTTGTCAGATTACACATCATTAATCTCAGAGACATGAGTGTTTTCAGATGCATGTATAGCTTGATTGGAAATAGCATGAGTTTGACCAGATGGTCTCCTTATTGCCTATGTGCTTGAAGAACTGATCATACCGTCGCCGGCATGAGAGTCCTTACTCGATTGTGGGGGTGGTGGAACAGTGTAAGTTGGTCTAGGTGCATGAGGAATTTTATCATAGAGCGTGCCAGATTGTGTGTAAATCAAATCCAATTATTGGGCACAAGTGATAACTTGCTCTTTTGTGACAAATCTAGCTTTTGCCACATCCTTGGTGATTAATGGAAACAACAAATTTATGAACCACTCAGCTAAAAGTTGATCGGGAACGTATGTCTTAACCATTCGATGACGATGCCACCACTCATGAATATGATTTGATATATGAGTAGAGGTAGTCTGTTTAAAGTTGGTCAAGAGTTCTGTTCCAATTTCGTATCTGATAGGTAACTGGAAGTGGGTCAAAAAGGTAGTGGCTAAAGTGGTGAAGTTGTTGAAAGAAGCTCTTGGTAATTCAATGTACCATTTAACATCTGGACTAGTAAGCGTTCTTTGGAAAAGATGAAGTCTGACCGAATTATCATTCAAGGTGTTGGATGAACACCATAAATGAAATTTCATAACATGATTCGATGGGTCTTCTCCAGGATTTCCGTTAAACTTCGGAATATCAGATGGTAACTTGTGTAGAATTACTGGCCACTAAGGTACATATGCAATTGGATCATTGGTGAGCCGGTTTAAATCTGGTAATTCTAAAGTTGCTACGAATGGCAACTGTTGATTCAAGTTAGGTTGATCATACCCAGGATATGATGGAATTTCCTGTGTAGTAGGTCTTTGCAGACCATCGTAGGTCATCTGCATTTGGTAACTTTGGTATGGTTGTTGAACAAAACCAGTATAAGGTGGTTGTTGATAACCAGATTGAAATTGTGGTTGTCCATAACCTGCAAAGCCTTGTTTGTCCAGGACCTTGGTAAGCTTGATATTGACCAAAACCAGGTTGATATTGTGAACCAAGTCCAAACTCAGGTTGGAACTATTGGAATTGGGGTTGTTGGAATTGTGGCAACCACGATTGTTGAGACAACTGTTGCTGCCCAGTAATGAAAGGTTGACCAAGTTGTGAATCAACTATACTAGTGTAAGCCTGGGTCAGTCTAGATAAAGGTATACTAACCTGAGGTTGTTGCTGAGCTCCAGAAACAAGTGGCTGTTGTATAACAAATTGAGAAACTTGAACCTATTGACTTGAAACTTGTGGTTGCAAGGGAGAATGATCAATTTGTACTGGTTGAGATACAACAGTTTGAGCTTGTGACTGTGACACAGTAGTAACAATAGGTGTAGTAGGAATATTTGACACAGTTTGCATTGGTTGTGTTGGATACACAAGCCTTGGTTGAGTTGGCATTACTGGTTTTCATTGACAAACTCTAATTTGAGGTTGACTTGAATATTGTGGGAAACTGCCATATGGTTGTCCTCCGAAATAAGGAGGATACAATGAATAAGCATATTGCTCTCCATATGGTGGCAATCCAGTATTTAATGGATACACAGGTCTTTGTTGACCAGATTTCCCAGCCTGATACTGATGTGCAAGATCAAACTGTTGAGTTCCCATTAGAGAATAACCAGGTAGAATTCTGATTGAGGACATGGGTGATGACCATGGTGTAGAAGCAAAGCCTGAGTGGGTTCCAAACAATGATTGTTAACCAACCGGGGTGGGAAATTCACCATACAGGTGCAACTCAGGTGTGGTAGAAAAAATCGAAGGAGTTACAATAGAAGATTCTGCTACAGCTGTATCAAATGATATAGTCTGGGATGTTGATGGTTGCTCAGCCATAGTTAATAGAACCAAAAGTTGTCCTAAAGATTCGATGGGAACTTGCAAGGAAGCAGGATCAGATGAAGCAAAGTAATCAGGAGTAGTAGGGTAAAGATTAAGCCAGTTCCAAAGTGAAACGGGGTTCCAGGTGTGGAATCCTCTACTAATTCCTCCTTTATGGCAATCAAATCTAGTGGAAGAACTTGATCGTCAGGTCCGTAAAAGATTTCTGGTGTTGATGAAAGTGTAGTTTCAACAGTAACTGATGTCTGAGGGGTAACAACTTCTGAATGTTGAAATTCGAAAGCCAAATGTTCAGGTAAATGAACAACAGTTTCAAAGGGAGGTTCCTGAACAACTTCAGGTTTATATGTAACTTCTATTTGAACTGGGATAGATTCTGGACCAACTCCTGGTTGAGCTATTTCAAGTTCATAAGCACTTTCTGGTTGAACAGTTTCAAGTTGAGTAACAACCTGTTATTGGACAACCTCGGTTACTGTTACACTAGGATCAGTGCTATTCTCCTCAAGTAACTGTGAAACTTCTTCTTTAGGAATGGATGTACCAGAAATAGTCGGAGTAACTAGATTCTCTGTAGCTACGGAAACAAATGTTTCAGGTAATCCAGATGAAGAACTAGGAGTTCTTGATGTACTAGACTCAGTTAAACGAGACCACTTTGTTTGAATTGGTGTCGCTTCGGGAGGCAAAGGCGGTTGGCTCGTTGTTCTCCACGAACGACGGGGTTTGGGTTGATTTTCCTCCACGATTGTTGATTAAATGTATCAACTTAAAATGAACTAAGGAATAAGGATGTTATTCGTGGTCAATTAATTTTTACGATATTGGAACACCACTTTGCTTTTTCATTTTTAAAAATTCGAGAAAAAACAAAAGAGGACTCTAGTTGCCTTCGATTTTTAATGATCCTGGAAGGACAAGTGCTCAGATGATACGTTTACTTTTAAAGAGTTGAAAAGGAACAAAATTCACTGCTCTAGAGATTCTAGACAAGAGGGTTTACCAGAAAAATCGCAAAACTGCAATATATACCTTGGTGATAAATGAAAGAGAAATGACCAAGGACTTTACATACGACAGTGAATCCTCCTGAATGTTGTGTTCGGTGCATTGCGATCAGTAAGGCAGCAGAATTGGCTTCCTAAGGATAAAGGATTTCAAACTATTGGGGTATCTCACTATATACTCGACGGTACAGGGAGCACAAGTCCGTACTAGCACTTATCAAATCAGAGAGGAGGAATCACCCAACCTTCAGTGAAAATGACACCCACTAGGTTTAAAGACATTGGAACACATCTCTAGCCTAGACCTCTAGATGTTTTTCGTTAAGTTCCAATGCATTTTTAGATTAATTGATGTTTATTTAAGTTGATCTTGCTTAAAAATTTACCTTTGAAGGTTCACTGCAAGATGTGTTTTGAAATTCCTAAGAATGCAACTAGAATGAGAAGCACTCTTTCCATTTAATTTCAACAATGAAAATGATAGCTATGAGGGATAGAGCATACAAGTACTTTTTGAACAAACAACAAAGAGCACAAACTAATGCAATTCCCTAAACCATTCCTTTTAGCACACACACTCAAAATCTAAAATGCAAATTGCATGTATTTCTTTTCAGTTTCTCTTAATGTGAATGATGCAATAAGAAAAACTAATGCACAAACGTTTCATAACTCTTTTCATAAAAAATGACGATTTGTGACAATTTCTTTTAAAAGGGAAAGGAAGACTGTACGACACTTTTGATTTTAAAGAAATGAAGATTTTTGACACTTTAAATGAAAATAAAAATCAAATGCACAAATAAATCAATTGCTTATTTATGAAGGAAGACTTTACGACACTTCAGTTTTCGAAGAAAATGACGATTTTACGACACTTTTCTATCGACAAAACAATCAATCAAAACTACCTTTCGACTATGGATTGCAAATAATAAAACAAATACATAAAAAACATCCAACAATCCAGTTTAAGTAGGGCCAAATAAAGGAGATGAAAAGCTATTTGAGAGACAAAAGATCATTAACATTCAACAACTCATTCAAACTACAGAAAATTGGCAAAAACTTTCAGTTCCTAGATGGGAAATTAACCCTAAACGGATCAGCATAGGCAACAGTTAGAGACAATACAATGAATTGCGCTGAACCTATGTGGGAAGTGCACTACAACGCATTGTGTCCTTTATCAGATTGCGTTGATGACAATAAGCAATTCTGAAGGCAATTTTGTCACAGTTTCGACTCAATTTTCAATGAAAGAGGACTAAAATCAATAGACCACAAGTACAGTATGTAGAAATGTCTTAAGAGGCTGGTATACTACTAAGAAGGATAAATGATCTCCCACTGTGATCGCCAATTTGTTTTGGGAATATTTAGTTTTCTTGGACAAACGCCTAACCCTCTAGATATAGTAACAGGTCTAGAAACAATAGACAAAGTAATCTTAACCTTTTCTATAATCAACAGATAAAACAAGAGAGAACAAAAACCTACTTGTAGTTTTCGCTAGCTGCTTGTCTCCCTTGACCGATCTTGCTACTTCTTTTCGTACTTAAATTGCTTGGAATGTACCTGCACAACTACAGAAACAAAAAACCATCAAGGCATAATGATCTATTGCTTATAAATAACATGGAATCGAAAACATGATATACATATGAAAGCATTAACATATAACACAAGCATAAGGAAAAAGTCTTGAAAACTTTATTGATAAGAGGAAAGATTACGACCCATATGAGTTCGATCCAGTTTCATCCTTCCAATTCAATCCTTCATCAGCCTCATGAAAAGCAAGACACTCTAACACTATTACAATATTTGCACTCAATTCTAATCTCATATCACCAATATCTCCTTACAACTCAATATTTTTCAGCCTCAGATCTCTTAGATGAGTGATCCTTTTATAGGTGAGTGAAGGAGGTTATGCCATCTATGGAGATAATGAATGCCTTTCTAAATTTAGAAATCAGTTCCATGGAAGAAGGGATAGGGGATTGATGTTTCCTAATTCCCTTTCTCATCCAAATGCGAACTCAAAGGAGCAGGTGGCATTGAGAAACTTCTAGAGGCTTCCAATGGATAAGGAATCCTCAAACCCTCATGGAAATTTGCTCAAATTCACTCAGCATAGGCCAAAGAGGGACCAAGTGCGCTGCATAGCACCCTAATGAATGCCTACCTACATTGATCTTCTTAGAAGTAGTTTTTGAATGTTTTTAGTGATGGAACTTCTTTGGAAGTAAGGCATTTTAATGACTAACTTCTTTAGGGCATGTAACAACTGCACTAGGGGTTGATGGGCCCTAATAGTATCGATCTGTAATTTGGGGTTGATGTGCCCAAATGGATCCATAATAATTATGGGAAAGGATACATGTACATGATGTATCAAGACCCACCGCGACATATAGGCGGTTTACATTGTATGGCATATGTGCTGACACCACACATGGTTATCCATGTTTAAGAGTTTTCTCTAGTGAATTACATGTTTATTGATTTGTTTATATATTCAAAAATATTATTGCACATATTAATTTAATTTGTTGTAATTGTTTTGATCTTCATGATTGCTAATGTGCCCTATATATAATAATTTCATAGGTCTTATAACAAAAGGGTATCATGGATGTAAATGTTGTGGACCTTACCTTAAGGCTAGGTGGTCCAACCACCTACGAAGGCCAGTGTATGACTGCTCTAGGGTATTCCTCCCAAAAGAACACCCTTATAGAAGAAAAACATCTGCTTTCAATGGTAAACCAGAGAGAACCCAAAGGCGTGCAATAATGACACTAGTTGAATGGATTAGAAAATATGAGAGAGATAAGGAGAACGAGATTACGTAAATGTTTGATTCAAATTGGAAGCCTATGTTCAATCATCCATAATTCTTTGACACTTATGTTGAGAAATTTCCCATTGGGATGAAAAGGAAATCTATCTTTTATGAGCTCCCATATTGGGAGCATCTTAAGATTTCCCACTTGCTAGATCCCACTCATATATTTAAAAATGTTTCATCTTCTTTATGGAGGCACATATCATCGAAATAAAATGACACATTGCATTTTAGGAGAGATCTTATTTCTTCAAAAACTAAAAATAAAAATTGGCCAAGACAAGAAAGTAGAGGAGAGGCTTGTCCCTCTTCATGGTCTTTCAAAGAAGGCGATGTCCCATGCATTTTAAAGAAACATGATCTTTCTTTGTCAAAGGAAGTTATAATGGGAATGAGGGTGCCTTATTTATGGGTCTTGACTACGATGCTGCTTCACTGTGGAAAACCATTTTACAGGGTTGAAATCACATGACCATTTGATCCTTCTAAGAGTACATATGTCAAAAACATGATTTTATCTTTGTTATTATTTTAATGCCATGGGATAAAATATAATTAAATTTTGTATGTGTTTACTTTGAAGTGTCATTATTCTTTTCTCGTGTATGGGTGTGTGAACCATGACTTCCCCCAAGGCCTATGATGTTCCATATCTAAATTATTTGCATTTGTACGTTGGATCACATCAAAGGAGATTCATATGACTATAATTCCACGGTGCCGTCAAGGGATAGCTGAGATTGTTTGTATGTTTGAGAAGGAACTGCCCACGAGTTTCATGGAATTATAGGTTCATCTTCTAATTCACCTAGTAGATGAGGTTGAATTAGTTAGGGTGGTTTCTTGTCATTGGATGTTCTTCTTAGAGAGGTATGTGAAGAATTTGCAAGGTTTTGTTTGACAAAGGGAAAAACTCAAGGGGTCTATGGCAAAGGGGTACATATTGTATGAGCATTTCTATTATGCTAGTGAGTACATCAAGCATATTGACAAAACACTAGGTGTGGTGATTTGGAATGACGAAAGGGATGAAGACAAAAGAGAAGGGGAGATTCTCGAAACGAATGGAAAAAGGTGTGTGATAAAGAGTAAGTGACTTATCATTTGTCAAATTTCTACATAGTAACTATTCACACTAAACTTCATAATATATATATTTTAATACTATATATGTTGGTTTTATTTCATCAACGAATTCAGAAATTGAAGCCATCAACAAATTCATTCTTTACAATTCAGAAGTGACACAACTGTGGGCTGCATTGTATGAAGAGGAGGAAATGTTATAGTGACAAGAAATAATTCAGATGGTTGAATGGTAAAAACATGCCCTATCCTGATCATAAGTAAAATATGCCAATGATATGCCCCAACATTTGGGTTCCTAACCAAGTCAGAGAGAAATACAGTGCTTCTGGTTGTTACCCGCATGCTGAAGAGGATGCGCTAAACATATGGATTGGGTGCGGAGACTCAGTAATAATATATTTTTGTACATTTTTAGCTTCATAGTGCACCTTTGAATTGTAACATCTATATTTCATATTTTAATTATGTTCAGGTTATTAGAGACATGACACTGCGATTTTTTGACTTGTTTATAGGTGCATTTATTTCCCTCTATATGGGCATATGGACATCATTTTTCCATAGAGGATTCCGATGATGGATGCATGAAACAAGACTATGGAGTGGAAGTCAAGTTTGACCAATCTAGTTGTACTAGCCATTGCGATCAAAACCTAATACAAGGGATGTTAGGTTACATCGGAAATATATAAGAGATCATTGAAGTGGAATTCTCTTCCTTCCAATGTGTTATTTTTAGGTGCAAATGGTGGGACACCTTCAATCAGAATAATGTAAAGAAAGATCACGATAGTGGGTTGATATATATCAACTTTAGAAAGATGTAGCATGAAGCTAGGGAGCCTTATGTTTTTCGCAAACACTGCAACCAAGTGTTTTGTTACCCAAATGTGTTGGATAGGGATTGGTGGTTAATATTAAGAGATTACCCTAGATGATAACATATTTTTGAGAATCACAATGTTATCATGCCAAGCGAGGAAGATAATCGAGGTGATGACAACAACGAGCGATATGTACTTGTGTTATTTCATCATTTATACTATTGTTGTATGCTTTTGATTTCTTTATTTATCCGTCTCCTTGACATTTTTTATAATTGGTAAGATTCACAAATGTGTTTACACGTTTTTTTTTTTTGGTTGTTGTTGTTGTTGTTGTTGTTGTTTTTTTTTTCTATTAATTTTAATTAATTTTTCTATTTTTATTTATTTTTCAATAGAAACATTTTTACACTTAAAGCTAAGTATTTCCAATTGTGTAATTTATAATTTAAAAATTAAAATTTTAACATATTTGTTTAATTCTAAGTTTGTGATAAATTTAATTTGTATTTCGTGATAATTTGGTTCAACTTAGCTGTTTGTTAGTTTATATACTTTTATCATTGCTTCTTGAAATATTTAAATTATGCCCTCAATTTTGACTAAAACCACAATCAATAAAGTAATTTAAAATTTTGATAGCAATCAACTTATGAAATAATGACAAAAGCGATAATAATAGAAATATTTGCATCCATAAAATTTTAGGGCCAATAAAATACTTATGATTGGAGATCATAACTTTTTTATAATAACAATTTTTAGGGTAGAAAAGTCTATTAAAAAAGAGTAAATAGTACAATGGAAAATAAAATTTATTCATATGTGTTTGTTGTTTGAAAAGGAATTTAGTCAGAATGAATATGTATTAACTATCTATACAAAAATTTGTAATTTACAAAAATATATTTGCATTTTTTTATTTAAAGTAAGACTTTTTTGCATGTAATTTCATATATAATATTTTAATATACGTTTTTTTTTTTTTTTTTTTAAACAGTATTGAGTACATGATATTTTAATTTTGTGCCCGATCGCAACAATATACACAGGTGAATATTACATTTGAATTTTCCCTTGGACTTCTATTTTTCCAGTTACATCCTGATTTACAGAGCCAGATTCATGTTCATTACAAACAACTAACACAGTACTCTTATTTAACCTACTAGTATATATTTGACAAAATTGAGATAGAAAAATTATGCAGAAGAAACCAGACATAGCAAGGAGTAATTAGCTAATAGGGTCAATCGGGTAGTTTAGATAAATGCCCGAGTTCTAGAATTCAAATTTTTTCTGATCTTCCTAGGGAGGTCCAATCTTTGACACCAAAAATTGTATGTCTTCAATCATGGTACACAATGCATCAACCTCATCCTCAAGCTTATCAACCTGCCTCCCTTTGGCCTCAATTCTCTCTAAATTTTCATATGCCACCACCCTTTGATGATACATCAATTCCCTTATGTTAGAGAGTTGGAATTTAATTTCAGCCAGTTCCTTTGCACACTACAAGCACAAAGACAAAGTCAGGGTAGGGGGGGAGGGGGTTGAGATATGAAGATGATCCAAGGCATGACGCCATTCCTCCTTCTTCAACACCCAACTAGAACGAGAGCGTCTAATTGTTGCACAATATTTTGTTACACCTCCTGTTCAGTTCTTGTTCCACATTCCGAAGTGCCAAAACATTGACAATTGTGCAACATATCCATCATGATATACAGACCAAAACCTCCCTAAAGAATCAAAGGAAAACTTCCTTGAGTCAATTATGAAGAAGGTTAGCTAAAACCTTAATTTTTAGGGCCAACAAATTTTTCTCCACTACTTATGCATGCTGATGGCAGATTTCTCTTCTTTACCCTAACGCTATCAATGTGGGTTTTGATATGAAAACTTGCGTTGAAACTCTTTTGGCTAGTTTTCCCAAACTGGAGGAGAAGCTTCATGTGCTAGAACCTTAGAGAACAACGAGATGGATATTGGTTGTTGTTAATATGGTCGAGCTCTCCCATTTGGACCTATTGATATTATCATTATGGTCTTTCCCCTTGAGATGTGGACCTTCCTCCCTATTTTGTGGATCCTTGACTCCCTCTCCCTTTTTATAAATCAACTCCCTTCCATCCCCAAATTGTTGGTCATTTATTGCCTGCATTCCTATACTGAGATTATGCCCAAATGATGTCCATTCTAACTTGAAGAAGGATTTCTTGGAGAGTCTTTGCTTGGACTTAGACATCCACCAAAAGGAGGTCTCCAACATCAAGGCATAGGTTGTATGCTTCCATTTTTAGCTCATTAATATATACATCTGATGTTCACTTTCCATAATTGTGTAAATGTTTATGCTTTTAACTTAATACTCCTTGATCTATTAAGTAGTTTATGTTTGGTTTATGCCATATATGCTCTTGTATTTTGCGTAGCTCTTTGATTTTTCTTGTAGGTACTCGGACGTGAAGAACAAGTAAGAAGCAAGCCTAGAAGCAAAGGAATCAAAGTCATCTCCAAAGGATTGAGCGATTAACATCAGAGCAAGGTAGACAACTCTCTCTCTGCATTTGTTAAACATAAGCTAGGAAAGTGTATGCTACTTTTTTTAGTTTGTTGCTAGACCCACTAATTGGGCTAGAGGGATCGGCTTTGTCTCCATAGGGGATTTACCTTCACAACAAAATGGTGACTCTAATGGGGACACTATAGCCTATTCAATCTCTTTTCTCATTTGATCCCTTTTTCAGTTTGACCAACCATCGAGTTCTCAGTTAGTTTGAGTCTGTATAGGTCTTCACAATTACTGATTGCTACCTTAGTGTTAAGCCCGAAGTGTTTGTGGAAATCTTTTTTTTTTTTTTTGCCTTTTCCCTCACCCAACACATTTTTTGCTTTGACAGCCGCGCTGCTAGCACGTTTTCTTTTGAAACAGCTGCGCTGATCCCCTGTTCAGCACCAGTTTGGCCAATACACCCACACTGACCTAAGAGATTGGAAAAATTTTAGGGTTTACCTGTCAAAATCTAGTATGTTTGAGCCCCTGCGATCTTGGCTTGTCTAGTGTGATTGTATTTATTGATGTTTTGTCTGATTTGATTAGCAAATTATTGTCTTTTTGAGCTTTCAAGTGTTTGAGTGAAATTGGATTGATTTTAGGGTTTATAGGTCATTTGATTGTCACTTGTCGCTTGTAAGTGTCACTGAGTTTGTGGTTTGCTGATTGGTTAGATTTGGTTATCTGTTAAAATCATTCAAAACATTGGTTTGCATTAGTTTCAATTTGTCTTTTACAAAGTTGCTTTTCAATTGTATTAGGTCATATTGCATTTGAGATTCATCTTTGTTATTTATCAAGCATAGATTACATTGATTGGTTTACAAATTGAAAACAATGCATTTCTTTATCTATTCAAAAGAGAAAAGTGAAAGACAATTTTATGGAGTGCTTTTGGATTTGATTTGGTGTTGCTTTTATTGGTGCATCATTTGCATTAGGAGCATTTGAATAAAAAATTTCATTTTTTTCTTTAGTTTAAGCTTAATTGCATTAGAGCATCTAAAAATCAAAGAAAACATCATTTAGATAAAGTGAATCTTAACGAAGTAAAAGTCATTTTTTGCTTTTGATAGATTGCATGTTGGATAGTAAAAGTGAAGTTTAGTTTTTTATTTTTCATATTGCATTTGCAAAGAAAAGTTAGTGGAGGTATGTTCTTGGATGCATTCTATTGTTTACTGCATTTATTGATTGAACTCTCTTCCCTTGCTAGTATAACATTCATCGAAGTGAAAAGTTTCCTTTTCTCATATAGTTGCATTTTAGGATTCAGGTGACATCGTTTGAGCTCAGAATTGAAACATAATTCAAGAACAACATTAAAAATTTATTGAATTAACCTAAGGAGCATTTGGAACTTAACGCAAACATTTAGAGTTATAGGTTAGAGACGTGTTCCGGCATATATAAAACTAGCAATTGTTGTTAACTTCTTGCATTGTATCTCAGGGGTGAAATCCTGTTCCACATATGGAAGTATATAGGAGGTTCTCCTGTACTCTTGGGTATATCAGAGGCACTCTAGTATGATAAGTATATGGGAACGCTCTCATCAAATGGTTATGCATTAGACAATTATAACACAAACTTGTGCTCACCGTACCGTCGCGTATATATTGGGAGACCCCACTAGGTTTCTATCCTTTAACCACAGGTAATCGAGTCAGCCTCCTTGTAGACATGATACTCCAAACACAACATTTTGGGAGATCGTCTACCGTACATTAAGTCCTTGGTTTCGGCTAAGGTGTATATTGTGGTTCACGTATACTTGGTAAACCCTCTTGCCTAGTGTTGAATGTGGAGCCTGATTATCTTATTTATTCAGAGGTATCGCCGCATTGGACCCCAGTTCGTAATGTGGCGGCAACGTTGCCCATAAATGTGTGTTGTCACAGGGGTCCGCGGGGGCGATGACGATCATTTGGAGCCTCCCCTAGCGGGGGAGTAAAATAGATGTAAAATTTCCTTGTAAAATGTTGTAATTTTGTAGTCAATCTGCACCATTCATTAGGCGGAAATCTGACAGTAGAAGTTATGTTTAATTTAGGGTTTTTTCCCTAGAAGGAAACCCATCACTATATATGAGGGAATTGTATTGCATCTATGTAGATGTGTATTCTGAGCGGAGAAGAGAAGAGATTGAGAGCGAAGAGGGAATTACAACAGATATGATATAGCTTGTATCTCTTCATTTTGTTGGATAATATAAAAGGAAGGACTGACTGTTTCTCTATGGACATAGCCCAAATTGGGTGAACCACGTATATTTGTGTCTCTCTTGTTTTATGGGTTTTATGTGTTTATACGGAAATATATTTTATGTGTTCCATTTCTCTGTAATAGATAATTTTCTAACAACTGGTATCAAAGCTGAAGGTCTATTTGGCTGATAAACTTGCACAAGAGAAGGGTTCCTGGTTCGAGTGGGAGCAATGGTAGAAGATGGTAGGTTTAGGGTTGAAAAATTTAATTACCAAAACTACCAGTTGTGGAAGATGCAAATGGAAGATTTCTTGTATCAGAAAGATCTGTACCTACCATTGAGTGGAAAGACAAAGAATCTGATGAGTATGATAGATACATAATGGGATATTCTCGATAGAAAGGCACTTGGAACAATACGACTATGCCTAGCGGCGTCGGTAGGTTTTAATATTTTAAATGAAATGAAAATAGAGGGTTTAATGTTGACATTGGCCAAACTATATGAAAAACCCTTGGCCTCAAATAAGGTATTTCTTATGAAGCGTTTATTTAATATGAAGATGTCAGAAGGTGGACCTGTTGTTGATCATTTAAATGAATCTAATACAGTTACGAGTCAGTTAAGTTCTGCAGGGGTAAATTTTGATGATGAAGTTAGGGCTCTGTTATTCCTATTCTCATTTGCTAGAAAGTTGGAGTGGTTTATTTATGGCCATTAGTAACTCTGTCTCTGGATCTAGTACTTTAATGTTTGATGATGTTGTCGGTGCAATCCTTAGCGAGGAAATGCGATGGAAAAGCTCCAGTGAGACATCAGCTAATGCTTTGACTACAAAGACTAGGGGAAGAGAAATGGAAAGTGGAAAGATCCCAGGATATCGCAGTAAGTCAAGGAAAGGAATATCCACGTCTAGATTGGTGATAGTGTGATGGAAATGTGGGAAGAAAGGACACCTGAAGAAAGACTGCAAGTCTTGGAAGGGAAAAGAAGGAGACACACAACAAGAAAACAATCATGAAGTGAATGTGACAGGTGATGTGTTGCAAGATGCTTTGATTCTTTTATTAGAAAATATTATTGATGCCTGGGTGGTATATTCAGGGACTTCATTCCATGCCACACCTAATAGGAAACATTTTCATGATTATGTTAAGGAGATTTTGGACAGGGTCGATTGGGTGATGATAAACCCTGTAAAATCATTGGAATGGGTACAATTTTAATAAATAGCAGAATGGAAATCAATTGTTGCTGAAGGAGGTAAGGCATGTTCCAGATCTGAAGAAAAATATAACTTCAGTAGGGCAGTTGGGAGGTGAAGGTTGTGTAACTACTTTTACAGATAAAACCTGGAAGGTCACTAAAGGAGCCATGGTAATAACAAAAGGAGAAAAGGTTGGTACATTGTATTTATGCAATAATATTTCTAATAATGTTAATTCTTTAACCTCTATAGGAGAAGATACGACATTGTGGCACCATAGGCTCGGGCACATGAGTGAGAAGGGGATGTAGATTCTTCAGTCAAGAAATTTGTTGCCAGGTTTGAAGCATGTTGATTTGGAATTCTGTGAGAATTGTGTTTATGGAAAACAGAAGAGAGTCAGATTCCTCAGAGTTGGGAAAGAAAAGAAGCGTGAAAAATTAGAGCTTGTGCATACAAATGTATGGGGACCTGCTCATGTATCATCTCTCAGTGGCTCTCGTTATTATGTTACTTTTATTGATGATGCAACCAAGTAAACCTAGATTTATTCTACTCGAAATAAATATGATGTATTTGATACTTTCAAGAAATGGAAAGCTTTGGTAGAAAATGAGATAGGAGAAAGGTTGAAGTGTCTCAGATGAGATAATGGAGGTGAATATTGTAGCAAAGAGTTTGATAGGTACTGTTCAGAGAATGGGATTTACAGAGAGAAGACAGTTCTAGGAACACCACAAGAAAATGGTGTGTCAGAAAGGAAGAATAGGACAATCATGGAGCATGCAAGGTGCATGAGATTGCATTTACAATTTTGGGTAGATGTTGTAGATATTGCTGTTTATCTAATAAACAAAGGGCCTTCAAGTTCCTTAGATGGTGGTATTCTAGAGAAGGCCTGGACAGGTAAAAAGGTAAACTACTCATTTTTAAAGACTTTTGGTTGTGAAGCCTTTTTCCACATTAATAAAGAAAATAGAACAAAGCTTGAGGAAAAATCAAAGGTATGTACCTTTATTGGATATGGTGTTAATGATTTTGGTTATTGTTTTTATGATTATGAAAAACAAAAAATCATTAGGAGCAAAGATGTCATATTCAATGAAAAGGTTTTGTATAAGGATCAAATGCAGGAAAAGAAATAGGAAAAATAAAATAGAGAATACACAGTGCTTGATGAGACACAAAAAAGGTGAAGGTGCCTGTAAATCATAATGGTCAACAGCCAAAACAACAACAACAACAAGCACCTGAAAGTGGTGTTAGAAGATCTACCAGGATAAGTAGACCCCCCGAATGATACTCTCCTTCATTATATTATGTATTGTTGATTGATTCTGGTGAACAAGAACGTTACGAAGAAGTAGTGCAGGTAGAAACCAGGAAGAAGTAGGAGCAACACATGAAAGAAGAGATGGACTCCTTAGCACATAACGAGACTTGGGACTTAGTTAGGTTGCCTGCAGGTAAAACAACATTGCAGAATAAATGGGTTTACAGGTTGAAGGAAGAAGATGGAGGTAGAAAAAGGTATAAATCTAGACTCGTGGTAAATAGGTTTGCATAAAAAAGGGGTATAGGCTTTGAGGATATATTTTCTCGTGTTGTTAAAATGACTTCAATCAGAACTATTTTAAGTCTAGTAGCAGCTAAAGATTTTCATCTTGAGCAATTAGATGTAAAGACAACTTTCTCCATGGGAATTTGGAGTAAGATATATATATGCAGAAACCACAAGGATATGAGGTAAAAGGGAAGGAGAAAATACTCTGCAAGTTGAAGAAGAACTTGTATGGCTTAAAACAGGCTCCAAGGCAGTGGTATCTAAAATTTGACAAGTTTATGTCTGGCTAAGGTTATACTAGATGTCACTCTGATCATTGTGTTTATCTCAAAAGGAAAATGATGGCAGCTATATTATATTGTTATTGTATGTAGATGACATGCTTGTTGCAGGCTCTAACATGTAGGAAATAAATGCGCTCAAAAGAAAAATGACAAACTCATTTGCAATGAAGGATTTGGGTGTTGCAAAACAAATCCTTGGTATGAGAATAACTAGAGACAGGAAGAATCACAAATTAACATTATCTTAGAGTGACTACATACAAAAGGTGTTGATAAGATTTAATATGCAGAATGCAAAACCAGTTAGTATACCTTTGGCTAGCCATTTCAAACTGAGTAAGGAGGTGTGTCCCAAGGCTCAGGAAGAATTGGCTTATATGTCTAAAGTTCCATATGCATCAGAAGTTGGAAGCTTAATGTATGCAATGGTTTGCACAAGGCCTGATATTGCACATGCAGTGGGAGTTGTAAGTAGGTACATGAACAATCCAGGAAAATAACATTGGATTGCAGTGAAGTGGATTCTCATGTATTTGAGAGGTATCACAAATTAAGCATTATGCTTTGGTGGTTCAAAAATTGCTCTACAAGGATAAGTTGATGCATATATGGTGGGTGATAGAGATAACAGGAGGAGCTGGTTCAAAAATTGCTCTACAAGGATAAGTTGATGCATATATGGTGGGTGATAGAGATAACAGGAGGAGCACCACATGGTATGTGTTTATTGTAGGTGGAACAACTGTCAGTTGGGTTTCAAAACTGCAGAGCGATGTTGCACTCTCAACGACGAAATCAGAGTATGTTGTTGCTACAGTGGCTAGTAAAGAAATGATTTGGTTACAAAGGCTTTGGATGAATTGGGTAAGAAGCAGGAGTTGGGTAGGAGATACAGTGACAGCCAGAGTGCCATACATCTTGCAAGGAATTCTGCATTTCATTCCAAGACTAAACATATACATCTCAAGTACCATTTCATACGGTCGGTGTTGGAAGATGTAGAGTTGAAGTTGGAAAATATACACACTAGCTAGAATCCTACAGATATGCTAACAAAATTTGGAACCATTGAGAAAATGAGATTCTACTCGGTTTCAATTGGTCTTCAAGTATGATGATGAAGATGAGAAACAACCAGGTCCAAAGTGAAGTGATTTTCTAGCAAATGAAGCAGCGGTGGAGTTGTTATAATCAGTCTCCAAGTGGGAGATTGTTGGGTGTGGAGCCTGATTATCTTCTTTATTTAGAGGTATTGCTGCATTGGATCCAATTTTATAATGTGGCGGAAATGCCACTTGTAAATGTGTGCCGCCAGGGGGTCTAGGGGCGGTCAACAATGATTAATTGGAGCCCCCCCCCCCCCCCCAGCGGGGGATCAGGGGCAGTGCCCCTGAAGCTAAAAATAGATGTAAAATTGCCTTGTAAAATTTTGTAATTTTGCAGTCAATCTGCGCCATTCATTAGGTGGAAATTTGATGGTAGAAGTTGTGTTTAATTTAGGGTTTTTTTCAGTAGAAGGAAACCCCTCACTATATATGAGGGAATTATATTGCATCTATGTCGATGTTTATTCTAAGAGGAGAAGAGAGAGGATATTGAGAGCGAAGAGGGAATTACAACAGATCTACTCTAGGTTGTATCTCTTCATTTTGATGGATAATATAAAAGGAAGGACTAGCTGTTTCTCCATGGACGTAGCCCAAATTGGGTGAACCACGTATATATGTGTCTCTCTTGTTTTATGGGTTTTATGTGTTTATATTTCTATAATATATTTTATGTTTTTCATTGCTCTTTAATATATAATTTTCTAACAACTAGTATCAAAGTGAAAGGTCTATTTGGTTGATAAACTCGCAGGAGAGAAGGGTTCCTGGTTCGAGTGGGAGCAATGGCAGAAGATGGTAGGTTTGGGGTTGAAAAATTTAATGGCCAAAACTACCAGCTGTGGAAGATGAAGATGGAGGATTACTTGTATCAGAAATATCTGTACCTACCATTGAGCAGAAAGACAAAGAATCCGACGAGTATGACAGATATAGAATGGGATATTCTCAATAGAAAGGCACTTGGAACAATACGGCTGAGCCTAGCGGTGTCGGTAGCCTTTAATATTTCAAAGGAAATGACAACAGAGGGTTTAATTTCGGCATTGGCCAAACTATATGAAAAAAAAATTAGCCTCAAATAAGGTATTTCTTATGAAGCTTTTATTTAATATGAAGATATCAAAAGGTGGATTTGTTGCTGATCATTTAAATGAATATAATACAATTACCAGTCAGTTAAGTTCTATAGGGGTAAATTTTGATGATGAAGTTAGGGATCTGTTATTTCTATGCTCATTTCCAGAAATTTAGAATCGTTTAGTTATGGCCATTAGTAACTCTATCTCTGGATCTAGTACTTTAAAGTTTGATGATGTTGTCAATGCAATCCTTAGCGAGGAAATGCGATGTAAAAGCTTCGATGAGACATCAGGTAATGCTTTTACTTCAGAGACTAGGGGAAGAAAAATGGAAAGAGGAAAGAGCCCAGGATATCGCAGTAAGTCAAGGAAAGACAGAACTCAGTCTAAATCAGGGATAGTGTGCTGGAAATACAGGAAGAAAGGACACCTGAAGAAAGACTGCAAGTCTCGAAAGGGAAAAGAAGGAGAGACGCAACAAGAAAACAATCACGAAGCGAATGTAACAGGTGATGTGTTGCAAGATGCTTTGATTCTTTCATTAGAAAATATTATTTATGTCTAGGTGGTAGATTCAGGGGCCTTATTCCACACCACACCTGATAGGAAACATTTTTATGATTATGTTCAAGGAGATTTTGGACAGGTTCGATTGGGTGATGATAAACCCTGTAAAATCATTGGAATGGGTGCAATTTTCATAAAACAGCAGAATGGAAATCAATGGTTGTTGAAGGGGGTAAGGCATGTTCCAGATCTGAAGAAAAATATAATTTCAATAGGGCAATTGGGAGGTGAAGGCTGTGTAACTACTTTTACAGATAAAACCTAGAAGGTCACTAAAGGAGCCTTGGTAATAACAAAAGAAGAAAAGGTTGGTACATTATATTTATGCAATGGTATTTATAATTGTATTAATGCTTTAATCTATACAAGAGAAGATACAACATTGTGGCATCATAGGCTCGGGCACATGAGCAAGAAGCGGATGCAGATTCTTCACTCAAGAAATTTGTTGCGAGATTTGAAGCATGTTGATTTGGAATTCTGTGAGAATTGTGTTTATGGAAAACATAAGAGAGTTAGATTCCTCAGAGTTGGGAAAGAAAAGAAGAGCGAAAAATTAGAGCTTGTGCATACAGATGTATGGGGACCTACTCAGGTATCATCTCTCGATTGCTCTTGTCATTATGTTACTTTTATTGATGATGCAACCAGAAAAACTTGGATTTATTGTATTCGAAAAAAATATGATGTATTTGATACTTTCAAGAAATGGAAAGCTTTGGTTAAAAATGAGAGAGGAAAAAGGTTGAAGTGTCTCAGATCAGATCATACAATGGGGGTGAATATTGCCGCAAAGAGTTTGATAGGTATTGTCCAAAAAATGGAATTCGCAGAGAGAAGATAGTTCCAGGAACACCACAAGAAAATGGTGTGTCAGAAAGGATGAACATGACAATCATGGAGCGTGCAAGGTGCATGAGATTGCATGCAGGATTGCCTTTACAATTTTGGGCAGATGCTGTAGATAGTGCTCTAATAAACAGAGGGCCTTCAAGGTCCTTGGATGGTGGTATTCCAGAGGAGGCATGGATAGGTAAAAAGGTAAACTACTCATTTTTAAATACTTTTGGTTGTGAAGCCTTTGTCCACATTAATAAAGAAAATAGAACAAAGCTTGAGGGAAAATCAAATACATATACCTTTATTGGATATGGTGTTAATGATTTTGGCTATTCTTTTATGATTATGGAAAACACAAAATCATTAGGATCAGATATGTCATATTCAATGAAAAGGTTTTGTATAAGGATCAAATGCAGGAAAAGAAACAGGAAAAAGAAAACAGAGAATACACAGTGCTTGATGAGATCACAGAAAAGGTGAAGGTGCCTGAAAATCATAATGGTCAACATCCAGAACAACATCAACAACAAGCACCTCAAACACCTGAAAGTGGTGTTAGAATATCTAACAGGATAAGTAGACCCCCTAAATGATACTCTCCTTCATTATATTATGTATTGTTGACTGATTCTAGTGAACCAGAATGTAATGAAGAAGCAGTGTAGGTAGAAACCATGAAGTAGTTGGAGCAATCCAAGAAAGAAGAGATGGACTCCTTAGCGCATAACCAGACTTGGGACTTAGTTTGAGGTTTCCTGAAGGTAAAACATCATTGTAGAATAAATGAGTTTACAGGTTGAAGGAAGAAGATGGAGGTAGAAAATGGTATAAAGCTAGACTTGTGTTAAAGGGGTTTGCATAGAAAAAGGGTATAGACTTTGATAAGATATTTTCTCTTGTTGTTAAAATGACTTCAATCATAACTATTTTAAGTCTGGTAGAAGCTGAAGATTTGTATCTTGAGAAATTAGATGTAAAGATAACCTTTCTCCATGGGAATTGAAGGAAGAGATATATATGCAGTAACCACATGGATATGAGTTAAAAGGGAAGGAGAAACTAGTGTGCAGGTTGAAGAAGAGCTTGTATGGCTTAAAACACGCTCCAAGGTAGTCGTATCTAAAATTTGACAAGTTTATGTCTGAATAAGGTTATACTAGATGTCACTCTGATCATTGTGTTTATCTCAAAAGGAAAAATGATGGCACCTATATTATATTGTTATTTTATGTACACGACATGCATGTTGCAAGTTCTAACATGTAGGAAATAAATGTGCTCAAAAGAAAATTGGCAAACTCATTTGAAATGAAGGATTTGGGTGCTGCAAAACAAATCCTTGGTATGAGAATAACTAGAGATAGGAAGAATCACAAATTAACATTGTCTCAGAGTGAGTACATACAAAAGGTGTTGAAAAGATTTAATATGCAGAATGCAAATCCAGTAAATATACCTTTGGCTAGCCATTTCAAGCTAAGTAAGGAGGTGTGATCCAAGACTCAGGAAGAAATGGTTTATATGTCTAAAGTTCCATATGCATCAGAAGTTGGAAGCTTAATATATGCAATGGTGTGCACAAGGCCTGCTATTTCACATGCAATGGGAGTTGTAAGCAGGTACATGAGCAATCCAAGAAAATAACGTTGGATGGCGGTGAAGTCGATTTTGAGGTATTTGAGAGGTACCACAAATTAAGCATTATGCTTTGGTGGTTCAAACATTGCTCTACAGGGATATGTTGATGTAGATATGGCAGGTGATAGAGATAAAAGGAGGAGCACCATAGGGTATGTGTTTACTATAGGTGGAACAACTCTCAGTTGGGTTTCAAAATTGCAGAGTGTTGTTGCAATCTCAATGACGGAAGCAGAGTATGTTGCTGCTACAGAGGCTAGTAAAGAAATGATTTGGTTACAAAGGTTTTTGGATGAATTGGGTAAGAAGCAGGAGTTGGGCAGGATATATAGTGTCAGCCAGAGTGTCATACATCTTGCAAAGAACTCTACATTTCATGCAAAGACTAAACAGATACAACTCAATTACCATTAAATACGGTCAGTGTTGGAAGATGGATAACTGAAGCTGGAAAAGATATACACTAGTCAGAATCCTGCAGATATGCTAACAAATGTTGTAACTAGGGAGAAACTAAGATTTTTCTCGGTTTCAGTTGGTCTTCAAGTATGATGATGAAGATGAGAAACAACCAGGTCCAAAGTGAAGTGACTATAATCAGTCTCCAAGTGGGAGATTGTTGGGTGTGGAGCTTGATTATATTCTTTATTTAGAGGTATCGACGCATTGGAACCTAGTTCGTAATGTGGCGGCAACACCGCTCGTAAATGTGCGCCGCTAGGGGGGTCCAGGGGGGTTCAGGAGGGCCTTGTAAAATTTTGTAATTTCGTAGTCAATCTGCACCATTCATTAGGTGGAAATATGACGGTAGAAGTTATGTTTAATATAGTTTTTTTTGCCCTAGAAGGCAACCCCTCGCTATATATGAGGGAATTGTATTACTTCTATGTAGATGTGTATTTTGAGCGGAGAAGAGGGAGGAGATTGAGAAAGAAGAGGGAATTACAATGGATCTATTGTAGGCTGTATCTTTTCATTTTGCTGGATAATATAAAAGGAAGCACTGGCTGTTTCTTCATGGACGTAGCCCAAATTGGGTGAACCATGTATGTCTGTGTCTCTCTTGTTTTATGGGTTTTATGTGTTTATATTTATGTAATATATTTTATGTGTTCCACTGCTCTGTAATATATAATTTTCTAATAATTGGTATCAGAGACAAAGGTCTATTTGGCTGACAAACTTGCAGGAGAGAAGGGTTCCCAGTTCGAGTGGGAGCAATGGTGGAAGATGGTAGGTTTAGGGTCCAAAAATTTAACGGCCAAAACTACCAGTTGTGGAAGATGAATATGGAATATTACTTGTATCAGAAAGATTTGTACCTACCATTGAGCAGAAAGACAAATACAGAATGAGATATTCTCGATAGAAAGGCACTTGGAACAATACGACTGTGCCTAGCGACGTCGGTAGCCTTTAATATTTCAAAGGAAATTAAAACAAAGGGTTTAATGTCGGCATTGGAAAAACTATATGAAAAACCCTTGGCCTCAAATAAGGTATTTCTTATGAAGCGTTTATTTAATATGAAGATACCAAAAGGTGGATCTATTGCTGATCATTTAAATGAATATAATACAATTACCAGTCAGTCAAGTTCTACAGGGGTAAATTTTGATGATGAAGTTAGGGCTTTGTTATTTCTTTGCTCATTGCCAGAAAGTTTGAATGGTTTAGTTATGGCCATTAGTATCTATATCTTTGGATCTAGTACTTTAAAGTTTGATGATGTTGTCGGTGCAATCCTTAGCGAGGAAATGCGACAGAAAAGCTCCGATGAGACATCATGTAACACTTTGACTGTAGAGACTAAGGGAAGATAAATGGAAAGAGGAAAGAGCCCAGGATATCACAGTAAGTCAAGGAAAGCTAGATCCAAGTCCAGATCGGGGATAGTGTGCTAGAAATGTGTGAATAAAGGACACTTGAAGAAAGACTGCAAGTCTTGGAAGGGAAAAGAAGGAGACGCGCAACAAGAAAACAATAGTGAAGCGAATATTATAGGTGATGTGTTGTAAGATGATTTGATTAATTCATTAGAAAAAATTATTGATGTCTGGGTGGTAGATTCAGGGGCCTCATTCCACACCACACTTGATAGGAAACATTTTCATGATTATGTTCAAGGAGATTTTGGACAGGTTCGATTGGGTGATGATAAACCCTGTAAAATCATTGGAATGGGTGCAGTTTTCATAAAACAATAGAATGGAAATCAATGGTTGTTGAAGCGGGTAAGGCATGTTCTAGATCTGAAGAAAAATATAATTTCAATAGGGCATTTGGGAGGTGAAGGCTATGTAACTACTTTTATAGATAAAACCTAGAAGGTCACTAAAGGAGCCCTGGTAATAGAAAAAGAAGAAAAGGTTGGTACATTGTATTTATGCAATGGTATTTATAATTGTATTAATGCTTTAACGTATACAGGAGAAGATACAACATTGTGGCATCATAGGCTTGGGCACATGAGTGAGAAGGGGATGTAGATTCTTCAGTCAAGAAATTTGTTGCCAGGTTTGAGGAATGTTGATTTGGAATTCTATGAGAATTGTGTTTATGGAAAATAGAAGTGTTGTAGCGGCTACAACCACCCTCCAAAATTTTGGCCTGCACCCAAATTCAGAGCCTCCCTTGAGAGTTTCACTTGATGGTTTCATATACTCGGGTTCACTCTGTGAGCTCGTGTGAGACTTCGCACCACCTTGCTTGTTCATTCCACCCAAGATTTTGCATGTTGATGTCAATATCCTGCTCGCGACCATGTTCTGGTCATGCTCAAGGTCTTCGCTTCATGTGTACATGTTATGTTCGCTACGAAAACATCTGTTGCACTCACACACAGAGTCACATTCACTGTCATGGAAGTGTCATCATGGTCGATCAACGATCAATCAAGAGCATCGTGGTTGTTGCTTGCACCATCGGTCAGTCATGTTGAACATGTGTGTTTGGTTGGTTTGAGTCATCTCTTCGTCAAGTCATGAGGGTGTGCGTTTGTAAGATCACATTTTCATCTTTCAATCTTTCACACACTTAGTCATTTTGCTGAAGTTTTAACGATCAGACTCCCCTTTGACAGCCAGGCCATCACCCTTCCATCGACTCGATCGACTATCACCCAGAACAATGCAGGAGCACCAAGCAAGTCTTTTCAAGCTGCGCTGCTCGCAAGCAATTCAATCAACCTTCATGTTGGCCACCCGGAGAGTCAGACCCGACAACCATCCTGGGACTGACTCCCCTAAAAAATTGGGCAGAAGCTTCTGACCTTGCCCACTCTGCTGACTGAGGAAATTGTGCAGATAGGTCAGATAGTCACCAGTGCCCATCCCTATCTCCCTCAGAAAATTGCGTAGTTTTCCCAGTCAGCCCTCCTGACAGTCGACCTATTGCTCATCTAGAAAATTGCGTAGTTTTCATGAGTAGGCCCTTTGTTTCTCAGTAGACCGCTCAGCTCAGAAATTATGCAGAGATGATTAGCAGGCTGGCCTCCCAACCTCAATGTAGTTTCTCTCGCCAATAGCTCCCAGCAGCAGACTGCAATTTCCCTCCAGGAATTGCACTGTTCCTGCTACCAAGCTCTTGGCAACTGACTGCCTGTTCCCCTTGGGAATTGCATAGTTTCTGTTGCAAGTGACCCAGTAGCCAGCTTCCTGTTCCCTCTAGGAATTGTTAAGTTTTGGCTTCTAGGCCCCCGACTAGTTCCTCCAAAAAACTATACAAATCCTATCTGCTAGTCCTCCCTACAGCCTGACTTGTTCCTACAAGAAATTGCACAAATTTTTCTGTCAAGCCTCGCTACTCCCTCATTCCAGAAAATGCACAGATTTTGTCTACCTTGCCTTCCTGTAGCCTGGATTGTCCCTCTCAAAATTTTCTCAGTTTTGCCTTCCAGTCGAGGCGGACCTCACAGACAGTCACTATTGTCTCGGATTTCCCATCTTCATCACCCAGTGACCCTTGTGCATTTTTCATCAGTAGTGCCCCGAGCCATCATCCTGCCTCGCAACCTTGTTGCCTCTCCTAGTCCCCTGCATCTGAAATGATCATGTGTCATTGTAGACTAGGAAGTTTTTGAATTTGATGTCATTTCATCATGAGTGACTACAGGCACAGGTGCACCAACAAGCATGGCATGACGGTGAATGAGATGAACGAAGGGAGCATATCTAGAAGGAAAGGTTCACCAATGGATGAACGAACGATGCATGTGAAGGGATGTGCTCGCTAATGGAGTATCATGAAAATATGTGTTTGTAGACAGACGAATGAGAAAACACGCAAGATGTTCTCATGGGCGGACGAACAAACGTACATGCACCCTTCGTGAACAGATAATCTTGTCAAGCCTTCCAATATACAAGTAAGAAGCAACGTGCCAAAGCAACATCAAGTGAACCAATGACCATCAAAGACTTCGTGCACTTTGCCATGTGGAGGTGAAGTTGTAACACACCATAAAGACATCCATCACCCCAAAACACTACAGGTCGACATGCACTCCAGCAGCAAGATGAATGTAACAACACTGTCATGTCGAGTTGTGTCATGAGTCATGTTGTCCACATCTCTACTCTGGGCCATGTTGTCAATCAATGTAATGTAATGTGGAAGTCCAAGAGACCCACCTTTTGTAAAAAGAGTCATGCAAAGTTGAAAATTCATGACAGTCAAACAATCAAGAGGGTAGTCGAACATCCACAAGGGTCAGTTTCACCCTTGGTTCTAAATACCCCCTCATTTATACACACAAATGAATTTTCACCTCAGCTCCTCCCACATAGCCAAGAGAGTCCGTAATGTTTCTTTGAGGAGTAAGTAGTGGCTCCAACGTCTCGCTCACAGGGTTAGTGATGTATGGTGTAACAATGTGTCTTGGAACTTTCACTTAATTCAGAAGCCTGCTAACAGGACATCACATTTTCACAGATGTATTCTAACTGTTGTAATACTAATCTTGAACAATTGTAGTGCATGTTTCTTTAACTTGTGTTGAACACTTGAACTATTTCACTCGTTGAATTACATAATCTGTTAATGAAAATGTGTTGTATATGCTATTAACACTATCTCGCCTGTGGTGGCTACCTCCCCAGACATCAGACAAACATTTCACATAAAACTTGTTGTAACAACCATTGTACTTGTGCGGACTCATCCACTGAGTGTTGTACGTGTTATTTTCCCTCGTGTGTTGTGACTGCCGCATCTGTGTGGATTGCTCCTCTGGAATCTGTGCATGTCTTGTTGTGTTGTGTGTTCCTAGCAGAGTTGGAGCTTCCTCCCAACCGAATTGGGACTCACTCTCACCCTCTCCCTTTACAGCGAGAACCATTGACACAAGTAGCACTAGTAATGACTAGACACGCAAAAATCACTTCTCAAAGACAAAGCATACCACTCTTCTATGTTGACAAGCAAGAGTTGAGGAAAATGCTTAAGGCAATGGCAACTAGTTCATCATACCAGATTGGACTCCCACACCAAACGGTGTGAGGTCTATTTGGGACTTATCGGGGTGATCGCCTAAACGTTGGCTGGTCCAGCACCGTCAACATTTCTGGCTTTAGAAGGAGGGAAGCCAGTTGTATATGGCTGAACATCCTCTCACACTCATTCATCAACACAACTCTGCAGTTGGTTACTCCTCACCCCCCAGGATTGAACATGAGATTCTGTATCAACACCTTCGCTCCGTCCGTCTCATCACTCGCCAGTTCATGAAGGCAGTCAGACTGATCCCAGGCATACAACATCTTCCATATGAATCAAGAAAGCCAAAATCCACTCCTACAAGAGTTGTTGTATCATCAGTGGAAGAAGCAGTCCGTGCCACACTTAAAGGTCTGGTAGAAGCTACTAAAGATGGAGAGGAACCTCTGGTCTTATGGCAAGGCAAACAAGACACTCTTGTGATCTTGGGATCTAACTCTGGTATAGGAGGCAGATGGGAAGGTAGTAGAGGAGGCGAAGGCAGGGACGAACCAACAGACTCAGAGCCAAAACCATCTGATTCTGAAAGAGAAGAGGAGCATGAATAAGAAAAAGAGATGGGTAACCCAAATATTGAATGGATGACTTAGGGACCATTGGATCTCCCAGCTGTTGTGCACAAGATGACGAAGCGAGAGGAGAGAATGAACTTCAAGTTAAACCCTGACAACACAGTGAAGGCAGAAGACCACTTGGACAACTTCTACCTACAGCTGCAGACCCTTGAGGTACAATATGATGACATAGCATGTAGATTGTTCCCATGTACCTTAGACAGTTGCATAGCTGCATCACATCACAACCTTGCACCAAAATCTATACAGAACTGGGGTGCATTCAAATGCATGTTCCGTGAAAAGTTTGCTGATGACAAGACCCCAACCATGCTACTCAAAGAATTGGGAAGCCTCAAGATGGAGGGAAAAGAAAAGGTAAAAAAATTCAATCATAGCTTTACACGCATATTGAACAAGTTTTTAGTGGATGCTAAACATCATGACTCCATCACTGTTGATTACTACATGTCCACACCGCCGACCAAAATTGCGTAGTTCATCAAGCGAGTTGTGAAACCCACACTCTTAGAAAGTTGCGGAGAGGTTATTGTCGTTGAGAAAGACCTGCACGCGATTGGAGTCATCAAGGATGATGAACTGGCAAAGGGATCCAAATATGCGAGCAGGAAGTCCCAAGAAATGGTGAGCAAGGGTAGAGACAAGAAAGAAACTGACATTGAAACCCTCACTCGCCTTATCAAGAACTTGACAACAGAAGTGTCTGCGCTTAAACAACGGAAAACAGACACATCTACAAGAAGCCATCCGCCTAGGTAGAGACAGGCAAGAAGCTCATCAAGAAGCAACCAATTTTCTTCAAAAACTGTGCAGAAACATGTGTTCCAGGTCGAACAATGTGCAGATCCTAAGTTTTGTTCCTTCCATGAAGAACATCACCCTGAGAACCCTTGTTCGAACTAAAAGTGACTCACAAGCTCTTTTTGCAGTCATACACTCGATGCAGAAAGCAATATGCAGGAGCAGCCAGAAGACACTAATGCTGACGAAGAGGTTGCATCTTGTTAGGTTCCTATACCAATAGGAGTCATAATTTTAAACGACTAAGGTTAAGCCTTGTAATATTGTACATACCTTTTCTTTCTGCAAATGTTTTCCATATTAAAAAATTAAAAAATGTAAAGAGGGTATGTCCTAAAAGAATAATCAAAGGACAAAAAGAATGAAAATAGGTGAAAAAATGAAATATATGAACCCCAAAAGACAAAAAGAGACCATGAAAGTGTGCAAGTCAAAATGCCACTGCTAGTTACTTTTTATGCATAATAAATGATTGTGTGAAACTTGTTACTTATGCCACAATCCATGATAGTCAAAATGTTTAAACTTTGCTATTTCGTGCTTTGAATTTTATGTTTATAGGTAGTGAATAAATATGACCAAACAATATAATTTTGGCATATCATTAGAAAGGTAGAGTGAATAAAAGGAGCTCATTAGTTTAATCTAAGCCCTTGGAGGATATAAGGTTAGAATTAAATAGTTTATTTTGTAAAGAAAAGAAAAAGATTGATAAGGGTTTGCTAGCCTAAAAGCACCCAAATAAAGTGAAGAAAAATTGGTAGGAAGAGTAAGTGGGTAAGTAGTAGAAAGGTTGCAAAAATATCATGTTATTTGATACCAAAAGCACTTATGTTATTGTTCCAAATACATCATTTAAATATATATAAGTGGTAAACAAAACAAGGGCAATGGTTCACAATTTGGTTTACTTAACATCCCCTCATTCATTTTAACCCCTATGACACTCACTAACTTCCCTTCCATAATAAAAATATTAATACCTATAGTTTTTAAGTAAAAAAGGATCAGAGCATTTCTCTAACTTCTGGTGGTACCGAACCCTCGGCTTGAGGACTTAAGAAGGAAAGGTGCTAAATTCCATCATAATTCATTCACCCCCCTGACAAAACCCCTTTTCCTAAGGTTAAGTTCTCTTGCCTAGGAAAACCCCTTTATAAACATGTTTTATGTACAAAAAATCCACCAAATACATTTATCCTAAAGTACTAGGTATATGGAAAACACACAACATTTCATGTACCTAAGTACAATACCCCTTCCACTCATTTCACTTCATATTAACTCTTTAATTAAATATATAAAAATACCGATAAACCCATTATCCCATATATATTTAACTCCCTCATATAAATTAACCCCACCCCTTAGTTTATCTATAAACTATATTACTCCCGCAAAAAACATTAAAACCCCACCATCAGTCCCTAATCCCTCATTACAGTCCGACCTAATCCCCTAAACCTAGATTAGTCCTTAAACTAATCTTGAAACCACTGCAATTAAATCCCTGGCCCCCCCGATAAGTCCCATCATTCACCCCCGCGAAACTACCATCTCCCGATCATCATCGATCGTCCCTCCTCCACATCCAACGCCTCACAAGCATATCGGGCCGGCACGACATTCGCCCTTTACCCGTCCGATAAAGCAGTTTTCCCCTGGCCCCCGACGCTACATGTCAAGTGCTGAATGGAATCGGGCGACCCCTCCCGGATACTGCCCGCACCACAAAAGCAGTGCAATGGACCTCCCAAACCACTACCCCCTTCCAATCGAAAACCGTCACTGTTCATGAATTAGTGAAACCCACCAAAATTAACCGTTTTTTCCATAAAAGCCTTTTTACCCGTCTTTTCACTCTTTTTGCACATTTTTCCTTTGAGAACACAGAGAGTTATTGTGACCCCTGCAAACAGCAAAATTGCTCACGAATCTCTGCCATCGCCCCACAGATGCTTCAGATAGTCCACTCGTTCATCAGTCCATACCAATACTGTACGAACCTCTACTGCTGCATTCAACCACCATTTACAATTGATTCCACCCAATTCCAGGTATTTAACCGTGGAATTACAACTCCATTTTCAAATTCCAAGTCAATTCACTCTCATGAAACTATTAGTTAAATAAAAAAGATCAAATTTACTTAAATTTTAACACTGAGAGCCATAAACAACTGCAAAACCTCTGTTGCCCTAAAAAATCTGAATCACCCCCCACACTCAAATCCACAAGAACTGAGTATGGCTGCCCCAATTGCAATGGATGTAAGGCCCATCACTACACCTCATTTAGACTTGGACCACCTTCCTTTGGCGGATAAAGATTTCCAAATAAAAGATACCACTGTCCTAGAACCCCTGCTCAAAGTACATTGTCAAAGTAGGGACACGTTCCTGAACCATGCTGATGAAATTAGCCTTTGGGAGTTAAATTTTCCCAAGTATCAGTTCCCCCAAGTCCACATTTTTCCTGAAATTGTGCATATGTGCTATTCTTGCTACGTCCCCAGTCACAGAACTTTCATGTCTCATGACTAGAAGGTCCTTTTCAGCATCACTGCTGAGTCTATAAATGAAATGTTGCAGCTCCAACTAGGACCAAGCCTAACCCCACTCTCAATTGGAGACTTGTTGGACTTGTATCACAAACTTCGCTCTGCAAAGTTGGCCCAACTATTCAAAACCTTCATCAAAGAAGAGAAACACATCCCTAAGGACTCCCCTCCATATGTATCAATCATTTTCTCTCCATGGGGCTAGAATATTGCGGCCATGCTATCTTCTGTTTTGGGTTACTCCACCAGTGAGTACATTGATGAAATAATTCTTGCCTTCATGTCCATCTACACTCCAGGGTAGCCTCTTGCTGTCATTTATGACTATGCCCAATTTATAGCTGATAGGATGCATAAGCAATTCCTTAGAATGAACAATGAAAGAGTTTTCAAATACTCCTCTGTTTTATACCATCTTTTCCTGTATTATCAATCAGAGAAGTTCCCATTCACCCTTCAAAAGCTTGACACCAAGGGTCAACCTAGGTCAGTCATTTTTTGGACCCCATTGATCCACCAATACCACTCTCCATACTCTTACTCTGATTTCATTGATTTATTTGTACATCCAGTCATGGCAATGTTGACTGGAAGCCCTCCTCCTAGAATCAGTCCAAAAATAAAGAGAGTCCTTTAATTTCCTAAGTAGGCCAAAGTTGGTGACTGGTACCTTTACCAGAACCACACAGAAATCAGGATTTATGGTTGCATGCTTGCACCATACAAGCTACCAAGATACCTCCCAATGAGGTTGTTTGCATTAGAATACTATAGGAAAATTATCAATGCAAATGAAGTAAACTTTGTCAATGCCAAGAAGAAGGCCAATTTCAAAATAAAATACCAACTAGGCCTCTTCATATGCAACTCTAGGGAGGCTGGCAAAGAGGCAGATTTGATATTACAGAATATGAAGTTCCAGAGAAGTTTTTTCTGGAGATATGATCCTATGGAATTCATCACCAAGAAGAAACAAAAGGTCAAGCTAGGACCTTTCATTCACCATCCCATACCTGAAATAGAAGCATATGCAAATCAGACAGAATGGGTGGAGGGTACCCTAGTAGACCAAGACAACATCAGAGTAGATGTAGAGAATGCTCTAATTGATTTAGAAAAGAAGCTTGATGACAACTCTTTTCTGTAGGTACGAGAAGAACTAGAAAGAACCATGAGTACCCAACCAGTCATGCAGACTCCTCAGAATGAGGAGAAGATCCCAAAAAAAACAGAGAAGGATCTTCCACTTCAGGAATGGCTACCTCTAATTTGGAGCAAGAATCAAACAAGAGGCAAAGGCTAAATCCAACCTCTGAGCAATAATATACTGAAGACTCAGCTGAGGTCACAAATACATGTGCAGAAAGAAGTATGCCTACCACTCCCTTTGGAGGCATGTAAGAGCCTTCCACATCACAAACTCAGATGTTGGAAAGGCAGCTCAGTGTTGAAGTATTTTCCTTTAGAATGCCAGCTGACAAAGATCTAGATATCAAGGAAAGATATAAAGAGATCAAAGCTAGAAATGAGAGGCCTAGGGCCCAGACATATGCGCAGTACCTGAAACTGAGTCCCACCAATCAAACAACGCTAATGTCAGCCTTTGAGATTAAAGAGGGGAAACTGTAGATGACCTTTGTGAAGCCCACAACTCAGTAACCAAAGACAACATCAGATTTCAAAAGGGTAGATTTTGAAGTGTTGGTAAGGGATATTCATCCCATAGACCAAATTAAACTACACAAACAGGCTGGAGAGATGATATACTCCACCATGACAGGTAAAGCCATAGCTGCCCATTAGCTACAGAACTCTCTGAACAACATCTCACCTCAATTATAGTTAGAAAAGGCCTCCTCATAGGCCAAGGATACAAGGATCAAGTCTTTAGAGGACTTAGTAATTAAATTGGGACATGATCCCAAGGATATAAAAGCTACTGAACAACTTATTAAAAAGAAGAACGATGACATAGCTGCATTGAAGAAACAACTAAAAATACCTCAACTGCAACATCCACAAACATTGGAAGTCCTAGAAGCCCAACAGGGGCATGAAGAACTCATGGACATTGTCTTAAAATTGAATGATCAACTAAAAGAGACTTAAAAGGAATTGGATGCTTTGATCTAATTAAAACAGGAAGATGTGGCCACTTCTTCAACAAATGTTATCCCCACAGTCTCCACAATAGTGCCATCCACACTAGCAGCATCTTTGGCACCCACAGCTCCACTTGCAACAGCCTTTCCAACAACAACATAGTCTACATCAGCAGCAGGTGCATCAAGAGAGAAAGCAACATAATTAGTCAGAGCCATGGAAGACATGTCTATCCAGGCTACTGAAATGAATAAGTTAAGAGAAAAGGTTGCAATTTTGGCAACAGACTGCAAACTTTCCCAACTAAAGTAGAAAGAAGAAGCACAAAAGGCCCACAGAATGGGTGAGAGAATAAAAAACCTAAAGAAGGATTTAACACTGGAGAAGCCACTTGGACAAACCAAAGAAATGCTGTGGGCCAATATCATTGACTCTGTCAATGATATTTGACCATCAATCCAAGCTATTTTTGAACAAACAGAGTTGGTAAAGATAGCTACAGAAGCTATCCAGAAAGTGAAGGAGGAGTTGGGAGATAAGCCAGAGGATGCAAATAGACTCATCCACTTCCTCAACGGCAAGAACAGATATGAGCTCCATGAACTAAATATAGAAGATAAGACTGCTACTATTTTAGAAATAAGGAAGGTCCTTTCCAAAAGGAACCTTATGCTTAATTTGGAAGAAAAGTGCCACAATATGCAGGTAGCCATTGGTAGGTTAATGGCTAAATTATAGATTTTGAGGGAGAAAGGTCTAACCAATCCTAATAGTCATCAATGAAAAACTCATGACACAATTGGAATATAGTGATAGAATAAAAAAACTAGCTAAGGAACAAGCCAATTCTTCATCCATAAAAGCCCTGCCAACAGGCAAAGTGTTATATGACACATTTGAGGACTTATTTTTCCTTGAGCATGAGGTAAATCACCAAGCCCAATTTTTCAAAGTATATTGAGGCTGATGAAATCTACAGGAGAATGGTGAATGTGAAATTACCAGATGCAGAATGGTGGGAGAAAATGATAGATTTACTGTGATAAATTTACAACAGAAATTTACTACACAGTAAAAATGAAGGCAACCTGGTAAAATAGGTGAAAGCAGGGCAGCAGGGTCAAAGAGTATCATAGTTAAAGAGTATCAGTTGAAAGATGAAAGTGAAGAATACTCTAGTGTGAAACTCCACAACTGCAAGCCAACAGAAAGGGCTACAAATTCAAAAATAAAGGCCAGCACAACCATAATAAAAGGGATAACATGAAACAATTCATTAGTTGTCTCTATCTTCTTGCTAGAAGATATTTGTATTCCCTAGATTATATCTCAAGTTATTTTGAGATATTTTGTAATAATTTTTTGTATAAATACTTCACAATTCAAAGTATGTAGTCTGGATTCTTAGACATTTCTATAGTTTTCTTGATCAAAGACTGTAAGCTATTGTATCATTGTTGGACCAGCAAGCTGGATTATTGAATAAAGCAAAGAAATTTCACTGGATTCATGTGTAGTGCGAAATACAGACAAGTATCTTCTTCTGTGTTGTCACTTTTCTTTAAAAGTTTGTCCATAATCTTAAATTTATCTGAAATATAAATGCTATAATATGGAATGATATCTTAGAACTTGCTTCACTGCACTCTGTTTTGACTATTATGCATTTTTTGTGTTTTCTACTAAACTATCTAAGTTAAGGAATTCTTGATTGCTCCTTAGTTTAGGTGGTTCCCCTCTGGTCTATAGTAAAGGATTCTTAATTGCCCTTTGCTCATGGTCATCCTATGTTCCTCCTTTTAATCCCAATTTGAGGATTCTTAAGTTCTCTCTCACCCTAGTTAAGATCATCTCACCCATTCGACCTAAAAACCTATGTTTCACTCTGCTAGCTTGCCCATTGAACACTTCCTTTAACGATTTAATCCCAGTTCTGCTGCCCTTCTTTGAATCCATAGCCCAATAGCCAGAGACATCATTCTATCCATCTGTGTAAGGATTCCACCATCCAACTTCTAATACAAATCCAAAAACCCCCTGAACTTTAAGAACTAGCCTAAAATCCCAGCAAACAAAGTTAAAACATATAGAGAGATCCCTCTCTGAGTCATAGGTTGGCTAGAGCCTATACTTAAAAGATTGGTTTGTAGTTCCTTGGTGTTTTCCTTCTTCTAATAGCTTCTAGGGAGAAATTCTGAGTGATAACACATCTGATGAAGCATCGAGCTTTGGGCATGTGGTGAACACATATCAATGCTCGCAGGGAATGATGAAGACGAACATCAAGAAGCAGCCCCAAAAGAAAAATTATTGCTACAATCTTAGGAGTAAAGGGGCTCCCCCCACACTTGGGGAAATGCAAGAGAAGATGAGGCTGCTGATGAGGAAGGCTAATCCGCTGGCCACCCCAAAGAAGAAAACACAAAACAAGTCCGAGAAGACAACAACAGACGAGAATACATCCACGAGCAACAAGCTGCAAAACACTTCGTCGGACAACACGAACATCCGTTCTACCTCGGACACCTTGGTGAGTCTACCGCATCTGGGCTACAACATTGTCAATGACATGAAGAAAAATTGGGGGAACATTAGTTTTTTCGAGTAATCTAAGATCCAGAGTCAGCGAGACATCCTGTTGTGCACATTGGGATAGACAACAATAGACAGCGCAACCTCTACCACCGAGGGAACAATCACACCTCTCGGATCACTTTCTACTGTGCTCAACATGCTTCGGATGGAAGAAGCAAACTCAGGTTGCCCTCCATTCTTGCTATCCTATGAAATATTTAACTACAATGTTCACAACTGCTTGGTTTATTCTGGTGTGATCGCCAACGTCATGCCACTCTCCATTGCAAAACAAATCAATGCACAATGGAGCAAAACATCCGCACGAATAATCCAACTTGATCGAACATCGGTACCAACCATTGGTGAACTGCGAGACATGATCATCTGACTATATCATGAGAATCAAGTCCACCAATGCATCAACATAGTTGTTTTGGACATACCAGAAACATACGGTCTACTACTTAGTAGAGACTGGTCCAACAAGTTGGACAGATATTTTGCTACAGACTGGTCCCATATGTGGTTTTCGTACAAGGGAAAATGCAACCAAATCTTGGTATTGTTAAAGAGGTATATGAAGCACAATGTTACTCCCCTTGATGGTGAGAATGAACCATTGGCCTTCACAGAACTTATGTTTGGCAACTGCCTCCTAGGAACAACCTTGGGGTGTTATCCTGCACGACTAGCTCCAACCCCACTAGAAACAGAGTTGGGGATCCTTGCTTGCCCAACTAATGGTAATGAAACATATACAATGCATTGTAATAATAGTAGCAGTAGCAGTAGAAATATTAGCAGCAACAGTACTAGCATGCCAAACGGTTGGTGTACAGATAAGCTGTGTTGGTGTCGGTATCTTCATCCCTCCATTAGTGATCAAATTCTCTTGTTGCATTACATGTTAGGTGTCTCATCTGATCAGCTACATTCCATTAGGGTCATGGATCATCTGATGGTGGTGGCATATTATACATTTCCCTCATGTTCTTTACCTACAGGCCCATTTTCATACATTTAGGTCTTTTGCAGTCATTTTTTGTCCTTAAATCTGCAAAAGTCATTTTTAGGGTTTTAGGTCTCATTAGGTCTAGGGTTTCGTCAACAAGATCTTGAAAGCACTCAATAATGGTCAGTAGGTGCATGAGGAGGTCAAATAAAGCCTCAACAACAATAATTTCAATAATAACATGCTCAATGAATGATTTTTCCTCAAAATCCTGTTTTGAGGAAAAACAAAGTTTTTTATATTTTATGTACAAAATCTCATGTAATTTCATTTTTTCTATATGTAATATTTTCAAGAGGCAGCCTTGGTCACCTTGCCAAGCCTCTGCCACTCCATTTTCTACAAAAGAAACAAAAGTTCAAAGCATTTAGTCCATCAAAGGCAAAAAGTAAGACAAACTACCCAAAACAGAGTTTGAAAAACAAGTGAAAAGCAAACATTACCAAAGTGGGTTTTCATAAGTCAAAAATTAAAACCATGGGTATATAAATTGTATTCATGTCAAAGAGGTTCATTTGCATGCCAAAGGAAAAGAGAGCAAGTTCATTTGTGTTTCCAAAAGCCAAGGGAGCGATTTTGTACCAAAAGGTGAAAACTTGCAGGCATGGCACACCTGGGTCAAGGTGTGGCACACCTGGCCCACGCGGCACACATAGAACGTAGTCCACATTGAAATTTTGTACTGGTGGGATGCACCAGAGAGGTGTGGTGCACCTGTGAGGTGGTGCGACGTACTATTCTACAACGCCCGAATTTCATCCAAACGCCTCCTCCAAACTTCCAAATTGAAAATTCCTCATTGCACAAGTAAGTTGATACTCCCATATGCCAAATGCATGAGTTTGCTTTAGTCTTCATGGTGATTCAATAGGGAAAAATTTCAACCCTAGTTCCTTGCATAGTTTGTTGAGAAAACTTCCTAGGGTTTACAAATCACTGTTTTTGCTGTCTAAATCCTACCCTTATCATTTTCACTCCCTCATTCCCTCACTTCATTTTCTCCCTCCCTTTTCATTCATACTTACCTATTCCCTTTTCCCCATATCCCTAAAACTTCTAACCCTAATCCCTACACTTATCCAAAACCCTAATCAACAACCCTAAACCCTTAATATTATTCCCTAAACCCTTTCATTCCCCAAAAGCCCTACCAGCAGCATCCCCAACCCCTCATACATAGTCCCTCCACAGTCATTATCATCAAACCCTATCTTTTAGCAGCAAATACCCATTGACACTATAAAATCTCTTCATACTCATCTAAGTAAAATCAAGCATTGGCAAACATGGAGTCAGATTCTTCTGATGAAAAAATGAGGAAACAGTCAATGACTCCTCCAAAGAAATTCATGCACCCAAGAGACCTCATAAGAGTGGAAAACATAACCGGGAGGAGCTTACTTCACTTGCTGAGCTGTTGGCTTGTCCTCTTGCTGTCACATTCTTCCAACATCAATCTTGTTATCAATTTTGTGAGATGGTGGAAAGAGTCAAATACCACCATGATCTTGCCAGGCTATTTGTGCTCCATCTTCACAATGGCCAAGTCAATTTGGCAGGTGTGACATTCACCTTGACACCTGAGACTATAGCTCAAGCAAATGGTATTTCGAATGTAGGTGAGTAGTGGAATAAGGGGTAGCTGGTTGACAGAGATCATTATGAGCCTTATATCAAGGCTGGTTTTCAGAGACATGTCAGCAGGGTCTTCCCATTCAGGTACCTACAAGACATATGCTCCCTTAATGAAACTCATAATCAAATATTTTAGTTGTGAGGGCAGAATTTTCTCGCTTATACACATATCACATTAGATTGTTGATGCATTTTACTAGGGTGAGGCTGATGAACCTCCCCTATTTCATTTGCCGGAATATTGAGAAGATGACCACATTGGTGCAGAGGAAGCCTCCTCATCAGCAGTATAACTACATCTATCACTTTGCACTAATCAAAATTGTGGTTTTGCATCAACTCAGTTTAATGAATGTTTCATGGGAGGATTTCATTTCACATGAGGTCTTTACAGGTCCTCAAGTGTCCCCATCAGTTTTCCATGATGCAGGGGAGACTTCACATCAGCGAAAGGTGCATGATACACAAACCTCTAGTGTGCCAGTGTTTGTCACATACCAAAAGGGCACTAGGAGATTGTTTGTAGCAGCAAAACGAGTACTATCTCCACCCGGGGTGAAGGGGTCTCGTTTCCTTCATCAGCAGAGCAGGTACAGGACAAGGGTAAGAAGCCATTGCATGATGAGGGACCTTCAGGAGGTCAAGAGGCAAATTTCATCCTCATTCAGGATGATGACACTGATTTGAGCTCAAAGCTCAAAGAGATCGTTCGGGAGTAGCAAGATGACATTGATGACTTGTCTCTCAACCTGGAAATATCCAAGTGGATAATTAACTATTTGGAGCAGAGAAACAAACAGTTAGAGGATCAACAAACCATTATGGAGCTCCAAAACATAAGGGCAAACTAGCAAGCTGCCAAGAGGAAGAAAACCAAGTTGACATTACTTGAGAAAGAAATTCAAGCTGATCGTGAATCTTGGCTTGAGAGGACAAAATTGCACTTGGAAAATATACTGGAGAAGGCCAATAGAGAGAAAAATATGTTGAGGCACATGGCCTACCACTACTTGGCGAGAAACAAAGCTTGTAAAGCGAGAATTAGGACTTTGAAGGCCAAGTTGAAAAAAGCATTGAGGAAGAGAAAAGAGCAAGATAGACTCCAGATCTTGGCCGAAGCTTCCTTAGCCCAAAACAACACTCGATGAAGGATAATTATCCCAAATTTAAAGAAATTTGGGAAACTTTTTGCAAATTTTGAATTTTTGGACTAAAAAACAGGGTTTTCTGCCTGGTGCGTCGCGCTACCTGGCGCGCACTTTTGCTAGGGACCTCCTTTGGAGGAAAACTCAGAATTTTTGGATTCCTCATGGAAAAATATGAATTCCCTCACATTGCCAAGAAATTTTGACAAGTTTTGAGCTTCCAAAAGGGTCAAAAACACCTCAAAATTCCCTTTCTGCCCCTTTTTGGCCACACAGGAAGTAGTGTTGGGAGAACTCATTTTTGCAGTGGTAAATGGAGACAAAATTTAGAAATTCGATTTGTTCTGGAAAGTAGATAGGAAGACATTTCCAACAAGCTCACTTGGAGCAAGTTTGGTGCACGGGAAGGCCTCCAAAATCAGCTCCAAAGCAGCGTGGCGCACAGGGACAAGAGCGTGGCCCACAGGATGAAATTTTCTCATTTTGGCCAAAAAACTCTGTTTTTCGCCTAGTTTTTTTCTCAGTTTGACCTTTTTCTCTCTAATAGTCAAACTCATGATGTAATTTGATGTAACTTGATTGGTTTTGATGTAAATATGCTAAATTTTAACTCATGGAGGTAGATACATCATAAAAAGGTAGTTTGCAGCTGAATGAATCAGTTTCCTAGGTTTTAGAGGCAAGTTGTTTCACTGCCTACTTTTCAGTTCTTAGTTTAGATCTTGTTGAAACAGCTCCTAAAATCATGAATTCGACCCCTAAATCCTAGCATGAGTTGTTTGTTGCCTATATCTAGTAGTTTTTCAGTCATTGGTAAAGGTTGGACTCTTGTGAATGCTTTGAGCATTATTGTACATTCATCTCTACAGTTTGGCAAAGGAATAGTCCAGGGTTTGCAGCATTTTGTGGGTTTCTTGTGGAAACTTGATTTGGTATTGTTTTTCCTTCTGTAATGCAAGTTTACATGTGTTTGTGTATGCCATCATCTCTCTCTATTCATCTTAACTAAATGAATGAAGGATAAAGTTAGAATTCATTGATGTTGCAGTGCTCTACCTAGGGTTTGTTTAGTTATTTATGTTTTCAGCAGTTTGAAGAGGATCCTTGAGACTTTCATGTGCTCTCCAACTCCTCACCAGTCTTAAGACTCTCCATATCACTTATTTCAAAGTACTAAACCATTTGCCTACCTCGCCCCACAGAAACCTCTGCAAGACTATGCCCATTCCTTGGACCCAAATCTGCCTTTCACATTTGAGCCAGCAAACCAAAATTAAATTCAATAAAACTCCTATGAGCATATACCTAGCCTAAAATTAGTATTTACATTAGTCATCTCAAGCTTTTTTGGCCATCTTTTCCTGAGATTGACAAGGAGAGAGCCCTCTCCCAACCTGGTAGGGCTAGCTACTAGGTTAAGCATGGTTTGATGTTACCCTAGATCCTGCCTTTCTCAGCCTGAGGTAGATTTAGGCCATAACAAGATGTGTGCCATGGATTTTGACGAATCAAAGACAAATGACGGCTCAAGGAACAGGTGTATTTCAGTCGCCCAAAACAATAGAAAATGCATGATTTCAAGCTGCTTGAAGTTCGAGTGCATAAACAACATTTCTAAGTATGAAGCACTCATGTTGAGCTTACAAAGGACCATTAGCCTCAACGTGGTCGCACTCATAGTGATATTGCACTCTGTGGATAGTGTTGATGCTTTCAAGGACATAATAATTAATTAAGGTAAGCATGAGCAACCCTTGAAAATTGTAGCTGAGGGTAAGAAAGGCAACCTCATTCCCGAGGGTGGGGTTTCCCTCAACAAGCTCTATGGTTTGCAAAATTTTTGTCAAGGGCCAAGAAAAAACAGAACCCATAGGACCGCCATCACGAACGAATAGAACAACCTAGGAACCAAATCATGATCCTAAGATAGCCAATCTCGGTACAAGCTACACACCACAGTAGTGAAAAGTCTTTGACCGCTTGATCAAACAATACCGGAATGTGTCTACATGGTAGATGATGACCTGAGTACACACTACACACGAGAAATTCAACACGGGATTCTAGCTAAAGGAGGAGAAAAGCCATTGCAACAAAGGTTAGGTAAAACACATATGTTGTTTGAACTCCTTATACCAAAAAAAATAACTAACATTTTGGATGATTGGATTACTTTCAAAGTTCGTCATCGTACTTGCTTTTCTAATTTAAATTCTACATGTAAGAAATCTGGGAAAATCCGCTTATGCATTGATTTCAGAAACTTGAACTGCTTCCGGAATAAAAACAACTACCCCATGTCATTGATGTAGACTCAGCACTATAAAAACCCATATCAACTGTTCTATTCTTACTTTCGATCCCCAAAAACAAGATCAACTTAAATTCTAACACATTAAAACTATAACTGGTTTACAAAAAGACAATCCAACAAACTTTGATCAGATGGAGGAATTTTTTCTTTGTTACAGGTCATGTGAAATACATTTTGGCAGTTTGCAGCAAATGTAGCACCAGATACCAAAGCGCAGCGTTTTGTGGCAGCAACGTAGCTCCAAACCCCTACGCGCAGCGCCAAGTCAAAGATGTGCCTTTTATCCAGATTTCTTCTGGATTTTTGATTGGTTTTCCTACTCTAACAGCTGTAGAGACCCGATCTACAAGTTCCTGACCAAAATCATGGGTTTTCCACCGAATTTCATTCCCAAATACGTGGCTGACCAAAGCAATGATCGCATAGTGTTGTGTCAAGTTAATCGGACCAGAATTGGGTCTCTGCTCGTTGATTAGCTAACACAGAGGTTGTACGAGGGAAGGCTGAACTGACTATATCATGAATTGGCTATCTCCATGTAAAACTAAAACACCAACTCAGTCATTATGACTAAAACAAAAAGATTGATACACAAGAAAACAGAGTATCTCCCTTACAGCCTTGATAGCTCTATTATAGTATTGCCATATGTTAGGTTCCTATAATAATAGAGATCATAATTTTGAATTGACTATGTTAAGTCTTGTAATATTGTACATACCTTTGCTTTTTTGCAAATGTTTTCCATATTAAAAAATGAAAAGAGGGTATGTCCTAAAAGAATAATCAAAGGACCAAAAGAAAGAAAGATAAAAAATGATATAAAATATGGACCCCACAAAAAGAAACAAAAATAAAGTCTGAAAGTGTTGCACATTCAAATTCCACTACTCTTAGTTTACTTTTCTTTTGCAAATAAAATTGTGTGGAGCTTATCCAAAATGCCACAATTCATGATGATCATACAGTTTAATCTTGATTATTCATGCTTTTAAATTTCATGTTATGATAGTTAGTGAATAAAGTGTAGAAATTCCCACCTGTAGATCACCTGATAATGCAATATACTAAAGCAAAATACTTGATCTACTTCTACAAAAAATTATGTGGAAGCTTAATCGAATATGAGCAAGATCAATTGAATGCATATAACTGATAAGAAGAAATCAATCACACATAACACAAAAGAAATAACCAGGGGAAAGCCTCAGCCTAAAACCCCAGCTCTGTATTATCATACAAGTGGAAATATAGTCTGGATTACAAAAAGAATCAACTCACAAGCTATCCTGCTCTCTCTACAATCCCTCTGCTACTCATAGAAAGTCAAAGGCCTCTCTCAAACCTTCTCCTCTGCCCTCCAAGCCTCCTATTTCTTTGCACAATTTTCCTTGGGGTCCAGTGCAGCCACTTGTGTGAATTGGCCTCTTCACACACTCACTAACCTCTCATCCAACTGCGCAATCCTGAAGGAGATGAATCCTTCTCCATGGATGAGCTTCATTTATAGGAAAAATCCATTCAACTGATAGTACACTGTCCCTCCTTTGATCTCAATTGGGTCTCTGTCTGAACTGACATGCATGAGTTATTCACGAGAGAATATTCAGTTATCTGAAGTGCAGCAGTTATATGCAAGCATGCATTAACTAACTGAGCTCACATTAATTTAAGCAAATTGTTTAAATCAATCTAACTGGACTTGACTTAGTTAACTGAGCCAACTAATTATAACTTAAATTAGAACTCATCCTTATCTCTTCAACTGATGGATAAATTCCTCAATTAATGGAGAAACTGTTGCATGTCCCCACATAGACTTCATTTGATTTTACTTAACTAATTAACTCAATATGAATTAATTATTTATTTTACAAATCGCTGTTAAGTTCAAATTCGAATTTTACTTCACTATTTTAGTTTAGGGATTGACTAAAATAGGAATCTACCCTGAACTGCTATTTTTAGCAATGCTATTTATAGCACTTCCATTTTTCATTCCTTGCTGCTATGTCCAACACTGGTACCCGAATTGCTATTTATAGTAGTGCTATTTTTAGCATTTCTTGTTGCCATTTTGAACACTCCCTCTCAACAAGAAAGGAATTCAACTCAAAGCCGATCCTGTACCTTTGGAATGTTCTGCATGTAACACTTATACCAAGTGTGGTTGCTCCAACAACTCTAAAAACAAAAAAAAATCTCAACTGACCTCTCTGTTGGGCTAGAAACATCATCTGATGCTGAAGCTTCCTTTGCCACATACAAGTGCTCCCTCTGTAACCTTTGAGCTGCTGCAACACTCCATGTATCTTGCACCATTGCACACCTCTCTGTGCCATCCTACACTGGTGCAACACTCCTGTGCCTCTCGCATTGTTGCAGCCTACTAGCTCTGCGCTGTCTTGGGATTCCTGCACTGTAGCTCTCTCTTCCACTCCATCCGCATCTGTCTCTACCCAATCAGCCAGTCTTACTACTCCTCTTCGGGGCTCCCGTAGTAAGGTCTAATCAAAGAGGTTGGGCACCTCAAGGATGCTACCCCTATTTCAGCCTTCTTGGGACTATCACGTCACATCGCCCCACCTCCCACTTGGAGGTATGGCTGCATGTGATCCCTCTGCCCACTTGGCTTGAAATTTCCCCCTACTGGAGGTCTCTGCATGAGTGGATGCCTCCACTCAATCTCCTCTCGACTTCTCTAGTTGTGGCTGCTCCATAACCTCCTGAAAATGCAACCAAATCTGGGTACTGTTCGAGAGGTATATGAAGCACAATGTTACTCCCATTGACGGTGAGAATGAACCATTGGCCTTCACAGAACTCATGTTCGGCAACTGCCTCATAGGAACGAACTTGGGGTGTTATACTGCATGGCTAGCTCCAACCCCACTAGAACAAAGTTTGGAATCCTTCCTTGCCCAACTGATGGTAATGAAACATATACAATGCATTGTAACAATAATAGCAGTAGCAGTAGCAATATTAGCAGCAACAGTACTAGCATGCTAAATGATTCATGTACATATAAGCTATGGGCCATGGATTTTGACGAATCAAAGGCACATGACTGCTCAAGGAACAGATGTATTTTAGTCACCCAAAACAATAGAAAATGCATGATTTCAAGCTGCTTGAAGTTCGAGTGCACAAACAACGTTGCTAAGTATGAAGCACTCGTGCTGAGCTTACAAAGGACCATCAGCCTCAACGCGGTGTTATAGACATTTTTGTGCCTTACAGCATTGAGCATGAAATTTCCATAATCTAAGGGATCCAAAGTCCCTAAACATGTTGTTCCTACCCCTAGAGGAACAAGGCTAACAAACCACAGCAATTCACAGAAGTTCTCCACCTGAAACTGCTCAGAAACAAGTGAATTCAGGATCATTTCAGTGGCTACACTAGCTGTTTGCACTGAATGTCAAAGCCAACACTGGCTACCTGCGTTGAATGTCAACTGGAACAAAGGCTACCTGCGCTGAACGAGAGTGGACAAGTGGCATGCTCATTTCTCAAGGTGTCAAAACCCAGGAAGCTTCCAAAATGACACTTGCCTCAGGGAATTCGATTGGTGATGAGTAAGAGGTTCCAAATCTCCAAGTGGAAGCAAGAACCTCCAAGTGGACTCAAGAAATGACAGAGGTAGAGGACACTAGTTAGATCTCAAACTGACTCATCCTCTCTCCAAACATCTATATATGGATCTCTCCTCCATGAGATCTAGAGGCTGGAATTTTATTATTGCAAAGAATTGTTGTTGGTTTGAGACTGGAATCATTGGGTGCTTAATGCTTTGAAGGGGCTGAAGATAGGAATTCCATTTGCTGGGAAGGAGATGTTGGATTGGAGCCCTCTGGGTTGTATCTCTTCCTGAACCTTGTTATTCATCAATAAAGCTATCTTGGTTTCTCCTATATACTGATGTATTTTGATGTATGAATGTATTAGTGTATTTGGTTTATTTCTAATCCTAAACTAGTTATGAATGTGAACATCTGTCTTTGTGTAGTGTTCTTCTCTTGTTTCAAGTAGCCGTTCTCTTGTCGCAAGTAGTTGTTCTCTTGTGATCTTGCACGAAGTTGTAACTGGATAAGCAAGAAGGCAAGTAGCTGTGAACACCCAAAGAGAAGGGAGATTGGATCGAGGGACAAGCGGAAGACACCGGTAAGTCTATTGATCTCTCTTCTTTCACATTTCATAAAGGAAGAAACCAGTATAGCTGTACTCGTTTGTTGCTAAGGCACTGTCACACCTTAGGTGGATAGGATCGTCCTGCATAGGCATTTTTACCCACAACACGCGGTCGCACTTAGAGTGATACTGCATTCCACAGATAATGTTTATGCTTTCAAGGACATAACAGTTAATGAAGGTTAGCACGAGCAGCCCATGAAAATTGTAGCTGAGGGTAAGAAAGGCAACCTCATTCTCGAGGGTGGGGTTTCCCTCAAAAAGCTCTATGGTTTGTAGAATTTTTGTCAAGGGCCAGGAAACAGCGGAACCCATAGGACTACCATCACGAACAAATAGAGCAACCTAGGAACCAATCATGATCCAAAGATAGCCAATCTTGGTACAAGCTACACATCGCAACAGTGACAAGTCTTTGACTGCTTGATCAAACAATACCGGGATGTGTCTACATGGGCAGATGATGACCTGATTACACACTACACACGAGAAATTCAACACGGGATTCTAGGTAAAGGAGAAGAAAAGCCATTTCAACAAAGGCTAGGTAAAATTCATATGTTGTTTGAACTCCTTATATAGAAAAAAATGACTAACATTTTGGATGATTGGATTACTTGCAAAGTTCATCATCATACTTGCGTTTCTAATTTAAATTCTACACGTAAGAAATCTGGGAAAATCCACTTATGCATTGATTTCAGAAACTTGAACTGCTCTCGGAATAAAAACAACTACCCCATGTCTTGATGTAGACTCAACACTATAAAAACCCGTATCAACTGTTCTGTTCTTACTTTCAATCCCCAAAAAGAAGATCAACTTAAATTCTAACAAATTAAAACTATAATTGGTTTACAAGAAGACAATCCAACAAACTTTGATCAGATGGAGGGATTTTTTTCTTTGTTACAGGTCATGTGAAATATATTTTGGTAGTTTGCAGCAAATGTAGCACCAGATACCAAAGCACAGTGTTTTGTGGCACCAGTGTAGCTCTAGACCCCTACATGCAGCGCCAAGTCAAAGATGTGCCTTTTATCCAGATTTCTTCTAGATTTTTGATTGGTTTTCCTACTCTAACAATTGTAGAGGCCCGATCTACAGGTTCTTGACCAAAATCACGGGTTTTCCACCGGATTTATATTCCCAAATGCATGGCTGACCAAAGCAATGATCGCATAGTGTTGTGTCAAGTTAATCGGACCAGAAATGGGTCTCTGCTCATTGATAAGCTGACACATAGGTTGTATGAGGGAAGGCTGAACTGACTATATCACGAATTGGCCGTCTCCATGTAAAATTAAGACAAAAACTATGTCATTATGACTAAAACAGAAATATTGATACACAGGAAAACAAAGTATCTCCCTTACGGCCTTGATAGCTCTATTATAGTATTGCCATATGTTAGGTTCCTAAAATAATAAGGATCATAATTTTGAATTAACTATGTTAATCTTGTAATATTGTACATACCTTTGCTTTTTTGCAAATGTTTTCCATATTAAAAAATGAAAAGAGGGTATGTACTAAAAGAATAATCAAAGGACCAAAAGAAATAAAGATAAAAAAAGATATAAAATATGAACCCCACAAAAAGAAACAAAAATAAATTCTAAAAGTGTTGCACATTCAAATTCCACTACTCTTAGTTTACTTTTCTTTTGCAAATAAAATTGTGTGGAGCTTATCCAAAATGCCACAATTCATGATGATCATACCATTTAATCTTGATTATTCATGCTTTTAAATTTCATGTCATGATAGTTAGTGAATAAAGTGTAGAAATTCCCACCTGCAGATCACCTGATAATGCAATATACTAAAGCAAAATACTTGATCTACTTCTACAAACAAGTATGCAAAAGGTTAATCAAATATGAGCAAGATCAATTGAACACATATAACTGATAAGAAGAAATCAATGACACATAACACAGAAGAAATAACCAGGGGAAAGCCTCAACCTAAAACCCCAACTCTGTATTATCATACAAGTGGAAATGTAGTTTTGATTATAAAAGGAATCAGATGAAAAGCTATCCTGCGCTCTCTACAATCCGTCTGCTACTCATAAACAGTCAAAGGCCTCCCTCAAACCTTCTCCTCTACCCTCCAAGCCTGCTATTTCTTTGCGCAATTTTCCTTGGGGTCCAGTGCAACTACTTGTGTGAATTGGCCTCTTCACACACTCACTAACCTCTGATCCAACTGCACAATCCTGAAGGAGATGAATCCTTCTCCATGGATGAGTTTCCTTTATAGGAAAAAACCATCCAACTGATAATACACTGTCCCTATGATCTCAACTCGGTCTTTTTCTGAACTGACATGCATGAGTTATTCATGAGAGAATATTAAGTTATCTGAAGTGTAGCAGTTATATGCAAGCATGCATTAACTAACTGAACTCACATTAATTTAAACAAACTGTTTAAATCAATCTAACTGGACTTGACTTAGTTAACTGAGCCAACTAATTACAACTCAAATTAGAGCTCATCCTTATCTCTTTAATTGATGGATAGATTCCTCAATTAATGGAGAAATTGTTGCATGTCCCCACATAGACTTCATGTTTAATTTTCCTTAACTAATTAACTCAAGATGAATTAACTAATTATTATACAAATAGTTGTTAAGTTCAAATTCAGATTTTACTTCACTGTTTTACTTTATGGACCGATTAAAATATGAATCTATCCCGAACTGCTATTTTTAGCAATGCTATTTATAGCACTTCCATTTTTCATTCCTTGCTGCTATGTCCAACACTGGTACCTAAACTGCTATTTATGCGGTGCTATTTTTAGCATTTCTTGTTGTCATTTTCAACACTCCCTCTCAACAAGAAAGGCATTCAAATCGAAGCTGATCTTGTACCTTTGGAATGTTCTGCATGCAACACTTCTACCAAGTGTGGTTGCTCCAGCAACTCTAGAAACAAAAAAACTCCCAACTGACCTCTCTGTTGGGCTAGAGACATCATCTAATGCTGAAGCTTCCTCTGCCGCATACAAGTGCTCCCTCTGTGACCTCTGAGATGCTGCAACACTCCATGCATCTCGCACCATTGCACACCTCTCTGTACCATCCTGCACTGGTGCAACACTCCTGTGCCTCTCACATTGTCATAGCCTGCTAGCTTTGTGCTATCTTGGGATTCCTTCACCATAGCTCTCTCTGTCGCTCCATCCACATCTGTCTCTACCCACTCAGCTAGTCCCGCTACTCCTCGTCAGGGCTCCCGTAGCAAGGTCTAATCAAAGAGGTTGGATACCTCAAGGATCCCACCCCTATTTCAGCCTTCTTGGGACTATCACATCACATCGCCCTACCTCCCACCTAGAGGTATGGCTGCATGTGATCCCTCTGCCCACTTGGCTCGAAATTCCCCCCTACTGGAGGCCTTTGCATGAGTGGATGCCTCCACTCGGTCTCCTCTCGGCTTCTCTAGTTGTGGCTGCTCCACAACCTCCTGATGCTGCTTCACCAATTGTGGCTCCTCCACAATTGTCTGAGACTTCTTCTAGCACTGCATGTTGAGAGGTAATTTACTCTCCCTCTCAACCACCAAGTATCTAACCTTTGCCTTGCCCCTAAAGGCTTTGCATTCATCTTGAACCTCAATAGCATATAGGTTCTTGACCCGTGAACCGATCTGCTTCACTTGTCTAGTGATGATGTGTCTAAGGAAAACCTTTCCCGTACTGAAGACTACATCATAGACTCTGTCTTCCAACATCGCAATCGACACTAAATTTCTCTTCAGTCCTGGTACATACTTGACATCGGTAAAGGTAATGCGAGCTCCATTCTCCCTCTGAAAAATAACCATGCGTACACCTGAGACACAATACTTTTCATCATTACCCATCGCTATGAGTATCTGGAGATCTTTCTCCTCCAAAGTACTAAACAAACTCTTTTCGTCGGTCATGTGGAAAGAAGCTCCACTGTCAAGAAACCAACCACTTCCCACCATGGATGAAACCATGCATGCGAACAATGTGAAATCCAACTCGAACTGTGAGGCCAGTGCCTCACCTTCTGATCCTTCCATGGATCCCTTCTTGGATTTCCTCAGTGGACAATTTGTAGCAAAATGGACCACCTCATGACAACAGAAGCATCACACTTTCAATTTGTCAAACTTCTTCCCACCTTGGGAAGAACTAGGTTGGGAAAGAGAATCCTTCTCCTTCCCCTTCTTCACCTTACATCCTCCATGGATGAAGAACCGTCTCTGGTGCTTCTTCTTATCTCCTCCTGCATTAGATTCGACCAAAGTCGTTCCCAATATGGCAGTTTCTCTCTTCCATTAACCAAGTCCTGGTAGCTATGCCAGCTCTTAGGAAGACCGAGGAGTGCAAGACTCACCATGTCATCATCAGCTGTCGCGATCCCTACACTTCCAGCTCATCCTTGCATGTGGTGAGCTTCTTCAGTTACGTAGAGATCATGTCACCCTTTTCACACTTGATCTTATGAAGCTTGTCTTTCAGTGCGAGCTTCCTTTGATCGCTGCTATTCTGATATAGATCTTTCAATGTTTTCCACATTGAAAACGGTGTCTCCTTCCCATGGAGACTCAAGACTATGTGGTCTTGAAGTCCCTTCAGAAGGATTCTCCTTGCTCTAGCCACACATTTTTACCATTCCGCCAGTTCAGTAGCATCAGTTGGCTTGGGGACTTCTTGATCAATGAAGTCCTTTAGACCGTTATCCTCTAATATTGCTTCCATGCGATCCTTCTAGGCTATATAATTCGAGCTTCCATCAAGGGCATACTCGAGTCTTAAACCACTGAATGCCATAGGTGAAATAGAGATGTGATAAGAACTCAATTTCAATATTCAGAAACCAAACTTCAAACTTCTTCTTCTTGTATATTGTTCTTCCTTGATCACCTTTGCTCCGATACCATGTAGAAATTCCCACCTGTAGATCACCTGATAATGCAATATACTAAAGCAAAATACTTGATTTACTTCTACGAACAGTTATGCGGAAGCTTAATCGAATATGAGAAAGATCAATTGAACACATATAACTGATAAGAAGAAATCAATCGCACAACACAGAAGAAATAACCAGGGGAAAGCCTCAGCCTAAAACCCCAACTCTGTATTATCATACAAGTGGAAATATAGTATGGATTACAAAAAGAATCAGCTCACAAGCTATCCTGCTCTCTCTGCAATCCCTCTGTTGCTCAAATACAGTCAAAGGTCTCTCTCAAACCTTCTCCTCTGCCCTCCAAGCCTCCTATTTCTTTGTGCAATTTTCCTTGGGGTCTAGTGCGGCCACTTGCGTGAATTGGCCTCTTCACACACTCACTAACCTCTGATCCAACTGTGCAATCTTGAAGGAGATGAATCCTTCTCCATGGATGAGCTTCCTTTATAGGAAATATCCATCCAACTGATAGTACACTGTCCCTCCTCTGATCTCAACTGGGTCATTGTCTAAACTGACATGCATGAGTTATTCATGAGATAATATTAAGTGATTTGAAGTGTAGCAGTTATATGCAAGCATGCATTAACTAACTGAACTCACATTAATTAAAAAAAATGTTTAAATCAATCTAAATGGACTTGACTCAATTAACTGAGCCAACTAATTACAACTCAAATTAGAACTCATCGTTATCTCTTTAATTGATAGATAAATTCCTCAATTAATGGAGAAACTGTTGCATGTCCCCACATAGACTTCATGTTTGATTTTCCTTAACTAATTAACTCAAGAAGAATTAATTAATTATTTTACAAACAACTGTTAAGCTCAAATTCGAATTTTACTTCACTATTTTATTTTAGGGATTGACTAAAATAGGAATCTATACTGAACTGCTTTTTTTAGCAATGCTATTTATAGCACTTCCATTTTTTATTGCTTGCTGCTATGTCCAACACTGGTACCCGAATTGCTATTTATAGCAGTGCTATTTTTAGCACTTCTATTTTTAGCATTTCTTGTTGCCATTTTCAACATAAAGATCTGACCAAACCATTTAATCTTCACAGATCATTAGTTAGGTAGAGAATAATAAGTTTAGTACGAGCCATTGGAAGATATAAGGCTAGAAATAATTTAGTTTTCTTATCAAAAGAAAATAAAAGGGGCAACAAGCTCAAATGCACCCAATAAAGGAAAGAAAAAAATGTTATAATAAATTGAAGGGTAGGTAGAAATACTTTCCAAAAATCAATATCATTTTAACCCTTCCTATGTGAGAAACCATTTCCCCTTGCTAAAATCCCATTTTCCCTTCCTTAAAACCCAGTTTCCACTCTTGGAAACCATTTCCCCTTTGAAAAAATCCCTTTCCCTTTATACTAACCCATTTCCCCCTTTAAAAACCCATGTCCATCATTAAAGTCCCCTTCCCTTTACTAACACCGCATAATTCAATTAAACATGAAAAACCCACTTTTGCACAGTGGTGGGCCCCAGTATTGTAGCAATAATGCTACAACTCCTGGAACTCCCTTCTTTAATTTTATCAACTCGGTAGTTCGTAACAAACTTGGAAGCGACGGTGCTGTATGCACAAGTACTAGCTCTTGCCGCAGCTATCACTTGGTCAGCTGGCACAAGTCCGCTAGGAGCTTAAGCCAACTTCTATGAGCTCTTAGAAGAAGCTTTTTAATTGATGGATGAAAGCTAACTCGAAGGAAGCTAACCTAATTGCAAAAAGAAACTGAAAGCCAAAAACAAACGCAAACCCTAGCAAACCCTAATTCTACCAGCTAGTCCTACTGATGCAAAGGAGAGAATGCAAACTACGAAAAGAGATGCCATTACTTCTAGGAAGGTAAAATGCATGTTTCTAAGTTATCACTATCTGAAGAAAACATCTTTTTGTATTTTTGATTAAGTTATTAGAATTATCATGCATGTGCTTTTAACTAGCTTTTCACTGTGCAGAGGTGGATCAAGGAGGAGAAATGCTTGGAAGAGGTTGGGAAGACTCGGAGAGGGTCTAAGGGATCCCTATCATCCTTTCAGAGAGTTTCACAAAGTCAGGATGCCATGCAACCGTGTTTATGAACTTCTACAGGAAGTCTGCAGGGGTTTCTACAGGAAGTTTTGTAATTCTTCTACAGGATGTTTCGTGATTGGGTTTTTGATTGATAGGTGAGTGGGAGAGAATGCATGAATGGGTAGGGAGGTAGGGTAGGGGCCTGGAATGACCCAATGACTGAGGGATGAGGTGATGAGAGGGTGTGGAAGTCTAGCTTGCATCAAAGAAGGTTTAGGCAATGGAAAGGCAAGAAGGTAGGGTTACGTGGAAAAAGAGCAGATGGGAGATGAGGAAACAGACTTGGTGATGGAGGAGCTGATCTAGACGAGGCTCAGATGAAAGAGGAGGTGATGAAGGTGCCCTGCATAGTGTTTACCTGATCAAACCAACTACGTCTTGCATACAATCAAAACATTAGATGATCTATCTAACAGTTTAATGAGATCAGTGAACAACAACCTTATTCATGAAAAGAATCACGTACAACATGTGAACAAAACATTATCAAAGAGATATAAACGCATGACTAACTCCTACCAATCCATCCTAAACATAAAAAGCTACTTCAACCATCAAAAGCAACCTAAGTAACAAAGCACAAATTAAATCTAAAGAGCAGACTTTATTTTAAGAATGCAGCGAACACACATAAAGATAAACAAGGGAGGTACTGGGCGCTTGAGATGGGCCCAACCCCAAGAGCTACAGCTTCCCAAGAGAGATTTAGAGCTGGTGCAAAGCTGGATTCATCTTTATTAATCAAGAATGAAGAGTTACATCAAAACTGTCCACAAGGAGAGCTTGAGAATGAGCTGAAAGCAAAACTAATCTATTGCCTACAAATCGAATTACAAAATGACTACAACAAGGCTATGAAATGACTAACTACTAGCTACTATCTACTGGCTAACTAGCTAACATCCACTGGCTAACCAAAATGAGGCCCTAAGCCTTCTTATTTATACAAATTGAGGACCCAACAGTCCTCCTAAACTTTAGGGACTCGGCTGCCCAAAACTTGGAGTTAACAGCAGTCCTACTTGACTTGCTTGGCTGCCCTTGTGCTGATTGATTCGGTGGCCCTTGAACTCCGAGCTGATGGTGGAGAATTCGAGGTAAGGGCCCATAAATGAAGGGGACACCTTCCTACAAATCCTCTAGCTTGTTCTCCCACGAATTTGGCTGCCAAGTGCTCATTAAGACCTTCAATTTTGTCTCCAAGTTGACCAAAAAGGCTACACAAAGCACCCATTAGACTTGTTGGCATAATGACTAACCAAATTCATTCTATTAACATGAATATAATAAAAAACATGCAATAAACTAATGAGAATGGTGGATTAAGTCAAATTAGGAGGTTGAATGAGCCCAAATAATTGTCCATTTTTGGGGCTCATCATCACCCCCCTACTGAAAGTGTTGCTCATCCTCTGAGCAACCAATCTCTCTCCTCATCTTTGATGGCCCTGGTGGCCTCCTTGGCTAAAATATCGATCGATTTCTCCTTTGGCTTCCCTCTTTTCAAACTTCCTGTAGAAACAGTTTGCTGGCTTCCTGTAGAAACAGTCCTCTGTCTTCCTGTAGAAACAGTCTGCTAACTTCCTGTAGAACCAATTTTCTCTGATTTTGCTTGCTTGGCTGGGGGTGCCTTCTCCTTGAACTGTGCTGTGGCTGCCTTGGGTGTGTCCCTACTTGTTTGGCCTTTTTCAGTCTTCTCTGCTCGTGCTTGCAACCGCTTCTCCCTTGGCATTTGTGTTATTTTACCACCCCCTGCTTTGGCCTCAACAGCTTGTCCTTTCCCCTCATTCCTCTTCCTGTTCCTTCTGTGGTGGTCTTTCTTGTGTTTGTTACATCATCATTGAGACCCTCACTGTTGCTTCTTTATCATATCCATGAAGTCTACCTGAAGGTTAGATCTCCATGTGTGTCTAAACTGTGATTGCAACCGTGGAATTTTATTTCAAATACCCATTGAGAGATATCAAATTACAGTTCACACTGAGGTATGCAGGCCAATATAAATTGTATGCTGAGATCCTTGATCATAGGACAGATCCTTCAACTTCATCTCTTTGATGAAAACACTTGCAGGTTGACGAGATGATGTTCATATATATTCCTAGGTTTATACCTCCATAGATATTTCTTGATCATAGGTATACTGAGTATCACATATATTCGTTGTGATATGTCTAGACAGATCTGAATATAGAGCTGAGATGTAACCCTTGTTATTTCTGCAATATATATACACAGTCTTCTTTGTCCATCCAGGATACTGCGTTTCAGGTATGTCGAGCTTGTAATTGCTTCAATGTTTTCTTCTCTGTAGATATGTGAGGAACTGCTGTCATTAGCCATCCCTATTGCAATAGACACCCAACTTGAGAGGTACTAACTGATGTTGAAAAGAAACATACAACTCTGCCTCTATTGTTTGACCTGGACCAAGACAGGGAATCTCTTGCATAGGAATAACTTTGGTGGTTCTGATGAAACCACAGGTTGATCATGTATTCTGCTGTTGGTGCTCCAGATTCAACAGGAGACTCGATTGACTCATCAACTTTGACAACAGTGTTAAAAATTGCATCTGCTGAACGATTATAAAAAAAAACGAGCACAGACCATCATTGGTGAATAACATGACTGTTCATTAGAGAATGCATACATGACATTCATACCATCCCCATTTGTAAAATCTAAAAGTGTATACTTCCTGGGCTCTCTATCCACAGTTCCTATTGACAGGTTGGCATAGCCAGATAGTATAGATTCTTTTGCAGATGAAAAAGGGCCAGGAACAAGCAGGACTAGCCATAGCCATGACTCTAATGCATCATGGCGCATCAGCGGTATACTGTCAGAAATTGTAGACAGATCATAGTGATCAACTTCTTTGTCTTTTCCACGCTCACCATCCGATAAAGAGATTAGTGGTTCGACATGTTTTTTTTTCCCAACTTTGCTCTTTCCTTCTACATCTTTACTCATTTTATCATTTGACTTGGAAGCTTTCAACTTCACACAAGAGTTTCTAGTCAAGCTACTTGGTGAATGTCTTGACCTATCCTTGCACATAATTTCAAGGTCTGAGCCTTCACTTAACATGTGATTGATCAATTTCTTGGTTAGATCCACTTTCAGGGCCCTGCAAACTTCCTTCACTAAAGGAACAATCAGAAGACAAATATGTATTGTCATTTATATCAGCGGAACTTTGAATCTGACACAGACTACCTGGTTTTGGTAAAGATCTATAACCTGGAGCTGTGTGCTGGACAATGTGAGAAAGGGAACCAGGCAAGAAAACCCGAACATTGCTTCCTGGATGCAACAGCGTAGCCAGCTTGGGTGAAAAAAAAACATGTTTTGCAAGTGCAAGTTGGATAACAGCCTACGAATTTCAGCTGAGCGCTCATTAATTTCTGCTTGATTGTTGGTGGAGTGAGGTGGCAAAGACGTGTGCTGGCCCATGCAACTGTTGTGCTATCATGAACTGCAGTGGTTAACTGTGTGTTCTCTGCCTGTAATCTCATCCATCAGTTGCACTGGAGTTTAGACTACCCACACTATCCGTGTTTTTTAAATTTCACGTGCATGACTGACCCATGCATGCTGCGTGACTTTCTCGTGAGTGCTAGAGAACTGGGTGTCTTGCTACATTCATGGCTTAATTGAACCATTCCATTCGTTCATGCAATGCTTAGACTAGATTCATGCAATAGATGAACAAGGTTTAGTCACGTACCTGAAGTCAAACGGCTGCTTGTGAAGCTTTTTGCTGCTGCATGCTCATGTTCTGCTGCTGCATGCTTGGATCCTTTGGTTGCATGAGGGCTTGGCTGATGATTTTTGATTGCTTTTCCTTGTGCAGGTGTCCTCTGACCAGATCTAAGCTGCATGCATTTGTTTCCACGTTCAAATCTGCACCTTCAAGCTGCTGCTGCTGCAATGTCACAGAACCAGAACTTGTTTTCGCCATTTCTCCCAAATGGTAAAGCGGATTCATCTGAAACTTTCTGAGCATGTTTCTATCATCATGATGCACCTCCCATAGCAAAATCGTGATCAATGGATGCACGGATTTCGAGAAAAATGGAAAATGGCTGAAGATTTCAGAGATCGATTTCTCGGAAACCGTGCATCAGAATCGGCTGAAACTGCTTGGGTAGGTTACCATCACTCATATGCATATCCCCATGAAACAGGTTTTGAAACAGATGCACGGTTATGGAGAAAATGCAAAAATGGCTGATGGTGATGGAGGCTGGTTTCTTGGAAACCGTGCACCGGAATTGGCTGAAACTGCTCAAGCATGTTGCCATCACCCTTGTACAATTCCCCATAAAACGGTTTGTCAAATGGATGCATCGTTTTCAAGTTATGGCAAAAACAAATTTTGTTCTATGGATTTTTGCCTCAAGGCTTTTTGCAAATGTTTGCATGGAAGGGAAAACTAATCTTGGGCTGTGATGCAGGTATGGAGATGATGGAGGAGGAGTTGGAAGATTGCATGAGGACTTCTGAACCCTTGAGGAAGCTACCATGTTCGCAAAACCACTTTTTGGAATCCATGTCTAGTTTCCCACAATTTCTACAGGAAGTTCCTGTAGAAGCACAATGAGAAGCACAATGAGGTGGAAAAAATGATGGAGAAAGGCAAGGGATGGACACACAAGTGCTTGTAGGCCTAATCAACAGATTCCCACCATCAGATTCCATTTTAGACTTGAATTTGGTTTGTCCAAAGGTTCTACAGGATGTTTCCTGTAGAAATACAGAGCTTCCTGTAGAAGGCACAAGAAAAATTCCTTTAACCTTGATTTGAGTGCTCCTCCTGTCATGAAACGTCCTTCTTGCAACCTGCAATTAGCCAATGGAATTAGTTTTATTTTTCTCTTTGCTTTTTTTTGAAAAACAACTAGGGCGCCTCATGGAGGTTTTCACCCTAATTGCCTGCCCTGGGCGCCTCCAAGGGAGGTTTTCACCCAGAGATCTTATTCTCTTTTCTCCTTTTTTTCCAACCCATTGACCTCCTCATGGAGGTTTTCAATCAATGAGCCAATCTAAGGCGCCTCTGAGGAGGTTTTCACCTTAGATTTTTATTTTCTTCTTATTTTCATTTTTTTCTTTTTCTTTTTTCTCTTTTTTCTTTTTTTTTTCTCTTTTTTCTACCCTACCCTACTTGAAAAACAAAATCGTTCTCAAGTATAAGAATACTTCCAATGGAGCCATGTGCACATCGAGATTAGAGACAAAATGATGTGGAGGCTCGAAATGCATGCTTGGATAGGTATCCAGATCTTAGAGACCAAATGATCTGACCTTGAAGGGATCAAACATAGCTGAGGAAGAGAGTACCGCTGCAACTTAGTCACCTTCTGAAACCATATCTCAATATAGCTTTGATATCCTTGGTCCTTTTGCTGATCTGGATCATTCTTCATGTCACCTTCTAACATGACTTTCTCATCTTCCTCTTTTTGCTGATCTTTCTCTTGAATACATGGAAGATTTGATGGTAACCATGAGGAGGCTTTCTCGATCTCTGATTCTGATCTATTCTCTTCATCAAGTGCAGGCCATGGTGATCTCCTCTTTGGAATCTTCTTTTTCCTTTGGTCCTTCAATGTTGTCAATATAATCTCTGTTTTGTAACACTCTTCCTGAGCTTTGGTGAACATCATTGAGCTCAAAAGGAGTCATTTGCACATGTTGTGCCTCAGCTTTGCAATTGGGTTGAGCTACTCCATTGTATGGCTTTGGAAATGGTATGGGTAGTTGAGTGGAGGTGTGAAATTGAGATTGAGATGGATGGCATTGTGGTTGGGTAGGCATTTGGGGTTGCCTTGGTGGAGGAGGAGGCGATGGTTGTGGATGAGCAGGTGGTGGAGGAAAATGAGCGGGATGAAAGTTGTACTGGGGCCTCCACTCCTGATAAGGTGCATTCCACTGAGGCTGTGGCTGAGCATAAGAGTGAAATGAATGAGCAACTGGTTGGGCATAATATGGATCTGTGAAGGAACAAGGAGGAGGTGTGAACCAAGAAGGATGAGCAGGGGGACCCCAAGAAGGCATGAAAGTGGCTTGATAGGGGTCATAATAGGTCTCGGATGTCCCTGGCAGTTCCTGCTGGTAAGATCTAGGTCCATGCGGCCTCCTTTGGTTCATATAATGGAGTGGTTCAGTGGCTCCTTTGGCTCTCTGATATGCAACTTTAAGTCCAGGCAAGGAAGGGCACTGATTTGTAGGATGGTATTCTTCACAGATGAAACACACTTCTAGAGAGTGCATTGGACATTCGTTCCTAGGATGCTTTCTAGTGCACCTAGGACAAAAAATGGCCAAAGCCCTCTTGGCTTCTTCTTGCTTCTTTTGGATCCGCAAGGTATCCAGTTGTATGGCAAGAAACTGCCTCATATCACTCTTGAAATCTTCGATCTGATTTGCAAATTCATTTTTGGATAAGGGACTGCTCCCAACATTTCTGCTTGTAGCCATTTGCTCCAAAGGAATGGTTTGTTCTTCTTCTCCCCTAGAGGTTCTTCAGATATGTCTTGATGTCCACCCAGGGGTTCTTCTTAGTCACAACCATCGAAGAAGAGAGAAGGTTGGCTGTGTGAAGCAAAGGGGGGTGTTGTGCAATCATTTTTCTAACTTATCTTTACTCCTACAAGGCATGAAAGGAAATATTTTTGGTTGATTTTTGCTTTTTTCTACTTCTACCTACAAAACTGAAATAGATTGAACTGCAACTAACTATCTTGCTAAAATGAAAATGCGGAATTGAAATGAAAGCAGGAAAGGACTAATCTATTTTGCTCAAATGAAATTGCAGGAATGAAATGCTAGTCTACGCTTGCGGAATTGAAATGCTAATCTACGCTTGCAGAAATGAAATTGCGGAATTGAAATGCTAATCTATGAAAGCGGGAAATGCAAATCTACTTTTGCATAAACGAAATTACATAATGGAAATGAAATAAACTACTTAGCAGAAGATTGTAGTGGAAAATAGAAGAAAAGCGACAATCACCAATACTCTGACGCTTCCCCGGCAACGGCGCCAAAATGGTGGTGGGCCCCAGTATTGTAGCAATAATGCTACAACTCCTGGAACTCCCTTCTTTAATTTTATCAACCCGGTAGTTCGTAACAAACTTGGAAGCGACGGTGTTGTATGCACAAGTACTAGCTCTTGCCGCAGCTGTCACTTGGTCAGCTGGCACAAGTCCGCTAGGAGCTTAAGCCAACTTCTATGAGCTCTTAGAAGAAGATTTTTAATTGATGGATGAAAGCTAACTCGAAGGAAGCTAACCTAATTGCAAAAAGAAACTGAAAGCCAAAAACAAACGCAAACCCTAGCAAACCCTAATTCTACCAGCTAGTCCTACTGATGCAAAGGAGAGAATGCAAACTACAAAAAGAGATGCCATTACTTCTAGGAAGGTAAAATGCATGTGTCTAAGTTATCACTATCTGAAGAAAACATCTTTTTGTATTTTTGATTAAGTTATTAGAATTTTCATGCATGTGCTTTTAACTAGCTTTTCACTGTGCAGAGGTGGATCAAGGAGGAGAAATGCTTGGAAGAGGTTGGGAAGACTCGGAGAGGGTCTAAGGGATCCCTATCATCCTTTAAGAGAGTTTCACAAAGTGAGGATGCCATGCAACCGTGTTTATGAACTTCTGCAGGAAGTCTGCAGGGGTTTCTACAGGAAGTTCTGTAATTCTTCTACAGGATGTTTCATGATTGGGTTTTTGACTGATAGGTGAGTGGGAGAGAATGCATGAATGGGTAGGGAGGTAGGGTAGGGGCCTGGAATGACCCAATGACTGAGGGATGAGGTGATGAGAGGGTGTGGAAGTCTAGCTTGCATCAAAGAAGGTTTAGGCAATGGAAAGGCAAGAAGGTAGGGTTACGTGGCAAAAGAGCAGATGGGAGATGAGGAAACAGACTTGGTGATGGAGGAGCTGATCTGGACGAGGCTCAGATGAACGAGGAGGTGATGAAGGTGCCCTGCATAGTGTTTACCTGATCAAACCAACTACGTCTTGCATACAATCAAAACATTAGATGATCTATCTAACAGTTTAATGAGATCAGTGAACAGCAACCTTATTCATGAAAAGAATCACGTACAACATGTGAACAAAACATTATCAAAGAGATATAAACGCATGACTAACTCCTACCAATCCATCCTAAACATAAAAAGCTACTTCAACCATCAAAAGCAACCTAAGTAACAAAGCACGAATTAAATCTAAAGAGCAGACTTTATTTTAAGAATGCAGTGAACACACATAAAGATAAACAAGGGAGGTACTGGGCGCTTGAGATGGGCCCAACCCCAAGAGCTACAGCCTCCCAAGAGAGATTTAGAGCTGGTGCAAAGCTGGATTCATCTTTATTAATCAAGAATGAAGAGTTCCATCAAAATTGTCCACAAGGAGAGCTTGAGAATGATCTGAAAGCAAAGCTAATCTATTGCCTACAAATCGAATTACAAAATGACTACAACAAGGTTATGAAATGACTAACTACTAGCTACTATCTACTGGCTAACTAGCTAACATCCACTGGCTAACCAAAATGAGGCCCTAAGACTTCTTATTTATACAAATTGAGGACCCAACAGTCCTCCTAAACTTTAGGGACTCGGCTGCCCAAAACTTGGAGTTAACAGCAGTCCTACTTGACTTGCTTGGCTGCCCTTGTGCTGATTGATTCGGTGGCCCTTGAAATCCAAGCTGATGGTGGAGAATTCGAGGTAAGGGCCCATAAATGAAGGGGACACCTTCCTACAAATCCTCTAGCTTGTTCTCCCACGAATTTGGCTGCCAAGTGCTCATTAAGACCTTCAATTTTGTCTCCAAGTTGACCAAAAAGGCTACACAAAGCACCCATTAGACTTGTTGGCATAATGACTAACCAAATTCACTCTATTAACATGAATATAATCAAAAACATGCAATAAACTAATGAGAATGGTGGATTAAGTCAAATTAGGAGGTTGAATGAGCCCAAATAATTGTCCATTTTTGGGGTTCATCACACGGTTGTAAAGCATAAAATAAAAATATATCAGACCCCACTTTCCTTCCCCCCCCGCCCCCCACTTCATACCCTTCCACACACATAATACCATTGTGTAAAGTCCCGGGCCCACATCTTTCAAAAACTCCCGTCCATTGCCTGATCTTTGATCAAATCCAACGGTCCACATGCATTATCACATCCCTCGACGTCTGACATTTAAAACTAATGGGGGGTTGCGAAATGGGTGGTTTCACCCACCCCCTCCCCTGCCACACGTCACCACTACATCTCATTGCATCCCCCTAGTCCCAAACCACCATACCACCTTTCGCGGTGCGATAATCCACCAAACCACTTCCAAAGGTTATGCGATAAACCACCCATGTGCTAAATCACCCACATCATAAACCACCATGGTATTGTGCGTTAAACCACCAATTCCTAAAGAAAATAAAAGAACCCCAATATTTCATTATTTCACTATTGCTATTGGATTGAGGAAAAATACCCAAAGACCTCGCTAACTGGAATTTTAGCCCCTGCTGCCACCTGGACCCTGCACAGGTAATCCTCAGTGCTCTTCTCCATCAATTAAATACACAAATTGATAAAAGAATCAAATTTAATGGCTTCCCAGAGCGTTCAGAATGTAAACCCTCTTCAACCTCCAGTGTCAGATGTCGAACACATTCCCTTGGCCGATAAAGACTTTAAAATCATTGATACTGTGACAAATTCCAACCTTTTGGAGCTCCACTACTGGAGCCATGACAAATTCATTGACCAGGCAGATGATATCCATTTGTGGGATTCAAATTTTCCTAAATACATATTCCCACAGACCTTTCAATTCTCTGAACTTATTAGACTCTGTCAGATCAACTATTTTCCTAATGAAAGAGCTTTAGTTACCCCAAACCAAGAGATCCTTTTCACAATCACTGCTCAATCCATCAATCAGATGCTACAGATCCACCATAGCCTGATGAAGTGCCAATATCCATTGAAACCCTTACTGAACTCTACTTGAAGCTAGACTTTCCCAAAAGATTCCAAATATTCCAGACTTTCCTTCCACCATCAGTAGAAACCCCAAAAGATAATCCTCCATACTCAACATCCATTTTTTCAGAGAGAACCAGACAAATTGTCACCATGCTGTCATGTATTTTAGGGTATTTCACTGATGAATATGTGGACGCATCTATCCTTGGTTTCCTATCCATATTTTTCCCAGGTCAACCTCCAGCTTCCACCTTCAATTTTGCCCAATACCTAGCAGATGCGATCCATGATCAGCTAGTCAAGCTGCCAGAAGAAGGAGTGTTCAAATACTCCTCAATTTTGTTCCATATGTTTTTATATTTCCAATTAGAAAGGTTTGTAGTTAGCCTCCAAAAACTGGACACAGAGGGTAATCCCCAATCTGTTGTCTTTTGGACATCCTTGATCAGAAAGGATTCCACAGAATACAGCTATAAAGACTTCATTGATTCATTTGTTTATCTAGTTGTTAATATGCTAAGTAGTAGCATTCAGCCTAGAATCAGTGAAGAGATAAAGAATGTGTTACAATTGTCAGATCAAAGTGAAACAGGAGAAATGTCAGAACATGAAACTCGTAGTAAACAATTTTTTTGACAAGTTTGATATATTGAGACAGAAGTGTCTACCTAATATTTTAGTAATCAATGATAAACTAATGAGACATGAAGACTATGATAAAAAGATGAGGGAAGTAGCGAAAGAGGCTTCCAACAGTTCATCCATGAAAGGTGTACCCACAGGAAAAGTGCTCCTATAGACTTTAGAAATTTTTTTTTACCTCCAGCATGAGGTAAGTCACCTTTTTATGAATAAGCCTATGTTTGTCAAATATACAGAAGAAGATGAGATTTACTAGAGGATGATGAAAATCAAAATTCTAGATGAAGAAACATGGGGAAAATGGTGTGTGATTTACTATGAAGGGTGAAAGGCATAAACATGGTGAAAGGACCAGAAATTGTGAAAGAAAAGCAAATGAAAGAAGTAGTCAAGTAACAATAATCAAATAAAAAGGGACAGATCTCAGTCAGTTAAACAGGTGTCACTATCTTTTTGCATAAAGATTTTTTTTTTTCCCCTGAATAAATCCTAGTCAGTTGACATGATATTTTTGTAAAGGTTTTGTATAAATACTTCATCATTCGAAGTATCAGGGGTGGATTTCTGAATATTTCCGTAGATGACTAATCTATTACCTGAGGGTTATTGTACCGACTTCCAGTTGACAGACATGACAAGTTATAAAGAAACTTCTTTACAGGATTCATGTGTTGAGCTATCTCAGTGAAGTATAAATTTCGATTATTCATGTTTTCTTTATAAGAATTCCATAAACTTTCATGTGTTCTAAATTTGAATGTTATAACAGGAGTTTTACTGCAAAATTTGCTTAAACATTACACTCTGCTTTTAACTGTTATAGCTTTCTATGTTTTCTTTTGATATCCAGTTTAGAGAATTCTTAATTTCTCTCAGATTTTGATTGATTTTCTTCATCCTTCTTCATTATCTGGTTTAAGGAATTCTTAGTTGCTCCTTGATCCCGATTAAAAAATCATTTCACCATTCAGCCTTGAGATCTGATATTGCTCACCTATCTTGCCCTGTAACACTTTCTTTATAGTTTGTTGTTGTTCTGTTTTCAAAGTCATATTGACTCCATAGCCCAATGGAAAGTGAAAAAGCACCTATTCATCTAAATCATTAATTCCACCAACCAATCAAAACCAATCCAATTAAGCATACATAACTAGCCTAAAATCCATTAAATAAACAAAGTTAAATCATATAGAGAGAGCCCTCTCTGAGTTTAGGAAGGCTAGATCCTAAGCTCCAAAGTAGGTTTGTAGTTACCTTTGATATTTCTTTTTAACACATTGAACAACCCTTGGAAATTTTAGAGTGATAACATATTGGCGACCATACTGGGGATTCAGTCCCTAGTTAAAATCAATCTTAAAGGAAATAATTTTCCTCATTTTTCACATTAAGGTTTTAAAGGGTTGTTCGAAATCATCATTATAAGTTAAAATTCTGGCTTCTAAAAGAACATATTATACCAGGGCTCATCCTGATCCACAACCTGCTACAATTGTTGATGATCTTGACAGAATTTTAAGAAAACCTAAAAAAGTAGAAAATCTAGGAAGTATTAGTCAGTTAATCAAAGAAAATTCACTTCCTAAAGAGTTATCAAGCATAGAGGATATTCAATTTGATTTATCATTTGAGCATTCTTTATTTCGTACCAAATCTGAAAATTCAGTCTATGATACTGTAGAAGGATAGTATACAACTTGATTTAGATCAATAGGTTCTAGATACTTTTGACAAACTTGATGCATTAACCTCAACTTTGATAAAGCATATAGGCGAAGCCTGTTTTCAATAGTCAGTTGAATTAGCTTCCTAAACTGCTGCTACCTCTAAACACTCTACAGTATCTTCAGAAATTGTAAATATAACCTCATTCAATACCACCTCACCTTTAATATCCAACACAGTTCATTACATAAATCCATCTATACCTAAACTTCGTCTCCAACCTAATGTTTCAAGTTCATCTGCAAGCGTGACAAGTTCATCTTCAAGCACCGCTACTTTACCTCCCAGTCAAGCTAAAGTCTTAGCCATGACAGAGATATATGCATCTTTGGCCTTACAAGCCCCTTTACATGCTATGCCACAAGATTACTAGAGTAAATTTTTATTTATTTTATTTTATTTTATTTATTATTTATTTATTTATTTTTTCATTTTGATGGTACTGGTCAGTATACTACTCAACAACATGTAAATAAAATGATAGATTATTTTGAGTTACATGAAGTTGATGAGGCTGATGTATAAATGAGATTATTTGCACAAACACCAATAGGAGATGTTAAAAAATGGTTTAAATCTTTACCTGCTAACCATATTTCTGATTTATCTGCTTTCCACCAATTTTTCATAAATAGGTGGGAAAGAAAGAAAAACCCTCTCCAGATATTATCTGAATATGAGAACATTAGGAGATCTCCTAGTGAATCTGTTTAGGATTATTGTACTAGGTTTAACAACATTTACAATGCAATTCCAGTGAATATCAGACCTCCACCAAACTTGGCCCTGATTAAATTTCCAAATGGTTTTGATGCTGACATGTCCTATCAATTAAGAGAAAGAAACCCTGCAACTTTAGAATAGATGCAGAGTGATGCAGTTAGTGTAGAAGCTAACTTACTGACTAAAAGAGCTAGGTTGAGGAATGAGAGGAGAGTTACCATTAAGGAAGAACCATCCACTTCAGATGTTAAGATAGATAGTTTAGCTAAAAGTGTAGAAAGGATAATGGATAGATTATAGAATACATAAAGAAAACCTCAGTGGGAAAATCAACAAGGACCCCAAATTAGAAACCCCAACGTTAGGAAAAATCCTAAAACTGGTAAATCAAGAGAAGTTGCACTTGATCAACAAATTAGACCACCTTTCCAGGAAAATTATGCTGAAAGTTCACAACAGCATGAAGAAGACCAGGACACCCAGATAAACTTTATGGGAGTAAACAATGAAGACGCCATTTTTCTTACCCAGGAAGAACAGGAATGACACATGTTGCAGCAATTACAATTAGAGTCTAGGGAGTCCTTTAACTACAGACAAGGCTATGAATATGCTATCTACGAAGTTCATAAACAATATAGCCTTAGAAGCAAAAAGAACACAGAAGTTCCTACTAAGAAATCAGTCCAAACCCAAACTAAGAAAATAGTAGAAGCTCCTGTGACCAAAATTCTGCAAATTCTCCCTAGAGGAACTCAGGAGGCTTCCAACCCAAAGATTGTAGATATAACATCAACTGCAACTCAAACTTCAACTACCACTCAAACTGTTCCAAACAAGAAAATTGAAAACAAAACAGTTGACATACAAACTAAATTACCAAGTGCTGATAAAGAAGACAAAAATACACAAACCACAATTGCTAAAAATGAAATCATTCAATTAGGCAAAACTCAAATGCCATTCAATATCAAAATTGAGATAGCCAAATTGAAAATACCAGTTCCTTTAATAGAGCTGGTGAAAAATGAATCATACAAAGCACAAATTACTGAAACACTAAACATAGGTGAAGGCGAAGATGCTGTAAACCTTAATGATGATCAACCTGAGTTATTATTCGGTCCATAAGTAAATGGAAAACATCAACAAGGGGGTGTCCCTCCATTCTATAGTAGCTTAAATGTTCATGATAAAATATTACTTAATGCTATGTTGGATTCAGGAGCATCTCATAACCTAATACCTAAAGCAGTCATGGGAAGATTAAACTTAGACATCACCAGACCCTACAAGGATCTGTTTTCCTTTGATTCTAGTCAAGTCAAATGCCTTGGCCTGATAAAATATTTGTGTGTAACTCTAATCCAGTGCCCAACAAAGAGTATTGTTATAGACATAGTAGTTGTTGTCATCCCTCCCAAATATGGTATGTTGTTATCTTGCTCATGGGGAGCAAAATTACAAGGGTCACTGCAATTAGGCATGTCATATGCTACCATTTCTGTATTTGGTCAACAAAGAAAGCTTTACAGATAAACCTTGATGAAATTCATGGTAAGTAGTTCATAAAGACCACAAAATTACCCTATTTGTCCCATACATTCCGATTTGGACTCATTTGTCTTATATAATTTAGACAATGACAAAGATAAAATCACAGTTGTAGAAGAAAAACACAAAGAAATTGATAGTGAAAACATAACACATGAATCTCTGTGGCATTTAGATTTTGATGGCTCTATAAATAGATTAGGAGTAGGAGATGGAGTATAGATCTACAATTTAGAAAATGATCATTTGGAAGGACATGCTTTCAGATTAAATTTCAAATGCACTAACAACATGTCAGAATACGAAGCATTAGTGCTAGGCCTTCAAATCATAAGAAAACTTGGAGCTAAAAGAGTTTTCATCATGGGAGACTCAAAACTCATTATAAAACAAGTCAAGGGAGAGTACCCTAGGCTTAGTCGTTACAAAGAAACCATCCTAGACTTGATAAATTGTTTCCATGAGATTGACTTCGCTGTCATTCCAAGAAAGAAAAACATGCAAGCTCGTAGCCTAGCCACTTTTGCCAACACATGCAAGGTACCCTTCCAGCCAAATCATCAGTACACAACTGAGGTAAGACATAGACCAACCATACCTGATAATTTAAAGTATTGACAAATTCATTCACACGACAATCAAATTCGTGATTTTATGATTTCTGAAGGAGACTTTCAAAATGGTAATATACACACTGACTGTACATCAGATTATACCATAATGAAATAGATGTAAATAATGTATATAAGATAAAACCAACTAAATTCAATAAGCTAGAAATAGAGAAACTAGAAAAAATAGAAATTGAGGAATTAATCAATGATGAATAAGAAGTTTTAAACCTCAAAGACAACTTTTTGCCTAAGGGATTAGCCCCACTAGAAGACCTCTTTGGCTCCAATGATGTCGCTAGAAAACCTAAAATGGAGCCTCTAAGGTCAGATATAGAGGAATGCAACATAGGAACAAAAGAAAATCCTAAGCTTATCAAGATATCTAAGACACTACCCCTAGCTGAAAAGCTGAAGTACATTAGCTTGTTTAAAGAATTCCAAGACATCTTTTCCTGGAGTTATGAAGACCTCAAGTCTTATGATACCAACATTATCTAGCATAAGATACCAATTAAAGAAAATCAGAAGCCCTTTAAACAAAAACTAAGGAGAATTAACCCTGTTCTTATGCCATTAATAGAGAAAGAAGTTAAAAGGATGTACGATGCTCAGATCATAGCACCCATTAGATATTCTGATTGGGTCTCTAATTTAGTCCCCACTAGAAAGAAAACAAGAGAAATCAGACTCTGTGTTGATTTCAGAAACTTGAACAAAGTATCACTGAAGGATAACTATCCCATCCCTAAAATGGATCACATTCTCCAGAGGGTAGTAGGGTCATCCAAAATTTCATTACTTGATGGATTTTCTAGATACAATCAAATCCTAGTCCAACCTGAAGATCAAGCAAAGACTGCATTCACCACTCCCTGGGGAACTTTCATGTACTTGAAAATGCCCTTTGGATTGATGAATGCTGGAGCAACATTCCAAAGAGCTATGGACATAGCCTTTGCGAGAGAAATCCATGACTTTTTAGTCATCTACATAGTTGATATCATAGTGTTTTCTAAGTCAGATAATGAACATCTAGATCATCTAAGAAGAGTATTCATAAAATGCAGAAATTTTGGCATATCCTTAAATCCTAAAAAAACACTTTTTGGATTAGAAGAAGGAAAACTCCCAGGACACATAATTTCAAAAGAGGGCATTAGAATTGATCCAGCTAGAATAGAAGCAATCCTAAACATCATTCATCCTAGGAACATTAAAGAATTACAAGCATTTTTAGGTAAAATAAATTTTCCTAGAAGATTCAGTTCTAATTTAGCAGAACTAATTAGAGATTTGAATAACATGTTAAAAAAGGATTCAACACTTAAGTGGACAATAGAAGCTAAGCAGCCTTTTGAAGCAATCAAAGAAGCCCTTAATAAAACACTTGTCCTCATAAGTCCTAATTTTAATATAGATTTCATAATTTTTTCATTAGCTTTAGAGCACACCATTGCAGCAGTCTCGTTGCAAAAGAATGATGAGGGTTATGAACAACCCATCACTTTCTTCAATAAAACTTTGAGAGATGCTACACTAAAGTAGAATATAATGGAAAAATAAGCTCTTGCTTTAGTGAAAGTCATAAAATATTTTAGAGTATATATTCTATACTCTCACATAATAACATATGTTCCAAACTCAGTTGTAAAGGACATTATAACTCAGGATGGGCTTGATGGAAAAAGAGGCAAATGGATTGCCACCATACTAGAATATGACATTGACATCAAGCCTACAAAATTTATTAAAGGCCAAGGTTTAGCCAAACTCATGGCTGAATCGAACTGTCGAACCTTAGACACAAATTTCTTTGTTGCCATAGATGATCAGGAAGAGATGACCACTCCACAAATTAGTGAAGCTTTCATAGATTCACCTTGGTATGTAGACATTATATCCGTTTTACTCAACCTACAAGCTCCTCCTGGTTTATCTAAAACTACAAGCAATGAAATATTGTATCTTAGACAATGGTTTATTTTGGAAAGATCATGGTGGTATCATGTTAAATTGTTTATTGAAAGATGAAGCTAACAAAGTCATGCAGGAATTTCATGCAGGAGATTGTGGGGGACACCTATACAGGAAAACAATTGCTAATAAGATTTTGAGGGCAGGTTTTTACTAGCCCACCTTTTTTACAGATGTCCAAAAATATGTGACCTCTTGTCACAAATGTCAAATATTTGAAGGGAAGAAGAAAATCTTACAATTACCCCTCAAACCTATCTCAGTAGAAATGCATTTTCATCAATGGGGTTTAGAATTTATTGGGGAAATTCACCCACCCTCCTCTACCCAACATAAATGGATTTTGATAGCCACTGATTAATTTACCAAGAGGACAGAAGCCATCCCTTCTAGACAAGCCACCGACTCTATCATTAATTCATTTCTTGAGAACAACATCCTTTCTAGATTTGGATGCCCACAAAAACTCATCACTGATAATGCTACTACCTTCAAATCCAAGAAAATGGTATATTTTTGTAACCGATAGCGTATCACCCTAGGCCATTCCACTGCATATTAACCTCAAGGTAATGGAATAGCAGAATCTTCAAACAAAATCCCAGCCAACATCATCAAGAGGCTATTAGAAGATAACAAGAAAACCTGGAATAAAAGGTTGGTGAATGCCCTATGGGCAGGCAGACTTACTACTAAGAAATCTATTGGTACATCTGCCTATCAATTGTTATATGGAATGGATGTTGTTTTTCCATCCTCATTAGGAGTGCCAGTAATGAAAATGATTCAAGAGTTGCAAGTAGAACCAAATGACATCCAAAGGAGGATAAACCTAACAATTCGTTTGCAGCAAACCAGGGAAGAAGTTTATATCAAATCCCAAGTAATTCAATACAAAATCAAGAAGATATTTGATAAGAAAACTAAAGCAGAGTATTTCTTCATAGGTGACAAAGTACTAAATGGGATTCCAGAAGGGAAGACAAAGGAAACATGGGAAATTTGACTTTCTCTGGAAAGACCCATATATTATTTATGGTTACAAAGGCAACAATGCATTTTTCTTGAAAGAGTTAGATGGGATAGACTTACAAAGTGGACCAGTCAATGGTCAAATGCTAAAGCACTATTTTTCACCAGAATAATCAGTAATTCATTTGTTCTATTTTACTCACTGTAAATACCATAGCAAAGTTTATATTGGAGTGGATGATTATCTTGTAAAGTTGAAGCCTGAAGAGGAAATCTTAAGCTTTAAAAGATATAACATCATATGTTTGAATAAAGGAGATCACAGAAAGCAGTGCCAAGTAAAGCACAGTCAAAGATCCAAGGTCACTAATTAGAAAGTTCTTGACATGTCACATGGAGATGCCATCCCCAAGTGGAGCCACTGTTAGGTTCCTATAATAATAGGGATCATAATTTTGAATTGACTATGTTAAGTCTTGTAATATTGTACATACCTTTGCTTTTTTGCAAATGTTTTCCATATTAAAAAATGAAAAGAGGGTATGTCCTAAAAGAATAATCAAAGGACCAAAAGAAAGAAAGATAAAAAAATATATAAAATATGAACCCCACAAAAAGAAACAAAAAAAAATTCTGAAAGTGTTGCACATTCAAATGCCACTACTCTTTGTTTACTTTTCTTTTGAAAATAAAATTGTGTGTAGCTTGTCCAAAATGCCACAATTCATGATGATCATACAGTTTAATCTTGATTATTCATGCTTTTAAATTTCATGTCATGATAGTTAGTGAATAAAGATTTGACCAAACCATTTAATCTTGGCAGATCATTAGTTAGGTAGAGAATAAAAATGAGCTCATAAGTTTAATCTGAGCCATTGGAAGATATAAGGTTAGAAATAAGTTAGTTTGCTTATCAAAAGAAAATAAAAGGGTCAGCAAGCTCAAATGCACCCAATAAAGGAAAGAAAAAATGTTAGAATAAATTGAAGGGTAGGTAGAATACTTTCCAAAAATCATAAGCATCATTATGCTTATAAAAAAATATCATTTTAACCCTTCCTATGTGAGAAACCATTTCGCCTTGTTAAAATCCCTTTTTCCCTTCCTAAAAACCCTGTTTCCACTCTTGGAAACCATTTCCCCTTGTAAAATCCATTCCCCTTTGAAAAAATCCCTTTCCCCTTATCCTAACCCATTTCCCCCTAAAAAACCCATGTCCATCATTAAAGTCCCCTTCCCTTTACTAACTCCACATAATTCAATTAAAACATACAAAACCCACTTTTGCATGGTTGTAAAGCATAAAATAAAAATATATCGAACCCCACTTTGCTTCTCTCCCCCCCCCCCCCCCCCCCTCCCCCAACTTCATACCCTTCCGCACACATAATACCCTTGTGTAAAGTCCCGGCCCCACATCTTTAAAAAACCCCCATCCATCACCTGATCTTTGATCAAATCCAATGGTCCACACGCATTATCGCATCCCCTGATGTCCAACATTTAAAACTAATGGGGGGTTGCGAAATGGGTGGTTTCACCCACCCCCTCCCCTACCACACGTCACCACTACATCTCGTTGCATCCCCCAATCCCAAACCGCCATACCGCCTCTCACGGTACGATAATCCACCAAATCGCTTCCAAAGGTTATGCGATAAACCACCCATGTGCTAAATCACCCACGTCATAAACCACCATGGTATTGTGCGTTAAACCACCAATTCCTAAAGAAAATAAAAAAACCCCAATATTTCATTATTTCACTATTGCTGTTGAATTGCGGAAAAAGACCCAAAGACCTCGCTAACTGGAATTTTAGCCCTTGGTATCGCCTGGACCCTGCCATAGGTAATCCTCAGTGCTCTTCTCCATCAATTAAATACAGAAATTGATAAAAGAATCAAATTTAATGGCTTCCCAGAGTGTTCAGAATGTAAACCCTCTTCAACCTCCAGTGTCAGATGTCGAACACATTCCCTTGGCTAATAAAGACTTTAAAATCATTGATACTATGACAGATTCCAACCTTTTGGAGCTCCACTGCTGGAGCCATGACAAATTCATTGACCAGGCAGATGATATCCATCTGTGGGATTCAAATTTTCCTAAATAAATATTCTCACAAACCTTTCAATTCTCTAAACTTATTAGACTCTCTCAAATCAACTATTTTCCTAATGAAAGAGCTTTAGTTACCCCAAACCAAGAGATCCTTTTCACAATCACTGCTCAATCCATCAAGCAGATGCTCCTTATCCAACCACATCTTGATGAAGTGTCAATATCAATTGAAACCCTTACTGAACTCTACTTCAGGTTGGACTTTCCCCAAAGGTTCTAAATATTTCAGACTTTCCTTCCACCATCAGTAGAAAGCCCCAAAAATAACTTCCATACTCAACATCCATTTTTTCAGAGAGAACCAAACAAATTGTCACCATGTTGTCATGTATTTTAGTGTATTTCACTGATGAATATGTGGACGCATCTATCCTTGGTTTCCTATCCATATTTTGCCCAGGTCAGCCTCTGGCTTCCACCTTCAATTTTTCCCAATGCCTAGCAGATGCGACTCATGATCAGCCAGTCAAGCTGCGAGAAGGAGTGTTCAAATACTCCTTAGTTTTGTTCCATATGTTTTTATGTTTCCAATCATAAAGGTTTGTAGTTAGCCTCCAAAAACTAGACGCAGAGGGTAATCCCCAATCTATTGTCTTTTGGACATCCTTGATCAGAAAGGATTCCACAGAATCCAACTATAAAGACTTCATTGATTCATTTGTTTATCCAGTTGTTAATATTCTAAGCAGTAGCATTCAGCCTAGAACTGGTGAAGAGATAAAGAAGGTGTGTTGGTATCATCCCAAGACCCCGTTTTCCTCCTAAAACATATCATTTACCCATTCCTTTTCATCATATATCCCTTAGAATCCTTGGAAATTAGTTAGTTAATAGTCTTATAGTTATTAAAATGCATTGAAATTGATTTAGGAATTTTATGTTGAAGAATTAGAAGTTTTTGGTGAAATGGTTACAGGAAGTTCCAACATCCTGTAATTAGCTCATTGTTTGACATGTGGCACAACAGCTGGGCTAGAACGAAAGGCATGGATGAAAAGTAGAATGTCCAAGCATGGGCAAACACCTATCCTACAGCCGAATCGACCCTCCTACATGTGTGGTCAACTCAGGTCAAAGCATGGCACACTGGCGACAAAGGCAGAAACAACAGCTCATTCTAATTTGATTTAGTTTTTGTTCTTTTTGAAATCAGTTAGGATAGAAACATTTTGAAAAGCTCGATGTAGTAAAAGCGGCAACAACCAAATTCCGAATGTACATTCATTATTGAAATGACATGGTTGTGGTAGACATATGTAAATACAGTCCAAGTAATGGATGTAATGGTTAATCGTTGTATCATTCTGAAACAGAGCTTTTGAACTTAATACTAAGAACCCAGTTGCAGTTACGACTCGTGTCTAGTGCATAGATTTGATATTCGATCGAATATAGTCCAGTGTACCTCTGGAACGCGGACGGGCCCTGCATTCAACCGGTATACTGTTCTTTTAATTTTATTTGCACTTAGGTTATCGTATGGTTTGCACAGTAGTTACGATTGATTGGATTTCGATTTCAATAGGTATTATATGGTTTGCACAGCATTTACAATTAATGGGTTTCGATTTCAATAGCTCTTGATTTCCATCGAATGTATATGGTTTGCGTTTGTGGTAATACCTGAACAGTCATCACTGAGATCTTGAAGTGCGTCCTGTAAGGGATTCGATCCCTGTGTTGTCTTTTAAAAGCACTGTCATGAACTTTGTTTTCATTTCAAAATCCATTTATGATCTCTGTATATTTTGATATTGTATAAATATTAGTGAATGCTGGGTGTTTACTGAACAAGGGTTTTATGTGTAATGTCTTTGTAAGGAGATTGAGATCATTGTTGCAGTGATACACAGTGTTTAGTTTCAGTGTGTAATTTGGTAAATGCATTTAATGATAGTATTGTAATCAGGTATATTAGCAGAGTGACCTGAGTGTTTGGATGATAGGTGACATACCCCAGTCTTCCGTAAAGAAGCCCTGTGACCTACATCATAACCACTTAGCCAACAATCCTTTATGTCTATATACTTTAGATGCATGCCTCTAAGCTTACGCATCCTGGTCGATAATAAATATAGTCTAGTCTAGTACCCTATCTAGAACACTACATTTTGGCGTCGTTGCCGAGGAGGCGTACTTAAAGGATTCAGACAAAAAGAAAAAATTTTAACACACAAAAATAAACAAAAACACAGTTAGAAATCATGTTCATTTATGCCTAGATTTAGAGACAGTCAAGGGAGATTTGTAAAAACCCCCCACCATCTAAAAACTAACCCATCATCATCAGGAGCAGACTCTCTAGGGAATACAACACCAGCTGAGGAAGTTATCCAAACATTGGAAGAAAAATTTTATTCAGGACAGAAACTTACTCTTATTGAGAGGGAAACTTTATTCACACATAAATCGCAGAAGAAGCACTTTCCTAGACCTTCTACATAAGGAGAAAGTAGTACAGTTACTGAACAATCTTCCTTTCTCCTTTTTCCACCAAGTGACACTGACACAGAGAGACCAATTAGAATGGCTGAGGAAGGATCTGGATCAGTACCACGCCAAGGAGATGAAGAGGAGTCAACTTTTAAGTTCCCTATACATGAACCACAGGAGGATGAGGAGATCAAAATGAAAAACATACCCCCATCAGTGCTACCAAATTTCTATGGTATGGCTTCGGAGGATCCAGACTCATTCTTGTTCGAGTTTGACATTGTATGTCGAACTTATGGCTATACAGATGATGCCCATAGGCTTAGATTGTTCCCAGCCACATTAAAGGCATCAGCCTTAAAATGGTTCATGGGGCTTGGTGAGCATGCTATAGTTGATTGGGATGGTATGAGGAGAATATTTCTTAGGAAATATCAGCCTTATTGCAGATCCAAAGACTCTAAAGATGATATCTTTAGAATGAGTCAGCAAGAGGATGAAACCTTAGAGGAATATTTAGAACGGTTTGTCTACAACTTACAAAAATCTAAACACCGAACTATGCCTCCTGATCTGGTCCGCACAATATTCTTGAAAGGTATCCGAGAGGAATACATGGATGATCTCAACTTGATGGGCAAAGGTGACATTTTTGCCTTACCCTTTGAAGAAATCGCTGAGTTGTGTGAAAAGTATTCAAGGAGTAAAGCTAAAATGGGAAAGAGAAGCCTGTCATCAAGGGTCACAAAATCTGCCTCTACAAGTGTTACAAGGGCCGAAATAGGGAATCTTTTAGAAGAGTTTAAAACAGATCTGTTAAGCACTCTAGGGAACCAAATTGACACTTTAAAAGCCAAGAAGAAACAAGAAGATGAAGATCATATCATGGCTATCTTCTGCCCAAAATGCCGAAAGAAACAAGCATTAAAAGATTGCCCTCTAGAGAACATCCAAGTTTGTGCTTTCTGTACTGAACATCATGATATGTTTAACTGTCCTAAAGTTAAAGTTTTGCAGAACTGTAATATGGCAGCCAATACAGAGATGGAAAACGTGTATTACATGGGCACAAAGTGACCATGGCAGCCAAGGCCAGCAACCCAAGGTATGTTTCCAAATCAAAATCTGCAATTTCCTATGAATGATCAAATGTATGCACAAAACTCATGGAATGTACCCATGCCATGGCAGCACCAAAACCAACCACAACACCAATGGAGACCGTCTCAACAGTACTTCCAATCTTATCATACATATCCTCAATCATACCCACCTTACTCGCAACCATATCAACAATACCAACAGCCGTATCCATCACATTCTCAACCATATCAGCAGTATCCTCAGCAAGTTGTCTATCAGCCCCAACCTCCTCAACAAGCACTGCCTGCTCCTCCACCAATAAATGCACCACAACTCCAATTTCTAGCTAACTCACAACCTCCCAGACCCACTCAAATCCCTGCTCAAACTGTCCCAAATCCGAATAATAGAGCAGAGAGGCCAGCCTACAATGTAGAAGAAGGAACCCCATATTCCACACTGCCTTTGCAAAACATTAATTTGAGGTCTGGTAGGGTGCTCCACAAAGATTCTCCAATAACAGATAAGCAAGAAGAAAACTCAGAAAAGGAAAATGAAATGACAGATCAAACAAAACCAAACAATGATACTAAAGATAAACAAATGCAACCACTGCATCCACCTTTTCCAGACCGATTGGTCCAAGTAAAACCACCACTGTCTATACCACAATTTGATGTCTTAGATGAACTTAAAAATGTCTACATAAAAATTCCATTGCTGCAAGCTATAAAAGACATTCCTATCTATACCAAAGGCATCAAAGACATGTGCATCAAGAAGCTTGCTAGGAAAAGGATTGATCCTCAAACCATTCATGTTTTAGGAAATTTGACCAATACCATCTCCATGGAGAAGTATGTTGATCCTGGCATTCCCAAAGTGACCACCATCATTAACAACATACGGATTCCAAACACTTTGATAGATCTTGGAGCCGCAATCAATGTCATGACTCTTGAAACCATGAGAACGCTCCAGCTCATAAATTTGCAACATACCACGATTGTTCTAGAACTAGCTGATAGGTCCAAAGTCATTCCTGAAGGGATTTTGGAAGACATCATTGTCTCACTGGACTCTTGGGAGTATCCAGTGGATTTCCTAGTCCTTCAACCCAAATCCAATTTAGGAGGACACCCTATCATCCTAGGTAGACCATGGTTAGCGACTGCTGATGCATTTATAGGATGTCGATCGGGCAACATGATCATTTCAAGAGGGACCGAAAGAAAACAACTCACCCTTTATCCATCGGCACAATCACCAGCAGTAACACATAATTTGTGGCTTGATGATAAATTTAATGATAAAGAAGAAGTACAATCTGTTTTTAGCATTGACCAAATCTATGATTTCTAAGAACAAGATAATAATGATTTGGTAGAATTATTCCTTTCTCAACCTGATATGTCTGAAAATTTGAGAAGTGAACAATATCATGCTGCAGATGTACTTCTGGCCCAAAGCTTTCAGGAAACATGCACCATCCAATCTTTGAAAACTACATTTCACGACATTTTTCCAGTTCAATCCATCACCAATACACAGAGTCAGATCATAGAGATTAGTCCAGGGAAAACTCTGAACATAGGCAACCACCTAGGCTCATCTCAACAAGAGAAATTGATTAAACTCTTGAGAAAATACCAAAAAGCCTTTGCTTGGGACTACACCGATATGCATGGGATTCACCCCGACACATGCACTCACCATATCTATATAGATAGCACCATTAAACCAGTGAGGCAACCACAGAGAAGAATGAACCCCATGCTCCAAGATATTGTCAGAGAAGAATTGCAAAAACTTTTGAGAGTTAATTTTATATATCCTATCTCTGACAGTCAGTGGGTATCCCCATTGGTTATAGTGCCCAAGAAAAATGGTAAGTGGCGCATTTGTGTTGATTACAGACAGCTGAACAAAGCAACGCTCAAAGATTACTTCCCACTGCCATTTATTGACCAAGTGTTAGACACCCTAGCTGGAAAATCATCATTTTCTTTTCTTGATGGTTTCAGTGGCTACAACCAGATCAGGATCGCCTCTGAAGACCAGGAAAAAACCACATTCTCCTATCCTTGGGGCACCTATGCCTACAATGTTTTGCCATTTGGACTTTGCAACACTCCAGCTACATTTCAGAGAGCTGTGTTAGCTATTTTCGCTGATTTAATTCATGATTGTGTTGAAGTCTACATGGATGATTTTTCAGTATATGGTAATTCATTTGAACATGCATTAGAAAATCTTGAGAGAGTTTTGAAAAGATGTATTGAAGCTAACCTGTCCCTCAGCAATGAAAAGTGCTTTATGATGTTAAACGAAGGGACAGTGTTAGGCCACTATATTTCTTTTCAAGGCATCCAGGTTGACCCAGCCAAGATCCAGATCATTGCTGATTTGCCAGTTCCACAGAATCAAAGAGAGGTAAGAAGTTTCCTTGGGTATGCAAGCTATTACCGCAGATTTATTGAAAATTTTAGTAAGATATCTTTACCTTTGTTTAAACTTCTAACCAAAGATGTACTTTTCAACTGGAATGAGAACTGCCAACAAGCATTCGAACAACTCAAAAAGAAGTTATCAACCGCACCAGTCTTGAGAGGGCCTAATTGGAGCCTACCATTTCATATCTTTACAGATGCATCCGACACTGCATTAGGTGCATCCTTAGGCCAAAAAGAGGAATCTTGTACTTATGCCATTTATTTCATTAGTAAAAATCTAACACCTGCAGAGTTAAACTATATAGTTACATAAAAGGAAACACTTGCCATCATTTATGCTGTGAATAAATTCCGACATTACATAATTGGTTATGAGGTCTTTGTACATACTGACCATTCGGCCATTAGACATTTAATGAATAAACCAATAACTAGTGGCAGAGTTACCAGATGGCTACTATTGTTACAGGAATTTAACATCACAGTGTTAGATAGACCAAGCAAAGAGAACCAGGTGGCAAATTTTCTCTCTAGACTGCAAAATCCAGGTGAGGTTGTTCCAGTTGAAGATTCTTTTCCAGATGAAAACTTATTTGCAATTTCCATAGTAACTCCTTGGTATGCTGATTTGGCCAATTATTTGTCTACAGGAAGGACACCTCCACACTTTACTGCAAAGGAAAGGAAGAGAATAGTCAAACAAAGTGCTAGATATTCATGGCTTAATGGCGATTTATTTTACACCGATTATGATATGATTATTAGGAGATGTGTAAGAATGATGAGGTAATTGATATTTTAAAATCTTGCCATGATGAACCGTGTGGTGGGCATTTTGCAGCGAAGCGGACAACATTCAAAGTTCTTACTCTTGGATACTACTGGCCATCCATTTTCAAGGATGCCAAGAAGTATGTAAAGAGTTGTGACAGCTGCCAATGAATGGGCAGACCAACAGCTACCGATGAGATGCCCCTTCAGCCCCAAGTTCACTTAGAGCCATTTGACAAATGGGCTCTAGACTTTATAGGACCCATTAACCCAACCTCCAATGGTAAGAAGTACATCTTAGTATGTACTGATTACGTCACAAAGTGGGCTGAAGCAAAAGCACTGGTTAGAGCAACCGAACACACCGTAGTCAATTTCCTTTTTGAGGAGATTTTTGTGAGGTATGGAGTACCAAGGGAAATTGTGACTGATCAAGGTACTCAATTCACCTCAAAGTTAGTGAAGGACATCACAAACAAATACCAAATCAAGCATAGGAAAAGTACCCCTTACCATCCATAGGCCAATGGGCAGGTGGAATCCACAAACAAAACCTTGGAAGGCATCATTACTAAAATTGTTGCAATGAACAGGAAAAACTGGGAAGAGAAGCTCAAAGATGCACTCTGGGCTTACAGGATTACCTGGAAAGATACTACAGGATTTACACCATATCAATTGGTGTACGGCAAAGAGGTAATGCTTCCTATTGAGTTCAAAATACATACTTTTAAACTGGCTGCAGATTTACAAATTGATTTGGACCAAGCACAAAAAGAAAGAATTCAGCAGTTGAACCAGCTGGATGAGATGAGGCAGCAAGCAGAGGAAACCACAATCCTCATGCAAAAACAAAGGAAGCAGTGGCATGATGCACATATTAAGAAGAAGCAGTTCAAGGAAGGTGACTGGGCTTTACTTTTTGACTCAAAATTCAGAGATCATAAAGCTAAGTTCACCACCCATTGGATGGGCCCCTATGAAATTGTTCAGGCTTATGACAATGGTTCAGTCAAGCTCAAAACTATTGATGTAGAAGTTCACTCCTTCAGAGTCAATGTTCATCACCTGAAACTATACACCAAGCCCATCAGCAAGCAAGATTTTCTCCATACACTATCTCAGCAAAGGGAGGTTGAGGTATTGCAGCCCTCAGCTGTAGTATTACTGCCTTAGTTTCATTTCCTTTCAATTTCAGAGTCAAAAAGAAATAAAAAAGAAATAATAAAAAAAATTAATATAAAACAAAAACTAAAATATATCTATATATATATATATATATATATATATATATATATATATATATATATATATAAAATAATGGGTTAGATGTGAAAACCAGTCTCTGGCACACTCTAACCTCGAATTCCTACTTGAAAACCAATTCGTTGGCGGGTAAGAATTCTCTTTCTTTTGTTCATTGTTTGATTTATCAGCTGCGTCATGACTTGAGGACAAGTCAAAATTTTAGTCGGGGAGAGAGGCATCAAGAGGCATCAACACTTTGTTCTTTTATCTCTCCATTGTAAATTCTTAAAGATTTCTTATCCTATATCTTCACTGTAAATTTCCAAAGCAGCTTGTTCCAGCATTCCAGACTTCAATAAATAAGCTGTTTTGTCATTGTTTTATCTCAGAGGGACCTGGTTATAAACATTATGCAGGGGGACCTGTTCTGTCCAGACAACTATGCTACCAACACCAGCAGTAATGGGACCTGTTTAAGACATTCAGAAGGGACCTGTTAAAGAAATTGACACCAAGGGCTACTTCAACAAAGTTTCATCAAGTTTCTACAAGGATTTGGGCACCAAGACTCCATCAAATGCCCAAGCTCAGTGAACCTATATCAATATAAGGAGCTGCATGAACATTTTCAAAATTTTCTCAAGGGACCTGTTACATTCAATCTTTCTCAAGGGACCTGTTATATCTTCAAATTTTTCTCAAAGGATCTATGCATTCAATCTTTCTTAGAGGACCTGTTACAACAAGCAAGAGAACAGTCAAAAGGGACTAGTCCTACTCAGCATGTCGATACAACAACAACCAACAAAAGAGTAATATGTTTCTTGTTCTTAAACATTTAATTTCTTAGATTGATTTTTAATGTAACTTTGATGACTGTGAACTGTTATGATCGATTTCAAGGACACCTACATTTCCTATCATCCCTTATTCCACCGATTCTTATCATTTCTTCAACCTATTCATACTTCTAAACCCATTACCAACACATTAACCTTGCCATACCAACATCCTCCATCCGACCGAATGCCAACTGAAATAGGACACGTGGCGGATTGTGTTTTTAAATACAAGGGAAAGAGACAAATGTAAAGCGGCCTATTCATTTTATTCCACACAGCCAAATCATGACTCCACCACCCAACGTACCCAATGATTCAAGGGACTCCCCGAAATCATACCCAGCATTATATATATATACGCTCCCAGCGCTCTTGTGGTGACATCTATGTAAGCGTACAACACTCCTCTGTTCTAAAATGAATGAATACGCTGTGAAGTGAGTACAACCGGTTATCCCACCATCATTTCCGCATTTGATTCCCATAACTTTCAAAGTAGAATCAGAAGCAGTGAGCGCCGAAAGAGGAAAGTATAACCACTCTGTTTTGACTCCCACCACAGTCATAAGACAATCGACCGGCCGAGCATCATATTGAAGATTAAGGGAAGCGATACACCAGGTAACAAATTTGAAATTTCTTTGTTAAAATTGTAAGAACATAAACAGAGAAGGGTTAGAAGCACGACCCTCTACCACTATGACTAATAGGGTTGAACCGAGTGTGTTCGAAAGTTCACAATATCATGAGGATTGCATTGAAATTCTCAGAGAAATACAGTGGTTACCATTTCTAGAGAAATTTCATGGAAGCAATGAGGAGGTTACCAAGCAATTTGCTTTCACCTTCAATGGAGAAAAAGCCCTGATAGGTAACTTCTCATTCAGGGTTTCAAAGGATACTATAGCTCAGGCAATAGGCATTAGTCCAGAAGGGGAGAAGTATTTTAAAACAAAACAATTTAAAGAGAAATCGTGGATGCAGTTTATGTCTAGATCCAAAGTCTCATCAGTGAACTGGAAGAAGGGTGTTCCAAGAAGTTGGTTGATGCATCCCTGGGATGAGATGGTCTACATCCTTCAAAAATTCATAACCTGTGAAGGCCGTTACAGTATTGTCTATCTATACCACATTAAACTACTGCTCCACTTGAAGAAACAATGTGTTATCAGTCTACCATATTTTCTACTACAAAGCTTAACCAAGATGTCCAAGACTATCCAGAAGCAGAAGGGGAATGAAGACAAGAGCCTATATCACTTTGGCTTAATTAAAATTCTTATTGAGCATGAATTGTAGAGAAGAGGGAAACTGTGGAAAGAATTCCTAGCTGCTAATCAAATTAGAGATGAGGAAGATAAAGAAGAAGTGCAAGAGGACTCAGGGTTCATGAAAGACATTGATGAAGAAATCCCAGTATCCAAAGCCAGCAAGGCACCTCTACCTGTGGGTAGCATAAGGACCAGGAACATGAGAAAGGAAGATGCTAAGAGGGCCGAAAAAAGATAAAATTTTCACCACTTACTCATGAAGAACAAGGAGGACACCAAAAGCCCAGTTACAAGAAGACCAGTTTGAATCCAATGCACCTGCACAAATGGATGTTGAGAGTGGTGACCACTCACTACCAGGACTAGAAGTTGATATAGAGGTAGAAAGCAATAACAAGCAGGAAAAATGTTCACCACCTCCCATTAAGAGACAGAAGAAATTGGAAAAACAAATTGAAGAATTAAAGGAAGAGATCATGGAGGCTAATATGCTAGAAAAAGTTATCAAGAGAGAAAATGAAATGCTCCGAGCGCAGAGTAAAGAAACTCAGAATAAGAATGAAAAGTTAAGGGAAAGAATCAGTGAACTGGAGGCTGAGCAAACTGAGATTTCTAACTGGGCCACTAAGTGGTACAATCAGAAGAAGACCCTCAAAGAAAAATACAAAAGGTTAAAACAGGAGCTCAAGGGTCAGAAAGATAACCAGGTGAAAAAGAATGTGGACACATTGCTCAAGGCAGCAGAGATCCAGGCAGGGACAAAGTTCAAGGGAAGCACTTCGGGGATAGCATGAGGACATGCTAATTCCTTAAGTCGGGGAGAGATGTTGGTATCATCCCAAGACCCCTTTTTCCTCCTAAAACATATCATTTACCCATTCCTTTTCATCATATATCCCTTAGAATCCTTGGAAATTGGTTAGTTAATAGTCTTATAGTTATTAAAATGCATTGAAATTGATTTAGGAATTTTATGTTGAAGAATTAGAAGTTTTTGGTGAAATGGTTACAGGAAGTTCCAACATCCTGTAATTAGCTCATTGTTTGACATGTGGCACAACAGCTGGGCTAGAACGAAAGGCATGGATGAAAAGTAGAATGTCCAAGCATGGACAAACACCTATCCTACAGCCGAATTGACCCTCCTACATGCGCGGTCAACTCAGGTCAAAGCATGGCACACTGGCGACAAAGGCAGAAACAACAGCTCATTCTAATTTGATTTAGTTTTTGTTCTTTTTGAAATCAGTTAGGATAGAAACATTTTGAAAAGCTCGATGTAGTAAAAGCGGCAACAGCCAAATTCTGAATGTACATTCATTATCGAAATGACATGGTTGTGCTAGACATATGTAAATACAGTCCGAGTAATGGATGTAATGGTTAATCGTTGTATCATTCTGAAACAGAGTTTTTGAACTTAATACTAAGAACCCAGTTGCAGTTATGACTCGTGTCTAGTGCATTGATTTGATATTCGATCGAATATAGTCCAGTGTACCTCTGGAACATGGACGGGCCCTGCGTTCAACCGGTATACTATTCTTTTCATTTTATTTGCACTTAGGTTATCGTATGGTTTGCATAGTAGTTACGATTGATTGGATTTCGATTTCAATAGGTATTATATGGTTTGCACAACAGTTACAATTAATGGGTTTCGATTTCAATAGCTCTTGATTTCCATCGAATGTATATGGTTTGCGTTTGTGGTAATGCCTGAACAGTCATCACTGAGATCTTGAAGTGCATCCTGTAAGGGATTCGATCCCTGTGTTGTCTTTTAAAAGAACTGTCATGAACTTTGTTTTCATTTCAAAATCCATTTATGATCTCTGTATATTTTGATATTGTATAAATATTAGTGAATGCTGGGTGTTTACTGAACAAGGGTTTTATGTGTAATGTCTTTGTAAGGAGATTGAGATCATTGTTGCAGTGATACACAGTGTTTAGTTTCAGTGTGTAATTTGGTAAATGCATTTAATGATAGTATTGTAATCAGGTATATTAGCAGAGTGACCTGAGTGTTTGGATGATAGGTGACATACCCCAGTCTTCCGTAAAGAAGCCCTGTGACCTACATCATAACCACTTAGCCAACAATCCTTTATGTCTATATACTTTAGACGCATGCCTCTAAGCTTACGCATCCTGGTCGATAATAAATATAGTCTAGTCTAGTACCCTAGCTAGAACACTACAAGGTGTTACAATTGTCATATCAAAGTAAAACAGGAGACTGATCAAAGTTAAACATAGATCAGAGTGTATGGAAGCCAACTAGTTCCATACAAGCTTCTCAAATACCTCCAAATGAGGATATTTTCTTTGGAATACATCAGACAAATCTTGAATTCTAATGAGATCCATTTCCTTTCAACTAAAAAGAAGACCCAATTCAAGATTAAAAACCAAATAGGCCCTTTTATATGGAAAAATAGAAATGTTGGAAAGGAAGTAGACAAATATTTACAAGATTTGAAGTTCAGCAGCAGTTTCAAATGGCCTTATGACCCTTTGGGTGTCATAAGTAAGTTAAGAGTCAAATTCAAATTGACCCCTTTCATTCATGAGTCAAAACCTGAAATTGAAAAGTATTCCAACTAGTTAGAGTGGTTGGAAAACACTCTATAGGAGGTGGATAAGCAGATTGATACTAGTTCCATCCTGCATACTCCAGATCCACAGGACAAAAATTTAAAAAGGGCTAGAGAAGAAGGATCTTACTTAGCAGAAACTACTTCTGATACTAAATTCAAGCTTGTGTGCAGAAAGAAAACCAAGCTAAATCCAGTAATAGAGTAGGAAAAGACAATTGAAACAAAAAAAGAGATTATTATCAGGGGTGATGCACCCACAACACATATAGAAGAAACACCTCTGCCATCATCTTCCAGTACACAAATCATTCAAAATCAGAATAATGCAGAAGTTTCATCATCTAGCAAACTAGTTGAGAAAGAGAAAGATATCATGGAGAAGTACAAAGAGATTAAAATAAAAAATGAAGCATTAAAGGCTACTATATGTACACAATACTGGAAGCAAACTCCTAGTGATCAGAGTAGGTTGCTTTCAGCTTTTGACCTCAAAACAAGGAAAATGCAGATGACCTTCCTACAGCCAGAAATAAAGGCTCCAAAAACTTCAGAAGATTATAAGAAAACAACCTTTGAAATTCATGCCAAGGATGTGCATCCAATCGACCAAATTGAATTTCACAAACAGGCAGGAGAGATGTTATATTCAACCATGACACATAAAGCTCTAAGTGTCCAGAAATTGCAGAATTCTCTAGAAAATATACAGTCACAGTTAAAGCTGGAAAGAGCCTCATCACAAGCAAAAGACAATAAGATTAAGTCACTGGAAGATTTGGTAATTGAAATTGGCTATAATCCAACTAACATCAAGGCAACAAAAGAACTTATAAAAAATAAAAATGTAGACATAGCTGCACTAAAGAAACAATTAAAGCTACCAACCACTGAGCATCCACAAACCAAGAAGGTTTTATAGACAGTTACTCAAAAGGATGAGATGATGAGTATAATCATCCAGTTGAGAACTCAATTGAAAGAAATGGAGATAGAAATGGATAAACTTGTATAGGAAAAACAAGTTAGCAGAGAAGCAGTTCCCATTACTGCTATTCCCATAGTATCTACATCAGCACCTGTATCAACATCAGTTCCAGCAACTACAGTAGCAACAACATCAACAAGACCAACAACCCATCCCACTAATGAGGACAAAAAATTGATTAAAGCAATGGAAGATATGTCCATTCAAACAACACAGATTAATAAGCTCAAGGAACAAGTAAAGAGCTTAGAAGAGGAAAAGAAATTAGCAGAAGTAATGCATCAAGCTGAAAAACAAAAAGCCAATAGACTGAGTGACAAAATCCACAAGCTAGAAAAAGAGTTGTCACTAAAAGAGCCTTTAGCCCAAGCAAAGCAACATTTGTGGGCCAATATCATTAACTCAGTTAATGATATTTGGCCTTCTATACAGGTAATATTTGAGCAGAATGATTTGGTGAAGGAAGCTGGTGATGCAATTCAAAAGGTAAAAGTAGATCTTGGAAAGAAACTAGAGGAGGCCTCTAAAATAATCAAATTCCTAAATTCTAAAAACAAGTATGAATTAGAAGATCTCGGGATAACTGACAGAACAAAGACTATACTAGAAGTGAAGAAAGTGATTTCCAAAAGAAATATGATGATACAACTTGAGGAGAAATGTCAAAACATGAAACTCGCAGTAAACATTTTTTTGACAAGTTTGATGTATTGAGACAAAAGGGTCTGCCTAATCCTTTAGTAATAAATGATAAACTAATGAGACATGAAGACTATGATAAAAAGATGAGGGAAGTAGCCAAAGAGACTTCCAACAGTTCATCCATGAAAGGTGTACCCACAGGCAAAGTGCTCCTCCAGACTTTAGAAAACTTCTTTTACCTCTAGCATGAGGTAAATCACCTTTTTATGAATAAGCCTACGTTTGCCAAATATACAGAAGCAGATGAGATTTACCAGAGGATGATGAAAATCAAACTTCCAGATGAAGAAACATGGGGAAAATGGTGTGATTTACTATGAAGGGTGAAAGGAGCAGACAACGTGAAAGAAAAGCAGATGAAAGAAGCAGTCAAGTAACAACAATCAAATAAAAAGGGACAGATCTCAGTCAGTTAAACAGGTGTCACTATCTTTTTGCATAAATTTTTCTTGAATAAATCCTAGTCAGTTGACAGGATATTTTTGTAAAAGGTTTGTATAAATACTTCATCATTCGAAGTATCAGGGGTGTATTTCTGAATATTTCCATAGCTGACTGATCTATTACCTGAGGGTTATTGTACCAACTTCCAGTTGACAGACAGAACAAGTTATAAAGAAACTTCTTTACAGGATTCATGTGTTGAGCTATCTCAGTGAAGTATAAATTTCAATTGTTCATGTTTTCTTTCTAAGTATTCCATAAACTTTCATGTGTTCTAAATTTGAATGTTATAACAGGAGTTTTACTGCAGAATTTGCTTAAACATTACACTCTGCTTTTAACTGTTATACATTTCTATGTTTTCTTCTGATATCCGGTTTAGAGAATTCTTAATTTCCCTCTGATCCCAATTGATTTTATTCATCCTTATTCATTATCTGGTTTAAGGAATTCTTAATTGCTCCTTGATCTCGATTAAAAAATCATTTCACCATTCAGCGTTGAGATCTAATATTTCTCACCTGTCTTGCCCTGTAATACTTTCTTTATAGTTTGTTGTTGTTCTATTTTCAAAGTGATATTGACTCCGTATCCCAATGGAAAGTGAAAAAACACCTATTCATCTAAATGATTAATTCCACCAACCAATCAAAACCAATCAAATTAAGCATACATAACTAGCCTAAAATCCATTAAATAAACAAAGTTAAATCATATAGAGAGAGCCCTTTTTGAGTTTAGGAAGGCTAGATCCTAAGCTCCAAAGTAGGTTTGTAGTTACCTCTCATATTTCCTTTTAACACATTGAATAACCCTTGGAAATTTCATAGTGATAACACCATACAAAGGAAAACAAAGTATATATTACTGCCTTCAAAACTTTATTACACTATTGCACTCCCTATTTTTTTTCACTCTCACCCTCTCTCTCCATTTCAATCAGCAAACGAATCCTTCAGTAACTGTCTCTATCACAAAGGAAGGAGTTTTCTATCTTTTTAAGAAACATAATCCTAATTTAACTTAATGACTTAGCTACTTGTCTTGATATCCTCGTAGGGAGGACTAACTTGCTATTTATTTATAATTTCCTCAGGTTTTTAACAACAAAATAACTAATTAAATAATTAATAACCAATAAGAACTTAATAATCAATTTTCTTCTCCACTCCTTGTTAACCACAACATGTGATCACACTATCACATTGCTGGCTAGGTCTAGATGCTCCTGCATCAGACTTCTGGGGAGGAAAAAGACTGTTCCATCATGTCTTCTAGATCCACTTGATATCTGCGTAACTTTGTAGTTGTCATCCAACTAGCATCTTCATCTAGCTACCCCTTCCATTTAACTAAGTACTGATAATATGTTTGGCTTCTTGTCTTCTTTGCTACTCTTTTATCTAGAATAGCTTCCACTTCCTTCCTTGTTGTCTTTGGCATTTGCTCCTCCCAGTTTGGGGTCTCAATCTTCTTTTCTGTCAACTCATCTTGTAGCTCTGCCTTTGACTCCTTGTATGGGTACAAATCTGCAATATTGAAGATTGGTGATATGCCAATCCCTTTTGGTAGCTCAACCTCATAGGCATTGGTTGAAAACTTCCTCATTATTCTACACGGTCCTATCTTTTTCATCTTTAATTTGTTATAAGTCCCAATAGGAAGCTTTTCCTTTATTAGGTAAACCATGACTAGATCTCCCACTTGAAATTCTTTTTCTTTCCGCTTCATATCAGCTCTTTGCTTGTATTTTCCGCTGCTTTCATGTAATTTTTCTTTGACATCTTCTTGAAGTTTCTGCATCTACTCTGCAAACTCTTCCACCTTTCTGCTCCTTATCTTCTGTTTGCCCAAATTTCCGAGCTCATATAGACCTCTTGGATTCATCCCAAAAACAATTTGGAATGGACTCATCCCAGTACTCCGGTTAGGAGTATCATTATAAGCAAACTCAGCTTGAGAAAGTGCTAAATCCCACTGCTTAGGATTTTGATAAACTAAGCTCCTCAATATGTTTCCCAAGCTTCTATTTACTACTTTAGTCTGTCCATCCATTTGAGGATGATAGGCTGAACTAAAACTAAGGTTTGCACCTAGTTTCTTCCACAAAGTTCTCCAGAAATGCCCAACAAACTTTGTATCCCTATCAGACACAATACTTATAGGCAACCCATGTAACCTTACAACTTCTGAAAAAAATAGATTAGCAATATGAGTTGCATCACTAGTCTTCTTGCATGCAATGAAATGAGCCATTTTAGAAAATCTATCTACCACAACATAAATGGAGTCATTTCCTCTTTGAGTTTTTGGCAAACCCAAAACAAAATCCATACTAACTGCATCCCATGGTCAGTCTGGTATTGGTAATGGCTAGTACAATCCTGTGTTTTGGCTTCTTCCCTTAGCATGCTGATAGATCCTACACTTCTCAACAAATCTCTTAACATCAGTTTGCATTTTTGGCCAGTAGTAAAAATAATTTACCTGAGCAAAGGTTTTGTCCTATCCAAAGTGTCTAGATAAGCCTCCATTGTGTTTCTCCTTAATTATGTTTTCCCTCATAGAACATTTGGGAATACACAACTTGTTATTTTTAAACAGCAAACCTCCTTGGATGAGATAATCCAACCACTGGCTTCTATTGTGAATTGCTGGATTTTGCACAACTGCATAAATGTCTTTAAATTCTGCATCTTCCTTATACATGTCAACCATTTCTTCAAAACCTACAACACCAATTTTTAATTCCTGCACAATTAAATTCACTCTGCTCAAAGCATCAACGACTTTGTTCAACTTACCACTTGTATGCTTAATCACAAAAGTAAAACTCTGCAAAAACTCCACCCACTTGGCATGCTTCTGGCTCAATTTCGACTGATTATTTATGAACTATAATGCATGATTATCAGAATATAATATAAATTCTTTTGGTAACAAATAATGTCTCCATTTTTTCAAAGCTTGCACAATAGCATAAAACTCCTTGTCATAGGATGAGTATTTTTCTTAGCTTCATTCAATTTCTCACTGAAATATGCTATTGGTCTCTATTCTTGACTTAAAACCGCTCCAATTGCAACTCCACTAGCATCAGTTTCAACTTGAAAAACTTTCTCAAAATTTGGCAAAGCTAAAACTGGCTTTTCTGTAATTTTCTTCTTCAGTAATTTAAAGTTTCGGTCTGCTGCCTCTGTCCACCTGAATGGCTGATTAGTCTCTTTGATTGTTTCAATAATGGGTGCACAAATCTGACTAAAGCTTCTGATAAATTTTCTATAGAAACTGGCAAGACCGTGAAAGCTTCTTACCTCAAATATGTTTTTTGGAGTTGGCCAATTCAAAATTTCTTGGACTTTCTCTGGATCCATTTTTAGACCTTCTCTAGAAACTACGAATCCCAAATAGATTAGCTCTTCCTTCATAAAACTACATTTCTTCAAATTTATTAGCATCTTCTCTTTCTGCAAAGTTTTTAGAACTAATTTAAGGTGCTCCAGATGCTCTTCTTTACTTCAACTAAAAACCAAAATATCATCAAGATAAACAATTACAAACTTGCCAGCATACTCCTTCAAAACTTCATTCATTAATCTCATGAATGTGCTGGGTGCATTAGTGAGTCCAAAAGGCATCACTAACCATTCATACAACCCACTGTTTGTTTTGAACGCAGTCTTCCATTCATCCCCCTCTCTAATCCTTATTTGATGATAATCACTCTTCAGATCTATTTTAGTAAAATATTTTGAACCACTCAAGCAATCCATTAAATCATCCATGCATGGTAAAGGAAAATGATACCTAATGGTGATTTTGTTTATGGCTTTGGAATCAGTACACATGCGCCATTCTCCACTTTTTTTTGGGCTGAGTACTGTTGGTACATCACACGGACTAAGGCTCTCTCTTATCAACCCTTTATCCATCAATTCCTACACTTGTCTTCCAACTTCTGCATTCTCCTGAGGAGTTAACCTATATGCTACTTTATTCGGAAAACTTGCTCCAGGGATTAGATCAATGTGATGACTAATACTCCTGATGGGTGGTAATGCATTTGGCAACTCATCCACAATAATATTAGCAAAATCATTCAACAAATTTTTTATTTCTTCAGATAAATCATCTAAGTTTGTGGAAGTCAAAATTACCTTAGGTTTCCCTATGACAACAAAATGCATCTTTTCATCATTCTTGACTTCTTGCAACAGTTCTTTCCCACTCATCAACATAACACTATTTCCAGGTGCTTCTTTGCCTGCTTCATCCTTCAATGGCAGCAATGTGTGTTTATTTCCATCCTTCTCTAGAGTGTAAGTGTTTCTTCACCCATCATGCATAGCTTTCTGATCAAACTGCCAAGGTCTTTCCAACAATATGTGACATACATCCATTAGCATTACATCACATAATATCACATCCTTGTAAGTACCAACCTGGATATCTACCTTGCATTGTTCTGTCACAATAAGTTGATGTCCTTTTTGCAGCCACGATACTTTGTAAGGAGTAGGGTGTATTATTTTCACCAATCCCAACTTGTCCACCATCTCTGTAGAAACAAGGTTATCAGTGCTTCCACTTCCAATTATCACTTTACAACATTTTCCTTTGGACTTGCATGTAGTCCTAAATATATTTTCTCTTTGAGCTGGCTTTCCTGTCTCTTTTTTCTTCTTTAAGAAATACCCTTTTCAATAAAAAGTATTCTCCTACTTCAGGTGGTTCTTCTTTACTTGCAATTTGAGGATTTTCTTCCTTTTCCTCAGCCACATTCACATTCTTCTGATTTTCTACTTTATTATGAGGATAGTCCCATGATCCGTGTCCCCATTCTCCGTATGTGTAACACCAAATTTCTCTTCCTCTGCCTCTTCCTTTGGGTGCAAATATCCCTCTACCAAAGTCTCCTCTCTACGGCAGTCTACTACTCAAACCTCCTGCTTCATTCTGAGAGTGCTGGAATCTTGATCTGGAAGCTCCTCTTCCTCTTGCTGGACTTTTACCTCTATGCCTATGACTTTTCTTCCTCAACATTTTCTCCTCTGCCTTCAAGGCTGCTTGATAGGCACTTTCAATTGTCTTCAGACTCAGTAGACTGATTTCGTCTTGTATGTCATATCTCAAGCCATTGATATATCTGGCTACCTTTTCTACGTCATCCTCTGCATGTCCTGCTCTAATGCTCAACTTATAAAACTCTTCCGTGTATTATTTGACAGTCATTCCTTTCTGCCTCAAATTTTGTAACTGTCTGAAAAGATTTAACTGATAATCTTGTGGCATGAATTTACCTTTCAATTTTCTCACCATTTTGTCCCACTGCTTAATCTTAGGCTTTCCCTTTCTCTCTCTGGATGTTTGTAGTTCATCCCACCAGATAGCTGCATGGCCCTTCAATCTGGTAACTGCAAATTTCACCTTCTTTTTATCATCAACCTCCTCATAGTCGAAATACTTGTCTAATGAACTGATCCAGTCCATCAACTCTTCCACATTGAGGTTCCCATCATACAAAGGTATTTCCACCTTTGGTCTTCCACTTGCTTTGGCCAACATTTTGAGAACTTTGGCGGCTTTGCTTTCATCCTCTTCTTCTTCCTCAGAAGATTCCTCGACAGCACTGACATCTCCTTCATCAGGTGCTCTCCTCTGAGTAGTTTCCATTGTCTCCATCCTTGTACGAAGGTGTCAAATCTCTTCTAGCAAAACTGCATTGGCTACAGGTCTTCCCTGACCTATGCCAGCTCCTCTCCTAGGTGGCATGTTTACTATAGCAGAACTTAATCCCTATCTGCTATGATACCAAATGATGTAGACTTAGCACTATAAAAACCCGTATCAACTGTTTTGTTCTTACTTTCAATCCTTAAAATGAAGATCAACTTAAATTCTAACAAATTAAAACTATAATTGGTTTACAAGAAGACAATCCAACAAACTTTGATCAGATGGAGGACTTTTTTCTACGTTACAGGTCATGTGAAAGACATTTTGGCAGTTTGCAGCAAATGTAGCACCAGATACCAAAGCGCAGCATTTTGTGGCACCAGCGTAACTCCAGACCCCTACATGAAGCACCAAATCAAAGATTTGCCTTTTATCTGGATTTCTTCTGGATTTTTGATTGGTTTTCCTACTCTAACAGTTGTAGAGGCCCGATCTATAGGTTCCTGACCAAAATCGTGGGTTTGCCACTGGATTTATATTCCCAAATGCGTGGTTGACCAAAGAAATGATCGCATAGTGTTGTGTCAAGTTAATCGGACCAAAATTAGGTCTCTGCTCGTTGATTAGCTGAGACATAGGCTGTACGAGGGAAGGCTGAACTGACTATATCATGAATTGGCTGTCTCCATGTAAAACTAAAACACCAACTCTATCATTATGACTAAAACAGAAACATTGATACACAAGAAAACAAATTATCTCCCTTACAACCTTGATATCTCTATTACAATATTGCCATACACAGGAAAACAAAGTATATATTACTGCATTCAAAACTCTATTACAATATTGCACTCCCTGTTTTTTTTCACTGTCACCCTTTCTCTCCATTTCAATCAGAAAATGAGTTTTCTTTCTTTTTAAGAAACAAAATCCTAATTTAACTTAATGACTTAGCTACTTGGCTTGATCTCCTTGTAGGGAGGATCGACTTGCCATTTATTTCTAATTTCCTTAGATTTTTAACAATAATCTAACTAAGAACTTAATAATCAATTTTCTTCTCCACTCCTTGTTAACCACAACATGTGATCACACTATCACATTGCTGGTTGGGTCTAGATGCTCCTGCATAATCTATCATCTGAGCCTATGTTGCACTCAGTATATGAAGTAGTGGTGTTGCCTTCACTTGAAGGTCTTTTGGAATACCATCAAGTTTTGGTAGCGGAAACCATTGGACTTCTACTGGTCCATGAGAAACTTGGCACACATACATGTCATTTGCAATCACTTGATGGGAGGGTTGGATACCTTCCTGTCAACGACCAAAATCTCAAGAGTTACTTCCAGTAAGTTGGGTCGTGCCCTATGCCATGTACATAGTTTGCTTGCTGCTTGTTGTTTTCATCTTGTTTGCTTTGCTTACTATCTTTGTTTTCACTTTGTTTGTTCAACTTGCTATTTTTGTTTATGTTTGTTTTGTTTGCTTGGTATATTACTATTTTTGTTTCCGGAAATAAGTGCTGCAAACTACTATGTTCTCACTTCTGAATAGAGTATGTGGCTGAAATTTGAAGAGATTGTGACACTGCAGCACTTGGCTAGTCCTATGTATGTCTTCTCTATGCTTGGTTATAACCTTCTATCAATGAATTATTTATGGAAAATACGAACCGTTTGCAAGGGAAGTTTTGGTCCAACCATGAACCTGTGTCCACACTGGGAAGCCCCATGCCTGTACTTAGCCTTCTGCTCTATGTGTTCAAGCTCATCCAGCTAGTAGAAATAGAGAAGGGGAAAATCTAAACTAGCAAACCTATGTCAGAGGTCTTACATGCTTCTCTGAAGGAACAACCTCTTCTTCTCTCAATAAGTCGGGATCCCTCTTCCACCCCAAAAATAAATAAGTGCCTATGCATAGTCCTCTTGAAAATACAAAGGTGAAAGAAGAGAAAGGATTTCTGTGCAGAGAGGTTAAGCATGCAACTCCATCGGGGTACTGACTAGGCTCACTGGTAGTGGAGCAATGTTTGTGTTCCTGCGTGACTCTACTAGGATACTGTCCAGGCCTGCTAGCAGTGGAGCAACACCAGAGATGAAAACTTATACTCTGAAAATATTTAACATGTAAGCTAAACTACCCTTCCCGGATTCGAAACATTGCGATCAAGCTGAACTTTTGATTATGTTTAATTGAGTTTGCAAAAGGTGAACCATGTATTTCCATGGGGTAAGTGGGGAAGCTGAAGTAACCTGCATAGCGATTCAATACTCCCCAAAAAACCAAGGCCCTGTGCTATCAATGAACCAAAACAGAGAAGCTGGAGTTCTACCAGTGTGTCACCAAGTGTTGTAGTGACTACAACCAATCTCCAAAATTTTGGCCTGCACCCAAATTCGGAGCCTCCCTTGAGAGTTTCACTTGATGGTTGCATACACTTGGGTTCACTCTGTGAGCTCATGTGAGCCTTTGCACCCACCTTGCTTGTTCATTCCACCCAAGATTTTGCATGTTGATGTCAATGTCTTGCTTGCAACCATGTTCTGGTCATGATCAAGGTCTTCGCTTTGTGTGTACATGTTATGTTCACTATGAAAACATCTATCGCACTCACACACAGAGTCACATTCACTGTCGCACAAGTGTTGTCACGGTCGATCAACGATCAATCACGAGTGTCGCGCTTGTCACTTGCACCGTTGGTCAGTCATGTTGAACATGTGTGTCTGGTTGGTTTGAGTCGTCTCGTCGTCAAGTCATGATGGTGTGTGTTTGTAAGATCACATTTTCATCTTTCACTCGTTCACACACTTAGTCATTTTGCTGAAGTTATGATGACCAGACTCCCCTCTGACAGCCAGACCATCACCTCGCCATCGACTCGATCAACTGTCACCCAGAACAACGTAGGAGCACCAAGAAAGTCTTTTTCAAGCTATGCTTCTTGCAAGCAATTCAATAAACCTTCATGCTGGCCACACGGAGAGTCGAACCCGGCAACCACCCCGATACTAACTCCCCTAAAAAATAGCGCAGAGGTTGCCGACCTTACCCACTCTACTGACTAAGGAAATTGCACAAATAGGTCAGACAGTCACCAGTGCCCGTCCCTGTCTCCCTCATAAAATTTCGCAGTTTTCCCAGTCAGTCCTCCCAACAATCGAATTGCTGTTCATCTAGAAAACTGCATAGTTTTCATGAGCAAGCCCTCTGCTACCCAGCAGTCCGCTCAGCTTAGAAATTGTGTAGAGATGATCAGCAGGCCGACCTCCTAGCCTCAGTATAGTTTCTCTCACCAGTAGCTCCCAACAACAAACTGCCAGTTCCCTCCAGGAATTGCGCAGTTCTTGCTGCCAAGCTTCCGGCAGCTGACTGCTTCTTCCCCTTCAGAATTGCACAGTTTCTGTTGCTAGTGACCCAGCAGCTAGCTGCCAGTTCCCTCGAGGAATTGTGCAGTTTTGGCTGCTAGGCCCCCGGCCAGTTCCTCTAAAAAACTGCACAAATCATGTCTGCCAGTCCCTACAGCCTGGCCTATTCCTCCAAGAAATTGTGCAAATTTTATTGTCAAGCCCCACTACCCACCCATTCTAGAAAATGCACAAATGTTTTGTACCTTGCCTTTCCGCAACCCTGAATGTCACTCCAAAAATTTGTGCAGTTTTTCCTTCCAGCCAAGCCAGACCTCGTGGACAGTCACTATCGTCTTGGATTACCCATCTTCATCACCCAGTGACCCTTGCGCAATTTTCATCAGTAGTGCCTGGAGCCATCATCCTGCCTCGCAACCTTGTTACCTCTCCCAGTCACCTGCATCTGAAATGATCATGTGTCATGGTAGACTAGGAGTTTTTTGGATTTGATGTTGTCTCGTCATGAGTGACTGTAGGTATAGGTACACCAACAAGAATGGCCCAATGACGAATGGGATGAACGAAGGGAGCACATGAAAAAGGACAGGTTCACCAACGGATGAACGGACGATGCATGCGAAGATATGTGCTTGTGAATGGATGATCATGAAAAGATGTGTTCATAGATGGACGAACGAGCAAACATGCAAGATGTGCTCATAGACAGATGAATGAATGAATAGATGAGCTTGTCAAGCCTTCCAACATGCAAGCAAGAAGCAATACGCCAAAGCAACATCAAGCGAACCAACGACCATTGAAGACTCTGTGCTTGCCATGCGAAGGTGAAGCTATAACACACCATGAAGACATCCATCACCTAGCAGCACTGTAGCTCGACATGCACTCCAGCAGCAACACGAATGTACCAGCACTGTCATGTCGATTTGTATCATGAGTCATGTTGTCCACATCTCTATTGTAGGCCATGTTGTCAATCAATGTAATGTAACGTGGAAGTCCATGAGAGTACTAGTTAACTTAATAAATTTGAGTTATAGGCTTGGAGTAGAGTTGTGCATGTAGTGATTACTAAAATTTAGCAATCTAGTTTGGTTATTTTTAGTTGAACTCAGTTAACTGAGCTCAAGTCATTAGTTGGGTCAGTTGAAGGTCAGCTGCATAGTGTAACTATTGTTAACTCGGTGATCTCTCAATTAAACTAGTCAATCAACTAAAAATAGCCCATACATGCATGGAATTTGACTTGCCTAGCTGGAGTGGAGGAAAAGGCACATTGTAATTATCAATTCTATACTAGTTGAGTGTATAGGCTTGGCATTGAGGCCTAGGATTTGTGTAAGGAAATAGGGAATTCCCCTATTATTTAGGAGCTCAATTTCTCTTGAATTGTGCAAGGAAATAAGAGGCAGTTGGGGCCTTGAATTAGCTAAGTGTTGGCCAGAGCAGGATAATCAGCAAGAGAATAGGTTTACAGTGTAGGGTGTGCTTCAGGATTGAAGCAAGACATTGTAATAGTTTCTCATTCTCATCTGATTAATGAAAAGCAATGGAGGGGTTTTTCCCAGTTGGGTTCTCCTATAAAATCATTGTGCTCTTGTGGTTTTGATGGTTGCATGTCATTGCATGTGTTTCTAAATTGTGATTTCCATTCCCCAAAATTGTAGAGGAAATTTGTAATCTCTTATTTTCAGTTCGAATTCATCGGTAACAACAAATTTCTGTTAATTTCTACACAAACCACATTAATGGGCATTAGCTCTCTTCAACCTCTATTCTATGAAATCATTATCATTGGTATGATTAATTGTGTTTATGTGTGGACAAAAACTTATGTTGTTGAATTATTGTTTTTCCTAGGGTCCAAATGCAAAAACTTACATATGCATTTTTAATGGATGTCAATGTATCATATATAACCGATAAAGCATTGTCTCAATTCTCCAATAGATCAAAGAGAATTGTATACGAGTATCTATTCTTTGGAATTTATAGGAATTATTCAAAATATTCTTACATAGGCTTCTCTATTATACAATGTTTAAGAGTTGGATCAAAAGGGGGCAATGTCTCTATTATTCATATGTATATGGATTTGCATAATGAAAATCAACCACTTTTTATCTATCAATATTTAGAGATTTGATTTTTGATTCGAGAAAACATGTTTCCAAAAAGAAAGGGTCCAAAAGTTAAAGGATTGCATAGTTGCTTCATTTACTTCACCTAAGAGTTTGGTTCTTTCAATATATGATGGGTATATTTGTTCATTTTATAGACAAATATTGAAAGAGATGACTTTCCATTGTGAATATAATTCATTAGAAACTATACATAGATATTTTTTTCATTATTACTTCATCTGCCCAAAAAATATTTATGTTTTTTACTATCTTATATAATTATCAATCTTTTTTTAATTACTTTTTTTAAGTGACTATTCTCAATCCCATATTTAATTGTAAATGTTGAAGGTAATTATGCACAATAACCTTTTGTTTAGAATAAAAAATTTGATCAAAGATGATGAGGGAGATTATATTGAAATCACGAATCAAATTCAAATGCCCAAGTTGAGAGTGATGAAGGAAAGAACATAATTTTATATGTTTGAAATAATGTTTTTCAAAAGTTAAAGATCGTAACTTTTTCTATAGTGGTAAATTGGAAACACATGCTTATATGGTTTTTGTATACAAGGGAGAAACCTTTAGAAATTGATATAAAAAAAAACAAATATATATAGATATTCTATGCAAGAATTTATTAACAAAAGAATAATCTAATCCATTCAAGACTTTATTAAAAAAAAATAGTCTAGTCAAGCAAGTTGCAACACGACTCGCAAAGTGTAATCTAGTTAATCACCAATCTACCCCAAGAAACATAATAATTTAATAATAAAATTGGATGATTTTTTATTTAGCTAGAAAGCATCTCAAAAGTGGTCAACACCATAATTTTAAATGCAGTTGTCTATAACGCGACTTTTTAAAAGCTTTTTCGGCGGGTTTTTCAGGTCGAAATCCGGCAGGAATTTATTGGAATCGCAAGTTTGATAGCTAGTTTCTGCACAATGAAAGCGTCGCAGGGGTTTTCGAGGGTGCTGAATCCAAATATGCAGTTAAAAAACCATTTTAACTACAAGAAATCAAGATTTAACCTCAATTTCTTCCGCCGGATTCCGTCACCGGAATCTCCAAAAAGTCGCATTATAGACAACTCCATTTTAAATTTTAGTCAAAATTCTACCACCCATAACCATATGGTGAAACCATTACCAAAGCCGCGTGGGAGAGTAGGGTGAAACCATTAACAAAGCCACGAGGGACCAACTCTCGTGAGTTAACTGCACCTTTTTGAGCACAAACCATGTGCATAAAATATCTTTTTAGCGTAGCAGTTAATTACTCAGAAACGCTATTTTCTCCTCGATAGAACCACCCACCCTTCTCTTTCTAAAGCTCCTCTCCCGTCTACGCTAGCTGTAAGAGTACTTCGTTCCTTCCCCTTCTTAGGTCTATACTCCGTACCTCGCGCAATATATGCTTACAAGCGGCTGTGGAATCTAATCAACCAAAAGTGGAAGTGATAAGATGGGTTTATGTTTTATGAGCGAAGGGAATAAAGTGGATTTGGATAATGTTTTAAAGTTGTTTTTGTTTAATTAAGAGTTTGTTTTTCTTAGATGTAAAGAAACAAGTTAACGGTCCAAGACCTAGATGTATATGGCAGGAGTGAAAACGTGCCTCCTTATAGAATACCAACAAGTTATTCCAGGTAGCATGGTTCCAATGAGTTATTCCAGGCGGCGTGTTTTTCCTTGAATAACAAGGATGAGTCAGCGTGCATTCGCGGATAGCAGCTAGAGATGGTTGTCGTCATACTAGTTTGACAACTGAGTTATGATAGATTTTCCCATTGTGTAAAAACAAAATGTACTAATGATAATAATAGTAAATTGGTCAAAAACTTGTAAACGTTGTGTGGTGAATTTGAAGATGATTTTTTTTAATAAGAACATGAAAATGGTTATTTTGAAAAGTGATAAAGTAAAGGGAAGCCATTTGAAAATGAAGGGTAGTCATCACAATCTACACTTAAATATAACTGAGTTATGATAGATTTTCCCACTGTGTAAAAACAAAATGTACTAATGATAATAATAGTAAATTGGTCAAAAATTGTAAACATTGTGTGGTGAATTTGAAGATGATTTTTTTAATAAGAACAAGAAATTGGTTATTTTGGAAAGTGATAAAGTAAAGGGAAGCCATTTGAAAATGAACGGTAGTCATCACACTCTACACTTGAAAAATATATTAAAATAACTAGATTGTGGTGGTGTCTTAATAAAATAAAGCCAACATGTGATGTCACAATTTTTTTTTAGTCTGTTTTAGAAATGAAAAAATTGTGTGATATACATTGAATCATAACATTATCCAAGTGAATATTATTTCCATCCATTATTTATTTTGGTGTCTTAGTTCATTATCAATAATTATGTTTAATTTAATGGTTAATATATATCTTTAATTTATTTTTATTTTTATAATATATTGGTAATTTCCAACAACAATCTAATTACATATTGGCATGATGAATATCTTCTTTAAATTAATATCTTTTATATTATCTCATTGTTGTTACATTTCTAACTAATGTTTGTATCCATATCGAACATCAACTAGAGGTTAAAAAAATAATAATATTAAAATAATTGGGATCAGGAGCACAAGGGTTGTTGTTTGGACTTCAAGTTTTTATAGCAAAAAAACAACATAAAAGCATCATTCTGTGTGTGAAAATTACCATTATTATGCACAAATGCTTAATCTTAACATTATCAATGTTATATAAGAGCATTGTGGCATAGCTTTGCATTTACTTATTCATATTGGACTAAAATAAATAAATAAATAACTTATAAGTGAATTTCAATGGTTAAAGATGAAATTTATTTATTTATTTAGGGTTTCCAACAATGTATACGTATATTTAATTATTCTCCAATGTATGCATATATTGGTGGAGTACCACATATTTACAAGAAATGGTTAAAATATGTGTTTATCTAAAATCGAGATAGATGCAAAAAAAACAAATGTATTGTTTATAGATGATGATCATTACCATTCAGAAGACATTAGTAAAATGGAGATAGATGCAAAAAAACAAATGTATTGTTTATAGATGATGGTCATTACCATTCAGAAGAGATTAATAAGTAGAACTATCTGAAAGTGCTATTAAGTTGGACATTTGATGGTACAAATGAAAGAGAGAGAAATATAAAAACAATGTCTTGTTTCGTTGTTTAATCAACTAAGACATCATCCAAACATGAGGCATTGGTTAAAAACATTCAAATTTAGAAGGCATTAGTGAAGAGAATCACTTTATATTATTATCAAGTTGGGAATTTAATGGTTCATATGAATGAGATATAAAAACAATTTTGCATACTTTGATGATAATTATATTTCTCCTAGTAATTGGTTATTCACAAACAAACAAACAAAACCAAAAACAACAATATATGAAAGGGACTATCTAGGTGATGACATTTATGAAAAATTGTTTATCATACTTGTAATTACCAAACTCAGTAATCTATTCATACATTTATTTATTTTAACCATAGATAGGAAATATTATATATTAAGCAAAAAGTTGCAACAATGCTCGTGGTGGAAATACATCAAAATTTTGGATTCTTAACGACAACCAATGGTTCAAAATAGAGCATAGAATCTACATACTGTTGTACTTTATAAGGAAAATTAAATACAACATTTAATAAAAAGACCTCATAGTATAGCTTCTACAAAATAAGCTTGATGTGCCCATTATATAATACATGCAAGCTAAGTTACATCAACTATTGGCTCTTTTGTTGCTTCCTTGTTTGACTCCATCACCCGCATATTCAAATTTTTATTTTTCCAAAGTCGATGCATAGTTGTATCTTCCAGAGGGTTCCCTTGATTTGAATTCAATGATTGGGCCTATTTGGATATTCCAATTTTCTTTCCATGAAGAAAATTAGTTGTCAAGCTTTGACGTGACACACATTTTGGTTCCACTGCATTGATTTTCCATTTTTATTGCACTAATATCTCCATTATTATTTCAATATAATAAACTACACTAGTGATCTATTTCAGAATTTACTTGGTTACTGATTAAAACAAGCTCTAATTTCCCTTGAATTTATCCTCATCAATTCTCAAAGTGCATCGAGTCTCTTAAAGCTATGGGTAGTCCATTGAAAAGAAGCAAAAATATAAACCATAAAAATGAACATAATACAAAACACTAAAACTACTAGACCAACTAGGAGTTTCCAATATTCATCATTCACAAGACTGATGTAAAGTGTGCATAATATTACATAGACAAAGTTCAATAGTGAGATAGGGGTTGGAGTAGGAGAGTCTCTCATCTCTGTCTAAAAAATTATCTTTTGAATATGAAAAACACCCATGCATTATGTGCATAAAATTGTGTAGGGTTAATGCTAAGACAAGAATTGAGGTAGAAAAACTACTCCACCCCCTCTAAGAAGCAACTGATGAAGATTAAAACCACCTACCCAACACTTATGTTTTTTAATTATCTCCAAATTCCTCTTTAAAAACTAATCAGGGTAAATCCTTTAGGGAACCAAAATTACCATAATAATAAGAAGATGGGATTCCTGAAAATTAAACCAAATCCCCAATAAGGGTGGTGGCATCACACTCAAATAAAAATCTATAACCAACCATAAGACTCCCTGATTGACATGAAGAAGAGGGGATACAATAATTCACACACCAAATAAGTTGGTGAGAAGGAGAAGCCACACAAGAGTCCAAATTTCCAAATTGAAATCCATCGACCAGAGCCACACACTTGAAAGACTTGGATGCCACATAAAGGAATCCTTCCATGGTGCCATAATCTAACAATGATTGTGCCAAAATTTAATAAATTATCATAATCATGCGAAGTAGTGTGTTGAAGCATGTGATGGGAAGGTAGATACTTATTCACATTAAGTGGAGTGCAATATGGCTCACCATCCTTACAAAAATCTATGTGCCAATTTAAATGAGCCCTACCTGGAATAAATTTCATAATTATGGGATGGGTTGGTGGTAGGTCTATTATTAATGACTAAATTTCCCTCTGTTGATAACATAGCTTCATTGGAAAATTGATCTTTTGTGGTGTTATATTCCCAGAGAACATGACAAAAGCTCATATTGGAGACTATAATTATAGATTTCCCAATCCTGTCAAGTACTAAAGCCAACTTATAGTCCAAAGGGTTAATACCCAATACCATATGCCTAACTACATTCTTAAAATTCCCCAACACTATCAAACTTTGGATATGAAGGATATTGACTAAGTTCAAGCATTGTAGAAGGGTAAATACTTCAGCCCAGTTATTAGCTGACATGCCTAAACTCCATGCAAAGGTATATACAATTGTACCTTCAAGGTTTATGGTTACCCTCCTACACCTACCACCTATGTACCAAAATTAATAATTTAACATCGTACAAATAACAATATTAATGAGATTATATGTTGTATTTATTTGCTTGCAAATACAAGATTAGTAAATAAATCGTTGATTATTTTTTATATGAATGGAGTCTTGTTACATGCACTTCATGAAAAGATCATTAAGAAATTAAATTATTACCAAGGAATCCAAACATTGAAACAAATGCAAATATGTATTTTATATAGCTAGGATTTAAAGATTTCTTTGAGAATTTCCTTGGTATTTTCAAGGATGGTTTATGGACATCTACACAAACCAGCAAAAAATGTGAATGATTTTTTTAACAATTTTATTTGACAAAATAGATTTAAAATCCAACAATTTAAAATCATATTAACATGAGATTATTGTGACACCATACCGAGTGTTTTGTTGGTGTTAGGAATCTAAATATACATTTTAAACCTTTAAATAAAGGTTGGTAGACCTCGAAGGGTGCTTATGATGATAGTAACATAGTGATTGTATATGATTCAAAAGAAAATCATGTTTGTAATGATGAAGGGAACTATGTAATTGAAAAAGGCTATAATTGTGATGACATGAATGACGCAAATTTGTCAAATCTATTATGGCCTTGTTTTCCACTAATATATGATATTACGAATGTGAGAACTATTTTGAAAAGATGCAAATAGTTTATTAAATAATGTAATCGGTTATTTATTAAGTTTGTATGTGTCACAAATTCTTTAAGATTAATAAGGTCTTTGGATATATGATTGAAAATTAAGTATAGAATTTAGGTTTGTAAAGTGCAAAATCATATACTAAAAGTGCTAATATAAAATTTCAAATGGGAAAAATAAGATTTCTAAAGTACCAATATTGATTCTCAAAAGGGGAAAATTAGCTTAAAATGAGATAAATATAAAACCAATTGTGATAATGTGATTTGTTAGATTGATTATGGCCTAAAACTAAAATTCCCCCAAATTTTTAAATTATTTATGTGGTTACTTCTTCAAATTAAAGTCCAACTTGGGATAATCTTCTTTAGAGATCTTTTCACAATCCTAGCAAATGCATTTCATGCCCATCAACCTCTAAATTGAACATATCTTCTTGATTTGTCCTTTCATTTGATTCGTATACAAGGATATCAGATATCAAGAAGGTCAATCATATGTTTGGGAAGGCTCGACCATAGAAGATTGCCTAAAACCATGGTTAATAGGAAATAACGAACAACAACATAAAGTTCTTCCTCTTATGGTGACTTGTAGTCATGGTTAGATGAGAATTGAACCATTTTTGAAAAATTGGAGCCTTCTTTCATGAAGAGAGTGCTTTGCAATTTGGCCATCATAATATCAATCACTGACCCCAAAATTCCATCACCTCCTTGTCTTACCCCTAAGATGGTAATTTTGATTGATTTTTCATGTGCTTTTTTTATGGGGTTGCTCAAGGATCTGTGTTTATTTCTACTAAAGGGGAATTATTTATATGAAAATAGCTCACTTTATCTCATTCTATACTAATATAGGCCCTACCACAAATAAATTTGTAGAATTATTTTCTTTAAAACTACTCATTCAGTTTACAAATGAATAAAGGATCACCTCACTACATATCTATGGGGACTCACAAGTTCTATAAAATGAATGAATGACATAAAAAGATTAAGAAATTACACTTTTCCACCTCTATATCAATAGAATATGCACAACTTGCTTCCTTTACACATATTTCCTTGAACATGTTTACAAGACTAGAAAAAAAGATCATATATCAAGAGGATCAATCATATGTCTAGGAAGGCTCCACCATAAAAGATTGTCTAAAACCATGGTTAAATGAAAATCACAAACAACAACATAAAGCTCTTCCTCTTATGGTGACATGCAATCATGGTTAGATGAGAATTGAACCATTTTTGAAACATTGGAGCCTTCTTTCATTAAGAGAGTGCTTTGTATTCTAGCCATGTTAATATCAATCACTGACCCCAAAATCCCATCACCTCCTTGTCTTACCCCTAAGATGGTAATTTTTATTGATTTTTCCTGTGCCTTTTTTTTTTTATGGGGTTGCTCAAGGATCTTTGTTGATGGCTACTAGAAGGGGAATTATTTATATGAACATAACTCACTTTATCTCATTCTCTACTAATATAGGCCCTAGCACAAATAACTTTGTAGCATTATTTGCTTTAAAATTTCTCATTCATATTACAAATGAATAAAGGACCTCACTACATATCTATGGGGAGTCACGGGTTCTATCAAATGAATGAAAGGCATAAAAAGGTTAATAAATTACACTTTTCTACCTCTCTATCAATAAAATACACACAACTTTCTTCCTTTACATATATTTCCTTGAACATGTTTATAAGACCATAAAAAAAGAAGTGAATCACCTTTCCAAAGCTAGCTTGGCACTAAATAGTGGCACATGGAAAATCACAAAAGTTTAAAAAATTCCAATAGTTAGAACATTTTCTAGACCTTTGGGTCTAAATAAATTCAATACAAATAAAAATATAAAGAATATTATTTTTGTCTCTCTCTCTCTCTCTCACACACACACACATTGTTCCAAAACCACATTAGTAAGGATTATATGTTATCCCTATTTCTTTGTCTCCGCAAAAGAGGAGGTGGTAAGGAAACATCTTTCATGCGAAAGGGATGCTATTTTAAGGATGTAGCCAATGGAAAACTCTTTATAGTTGTGCTGACTCATTCAACAAATGTGTATATTATGAAGAAAGTAGAGGAGGTTTTGTTGTGAGAAGTCATTGAGGAGATAGTATATGATTAACTTTCATATTATGAATCTAAAGTGGTAATATGTTAGCTTAATGGCTTTTTGGCCTTTTACATCATATTTGTACTAATGGCTATATTTGAACTAAACAAACAATTGTGAGATATATCTTGTTTCCACATGGTTTTTTATTATCCAATTTCACAATCATGTTGAATTAGAAAATATTCGACAAGGTTCCCTAGTTTTGGGGAAAAGTGGCCCTTTATATTACCCCATGGTTCCTAGATTTTAATCCATCCAATATGTTTATCATCAAAATGCTTATTTAGGTGTGCCTCCCAAATAAACTAATAAAATTGTCTCACTTGTCAGGCCAGGGACAGCAAGTTTCTCTTGAGCTGTGGGAGATATAGAACATGATCTAGAAGAAAGTCTGGAAGACCAGGCAGTTTAAGCCTGATTGTGCCAAGCCCTGATGGCTTGATTTTTGACTGATCTGCGAAGTATACTTCTCCATCAACATTATCAGTGAAATCTTCAAAAAAATCTTTCCTATGAGTCATATGACAGGTTGCTCCTGAATCAAGCAACCAGTCATTTTTCGAAGAAGCAAGTGAAGCATTAAACAAGTCTTCATTTACTCCAATGTTACATTGTGCCTCAATATAGTGAGCGGATTCAGGTGCTTTACCTTTGTTTGTGTCATCAGTTTTACCTTTCTGCTGGTTTCTTCTCTGCTCAACCTTGTCCCATGGTAGCTTGCATGTAGAAGCATCATGTGATCCATTTCGTTTGCAGCGAATGCAATGCAGATCTGCCTTTTCTGCTTGAGAATGTCTGCCCCCCCGCCTCTGAAGTATCTTCCTCTTCCTCTTCGTCCACCTCTTCCTCTTGTAGAGTCTTGAGCAGGATGCTTTTCTTTATGAGCAAGGCAAACAGTCTCTTCAGAAGATTCAGGGACTGTTTTCTTTCCAAAGGCTTTCTCTCTTTCAGCAAACTTTTTCACAAGAGACTCAAAGGTTATGTCTTTAAGATTTCCATTTGCTTGTAAAGACTCAAGATAATTGGAGTAGGTAGGATAGAGTGCTTTGAGAAAGGCAATAAGAGAGATATCCAACTCAACCTTAGTGGATTTAATATCATGCATTATAGACTTTATTTCAGATGCAAGAGCAAGGGGGTCATTATTTTTCAGTTCAAGAGTGAAGAGCTTAATCATGAGCTGAACAACTTCAAGTGCAGAATGTGAATCATAAAGTTCTTTCAGCTTTTGTAAAGCTTCAAAGGCAGTGGAATAGGATGAAATATGACAACTTACTTCTTCATTTACAGATGCTGCGATCAATGCATAGGCTTTGCTGTTCTTGTTTTCCCAAATGGTGAGTTCTTTGTCTGATGTGGGCTGCACAGGGTCTTTGTCTTCTTCTCCGACACACACTCCTTTCCACAGCTCATTGTAGATGAGGGTGTGTTTTACCATCCGAGACCATTCAGAATAGTTCTCCTTGCCGGTGAGAACTATTCCGACCATAGAGATGATTGAATGCATTCTGTAAAAACTTCTGCTTGATAAAAAAAATTCTACAAATCCCTCTAATGTGTGACAGAAGGCATCAGAATTTCATTGAAATATTATAACACTTTGTGCTTCAATACAACATAAAACAAAATGTGCAAATGTTCTGACTGATATGACTTTGAATGCTTTCGAAAACTGCTTATATAACCCCTTTGAAAACACAATTAATGTAGCATTGACAATAACTAACATGATCTCATTTTTTAATGCAGAAATACTCCATGCTCATTGAACCACCATACACAGTCTTTGATGTCAGTAATGGAAAATGGCTCGAATAGGAGCAGTTCCAAAAAAAACGCAGTCATTAATAGAACGCAGTCTTCAATACCATAAAAACGCAGTCTTCATTAATAGAACACAGTCTTCATTAATAGAACACAGTCTTCAATACCATAAAACGCAGTCTTCATTACAAGAACGCAGTCTTCAATACCATAAAAACGCAGTCTTCATTACAATAAAAACACAGTCGCATTTTTACAATAAAACGAAATATTCAGTCTTCAATACCAAAAACGCAGTCACCATTACAAAAAACGCAGTCACATTTTCACCAAAAACGCAGTCACCATTACAATAAAACGCAGTCTTCAACAGTATAGACTACTTGATATCAGTTTTGTTAACAGAAAATGTCAGACGACGAAGCCAAAGAGGAGAAGGAGTATACGAGTTGGATCTCACATCGCATGATGTTGTTACCAAGTATAAGCTTTCTGCTAAAATTGCGAATAAAGCTTTACAAATAGTTTTGTCTGAGTGCAAGCCAAAGGCAAAGGCGGTTGATCTGTGTGAAAAAGGGAACAAGCGCGACCGCACGCAGCGGAGGCACTTCAAGCAAGGGCGAGAGAACGTATGGAAGAAGCCGAGAGCACCCCCGTCAGCCTCAGAAGCAGCCCAGACTCAATGGGAACCCTTGGTCACACAAAATTTGGTTTTCGAGCAGTATTACAAGGAACAAGTGATTATACCAGAAGAGGAATGGGATAGGCTTTTACCATGGTTACGATAGCAGAAACGCATCAACGCATCAAGGTAATGGAGCTTCAACGCAGCGTTCCAGGGTAACTGAGTTTCAACGCATTGATAATTCAAACATTCATGCGCAGGGAGGGACAGTAGAAACGTAGTAGGTATTCCTGCGCGGAGGCACCAGAAACGCACATCAATTACTTATGATCTGAGGGCGCAGTCTCCAGAGGCGCTCAGGACAGAGGGCACAGTCTACAGCAATGGCAGCGCTATATGCTCAGAGAATCGCTCAAGGAATCGCTCAGGATGATGCAGCGCTCAGCAGGAGTTACACTATTTTGGGACCTGTGCTCTGATACCATGTCAGGCCAGGGTAACTCCACATTGAACAAGAGAGAAAACTGATTGATTTTATTCATTAGGTAACTCATGTTTATATACAAAAATAAAAACGGATCAGTTCATCTTCTAGATGACTGTCCAGTTCACCCATCCGTTTCGGATTAGGTGTCAACATCACTTAACCATTTTTTAAGACATAACAATGTATAGGGCGTAAATTTAAGGATAGAAATCAATTTTTTTAAGCTTGGTCTTTTTACTTATGCTCATATATGTGTTGATATTGATATTGATAGGGGATTATCATATTATATACTATTTCAAAGTAAAGGATCTATATGAACTCAAAATATGGATTATGAAAATACAACTTTCCAATACTAGATTTATTATTAGGTAGGACAATTGTAGGATTCATGTTCACTAGCATGAGTTTATCATAAATGAAAAATTGGAAACAATCCAAAACCCAAAGAATGGAAATCATTTGAACAATGACTCTTAAATTCTAAAGAGGAACATATGCCAATGGATGCCCAAAAATGAAAGCTAAGGAAACAACACCATTTATGGTGGATAGATAAGAAGAAAAGAATACCAGGATTCCCCCCCAAAAGTGGTAGCTGTAAATTAAATCACGTGAAGGAGAGTGAAAAGACTCTATGAATTTGACAACTTTGATTCCAATAAGGAGTTCGAACACCAACCAAACCCCGGACATGTGAATTATGATCTACAACTATTCCTTGTAAAACCTTCATATAGGTGGACTAAGATCAAAAAGAAGAAAGGGAAAAAAAGCATGAAGAAAGCAAGATTGAAGATTACAATACTTGTTAGCTCTTCACTCTCTTTCGTCAACGTCTTTTTCTTTTGTGTCTTATTAAGTAAATGAGTGCTTAAATCTCATTGGTTTATGTATATTTATGAATGCTATCATAGCATCTATAGTATGTAACATCTTATGAGTTTAACGTGTCACTTGCATGAATTGAATGTGGATGGAGAGGATAACCAGCATTCCTCTCAACCACCCGAGATAAATCCAACTGATGTTCATTAATAAAGGTCTTATAAAAACTATCATTGTTATTATAAATGTTTGTATTTTAATAATTACAAATAATAATTCAGATAACAAATAATTAAATTTATCCTATTTAGCATTTCAAAATAGCATACATATTTACAAAAATGATATGTTGAAAACATTATTTCTATAAGATTGTATATAATTTTTTCTATCAACATTTACAATATTTAACTCATCATTGATAAAGAAATAACCTGACATACTATTGAAAACAACATACAGATAAACATTCTAATCTTATTGTTTTAGAATTGCTACACCCAATAGCAAACCAAATGATAAGATCGGTTGAAATGTGGTTGGCGAATTACAATATACGATTGGCTAGACTTGCTCATAAAATCATTTAACCTATTATATCCAAATCAAGAAATTTAATGTGAATTCGTTAATATTTTGCTAGCAAATTGACATGATTAAAGGCATGTAAATCATATAAACAAGAATTGATGGGATTTTGTATTATAGCATATAAGCCATTAAATTTATATATCATATTGTAGTTAAATATGGTTACATGTGGCCTGCAAGGGGGCAGCTAGATTGGCGATCTGAAGTATTCAAGAAGTAAGTGGTTCAAGGTTCAGATTCCCCCTAATTAGCCTTTTGGGTCAAGCATTGGGGTGAACATGGGTTCATCTAAAGATTTAATGGTATTTGGAATCGACAATGTGTCACCCAAGTACAAGCCTCGCCTAGTTGTTGATATATGTGTGTGATTACCTATGAGCCCCTGAGGCAACTTAATTAGCAATGGTAATTATATGAAGTATTATGTAAAATGAAAGGGGCACAACTCATATCTATGAAAGGGGAATATGTAGGCATCTAGAGGTTATAATAGTAGCAATTAGAATCGACCTCATGTCAAACTAACCCAATTATCAATTCCTCTAGTGAAAAAAAATAATAGTTTCTTGTGACATGCTATTGTTGTTAATGTTGATCTATTGGTATCGCAACACCATCTTGCATTTTATACTGTAATATTACCACAACTTTTATTCAATGATATGTGAACTTATTATATCACTTCCTATTTAGAATAATATGATGGTATGTACAAACGTTGAATCAATTTTCATATCCAAATGAATATTATACATTAATATAAACTTTATCAAAATTATGATAATTGGCAAGTTGTATTTAATATTTTTTTCAATTCTAAGAACTATGTTGGCAAGATTGTAATAAGACCTTGAAAAAGTGGGCCAATTGTGTTCCAGAATATTTAAAAAAAATAATAAAAAAATTCAATATGTAGCCTTAAACCTTGAGAAATAACCATTTTTTAGGTCAATTTAGAAACTAATATATGGTGAACTAAAAACTCATTGTTATAATCCTAACTTATTGGTAAGGTCTAATAATTGTGAAATAAATAATAAAATAATAAAAATGAGTTTTAACTGTAAAAATAATAATAACAATAATATGAATAAATTAAATCAAATATAAAATATAAAATCATAAAAAATTTAAATAAATAAAAAACAAATAAATAAATAGAAGAAGATAAAATAATTTTAAAAACCTATAGACAAAAATGTAATTTATAATAGAGTAGAGAATACTACTACATATTAAAAGAATTATAATATTTAAAAGATATATATTAAAATAAGAAAAATATGTTTTAAAATAGAAATATAATTCAAAGTTAAATTAAATATAAGAGGTAGTTGTAAGTGTAGCTAGATCAAGGGGAACAATTTTGATTTTAATATGTTGGGTTATGTGTTATCTTGTCATTATTTATCGCCTTTTGCTTGAGAAAAAGGGTGTGAACATCTTCAAGTTTTTGGTGATTCTTTGTTGGTCATTAATTGGGTTAATGAGATACGACAATGTCGTAGTTTACATATTTCTCACATTTTGGAGGATTTTCAGAGGATCAAGCTCACTTATGTTTCTTTTTCTTGCATACACATTTTCATGGAATGCAACAGGGAAGCAGATAGGATTTCTAAGGAAGGCCTTCAACTTGATTGGGGGCTATGCCTCGTTATGGAATTCTTGAATGACGAACACTTCTGCTTCTATCAAAGGCCCTACATGGATGACCATTTTCCCTAGAATTATTCTATTGTTTTATGGTGTCTTCCTTACATATATATTTTTGTTAGTTTTGAAAGTTGGTGAGAAGGAGAAGCCACACAAGAGTTCAATTTTTCAAATTGAAATCCATTGACCAGAGCCACACACTTGAAAGACTTGGATTCCACAAAAAGAAATCCATACATGGTGCCATAATCTAATAATTATTGTTCCAAATTTTGAGAAATTATCATATTCATGCAAAGTAGTGTGTTGAAGCATGTCATGGGAAGGTAGAGATTGATTCACATTAAGTGGAATGCAATATGACCCACCATCCTTACAAAATATATGTGCCAATTTAAATGAGCCCTACTTGGAATAAATTTCGTAATTATGGGATGGGCTGGTGGTAGGTCTATCGTTAATGGCTAAATTTCCCTCTTTTCATAATATAGCTTCATTGGCGAATTAATCTGTTGTGGTGTTATATTCCCATAGAACATGAAAAAACTTATTATTGGAGACTATAATGATACCTTTCCCAATATTTTCAAGTATTAAATCCAACTTATAGTCCAAAGGGTTAATACCCAATACCATATGCCTAATTACATTATTCAAATCCTCCAACATTATCAAACTTTGGATATGAAGGATATTGACTAGGTTCAAGCATTGTAGAAGGGTAAATTCTTCAGCCTAGTTATTAGCTGACATGCCTAAACTCCATGCAAAGTTATATACAGTTGTACCTTCAAGGTTTATGATTACCCTCCTACACCTTCCTATGTACTAAACTTAATAGTTTAACATCGTACAAATAGCAATATTAATGAGATTATATGTTGTATTTATGGGGTCCCATACACCAATTTGGTGTCTGGCTTGGTCGTGACCTTAAAATTGGATAATAATAATAATAATTTGCTTTCAAATACAAGACTAGTAAATAAATGGTTAATTATTTTTTATATGAATGGAGTCTTGTTACATGCAATTCATAAAAAAATCACTAAGAAAATAAATTATTACCAATAAATCCAAAGATTGAAACAAATACAAATATGTGTTTTATATAGCTAGGGTTTAGATATTTTTTTGAGCATTTCATTGGTATTTTCAAGGACGGTTTATGGAAATCTACACAAACAAACAAAAATGTGAATGATTTTTTGTCAATTTTATTTGAAAAAATACACTGAAAATCCAATAATTTAAAATCATATTAGCATGAGATGATTGTGACACCATACCAAGTGTTCTGTCTTTGTTAGGAATCTAAATATACATTTTAAACCTTTTAAATAAAATTTGGGAGATCTCGAAGGGTGCTTATGATGATAAAAACATAATGATTATATATTATTAAAAAAACATGTTTGTAATGATGAAGGGAACTATGTAATTATAAAAGGCTATAATTCTGATGACATGAATGACACAAATTTGTCAAATCTATTGTGGCCTTGTTTTCCACAAATATATGACATTACTAATTTGAGAAGTATTTTGAAAAGATGAAAATAGTTTGTTAAATAATTTAATCATTTATTTCTTAAGTTTCTATGTGTGACAAATTCTTTAAGATTAATAAGGTATTTCGATATTTATATATTCATTTTTTATAGTTATGTGTAATTGAAAATTATGTATAGAATTTAGGTTTGTAAAGTGAATAAATCATATACTAAAAGTGATAATATCAAATTTCAAATGGAAAAAACAAGATTTCTAAAGTGCCAATCTTGATTTTCAAAAGGGGAATATGATGACCATCAATATTGTAGCAAGAATGATGCAACTCCTTGGGCTACAAATTTACTTCATCAACCCGAGGTTTCAACCAGGGGTTCATACAAACTTGGAGGTGACAGTGCTATATACATATATAGATGCAACGGGTCCACTCTTTTGTCACTGCTGAGCTGGGCGATAGACCACTAGGGTTTCTCAAACTAGCCAGGTTCTATTGATTTAGAATAAGTTTGATTACCAATTGAGAAAGGAGAATTTACCCTAATTGAGAGAATTGAAATGCTAACTACTGTAGTAAAGAAAGATTGAAATAGATGCTCAAAACATACCACTCATCTAGCTATTTATTAAGATACCTTGCTTCAGAAGAATTCTAAGATAACACATGTGAAACCCTAACTAACCAAAGCATGCAATCTGATCTAATCAATCACTCAATTGTTGTGCATATGAATAAGCATAACAACCTTTTTCTTTTTGTCTTTTTGTAAAAACATGAATGCTAATTCTTCTTGATTGTATGGAAAGTGGGTTAGGTGTGGAGAGAGATGGTTGTGATGGGTTAGATGGCTTGGGAGGCAAGACGGGGTCTTCTCCTATCTTTCGTGATGAATTTCTCACAGATCGGCCTTAAACTAGGCCACTACAAGTCGTCCTACAGAATGTCTACAGGATGTCCTAATTCACCTACAGGATCCCCTGTATTCCTACAGGAACAGGTCGAAAGCATGAGGAGTATTTTGGTAGTGGTATAAGGCTTAACAAAGGTGAGTTATGGAAGGAATAAGGCAAGGATGTGGTTAGGACTCCCTCAGAACTCAAACCAAAGTTTGTACGATGGTTGGATTTTCTCAACAAGCATGGCAAGTTGTCCTTATGAAATGATAACACAGATTATGGACTTAGTGGCTTTTGGCGATCATGGATGGATGAGGTTAGGATGAGATTGTTGATATGAGGTCTTCCTACACTACTGAAACTCCTGCAATATACACATCATTGTTGGGATTTACCCATAAATCATGTCAAAACAAGAAAGGTCTCCAACAACATAACAAAATAGAATTTCATCATCCATTTGCCTAGTTCATGTATGGAAATACTTGCAGCCTAATGTGAACACACCATGAAATCTAATACAAATCCTAGGATATAATAAATGACAATTACAATCTATCTTTGAAAATTGAAAGATGCTGGCCTAATTAACAGAAAAAACCTAAATTTCATAAGAAACCAAAATTTTGTCTTTTTGGGCTGAATGAGAGTTTTCCCTAAAACCATGGTCCTTGAAGGGAGGAATGAGACAATATCCACCTGTTATCAGCCTTTTTGGTATTTCTCTATCTCTCTAAAGCTATTGTTAAAGCTATGCACAAATGGAAGCAAACTAATCAAATTCACTAATACTTGTAATGTAACAATGTTGGAATCAATTCAACAAGTAATCTATGAAGTAACCTAAGCATACAAATACAATAAGAGGAACCTCTACTGCTAAGGTTGGGCCCTAACCCAAGAGCTTCAACCCTCTGAGTCAACTCAGTGCTAGATCAAGGGAATGCTCATCTTCATTAACATATCAAAAAATACATAACAGTGTTTTGTCACAATCCTTCAACTTGAAGGTGCTTAGTTATCTTGCATAAAAAATCTAAATCCTAATGAGGCTCTAGGCCTTCTTATTTATACAACTAAAGTTGCCAACAACTTCCTTAAATATAGGGAGGCTTGGATCCCAATATTAAGATAAAATGGTTCTTAACTATCCCTAGCTCGGTTGCCAATGATCTTGATGACTCGGTTGCTTGCAACTCCGAGCTAGTGTGATTTGATTTATGTATCTTCAAATGAGTAAGGATTTAACGAGGAAGATCCCTATCCTATAACCTCTCCTTCTTTTCTCACTCGACTTCTTTCACTTTAATTAGCCATAATTTTCCATAATTTTCTCCCAAAAACCTGTAATCAATGCACATTAGACCACTAGACATAACATCTTACTTTTACTCATCTCATTAAGCAAAATATAATTAAAACATGTAAGGAATTATGAGAAGAGTTGATTTTAGTGAGCTTGGAGGTGTATTAAGGTCCATAGATTTACCCAATGATGAGCCTCATCATCACCCCCTACTGAAAGTGTTGCTCATCCTTTGAGCAACTCAATCTATGTCCATGTATTTCATTGCTTTGGTGGCTTCCCTGACATCCCATGCTTCTGTTGTAGTCTCTTCTTCCTGTGAATAAAATAATTTCTTCCTCTCTATCTCTTCCAATTGCTTTCTTTCTTCTTCTTCTTCTTTCCTTCCTTCCAACATTCCTAAAATAAATGGTGGACTGAGCCTCAAGCCAATCCAATTGATTTTGAGTCTTTGTAGAGCCTGCTTATACATGGGGGTTCTATTTAGTGCCTCTCTCATTCTGTCAGGAGAATGATATTCTCTGATTTTTAGGCTCGAAGGTAAGATGTTCCATCTCCTTTGGCAGGCTTGCATGCTATCATCTCATAGCAATCCTAATATGTCTTCAAATTGTGTGACTTCTTTTTCTTGTACATCAAGGTACCTTGGTGCAATCTTGGGATCATTTTCAATGGGGTTGTGCGTGCTGATGACAACCATTGGGTTAGATTGTTTTGCTTTGATCATAAGGGGTTTTGTCTCTTCTTTTGCCATTAGCTTTTTCATCTTTGTAGCTCTTGCCTCCTCATGATTCATCCATGATTGTAAGGCCATCAATTGCAAGTCCCCTAGCTTGGGATTTGGGTCCCACACATTTAAATCTATCAAGGCTAATTGTGTAGGTAGAAATTAGATATTTTTGCTCTATCTTCCAAGGTGATTTAATCACAAAGATCAATGAATTTTCTATAGTCTTGGAAGGGCACAGTTCCTCCTTGAGGTACAAGGCATAAGACTTGTTGGCATCCTACATTGGATTGCCTCCATGGACAAACTGGCCATAGTTGCCAACTGGCTTTCCATTTCTTGTAGTTGTCTTCTTAGCCATGTGTTCTCAGCCTCCAACTGAGATTTCATCATTTCTTCTCTATCCCTTATGCTGCTTAGTTCTCTGCTAAGTTCTCTGCCCATTGTTGCGTCTAAAATGCGGACGCAAATTAGAGTTTCATTTACTATCAATCCAGGTAAGAAAACTTTGAGGATCATCCAATATATATGGACTTAGAGACAAACTAAACTAAGCTAGGTGAAGAAATATTAAAGCTCCCTTACAGGAGACTGTTCATTAATATTTCTAATCAACTATTTAAACTAATGAAATTAAAGCTCTTTAAACATAATTCTGATTGATTGCATGAAATATTAAAGCTCTCTTACAAGAGACTATTCGTTTATATCTCAAGCATATAAATCAGAAACTTAAACTAATGAAATCAAACATTAAATAAAAAATCAGATTCATTGAAGGAAACATTAATACTTTCTTATGAAAGGTCATTCATTAATATTTCAAACATATGAACCTAATAATTTAATCTAATGAAATTCACAAACATAAAATAAAAGCTTACCAAAACAAAAGTGCACATGCTAGGCAATGGGGATCCTTCTAAGGATTCAAAAGCACACCAAAAGAGAATTCAAATGTAGAGGATCAAAGGAGCTCCATTTTATTCATCATGATTTTCAAAATAAAATGGCTATAAGCTCATATGATCCTAACCAAAACTATTCTAAATTCTATCTAGATTAACTTTACTAGATTACAATGAAGGACTAGGTTCTAAGATTCTAAAAATACTAAGATTACAAATGAAGATTGAGATTACAAATGAAGGAGATAACACTCCTATTCAACAAATCTATGATAACAATCTCATAAATGTAGACCCACTATTCCCTCCTTTGATCCACATATTTCTCAACCAATGGTGACACATAACCCTATCCTCCATTATCTCCTCCATGAGGTCCATGATCTTCTCCATGAGGTCCATGATCTCCTCAAATTCGAATTTGAACATAGAGTGCCACATAAAGATGCCTTGGAAGCTTCCTTTGTACCTACACATGTCAACAAACTCATTCAAATTGTTAGGTATAAGTATATGGATATTATTTTCTAAAGTTTAACCACAAATTCACTTAAAAATACTAAGAATTAATAATGTTTTGGAAAACACAATGGCAACCCATTTAATTATGAAAGTGAAGCTGATTTGGTGACATGGTGGTGGAATAGAGGTGAGAAAATGTGTGAATGGAGTGAAAGTGGATGTATTTTAAGGATAACTCTTAGGCCCAACATACCCCCAAAATGAAGGTATTGCATGTCCTCATGCAATCTATTACATTACTTTTTGATAGCTTTGGCTTAAAATTTGCATGATATCATTTACTTAACTTTTGCAAAGTGTTTGTAATAAATTGCAACTTGGTTGGTTCTTGTGTTTCAACCATATTTTGTTTGTTGCCTTCAATTTTAATGTATGAACTTTGCATAATGATAATTTGATTTTTATTGCAAATTATTTTTGTTGGAATGCATCATGGTTGGTTCTTGTGTAACAACCATGATTGTGTTGCATCCAATTAGATTTTAAGTACTTTTTACAAAGCCATTTATATGCTCATGTAATAGTGAATATATTTTGAATGTATGTGGGTTTTAGAATGTGATATATGAATATGGAAAAATATGAATGTGACAAAGTATGAATGTAAATGTATCCGCCCCCAAACTGATGGTTTTGGCAATTTTATGAAATGAGGAAAGGAAATTTTTCCAAAAATTATCATTCTAGCTTTCAAGGAATTAAATGGTAAAAAGTTAGAAAATATCATACCTCAACTTACCCTTTCAAAAATGGATGAGAGTTGTGCATGTTTGGCTACAAAATTATGATCATAGTCAACTTCACTTGGCTGTGAAAATGGTGGATGAAGTCGAAAAAGCGAATCTTTTATTATTGCTCATTTGATGCTAAATCCTCTGTTGGATCTTCTGTTGAATGTTCAAAATCTGCTGTTGAATTCGACTGAAAATGTATAAGGCTTGCAAGGTATACAAAATTTAGAATTTACACTCCCCCCCAGCCTTATTTATTAACTTGTCCTCAAGTCATTTACATCAAAAACTGAAAAGTAATGAAAGTAAATCTGCTTCCTCTACTAAAAAAAGATGGATCTTCAAGTCTTCAACCCTCGTTGGCACAATTCTTGTCATGTGAATAAATGTTTCGGTGTTGAACATAACAAGAAATTATTAACTTAGTGGCCATTAATGAATGCCACTAGTCAACATGAGAGCTCCCATATTTAGTGTGGATGAGAGTCAAGATGCCCCTAACACATCATTCTAAGTATGAATGAATTTGTTGCTATTCAATACTTAGAAGATCTAACGAACAAGGGACATTGATGTATTGCCATTGTTAATCGGCATGAGAGCTTGCCCTTAAAGCATGCAAGCTTCAAGGTGTTTTTATAAAGATATTTAGACTCACGGACTATGGACTCAGTGATTTACATAGAAGCAGGCTTTTATTTGCAAACTTGTAAATGGAAAAGGAAACTGCAAAGTGGTGCAAAACAAAAATGGAAAGTGGCGCAAAAATCTTGTAAGTGAGCTACTTGGTTTTATTTGTGGGTTAGGAATGTATAATGACGTGTATGTGAAAAAAAAATAAAAATAAAAATAATGGATAATGACTCTTGCTGGGATAAAGTGAATTATGGCATGCTTTGACAAGTGGTGGGATTTACAATTTTTCCAAAGAGGTAAAAAAATATCAAGAGTAACAGATAATATTTCTGGGCTTTGTGCTGAAATAGCTGAGGTTGACTAGCATTGACCAGCCACCTGTAGATGTCGGATTCAAGTGTGGATAGGTATTTCATCATCCTTGTATATTTAGGAACAACCCTCAAGTCTTCGAATTTGCTAATCTATCATGCAACTTATCAAACAATTAAACCCTTATAGGAAGTTACAAGAACTTGTAATTTATGGAAATGTCGTTCTTATGATCATGGTCTTGTTCTTTAGAATTTCTCATGAAAATAGTCTTTTGAAGACCAATTGTCGTCACAATTTAATCTCCTTAATGATCATTTGATCATCCGAAACCTGCTAAAAAAACTTGGCATAAATAACATAAGTTTGTTCAAGAAGCGATGGCCATTCCCTTCCTGATTCTTATGCAAAAATTGTATGCCAAAATGAAATAGATTGAGGAATATCAGAATCATAATTTTAGTCTAGTTCATGATGTTAAAAACAATTTATTTTTAATAATAAAAATAACCATGAAAATTAAATCCACTCCCTGTTTATTTCCGATGACTCATGTGCATGTAAAAGCTTGGCATTATAGATTTGTTGTGTCCTGCTGATTAGCATTACCTTGAAGCATCTAGTGCATTATTTGGCAATGATGAACGGAAGAGCTTCATTGGTTTGAATTCCTCAATATTGAAACAAAAGCTCATTTTGCAGGGTTTTGGAATGTAAAGATATCTTTAATATCCGAGGAAATAAGTAGAATGAAGTTTGTTACAATGCTAACAATAAAAACTCTTGCTCTGTCCGTTGGATTTGTTACGACTCAAACACTTTCTATGGATGCATTGGCACTTCTTGAATTCAAGAAAGGAACCCAGAAGGATCCTTTTGGTTATGTACTTAACTCGTGGAATGAAAAATCAGTGGATTTGAATGGTTTTCCAACATCGTGGCATGGAATTGTGTGCAATAATTGTATGTTCACTGGAATTGACCTCAGCAATTTGAATCTTTCTAGAGAGATTTAGCTTGGGATTTTAAGTAAGCTTAAAATGATTCAAAATATAAATCTCTCTAATAATTCTTTTACAGAGAAGTTGTCTGCAGAGTGGGTGTTATAGACATTTTTGTGCCTCGCGACATGGAGCATGAAATGTCAATAATTACAGGGATCCTCAGTCCCTAAACATGTTGTTCTTACCCCTAAAAGAACAAGGTCATCAAACAACAACACTTCCAATCAGTTCTCCACCTGAAAACACTTCAAAACAAGCTAATTTTGGATCATGTCAGCTGCTCCACTGAGCATCTGCACTGGAATGCAACTGCTCCTCTTTGTACCTGCGCTGGAAGTCAAATCTAATGAAGGCTACCTGCGCTGGGCGAGATTGGCCAAGTGGCACAGTCATTCTGCAAGGTGTCAACTGCCCAGGAAGCTTCCATACTGACACTTGGTTCATGAGATTCGCCCTGTGATGAGTAAGAGGTACTTGATCACCATGTGTAAGCAAGGATCTCCAAGTGGACTCAAGAACTGAAGATTAACTGAAGAGGGAGAGGACACTAGTCAGCTCTATGCCAGCCTCAAGCTGACTCATCCTCTCTTCTTCTCTCCTATATATAGAGCTCTTCTATGAGGTCTAAGGAGGCTGGAATTTTGTGCAAAGTAAGGAAGTGCTGTTGGTTTACAGTTAGAATTATTGGGTGATTGCTTTTATAGAGGAGAAGAGGAGATTTCTTGCTGCTGGGGAGGTGCTGCTGGATTGGAGCCATTTATGGTTGTAGCCTTCTCAGAACCTTTATCTTCTATCAATAAAGCTTTTGATGTTCTCCTATATACTTGTATTGCAATGATGTATTGTTTTTATCTGTATATTTGATCCATTCTAATCCATGCATCAGTTATGAGTACATGTTTCTTGTAGTTTCCCTCTCTTGTTTTTGCAGGATCTTTGTGTAGCTGGACCGGCAAAAGGAGCAAGGAGCTGAGAACAAGAGGCAAAGAGAGAAGACAGGATCGACAAAAGCGAAAGACATCGGTTGGTCAATCTTTTCTTCCTTCTCTGTACTTTCATAAAGGAAAAATATCAAAGCTTTACTTTCAGTTGTTGCTAAGGAACTATCACCCTTAGAGTAGGGATAGGGTCACTCCGAGTCGGATACTTTTCCCCACAACAAACTGGCGACTCCGCTGGGGAGCCTAGTATCTTGTTGGTGTTTGTAGTATTTTGCTATTCATTTCTTGAAGAAAAGAGTACCAAATCGAAAAGCTTTTGATTATATCAAAAGCGAAGTAGAGGGACTGTTACTCTTGCTCATTTGCTGAGCAAATTCAAGATTTGAAGAGCTTATCTACAAAAGACTCTTTACTCTTTGTGATAGATCTTCATCCTCTTGATCATCCCTTAGCCTGTACTTGACCTATAGCTTTTTATTTCAGCAAAAACAGTGCATTTTTGAGCTTTTTATGACCCGGAAAACTTTGTAGACGCAACTCTCGTGTCCCAGAGCAGGCTGTCCACAGGCAGTCTGCATTACAGCGCAGGTGCTCCCTTCGGGAACTGCGCTGAGAGTCAAACTGACAGACCAGAGCCTGCGCTGGTCCAGTTAGCCATTGTCTTGCTCAGTTTTCCCATTGTGTCTTGGCCCTGTTTTCACTGATTTTTGCTGATTGCTTGCTGGTCATTGTACTTGCTGTAAACCACTTCTCCTTGACATTATTCCGCCTCAGTTGTGTGATGAAACTGTGAATGTTCTTTCAGTATTTCTTGTTTCAGTTACAGTTTCCCATTGTGAAAAGCGAACCAGTATAGTTGTGACCTCTTAGATCCTGAACTGTAAAAGTGTCTTTGTGATCTTATGAGCTAGTTTTATTACTGTTCATGGCTGTTTGAGTTTGTTTGTTTTTCATTTTATGGTTTGGATCTATACATTTCCTGTGTTTAAACAAGTCGATCATAAGGTGTCTTTTTGATTATTGGACAAACTTGTTTATTTCTACTTGAAATTAGATTCAAAATTATACAACAGTTTCCTTTCTGTCTTACATCAACATTAAGGGAAAAAAAGAAAGAAATACATGCATCTTGCATTTGCATTTTTTGATAAGTTTGCATGATTGATCTAGGGGAAAGTGCATTAGTTTGTGCTTTGTGCTCTGTGTGGAAAGATAATGTTTTTCTCTCCCCTCAGTAGTTAGGATTTTCAAAGCTAAAAAGATTGTAAAGCTTGCTTGTCATTTTAGCTGCATTTAGGAATTTGTACCAATACATCTCGTGGTGATCCTGAAAGACAAACTGCTAAACAAGATCAACTTAAAATATATTGAATGAATCTAAAAACGCTTTGTAACATAACGCTCACAATAGAGGTCTAGGTAGAGACGTGTTCTGGCGTCGTTAAACGTAGTGACTGTCGATCTCTACGAAGGTGGGTGATTCCTCCTGAGGGACGATAACACTAATACGGACTTGTGCTCCCGCGTACCGTCGCGTATATTGGGAGACCCCTATAGGCATTTATCCTTTATCTTAGGAAGCCGTGTCAGCCGCCCTACTGATCGCGATGCAGTGAACACAGCATTCACGAAGATCGACCACCCGTACCGTAAAACGTATTCTGTGGTTTCGCGAAAGGTTTGGCACACCCTCTGCCTAGATCTCCAGAGCAGTTTCTTTTGGCCTTTTTCAAACTCTATAACTGAAAAAGTCCAACCGAGCATTTGTCACTTCGGGCTCGTTAATACATCGAAGGCGACTAGAGTCATCTTTAGCTTTTTCTCGACTCTTAAAACATGAAAAAGCAAAGTTGTGTCTAAAGCGTCGTTATAAAATTTATTTTAAGCGGAATAATCATCACCCTTCCCTCGTTGATCTTCGAAGTTAGTCCACCACAAGTGGAAGTTCCTGTAGAATCGCTAAGAAATCTTTTGGATAGACTAGATATGTCTGAACAACCGTCGACATCTAGGACTGTGTCGTCCGACACAGCTGCAGCAGAGCCTCCTGCTGCTACTCCAACGATGTTCGCTGGTATACCATCTGTCCCGGCAAATTGTCAACAACAAGCCGGAGTCCAATCAGGGACAACGACATGGTTAGTTCCTATTTCTTCATCCGGATTATCATCTGGTATTTCTTATGTTGAAACTCGCCAAATTGATCCATTTGGAGGTCAATCTGGGCAATCGATCCCCTTGAGTTCCGGATTGATACCATATGGGGGGCAGTATGCCCTTTCATTACCTCCTCCGGGAGGATGCCCATCCATGAGTTCACAACAAAGTTCAGGTCAAACTGGAATTACATCCAGCGGTTGGGTACCAATACTGCCTCAACAACCAGGAGTTGTATATTCTATGCAACCAGTCCACCCTGTGTCGAATGTTGCCACTATACCTGGTATGGTGATTGCGTCGCAAGTACAAGCGCTGCCTACTGTATGTCAACCCCAAGTTTCTCAGGTTGCCATACAACAGCCTCTTGTCTCGACATCTCAATCGCAACCTCAGGTCAGTGCCTCCTTATCTGGAGTGACTCAGGATCAAACAAGTACCGTGACTCCTCATCTTGGTCAATCATCTAATATTGGGCATCAGCAAATGGTCCAGCAACCAGAGCTGGTTAGAACTCAACAACTGCAATTCCAGCAATCATATCAAGGACCTGAGCAACAAGTCTTTGTAAGTAATGGGCAACCATACTATAATGGTTATACCCATCAACCTTGTCAAAGTTGCCAACATTATGCTGGTATGCAAAGACCCACTGCTCAGGCGATTCCATCTTATCCTGGATATGCTTCGCCTAACCTGAATCAACAGTTGCCCTTTGTAGCAACTCTAGAATTACCAGATCTAAACCGGCTGACGAATGATCCAATTGCTTATGCCCCTTGGTGGCCAGCGATTCCACACAAACTTCCATCAGACATTCCTAAATTTAATGGAAATCCAGGTGAAGACCCATCGAATCACGTGATGACATTCCATCTATGGTGTTCATCAAACACCCTGAATGATGATTCGATAAGACTTCGCCTTTTTCAGAGGACGTTAACGGGTCCAGCGGCAAAATGGTATATTGAATTGCCTAGAGCTTCGTTCGACAACTTCAGTACCTTAGCTACAACCTTTTTAACCCATTTTCAATTACCGATAAGGTATGAAACGGGAACAGAACTCCTTACCAACTTCAAACAGACAACGGCCACTCATATATCTGATCATATACACGAATGGCGACGTCGTCGTAGGATGGTAAAAACATATGTTCCCGATCAGCTATTAGCTGAATGGTTTATAAAGTCATTACTTCCGGCCATAACGGAAGATGTGGCCAAGGGGGGGGTCGTAACAGAAGAGCAAGTTATAGCTCGTGCGCAATATCTAGACTTGGTTTATACTCAGTCTGGCACGCTCTACGACAAAATACCTGACGCCCCTAGACCGGAATTCTCAATTCCTCCTCCTCCTAAATCAAACAATGACTCTCACGCCAGCGATGACGTGATTGGCAAGCACAAAATTTACAGTCAAAATGCAAATGAAAAACTTCTTGCCTCAGAAGTAAATGCCATGTCGACCGACAAGGGCAAACAACTGAAGCAACCAGGGGGCAAGAAGAAAAAGACAGGAAGAAAAAGGAAACCCCCGGCAGGGTGTCATATATGCGATGAGGATCATTGGACGAAATATTGTCCACATATAGCTGAAGTTAAGAAACTCTTCAAGAGTTCAAAAACCCCAGCAGTATTGACTGATCCGTTTCCTAATCCAGGTCAAAATATGGTTGCTAATCAAAATGCTTCCGGATCCCAAGTGCTTATGTTGTCTACCTCAAAGCGACAGAATAATGCTTTGACAAGGAATAAAGATTACGGGAATCCAAAGTTGTCGAACAAAAAGGTTAATGAAGGACCTAGTAGTTCAACAACAACTTTGACCGAAGTTGTGCCACCCATCGTTCCTGAGCCGATGATAAAGTCGCCAAAGGGAGTAGTACACAAATCGACATTTAATCCTCGTGCCAAAGGAGCACAGAATTATAATATAGTAAAGGACCTGGCCCAATCGCCGTCCACTATGTCGACACTTGAAGTACAACAATATTGCCCCTCCCAAGAGCAAGCTTTATTATCAGCAATAGGTGGGATTGGCCCAATGGATTCCAATCTTGTGGCCTTTGATCATAAAGGATATGACCCTCAGTTACCAGCTCAACTAGCTTTCCTTATTCAAGTGAAAGCCCTCAACAAAACTGTTCATCGAACAATTATTGATGAGGGGGCATCTACATGTCTTATGTCGATGAGTTGCTGGGAAAATTTAGGCTCACCACCCTTGTCGAAATCGTCAACGACGTTAAAAGCATTTGATGGACGATCATACACTCCATACGGGATTTTAAGTAACTTGCAAGTTGAACTGGGGGGCAAAACAGTAGGAATTGATGTTGAAGTAATTGATGGAAACCTCGATTACAACATCCTACTAGGAAGGCCCTGGATCTATGCCATGGCCGCGGTTGTGTCGACCTACTTCAGGAAGATTGCATTTCCCTTCCAAGAAGGAATTACAATCGTCGACCAACAAACTTTTCTCCCCAACAGTTCACAAGTTACAGGAAGCATTCCAATGATCCATGGAAGGAATCATTTGCTTCAAAATATCGGAATAGGTCTCCTAAAAGACCCTGCCTTAATGGGTACTTTCGCCCTACCGCCTCCAAGTAATCTGGCGGGAGTGGCCACGGTGGAAACCTACAAAATGAAATCTAATCCAATCTTCTGGTTGGATTCGGAAGATTCCTAAATATTTTGTCGACTTCGAGGATAGTTCCTATCTCAGGTCAACCTCGTTAAAAAATGAAAAACCATGAGGATAGTTCTTTTACTATGTCAACCTCATTAAAAAATAAAACAAATCCCCGTTTCAAAATTCAAAGGTAAACCTTCATTCCAATCACCAAGTTGAATGCAATGAAGCTTGGGGGGCACCCTCCTTTGACATGCGTTATTATGATGCCGGGGGCATGCAAGATTCGAGCAGTTTTATGACTGAATTTATGCTCGTTAAAAAATAGAAAAGTGTGAGCAAAAGTTTCCCCCAGAGTTCAAGCTCATGGAAAAAATGAACCTATCCCGGTAAATAACCTTTTGAGATTGTAAATTCATCAGCCATAAGAACCTTGATCGTGTTTTCATCCATCACCTCCACTGTTCATTTGGCCGATCATTCACTTCCATTTGTGTGTTTACCTCTTTTGAGAAACAGCTGCGAAGAGTGATTTCACCTAGCCATCCTTGTGACACTGCCGTGATTGGAAAATTCCAACCTGTACCTGGAATCTGCTGCTATCCCTGTTTATCACTCGTTCCTCAAAAGACGAGTCTTCTTTGAGCTCTTTTCACTGACTCGTAAAATATGAAAAGTTTGCCGAGTTTTGGCCTTTCAGCTCGTTAAATGACCGGAGCGCTATCCCTCCTCTAAATTTTAATCTTTTTGGACCTGAGGGATTATTGCACAAAAGGATCGAGCGCTTGTCTTGTTCGGCTCGTTAAAAGTACCAAACAGCCATCCCTTCTGTATCGTTTTATACTTTTTCGGACTTAAGGGATTAGCTGACGAAAAAGGAATTATGGAGTTAACTTTCTGTACCTTTTCAGACTCTCTAAAAATGAAAAGGACCGAGTTTTCTTTGTCGTTAGACTCGTTAAAATGATTAAATAGCAACAAACTTGTCTTTAGACGAGAACGAGTTTCCCTATCGCTAAGCTCGTTAAATCATAGCGATGGGCTTGCCCGAAGGGCAGGTTATAGAACAAGCATATGTTATCCTCCTCAAGCTTGACAAAAATAAAGAGGTACTGGTCAGAAATGACTGTGGAAAAATTGGGAGAACATCAAAGTTTAATGGTAGCAAGTCACTCTTGAACATGACACTTTTCCTCCGTACCACATCGGGTTGGGTTGTTTCATTCACCGGTCTCATCACCATGGTCCTCGCCAAACCATCCACATTTGGGGTAATGCTACCGATCCATCGCATCAGTGTCGTTATATGTTCAAGAGGAGTCATTCTGAAAGTGTCAACTGTGTCCCATCCACTGCCATACATTATCCTTCATCCATTCATGATTGCCACCCTGAATCATATATCACAGTTTGTTTTCACCTCCACTAAAATCATTAGCTCCGTTCTGTGTCATTGATGTGGGATTCATTAAGGCCCTCCTTTGACGGATCGCTTCTTGTCGACTTTAGCTCATTATCCAAGAAGTTGATCTAGGAACACCCCCATCAGTACTTTGAAGCTTGCATGCCTCAATGGCAAGTTTCTCACTTCCGGCGACAGGTATACATCAATGACCTTCGACCAGAAGATTTTGCGTGGCGTTCGACGCCAAGTCCTTTATTCACGCCACGTGAATTGTACTGCAGTACCTTGAGGGTCATTATCATTATTGGTGATTCCTCTCGCGCTTGTTAACGGTTTTCATCATTGACCGGTAATCAAGCGATGTCTTTCCATGTTCGACTTCAGCGAAATTCTCACATGGATCGACTTGTACTTAGAGTGAAGATCGAACGAGTTTGAAGACCCCGGATCTAGTTTCATCCATCCGGGCTGCGATACATATTCAGGAAATATAAAAGCATTTGTCATGTACATCATTGCAGCAGATGATCATCCTACTCAAAGGATGATAATTTCAGCAGAAAATTATCAGTCTACCATCAGACGATCGTCTGTTCTATGTACCAAAATGTATTTATAAAGCTGAGCATGAGAATGCCCGCCTCAGCTAGATCATGAAAACATAATGAAAAATAATGTATTGTATTGTATTGTATTACAGGGCACTCCTCAGCACTGGAATGAACTTCGGACCCTCTAGATAAAGCATTTCACCCGATAAACGGCCTCATACTTTAGGGGGCAACTGTTATAGACATTTTTGTGCCTCGCGACATGGAGCATGAAATGTCAATAATTACAGGGATCCTCAGTCCCTAAACATGTTGTTCTTACCCCTAAAAGAACAAGGTCATCAAACAACAGCACTTCCAATCAGTTCTCCACCTGAAAACACTTCAAAACAGGCTAATTTTGGATCATGTCAGCTGCTCCACTGAGCATCTGCGCTGGAATGCAACTGCTCCTCTTTGTACCTGCGCTGGAAGTCAAATCTAATGAAGGCTACCTGCGCTGGGCGAGATTGGCCAAGTGGCACAGTCATTCTGCAAGGTGTCAACTGCCCAGGAAGCTTCCAAACTGACACTTGGTTCATGAGATTCGCCCTGTGATGAGTAAGAGGTACTTGATCACCATGTGTAAGCAAGGATCTCCAAGTGGACTCAAGAACTGAAGATTAACTGAAGAGGGAGAGGACACTAGTCAGCTCTATGCCAGCCTCAAGCTGACTCATCCTCTCTTCTTCTCTCCTATATATAGAGCTCTTCTATGAGGTCTAAGGAGGCTGGAATTTTGTGCAAAGTAAGGAAGTGCTGTTGGTTTACAGTTAGAATTATTGGGTGATTGCTTTTATAGAGGAGAAGAGGAGATTTCTTGCTGCTGGGGAGGCGCTCCTGGATTGGAGCCATTTATGGTTGTAGCCTTCTCAGAACCTTTATCTTCTATCAATAAAGCTTTTGATGTTCTCCTATATACTTGTATTGCAATGATGTATTGTTTTTATCTGTATATTTGATCCATTCTAATCCATGCATCAGTTATGAGTACATGTTTCTTGTAGTTTCCCTCTCTTGTTTTTGCAGGATCTTTGTGTAGCTGGACCAACAAAAGGAGCAAGGAGCTGAGAACAAGAGGCAAAGAGAGAAGACAGGATCGACAAAAGCGAAAGACATCGGTTGGTCAATCTTTTCTTCCTTCTCTGTACTTTCATAAAGGAAAAATATCAAAGCTTTACTTTCAGTTGTTGCTAAGGAACTATCACCCTTAGAGTAGGGATAGGGTCACTCCGAGTCGGATACTTTTCCCCACAACAGTGGGGAACATTTCGGCCTATTCAATATATTAATCTCTCAGACAATCTATTTCATGGGACCGTTCCAGTGGAAATTCGCGGTATGCGAAGTGCTCAGAATTTGTCATTTGCAGGTAACAAACTTACTGGTGTAATCCCTAATTCAATTGGTGGAATGAGCTTTCTTCAGAAGCTAGATTTGAGCCGAAATTATTTTTCTGGACAAATACCAAATACTTTGAAAAATATGCAACATTTAATCTGTCGCTTTGTAATTATTTCATTGACAATTTCCTATTGTAATATTCCCGCAGTAGCTTCATTGCCAGCATTGCCCAGCTTCGTAACGCCATTGTTTTTCTCCATTAAAATAAAACCCGTTGAAGAGAGAGCAGACATGTTTGACTTGAACGAAAACCTGTGTATCACGTGTGTTAAATAAGCTATTGTTGAATCAAGGTGACATGAATGAAGCCTCATTATTGATTTCGATCAAATTACCTTCACTGTAAGAAATTTTAAATTTTTTTTTTTTTTAGATAAGAAAAGAAGATGCCAGAATTGTAAAATTTGAATGTTCATTTGTCCCCTTCATATATATATATATATTTCAAATATATTATGTCATATTGAAAGTCCACAAAATTCAGTTTTCATTGTTAATGGATATGGTAAAGCTTCATCGAGGCAGCTCAGAAATTGAACTGTGTCATAGATTTGGAGTGGCCAAATAGCAAGCCTGAGATTGTGCAGCTGTGAGATGTTTTTGGAGGTGTTGTGATGACACAGGTACGATTGAGAAACGAGTGAATGATGCTGCATCAAGTTAGAACTAATCTGAAGAACACAATCGAAGATGTGAAAAAGTGTTATTATTGTCATTTATGCATATTGTGGACTTAGTTTTGGATTTTAAGAAGGCAAAAAAATTCGAGAATGGACTTCAATTCACCATTAAGACTGATGGCTATCGATATCTTCTCTAATTAATAGCTTCACAAAATCTACATCAAATCATCAAATTACTCAAATCATGCCCCAAAATCTGCATGCTTAAATCGTTTAAATTGCGGTTGTAGGTTAGATTGATTCATGTAAGAGTGATTGTGCAAGCTTGGATGGCGTGATGGAGAGAGTGCATCGAGGAAAAAGATTATTTGGCTGCTAGCTCAAGATGAAAAACATTTTTCATCATAGCAGTTTTCCAAAAACACGTGGCAATTTTGACACATCATTTTAAAACTCGCTTTCTAGCCAAATAAAAACAAATTTCTAAGAAATAAAATATAGGTTCTTTTCAGATCAGGGGCAGTTATAAAACCCATAAATTATTTGTGCCAATTCATAATCGATTGGGAGATATGCGGGGTTTTATGGAGCCTTATTTGGAAAACTGCGTGTGAAAAAAACGGTTTTTAGTTAATGCAGAGAGACAGTTGAGGCCATTCATTTTTTTCCAGAAATGCCATTCTGCAACCACTCCATTGTATTTCTAGTATGATATTAATTTTTATGAGTTTCAAGTGGGCTTGTGGCACAAAGAACAAGTCGGCTAAGTGGGAAGGGCAGCAACAAATCTCTGTTGAGTAAACTTGTTAAAGAACAAACTCCCAAGTGTAAATGCATCAGCAAATGTACTCTAAAGCTGTGTTGATGTGATAAAATGCTACTTTCAATATTGGATTGACCGATTATGTAGGAAATGATTAGATGGTGACTTCTTTTGTAGATTGAATCTCTATGCTTGTGAAATGGTAGAAAATCTGCATGCAATCACAAAATAATTAATAGTTTCACAAAGGTTTCCTGCTCAACTCGCTTAAATTGCTCAAATTTTGGTTGTTTAGATGGCAAGATAATAAATAAAACTACATATATAAATCAAGAAAAAGTATATGGATATGTGGCTGTTCGCTTTCTCTTAAATTCTCTTGGTACCTAATATTTTGGAGCTCTGAGTTTTCTAAATTTTGGATCTGCTTCGCCTTATGATCTCTTGATGCAACAACTAGATGTTTCAAATGTTTGTGAGGTTGAAGACTTTCTTATCAATTCGAGAATTGTGAAATGTGACTTCTTGGATTTGAAATCCAATCTATTAAGTGTAGATTTTGTTGCGGAACACTATCATTGCAGTTGAAGAAAGGGTCTAATGAGTATAAAATTTTGAAGCATGTGCATAGTTCATACAATGATATTGGACTAAAGGATTTCACTGTCCAGATGGATTTTGTATGAGTATTGTATTGCAAAGTCTCCATCTAAGAAATTAGCTGGGAGCATATGCCTCTTTCTCTGTAGACTTTGGGGATACCCTTGGTGATCCTTCTTCTTCTCTGTCTTGAGTTGTAGACCTCTGTCCTGTTTCCTATTTTCCATTTTCTTTCTCATCCTCTTCTTTGTTTCCACCTTCCTCTTCTTCTTCTTCTTCTATTTCTTCACTCTGTTCATTTGTTTCTTCTTTTGTTTCCTCCTCTTTCTCTTCCTCATTTTCCTCCTCTATTTCTCATTCAACATCCTCCTCTGTTTCTTCTCCTTTCTCCTCTTCATTTCTTCTTCTCCCTCACTAGCAATAGGGGTTCTGTCATATTTAATAGCTTGAATTGCTCCTTCTTCTTGCATGTTTATAAAGGTTTTCCCTGTGATAGGGAGTCTTAAGTTTTGTATAGCATCTTCAAGGATGAGTTTGATCAACCCATGATGGGATAGTTTTTGATGTTTTCCCTCCTGCACTTCAATTATCATGTCTGTCATTGATTGTAGAAGAGAATAGGGTATACTCAGTCTATTTTGAGAAGGTGTGTTCTATCCAAATCTCAGTTCTTGGAGGAGTCTCAAGTGGTATCCATACACTACACTATATCTCCCTTCATGTGAAATGTATTTAATGAGGTGGTAACTGACTTCATTCCAAGGGTATGGAATTCTCTCCCTTCTAACCCCATTTTTGTCCTCCATTGGCTCTTCTCCTTCTAAAAATAAGTTTTCCTTTGCAAGGGTGTTGTTACCCTTGTCTTATTTTCTTCATGGTAACCCTAAAGGGAGTGTAGTAATTCTGCTTATAACTTCAGGGGTAATTACTACTAATAAACCTTTCACCATAGCAATGGCATTGGTCCTAGTGAGGGATATGAGTGAGAGAGAAAATTATCTGGCCACATCATCATCGTATCCTCTAGTCTTCTCAATGAACCCCATCCATTGATGCCTTGTGAAAATTTCCACCAATGGAGGATGCTGGTGGATCCTTGCTATGTTTGCAGGTTCTCTTTTGTTGAAACCTCCCATTATCTCTCTCTGGTAATTGTAGAGGCTGGTGTGGATACAATTCAAGAATTTTGGTAGGTGAGGGAGTTTTGAATGTTAACTTTTAGTGACATTCAATACAATTCTCCTATCTTGAGATGCACTGCAATTTCCTACCCAAATTGAGGATTTTACTTTTATTTTCAAATGGAAAACATGGAAGATATGGATCCTACCTTAGTTTTCCATGTTCATGTGAATATAATTCTGACTTGACCTCCCTTAGTGCCCACTGACATCCCTGTAGGTTGATTCCTATGTATCATGTAGGTTTCCTGCACTGTAGATATTGACTGTTTCCTATAGTTGCTACTTCAGGAAGGCCGAGAACAACCTCTTTGTTTGATGAATTCTCGAAGTTGTTTTTTCTTTATTTGTATGGGAATCAGTGTTTTATTTTGATATATGGATGATCGTGTGGGGTGCTGTGCTAACTGTCCAAGTACGAGCACCTCCTTTTGGACTGTTGGTCCCACTATCAGTCCATCATTATAACTTTCCTCGTAATCATCTCCCATTCCTTTCCTCCATAAATTAACCATTTTTGGATTTATTCCCTTTTCCTCTTGATTTGAATTTTGCCACGTGTGGAGTGGTCTAACTATTTTCTTGTTGTCGACTAGCCGAAGGTGGCCAAGTTAACTAGCCACCTTTACTTATAAAATCAACTCTCACATAATCCTACCATTTTGATCATATCGTACTAACGAGAGGGCATGAGTAAGATGACATACCTGCGGGTAACGTGCTTCGTTGATGATGCATGATGGAGACTGATGCCTCCTTGCTGTTTTTTTGCTGCATATTTTTCTGTGTATTTGCCTCTTTTAATGCTTGTTTCTTTTGATGTGTAGGTGCTGGAGAGTGATGCCGGTGATATTCTTGTTGCTGCTAAGCTTTGGAGGAGATTCTTCATCCTTGGAGTCCTTGTTCTGAAGATGGCTGCAAACTGTGTGGTTTTCTTTGTGGGATAGGTTGCTATAGGATTTCCTACAAGATTCCTACAGGATGTCCTGTAGCTGCCTCTCCCCTAACTTTCATACTTTTTCTCAACTCTGAAGCATAAGGGATGTTGAAATGAGTGGAGAAGGGTGGTAGGGAATGGTAGATGAGATATGTTTCCTCTAAGTATGGTTCCTCTTTCCCTCCTCTCTCTATCTCTTTTGTTTGTTTTCTTTTTTCTCTTTTTGTAATATGTATTTTTTTGAATTGATTTCTTTGATGGATGCAAGGGTGACATGGTGATGAAAGGAATGGCTATGATGTGGTGGAGTAAATTTTTTTTCATCTAGACATAGGCTTGTTTCATCCCCTTGCTTTCGGACTACCTTTCTTTTGATTTTCAAGGTCACTATAATTCCTACAGGAAACTCCTGTAGGATTACAGGGAATCTTGTAGAAAACACAGAGTTTGTGTAAGATGAGATGGAGGGGTTTATAAGTGGAAGAATAGGTGAATAGTGGAAGGTGTGAGATGGGTGGATTAAAATATGGCCCTTGGAGGTCCTGCTATCCTTCTTACGTTGTGCTTATCCTCCTCTTATTGACCCGCAAAACAAAATTTCCATATTTTGTATCTTTTCTATTTTTATTTTTTATTTTTGTAAAACAACTAGTCTCCCTCTAAGGAGATTTTCATCCTAGTTTCCTGCCCTAGGTTCCTCAAAAGAGGTTTTCAACCCAGCAATGGGACTCAGGTGCCTCATGGAGGTTTTCACCTGAGTCTCTTTATTTTTTCTCTTTTTCCTTTTTCCTTTTTGTTTTTGTTTTTTTTTTCTTTTTTCTTCTTCAGGGACTTGGTGAGGTGGACGCTGAGACTTGCTCCACCACCATCACTGTCTTGCTGATGCTATTGATGAATTCTTACTTTGACAAGGGCTTCTTGTAGATATTTAATCTATACCCATTGACAAGCAAAGGGATAGCCTCTGCATCAATGGTTCTTATATGCACAACACCATTATCATGACACTTTTCTATTACATAAGGCCCTAACCATATAGTCCTTAACTTACCTTTAAAATCCTTGTACCGGGAATCATACAAAAAATCCCAATCACCTTCTTGAAACTATTTATCTTTTATATTCTTGTCATGCCAAACTTTCCTTTGAACTTGAGTCACCTCTGTGTGCAAGAGGGCCTGCATCCTAAATTCATCTAACCCATTCAGCTGGAGCAATATTTCTTGTTGTGCCCTGGTGATATCCAGATCGAGTTTTGTTTCCATCCTTAAGGTGTTGTATTCAAATTCAATGGACATGACCAACTCATAAGGGGTGAAGCCAGTGGTGGTTTTCAAGGTGGTATTGTAGGCCTAGGTGGCCTTAACTAATTTGTCTACCCAATCCCTTCTTCTACTACTAATTATCTTGGTTAGAATGCCTTACAATGCTTTGTTGGTTACCTCCATTTGCCCATTAGCCTGTGGGTGGTAAGGAGTGGATGTTCTATGCTTGATCTTGTGCTCAATTAACAAATTTTCAATCACGTGAGATGTAAATTGACTGCCTTGATCAGTGACCAATTCTCTAGGGTACCCAAACTTATAAAAACACATTTTCCCTTAAGAATTGAACCACCTTTTCTTCTGTTTTTGGTTTGATGGCTTTGGCTTCAGCCCACTTGGTTAAGTAGTTAGTGCACACAATGTTGTAGTGCTTCTGTTTGGATGGAGGGTCAATGGGCCCAATTAAATCCATGCCCCACTTGTTAAACGACTCGAAAGTCACTTGAGGTTGTAGAGGGATCTCATCCATTGGGATAGGTTTCCCCATCCTTTGGCACTGATCATGCTGATTGGTATACCTCCTCACATCTTGGTGAAGAGTGGGCTAGTAATAACCAGCTTGCAATACCTTGAATGTTGTTCTTTTCTCTGCAAAGTGACCTCCACAAGGTCCATCATGACAAACTAGGAGGATGTCGAAGACTTCCTCCTCCCTGACACATCTTCTTAGAATCTAATCTGGACCCAGCTTGAAGAGATTGCCCCTAATCCAAGTGAATGGGGCGCTCTTTCTTATGATCCCGCTCTTTTATTTGGAGGACAAGTTTGGTGGAAACTGTGTAGACACCAAGTAGTTTGCATTAGCGGATTTATGAGGTCTAAAATGGTCCTCATAAGGAAATTATAAAATAATAATGTAAATAATAAAATAAGATTAGATTACATCATCAAATTTTAGAGGGAAAAAATAAAAAAACTATTTTTTAACTTGTATTTTCAACTTATCTCCTTTTGGGTTTACTCAAATTTTGAGTAGAAACACTCAATAGATTCATAATTTGATTCCTCATCAAAGGAGTACCCATGTTGCATACTTTTGATGGATCCTACAACATGAACAATGAGAAATACATGAAAAACATGATTGCAATCACGTTTTTTCATGTATTTCTCATTTTTCATGTAGCAGGGTCCATTGGAAGTATACAACATGGGTACTCCTTGGATGAGGATTAAATTTTTCATCCAATGAGTAATCCCACTCGAAATTTGAGTAAAAACTTGGGGATATAAGTTGAAAATACGAGTTGAAAAAGTAGTTTTATTGTTTTATTATTTTTAATCTTTTTACTTTTTTACTCCAAAAATGGTGAATCACCCCCCATGGTTGACATCATCATCTTGAATCCTATTGGTTCTTATAAAGTTTATTTTGGTTGTACACTTTTCTTAGGAGGCCCATTTTAGACCTCAAAATTCCCCTAATGCCATGTCAGCAAACCATGGAGACAAAACCAAAATGGCGAATAAACGTTCATCTGGTAATTGACCATCAACCATTCTTTCCTCCCCTATAGGTAAAGTCAATCTGGATAAAAAAATCTACAACAACATTCTCCTTGCTAGGCTTATCAATATTAGTTAAATCAAATTGTTGCAATAAAAGTAACCATCTAATAATCCGAGCATTTACATCAGGTTTATTCATAAAGTATTTAATTGCAACATGGTTAGTATGTACAATTGTTTGGTAACCGGTAATGTAATGCCTAAATTTATTCAATGAATGCACAACAACTAGGAGCTCTTTTTCAGTCACTATGTAGTTTAACTTGGATTTCGAAAAATTCTTACTGATGAAGTAAATGGCATAAGGTAGCTTTTCATCTATGTAGCCTAGAGTTGCTCCTATATCTTTGTGAGAGGCATCAACATGTATATGAAAAGGAAGAGCCCAGTTTGGGCCTCGAGAATAGGTGCAGTAGTCAACTTGTTCTTTAGGGTGTCCATGGCTTCTTGACAACTTTCTGACCATAAAAATTCTGAGTCTTTGGCCATTAACCCAAATAAAGGAGAAGCTAACTTGCTGAAATCTTTTATAAATCTCCTATAGTATCCGACTAAGCCTAAAAAAATTCTAACATCCCTCTGTTTCTACAGAGTCGGGAGCCTTTTGATGATGGCTATCATATTTGGGTCTACCTGGAGTCCTTCCTAGGATATTGAGTGACCTAGAATAGTCCCTACAGTCATCAAGAACTCACATTTTTCGGGACTGAGGGATAAGTTCATTTCAATGCATTTGTTCAACACCTTACCTAGGTTAGAGAGAGCCTCCTAGAAATCAAACCCATAGGGTGTAAAATCATCCATATAAATTTCTACTGTATCATGGACTAGCTCATCAAAGATACTCAGGACTGCCCTCTAGAAAGTGGCAAGGGCATTGCATAAACCAAAAGGAAGGACCCTATAAGTGGAATTACCCCAAGGACAGGTGAAGGTGGTTTTATCCTGGTCCTCTGGGCTGGTCTGGATTTGATTGTACCCATTGAACCCATCTAAGAAAGAGAAACTTTTTCCTTGCCAGGCCATCTAACACTTGGTCAATGAAAGGTAGAGGGAAATGGTCCTTCTTTGTTGCTTTCTTTAACTCTCTGTAATCAACACAAATCCTCCACTTTCAATTTTTCTTTGGAACCAACACCAAATGAGACACCCACTCATAGTCTGAGACAGGGTAGATGGATCCTGCATCCAACATCTTTTGCAACTCTTCTTTGACTATATCCTTGAGAGCTAGATTCATTCTCCTTTGGGGTTATTGGACTGGTCTGCAACCTTCTTTGATATAAATGTGGTGAGTACACATCGAGGGGTGCACTCCCTTCATCTTTTTGTAATTCCAAGCAAAGGCATCCAAATGCTCTCTTAGCATATTACATAAATCTTCTTCTTGGTGTACATAAAGAGAGGGGTTGATTTTCAGTGTTCTTTTAGGGCCGAATTCTATTGTCTTGACATGAGTAGGGTTTGAATCAGCTAATCATAGATCAATCCGATGGTTGTTCTTGGTTTCCTTCACTACCTCTAGAGACAACATTTTGGGAGTTGGATTTTGGAGGATGTGTTCAATGAAATCATCTTTATCAGGTTGTCCTACTCCCATGGCAGTTTCTATGGTATAGATTGGGGTGGAGTAGACTTCATCTTCTTCCTCCTCTTCTATCCATAAAGGTAAATCATGGTATAAATATGGATGAGAAGGAGGGTACAAAATCAACTACTTGGATAGATGGCCATTTTTTGTAGTCATGTTTCCAGCTCTGCAACTGATGTAGGCATCAACAATGGCTAACTGAGGCCTCCCAAGTATGAGATTATAACCATTAAATTTGGTCTTAAGCTGGAGAACTAGGAAGTTTGCAGAGTACTCGTAGGAGTCAATGGAGACCATCACATCCTCAATAATCCCCTGAGGGGCTATTGTGGATCGGTCTACAAGCTGCAAGACTGTCATGGTCTTTTTTAATGAACCCTAGAGATTCAACTTGAGCATGGTTTCCTTAGTCATTACATTAATGGAATCCCCAAGATCAATCAAGGTATGTGGTACAATGGTGCCATTTATGTGTACATCTACTACAATATTTCTAGGGTCTAAATACTTTGGGCGAATTACCTGCCCCAGCATTAAGTCTGAGAACTGTCCAATGACATTAATGGTCAGGTTGTCTCTTTTTCACCTCCCTGGGTCTTTGAAACACTTCTCTTTAATCATTTTGTTGTAAATAGGTACATCCTTAATGGCTTAGAGAAGTGGGATATTAACACATATATTTTTCAATTCACCCATAAGTTCATTCTCTTCTAGGGTAGGCTGGACTAGATGAGTTAATATTTTAGGAAAGGGTGGTGGATTCACTCTAGGCATACTTTCCTCTCTTTCTTCCTCACTCTCCTTAGGTGGAGATGTAGGTTGGTTATCTAGGAGCACTCTCCTATATCTAAGGTTTATCTCCTGAATTTCCACAACATAAGCAGGGTAGGATGTGTCTCCACTGTATACCTGTTGTGCTTGTCTATTGTTCGAGTTCGGGTTTGGTTGGGAAGGCATCTGAGGTTGTTTAGGTGGAGCAAGGTGTAAAAGTTGTGGTTGAGTAGGAGGTGAAGGCAATAAAGCTGGAGCATTGTTGTATGGGGGCCTCCACCCCTGGGGTGGTGCATTCCACTGAGGTTGTGGAGGTGTATATGGTTGGTTGGTCGACTGGGAATGGTATTGGGGTGAAAAAGACCAGGGAGAAGGTGTAGACCAGGAGGGATGAGCAGGGGGGCCCAAGAGGGAATGGATGTGTTCTGGTTAGGGTTGTAATATGCATAGGATGACCCTTGCATGCCCTACTAGTATGGTCGAGGCCCATGAGGCCTTCTTTTATTTATGTAGCAGAGTTGTTGAGTCACCCCTTCAGTTCCTTGATACACAGGTTTTAGTCCAAGTAGAGAAGGGAACTTATTTGTGGATTGGTTTTCTTCACAGACTGAGCAGATTTATATAAGGTTTAATCGACATTCATTCCTAGGGTGCCTTCTTGTGCATCTTGGGCAGAAGATGGTTAATGATTTCTCTAATTCCTCCCGTTTTCTCTTGATTTTCATAGTGTCCATCTGTAGGGAAAGGGTTTGCAACATTTCACTTTTAAAATCTTCCAACATGTTTCTAATTTCACTTTTTATAGACATGTTGGAAGAGGATGAGATCGCCACTATTTGAATACCCCTACACTTTTTCCTATCTGTGCTAGAATGGTTCTTAAAGACAATATTTATATCTTTATAGGGTAGCTAGTAGATGCCCCCTCTTGATAGCAGGTTTAGGGTATCCGGGAGATCTTCTCTGATCCCCATGAGTAGGACTAGCTTAAGTGACTCAAGATCAAGTGTGCACCAAGCCCTTTTATAGCTAAGATGGAATATTTCCTCATAATCCTCTAAGAACTCATCATGCCCCAAGGTCATTCTAAAAATTTCCTCTTTAGTGTCTTTGGACCTGCAATAGCCCCAATACTTTTTGCTAAAATCTTGCTGCATCTGAGCCCAAGTGGTGATACTATCCCTAGGTAAACCCATGAACCAGCGCAAAGTTGCATCCTTGAGAGTGGATGGGAATAATTTCAACTTCTGATCATTAGTGGTGTAGTCATAAGTTCTGCATATGACTCAAATTCAAACAAGAAAATATCTGGATCTTCTGAGGTCAGGCCATGGAAGTGAGGAAGAGCAGACGAGCTTATGTTATTCATCTTGGCATCCCCATTGATTTCTCTGATGGGAAAATCACCCTCAATTCTTTCTCTATCTCCCCTTTCATTTCTATTTTTAGCCGTTAGGTTAGTTGGAATGGGTTCTTCTTCTTCTTCCCCTATAGGCTCTTCAAAAATCTTATTTTTCTCACCTAAGGGGTCCTCTAATTCATAGCCACCGATGAAGAGGGAAGGTTGGTTGTTGGAAGTGGTGGGGGTATTTAGTAGAAATTTTCTGAAGTTATCCCTATTCCTATGAGGCATGAAATAAGTGTTTTTTTTTTAAGCTTTAAGACTAATTGCAGAATAGAAGAGACCACTGAATTGAAACTAACTGCTGAATGAAATCACTTGCAGAATGGAAAGGAAAGCAAACAAATTTACAACTATCTTGCAGAAATGAAACTAACAGCAGAATGAAAGAGATAAGAAATGGAATAAAGAAAGTAGAAATCACATCTACTCAGACACCTCCCTGACAACGGTGCCAAAAATTGATGAGCACCGATATTGCAACAAGAATGCTGCAATTCCTGGGGCTACCAACTTTACTTCATCAACCTAGGGTTCATACAAACTTGGAGGTGACAGTGTTGCATACACAAATAGATGCAATGTGTCCACTCTTTTGTCACTTCTAAGCTGGGTGATAGACCACTAGGGTTTCTCAAACTAGCCATCTATTTATGTAGAAGAAGTTTGATTACCAATTGAGAAAGGAGAATTTTACCCTAATTGAGAGAATTGAAATGCTATCTATTACAGTAAAGAAATACTGAAATAGATGCTCAAAACACACCACTCATCTCGCTATTTGTTAAGATACCATGGTTCAGAAGAATTCTAAGTTAGCAAATGTGAAACCCTAACTAACCTAAGTATGCAACCTGATCTAATCAAACACTCAACTGTTGTGCATATGAATAAACATAACAACCTTTTTGTTTTTGTTTTTTTTTTTGTTGTAAAAACATGAATGCTAATTCTTCTTGATTATATGGCAGGTGGGTTAGGTGTGGAGAGAGATGGTTGTGATGGGTCATATGGCTTGGGAGGCAACTTGGGGTATTCTCCTATATTTCGTGATGCATTTCTCATAGATCGACCTCAAAACAAGCCACTAAAGGTTGTCCTACAGGATGTCCTAATTCACCTACAAGATCCATTGTATTCCTACAGGAACATGCTGAAAGCATGAGGAGTGATTTGGGAAATGGTATAAGGCTTAGGGAAGGTGAGTGATGGAAGGAATTGTTGAGTCCCAAACTTGCATCTTTCCTATACACCTTTCTAGACTTTTTTCCATTTACCTGGACCCCCTAAGCTGTCAAAATCATTGCATATTAGTTTAAAAGAGCATATAAAGTGGTTTCCTAACTATGTTTTGTGTTTGCTGTTTGAATTAGATTTTTGCTCATTGAGCTGCGGAATCTTGCCACTTTTCACAGCCAATTCAACTTTCCGCAGCCTTTTTGTTAAAGTCTATATTACAGGTGTCTTCAAGTAAATCGAGCCACATGGGCAAGTTGGAAATGATGTGGACATGGACCAAGTCCTATTGGCTCAGTTGAATTCACCAAAGAAGGCCATGGTCAAAGGTAGTCAAGTGGTGGTCAACATAAGAGTCCTACGGTGACAGAACTCTATTTTTCACCACGTGAAGACTTGCGTGGCCGTTCCTAAATCTCAGGGGACATATCAACACCTGTGGACTGCTCCATAAAGCGAATCCAATAGCCACCCTCAATAGATTTAATCTTCACGGCAGCCATGATGCTAGATCCTTGGACGTGGTTGTTCACGTGTCTTTTATCTGCGTAGTTTTTAGGAAATTAGTTATGTAGTCCTCTGTTATAAATAATGCGTTCCTATACGCATAATAGCTAGCCTTTGTAATGTAATTTTGACTGTTAACGAGCCCATTGTGCCGTGACGTTATTTTTGTGTTATGATTGCATTTTGAATACATGAGAAGACTCTGTTTATAAGCTCAATTCGTGGTTGATAGCTGATTGCCCGAGGTTGTGCAGAGGGCCCCTGTACACACCGAGGTTTTGTTTATTTCTGTATAGTTTCCTGCTTTATTTCTTTATGTTCCTTATGCCATAATCATTCACTTGTATATATTGCACTTCTTATGGTATTAACGTTTGATTGCCGTCCATAGTTTTTAATGCTTTATAATGCTGTTAACTGATCAGTGTCTTTGTTTCAGATTACAGTAGGCAGCCCAGGCATTTGCACATAGTTTTACAATGACTAATGACATGGAATCAATCTTGTCTTTCTGTTGATTTATTTTTCCTAGCTTTTAATTCCAACACTATTTTATTTACTTCAGTTTTGTTCATTTGCTTTATTAGTTAGATTAGATATTAAATTACTCATGTCATTATCAGTTACCTATGAAAGCCATAACGAGACTAATGGTGAGGGATTGAAGTATGAGTGTGTAGTTTGATATTAGTTTATTTTTCTGCAAGTTAGATATTAAATTGCTCATGTCATTATTAGTTACCTCCGAAAGCCAGAGTGAGACAAATGGTGATGAATTGAAGTATGAGTGTGTAATTTGATATTAGTTTATTTTTCTGCAAATTAGATATCAGATTGCTCAAGTTGTTTATGATTACCTCCGAAAGCCAGAGCGAGACGAATGGTGAGGGGTCAGAATATGAGTTGATGTAATTTGATTTTAGCTTTACTTTGCTTGCAATTTTTGGATTTCTTTGAGTTCAGTTTCTTTTGTATTTAGACAGCAACAAGGATAATGGGTTTCATGATCAATAGTTCATTGTTTGTTTAATTAGAATAGTGGCACAGTTTCATTTTCTTTTAGGAATTAATTTCATCATTGCATGTTTTAGAACCTTTTTGAAAAGTTTGAAGTTTTGGAAATCATTTTAAAGGACACCATTGCCTTGAACATTTATATCCACACTTGTCTTTTAGGATTTCCATCTCACATTAGGGAATCAATAAAGATAAACCGAAAAACAAACTAAAAATCAAAAATGACAAAAAGTAAGAAATTGGTTATCTTGCATATATAGTGCGCCTCACTTCAGTAGTTTACAACTCTCGGATTGACAATTAATATAGCAATTTAGGACACTCTAAATTGAACAAACAGGTGTAAGACAAGGAAGTTGTTAGGACTCCCTCAGAACTCAAACCAAAGTTTGTATGATTGTTGGATTTGCTCAATAAGCATGGCAAGTTGTCCTTATGAAATGATAACTCGGATTCTGGACTTAGTGGCTTTTGGTGATCATGGATGGTGTAGAAATTTTGAATAATATAACACTTATTCACAGAGATTATCTTGATTATACACTATTGTGGAATGCATGCATAATACATAACCTCCTCTACATTGATCATCAATTTTGCAGAATTAAAAACAATGAAACATCAATCGCATGCGCACATTAACACAATATGTAACCCGGGGAAAGCATACAGCTGAAAACCCCACACTATCTGTATATTATAATGATTGAGAACATGTAACAATACATAATACAATACTCCTCACAAGTACTCAATACTATCTCCACCTGCTACACACAAACTAGCTCAGATCTGAATCAATCACAGGTTCAAATCTCCTCTGCTACTTGCCCGCCTCTACTGTGCAATCCTGCATGAGAATAGATGAGAATGGCTGATCCAAACTCGTATTTTCCTTGGCTGAACCACGCAATCCTCATTGGCAATACTCAATCCATTGATTGTACAAATCTCATGCACAACTATAGTCACAACTGACAGCTGTCTTGCCCTTTCTCTCACCTCTAACACTTTTCTCCACTGAATTGTCCATGAACTGAGTTAAATGATGTATTCTTTAGTTGATTTATGAGTTAATAATTAGTGAATTAATTAATAATTAATTCACATCACTCATCACTAGTTTATTCTGCAGTTAGACTAAATACAACTAGTTCAACCAAGTCAAATTGAACACAACTCCATCAACTCCTCAATCAACTCCCCCAAACTCAACCACTTGAGTTCTAACTAAAGTCCATCATGCAATAGCTCAACTGACCCATAAGAAAAGTGTATTTCCTTCTGACAGCTGCATGTGCCACATCTGTAGCTCGAACTGAAGTGCTCCAAGAGGATAAGATAATGTTTATAGTCCAAATATTATTAAGAGCTAATAATATTCGACTATTCTATATTTAGCCTCGCAGTCTAAAAATAGATTCTGCCCATATGTCTAAAAATAGAAGTCGATCTATTTTTACCAACATGACCAATCATCCACAAATAGCATCCTGCAGCTCATAGAACATGATCCATATGTCTAAAAATAGACATAGTCTAAAAATAGACTTTGCACCAAAAATAGCCTACGGGCCCACTTAGTGAAGGCGACTCCTTTCCACTAAGCTCCATCATCTTGTTGCATTTTCAACACTCCCTGTCAACAAGATATGGATTATCTTCAAACCCTATCCTGCAACTCTGGAATGTTATGCATGCAACACTTTAGCCCGGTCCACTTGCTACAACAACACTTGGAACAAAAACACTCTCAACTGACCACTCTGTTGGGCTAGGAACATACTATGATGCTGAAGCTCTACCTGTTACTAAAAAGTTCTCCCTCTCTGACATCTACGCTACTGCAACATCTCCATGTATCTCGCACCATTGCACACTTCTCTATTCCACCTAGCACTGTGCAAAACACTTGTGCCTCTCGCATTGTTGCAACCTGCTAGCTATGCACTGTCCTGGGATTCCCTGCACTGTCACTCTCATTGCTGCTCCATTTGCATCTGTCTCTACCCAATCAGTCAGTTCCTGCTACTCCACATCGGGGCTCCCGTAGCAAGGTCTCATCCAAGAGGTTGGGTACCTCAAGGATCCTGCCCCTCCTCCTTGGGACGATCACTCTATATCGCCCCACCTCCTACTTGGAGGTATGGTTGCATGTGATCCCTCAGCCCACCTGGCTCGAAGTTTCCCCCTACTGGAGGTCTCTGCATGAGTAGATGTCTCTACTCGATCTCCTCTCAGCTTCCCTTGTTGTGGCTGCTCCACAACCTCTTGAAGCTGCTACACCAATCATGGCTCCTCCACAATTGTTTGAGACTTCTTCTGGCTCTGCATGTTGAGAGGTAATATACGCTTCCTCTCAACCACCAAGTCTCCATCAGTTGCCTCACTGCTCAAGGCTTTGCATGCATCTTGAACCTTAAGAGCATATAGGTTCTTGACCCGTGAATCAATCTGCTTCACCTGTCTAGTGATGATGTGTCTAAGGAAAACCTTTCCCTTACTGAAGACTACATCATAGCCTCTGTCTTCCAGCATCGCGATCGACACCAAGTTTCTCTCCAGTCCTGGTACATACTTGACATTGGTCAAGGTAAGGCGAGCTCCATGATCCCTCTGAAAAATAACCGTGCCTACACCTGAGACACTATACTTCTCATCATTACCCATCGCTATGAGTATCTGAAGATCTTTCTCCTCCAAAGTACTGAACAAACTCTTGTCACCGGTCATGTGGAAAGAAGCTCCACTATCAAGAAACCAACCACTTCTCACCATGGATGAAACCATGCATGCGAAGAGTGTGAAATCCAACTCAAACTGTGAAGCAAGTGCCTCACCTTCAGATCCTTCCACGGATGCCTTCTTGGATTTCTTCTTTGGGCAATTAGTAGCATAATGGCCCAACTCATGACAACGAAAGCATCTCACCTTCGACTTGTCAACCTTCTTCCCATCATTGGAAGAACTGGATTCGGAAAGAGAACCCTTCTCCTTCCCCTTCTTTGCTTTGGCAGCCAAAGCGCAATTTTCTTCATCAGATGCCTTTGATGAAGATCCATCCCTGGTATTCCACCTGATCTCCTCTTGCACAAGATCTGACCAAAGTCTCTCCCATCCTGGCAATTTCTCCCGACCATTGACAAAGTCCTGATAGGAATGCCAACTCTTTGGAAGACCAAGGAGAGCCAAGCTCACCAAATCCTCATCATCGACAGTCACCCCCACACTTCCCAGCTCATCCCGGCATTGGGTGAACTTCGTGAGATACCTGGCCATACTGTCTCCATTCTCACACTTAATGTTTCTGAGTTTATCCTTGAGCACCAACTTCCTCTGATCGCTCTTGCTTTGGAATAGATTTGTCAACGCTTTCCGCATCAAGTATGGAGAAGCCTTTCCATGTAGGCTGGATACAATGTGATCTTTCACACCCTCCAACAGAATCCTTCGACACTTTGCTATCTTCTTTTGCCAAACCTCAACGTGAGCAGCATCAGTAGGCTTTGGGACCTCAGCATCTATGAAATCCTTCAACCCATAGTCATCTAACACCGCCTTCATCCTATCTTTCCATGCAATATAATTCGAGCTACCTTCAAGAGCATACTCCAATTGCAATCCGTTGAAAGACATTTCAACTTTGACACCAAGAAACACTGCTGCAAATTTGAATTCCACCAGCTCAAAACTCAACCGCTTCTGATCTAAAATTCGTGAGAACAAAGTATTTCTCGTACAAAGATTGAATGTATGGGCTTTTACTGGATATCTCACCTTCCAAAGGAAGGATGAATCCAGAGGCTACCTGGCCCGATTACAGATTCTGCCTGAAGAAATAAAATGTAAACACTTTCTAAATAATAGATCTGATGATCAACTCTGCTCTGATACCATGTAGAAATTTTGAATAATATAACACTTATTCACAGAGATTATCCTGATTATACACTATTGCAGAATGCATGCATAATACATAACCTCCTCTATGTTGATCATCAATTTTGCGGAATTAAAAACAATGAAACATCAATCGCATGCGCACATTAACACAGTATGTAACCCGGGGAAAGCATACAGCTGAAAACCCCACATTATCTGTATCTTATAATGATTGAGAACATGTAACAATACATAGTACAATACTCCTCACAAGTACTCAGTACTATCTCCACCTGCTACACACAAACTAGCTCAAATTTGAATCAGTCACAGGTTCAAATCTCCTCTATTGCTTGCCTGCCTATACTGCGCAATCCTACATGAGAATAGATGAGAATGGCTGATCCAAACTCGTATTTCCCTTGGCTGAACCACGCAATCCTCATTGGCAATACTCAATCCATTGATTGTGCAAATCTCATGCACAACTATAGTCACAACTGACAGCTGTCTTGCCCTTTCACTCACCTTTAACACTTGTCTCCACTGACTGTCCATGCACTGAGTTAACTGATGTATTCTTTAGTTGATTTATGAGTTAATAATTAGTGAATTAATTAATAATTAATTCACATCACTCATCACTAGTGTATTCTGTAGTTAGACTAAATACAACTAGTTCAACCAAGTCAAACTGAACACAACTCCATCAACTCCTCAATCAACTCCACCAAACTCAACCACTTGAGTTCTAACTGAAGTCCATCATGCAATAGCTCAACTGACCCATAAGAAAAGTGTATTTCCTTTTGACAGCTGCATGTGCCACATTCGTAGCTCGAACTGAAGTGCTCCAAGAGGATAAGATAATGTTTATAGTCCAAATATTATTAAGAGCTAATAACATTCGACTATTCTATATTTAGCCTGGTAGTCTAAAAATAGAATTCACCCATATGTCTAAAAATAGAAGTCCATCTATTTTTACCATGTCCAATCATCCACAAATAGCATCCTGCAACTCATAGACCATGATCCATATGTCTAAAAATAGACTTTGCACCAAAAATAGCCTGCGGGCCCACTTAGTGAAGGCAACTCCTTTCCACTAAGTTCCATCATCTTGTTGCATTTTCAATAGATGGGTGAGGTTAGGATAATGTTGCTGATATGAGATCTTCCCGCACTACTGAAACTCCTGCAATATACACATCATTGTTGGCATTTTCCCATAAATCATGTCAAAACAAGAAAGGTCTCCAACAACATAAGAAAACAGAATTTCATCATCCATTTGCCTAGTTCATGCATGGAAATACTTGCAACCTATTGTGAACACACCTTGAAATTTAATACAAAGCCTAAGATATAAGAAATGACAACTGCAATCTATCTTTGAAAACTGAAAGATGATGACCTAATTAACAGAAAAACCCTAAATTTCATAAGAAACCAAAATTCTGTCTTTTTGGGCTGAATGAGAGTTTTACCTCAAACCATGGTCCTTGAAGGGAGGAATGAGGCAATATCCACCTATTATCATCCTTTTTGGTATTTCTCTATCTCTCTAAAACTATTGGTAAATCTATGCACAAATGGAAGCAAACTAATCAAATTCACTAAGAGTTGTAATGTAACAATGCTAGAATCAATTCAACAAGTAATCTATGAAGTAACCTAAGTATACAAGTACAGTAAGAGAAACCTCTTATACTAGGGTTGGTTCCTAACCCAAGAGCTTTAGCCCTCTGATTCAACTCAGTGCTGGATCAAGGGAATGCTCATCTGCATTAACATATCAAAAAATACATAGCAATGTTTTGTCACAATCCTTCAACTTGAAAGTGCTTAGTTATCTTGCATAAAAAATATGAATCCTAATGAGGCTCTAGGCCTTCTTATTTATACAACTGAAGTTTCCAACCACTTCCTTAAATCTAGGGAGGCTTGGCTCCCAATATTAAGATAAACTAGTTCTTAACTATCACTGGCTCAGCTGCCAATGATCCTCATGACTCAGTGTTGTGGTCAACAACAACCCCCCTTCTTATTTGGTTTTCTCACTAATACTAAATAAGTGGGGACCCTTATCCATAAAATTTAAAAAAAAATAAGCTATGACTTTTATTCCTTTTTGAATAAATCTTACTATCATAAACTTAGGAGAATACCCAAAAAATCTAAAAAGCCTTAAGTTTTATAATAAGTTAGATAAAAAACTGTTCTCTCAATAAAAAGTGTCGCATTGCATCGCAAAAAGGTAATAGATGCTTTCCTACAAACCGAATCCTAAGATTGCGAAATCGCGATGCGAGATCACATATTAAAAAAATTCATCGCATCGCAGTTTTCATGTGCTTCAAGTATCACATAAAGTGAAATACCTCAAACTGCCGATATGCGATGGCGCATCTCGAAAATTGCATTTCACAGAAATGGATGATTGCCACACTTAATGGATCAGTGATATTGCGATCTGTGATATTGCAAAGCAAATCGCAAAATCGCCTTATCGCAAATCTGCAGGGCACGTTGTTCGAAAAAGCTTTTCCATAAACCGATGCCAAGTTATGCGTGTTAATGTTAATTTAATGAGTTAGTTGGAAATCATTAATGAAATATGGTTTTGATCTGATCGAAGAGCCATTTCACGTAAGGTGATATATTTTATATGATTTCGGCATTTAAAGCTTTCCCGTCACCTTTTTCTTATCATTACTCTTTCCTCATTTGCAAACTGCAAGAACGAAAAGCAGAGAGGTATACATAGCAGTGTTTAGAATATTATGGGAAAGAAAGGAAAGGCTCCGAGTTCTGAAGACAAAGAAATGATGCCCTTATACATGGACACCACCTGTAACAAAGATGCTGGTGTTACTACTTGGGAAGGCATGCATAGTCTACTCGAGGAAGAAAACCCCAGAGTAATGGAGGTTACAGCTACTGTAGACTCGTGCGGGTCGTCTGAGGCGTCAATTACAGAACTAGCATGCTCGTTCTTGCACCGGATAACGGCGAGACCCAAGATAATTCCATACATTGACATGGTCAAATGGGTACTGGATAATGCTGAGATAACATACCGATAGTTTAAATACTCAGAGCTAAGAACTCATGAAGTCATTCTTCCCACAAAATTTAAGGTTTACGTTATCTCAACAAAAAGCGCGCAAGAGGCGATAAATAGCACCAGGGAAGCCCGGATCAAGAAACGGAGGCGGTTTCTGACGCCAGGCAAAACCTCTTGAAATGGAAAGCCTCTAATCTCTCAGTCGCCCTAAGCCCGGAAAATTGTAGGAAAAAGTGCTAAAGGCGAAAGGCAAAACCTGAGCTCTAAAAACCAGTGGTATTTATTAGAGATATCTTCAAGTGGTATGTAAATTTCTACCAAATGTGCAGCATCTACAGACAAGATGGAGACAAAAGGCTCAAGAAAGAGCAGAGTCCATCAAAAGGTTAACCAAGTTAAACTGGGATTCTTACTGGCAGTACTTGGTTAAACCACACAGTCAGTGCATGACTCTTAAGTGTCTCACGAACTCTGCCGAGAAGATGGCACCAGCACTGGTCGATTCCGTTTTTGCAGGATAGCCAAAGTCAGAGGTCGGCCAACCAACTCTCCTCAAGCCGATGCTGGATGCGTGCGACTACAAAGATCAGATACATAGATAGTTAACTGCTAGTTTTACTTTTAGATTCAGTTTTACTTTTAGTTTTGCTTTATTATTGCCAGAAGTGAGGGCGATCATTTAAATCGGCTCCTATATTTTTGTAATAAACTATTTTTAGATTTAGCTAGTAGTATTTAAACTCTTCTCATGCATTTAGAGAAGGGTCTTGAAATTTATCAAAAACTTGTCCTCAGAACATGCACTTTTTCACCCTCCGAGGAGGTTTTGATGAATGAATGGAACAAGATTTATTGACATCTGTGTTTAATATCTGCTATTGAAATTGCACTTTCGTACTCTTAGTAGATGTTGAATTAAGAAGAGATAAATCATTATTGTTGGAGCTTATGAGTAGAACTCGTTATAAATGGTACTTTTATCTCTTAACAATTTCTGCTTATGTGTTAAGGTGATATTCCTGTTCAGTTATTTATGTATGAATGCTTGAATGATTGAGTTATCATTTGGAACTTTTGTACGATGATAGCCATTTATTTATGCTTAATATATGAGTGACTTATTATGCGATATGTTTTCATAACTGTTCAGCTAACTTTTTATATGAAACAATTCATCTTTATTGAATTCTTTTCTTATAGCAATTGAATGATCTTTATTACTAATTGCTGTAGAAACTATTTTAGATCACATAATTGAAGGATTAAATCCCGGGTTATTTTTAGAATTAGATATTTCTATTCATTAGAATAAAATTGCATGTTGTTAAATTAGATTTAGAATAAAATCATTTTACTTAGAAGTTATTAGGAAAATAAATATCAATTCTCAACACACACACATAAATTGGGAAACTGGTCCCATATCCCCATTCGGACCCACTATACCAAACGGAAAAGGAGCTGCTAACCAAGGTCCGGACTGGGTGGGTATCCCCCTTGTTGTAGACCTGATTTTCAGGGCTTCAACACTCGGCTACCTGCAACTCCGAGCTAGTGTGATTTGATTGAGGGATCTTCGAATGAGTGAGGATTTAATGAGGAAGATCCATCTCCTATAATCTCTCCTTCTTGTCTCATTCGAGTTCCTGCACCTTAATTAGCCATAATTTGCCATAATTTTCTCCCAAAAACCTGCAATCAATTCATATTAGACCACTAGACATAACATCTTACTTTTACTCATCTCATTAAGCAAAATATAATTAAAACATGTAAGGAATTATGAGAAGAGTTGATTTTAGTAAGCTTGGAGGTGTATTAAGGTCCATATATTTACCCAATGATGAGCCTCATCTGAAAAATAGCTTAAAAGGAGAGAAATACAAAAGCAATTGTGATAACGTGATTTGTTAGATTGATTATGGCCTAAAACTAAAATTCCCCCAAAATTCTAAATTATTTATGCGGTTCCTTCTTCAAAATAAAGTCCAACTTGGGATAATATTCTTAAGAGATATTTTCACAGTCCTAACAAATGTATTGTATGCTCATCAGCCTCTAAATTGAACATATTTGTTATAGCATCATTTAGCACTCGTGTAGACTTGATTCTCTTTTATGGCCTTGGGAAGCCCTTTTCTCATGCAGACTTGATCTTATATTAAAAAATAATATTTCAAATTCCATACATGACTCTAGCCACACTAAATTGTGTACATAAATGGGTCCTATAACACTGCACTCGTGTATATATTTTTAAATATGAAAACATAAAATAAAATGATATTTTTCCAGGCAGGGTTCACGGGTTTTACTGAGAGCCCACCTACAAGATCTTGTGGCACAACTGAATTAAATAACTTCAGGTCGTCAATATACACCCCTAGGTAGGCATAAAAAACATAAGAGAAGGGTTGTCGACATTATACCCATTTTTCTCCTAGATCAAGTATGTTTTTCTCGTGCCCCCTGCACTCCCAATATCTAGGAAACCCTGGTTTTCTTTGAATGGATTTTCATCATATTTATAACATCTCCTTGTGATTTTTAGAGAGGTTGTCTTCACGGCTTGGGCTGGACGAATCCAGAGTAAGGCTTCGTTGGTGCCTTTGGCTTGGATCAGGTTGTACCTTTCCTGTACCTATTGTTGTTAATCAATAAAGAAGCTCATGTCTTGTTCCTAATATGTTATTGTCTCATGAATAGTAATTTATATGATTATATATGATGATCTAACATATATTTTATGTATGCACATTGAATTATCTATCATGTATATGCTTCTGTGAATTGACTTGCAGATCTGCTCGTTCTAGAGGAAGCAGAGGGTTTGGACCCTACAGGAACATCATTAAACATAGGACTTTTGGGTATGTTTCCAAATCCATGTGTAGTAATTCATATGTTTACCATTCTTTCTTGAGTTCTCTTTGTTGATTATCTTGTTATGCTATGTTGAGGTTGTCAACCCTTACCTTGGGGAATTTTTCTCGCCAACAGAATTGGTGCCTCCACTAGGGAATACCATCAAGTATTTCCTAGAAGGGTTGTAATTAGGGGAATTTTTAGGTCTAAAAAATGGGCATCCTAAGGAAAATGTACAATGAAAATAAAATTTATAAGGACCAATAGAATTCAAGATGACGATGCCAACCCTGGGGGATGATTCACCATTTTTGGAGTAAAAAAGTAAAAATATTCAAAAATAATAAAACTACTTTTTTAGCTCATATTTTCAACTTATCTCCCTAAGGTTTTACTCAAATTTTGAGTGGGAGTACTCATTGAATGAAAAATTTAATTCCTCATCAAAGGAGTACCCATCTTTCATACTTTCGATGGATCCTGCTCCACGAACAATGAGAAATACATGAAAAAATGTGATTGAAATGACATTTTTCATGTATTTCTCATTTTTCGTGTAGGAGGGTACATTGAAAGTATGAAACATGGGTACTATTGGATGAGGAATCAAATTATGCATCCAACGAGTGTTTCTGCTCGAAATTTGAGTAAACCCATAGGGAGATAAGTTGAAAATACGAGTTGAAAAATTAGTTTTTCTTTTTTCCCTCTAAAATTTGATGATGTAATCTAATATTATTTTATTATTTCCACTATTATTTTAGAATTTCCTTAGGAGGCCCATTTTATACCTCAAAATTCCCCTAATGTGTTCTTTGATTTGGGTTTTGGTTTGTTGTTTCTTGACTTTTCCAGCCTTCTTGACTCTTAAGAAATCTTGTCATTCAGCTTGATCTCTTCGATCAATGTCATTCTTTTATTTTTTCTCTAGTTTTCCTTTTATACATGGTTTTTATTGTAGATAGTAGTGCATATATGCTTTTCCTTCCAAAGAAACCTATGTATATGTGAGTTTCTTTAGACATAGTGACGTACATATGTGGTTCTGTAGTCAGATAATCATGTACAAATATGAAAAATTGATTTTTTTCATTTCTTGGTTTTGTTGGGGGTTTGACCAAGTTTGTTTATGTTTTTCTCACATGAATGAGGCCTAGAATTATCTTTTTATCAGTTTTTGTCGGTTTCTTTTATCTCTTTTGCAAAAATACTATGTCAACATAGAGTTTTAAGCTTTTGAAGCCTTTTATATTTGAAGTTGGGTTGCAGACCTTCTTTAAGAAGTGTCTAGTTGTTCTGTGCTTTTCGGACAATTGGTTGTTCTTCAACTTGTTTATAACCCAATATTTTTTTATTACTTCTTTTACATCCTTGAAGTTGGATTATTTTTTCTTTTTATTGTTTGTTTGAGAAAAGTGTTTGAAATTCTTTGATAAATGAGAGATTTCAGTTCTTTGGAATCTTTTTTATTTCCAGAATCCCTTGTGTCTTTCTAACCAAATAATTCAAGGTAGTTTTAGTCTCTTATTTACATTAGTCTTTTTATCTTTGTGATAATTGATGACTAGTGGGATTTGAGTCTGTTTCTTGTTGTTCATCTTGAATTTGATGCTTTCTTTCACTTTCAGTCTTTGAATCCTCAAAATAAAAAGAAAAGCATCTGCTTTGGGTTTTTTTTCTTTGGCTTTTTTACTTTTTGATATTTTGATTTTTTGGCAAAGATGTGAATTAATGTTTTAAGGCTAAGAATCTCTTTGCTTTTAAGAGTGTTTCTTCTTTGAGATTTGCTTCTTTTTTCTTGATAAATTGGCTTTTCCTTTTGATTTCACCTTTGTTTGTTTTTTAGCTTTACTTGAATCTTGCATTTGCATTCTAGTGTGCATTAGGGTAAGTTGCATTTTAGACATCATTTAGTCTTTTTTTTAGGTGTTGAAAGTGTGAGTGCTTAAAAATAAAACGAGAATGAGTTTCTTTCTTAGCTGTCTTGTAGAACCCATGTAGAAATAACTTTCATTGAAGGAAAAGAAGTGTTGCATTTGCATGTAGCCTAGGTTTTATATTGATTTATTTTGCGTCATAACATCATCAGTTGCACTTAAAATTAAAATGAACTAGGCTTTTTTATTTTTGTCATAGCAACATCAACTAGTCTAGGACATTTAGGGCCTTGGAATAGGTGAGTGGGGAGTAAACCCTCCAAGGCCACTTAAACTGAAAGTATATAAGTTTACTAAAGAGTGGAAATCTAGTATCGTTAAGTTTTCTGGGAAAGCTCCTCTAACACAGGAGTTAAGCACGAGGACATGTGAATATAGGGAAAGAGAGATGCCCCCTCTCCTACTTGTTGGATCACGCACCCATGATTGTTCCGCCTGGATTCTCATCATGAGATGGTGACCTTAGTTTCCTTTCCTAAGGACCATGTAGGGCGGAATGCCCATGTTACTTGAGGTAGATGTTGCATCACTTTCATAGTACTTCTAGAGGGTGCCCTTGTGAAGCTTGGGTACTTGCACCAACAAAGTCTATTGTCTAAGGTTAGCGTAACTACTTTTGATATCTTCGTTGGTAGGCTTGGGCCCTCATCATCCAAAACTACCTTTAGGAGATTTTTATCTTCACTTTCTTTTATATTGGTGTTTGGTCCTAATCACCTGGAGCGAAAATACCTAGAAGTTGTTTGCTTGGTTGTATCTTTATGATCTTTTTAGAGAGTGATCTGTGCTCCTAGGTTGCCATAGGTGATTTGACTCTTTAATTTCTCTTTATATATAAACATGGATAACTGACCGGTTCGTCAGTCTAGAAGGCTTCGTGGGCTTCCACTTGTGAGTTTCAAGCCTTCACCTAGAAGTATAAATTGAAGATGTTTTAGAGCCTCTTGAGACTCCTACGGAACCTCTTCCTTCTCATCTTCCTTATGTCGTATCATATGTGGGTACTCCGACTCATAGGTTGGTTAGCCCTATTCACTCTCCTTTTTTCTTCTTGATGGCCAATCTTAGTGGCTTTGCTGATACAAATGGTGTGCATACTCCTTCTTTAGTCATAGGAGGAGGTATTATTCCTATATCTACTATTATACCTAGTACGGTAGCTATTGGCTCTACCTCCATCTCGACTCCAAGTGGGGGAACCCAACCTTCAGCTCCTTTCATGGGAGCTTATCCTTTTGGAATGTCATCTAGTGGGATTCCCTCAGTTTCTTCAACTTTACCCTCTGCTGCTTCTACATATATGACTTCAATGGCTACTGGTTCAGTACCTTTACAAGGTTTTAAATTTTGAAGTGGACATGTTCCTCCTTCCAATTCGTTGTTGAATTTAGGATCAATGCCTTTCTCTGGTCATGCTCAAAACCTTAATCCTATTGAAGTGAAACAGGGCTTGGAACATCCTTCTATGAGTGGTTTTGGGTCGTTTTTCCCATTTATTTGATCATCAGGGGAGTATGCCCTTCCCTACTATCGGTACTTCACAGGTTTTCCTCCTTTGGCTAGTGCTTGGAATCCTTATCAGGGGCTTTCCCCTTAATATAATGTTCTGTTGGGAAGAATTTTTCCTATGACTAGTAACCTTACAATAGGGTTGGATACCATCCATATACCCTTGGACTACAAGGTTTTCCTTATGGTTTAGGTGTTTCTACGAGTAACCCTTGGAAGCTTGATACCTCTCAAAATCCAGGATACTCTTTTTCGAATGTTGGAAATTCTACTCTTGGAGCTTGGAATTCTCCTGTTCCTTTGTGTTTACTATTCTTCGCAACACTTAATTTTCCAGATATTTCAAAATTGACTAACGATCTGATTCATTATAATCTGGCTTGGCCTCCGGTTCCTACTAAAATTCCATCCGATATTCTGAAATTTGAAAGGAATTCTGGTGAGGATCTGATTGATCATATAACCACTTTCGATTTATGGTGCTCCTTAAACTCCATAATTGATGATTCAATTAAGTTGAGACTATTCCAATGCACCTTAAATGGAAATGCAGCTAAATGGTACATCAAGTTAAGGGGGGGGGGGTCATTTTCTACATTTGGTGATTTAGTTACAATGTTTCTAAACCATTTTCAGTTGTTTGTCCATTATGATGCCATAACTAAAGTCATAGCCAATTTTGGGTAAGACGAGGCTACAGATATTTCTGACCAAATTCAAGAGTGGCACAGAAGGAAGAGATTGATCAAGGCCTATATCCCTTATGATTTTCTTCTGGCATGGTTTTTTAAATTATTGCAACTGGATATTTCTGAGGATGTGTCACCTTTTTGGGTGTTCACTGAATAGTAGGCTATCTTTAGAGCCCAACAATTAGAGCTCATCTATTCCCAGTCGGGAGTTCTCTATAATATTTTTCCTAATGCTCCCAGATCGAGCATTGATCCCACCAAGCCAAAACTTGGCCCCCATGCCGACAAAGTTATAGGATCGATCGATAGTGATAAGACTAGTTTGTTGAATCAATTACATCAATTATCATTATAATATGCTTCTATAACACAAAATATGTTGTTTGTGTCTACTCCTTCTTAACGTTTAGCAGTTAATGTTGTCTAGTCCTAAAATCCTAAAGGAAATCAACAATCTGATGGGAAGAAGAAGGGACAAGGGAAGAAAAAGGATAAGGGAGGGAAGGGAAATTCTAATAAACCCAGTGATGACACAGGTGAGGGAAAAAATAATCTAAGAAGGTTACGTTCCCATGCAATTTATGCAGTGGGGATCATCTTACCCATATTTTCCCCAAGATGCAGGATGCTCAACGCTTGTTAGCTCAACAAGGTTCTTCTAGTTCCCACGTTGTGCTTACCAACCCTTTTCACAAGGGAAGCAATTCCTTGTTGACACGAATGCTAGTACTGGAACCCCTATAGGGGGTAACCAGGATGGGGAATCTACATTGAATGTATATATGGTTAAGTGTCATGTTGATATTTCAACTAGAGCTCATGATTATAGAGAGGCATAGCTTCTAAGGCTAAAATTTCCTCTGATATTCCTAAACCTCTTCATATTGAGAGGCCCGCAGTAGAGCCTATACCTCGGATGTCAAAAAGCTACTCAAAATGGTAAAATTATAATCCCAATGTGAGGGATACTCCGAACTATTTTATTGTTTAAGATTTAGCTCAAAGCCCTTGTGCTATGTCGACGTTAGAGGTACTCAAATCATGTCCTACACATAGGAGTGCTTTTCTCACTGTGATCAAAGCGGTAGACCAAAAGAATCCTATGGTAATTACATTCGATATTTCAAATGTTAAAACAAGACTCCCTCATCATATGGATATTCATATTAAATCTACATATCCTAAGAATACCATATTTCAAATCGTAGTTGATGAAGGGGCTTCCACATGCATCATGTTTATGTCATGTTGGAAGGCTATTAGGTGACCTAAAGTTGTTCCCTCTCCTACTCTCTTAATTGCATTCGATGGTCATGCTCATAGGCCTCATGGGATTATACCTTCCTTCCCTATTTGTGTAGGGGGAAAGGTCATTAATGTGGAAGTAGAGATAGTTGATTCTAATCTTGATTATAATATTTTGTTGGGCCACAATTGGGTTTACGAAATGGATTCCATTTTCTCATCTTTGTTTCACATCCTATGCTTCCCTCGTGAAGGGAGAATTGTTATGGTTGATCAGTTGGCCTACTCTCCCAACGACCCTAATGCATCTTTGACTCCACTATCCCCTTGGTAAAGAATACTAAGCAGCCTATTGAGAATTTAGGATTTGGAATGCATTCTTCTTTTATGGTTACTTTTGATCTTCCATCTCCTGTTTCTCATGTCAATTCCATTTCATCCTCCAGGATCGTTCCTCGACAGTGTTCTTTTAGAACTCATTATTTTTAAGATCCTTGGCCCTTGCCCCCTTCTATTACCACATTAGAAGAAGACAAAGTGGGTGGAATGGCTTATCCAATATCTGCAACGAAAATTACGTGTCAATCTATTGTTAATTCTATAGATTTTGATCCCATTCCTCTCCCATCAGATGATGTAGATGGGGATGTGGCATCGGTCTGGAAATTTGATTCCACTTTGGATATGGATTTCCTTGATATTGTTTTACCATCCGATGAGGCAATTCTAGAACCGATGACTGGTTTAGAAAGACCGTGGGATGATTTGCATCATCGGTCTTATTTTATCCCCAACTTGAGCAAAGTTGATTCAAATTTGTCTAGTCCTCTTTCTAGTGGAAATGTTCATAACATTTTAAACCCTTTGGCTCCATCACATATTTTTGTTGAATGTAACATGTCTAATATTTCAGAAACTATTCCAGTGAACTTTTCTAGGAATCCTAATGTTATTGAGAACATCTTCATTGGAGCTGAGTGTTCCCTTGATGAAATCAAAATATATATTGATCTCTTTAAAGAGTTTCGATATGTATTCGCTTGGTATTATGAATAAATGTCTGGAATTGATCCTTCAATAGTTGAGCATGAGATCAAGACTTACAAAAATGCAAATCCTGTACATTAAAAGGTTTGATCAACTAATCCTAGGAAAGGTGCGGCTATTAATGCTGAGGTAGAGAGGCTTCTTAGGGTAGGTTTCATATACCTTTTTCCTTTGACTGAATGGGTTTTGAATCCAGTCCCTATAGATAAAAAGAAAGGAACAATATGAGTATGCATCACTTTTAGGGATTTGAATAAAGCTCATTCTAAAGACAATTTCCCCACTCTGTTTATCGATAAGATTATTAATGAGTGTGTTAGAAATGAAATATTTTCCTTCATGGATGGATTTTCTGGACAATCAAATAACAATTCTTCCTGAAGATCAACATGAGACATCATTTATTTTCCCCTGGGGTACGTTTCCATACAGTAAAATTCCTTTTGGCCTTGAAAATGTCGGGGCTACCTTTCAGCGGACTATGTCTTATGCTTTCCACAACATCAAGAATATAATTGAAGCTTATTTGGATGATTTGGCTGCTTGCTCTCGCAAGAGAATGTAACATCCAAAACAAATTCCTTTAGTTTTTGAGAGATGTCGATACTATAAAATCTGGTTGAACCTTAATAAGTGCGTTTTTGCGGTTACAACAGGTCGGTTATTGGGATTCATCATGTCTAATGAAGGGGTTCATGTTGACCCCTTCAAGGTTGAGAAATAATTCAGTTGCCTCCCCCATCGAATATCCGTCAACTTCAAAGTCTCTAAGGAAAAACCATTTTTTAAGGAGATTTAGTGTAAACTATTATGAGATCACAAAAGGATTTATGTGTTTACTTAAGAAAGGAGTTCCATTTGTTTGGTATGATTTCATTCAATGCTCATTTGATATTTTGAAAAAGCAATTGACCTTTGCTCCTCTTCTGAGTCCACCTAATTATAGCAGATATTTCCTCTTCTACCTCACAGCAATAAAATCAATTATTGGTATGGTTATAGTTTAGGAAGATAATTCCCATAGGGAGCATGTGATTTATTATCTAAGAAGTGGCTTAGTTGGTCCTGAACATAGGTATTCTCATATTGAGAAATTGGCTTTGGTAGTTTTTCATGCCGTCCATCATTATATTCTACTTAGAAAAACCTTTGTATTGGCTGACGTCAACTCATGTAAATTTTTTCTAGGTAGGCGAGTGATTAGGGGAAAATACAATAAATGTATTGTCATTTTTCAAGATTTTGATATCGATTTTATGTCAGATAAGTTGAAGAAATCTTTAGTTTTTGCAGAATTGATATTGGAATTGCCTTCTGAAGGAGATGTTATTTATGAAGAATCATTTCCATATGAGCATATTTTTCTTATCTCCTCACAAGATCCTTGGTATGGAGATATCATTATATATCTCTAGACTTCGAAGTTTCCTTAGTCTTTTTCTAAGGATGAATGCTGAAAATTGTGTCACTTGGCTAAAAATTATCTTATCATTGGTGATACTTTATACTGTCGTAGGATTGATTCAATCCTTACATGTTGTTTAAACTTAGAAGAAGTTGAGTTGGTTTTAGATGACTGCCACATTGGAGCTTATGGAGCTCATCTATTCAAGCTTGCTACAACCCAAAAAATCTTGCGTGTAGGTTGTTTTTGGCCCTTGATTTTCAAAGATTTTATTGAAGTGGTCAAGAAGTGCCATCCTTGTCAAGTTTGTACTTGAAAACTGCGTGCACGTACAAATTTGCTTTTTCCTGTCATCACTGTTGGTCCATTTACTAAGTGGGGTATTGATTTTACTACTTGTAACTTGGTTTCGACAAAGGGCCACAAGTATATTAGCGTAGCGGTAGACTACCACACTAAGTGGCTCAAATCTATGCCTACTTTTAATAACAATAGTGAGACAAAATCTCTTTTCCTATTCAATCATATCATTTCACGCTTTGGTATCCCTAAAGAGATTGTCACTAATCATGGCATTCACTTCCAAAGTAAGATGATGTTTGAGTTGGATTAGAAGTTGGGATTTTGGCAGGAGCATTTGTCTCCTTATTATCCTCAAGTTAATGGAAAAGTAAAATTCTTCAATAAATCCCTTAAGACTATCCTTTTGAAGGATGATCAATAAAGCTAAGTCCAACTGACACACCATGTTATATCCTACGCTTTGGGCATATCGAATGTTTGTTAAGATCACTATGGGTTTTACTCTTTTTCAGTTGGTTTATGGGTTGGAATCAATCTTTCTTGTATAATGTGAAATTCCATCTCTCAAATTGGTAGTCCAGCTTCTTCGAGACACCTCAAGTATTGAAGAATGCCTCATTCATTTGGAACATCTCAATGAGTAGCATCAGGATGCAACCATAAAGAATGAATCTCATAAGAAAAGAGTAAAATCCCAATCTGAAAAGACCATACGATTGAGGGTTTTCTTTGAAGGTGACATTGTTTTGGTCTATGACCAAGATAAAGACACCTTGGGGGTAGGAAAATTCAAACTTATGTGGTACAATCCTTTTATCATTAAAAAGGTCTTTAATAAGGGTGTGTATGAATTGGTTTACTTTGAAGGAAATTTGATGTCGAAGCCCAAAAATGGGCTCTATCTCAAGAAGTATTATGCCTAGGCTCTTGCCTAACATTTTCTTTGTTTTGTAAATATTGTACGTAGTCTTTTGTTTTTGTCCATTGGTCTCATGCTGATGATCATATTTTTTATTTGCATTGGCATGTTTCGATGGGTGATTTGGTGTATTTAGGATTCATAGATGGTGCTAGTAGACATACTCAGAATTTAGCTTCTGTCGCTTGGGTAATATATTATCCATCTGGTTAGTTGTTAGTCTCAAGAGGCATATGTATTGGTCCTGCTTCTAATAATATGGTTGAGTACAATGTCGTTATCAATTTACTATCTGAAGCAATATCTTATGGTATTGAATCATTAGTGGTTTATTTGGATTCACAATTGGTTGTGTCTCAATTAAATAACATTTATCATGTGAGGGATCCTTTATTACATCACCAATTTCTGAGAGTGAGATTATTGCAAAGATCATTCACTTTTATTACTTTCATTCATATTCCACGATCAGATAATGCATTTTTTGATTTTATAGCTAACCAAGAATTGGATTGGCATATTAATCATTCATCACATTAAATAAAAATATCACAAAATCATTTGTATATATGATCGAATCATTATGAAATCTCTATATATAGATAGATATAGTATGTCAAAATATTAGAAAATGTGAGAAAATGTCCTAAAAAATTAGAAATTAAGCCCGATCATGTCCACATAACAAAAATATTAGTCATCTAAAATCCATGCCCTGGATGAGCGTCTCGAAAGAAGGCAATGCCATTTGCCACTCGTCTAAAGAGTTTCACCCACTCTCATGGTACTCCAACCACTCGTCTTTATATAGCCTTAGGAAGATCCTCCATTGCTACAATTGGAACCTAGTGATTCAAACTCTCAAATTTCCTCTGAATAGCATGAAGAACTCTCTCAGACTCAGCTAATACTCTCTCTGCGTCTTTGCCATGACACTTATGCCTCAATAGACCCTCACGTCTCAGTGGTCTAATATATGTATCATGATGATTTAATCTTGTAACATTTTTCTTTCACAACAAAAGACTTTGAATTTATTGAGATTATATTTAAAAATTCAAAAAAATCAAATAAGTTATAAATCAAAAAATTTACCAATGTCACCCCATACAGCTCCTTTTGGAAGTACTAGCTTCGGTTCCTCTCAGAAGTCTAAACCCACATGGGGATAATCATCTATGGCCATGAGTTGTTTCTCCCACCAGTGGAAGAACTTGTCATCAAAGGTCACATGAGTGACCTCGCCTCTACTAAGTCACTTCATTAGATCTGCCCATTTATCTATCTTGGGATCTCTAGGACGGTTGATGACAGTAGCTACTCTGGGCCGTAGTTCTAGAATCCGCTCAAAGAAAAATGAGCAAAGAATTCTACCATAGCCAAAGTTCTTTATTTTTCCTTGTCTGTCTGATATTAATTGTTTCTTCATATTGGTAAAGATCATTGTACACCAATCACAGACTACTGGCCTTAGGAATTCTACTGCCAAGAACATAGCAAGTCGTGAGGCTTAGTGCAATGAGGTTGAACCTGCTGGTAGGTTTGTGATTGTTTTGTTGGAACCTGTGATCTGACATTATTAGTCTTTAGTGCACAACATACGTCAATATAATCAGCAATGTTAAGGCCTCCATGGGCCTTCCCCTTCAGGTTAGCTTCTTCTCCACTTCGAGAAATTCCTATTATGAAGTAGATACCTTCTACTTCGATTTGTAGATGCATAAGATCTATGATGAATAGCTCCTAATCTAGTTCCCAATAATGAATTAACATTTCCAACAATCAATTTTGTGCTCTCATGTTGGGCATCATGAAGAATTTGAGCAATCCACAATTTTTTAATCCACCCAATTCTTCTTTATCATCTAAAATTTCATTATCAAGATCAATATGCTCTCTCTCTCTCTCTCTCTCTCTCCAAATGACCGACATCCTGCAAAATTGAGGGATTTTATCTCTTAGAAATTGATTTTTCAATCTTACACTACGCGTACGCGACTTTTGTCAGAGACAGTTACATATACACATAGATTTCCCTTAGAAAACCCACGTATAGGGATTTCTATACGCAATTTTCAAATTATCGACCCGTGTACACACCGAGAATTATTTGAAAACAAAAATCTCTCTATAAAATTGATTTAAATCATGAAATATTCGATCAAATGGACAAGTTTAAGGATAAGAATTAATTGGAGATTTTGTTTGATGAATTCGTTGGTGGATTTTATTAGATTAGTTTGCCCAAATTTGCTCCAAGAGCCCTCTTTTCAACACTTGGATGGTGAAAATGAATTGGGGTAAGTCCAAAAAGCTCTTTTTATAGTCAAAATTTAAAAACCCACTTCTCTAAAGTTCGTTATTTTAATTTTTTTAATTTTATGAACTTTTGACTTTTTGCTTGAAGTGTTGGGAGAGGTTATTTTTGCAAGGTAACAAAGACATAGTGATATTTTCCCATCACTTCGACTCCACTATGGCTGACCTATTGTGGCAGATATCGTTTTCTAAACTGGCATATACGTTAAGACATATCGCTTTTTCGTTTCATTATGCATCTTGACCTTGTACTACAATATTTTTCCATAGGTTTAACCCCATTATGTTGTGATTTTAAACCACTTTCACTCGTCTTCTTGTAAAATCATAACACAGTGGTAGAGCCTTTCCTTCCATGGGCTTCCTAGTTAGATCCTCGCTAGCATATGTTGCCCATGCTACAAGTATTGTGTAGGTTTGGGAGCCCTATTTTAGTCTTGCCATGGCTTTGCGTTGAAGCCTCATTCTTCTTCTTCTTTGCTATTTTCTATCCTTATACCCTAGAAGCTCCCATGTGTTAAGTTATACTACTGTATTGCATTTTGAACACTTGTACCCTTTTTGGCCTTAATATGGCTTCATTTGGACTCGTGTATAAGCCACTTTTTACCATGACATTTTACAAGTTCAAACCATGCATTCATTAGCCTTTGTAACTTGAAACCTATTTTTTCCATGCAGACAACATCCCCTAAGTGTTGATGACTAGCATTTCCACCTTACATTGAGCATAGGATTGTTCCAATCCTAGGAACTAGTGCACTTTCCCTTGAAACTCATTCTCTCCACTATACTATAGGAATTCTTTTATTCTTTTTAAGCCTTTAAATATGAAAAAGACAAAAAACTTAAATATTCCAAAAAAATGGCGAGAACGAGACATTTTCTTCATCATTTGATGGAAACAAGAGTCAGTCATGTCACCCTTTAAAAAAACACTTAAAATGAGTCTTTCCTCCATCGATATGGGACTTAGTCTTGCTTTAGGGAAGCCACAACCTTGTTTTTGAGTTTGTCCTCCTCTGGTTGGTTTTCTCTTCCAATCATATGAGAGTTTTTAATGCTTCTTGCATTGCAAAATTATACAAAGTTATGTTATGTTTCCATAAAGTCACATCATGTCGTGCTTTTGTTAAAGGGAAGTAAACTTGTTGTCGGTCATTCTACGGTGTCCCTTGACTCATTTATGTCGGCCATACCCGATCTATCAATTTATTCTCAGTAACACATCAGCTACATGGTCCTTCACTCATGTTGGTTAAGAAGGTCCCCATTGACTTCTTACTGGCAGGTCTTCTATTGCCGACTCTGACAAATTTCTTTGACAATAGACCTAGAGTCGCACCTTGGCCCTATTTACATCGTTTAGTGGAAACCTTATGCTCAACATCGATCAATATTATCGGTCTTTGACTGAGTGGCTTCCATTGTATTCGATGCCATCTTACACTATCATACATTGGGATTTGTGCAATACCTTATTTTCCATTTGACCCTATTGGTGGATTCCTCGCCTATGTCAGCTTTCATTATTGGTTGGTTTAGAGGATTTCTTCCATGTTCTAGTCACATCTTGTGTACACCATAAATGTACTTCAAAATGGTTAGTTCATCTCTCTTCATTTAAGTCTTCCAAATTATTATCCCGCGGGTTACACTTGCGTTGGTTGATGTGGGATGCCTTAATGCCTTCCAGTGGATATTTCCCATTGACTTCAACTGATTGCTCTGGAAACAAGGTCTAGAGTCCTTTTTTCAATACCTTAGGTTTTGCAGTCATCAGTAGTAGACTCCTTCGCTATCAATAGTGATAATACATCAATGTCTCCTGATGGGTAGATTCTTTCAAGTGTTCAACTTCAACACATTTATTCGCACTTGTTAGATTGTGTTGGGGTACCTTGACACTCATTATCATTATTAGTGAGTTGTCTCATGTTTGTTAACGATATACATCAATGACTAGTAATCAAATTATTTCTCACATGGTCAATTTATGCTCATTTATTCCCATGGTGTAGTAATGTACCATCTACGGTCGGTGAAGACCTCAGGTTGTGTCAGCATTTCGGTTCACTTGAAAACTTGTTCAGTTTTCTTCCAGTGACACCTCCCACCTTTATATGTTGTAGTCCTTCACAGTAGTATCTTACATGTTGGCACCCGAGTTTATGCAATACCACTATTCCACCTATATGACTTGGTAATTTTATGAGGATTAGTTATGCAACATCATTGATCACACAATCTTCTAGCATCATTGATCGTATATTATTCTATATGTGATATTGAGACATAGCTCTATTGTGTTCCTTTGCGTCTATGATCTGATGATCCATCATGTATTCTACAACTCCTTATGTTCACTTATGTGCATATTCTAGTTTCGTTTTATACTTGTTTAGTGGAAATGATTTATTACTTCTAAGCATGGGTATGCTCGCCTTAGACATGTTTTTTCTTTCTGACTCCTTCCACAAGTATTCGATGAGCTAAAATCTAGTGATCTCCTCCTGGGTTTTTGGATGACTCCTCTCTCTATACTTAATACATTTTGGCTGTCATGTACCCCTTATGACCTCATGTATTAGGCAGAATTTGTTATAGAATCATTTCACTCATGTAGACTTGATGCTCTTTTATGGCCTAATCATCTGGGTGGACTAAATTTTGGTTATAACCAAAAAACCCATCTAGCAGTGAGATTCTGGTTGAACCTACTACCCTCTGTAATATGTGATCCATTTTAGGAAGAGGGTAGTTATCCTTGAGTGAAACTTTATTCAGATTCCTAAGGTCAACACACACTCTAATTTCGCCAGTTTTCTTTCTTGTAGGTACCAAATTAGAAACCTAATATGAGAATCTAATTAGTGCAATGATCTTAGCTTCATATATTCTTTTGATTTCTTTTTCAATAGAAGGCAACAAAATGGGATTAATCCTTCTAAGCTTCTGTGTAAAAGGTTTCTAGTTTTATTTTAAGGGAATGGTGTGTTGTATTATGCTGGTATCATAGGACTTAAGGTCCTCAAAATTCCAAGCAAAAACATCTTGGAATTCCTTTAACATTTCTATGTATTTCACTTTTTCATTGGGAGGTAAAGACTTTGAAAGTTTATCATTTTAGGATCTTCTTCAGAGCCTATGTTATAGTCCTCTATGTCCAATTTTAAGGGTTCCATTTTCGGCTTTTTAGGGACATCGTTTGAGTCAAGCAAGTCCTCCAAAGGAATTAATCCTTTGGGCAAAAAATTGCCTTTAAGATTGATGACTTCAGATTTTGTTATCACCTAGATTTACCTCAGGTTGAAGGGAGGCAACTTCCAGGGTAATCACAAACCAAGTTAGCCTTGTAGCTAGCCCTACAAGGCCGAGAGAAGGCTCTCTCCTTTAGAATATCAGTTGAGATGACTGGATCAGGTAAGGATTTTAGGCTAGGTATAGTAGCTCAAAAGGTTGTGATTGAATTTGTTGGTGTTTGCCAGATCAGATGGAGCTGGGTAGTTTAGGTCTGGGAAATTTGGTCAGAAATGCAGGGTGTTATATGGGGCAAGGTAGGCATAGGCTTTAGCACTCTAGGCTTAATGGTGTGAGGTGTTTAATACTGATGAGCAGCTGAGGAGGACATGTGACAATCATGGATCCTTCTAAAATAGTATAAAACATGAAATATTGAATGATTTCCCAAGGTAGAGCACAGTAACAATGGATTCTACCTATCTAACTTGATAACATTCAATAAGAAGCAATGAAATGGATGATGGAATACATAAAACATGTAAACAAATGATTACAAAAGAAGAAACTACGCTAAAAATCCATACCATAGGGATCCCATAAAAATAGCTACAAATCTAATTAATCTCCTTGCCAAATTGCTTACAATGATTTACAATCAAGCTCTGAGCATCCAAGTGAGTCCAAACCCTACAAATGACTAAGAAAACACATGTTATAGGCATAGAAAAAACTCACTCTAGCCTCAGGGGTTGAATCCATGAGATGAGGAACTGATATAACTGATACTAAACAAGGAACAAGAATATAGGCATTATCAACAACTTGCCTCCAAAAGTGAAAAACTGATTCATTTGACTTCAAACTAAATCCTAAAGCAATGAATCTACCCTCTAAAAATTTCTAACCATAATGTTTACAAGACATGACATCATTTACAATAGTAAATCATCCACCATGAGAGAGAATCCATGATCATAGTCAAAAACTGGAAAAATAGGCATCCTAAGCAAAATTTGCTCTACACGCAGCGCCACTGGCTCAATGCGTAGTGCCACTTTCAAGTCACTTTTGAAGGCCTTTCAGGCATCCAAATTGAGCCCATGATAGCACATTGAAAGTTTCTTCAAGTCTACTTTCCAGAACTCCTGGAATTTCTACATTTGGAGCTCATTTGAACCCTCAAAACTTGATTCTCCCAAGACTGCTTCTGTATGTCCAAAAAGTGGCAGAAAGGTCTTTTTTAGGGTGTTTTTTGACCTTTTGGTGGACTAGTTCTACTCCAAAACTTTTGAAAATTGCTAGGGTGCATGTACTCACTGCCCTGAATCCAAAAATGTAAACCATTCCTTCATTGGATGCCCCTACCGGCGTTGCGCTTCTAGGTAGTTTTCTTGTGTATTAAAATTCACAATTTTCAAATGACAAAATTTGCCAAAAATTGCCCAAAATTTGTGTGAAGCACCACCATCATGTGCTTTGATAAGGAAGCCTCAGCCAACATTCTAAGTCTATCCTCCTCTTTCTTGCCATTCAAGGCCTGCCTTAACCTAGCTTTCAACTTCTTGATTCTTATGTTTCAAATCCTATTACGAGTCCTGTAATGATAGGCCATGTGCCTTATCATCTTATTGTCTCTGTTGGCCTTCTGTAGCAGCTTCTAAAGGTGTAGATCGACTCTCTCAAGCCAAGTCTCCCTATCATTTTCAATCTCTTGCTCAATAAGAGTCAATGTGACTTGTGTCTCTTTGCCACTTTTCCTTTTTTCTTTGAGCACTTCCAGCTCCATGAGGACTTGTTTGTCACTCAAATATTTGTTTTCCTACTCTAAGTATGTGATGACATACTTGGCCCTCCCTAGGTTTTCCATCAAAGCTTCTATTTGAGCTTCCCTTTCCTGTATGATGACGTCCTTTATTTTTCCCCCTCTTGCGCCTCTAATTCAATGGTCTCAATGTCATGCTACTCAGGTTCATCATGTTCTGCCAACTCAAAGTCCCTTTCCTCCTCATCATCATTTGGCATCTTTTCCTTTCCCTTGTGCAACTGTTGTACCTATACCTATTGTGTTTATGAAGAAGGAAAAGCCCCTTCCACATCTTATGGAGCTAGCATTTGCCTATGGGCTGATGAAGAAGGCAAGGTCCCTTCCACATCCCATGGAGCAAACACTTGCCTAGCAGCTGTAAACAATCTCCTTGTTCCTCTCTCATATGTTAAGTAAACTAGTACCTCAACAGTTCTTGTCTCCTTGATCTCTTTCCCCGTTTCCACATGACTAGAAGGCCCACCTGTTTCTTGAAACATTGATGGAGGAATCTGGGGACTCCTAAACATGTCATGAGCAATAAATGTCTCCCAAGGGATGTTGAGGAGACTGAGATGATGAAGAAAAATAATTTTGATCAAGGAGTAGTGATAGATGCTGCTCACCTGCTGAGGGTATGGCTTCTTCTGCACAAGGTAAGCCATTTTCTCAATGTTTATGAACAAAAAGTATGGGAGTTTTAACATCTTCACCCTTGTAAAATGCATGAGGAGCCTGATGTGGTAAGTGTATAACCTGGAAAATCTGCCCTCACAAGTGAAGTATTTGATGATGATTCTCATCACTTATTCTCAAGAAATTTGAAAGGAAAAAGCCTCTCCACCTGATTTCTGTACTGAGGTTTAATGTAAGGCTCATAATAATATTCATCAAGATCTTGGGTCTTATAACACTTTTCACCAACATTCGGAATCCTGGTGGCATTTGAAATGATGGATGGTGACATTGTAAAAGTTACCCTAGCAAGAGTCACTTTATTGTTTTGAAGATGAGCTACAAAGAGTCTAGTGAGCTTTGGGTGAAATTGTACTCTCTCCAGTTGTTCACAAAGCTCATAGCATCCCTGATATCTAAAACATGAAATAGCCAACTGAGAAACCTGCAGTTCCCTTAGTTTTGTTGGCTCTTCTCTTGTGATCTTGTCTCCCTTATGAGGTTTTTTGTGTTGCCTGGCTCTATCTACTGAACTGTCACTAGCTGTGTTTTCCTCTTCATATTCATGATCTTCTCTATCCATGTTTACAATATTTTTAGTTGCACACCTTTAGAAAGGGTTGAAGGGAATGAGTGGGAGTCTTTAGGATTGTAGGGATGTGTTTAGGGTAGATTTAGACAAAATATGAATTCTGAGAGTGAGGGAAATGGTTTTTAGGATGAGGGATATAATGAGGGGATATGGATGACGGGACGAGTAATGATGTAAATAGGGCTTTTAGTTCTAGTGATGGGTGATGGGAAACAAAGCAATTAGGGTTTTGTAGAAGAAACTTTGGTTTGATTTTAAGTGTGAAGAAAATGTCTATAACTTTCATTAGGAAAGCTAAAAATAAAGTGAAGAAGGAAAAATTACTTGTAAAAGAGGAAATAGCAAAGAATTTGGTGAATTTTTGGTGTTATGGATGATTTGGTGGCTTACTGCACAACGTGCAATGCCTTCGCCCAGACGCGCAGTGCCTAGTCCTATGCGCAACGCCTTTGTAAATTTGAATTGCTGTAAATCGCCAAGAGTGCAACGCCATGCTCTATGCACAGCGCCTCATCCCCTACACCCAACGTCGACCTATTTTCTTCAGAAGCGCATCACCTTACTCCCTACATGCAACGCCTTTCTCCCTACATGCAATGCCTATTTTCTTCTGCCCAAACTCACTTGAATTTCACCTTTTGCTTTTACCTTTGGACTTCTTTGCTTGAAAGATGAGAAAAATGGCTTAGAAAATGGAATGTGAGGGTTTATATATGAGTACAAATTTGATTGTTATCTTTAGAAAAACCCACTTTCAAATGTTCCTTGTATTTCTTCAAAACTTTGTTTTTTAATGCCTTTACTCATTGTGTCTTTGCAGGTGGATAAATGCTCAAACTGACTTGATTTTTGCAGTGATTTTTTTTTTTTAGGCAGTAGGAATAGATACTTAGGAGTAGCTGGGAACCATTATTACATATAGAAACTTAAAATTACATAAGAAATATAAAAAAATTCAAAATACTCTGTTTTCACCTCAAAAACATGTTTTTGAGGTGAAAATTAAATTAGGTTACAAAAACAATATTTTCAGTAGGCTATGACTTCCAAGCCATCATGCTTGACTTATTGATCATCCTCATGCCCTTCTTGAGGTGAAAATTACATTAGGTTACAAAAACACTATTTTCAGTAGGCTATGACTTCCAAGCCATCATGCTTGACTTATTGATCATCCTCATGCCCTTGCTGACCTTTATTTACATTTGAAAATCAGTTTCTTGACCTTGGTAATGAAACCCTAGGACCTAATGAAATGGACTACAGATTGAGGATTAGCAAGTATAGTCTATAAGGGAGAAGCTGAAGAGAAAAAAACCATCAGTGGATACATATATCATGACCTAATGGAGTGAAGAAAAAATTTACAGTATGGGACTCCCACTATGAAAATGCAAAAGAGAAAATTTTGATCCCTGATGGCAGTATGAAAACACTGACACTAACATTGGCTCCAATGGGGATGGTAGCTCCTTGGAGGTGCCAAGAACACCGTAGACCTAGTAGCCTCATCCATTGGGAAATACGGTCAACAACTTCGAAGACTAAAATCTGACTCAATGGAAACTAAGACTGACTTATGACTCCAAACTTTAACTATAAACCAAATCAAAACAACTAAACTCTACACTTACCATTCAAGATTTATAACTTTCACTTCAGGCCCCAAGATTCAATGACTGTGTAGTTGAAATCTTGCAAGGAAAATGAAAATGGTATATACAATGAAAGTGATATAATTTCAGAGAATCACCTCAAAAGTAGTAGTGCTTTAGGAGCCTACCATTCACTGGTCCTCCTGGACAATCCTGACCATCCATCTCCTTGAGCAGAAAAGCCTTTTGTCCTCTGTATGCTGAAATCTTATATGGTCCTTTCCACAGATTTTTGAACTTACCATGCTTTCCTTTGTCCTCATTTCGTGCATCCCACTACAGCACTACATCTTCTAGCTGAAACTTTTCTGCTTTGGTTTTGCGGTCATAGATCTTCTTTATCTTTTCCTGCAACTGAAAAGTGTTTTGAGAAACTTCTTCACTTGTTTGTTGAAGGTGGATCATTTGATTAATCCTTCGCTCAATATCATCACCTTCACTGCCAGCTTCCTATAGTAATCTCATGATCGGGATTGTAAGTGACGTAGGAAATACTGTATTAGTTCCATAAACTAATTCAAATGGTGACATACCTATGGATTTCTTACTACTCACTATGTCGGCCCACAACGCATTAATGAGCTTTTGATGCCAATTCTTCTTATTTGCCTCCAACATTTTCTTGATTATATTCACCAAGGACTTATTTGATGACTCTGCCAATTCGTTGCCCTATGGGTAATATGCTCTGGAATGGCCCAGTGTAATATTGAACTTATTGTAGAACACCACCATCTTCTTGGACTTAAATGCCACTGCATTATCTGTTATGATCTTGTGAGGGAAACCAAAACGAGACAAGATATTAGATTATAAAAATTGAATAATTACCATATATGTGGCCTACCTTGTCGGAATGGCCTCAATCCACTTGGTGAATTAATCGGTAGCTGTCAAGATCCATCGATGTTGTGTTGATGATTTAGAATGGATTTCCCCTGTGAAATCAAGTCCCCACTGCTGAAAGGGTGCATTTACTTCAATTGGTTTCAAAGGAAGAGGAAGCAGCTTTCTTTTTCCTTGAAAAACTTAGCATTCATGGCAGCTCATCACTGTTTTATACAAATATGAAAATAGAATTGGCCAATAGTATCCTTCTCTCAACACTTTGTTAGCTGTTGTTTTCCAAAACAAATGACTGCCACAATAACCTTTATGAAAATCATGCATCACCTGCTAAGCTTCATCTTCAACCAAGAAGTGAAGTAGAACACCTCCCAGATCTTTCCAATAAAGAGCATTATTTAGAATGCAGAATTTTGTAGATTTGAGTTTTAGTGATCTACCTTTTCTTCTAGACATTCCTGGAGGTGGCGAAAGATGTTGAAGAACATAAACTATATCTGAATACCATGGTGATTGAAGAAAAATGTCTGAAACTGGAATGACCAAGCCATCATCCTCATCTTCCGACATTGCTGCAATAAGATTTATGTCCTGAACATGCAGATTTGATTATGCCATCAGTTTTGCTAAGCCTTGTCCCTTGATCGGCTTTGTGGGTTTAATCTCCAAATAATATTCCAACATTGCTTGCTATCCACTTACCTCTTCTTCCCTTTGGATCAGTTTGCATGAGGACCTCCTTTACTGCTACATTAGGAACATATGCTATGGTATGTGAATGCAGAATGTACACTCTGAAATCCTTTAATGCTTTTATGAGAGCCAATGCTTGTTTCTCAATGATATTATACTGCAAGGTAGCATCTCAAATAGTCTTATTGAAAAAAGAAAGGGGTTGCTCAATTTGATTTCTCTTTTGCATCAATATTGTGACCATGGTGTGCTCAGATGCAAATGAAAATATAATGAAATCTTGAGTGTAATTAGGACTAATCAATACGGGAGCTGTGGTCAAAGCAAACTTTACCAAATTGAATGACTTCATGGGATCCTCAGTCCATTTTACAATGTTTTCCTTTTTCAACATATTAATCATTTCTCGTAAATGTTCCGCCAAATTGGGTATAAATCTGCGTAAGAAGTTCATCTTACCATTGAATGTCTGAATCTCCTTTTTGTTGCATGGAAAATATATATGTTAAGTTACCTCCATCCTTGAAGGATCAATGCAGATACTATCTTTAGAAATGATATGACCAAAGAGATTTCCTTCATCCATGGCAAAAATACTTTTCTTTGGGTTGAGAGAAATCCAAAACTTTCTACATCTATGAAAGACAATCCTCAAGTGGTGCAAGTGTTCATCATCAAAACCAGAAAATACCATCAAATCATCTAAATAAACAACTAAGAAAACATCCTTCTCATTAGCAAAAGCGATGTCCATCGCTCACTGAAAGGTGGCTCCAACATTCTTCAATCTGAATGGCATTTTAGCGTACTGAAAAGTTCCCCAGGGTGTTTTGAAGGCATTTTTGTCATGGTCTTTTTCATGCACCAAGATCTGATTGTAGCCCGAGTAACCATTGAGTAGTGACATCCATGATGCTCCAACCACTCTTTGCAGAATATGATCCATCTTTGGAAGTGGATAGTTATCCTTTAAGGATACTTTGTTGAGGTTCTGGAATTATATGCACAACCTTATTTCTCCAGTCTTCTTACGTACTAGGACTAAATTCGAAATCCAATCAGAAAATCTGATCGGAACAATGATGCCAGCTTTGAACAATCTGTTTACCTCTTTTTCGATGGATGGAAGCAACTTTGGATTGATCCTTCTCAACTTCTGTCTGAAAGGCTTCTGATCTGGGTTGATAGGAATAGTATGTTGAATTATATCTTTGTCATACATCTTCAAATATGAATAACCCCACGCAAACACACTAGAAAATTTAGAAAGTAATTTAACATACTGGGTCTTTACCTCGGGAGACAATGCTTTTGATAACTTTACAAGCTTGGGCTTGTCAGCTATTCCAAGATTGACATCCTCAACTCCTTTATCGATAGGCACCAAGCTCGACTTTCTTGCAACATCATCTTGATCGAAAAACTCCTAAAGGTACGAGACCTCTAGGACTAATATTATATTTCAGCTGTAATACCTCCATCTGATTCACTTCAATCTCTTGTTCATCGGTATCATAATCATAATCTATGGAAACATCCTTGAATTTTCCTTCATTCTGCAAAAAGGTATTGACTTCATTATCATCCCAAAACACTTGCCAATACCTTAAATTATCCAGAACAACAGGCCAGTGTTTGACATGAATTTCAAACTTGTTGCTGGAGTTCATTGGGATCTTCAAATTTCTTGCAGCAGTGGCGAGTGAATCTGCAATAATTTTTTGAGTTTGGGGGACTGTTGTCAAGGTATATTCAGTAAACATTCTAAAAATATCTAAGACTACATTTCTGTAGGCTCTCATCCGCGGGTGCTTTGCTTGATACTCTCCCTTTACCTATTTGACCACCAACTCTGAATCACCATAGACAAAAATCCTTTTTGCATTCAATTTCTTCAAAATTTTAATACCTCTGATCAAAGACTCATACGCTGCTTCATTGTTAGAGCAATCAAAGGCCAACTTGTAAGAACATACTCTAACATTACTTGGGACTTTGGTGGGCTAGAAATCAGGGCTATGAATCCAAATACCTATATCGGCACCGTCCTTACCCATGGCACCATCAAAATCCATGCTTCAAAGCCCTGCTTCGTCTTCTAAATGCTGAAATTATGCTTCCTTCTCTACCTTACCTTGACTGATCACTTCATTTTTCTGCTCTTCACTAAAATTTTTCTACTGGCATGTGGATTGCTCAAAAGAACTTGCTATTTGTTATTTTTCTGATTAAGGACATCCCTAAAATTCTTTGAAATTTCTGGCACACTATCTACTTCTACAATATGGATATTTACATCATTTAATCCGCTATCAGAGTACAAAACAAATGATTCTAAATCAGTATGTACAACACTTATTGGATGATTGAGTGGCTTCTCTTTGCTAGTGATCATGTACTTCATTTTCTTCTCCCTGTATAACTTTCTCAATTGGCCGAAAAGGGGAATGGTAGCATAAGATAATTCAAGTTGTAAAGTGTCCTTAAGCTCAGTACCCCATGATCTGGACAAGAGCATACTGAATCGTGGTGGAATATCAGCAACTACCACATCCATCAAAACATTTTTTGCTAGGATTTGATCTAAAGACACTACAAAATATTTAATAAGACCAATGTAACGAAATCTACCAGAGTCAAAGAAGTACAAATCATGGTATTCATGGGTAATATCAAGGCCCAACTCCTCCATAATGGCTTTAGGCATCAAGTTATGAGAAGCTCCGGAATCAAACATGGCATTATGGAGAATGTACCCATGCAATATAAGACTCAGATAAAAGTGGGGGACTTCACTATCTTCAGACTGACCTTCTATGGAAGGACCAAAAATGAGTTCAGGATGATCATCTTCGACATTTACCATATCTGGAAAAGGGTCTATTTGAAAAATTCTGGACACCTGGTCTATTCTTTACCAGCTCAGTCAAGGGAATGGACACTTTTAATTTAGCAATTTCATTTTCTAAATTAAAGGATGAAACTTTTTCTACCTCTTTGATGGGAAGGTCCTTCTTCTCTACTTGCTCTTTCACTACACTTTGCTGATTATTCTTCTCATTTGCAATGTTATTTGTTGATGGTACTTTGCTGGAAGTCGGATCAGTAGGCTCTTTCCCTTTCTTCTGAATGTTTGAGGAGTCATTCTTTGATTGTAGCTCTTTTCTTTTCTGAATGGGATTGATTGGCACATCTCTACTCCTCAAAGAATACTGCTTCTGCTGTGCTGTCAAAGCATTCATATAACCTCGCTAATAATCATCGGACTCAGCCTCCAAAACTGCATCATTTGCTAATATGTAATTTCCATCCCTTTGGGTGTCTGGAGCCTATGCATATTCTTCATCTTCTGTCAGAAAAATGGGCATACCATCAACAGTGAAGAAATGGTTTGCTTCAACTACCGGATTGTCGTCATCTTCTTCTTCTATTCCCCAAATGTAATTATGTTGCAAAGGAGTTCTGATCTGCTGCTATTGTGCTTGTTGGTCTGGGGCCTTTTGTTCCCTCTACTTGATCTAGAATTGGGGCTGCTGCTGTCCTCTAAAATTTGGGTTCCTGATTTGTGGTTCAGATCTATCTGTAATGGTTAGTCGGTCAACCATCTTCTCCACTATTCGGATCAAAGTATCCATCTTAGCATCTGAAGAAGATGCTTCCTCTTTTATGGTCACTCTCTTTTCAGATCTCATCCTTGCTCTTTTGTCCAGCAGATTTGCTTCTACACTTACAGCGTTCTTTTGCATATCTTCAAGTGTGGTAGGATCTCTTTCTCGTAACTGATATGCCATATCAACATTGAAACCATCTGGAAACTTGAGCAAGGCTAACCCCTCTAGTGGTTTAATATTAGCCGGAATAGCATTATATACTACATTAAACCTCACACAGTTATCTTGCACACTTTCACCAGCATTCCTTTTAATATCTTCATACTCAGACAAAATTTGGAGTGGGTTCTTCTTTACCTCCCACCGGATTAGGGATTATCTATGCAGAATCAACAAAGTGTTGATACAGGCTGCTGGTAAAGCTCTGAACCATTTTCAAACTTCATGTCCAAAGCTTTAGACAAACAATCTCATAGTCACATTTTCTACCTCTACCTCATGAAGGTCAAAGAAGTCATTCATTATATCAACATGTTGTTGCACTGTAATGCTTTGAGTGGCATCAAAAAGAGGTATTTTTCTTTGGTAATCAACAGGCATATCATCAAGATTCTGAGGTAAAACAAGGGGTGCATACCGGGCAACCATGACTCGAGGTGGGGGAGGTGGATTTAAAGCAAGATTTGTGGTACTTGATATATTCAATGGAGTAGTAACAATAGGAGGATTAACAATCTGCAAAGATGAAAGCAATGGGTAGGGGATTGTTTGAGTTGCAGTAGATGTAAAAGAGGTACTTCAAAAATCAAAGGATGGCCTGTGTTTCACCCAAGTGTCTACGCTTGAAACAAGATTTTGTAACTGATCAAGAGCATGGATAATCTATGATCTTGATTTACTTTGGGTAAACAAATCTTCAGCAGGGTTTTCAAGAGATATTGAAGAGTCAAAAACTATGTGATCAAGCCAACTCAAAGACTTACTTCGAAACAAACTTTTCTCAAAATTTATATCAAATTCAAGATCCCGTAGAGTATCTAACCTGTCTCAGAGTGAGTGGAAACAAGGAATATAAACTTCACTTGATTGTTCAGTCAAATTTTCTTCAGCAACACCAAATTTCTCTGTAGGTTTCCAATGTTTCTTCCCAATCTTGTGAGGATCATCGAAAATGACTGGTGGATTTGGATCTGGATTGAATCTAGTGTACCTTCTCGAATCCAGTATGCTCAAATTTTGAAATTTTTCTATATTGCTTTACAAATTTCCTATTTCAACCTAGAAATTCTAAAACTCATCATCCAAAGTTCAAGAATTTAAATGAAATATACTACTGGGGTGATTTGTCTCTCATTCCCCAGTATGGTCGCCACTATGTTATCACCTAGATTTATCTCAGGTTGAAGGGAGGCAACTCCTAGGGTAACCAAAAACCAAGCTTAGCCTTGTAGCTAGCCCTACAAGGACGGGAGAGGGTTCTATCCTTTAGAATCTTAGTCGAAATGACTGGATTAGGTAAGGATTTTAGGCTAGGTATAGTAGCTCGAAAGGTTTTGATTGAATTTGTTGGTGTTTGTTGGATCAGATGGAGCTGGGTAGTTTAGGTTTGGGAAATTTGGTCAGAAATGCAGGGTATTCTATGGGGCAAGGTAGGCATAGGCTTTAGCCTTCAGGCTTAATGGTGTGAGGTGCTTAAGATTGATCAGGAGCTGAGGAGGGCATGTGAAAATCATGGATCCTTCTCAAACAGTAGAAAACGTGAAATATTGAATGATTTCCCAAGGTAGAGCAATGTAACAATGGATTCTACCTATCTAACTTGATAACGTTCAATAAGAAGCAATGAAATGGATGATGGAATACATAAAACATGTAAAAAAATGATTACAAAAGAAGAAAATATGATAAAACTCCATACCAAAGGGATCCCATAAAAATAGCTGCAAATCTGATTAATCTCCTTGCCAAACTTCTTACAATGATTTACAATCAAGCTCTGAGCATCCAAGTGAGTCCAACCCCTACAAATGACTAAGAAAACACATGATATAGGCATCAAAACAACTCACTGTAGCCTCAAGGGTAAAATCCATGAGAAGAGGAGCTGATCTAACTAATACTAAACAAGGAACAGGAATATAGGCATTATCAACAACTTTCCTCCAAAAGTGAAAAACGGATTCATTTGACTTCAAACTAACTCCTAAAGAAATGAATCTACCCTCTACAACTTTTTAACCATCATATTTATAAGACATGACTTCATTTAAAATAGTAAATCATCCACCATGAGAGAGAATCCATGATCATAGTCAAAAACTGGAAAATAGGCATCTTGAGCAAAATTTGCTCTAGGCGCAATGCCACTGGCTCAACACGTAGCGCCACTTTCAGGTCCTTTTTGAAGGCCTCCCTTGCATCGAAATTATTCACATGGTATCTCATTGGAAAGGTCTTCAAGTCTAATTTCCAAAACAACTAGAATTTCTGCATTTGGAACTCATTGGACCCCTCAAAAGTTGATTTTACCAAGACTTCTTCTGTGTGTCCAAAAAGTGGTAGAAAGGTCATTTTTAGGGTGTTTTTGGACCTTCTAGTGGACCAGTTCTACTCAAAAACTTTTGAAACTTGATAGGGTACATTTCCTCACTACCCTAAATCTAAAATTTAAGCCATTTCTTCATTGGGTGCCCCTAGTAAAATCACAGCGCTGGTGGTGCTACACTTCTAGGCAGTTTTCCTATGTATTAAAATTCAAAATTTGCAAATGACAAAATTTGCCCAAAACTTGCCCAAAATTTGTGTGAAGAACCACTATCATGTTATTTTATGAGACAAGGAAGCCTCAACTTCTAATTCTATCCTCCTCTTTCTTGCCATTCAAAGCCCGCCTTAACCTAGCCTTCAACTTCTTGAATCTTATGTTGCAAATCCTATTGCAAGTCCTGTAATGATAGGCCATGTTTCTTATCATCTGATTGTCTCTGTTGGCCTTCTGTAGCAACTTCTCAAGGTGTAGATTGACTCTCTCAAGCCAAGTATCCCTATTGTTTTCAATCTCCTGCTCAATAGGAGTCAATGTTACTTGTGTCTGTTTGCCACTTTGCCTTTTTGCTTTGAGCACTTCTAGCTCCATGAGGACTTGTTTGTCACTCAACTATTTGTTTTACTACTCTAAGTATGTGATGATTGTGGAGTACTAAAGAAGGTATGTTTTATTGATTATTTTGTCATCTTTTCTTTAAAGACTTATAATGTCTTTTCATCATGAACTAGGTAATTAATAAGAAAATATGGCAAAATAATGAGGATTGTATGTAACACAAGATAAATAATAATCGCCATTTTCTTATGCAGAAAAAGGGGAAAACGAAAGATTTCCATCCCAAGGAAAAAGACAGAGCAGAGTTAATTGCTATCCCTGTGGTAGGAAACCATATGTAGACATGGAAATCCAAACTGAAGCATATCAACCAAGGAAAGGAAAAGGATACATCAAATCGGTGCAAAAAAAAGGGATAACTAGAATTAACAGTTTGGAAAATCCCTCAGGATCCTCTGATCTTGAGGGATCACAATATTAACTATTTTTGCATCATTGATGTCTCTTCTTGGCTGTTATAAAAAGGGGCAGCACTGCTAACCCAAGGGATGGGTTGTTGTTACTTTTATGTAATTTCTCGTTGCATTCAAAACTTTGATCATCGACTCTCATTGAGAAGTGATCCACTGTAACTCTGTTTCAATGCTTCAATATAAATTTGGTTGCTGTTCCATCTTTGATCCTGGAATAATTTCAAGTGGTGTGTCCCTGGAGGCTAAGGGCTTGGCCCTGGTGGAACACTTGCTCCTATACCATTATCTTTAGTTTGTGTGTGGTTTGCATTATCAGCTTTGATCAGTAATCTGGTGTGTTTTGTTATTTTATCATAGCTCTATTATATTTACAATATCGTTCTCTGTAATAGGAAGGTCTTATTGTTCATTCTGACTTTATAACGTATTGTTGTTCCTTTAAGTCATTAATGTAACATTACTGTTCTTTACAGAATGCTATCGTTGTTCAATTACAGAGTAACCGGGCTGTAATATTCTTAAGTTGGTATTACTGTATTCGTCTATGGTTTATACTTCATTATGATTGTTGTTCAATTGACATTGTTGTTCCATTATGAATTGCAATCGTTATCCTTTATAACTAATATCAATATTTGTGGTATCATAGTCAGATTACTGTTTCTCTTAATATCTATGTGTGCTGTGTGTGTTATTTATTTCGGTATTGTATATTCACAATTGGCTCTAAGCGATGCTCTATATTTCATTGCTAATTTTTTTCCGTTCCATTTCTATTTGCTGTCCGGTTTATTCTTAGAGTAAGGATTTCTCTTTGATTCCTGTAGGGTACGATTGCTGCCTTCATTTTCTTAGAGTAAGGTTTCGTTGTGTATCAAGACTAGTTGCAGTTTCATTTCCTAGTTGTTGTTTCAATTATAATTGTTGTTCCATTTCCTGTTATTTGCATTGCCATTGCATTGAATGATCTGAAACTGTAGAGACCATTGACATTCATTGTCTAGTTCCCATATTGGTGATCTGTTCCTTAATTATCTTCAGTTACATCAGTTTACAGAGGGATGAGTTATTGTTACTGTACCCTTGACTGAGAATTTACTTAGTCTTCTGAATGCATGATTTAGGCTTTAAATTGCTTTGCTGAAAATATATTTTCTTTTAAGCATCCATTTACTCTTGTATTTTCTTGAGCACTATACTACTAGCATTAATCTGACAAATGACTGCCTCAAACTGAGTACACTCTTTGAGATAACAAATCGTTCCTAGATTGACAAGTTAATGTGAGGTAATTAGAGGTGAAAAACACCCTTTTTATGGCTCGACATTTTGGCGCCGTTGTTGGGGAAGAGTGTAGCCATTTGTTTCTTTTCCAGAGTAGTGTAAGAACCTGTTAGGAAAGTACTGGGTTTTAAAAACAGAAAGTAAGAACCTGCTTGTGGAGTATGTAATAGCCTTGCTCCCCTGCCCGCTTTCCTATAGATTTGTTGCTGTTTTGTTTGGGTAGAACCTAGCAGTTGATTTGTGTGCATGAATAAGCAGTAAAATCCAGAAAAGAATCCCAAACCTCCACCCAAGCCTAATAAAGCTAAGGGGCCGGTGACCCTTGGCCGATCGACCTTTATAGATGAAATCCTTAAGAAAGTAGAATCTCAGCCTTTAGTAGGACCTAGAAAAGTTACTTCTAGACAGCCTACTAGCTCCCTTCAGGCCACATGATCACCATCTGTAGCCTTTGCTGAGGTGCATACTCAAACCGAAGAGCAATATTTTCAAGAAATTGAAAATTCTAGCCTAAAATAATTGCAGGAAGGGAACCTTAGCAATCTCTGTGAAGGAAGAGGAGAAACAGGAGAAGTTGAAGAACCAAAATCTCCTCTTAGGATAATTCAGCCATTAAGCAACGCAGGTAAGGGAAGTGCTACAAAAATCGTTTATAACGAAGTTGAAGAACCTGAATCCCCCCAGACCTTAGACACTCTCATCATCCCAGATAAAGGAAGTGCTGTCAAGGCCATTTCCATTAAAGCCATTCCCCCTTGACAACCTCGGAATAGCCTCCTAGATATCCCAGAAGGCTATTGGAATATATTTGACCAAATGGCCCAGAACCAGCCAAACACCCAAACCTCTACACTACAATACCCCATTGTGGATACTGCAGCTAATGCACCTATGAAAGCAATTCACCTTCAGCATATCCCCACATTCCATGGCCTTACATCAGAAGATCTAGATGCATTCTTGTTTGAATTCGATGTGCTGTGTAGAGGATATGACTATACCACCGATCCCCAGAAACTAAAACTATTTCCCTCTACATTAAAAGGCGCTACTTTAAGATGGTTTATGGGATTAGGTGGTGGTGTTATAAATAATTGGGATCAAATGAAAGAGTCTTTTCTAAAAAAATATCAGGACTATTGTAGGTTTAGAGAGTTAAAAGATGAAATATTTCAGATGGTAGCTAGACCAAATGAAACATTAGAAGAGTATGTTGAATGTTTCCAGTATAATCTTCAAAGATCTCCTTATGCATCATTACCCTTACTTGATAATATATTAAAAACAACATTAATTAGGGGAATGAAGGAACAATGGATTGAGACATTCAACATTATGGGGAAATGAGATATTTATTAGGAAAATTTTGCTGACATTATTGATTTATGTATCAGGAGCTCAAGAGGTAGCACAAGGCTAAAACCAACAGAACATGATTGGTTTATAAGAGATAATAGAATTTCAGTAGAAGGCGTAACTCGTGCAGAAATTGGAAATTTATTAGAAAATTTTAAAACTGACATATTGGGGATGCTGAAAACACAACTTGATATTATACAGGCCAAACAAAAGAAAGCAGAAGCAGAACATAATTTGGAAATCTTCTGTCATAGATGCAGAAAGAAACATAGCCATAAGGAGTGTCCATTAGATGAAGTCCAAGTTTGCGCCATTTGTACAAAATACCACTCCACAGAGAGCTGCCCCTCACTTCCTGGATTGAAAGCAGAATACAAGGAAGCAGAAGAAGAGACAGAATCGGTGTATCTACTTAATTAGCACCGTCAATGGTAGCCATGACAAACAAGTATGTTTTCAGACCCAACTTCTTCTTTCCAGCCTCTGCAATATCATGCTCAATAATATAATTCAATGTGGCAAAATCAACCTCCCTTCCCGAATTGGTCACAACAATCATTCCCTTCATCATCTCCATGGCCGAATCAAGCAAGCCAAACTAATTGGCCAAATTTTCCCTATACCCCACCATATTGGCAAACAATGTTTATCCACCACAATGGACCCCTCCTACTTCACAGAGTCAAACCTGGCAGACAAACTGGAAAATACCGATGAATCAGCCAGTAGGAACCATCCCGCTCCCTCAACCTACACTGCCAACCCTACAACAAAACCCCCAGTCTAACTTAAGGTTGCAACTCCCATCCCAACCCAACCCCAATCCAAATAACAGATTGGTCCAGTCCATTCAAATAGTCGAAACACCATAGATAGGAACCGATCTAAGGGAGTGTGATGACCTTCAATTAAGATCTGGGCGTATCATTGAAACAGAGGGAGATAAAACAGTTCAAGTTGAAAATCAGTTACCTGTAGAACAACCGTTACAAGAAGAGGATGTGACCAGACAAAAAATTCATGATCCAGCAACCACATCCTCTCCTCCATTCCTAGAACGCTTAATTATACCTCGACCTATACAATATCCTGATTTTGACATTCTGGGAGAACTACGAAACTTGTACATAAAAATCCCACTCCTCCAAGCCATTCAAGACATCCCGATATATGCAAAGACTATCAAAGAATTATGTATAAAGAAACCAAGGAGGACAATAAGAAATAACCCAAAAGTCCAAGTAGTTTGCACTTTATCTGACTTATTATCAGGAAAAGAAACACCCATTAAATACGAAGACCCATGAAATCCAATAGTAACCATACAAATCTATCGTCAAACCTTCTCAAATGCCTTAGTTGATCTAGGAGCTACAATTAACATCTTAACAACCATTGATTGCCAAAAACTGGGCATTACATCAGTAGAATCGACCTCCACTTTATTAGAACTGGCTGACCGATCTTTAGTTAGGACAGAGGGCACACTACATGATGTTATGGTATCCGTTGACTCCTGGGAGTATCCAGCCGATTTTCTAATAATAAACACCAAAAACCGATTTGATGGACATCCATTGATCTTAGGCAAACCTTGTCTCGCAACTGCCGATGCTTATATTGGCTACCGAAAAGGTAATATGACTATTACTCGGGGGGGGGGGGAATATTAAGAATCTAAATTTATGCCCCCCAACGCAGCCAAGTGTCATAATAATAAAAACTAACAAGCATCCTGTATCATACCTCACTGAAAATATTAGATCTCCATTAACCATACAAGAGGCCCTTGATTTCAAAGACCAAACAAAAGATGATGCCATTAATAATTTCATTAGCCAAGCTAAACCCATATCCCACATACAATGTCACATGATAGAAGCAGTATTTGATAATGAAGTAGAAGAGGATCCTCTTAAAGATACACACGATCAAACAATACCTGCTACTTCTGTTTCACATAGCAAAATTGTAGAAATTGAGCCAGGAAAGACTTTAAACATTAATGCCAACCTAACTTCCGAACAAGAAAAGAAACTCATCCAACTATTGAGGAAATATAAAGAAGCATTTGCATGGGACTACCCTGATATGAAAGGAATTGACCCCCAGTTATGTACACACCACATTTACATAGAAAAGGATGCGAGACCTATTCGCCAACCAGAAAGGAGACTTAATCCTCATCTAAAAGATGTTGTAAAAGCTGAACTTAAAATTTTTAGATGTTAACTTCATCTACCCTATCTCCGATAGCAAATGGGTCTCTCTACTTGTTGTGGTACCAAAGAAGAATGGAAATTGGAGGATTTGTGTAGACTATAGAGAGTTAAACAAAGCAACACAAAAAGACCACTTTCCCCTTCCATTCATTGATCAAGTATTAGATACTCTAGCAGGAAAGAAATTCTTTTCTTTCTTAGATGGCTTCAGTGGATACAATTAGATTCAGATTGCCCCTGAAGACCAAGATAAAACCACTTTTACTTGTCCTTGGGGAACATTTGCCTACAAAGTTCTACCTTTTGGCTTATGCAATGCTCCTGCCACATTTCAAAGAGCTATCCTCAACATTTTTTCAGATCTAATAAATGAGGGGCTCTAAGTCTACATGGATGATTTTACACCATACAAAGATGATTTTGACCAAGCATTGGACACACTGGAAAAAGTCTTGCAGCGCTGCATTGCCACCAGGCTTTGCTTAAGCCATGAAAAATGTTATATGATGATGATTGAAGGACTTATTCTAGGCCATTATATCTCAGTAGCTAGCATACAAGTAGACCCAGCCAAAATTCAAATAATTTTGCTAATTCCCACTCCTACCACTCAAACAGAGGTATGCAGTTTTCTTGGATTCTCTGGTTATTATAGAAGGTTTATAGAACATTTTTCACATATTGTTGCATGTCTATATGCACTGACAGGTAATGTTGACTTTATTTGGACAGAAAAATGTGACTGTGCTTTTCAGGATCTGAAGAAGCTTGTGTCCACAACTCCAGTCCTTCGAGGACCAAATTGGGACCTGCCATTCCAAATTTCATCAGATGCCTCAGATACAACTATTGGAGCGGTCCTTGGGCAGGAAGAAGATAAAAAACCATATGCAATTTATTATATTAGCAATAATTTATCCCCTGCTGAATTGAATTATACTGTTACTGAAAAACAATTTCTAGCTGTGATACATGCTGTCAATAAGTTCAGGCATTACATTACTGGATATCCTGTTATCTTGTATACAGATCACTCTGTCCTAAAATATTTAGCAAATAAACCAATCACAAATGGTAGAATAACTAGATGGCTGATTTTATTGCAGGAATTTGATATTACATTCAAGGACAAACCTGGAAAAGAAAATCTTGTAGCTGACTTTCTCTCGCGAATGCCAAAACCAGTGGACGCAGTAGTAGTTGAAGATCAATTTCCAGATGAGCATTTGTTTGCTGTCACTGTTAAAACACCCTGGTATGCTGATGTTGTGAATTACTTAACAGTAGGTAAATTACCAAAACATCTGACTCCCAATGAAAAAAAACATATTGTCCAGCGAAGTGCTCGATTTTCCTGGATTGGGGGCTACCTATTCCATACAGGAGCAGATATGCACATCAGGAGATGTGTCCGGGAGGATGAAATTTTTGATATTTTGAAAGCTTGTCACGATGGACCATGTGGCAGACACTTTGCCGATCAGAGAACTGGACATAAGGTGCTACAAACAGGGTATTATTGGCCTACGATCTTTAAAGATGCAAATAAGTTCGTTCAAGCTTGTGACAGTTGTCAAAGGGCAGGATGCCCTGGTCAGTCCGATGAAATGCCCCTAAACCCACAACTGGTTATTGAACCATTCGAGCGATGGGCACTTGATTTTGTTGGTCCAATTAACCCATCCTCAAACTAGAAAACATATATTCTGGTGGCAACAGAATATGTCACCAAATGGGTTGAAGTAGAAGCATTGCTGAGAGCTACAGATGATTCTGTCATACAGTTCCTGTTTCATATATTTGTGCGATATGGGCTTCCAAGGGACATAATTATAGATGGTGGACCACAGTTTGCTGGTAATAAGATTGTTTCAACACTTAAAAACTATCATATCCAGCATAAAATTACTACTCCATACCACCCACAGGCAAACGGTCAAGTAGAAAGCAACAACAAAATAATAGAAGCAATCTTGACAAAAACCAATGTGTCACATACACGCGATTGGGCTACAAGACTACTAGAAGCCTTGTGGGCCTACAGAACAACATGGAGAAGCACTACTGGCTATTCACCATACCAATTGGTGTTTGGAAAGGAACCCATTTTCCCGATAGAATTTGAAATCCAAACACTGCGAACAACACAAGAAGTCGGCCTAGATCTAAACGAGGTACAAATTAATAGATTACAACAGATCAATGAGCTAGATGAAATCAGGCTCTCTACCCTTCAACACACTGCATTAATCCAACAACAGAAATCTAAATGGAATGACACTCTCATTAAAAAGAAATTCTTCCGCGAACGAGATTGGGTGCTCTTATATGATTCCAGGTTTCAGGATTTTCCCGGGAAACTTCAGACTCGTTGGCTGGGGCCATATGAAATCCAGAAGGTACATGATAATGGCACCCTTACTCTAGTCACTATTGATGGATCTGGACATACCTTTAAAGTAAATGGCCACCAAGTTCAATTATACTGCAAACCACTTACTCGGGAATCCTTTTACCAGCAACTACGCGAAGACTCCGATATGCAAATTTTACAGGAGGAAGAGAAATCTTCCTCACCTATGATTCATTAAGTGATTCACCTGTTTTTACACTTTGTACATAATTTCTTTGTTTTGTTAAATCGGTTTTTGTATATACTTTTGTATTTGCATTTTTTTTTGCTATTCCTTTTTCAGAAGAAACAACATTGTCGTTTTTTTGTTCCTTTTCTGAAGGGACAACGTTTGAGTGTGCACTTTTGTTGTTGCTGCTGTTGCTTTTCCAAAGGGACATCATTTTTGTTTGTTGTTCCTTTTTTAAAAGAACAACACCTATTGTTTCAGCCATTCCTTTTTCATTTTCATTTTGCTCTTCCTTTTCCAAAGGAATGGCATTCGAGTTTTTGCTGTTCCTTTTCCAAAGGAACAACAATTTTGATTTTTGCTGTTCCTTTTCCAAAGGAACAACACTTTTGATTTTTTCTGTTCCTTTTCCAAAGGAACGACATTTGAGTTTTCTGCTATTCCTTTTCCAAAGGAAAAACAATTTTTGATTTTTGCTGTTCCTTTTCCAAAGGAATGACATTTGAGGTTTTTGTTGTTCCTTTTCCAAAGGAACGAAATTTGAGTTTTCTGCTATTCCTTTTCTAAAGGAACAACACTTTTCATTTTTTGCTGTTCCTTTTCCAAAGGAACGGCATTTGCATTTTTGTTGTTCCTTTTTCCAAAGGAACGACACTTTTAGCATTTGCATTTTTGTTGTTCCTTTTCCAAAGGAATGACACTTTTGGTTTTCTGTTGTTCCTTTTCCAAAGAAACGACATGTTCGGTTTTTGCGGTTCCTTTTTCCAAAGGAACGACACTTTCTGTTTTTGCTGTTCATTTTTCAAAGGAACAACACTTGTATTCTTTTTCCCTTCCGTTTTCAAATGACAACATTCTTGTATTCCTTTTACTTATGCTTAAAGATACCTGTTGTTCCTCTTGTTTCAGGTCTTTTTGAGCACAACTATACACTCATGCAATGGATAAAAAGCTAGAGCATACTGAAATTAGCAAATTATATAAAATCGCTACTTTTACAAGAAATTTTTGTGAATTGATAAAGAGGAACAGAGAAAGGACACAATTATTGATCACTTTTTCTGTCATTATCCTACTAATACTGACATGATTGTTCATCTTTATCATGCTGGTTCTTTTTAAATTCCCATAATCTTCTTAGATCATTATTAAGGAATAAGAACAAAGGGTTTATATTTTTCTATTGAGATGTTAAGACTTCTTCCACCATTCCTACTCTTAAGGAGGGATGAACCACCCTTTGGGTATAGATAGGAAAGCATTTTATAAAAAAAGAAAAAAAAAAAAAGAAAAAAGAATGTTCTGAATTGTCAAATGCAGGATAGGGGGTCTCATTAAGAGCCAGCCTACCATGATCATAAGGAAGAAAGTGAAGTGGCATTCCCACTATGGCCACCACACCAGGGATATGATCCAAGAGGCATATCAGAAAAAATAAAAGAGTCCTTGGAACAGGAGGTCTCATCACGAGCCGGCCTGCCCACCTTTCACTCCTTCCTGGTGAATGGCATTATAATTTAACTGGTTACCAAGCCAGCATAATGGCCTCCATTGTGACATTGTATAGCACTTCCTAAGCATACACAAAGGATCATGGTTCCATGGGTGAAATAAACAACTCTGCCAAGGTTATGGACACTTGTCGACAACAGAGCTCTATTAATCAATGACCTCAAACTACACCCCTTATAATATCTAACGAAGATAGACTATAACTTATAACTCACTACACGACAAGCTCTAGGAATAGATCACTTATCATCCCTCCCTTGCTTAGTCTGCCTAGTCAATATGCTGAGGAAATAGGATCTCCTCAGGTATGCTTAGTATTGAAGTCACATTCTTTATACACCAATAGAAATCATTAACACCCTTCTCTATCTTATACCTTTGTAATCCGCCAAATAAGATTATGTATATCACTTCCTCGAACCATTAAATGCATGAAAAATCTATCATAACCAATCATGACGGAAAAGTCGATAATGATCGCATTAGACTGGTTGTTCACGTCAGCTATCCTATCCTCCCAGCCTCGCATCATATCACAACGTTCTCCTATTTATTAATCGATCCTATTATACGCCTCGATTTCGGGAACCTGCTCCTTTTGTAAACATGGCATTTCCACATACGCTGTTCCTTTATGACTTTGTACCATGCAGGTTCGGCATGCCGCTCCCTTATTTGATAGCCGAGGACGGCTTATCACATTGCAGGGGGGAGGCTGACCTCATAATTTGCTGGCATACGTGTCAAACTATTATACAACAAACTTTTACTTGGGAATAGCAAGGCTTAACGTTATCTCGTTTTTAAATTTGCATGCCTTGCTGTCCCTAAGCTATTTCCGCATTATACTCTGCAGCAATTAGTAAGATTTGAACGAGCCTTGCTGTTTCGTTATTTTCTCTGTGTTTTTAACAGCCTGCTGTTCCATTGCCGTCTTTGTGTTTTTATAGTGAGCTAAAGCATGGGAGGAAGGTCAATTTGAAGAGAACCACAGGTATTGACAGTTTCTGACGCTGCATGGGAAATCCTGGCAAGGGCAGGATGGTTGGTCTATCTTAATCCTTTACAAGAATCCAACAAGACCGTGGCAATAGAATTCTTGCAAAACTTGCAGGAATATCACTCCAGAGTAAGAGGAAAACACATAGCAGTCACTGATGATGTAATTGCAGAGGTCTCAGGACTGCCAGCCACTGGACCTGTGTGGACTCTAAAGAAGGAGAGATTGCAAAAGATCATGAAGATCTTCCAGGATGAAGGCCAGAACCTGATAGTCAGAGGAAAGGGAGTCCTACTAGTAGCATTAGGAGAGTCGTGGGCAGAATTGGCGAAGATCATCCAGAGCTACATCACCTATGAAGGTAGGAAAGATGTGGTAAGACCATGACACCTTAAACTCTTAGCTGTATTAGAAGAGAAATGCTCTGTGAACCTACCTGCATTTTTAAATTCATTACTTCATGATGTTTCCCGAAGCATGAAAAAGTCACAAGATGTAGAATCGGTAGTAAGTCACCATGGATTGATACGGCTGATAGTTAGCCACAGTCTTGCTCAGCAACAGAGTAGCTGGGAAGAGCTAATTGCTACAATAGATGGGGCACTGACTCCTCCAACCCCAAAACGCAAACATACTACCGGTACATCGAATAGACCATCAAAACAGAGAAAATCAGTTAGATTAGCGCAGATTAGAGGGAGGTTGGAAAATCCCCAAGGGAATACCAGCCAACCTGTGGAGATAGACGACTCAGGGGACGAGCAACCCCTGCAATTAGAAGGAGAAGAGAATGAGAAAGAATTGGGAGGAAATGAGGAAGGAGAAACAGAGGAAGAGACCGAGTAGCCTAAGTAGGTGGAGGCAGAGACAGAGCAATGCGAAGAGAGTCCATTGCAAAATCCATTGCAAGAGGACGAATTGGCCCAAATTCTGGCTAATATGGGTGAATATGCCCAACTTCTCAACCCGCTAGGCCTCCAAATTGAGGAAGAACCAAAAGAGCATTCTGCTCAGGATAAAAATGCACCCAAAGAATTGTGTGACGAGGAAGAAAATAAAGAGAATCATTCTGTTCATGATGTAAGTATGACAGGAGAAGGAAATGATGAAGATATAGAAGGGGAACAATCCACTCCCAGCCAGACTACACCGAAAGAATTGCATGAAGAAGAAGGGGTGGACAAAGAAGTTACCCAGGAAATAATAGAGCCAGCTAGGGTTTCTACTCTTGAGCAACCTAAACAAAACAGCGAAGGAGCACCCCAAGAAGAAAACCAAGGAATTGGCCAAGATAATAGTCCAGGCCTGAGTAAACAGACAGTTGTTCCTTCTAAGGAAACAGAAGAAATTAAATGATTACGAAAGGAACATCAAAGATTACTAAATGTGATAGCTCGACTTCGACAACAAATCAGGGTTTTGAAAATGAGAAAGAGAGCAAAAAGGACTTCAGGGGTAAGACATGCAACCACTCCGGTGAGACCTCCTAAGAAAAAGGTTCAGAGGACCCATGCTTAGCCTGTTGTTCAAAACCCTATCAAAGAATAGTCTGCTGTTCAAAATGCTGTTGAAGAATAGTCTGCCATTCAAAACCCTGTTGAAGTGTAGACTGCTGTTCAAAAGAAAAAGGAACAACATTCCACTATTGCCCATATTGAAGTGCAAATAGACGATATATTGACCTATGATAAAGAAGTTCAGATAGAGGCACAGTCCTCTGAAGGAATGCAGACTATAAACATGAGGCGATGCAATAAGAAGAATCAAGTAAATATTCCACTGGCCACTACTACGTGGGATAGCGATCCGAGGACAGTAACCCTACAAGAGGGTTTGATGCAAGCTCAGCAAGCAGTAGAAAAACTCATAGAAAAAACGGTTTCTCGAGAAAAGTGTGAAGAATTACAACAACAGCTAAGGAATGTCAATTTATTTGAAAGTCGAGCCTTTGAAGGATGGTGAAAGGAACAAGAAAAAGTCGCAAAGGTAACTCATAGATTAGATGTAGTTATCAGACAGATGGATACCTTATGCTCTTTGTACACTGACGTCCTAGCATGTAGAGCCCCTGCCAAGAATTATGCCTTGTTTTTAATGGAATGATATTTGCAATTGAAAATTAAGACCGTCAAAGCAGGAGCCCCTATACAAGTTAATACCATTGATGATTTTATAAATTGTTGTAAGCACTATGGAGTAAAGGTTCAAAGACTATTGTGTGAATTCTATCTGCATAACTTCGTATTAGATCAGGAGATAGAGCAGAACCCCGGCCCTTTCATTGGGGATATCCAACTACAGGCATTTGTTTCATTTGGAGTTAATCAAATCAAATGGCTTAAAGCCTATAATGCCTTACAAAGACAAGAAAACAGATTATACTTATGGGTAAGAGCTGAGCCTAGAGACCCATTACACTATGAAATAAACACAAGAGCCTCATGAGGACTCCGGGTGTGATTGACGCGTTAGGACCCATTCATACACCAATCAATTGGCAATGGATAGAATACTTCTTTACCATTAAGGACCTTGCCATTGTAGCTGCTAAATTTTGATATCAGACCTCTAATCTGAACATCCAACTCAGGGAACCATTTAATTACGAGAACTTTAAGTTAGCCGCTGATTGTTTGAGCCTCTATGGTGAACTTATCTTGAGGGTAGGGCCATCTTGGTTAGGATATAGGTTTCGGAGTCCAATTATTTGGCACCCTGCACCTGGATACCAAGCCCTGTATGAGATGCTTGAGGGCCAGACAGGCCATCTTTTTGAACACCTAGTTAGGCATCATGGTTGTAGACCACCACATGAGATTCCGTCTCCCACTTACTCTTTCACTGCCTTACATTTCAACTACAATGTTTTCATGAGGGCATGAAAAAGAGTACGCAAGGGGGTGTGTGGAGTACTGAAGAAAGTATGTTTTATTGTTATTTTGTCATCTTTTCTTTAAAGACTTATAATCTCTTTGCATCATGAACTAGGTAATTAATAAGAAAATATGGCAAAATCTATGAGGATTGTATGTAACGCAAGATAAATAATAATCGCCATTTTCTTATGCAGAAAAAGGGAAAAATGAAAGATTGTCGTCCCAAGGAAAAAGACAGAGTAGGGTTAAGTGTTGTCCCTGTGGTAGGAAACCATATGCAGACACAACAATCCAAACTGAAGCATATCAGCCAAGGAAAGGAAAAGGAGATATCGAATCGACGCAAAAAAAACAAAGGGATAACTGGAATTAACAGTTTGGCAGGGATCACAATCTTAACTATTTTTGCATCATTGATGTCTCCACCCGACTGTTATAGAAAGGGGCAGCACTGCTAGCCCAAGGGACGGGTTGTTGTTACTTTTATGTAATTTCTCGTTGTATTCAAAACTTTGATCATCGACTCTCATTGAGAAGTGATCCACTGTAACTCTGTTTTAATGCTTTAATATAAATCTGGTTATTGTTCCATCTTTGATCATGAAATAATTTCAAGCAGTGTGTCCCTAGAGGCTAAGGGCCCGGCCTTGGTGGAACACTTGTTTCCTGTACCATTATATTTAGTTCGTGTGTGGTTTGCATTATCAGCTTTGATCGGTAATTTGGCGTGCTTTGTTATTTTATCACAGCTCTATTATATTTACAATATTTTTCTCTGTAACAGGAAGGTCGTATTGTTCATTTTGACTTTATAACGTATTGCTGTTCCTTTAAGTCATTAATGTAACATTACTGTTCTTTACAGAATGCTATCACTTTCTAATTACAGAGTAACTGGGTTGTAATATTCTTAAGTTGGTATTACTATATTCATCTATGGTTTATACCTCATTATGATTGTTGTTCAATTGACATTGCTGTTCCATTATGAATTGCGATCATTATCCTTTATAACTGAGATCAATATTTTTGGTATCAGAGTCAGATTATTGTTTCTCTTAATATCTATGTGTGTTGTGTGTGTTATTTATTTCGGTACTATATATTCACAATTGGATCTAAGTAGTGTTCTATATTTCATTGCTAATTGGTTGTCGTTCCATTTCTATTTTCTGTTCGATTTATTCTTAGAGTAAGGATTGCTCTTTGATTCCTGTAGGGTACAATTGCTGCCTTCATTTTCTTAGAGTAAGGTTGCGTTGTGTATCAAGACTAGTTGCAGTTTCATTTCCTAGTTGTTGTTTCAATTATAGTTGCTGTTCCATTTCATGTTATTTGCATTGCCATTGCATTGAACTATATGAAACTGTAGCGAGCATTGACATTCATTATCTAGTTCCTAGATTGATGATCTATTCTGTTAGTGTCCAGCCTTCCTCCTGTTAGTGTCAGTCTTTCCAGCTTTCCTCCAGTGATCAAATATGCTCTTACAAAGTGGTCTCAGAGTGTCAAGGTCAAATTTTGTCATTTCAGTGAGTCTTCAAGCAAAATTTGGTCACTAGGCATTAGGTCTAGGGTTTGCTCTCACTCTTTTCAAAGTTGTCCAAATGCCAATCTATGTCACTATTCAGCTGATTCTATCATCATTCATAGGGTTTTCACTATCATGTCAGTGTCTAATGAGTCATTGTACACCTTGTTCATGCTTCAGTTGCGCCTAGGTAAGGTCATTTCCCTCTCCTAGGGTTTTGAAGGCAATTTCTCTTGGACGGTCAAATCATCGGCAAAACTTGTATCCAGATGTTCATACACCTTCCCCTATCCTTCATATACCTTATCAAATGCTTCCGATCACTGAGATCCCCCAAAATCCTCATTTTTGCACAAACACTAGTTTCTAGCTATAACCTGGCAATTTTCTAGGTTGGGCTTGTGTTTTGCCCTTTTGGACCCCTTCTCCTTGCTCAATCTCTGAGATTCCACTTTCCCCTGCTTCCTAACATCCCTCCCCACTCCCAAAAATTTCCCCAAGAATTTAGAATCCCCCTATCCCCTTCATTTCGCTCCATTTCGACAAAATTCCTTGTTTCACACATCGGGACAAGTCGCACTCAAATGATGTTCCAGAGAAATCAAAGATGAATTTTGGGAAACTGAGAGAGGTTTTTGTCCACAACATGCCACAGAAGAAAAACCTCCTTCACTTTTTGCACAGGTGTCATGGTTTTAGAGAAATTTCAAAATTGCAATCGCTAGATCCAAGGAGGTTGGCCAAGGCACTAAAACGACGGAAAAGGCCCGATCCACTCCAAATTTTGGCCAAAGCCTCTTTGACTGAGCATGGTACTTTATTGGGGACTCCCAGCCCAAATTTCAAGAAATTTGGAGAAAATTTTGTCAATTGTGAATTTTTTGTGCCAAACACAGGTTTTCTCCACCAATGGGTCTCACCCCCCGCGCGACCCTTTCATTTGGCTACTCCGTTCCGGGAAAACTCAACATTTCCATATTTTTCATGAAAATTTACACATGCTCACCCATTTCCAAGAGATTTTATGAAGTTTTGGGCCTCCAGAAAGTCAAAAAACAAGCAAAAAATGACTTTCTGCCACATTTTTGACACACAGAAAGCAGTCTTGGGCGATTGCAATTTTGGAGGGGTAAATGACCACCAAATTCAGAAATTCCACTTGGGTTGGAAATTAGACATCTAGGACTTTCCAACAAGCCTACTCTTGCCCCATTTGGACACCTGGAAGTACCCCAAAAGTGCTCTCAAAGGCGCGCGACCCGTTCAGGAATGGCGCGCGACCCATCAGGCAAATTGCTCAGGATTTCAGCCTACAGCTCAGCAAAACGCAGTTTTGACTATGTTTGACTTTTTGGAGTTGATTTTTATCCTCCTTGTTGTAAATGATGTAATTTTATGACACTTTTACACTTATGTATCTCTTCTAGAAGATTCATTCATGAGATAGGTGAAAATTAAATGAATGAATTGGTTTCCTAGCTTATAGAGGCAAGTTGTTTTGACTGCCTAGTTTTCAGTGCTTAGTTTAGAATTGGTTGAAACAGCTCCTAGGATAGTGAGCTCGACCCCTAGAGGCAGGGAAAGATGTTAGATGATCTATATTATGTACTCTCTTGCTCATTTTCATGGTTGGACTTTTGAGGGAGAAGCTCTTATTGTATTATTCACTGTATATCTGCAATTTTTGGCAAAGGAAGACCAGGGTTTTGCAGTCCTTTTTGGGATTCTTGTGGTCACATGTATTGATGGTGTGTTTCTCTTTGTACTTGTAAGTGTGTTATGTGAATCATTTCCTTACTTTTCCTTTTGCAAATTAGGCAAATGAAGTGTTAAAGTAGAATTCATGACTGTCATGCTCTGCTTTTAAGTTTGCTTAATATCAATGTTTTCAACTGTTTAAGGGGAATTCAAGGTTATTGCTTGCTCTCCTTAACTCCTCACCAGTCATTCTCATCCATACATCTCTATCAAAGGCATCAATACTGTTTCCTACCTCGCCCCAAAGAACTCCCTACGAAAATTGTGTCCAATCCCCGCACCCGAAATTGCCATTCCCCAATTTTCCACCAAAACTTTAAAAATCCCAAATTTAAACCTCTTGATCAATTTACTAGCCTAAAATCAGTGTTTTCCTATTGGTCATCTCGCCCATTGAAGATCTTTACTGAGATAGACCGGAGAGAGCCCTCTCCTGCCCCGTAGGGCTAGCTACGAGGCTAAGTGGTTTGATGTTGCCTTGAAGTTTACCTTTCTCAGCCTGAGGTGAAATTTCAAGCGCTAACATATTGGCGACCATACTGGGGAGAACAAACTTGTCTGTGGATTGATGTGTTTGTTTCATAAGTCTTAGACGGAGCCTGAAGTTATGCCAGGTAGCCTTCGAAACGCTTTTGCTTTGCATAAGCGGAAGTAGATAAACGCTGCTTCAGTCAATCTCCGTGAGCTTGTGAATACAGCACTTCATTTGCATTTTACCCCAGTACATGTATCAAGTTCAGATCTGATTGTTGATAGTGGACAACGATCAGACACTGACAAGGCTGAAATCATTCACTGGCGACTCCTTCACTGAAAACTCCAGAGATCAATGCTTCATGGTGACTTCACTGCAGAGAGATCAGTAGCTGTGAGATTTTCAAGATGGACCGAATTGCAAGAAGATATGCTCCCTTGAGCCGAGATCACATCCCTGGTTTTCCAAATAAAATTCCAAAGGTAGATTGGTCAAGGAATTTGCCTACATTTAATGATGATGGTAAGAAGGATGCTGCTTTACATCTAGTTAGATTTCATATGCATATTCGCAAGTTGAAGGTGGATTTTCCTGAAGATTGCTTGATGAAGATATTCTTGGCCACTCTGGAAGGTGCAGCTCAATCCTGGTATAAAAATTTGTCGCAGGCCTGTATTTACTGTTTAAAGGATTTTCATGCCTTGTTCATTGAAAGATATCAAGCATCTTATCCATCATTAAATTTGGTTCATGACTGTTGGCTTATAGTTTTATTGAAATCCTTGAGAAATATTATGAAGATGATAATTTTATGGATGTTGAGATCATGGAGGCTCTGTATGAGAATCCATTTCAGCAACATGAAAAGAACCTAGTGGATACCCATCAAGATGATCAGGGAATTTTGCAGCAGAATCAAGATCAGCAGCTTGAAGGTGGCCATATGGCTGAAAATGATGAAAGAGAGGGTTCTATTTCAGATCTGCCCACAGAAGAAGACAACATGCAGGGTAGTCAAGATTCATGTGATGCAGTCAAGTCAAATATTTCAGATCATGTTCACCAAGAATACCTTGTGCCGAATTCTATAAAGAAAAACTTGGCTGTTGAGATCATTTGGCATGAAGAAAACAAAGTTACAAATCTAAGTGCTCCCATTTCATTAGAACCGAGTCTTTATGAGGAGGTCATTCAGTCATCTCATGAACAGCAAGGTGAGATCTTTGCTCAAGCAAGTGATAAAGTTTCTTTGAGTGAATTTGTGGCAAACGATCTAAATGATAATACTGTGCTTGATAATATTGAAGAATGTAATAAGGAACTGGATAATTTGGTTGTGATATCATATGAAGATGACCTATAGTACATTCACACCATAGAAGAACAAAACATTCAGGATTTCCATTCAGATTCCTCTTCATATGTTTCATGTGTTGAAAGGTTTTTCCAAGAAGAGATCTGCTCATCCATTTGTTCGGAATTTTTTGAAGCTTATGAGCATACTTTTACTGAAGCACATGATGAAGGAAGATCAGAATTTGAAGCAAAAGACACCTTGTTCTTTCAGTAGGAGGTGGCAATGTAAAGTCTTCATGTTTTCCAGGATCCAATGGCAGATTTGTTACAGTTAGCAGTGAAAGTGATTATTGTTGTGTTCAGTGATGAAGGAGATCATGGTCAGCTATGTTCTTGGATGCCCGGTTACTAGTATCTATTATTGATCATGAGATATGAGTGGGAGAATCAGTCAAGAAGGCATCTGCTTGATTGGTTGCATTGGCATTTTGATATAGTTTGATGGTATATTGTCTTGTAAGAAACAAGGTGGTTTTCATCATGATTTCAAATCGTGATGGATTGCTGCCCTTCAATAAGCTTTGTAAGTTCTTGTTTTAGTTAAGTCAGTCATGAGTCATTTGTGAGTCAGTTTTCAGTCATGTAGGTTTCATAATTGAGTCGGTTTGAATCAAGTTTCAGTCAATAAATGAGTCAAGGTCTTGTATTGTTTGTCAAATAATGACTCCATTGCCCAATGGTTGAAAGCACTGGACTGCTCTCCCAGAGGTCTGCGGTTCTTGGCACCTCCAAGGAGCTACCATCCCCATTGGAGCCAATGTTAGTGTCAGTCTTTCCAGCCTTCCTCCTGTTAGTGTCAATATTTCCAGTTTTCCTCCAGTGATCAAATATGCTCTTACAAAGTGGTCTCAGAGTGTCAAGGTCAAATTTTGTCATTTCAGTGAGTCTTCAAGCAAAATTTGGTCACTAGGCATTAGGTCTAGGGTTTGCTCTCACTCTTTTCAAAGTTGTCCAAATGCCAATCTATGTCACTATTCAGCTGAGTCTATCATCATTCATAGGGTTGTCACTATCATGTCAGTGTCTAATGATTCATTGTACACCTTGTTCATGCTTCAGTTGCGCCTAGGTAAGGTCATTTCCCTCTCCTAGGGTTTTGAAGGCAATTTCTCTTGGATGATCAAATCATCAGCAAAACTTGTATCCAGATGTTCATACACCTTCCTCTATCCTTCATATACCTTATCAAATGCTTCCCATCACTGAGATCCCCCAAAATCCTCATTTTTGCACAAACACTAGTTTCTAGCTACAACCTGGCAATTTTCTAGGTTGGGCTTGTGTTTTGCCCTTTTGGACCCCTTCTCCTTGCTCAATCTCTGAAATTCCACTTTCCCCTGCTTCCTAACATCCCTCCCCACTCCCAAAAATTTCCCCAAGAATTTAGAATCCCCCTATCCCCTTCATTTCGCTCCATTTCGACAAAATTCCTTGTTTCACACATCGGGACAAGTCACACTCAAATGATGTTCCAGAGCAATCAAAGATGAATTTTGGGAAAAGGAGAGAGGTTTTTGTCCAAAACATGACACATAAGAAAAACCTCCTTCACTTTTTGCACAGGTGTCATGGTTTTAGAGAAATTTCAAAATTGCAATCGCTAGATCCAAGGAGGTTGGCCAAGGCACTAAAACGATGGAAAAGGCCCGATCCACTCCAAATTTTGGCCAAAGCCTCTTTGAATGAGCATGGTACTTTATTGGGGACTCCCAGCCCAAATTTCAAGAAATTTGGAGAAAATTTTGTCAATTGTGAATTTTTTGTGCCAAACACAGGTTTTCTCCACCAACAGGTCTCACCCCCCGCGCGACCCTTTCATTTGGCTACTCCGTTCCGGGAAAACTTAGCATTTCCGGATTTTTCATGAAAAGTTACACATGCTCACCCATTTCCAAGAGATTTTATGAAGTTTTGGGCCTCCAGAAAGTCAAAAAACAAGCAAAAAATGACTTTCTGCCACATTTTTGACACACAGAAAGCAGTCTTGGGAGATTGCAATTTTGGAGGGGTAAATGACCACCAAATTCAGAAATTCCACTTGGGTTGGAAAGTAGACATCCAGACCTTTCCAAAAAGCCTACTCTTTCCCCATTTAGACACCTGGAAGTACCCCAAAAGTGCTCTCAAAGGCGCGCGACCCGTTCAGGAATGGCGCGCGACCCATCAGGCAAATTGCTCAGGATTTCAGCCTACAGCTCAGCAAAACGCAGTTTTGACTATGTTTGACTTTTTGGAGTTGATTTTTATCCTCCTTGTTGTAAATTATGTAATTTTATGACAATTTTACACTTATGTATCTCTTCTAGAAGATTCATTCATGAGATAGGTGAAAATTAAATGAATGAATTGGTTTCCTAGCTTATAGAGGCAAGTTGTTTTGACTGCCTAGTTTTCAGTGCTTAGTTTAGAATTGGTTGAAACAGCTCCTAGGATAGTGAGCTCGACCCCCAGAGGCAGGGAAAGATGTTATATGATCTATATTATGTACTCTCTTGCTCATTTTCATGGTTGGACTTTTGAGGGAGAAGCTCTTATTGTATTATTCACTGTATCTCTGCAATTTTTGGCAAAGGAAGACCAGGGTTTTGCAGTCCTTTTTGGGATTATTGTGGTCACATGTATTGATGGTGTGTTTCTCTTTGTACTTGTAAGTGTGTTATGTGAATCATTTCCTTACTTTTCCTTCTGCAAATTAGGCAAATGAAGTGTTAAAGTAGAATTCATGACTGTCATGCTCTGCTTTTAAGTTTGCTTAATATCAATGTTTTCAACTGTTTAAGGGGAATTCAAGGTTATTGCTTGCGATCCTTAACTCCTCACTAGTCATTCTCATCCATCCATCTCTATCAAAGGCATCAATACTGTTTCCTACCTCGCCCCAAAGAACTCCCTGCGAAAATTGTGTCCAATCCCCGCACCCGAAATTGCCATTCCCCAATTTTCCACCAAAACTTTAAAAATCCCAAATTTAAACCTCTTGATCAATTTACTAGCCTAAAATCAGTGTTTTCCTATTGGTCATCTCGCCCATTGAAGATCTTTACTGAGATAGACCGGAGAGAGCCCTCTCCTGCCCCGTAGGGCTAGCTACGAGGCTAAGTGGTTTGATGTTGCCTTGAAGTTTACCTTTCTCAGCCTGAGGTGAAATTTCAAGTGCTAACATATTCCTTGATTGTATTCAGTTACATCAGTTTACAGAGGGATGATTTATTGTTACTGTACACTTGACTGATAATTTACTTAGTCTTCTGAATGCATGATTTAGGCTTTAAAGTGCTTTGCTGAAAGTAGATTTTCTTTTAAGCATTCGTTTACTCTTGTATTTTCTTGAGCACTATACTACTAGCATTACTCTGACAAATGACCGCCTCAAACTGAGTACACTCTTTGAGATAACAAACCGTTCTTGGATTGACAAGTTAATGTGAGGTAATTAGAGGTGAAAAAGACATCTTTTACGGCTCGACAATGACATACTAGGCCCTCTCTAGGTTGTCCATCAAAGCTTTTATTTGAGCTTCCCTTTCCTGTATGATGATGTCCTTTATTGTTTCCCCCTCCTAAGCCTCTAAGTCAATGGTCTCAATGTCATGCTGCTCAGGTTCATCATGTTTTGCCAACTCAAAGTCCCTTTCCCCCTCATCATCATCTGGCATCTTTTCCTTTCCCTTATGCAACTGTTGTACCTATACCTGCTATGTTGACGAAGAAGGAAAAGCCCCTTCCACATCCTGTGGAGCTAGCATTTGCGTATGGGCTGATGAAGAAGGCAAGGTCCCTTCCACATCCAGTGGAGAAAACACTTGCCTGGCAGCTGTAAACAATCTCCTTGTGTCTCTCTGATATGTTAAGTAAACTGGCACCTCAGCAGTTCTTGTCTGCTTGATCTCTTTTCCCGTTTCCACATGACTAGAAGACCCACCTATTTCTTGAAACACTGATGGAGGAATTTGGGGACCCATAAACATGTCATGAGCAATAAATGTCTCCCAAGGGATGTTGAGGAGACTGAGATGATGAAGAACAATAATTATGATCAAGGACTAGTGATAGATGTTGCTCATCTGCTGAGGGTATGGCTTCTTCTGCGCAAGGTAAGCCATTTTATCAATTTTCTGAACAAAAAGTATGGGAGGTTTAACATCTTCACCCTTGTAAAATACATGAGGAGCCTGATGTGGTAAGTGTACAACCTAGAAAATATTCCCTCATAAGTGAATTATTTGATGATGATTCTCATCAAGGGGACATACTTGTTCTCAAGAAATTTGAAAGGAAAAATCCGCTTCACCTGATTTCTGTACCGAGGTTTAATGTAAGGCTCATAATAATGTTCATCAAGATCTTGGGCCTTATACCACTTTTCACCAACATTTGGAATCCTGGTGGCATCTGAAATGATGGATGGTGACACTGTGAAAGTTACCCCAGCAAGAGTCACTTTATTGTTTTGAAGATGAGCTACAAAGAGTCTAGTGAGCTCTGGGTGAAATTGTACTCTCTCCACTTGTTCACAAAACTCATAGCATCCTTGATATCTAAAACATGAAACAACCAGCTGAGAAGCCTGTAGTTCCCTTGGGTTTGTTGGCTCTTCTCTTGTGATCTTTCCTCCCTTATGAGGTTTTTTGTGCTGCCTGGATCTATCTAATGAACTGTCACTAGCTGTGTTTTCCTCTTCATATTCATGATCTTCACTATCCATGTTTACAAGATTTTTAGTTGCACACCTTTAGAAAGGGTTGAAGGTGCTATCACTTAGATTTTTTCCTTAGAAGTTATCAAAGAAGATATAGTCTGAGGTAACCAAAAACCTAATCTTTCAGACTTAGGTTCTAGCCAACCTAAGTCTAGAGAGGGCTCTCTCTTGGTAATTTAACTTTGTTTGAATAAGATTTCAGGCTATTTCTTAGTGTTCAGGATTTTTTTGTTTTGATTGGGTGGTGGAATTAAGAAAACAGATGGGCAAAGCAAGTATTTAGGCCATTGGGCAATGGAGTCAATCAAGAAAGGCTTAACTCGATTTGATTTATCATTGAGGTAAGAGTCCACAGGGCAGGCTAGCACAGCAAGCAAAGCTGCATGTTTAAATGAATGAAAAGTCCTAACCAGGGCCAAGGGCAATGAAGAATCCTTAACCAAGATTAATATGAAGAAAGGAAGGATGGCCAGTGGCAAAGGGCAATGAAGAATCCTTTACTATGGACCAAAGGGGGGGTAAACTACAGAAGTAAGGGAGCAACTAAGAATTCCAAGACCAAGGATGTATAGTAAAAAACATAAAAAAAGAAAACATTTAAAACAAAGATCACTTAAGCTAATTCTGATGATATCATTCCTTGTTTTCTTTTAAGATTTTATAAGAGACACATGTGAATATTTCGTAACATAAAGAGAAAATGATATTTAAACATGAGAAGATGATACTTATTTGTTCCAACTGTGCACAAGAATCCAGTGAAATGTCCTTAGCTTTATTTCATTTCCAACAAAACCAGTCCAGTCTTGAGTACAATAGCTCCTTGGCTCAAAAATAATATGTCTACAGAAATGTATTTTAATCCACTCTAATTACTTCAATTTGTGAAGTATTTATACAAAAATTGATACAAAATATCTCATAACCATATGAGAATTATTCTAGGAAACAAAAAATATCTTCAACATGAAGATAGAGACAGATGGAGAAATGTCTTCTAGCTGTCCCTTTTATTGTGACTGTGCTGGTTGTTGTAACTCAGATTTGGATCTTTCAGTTTTCTTTGTAGTTATGTGCTAGAATCACTTTTATCTTCTACCTACTAATACTCTTTACCTGTGCTGCTTTAATCCTGTCTTACCTGTTTTACCTGGTAGTTATGTTTTACCATATAGATTTACTACAGTAACTTATAGTAAAGCTGTCGAATTTGTCCAACATTCCCTGTCAAGTAATTTCATCCTTATCATTTTCCTGTAAATTTCATCAGCTTCTATGTACTTGGCAAAATTCAGTTTTCTTGTGAACAAGTGCTTGACTTCATGTTCTATGTAGAACAAATTTTCAAGGCCATCATAAATCACCTTTCCAGTGGGCAAAGATTTCACCCTGAAGTACTAGCTTGGCTTTTAGGCAGCTTGTTTAACCTGTCATTGTATTCTTCCTGGGTCATCATCTTATCATTTATCACCACACGACTAGGAAGTCTTTTTTCTCTTAAGATGCCATACTTCAGCATAAAGTTGTCAATATCTGTTTGGATACTTTGACATATTTTCTCTAGATTGAGCATTAGGTTCCTCTTGGTGAGAACCTTTTTTATTTCTATGATTGTTGTTGTTTTGTCTTCTATCTCTAATTCATCAAGATGATATCTATTTTTTCTGTTGAAAAAGGTGATCAACTGATTGGCTTCTTTGGGTTTATTTCCCAATTCTTCCACTGTCTTGTGGATTGCCTCTGTAGCCATTTTGACTAATTATGTTTGCTCAAAAATAATCTGAATAGAAGGCCAAACATCATTGATGGAATCAATGATGTTGGCGCAAAGAATTTCTTTCATATCTGCTAATGGCTCGTGTAGTATTAAGTCCTTCTCAAGGGCTTTTATCCTTTTTTCCATTCTTAGGTTCTTCTGAGTTTCTTCTTTCTGCTGTATTTGTGCAAGTTTGCAATTGGTTTCTAAACTTGTCACTTTTTCTTTGAGTTTCTTGAGCTCAGTGGCCTAGATACTCATTTCCTCCGTGGCCTTGATCAATTCTGCAGTTTTCTCTGTTTGTGTCTCTGTGCTGGTTGATGTACCTGTACCTGTACCTACTAAACTACCTGTAACTAGCAATGCTGTAACTGGTGGAAGTGTAGGTACCAAGGCAGATGCTAAGGTGGAGGGCACTACTATGGAAACTGTAGGTATTACAGTTTGAGGAGTGGTGGCCAGCTCACTCTCCTTTGACTATATCAGATTCTCCAATTCTTTTTCAGTTTCTTTCAATTGGTCATTCAGCTCAAGGACTAGGTCCATAAGCTCTTCCTCCTTCTATGTTTCCAATACTTCAATTATTTGAGGATGATGAAGAGGAGGAATCTTGAGCTGCTTCTTCAGTGCAACTATGTCATCATTTTTCTTCTTTATCAGCTTCTCTGCTACTTTCACATCCTTGGGATCATGTCCTAGTTCTATAACCAAGTCCTCTAAGGACTTTATTATGGTGTCTTTGGCTTGAGGGGAGGCCTTCTCCAACTGGAATTGTGCTGATATATTATTTAGCGAATTCTAGAATTGGTGCGCTGCAATTGCTTTGTTGGTCAAAGTGGAATAGACCATTTCACTAGTTTGTTTATGCAACTCGATTTGGTCAATAGGATGGATATCCTTGGCCAATACTTCAAAATCCGTTTTTAGGTAGTCTGCCATTGATTTAGGTTGCTATATGGTTGGCTTGAGAAAACTCATCTGCATCTTACCTTCTTTTATATCAAAGGCTGACATTAGCCTTGTTTGGTTTGTAGGAGACATCTTCAGATAATGTGCATAACTTTGCACCTTTAACCTCTCATTCCTTGCCTTGATTTCCTTATAATTTTCTTTGATGTCCTAGATTTCTCTAGTAGGAGCCCTAAAGGAGGATACTTCCACACTCTGTTGCCTTTCCAACATTTGAGCATGTGAGGTGGAAGGTCCTTGTGTCCCTCCTGAAGGAGTGGTGTGCCTGCTTTCGGTCCTCTCTGCTCCTAAATTTCCTGTTGTCTCCTTAGTGTATTCTTGCTTTGCATATGGATTCAACCTCTACCTTTTAGCATAGGTTTGGGTGACAGGCCTGCTGGAAGGAGTGGCCTCCTATTTATCTCTCTTAAGGTTCCTCTCCTCATTTAGAGGAGTCTGCAAAATAGGAGGATTTCTCATGATTTGTTCGGGTTGAGCAAGTTCCTTTGAAATTTCAGGCTATTCAGATTCTTTTGGTTGTTCTGAAAGCTCTGGTTGCTTTGATGGCCTTTCTTGATCTGAAGACTCTGGTTTCCTTGATGGTCATACCTTTTCTATCTACCCACTGTGTCCCTGGGATTGCCTTTGAGATTGAGACTCTACGAGCACCTGTACAAAGGAATCCTCATCAAGTCTTCTGTCTAAATCTATCAAAACATTATCAACAACAACCTTTGTGCTATCTCGATCTATCAAAGTGCCTTCCACCCATTCATATTGATTAGCATATTGTTCTATTTCAGGGATCCTGTGGTGGATGTAGGGAGATAGTTTATTCTTTTGTCTCCTATTACAAATGAAGTCTAAGGGATCATAATTCCATACAAAACTCTGTTTCAGTTTCAACCTTTGGAGGATTTCATTTGCCTCCTTTCCTACTTCCCTACTGTTACAAATAAATGGGCCCAACTGATCCTTTATCTTGAGTTGGGATTTCTTCTTGGCTTTTACAAAGTGCACCTCATTTGAATTGATCATTTTCCTATAGTACTCCAAATCAAACAATCTCATGGGGAGATATCTAGGCAATTTGTAAGGTGGCAATTCACATCCATAGATTCGGATCTCAGTGTGGTTTTGGTATAAGTACCAATCCCCCACTTTGTATTGCTTTGACAACTGTAGGACCCTCCTGATGTTTGCACTGATTATGGGTGGAGGGCTTCCTAGTAGCATGGTTGTCACAGCGTAAACAAAGAGGTCTATGAAATATTTATAAGAGTATTGAGAATCAAATTGATGGATCGATGAAGTCCAGAAGATCACTTATCTGGGGTTACCTTTGGTATCAAGCTTTTGGTGGGAAACTGGAAATCTATTAGCATGGTAATACAAGAATAAATGATATAAAACTAAAGAATACTTGAAAACTCTTTCATTTTCCAACCTCATGAATTGATCATGCATTTTGTCAACAATAAACTTAGCATAGTCAAACATGATGGATGGTGGTTGGCCAGGAGAGTAGATTGACATGAAGGATATGATGATCTCATCAACAAATTCACTAGTGGTGTACCCTAGCACACCAGAGATCATATCTATGATGTCTTGGCCAAGGTTGGAGAATATAGTCCATAAATAAGGGGGAGAGTCCTTTGGGGTATACTGTTCTTCCCTGATGAAGGTCTAGTACAATCTAGAAAGTCTGATTGAAGAAAGGGTAGGGTATCTGTTCAACATATCACCAATGGAAAGAGAAGTCATGCTTGGGCTTGGTTGTAACAATAACATTTCATTAATAGATTCGGCAGTAATGGTAAACATAATAGATTGGTCAGGGGTTCTTACTGCCCTTTGGATAGAATCATAGTTCATGTGGCAGTAATGTACAATCTCTGGGAATATATGCACTTTGGGGAACTGGTACTCGGGTAAACTTGATTCCTAAAGTCCAATGTAGTCTTCATGATTTAGGTACCGGTCTCTGTACTTGCAGAAAAGTTTCAAAGGGGATTTTGAGATAGAGGTATCTTTAATATGGAAATCTTTGTCTGCAAGTGGAAGGTGGTCTAAATCCCTGTGAGGAGTCGTAATGGGCATGATATCTAATGCAATTGGGGTTTCCATTCAAGGACAAGGGCAAAGGGTTTCAGGGAAATTGGAAAAATTGGTCTATTACAGAGTATTTTAGGACTACCAGGTAGCTTAATTTACTAAATTACTTAGTATTCAAAAGAAATTTAGTTCAGGTTCGGCAGGAAAATAGGGTTTCTCAGTGGAAATGGGGTAAATACCTGGTTTCAGTTGTTTGAACAGAGTATGGTGTTGTGCACTATTTGCAGGACGCACAGGTCTACAAGGTAGTCTGGAGTTCAGCGGCTTCGGAAAGTTGACGGTTAGTAGTGGGTTGACAGTTGAACGTACTCGGTGATTTTCATGGAAGTCAGAATGTTCTTTTCATGATAAAAAATGAAAAAACAATGAGTTTTTTGGTTTTATGTGTAAAGTCAATGATATTTTCGGGTACATTGGCAAAGTGATAGTTGGCGCCAATCAGGGGATGTGACATTTTGGCGTGTAGTTGAGGCGGTAAGCAGAATCCATCGTACCGCTTTTCGGGATAAGTGGTTTTGGGGGGACGCTGCCCGATGCCATTCATCGGGTGCCACGTAGTAGCGGGGTGAACAGTGAAACCGCTAACATCGGGCGAGTAAAGGTTGGCTTTTGGAGGCCGTCCGATATGAGCGTCCACTGTTGGATCTGAAGGGGTCATATCACACAATGATCGGGGAGATTATTTGACCAGAGGTTTAATGGAGGGGCCTGACGGGATATTACCTGCTGATTAAGGAGGGCTTAATGACGTCGGGGGTGAATTGATAGGTGGAACACATTATTAATTAATCACTGGTTGATTAATTAACCCTTTTTATTCAGTGGAGGGTTATGGTTCTTAATTAGTCGCTCATCAACTAATTAATCCATTTAATTAATTTACTAATAAGGTTTATATTTCAAACCTCGGGGTGGGATATTATCATATGGGTTTTAATAAAGTATACAGGGAAGGGTATTATTTTATGGGAGTTAAATAAATATAATGAAAATTAAAGTTAATATGAAATGAAAGAGGAAAACTAGGTTTTTTCCCTAATTATAATGTGTTTAATATTTATTTACATATCTTCACCTACACATTATAACTTAGGCTAAATGCTTTTGTGGGTTTTTTGTGAAAAGAGGGGTTTTGCATGGGGGCAATTACTTTCCCTAGGCAAATGGTGATTTCACCTTAGGAAAAGGGATTTTTTAGGTGAAATGAATGAATTATGGAGGGGGTGAATGTTGGTAAGGGGGTTTCAGTACTTGGATCCTATAAGTTATTGGGCCGAGGGTCCAGTCCCTCAAGAAGTAAAAGAAATGCTCCGAGCCCCTTTAACTTAAGGTTTTAGGTAATTTTGCCTTTACTTATGGGAAATTAATAAACTTAAAGGTAAAATGAATGGGGAAATTAATCACTTCTCTTTGTAATTGTTCATTTATCATCCATACTTTTAGCAACTTTGATGATGAAAGTAAATGACATGATTTTATCCAATCAATCGCCATAATTCTGCAACCATAGAACTACTTACCCACCTACTTATCCTACCATTTTTTCTACTCTTTATTAGGGTGCACTTAAGATGGCAAACCCTTATCAAAACATTTTTCTTTTCTTTTACAATAGAAATCTATCTAAGTCTATCCTTATTACATCCAAGGGCTTAGATTAAACTGTTGAGCTCCTTTTATTTCCTCTACCTATCTACTTATCTGCCAAGATTAAATAGTTTGGTTAGATTTTATTCTCTATCTATAAACATGAAATTCAAAACATGGAATAACCAAGATTAAATTGTTTGGTTACCATGGATTGTGGCATAAATAACAAGTTGCACACAATCATTATTATGCAGAAAAATAAATAGCAGTGGCATTTAGACTTGCACACTTTCATTGGTCCTTTTCTTTTTTGGTGTTCATTTTTTCATCTTTTTTGACCTTTTTTAATCTTTTTGTCCCTTGATTTTTCTTTTGGGACATACCCTCTTTACATTTTTAATTTTTTAATTTTTTAATTTTTTGAATATGGAAAACATTTGCAGAAAGAAAAGGTATGTACATATTATAGATTTGACCTCAGCTATTCAAAAATTATGACACCTATTGGTATAGGAACATAACGGAAGGGAATGAGTGGGAGTCTTTAGGATTGTAGGGATGTGTTTAGGGTAGATTTAGACAAAATATGAATTATGAGAGTGAGGGAAAGGGTTTTTAGGATGATGGATATAATGAGGGGATATGGATGAGGCGATGGGTAATGATGTACAGAGGGTTTTTAGTTCTAGTGATGGGTGATGGGAAACAAAGTAGTTAGGGTTTTGTAGAAGAAACTAGGGTTTGATTTTAAGTGTGAAGAAAATGTCTATAACTTTTATTGTGCAAGATAAAAATAAAGTGAAAAAGGGCAACTTGTAAAAGAGGAAATAGCAAAGAATTTGGTGAATTTTTTGGTGTTATGGATGATTTGGTGGCTTATTTCCCAATGCGCAATGCCTTCGCCCTGATGCGCAGCGCCTAGTCCTACGCGCAATGCCTTTGTAAATTTGAACTACTGAAAATCACCAAGAGTGCATCACCCTACTATACGTGTAGCACCTCATCCCCTACGCATAGCGCTGGCCTATTTTCTCCAGAAGCGTAGTGCCTTACTCCTTACATGCAACGCCTATTTTCTTCTACCCAAACTCACTTGAATTTCACCTTTTGCTCTTACCTTTGGACTTCTTTGCTTGCAAGATGAGCAAATTGACTTCAAAAATGGAATTTTAGGGTTTATATATGAGTACAAATTTGTTTTTTCTCTTTAGAAAAACCCACTTTCAAATGTTCCTTGTCTTTCTTCAAAACTCTGTTTTTTTAATGCCTTTTCTCATTGTGTCTTTGCAGGTGGATAAATGCTCAAACTGACTTGATTTTTGCAGTGCTTTTTTGTTAGGCAGTAGGAACAGATACTTAGGAGCAGCTGGGAACCATTATTACATATAGAAACTTAAAATTACATAAGAAATATAAACAAATTCAAAATACTCTGTTTTCACCTCAAAAACATGTTTTTGAGGTGAAAATTACATTAGGTTACAAAAACAATATTTTTAGTAGGCTATGACTTCCAAGCCATCATGCTTGATTTATTGATCATCCTCATGCCCTTGTTGACCTTTATTTACATTTGAAAATCAGTTTCTTGACCTTGGTAATGAAACCCTAGACCTAATGAAATCAAACCCTAGGACCTAATGAAATGGACTGCAAATTGAGGATCAACAAGTATAGTCTATAAGGGAGGCACCGAAGAGAAAACAACCATCAGTGGATACATATATCATGACCTAATGGAGTGATGAAAAAATTTACAGTATGGGACTCCCACTATGAAAATGCAAAAGAGCAGATTTTGATCCCTGATGGCAGTATGAAAAGACTAACTCTAACAGATTCTTCGTCGATTGCTTCATCAATTTCAATTTGTTTTAGGTTTCGAATATCAGATTTTGTAAACTTTGTGGGATGGAATCTATCTATCCTCTCATCTTCTAATTTGTTTTTTTCTACTTTATCAATGTAGTCAAAATCTAATGTTATGTCTGTGTCTATGTTGCTATTTACAAATTCATTATCTAAAGTTAGAAAATTGTTAATTTATTGATCATTATTGAACACTTTCCAGTTCTTTAAGTTTTCAGGAATAACAGGTTTTTGCCTAACCTCAGCTGTGTACTGATGGTTGGGCTAAATGGCAACTTGCAAGTACTAGCAAACATAGCTAAACTATGAGCTTACATATTGTATTTTCTTGGAATAACAACAAGCTTGGTTTCTAAAAAAGTATTTAGTATTTCTACAACTCTTCCTTTATAAAATCCTAACCTAGGATCCCTAGTCATATAAACAATGTTAATTTGTTTTATTACCCACTCATAATCTCCCATAATAGAGACTCTTGTGGCTCCTAACATTTTGACCAATTTGAGACCTAATAGAAGTGCTTCGTACTCAGCCATGTTGTTTGTACATTTAAAGTTAATCTGTAGGCATGCCCCTCTGAATGATCATTTTCTAAGTTGTAAATCCATACTTCTGCTCCTACACCTAGTTTGTTTACTGGCCCATCGAATTCAAGATGCCATAGAATTTCATGTTCATAATTCTTATGGTGTGGGGGAACAAAATCTTCTTTGAATAAGGTATCTAAGTCGTCTTTATTATCTGAAATCTCATGAATTTGGACATTTGATTTCCTTCTGTCACTGTAATTTCTTTTGGTTCTGCAATAATTATATCAGAAGTGTTTTCTTGGTTAGATTCAGCATTGTAAAGAATGAAAGAATCAATATCAGAATGCATTGAATATATAGGAAAGTTTTGAGGTCTCTCCTGGGTACTCACTACATACTTCATCAGAGTCTCTCTATATAGTTTTTTAGGATGTCCAAAGACTAATATGGTAGCATACGACATGTCAAGTTGCAAAGATCCCTGGAGTTTGGCACCCCACAATCTAGATAACAACATACCATATTTAGGTGGTATATCAGCAACAACTATGTCCATAAGAATGGTCTTAGCATGGTAATGCACCAGGGAAGCACACATGTATTTTATAAGTCCTAGGCACTTAACTTGGCTTGAATCAATGAAAACAGGTCCTTGCAAGACCTAGTGATATCCAAGTTTAGCTTATCCATAACAGATTTAGGCATAAGATTGTGTGAAGCCCCAGAGTCTAGCATGGCATTATGTAGGATTTTATCATGGATGTTAAGGCTAATGTAGAAGGGTGGTATCCCTCCTTCCACTGGTTTTCCATTAACATCAGGACCAAAAATTAACTCAGGTTGATTATGAAATAATTTAACAGAGTGTTCATTCTCAACGAAGTTTAAAGATTTACTTATTTTAGATCTATAAGTTTCATGTTTAAACAATTCTATTAAAGAAACTGAGATTTTGAGTTTTGCCACCTCTGCTCCCAAATTAAAAGGCAAAGGGGATTTTTCTGTTTGAACATTTGAAATCTTAGCAACAGGGTTAGGAGCAATTTGTTCTTCTTTTTCAGTGTTTGGAGTATTTTTAATTGGATTTTCTAATATAATTTCTGGAAACTGTTCCACTATTTCCTTGAGGGGAACTGAAGTGGAAGGATGCTATTAGAAGTTTGGTCATTGGTTACATCTTCAATGGTGGGACTGGGAGGGTTCTGACTTGATCTAGAAAGGATTTGTAGAGTTTTTTTAACTGGAGAAACTTTCACTTTCTTAGGCTGATTAGGTATTGCTTTCTTGTTTTGGTCCAGAACATCAGTGTTCCTTTTGCTCCTCAAATTGTACTTTTTATGCACTTCAAAGATAGCAGAGTCATACCCTTGCTTCTAGTCGAAAGATTCTCCATTTTGGGTCTGTAACCGCTGAAGCATGTATAATTCTTGGTCATCCTAAGTCAGAAAGACCGTTTCTTCATCATCTAACCTCATTAAGTTAATTTGGGTGTCTAGCTCAAGGTCTTCTTGATGGGAAGTTTCAACATATTTCTCTTGGAAAGGAGGTCTAATGTTCTGACCAGGTCCATTTTTACCAGTATTTTGGTTTTGGTTCTTCCTAAAATTTGGATTCCTTACTGGAGGTACTTGTTGGTTATCCCAGTGAGGTTTCCTTTCAATGATTTCTTTCATGTCCATTAATTTTTCCATTCCTTTAGCTAAATCATCCATTTTTTTATCAAAGGGTGAAGTTTCATCTTTCAGGGGTGTTCTCCTTTCGTTTCTAACCCTAGCTCTCTTGGATAGCAGATTAGGTTCTACACTAACTGCTACACTTTGCATATCTTCTAGTGTATGGGGATTCCTTTCTCTATGTTGAAAAGCCATGTCAGTGTCAAACCCATCTGGAAACTTTATCAAGGCTAAGCCAGGTGGAGGCTTAAGGTCAAGTGGTATTGCATTATATACATTGTTAAATCTAGTACAGTAGTCATGAACGGTTTTGTTTGGTCCCCTCTTGAGGTTTTCATATTCAGAAAGAATTTGAAGAGGGTCTTTTTCGTCTCCCACCTATTTAAAATTTACTGGTAAAAAACATCTAAACTATCTATACTATTAGGAGGCAAAGATCTAAACCATGTTCTCACTTCTCCAGTTAGAGTTTGGGAAAAAATTCTCATTTGGACATCTCCTATGTCAATTTCATGCAGTTCAAAATAATCTGTCATTTTTCTTGTGTGCTGTTGTGCTGTGTAAGATCTAGTGCCATCAAATAGGACAATTTTACTATGATAATCTAGTGGCAAGACACCTTGAGGAGCAGGCATCGCAAGAGGGGCATATCTGAGTGCCATAGCTCTAAGTTGGACAAGATTGAGAATAGGAGTTGGGGTAATAGGGGGATTTGTGACAACCGGGGGATTTAGGGTAGCAGGGGTAACTGATATTTGATTGGTAGTGATACGCTGATGGGGAAGCGTTGGTATGAACAGAGATGAGGAATGAACTTCAGAAGTGTGGGGAAATGATGGTGAGATAAAAGAACTTGAAGCTGTTTCAAAAAGTTCAGCCACTCTATCAGTAGTAAGGGATGACTAAGGGGAATTCAGAAGGTACTGATAAATTGACAAGTTTGCCCTTTGGATTTCAAGTTCTGCTGTAAATTCTGGATCTAGAACTGTGTCCTCAAGTGCATTCTTAGACTTGGTTCTAAATAAGGAAAGGTCAAAATACTCGTCAAAAGGGAGGTCTTGTATCAACAACCACTCACTAGGGCAGGAATTGGATCTAAATAAAGGTCTTGGGCTTACTGAACTTTCTTGTCTTCTGATTATTCTTGGAATAAGGTTGGGATTGTCAAATACAGGGGGAGGATTTGGATCAAGGTTGGCCCTTGTATAGTGAGTTCTCCTTGAAGCCAGATTTCGAGCTTTTTCTAATAATTTTCTTTTTTTATGAATTTTTGAAATAACTTTTAATAAACCCTTTAAGAGGCTTGAAAATAAAAATTTGAATTTCTCAAAGGTTTATTAATACTGGGGGTTTGATTCCCTAGTATGTTCACCACTATGTTATCACTCAGAAGTCTTCCTTAGAAGTTATAAAAGACAGAATAATCTGAGGTAACCACAAACCTAATCTTTTAGACTCAGGTTCTAGCCAACCTAAGTCCAAAGAGGGCCCTCTCTTTATAATTTAACTTTGTTTTAGGTAGGATTTCCGGCTATTTCTTAGTGCTCTTGTTGTTTTGGTTTGATTGGGTGGTGGATATAAGGGAACGATGGGTAGAGCAAGTATTCAGGCCATTGGGCTATGGAGTGAATCAAAGAGTGGCTTAACTGGATCAGATTAATTACTAAAGGAGGAGTTCATAGGGCAGGCTAGCATAGCAAAAAGCAAAATTGTTGGTTCAAATGGATGAGGTAGTCCTAACCAGGGTAAAAGGGCAATGAAGAATCCTTAAAATAGGATCAAGATGAAGAAAAGAAGGATGATCAATAGCAAAGGGAAACTAAGAATCCTTTACTATGGACCAAAGGGGGGGGGCACTACGGAAGTAAGGGAGAAATTAAGAATTCCTAGACCAAGATAGTTTAGTAGAAAACAATGAGAAAGTAAACAGTCAAGACAGAGAGCATTAAATCTAATTCCGAAATATCATTCCTTGTTTACTATTTAGATTTCATAGAGAAAACATGTGAATATTTATAACATGACAAGAAAAAAATAATTAAACATGAAGAGATAATACTTATTTGGTTCCAACTGTGCACAAGAATCCAGTGAAATGTCTTTAGCTTTATTTCATGACCCAGCAAAACCAGTCCAGTCTTGAATACAATAGCTCCTTAGCTTGATATAAAATGTCTACATAAATGTATTTTAATCCACCCTAGTTACTTCAAATTTTGAGGTATTTATAGAAAAAATGTTACAAAATATCTCATAACAATATGAGAATTGTTAAATAGGGAATCCATACAAGTGAAGATGGTTTTAGATAGAGGAGGAATGACCTGTTGAAGAGTTTTGTGAACCCAACGTTTCGGACTACCAAGTGAGTCCATCATCAGGGGACGCAACAATAGATAATCTTCAATCAATGATGTATCCAGGAGCTGGGTTTAGGGTATAAATATCTAGGTTATTGAAGAATGATGAGAGAAATTAAGTTGGCCAATGTATTTATTTATTTTAAATTTTTTTTTTTTTTTTTCAAATCAAAAATTAATTGAATTGAATAATGATTTATTTACTTTATTAATGAGTTTAAATTAATTAATTAATTAATTATTTATTTATTTGATTATTCTGATTATTAAATTATTATTAATTTTTTATTTATTATAATTTCTTTATTCTATTTTATTTTTTTTTAACTTTTAATTTTTAGTTTAATTATATATATTTTTAATTTAATTTAAATTAATTATTTATTTATTTATTTGTTATATTTAATTATCTTTTTAGTATGATGATTAAATTATTATTAATTTTTTATTTATTTTAATTTCTTTATTCTATTTTAATTTTTATAACTTTTAATTTTTAATTTAATTATATATTTCAATAAAAATTTAATATTTAATTTAATTTAATTAATTAATTAATTAATTTATTATAATTTATTAATTCTATTTTAATTTTCTTTAACTTTTAATTTTTAGTTTAATTATATATTTTTTAATTTAATTTAATTAATTAATTAATTAATTATTTGTTATATTTAATTATCTTTTTATTATGATTATTAAATTATTATTAATTTTTTATTTATTTTAATTTCTTTATTCTATTTTAATTTTTATAACTTTTAATTTTTAATTTAATTATATATTTTAATAAAAGTTTGATATTTAATTTAATTTAATTTAATTAATTAATTATTATTTTTTTGGTTTAATATGATGGTTAAATTATTATTAATTTTTATTTATTTCAATTTCTTTCTTCTATTATAATTTATAATTTATAATTTAATTGTTTATATTTAATTATTTGTATCTATATGATTATTGTTATTATATATATATATTTTAATTTAATTAATCAATTAATTAATTAATTAATATATGATTAATTAATTTATTACTGTTTTATGATTTGATTAGGTTAATGAATTAATGCTTAAGGAGGATGGTTAAGAGGAGATTTGTAATGATTGATAGTTAATGAGATAATCTGAGGGAAAGGGTTAATCTGAGTGGCGATTATTGTTTTTTAGGATTTCTAGTAAAGGTTTCCAAGTGTTACTCAATTTTAATCCATCATCACGGTTAAAATTGTTTTTCCTTTTTTCTATTTCTATGGCTTCTTTAATTTTTCTTTTAAGACAGTGTTCTTCTTTTCTAACAAGTTTGGCTTTTTCCATGCAGATGTAATGAGAGGAAGAGTGAATGTGTTCAGCTAAGGCTGATTTAGAGATTCTTTCTCTTCTTAAGTCAGCAGAGTGTTCTTTAATTCTAACATTAAGGGATCTACCTGTTTCACCTATGCATTATTATAGGAAACCAAAAATATCTTCAAGCATGAAGATAGAGACAGATGGAGAACTATATTCTTGCTGTCCATTTTATTGTGACTGTGTTGGTTGTTGTAATTCAGATTTGGCTCTTTTAGTTGCTTGATACTTATGTGCTGGAATTACTTTATGTCTTCAATCTACTGATACTCTTTACCTGCTACACTTTGACCTTGTTTCATTTATTTTACCTGGATGCCATATAGATTTATTATAGTAACATTATAGTAAATTTGTCAATTTCATCCACCATTCACCTTCAGGTAATTTCATCCTTATCATTTTTCTATATATCTCATCAGCCTCAATGTACTTGGAAAAATTCGGCTTGTTGATGAACAGGTGTTTTACCTCATGCTCTAGAAAAAATAGATTTTCCATATTATCATATAACACCTTTCTAGTGGGCAGAGCTCTTACCCCTGAAGTACTAGCTTGGCCACTGGTCAACTTGTTTAGTCTTTCCACATTATCATCTTGGGTCATGAGCTTGTCATGTATTACCATAGGACTGGGGAGTCCTTTTTCCCTTAAAATGCCAAACTTCATCATAAATCTATCAATATCAGCTTGGATGCTTTGGCATTTTTTCTCAAGATAAAGCATAAGGTTCCTTTTGGTGAGAATCTTCTTCATTTCTATGATGTTCGATATCCTATCTTCTATGCCCAGTTCATCCAACTGATATATGTTCTTTCTGTTCAAGAATGCTATCAATTGGTTGGCTTCTTCAAGTTTATCTCCCAATTCTTCCATTGTTTTGTGAATTGCTTCTGTGGCTACTTTTACTAGTTCAGTTTTCTCAAAAATTACTTGAATAGATTGCCACACATCATTGATGGAGTCAATGATGTTGGCCCAAACCACTTCCTTTATATCTCCTAGTGGCTATTGCAATGTCAAGTCCTTTTCAAGGACTTTTATCCTTTCTCCCATTCTTTGATTCTTCTGAGCTTCCTCCTTCTATTGTATTTGTGCAAGTTTGCAATCCGTTTCCAAACTTGATGCTTTTTCTCTAAGCTTTTTGAGCTCAGTAGCTTGGATGGTCATTTCCTCCATGGCTTTTACCAATTCAGCTGTCTTTTCTGTAGATGTCCCTGCACTTGATGATGCACCTATGACTAGTAGAGCTGTAGATGGTGGAACTATTGGTGCTAAAGAAGCAGCCAATGTGGAAAGTATTGCTGTGGAGAGTGTAGGAATGACAGTCTGAGGAGTGGTGGCCAACTCACTTTGTCTAGACTATATCAAGTTATCTAGCTCTTTCTTTGTTTCTTTTAGTTGATCATTCAGCTTAAGGACTAAGTCCATAAGCTCTTCTTCCTTCCTAGTTTCCAATACTTCAGTTGTTTGTGGGTGATGTAGAGGAGGGATTTTGAACTTCTTTTTCAATGCAGCTATGTCATCATTTTTATTTTTAATTAGCTTTTTTGTAGCCTTTACATCCTTTGGATCATGCCCCAACTCTATGATTAAGTCCTCTAAGGACTTTATCCTGGTATCCTTGGCCTGTGAAGGGGCCTTCTCTAACTAGAATTGCATTGATATATTATTTAGAGAATTTTGGAGTTGATGTGTTGCAGTGGCCTTGCTGGTCAATGTAGAATAGACCATTTACCCTGTCTATTTGTGTAGTTCTATTTGGTCGATAGGATGTATATCCTTCACCAACACTTCAAAGTCTGTCTTCAAGTAATCTAATATTGACTTGGGTTGCTGTGTGGTAGGCTTCATGAAAGTCATCTACATCTTACCTTCTTTTACATCAAAGGCTGACATTAGCCTTGTTTGATTAGTAGGAGCCATTTTAAGGTATTGTGCATAGGTTTGGGCCTTCAATCTTTCATTTTTGGCCTTTATTTCTTTGTATTTCTCTCTAATGTCTTGGTTCTGGCCAGTTGGAGCCCTAAACAAGGATACTTCCATGCTATATTATCTCTCCAGCATTTGAGCCTGTGAAGTGGAAGGTTCTTATGTACCTCCATAGGGAGTGATCTGTCTACTTTATGCTCTTTCTGTACCTGTGGTTCCAACTATTTCCTCTGTGAACTCTTGTTCCAAAGAAGGATTTAACCTTTGCCTCTTGACATAAGTCTGTGAAATAGGTCTACTAGAAGGAGTGGCCTCTTATCTATCTCTTTTGGGATTCTTCTCCTCATTTAGAGGATTTTGTACAATGGGAGGATTACTCATGATGTGTTCTGGCTGAGCCAGTTCTTCTGATATGTATGGTTGCTCTGATTTTTCTTGCTCTTGATGTTCTTCTTCTACTGGTTACTCACTATGTTCTTGTGTTTCCCTTTGGGACTGGGATTCTCTTGGCACCTGTTCAAAGGAATCTTCATCAACTCTTCTTTCTAAATCAATCAACACATTATTGACAACAAATTTTATGCTATCTTGATCTACTAAAGTGTTCTCCACCCATTCTAGTTGATTTGCATACTGTTCTATTTCAGGAATTCTGTGGTGGACATAAGGAGATAATTTGTTCTTTTGTCTTCTATTGTAGATGAAATCTAAAGGATCATATCTCCATATAAAACTTTGTTTCAGTTTCAGACTTTGAAGGATTTCTTCTGCTTCCTTTCCTCCTTCCCTACTGTTGCATATAAAGGGGCCAAGTTGATCTTTTATCCTAAGTTGAGCTTTCTTCTTGGCCTTCACAAAATGTACCTCATATGAATTAATCATTTACCTGTAGTAATCCAAAGCAAACAATCTCATGGGGAGGTATTTTGGTAGTTTGTAGGGTGCTAAATCACAACCATATATTCTGATTTCAGTGTGATTTTGGTACAAGTACCAATCTCCCACTCTATAATGTTTGGACAACTGTAGGACCCTCCTGATATCTGCACTGATTCTGAGGGGAGGACTTCCTAACAACATAGTTGCCACTAGGTGCACAAAGAGATCTATGAAATCTGCATATGTGTATGGAGAGTCATATTGGTTAATTAATGAAGTCCAGAAGACTATTGATCTAAGGTTGCTTTTGGTGTCAAGCTTTCGGAGTGTGAATGGGAATTTATCAGCTTGATAATACAAGAAAATATGATATAAAACTGATGAATATTTGAACACTCTTTCATTATCCATTCTCATGAATTGATCTTGCATCTTATCTACAATGAACTTAGCATAATCAAACATGATGGCAGTGGGCTATCAGGAGTGTAAATGGACATGAAGGCTATAATGATCTCATCCACAAATTCACTTGTAGTCTATCTTAACACACTGGATATAATTTCTATGATGTCTCGGCCAGGTTCAGAGAAAAGGTCCACATGTATGGAGGAGGGTCCTTTGGAATGTACTACTCTTCCCTAATGAAGGTCTGGAATAACTAAGCAAGTTTGATGGAGGTAAGTGTAGGGAATATGTTAAGAAGGTCTCCAATAGAAAGGGGAGTCAAGTTTTGGCCTAGTTACAGGTGTAGCATTTCATTGATGGATTCAGCAGTGATGGTAAATAATATAGTCTGGTTATGAGTCATCACTGCTCTTTGGCTAGGACTGTAGTTCATATGGTAATAGTGGACAATCTCAGGGAAGATATGAACTCTGGGAAATTAGTATTTGGGAAAACCTGATTCCCAAAGACATATTTTGTCTGGGTGGTTCAGGTACTCGCCTCTGTGCCTACAGTATAATTTCAGTGGGGATTCTTGGACAGAGGTATCTTTGATTTGAAAGTCTTTATCTACTAAAGGGAGATGGTCTAAGTCCCTGTGGGGAGTAGAAATTGGTAGGACATTCAATGAAACTGGAGCAGCCATCCATGGTTCTTGTGGATTCAAGGATGGGGCAAATGGTTTTCAGTCAAATTGGGGGAAATTGGTTATTTTCAGAATGTATTGGATTTGTTGGGCAATTGTTTTACTTAATTACTTAATAACTTAAAGCAATTGAGTAAAGGTTTGGTAATTTAACAGGGTTTCTCAGTGATTTTGGGTAAATACCTGGTTTCGGCTCTAAACGGATTGATGGGTGACTATGCATAGTTTGCAGGAAGCGTACATGACTGAAGGGTGGTCTGGTGTTTCAGCAGCTTCAGCAAGTTGGCAATTGGACATAGGTTGATGGTTGCACATACTCTGGTGCTTGCATGGAGGTCTGAGCGGTCTTTTTCATAATAAAACTAAAAATAGTGAGTTTTTTTTTTAGTTTTATTTGCAAAGTCAACTGTTTTGGTGGGTACACGAGGAAAGGTACGTTTGGAGTTAAGCAAGGGATGGGACGTTTTTTCATCTAGCAGGAGGTGGTAAGTGGGTTTATTTCGCACAACTTTTGGGCTGGAGTGGTTTCGGGGGAAGGCTGCCCGATGCCATTCATCGAGCGCCACTAGCAGCGGGGTGAACAATAAAACCACCAATATCAAGAGGGTAAAGGTCGGCCTTCGGAGGCCGCATGATATGTTCGTCGACCATCAGATCAAATGGGTCCTGATCGTACAGTGATCGGTGCGGGGATTTGACATGAAGTTTAATGGAGGAGCCCGACGGGGGTTTAAGCGTGGCGGGATTAATTATTGACGGATTTATGGTGGATTAAGAGTGTTGAGGGTGATTTCATTGGTGGGGGTAGATTATTAATTAACCATAGATTGATTAATTAATCTCTTTTATTCGGCGGAGGGTTTTGGTTATTAATTAGCTGCTAATTGACTAATTAACCCATTAATTATTCACGATACTAATACAGTTTATATTTCAAACTTTGGGGTGGGATATTAATATAGGGGCTTTATTTATAATTATATACGAGAAGGGTTATATTTCTCTTTCGGGATTTTAATATATAAAGTTAAATTTAATATGAATCGAAAGCGGAAAATAACTTAGCGCCAAGTTAAATGTGTATTTATAATTTATTTGCTTTTATAAACACATTATAACCTAGGCTTAGTGTTATTTTTATGGGTTTCTTCGGAAAAGGGGTTTATTAGGGAAAATGAGTGAATTATGGAGGGGGTGAATGCTTATGAGGGGACTTTTAGTACTTACCTATAAGTTATTAGGCTGAGGGTTCGGTCCCTCTAGAAGTCAAAGAAATGCTCTGAGCTCCTTTAACTTAAGATTTTAGGTACTTTTAGGCTTTCCTTGGAAATTAGTTAAGTGAAAAATGTAATGAATGAGGGAGGTTAATTAATTGACTTTGTGTACTTTGGTAAATGCTTAATTTTCATCCATACTTAGAAATTTGATGATGAAGATGAATGATATGATCTTACCTAATCAATCATCACAATTCTGCAACCATTCAACTACTTACCCATCTACTCATCCTACCATTTTTACTTCTCTTTATTAGGGTGAACTTAAGTTGGCAAACCCTTTATCAAAAGTTTTTCTTTTCTTTTACAAAGGTAATCTATTTAAGTCTAACCTTATTACATCCAAGGGCTCAGATTAAACAATAGAGCTCCTTTTATTTACTCTACCTATCTACTTACCTACAAAGATTATACAGTTTGGTCAGATTTTATTCTCTATATCTAAGCACAAAATTGAAAACATGAAATAGCGAAGTTTAAGCATTTTGACCATCCATGGATTGTGGCAAAGGTAACAAGCTACACACAATCTTTTATTCTTCATCAAAAGTGAATAGTAGTGGCATTTTGTCTTGCACACTTTCATGGTATTTTTGTTTCTTTGGGGTTCATTTGTTTATCTTTTTTGACCTTTTTAATTCTTTTTGTCCTTTTATTTTCTTTTAGGACATACCCTCTTTACATTTTTTAAATTTTTTGATTTTTTCAATATGGAAAACATTTGCAGAAAGAAAATATATGTACATATTACAGATTTGAACTCCGCTATTAAAAAATTATGGCTCCTATTGGTATAGGAACATAATAGGTTGGAATTCTCCCTTGAATTCTGCCTCTATCACATACCAATGAACAATATTATTAGCATCATCCACATACTTTTTAAGTAAATAAATTGTTGGCTTAAGGGATTTTGACCCAGGTTCAGAGTTAGTTGCACCAACCAATAGAAACCTACACTACTGGCCCTTTCAACAACAACCCGCATAGCGCAGGCTGCAATCTCACCCGAAGCAGTATGGGGGGATGCTGGAACCAAGTTTCTGCATCCAGACATTAGTGTGATGTCTTTTAGCGCCCTAGATCTGCCTTCACGCATATATATAAGCCCCTAGGGATTGGTACTGAAATTCCATCCCAACAGCCTTTAGATATTCACGAACGTCTACGATTTGTCTTTGCGGACCCTTAACAGTCTATTCATCCACTTACGCGCACTAGAAAACAACCCTAGATCAAAGCTCACGCAAATCTACTTAAGTATTTAATAAACAAAGAAGAATTTATCATAGTCTTTGCGAAAGTACTTAACATGCATTGCATATAGTTATTAAGGCTTATTCAAGTGAATCACGTATCATTAGATCAATATTTTATAAACATATTATTCATCTACAACATAAATCATAAACAAAAGTAAAAAGAAATACATGATATTTCTCCAGAAACAACTTCTTTATTGATTTCTAGATCAGAATACAGACTCAAAACTTCCCTGCGCATTCAGCTGTAGGGGTCTGCACACTCAGCTGTGGACTCTACCTAGGCCTCTACGCACGTAACTATGGACTCTTTCTCTCCTATTTGATCCACTTCTCTACGCTAAGACTTTCAAGACTTCATTCCTTATCCATCATTACATTAGATTTCTCTACCTTAGACTCTCTAAGAAACACCTACTGTTGTTGGGAAAAGTATCCAATACGGAATGACCCTATCCCACTCTAAGGGTGATAGTAGCTCAGCAACAACCGAATGCAAAGCTATTCAAGATTACTTCTTTATGAGATGTAAGAGAGAGGAGAAAGAGATCCACTAACCGTTATCTTCCGCTAATGATTGATCCAATCTTCCCTCTCTGCTGCTTGCTCCCAGCTCCTTGCTCTTTCACTGGCCCAACTACACAAAGATCCTGCAAAAGCACAAGAAAAGGAAACTACAAGAAGCATACATCCATAATTGATTCAAGGATTAGAATAAATCAAATATACAAGCATCAATACGCCACAGAGACACATGCATATAGAAGAACCTCAAATGCTTTATTAATGGAAGAAGTAAAGTTCTGAGAGTGTTACAACCATAAGAGGCCCAATCCAGCAACACCTCCCAGCAGAAAGAAATCTCCTCTTCAGCTCCTTCAAAGCAATCACCCAATAGTTCTATACTCAAACCAACAGCACTTCCTTACATTCACAAGATTCCAACCTCCCTAGACCTCATGAGAGAGCTCTATATATAGGAGTTTTGGAGAAAGGATGAGTCAGCTTGAGGCTGGCATGAAGCTGACTAGTGTCCTCTCCCACTTCAGTTATTCTTCAGTTCTTGAGTCCACTTGGAGTTTCTTGCTTCCACTTGGAGATCTAGATCCTCTTACTCATCCCAAGGCGAATTCCCTGATCCAAGTGTCATTTTGGAAGCTTCCTGGGCATTTGACACCTTGCAGAATGACTGTGCCACTTGGCCAATCTCGCCCAGCGCAGGTATCCTTCATTAGAGTTGACATTCAGCGCAGGTACAGAGTGGAGCAGTTGACATTCAGCGCAGATGCTCAGTGGAGCAGTTGACATGATCCAGAATTAGCTTGTTTTTGAGTGTTTTCAGGTGGAGAACTGATATTTAGTGTTGTGGTTTGCTGACCTTGTTCCTCTAGGGGTAGGAACAACATGTTTAGGGACTTTGGATCCCTTAGATTATCGACATTTTCATGCTTCATGTTGTAAGGCACAAAAATGTCTATAACAGTTTCCCCCTAAAGTATGAGGTCGTTTATCGGGTGAAATGCTTTAACAGGAGGATCCGAAGTTCATTCAATCGCTGAGAGGTGCCCTGTAATAAAATACAATACAATACATTATTTTTCATTCTGCTTTCATGATCTAGCTGAGGTGGGCATTCCCATGCTCAGCTTTATAAATTCATTTTGGTACATAGAACAGACGATCGTCTGATGGTAGACTGATAATTCTCTGCTGAAATTATCATCCTTTGAGTAGGATGATCATCTGCTGCAATGATGTACATATAAAATGTCTTTATATTTCCTGAATATATATCGCAGCCCGGATGGATGAAACTAGATCCGGGGTCTTCAAAACTCGTTCGATCTTCACTTTAAGTACAAGTCAATCCATGTGATAATTGCGCTGAAGTCGAACATGGAAAGACATCGCTTGATTACCGGTCAATAATGTAAACCGTTAACAAGCTCGAGAGGAATCACCAATAATGACAATGACCCTCAAGGTACTGCAGTACAATTCACGTGGTGTGAATAAAGGACTTGGCATCGAACACCACGCAAAATCTTCTGGTCGAAGGTCATTAATGTATACCTGTCGCCGGAAGTGAGAAACTTGCCATTGAGGCATGCAAGCTTCAAAGTACTGGGGGGTTTGTTCCTAGATCAACTTCTTGGATAATGAGCTGAAGTCGACAAGAAGCGATCCGTCAAAGGAGGGCCTTAATGAATCCCACATCAGTGACACGGAACGGAGCTAATGATTTTAGTGGAGGTGAAAACAATCTGTGAAATATGATTCAGGGTGGCGATCATGGGTGGATGAAGGATAATGTATGGCAGTGGATGGGACACGGTTGACTCTTTTTGAACAACATCTCTTGAACATATAACGACACTGATGTGATGGATCGGTAACATTACCCCAAATGCGGATGGTTTGGCGAGGACCATGGTGATGAGACCGGTGAATGAAACAACCCAACCCGATGTGATACGAAGGACAAAGTGTCATGTTCAAGAGCGACTTGCTACCATTAAAGCTTTGAGGTTCTCCCAATTTTTCCCTAGTCATTTCTGACCAGTACCTCTTTATTTTTGTCAAGCTTGAGGAGGATAACATATGCTTGTTCTATAACCTGCCCTTCGGGCAAGCCCATCGCTATGTTTTAACGAGCTTAGCGATAGGGAAACTCGTTCTCGTCTAAAGACAAGTTTGTCGCTATTTAATCATTTTAACGAGTCTAACGACAAGGAAAACTCGGTCCTTTTCATTTTTAGAGAGTCTGAAAAGGTACAGAAAGTTAACTCCAAAATTCCTTTTTCGTCATCTAATCCCTTAAGTTCGAAAAAGTATAAAACAATACAGAAGGGATGAGTTTTCGATAACTTTAACGAGCCGGATAAAACAAGCGCTCGACCTTTTTGTGTAATAATCCCTCAGGTCCAAAAATATTAAAATCTAGAGGAGGGATAGCTCTTCCGGTCAATTTAACGAGCTGGAAGGCCAAAACTCGGCAAACTTTTCATTTTTTACGAGTCAGATGAAAAGAGCTCAAAGAAGACTCGTCTTTTGAGGAACGAGTGATAAACAGGGATAGCAGTAGATTCCAGGTACAGGTTGGAATTTTCCAATCACGGCAGTGTCACAAGGATGGCTAAGTGAAATCACTCTTCGCAGCTGTTCCTAAAAATGGGTAAACAATCATATGGGGGTGAACGATCGGCCAAATGGAATGGAGGTGGCAAGTGCAAACACGACCAAGGCTTCTTATGGCTAATAAATTTACGATCACACTGGTTATTTACCGGAATAGGTTCATTTTTTAATGAGATTAAACTCTGGAGGAAACTCTTGCTCACGCTTTTCTATTTTTTAACGAGCATAAATTCCATGGTAAAACTGCTCGATATTATGTTTATTTTTTAACGAGCATGAACTATGTGCTAAAACTGCTCGGATCTCGCTTTTCTATTTTTCAACGAGCATAGATTCCACGGTAAAACTGCTCGATATACCAGTCATAAGATAAGAAATGTCTCCTGCAAGATTCCAATTTTTATAGAGCTTGCACCTCACATAAGCTATGCTCCCTCTCATCCTTTCTTTATGCAAGTTCGGAAACGGCTAACCCCAAAAACAGATAAATAACCGCTCCTAGCTTGCACTCCAAAAGGTTTGCATGCCCCCAGGTATAAAGTACAATTTCAAGGCTGCCCCTACTTATCCGATAAAACATTTGTTTTAAAGGGTGAGGCTTGCCTCTTTCTGGTTACCCAAAGATTGTTTTGTTAACACCATCAAACGAAAACACTTCCTCGGCACTGTCTACCGAAGTAGACAATGGTGAATGACTGTTGTCAAGCAAGTAACCTTATCAAAAGAATCCTTTTCCAGAACAACCCCTCTTCCAAATACGGACGGGGTACGGACTAGTCATATTCTTTCGCGGAAATTCTACTTTATACCCAAGGTTTCCTCTGCCCGAAGCAGACCAGGATGCATGCCCCTTGGGTTCCAGTTCCATCTTTCCGAATCACTCGCACTCATCGGGAAGGAGGACTGGGGGGGGAGACATTTCTTGGGTGAATAGACCATTCAGGGTTGGTATTTGACTATTTGCGATGCGTGATCCCGGAAATGAAAGTTGGTCTACGAGCTTGACCATTCTTCCTTCGTGTGGAAAACACATTACTCTAAAGAGTGAGGAGACTATAGCTCCCATGCAATATATATAGTCTCGTCCAAGGAGTAGGTTATAATCCAAGGGTCTTTGAACGACCATCACATTCATTTGAACGGTCTTCCCTTTCAATGTAACAGGCACATTGGGGAGGATCCCTAACGGTCGACTGGTTCCTTTATCAAAACCCGAGAGATTTCTCATCTCAGGCAAAAGCGCCGGGGAACCCAGTGCTTTCCAAGCAGTAGAGGAAAGGATACTCACAGATGCCCCTTCATCAATGATAGTTCCAACAATTACCATTCTATAAATTTGGACTATGATTCTGAATGGTATACTGGCTGGTAACCGGGGTCTGCCTAGTTGGTTCCAATCAAAGGACACAACCAGGTTGCTTGGTGGTGGGACCAAATACACGGCCGGATACGACCCTGACGATGTTCCTTCCTGCGATAAAGGAATGGGCGCATTGCCCTGATGCTCATCAGAATCTGTGTTGATGAAAAGAATATGGATGGTGTCATCCTTATTCTCTTCAGTGAGGGTGTCATTTGAAGATGAATCTTCAATGACGGTGTCATTTGAAGATGAAACCTCTGAAGGCGGAACTGGGTCAACTGCCGTATCGACCTTTAGACTTTCGTCTGGTCTGGATTCAGTAGGTTCATTTTCAATGACTGACGCTTCAGCTGACCACTTGAGCGGGCCAGCTGTATTTTCAACCAACGAAGGACTTGGCATGAGTTTTTTGTATCCAGGAGGAAGTCTCAACGGTGAAACCGGACGATCTTCCAAAACTCTCTTCGCTTCGTCTAAGAAGGGACAACGGTGGATGGCGTGATCACCTTTACACAGTTTGCAGGGGGATCTTATTCCCCCTCTTTGTCTTGAACCTTCACTTTCGCTGGTTGACGGTAAGCATTCAACATGGCTATCAGAGGTTGATGCTCCCGAATTGTGCAACCGAGGGGACCAGTCCCTTAGTATCCGGGGAATACAGGGACAATCTCTATGGAAGTGGTCTCCTCTACATATGACACATGGCGATTTAGGCCCGGTCTGTGCTGTGTGTGGATTTTTGTCAGATGTCTTTTGCTTGCCCCCAGTCGCCTTAGGCTCTCTCTTCTTCTTCTCTCTCTCCTTCTTCTCCTTCTTCTTCATGGGAGCTTGGTTTTTACCGGCTCTACCTTGCGAAGATGAAGGATTGGAGGAAGAGTTATAGGAAGTTGAAGGCTGGTGGGCAGCTCTAGAATCATCTAACTGTTGACTCGACTGTTCAGGAACCATGGTGGTCTGAACTACATTGGTTGAGAATAGCCAAATTGGCAGGCCAATCGTCAGTCCTGGAAGCGACAATGTGGTAATGTGGGGCGCACCAACTTCTCCCCAAGAGGAGAAAGGACTAGGATTTCCATCATGTGGAATTCCTTGGTTGGGGCGTTCCATGTTCTCAACCTACAGATCAACGCAGGAATAGGAGGTGATTATGTTCCGTTTAAAATAAATTTTATAACGACGCTTTTAGACACAACTTGCTTTTTCACTTTTTAAGAGTCGAGAAAAAGCTAAAGATGACTCTAGTCTCCTTCGATGTATTAACGAGCCCGAAGTGACAAATGCTCGGATGGACTTTTTCAGTTATAGAGTTTGAAAAAGGCCAAAAGAAACTGCTCTGGAGTTCTAGGCAGAGGGTGTGCCAAACTTTTCGCAAAACCACAGAATACGTTTTACGGTACGAGTGGTCGATCTTCGTGAATGCTGTGTTCACTGCATTGCGATCAGTAGGGCGGCCGACACGGTTTCCTATGGATAAAGGCTTTATTCCTATAGGGGTCTCCCAATATATACGCGACGGTACGTGGGAGCACAAGTCCGTATTGATACTTATCGCTTCACCGTGGAGGAATCACCCAACCACTCAACGCTAAGATATCACGTTTAACGACGCCGGAACACGTCTCTAGCTTAGACCTCTATGTGTTTGCGTTATGTTTCAATGCGTTGTTATGTAAATTCAATTTATTTTAAGGTTGATCTTGTTTAGCAGTTTGCCTTTATGGATCACCACGAGATGTATAGTAACACTCCTAAATGCAGTCTAAGATGATAAGCAAGCTTTTCAATCTTTCAACTTTGAAAATCTTAACTACTGATGGAAAAGAAAGATAACATCTTTTCACACAGATCATAGAGCACACACTAATGCACTTTTTCCTAAATCAACATGAAAACTGTCATAATGCACATGCACAATACAGGTATTTCTTTTCTCTTTCTTTAATGTTGGCGTAATACAAAAAAGAAAGCTGTTGTATAATTTTGAATCCAATTTTCAAGCGAAAGCAAACAAGCTTGTCCAAAATTGAAAGACACCTTAAGATTTACTTGTTTCGACACTAGAAATATATAAATTCAAACCATATGACGAAAGCAAAAGCTCAATCAGCTATGAACAGCAAACAAACTAACTCTTAAGATCAAAACAACACTTTATCACAGGTCTAGATCTAAGAGGTCATAGCAAGACTAGTTCACTTTCGTTATGGGAAACTGTAAATGATATAAGAAATACACAAAGAACAAACACAGTTTCTTTATACAACCGAGGTGGAATAGTGGCAAGGAAAGTTGGTTTCAGATAGGCACATTGACTGGTAACAGGCAGCAAAAACAAGAGTGAAAACAGGGCAAGAAACAGCAGGAAACCCCAGTAGCACAAGGCAAGATTGGTCCAGCGCAGGTGGAACACAGGCAGTTTGACCTTCAGCGCAGGTAGCCCCTTCGGGAATTGCGCTGAAATGCAGACAGCCTTCACACAGCCTGCACTGAAGAATGAAACTTTCGTTTCTCTTGGTTTTCGGGTCACAGATTGCTAAAAAATTCACAGTTTTTGGCCAAATCAGAAGCTATCAGTCAAGGACACACTAAGGGATGACAAGGAGGATGAAAAGCTATCACTAAGAGCTTTATTAGAGTCCTTGTGGATCAGCTCTTCAAATCATAAACTTGCCCAGAAACTGAGCTAGAGTAGCTGCCCTCTACTTTGCATTTGAAAGATCCAAATGCAGTTCGATTCGGTACTCCCTTTGTTTATGAAATGAATAGCAAAAACACAAACAACCAACAAGATACGATGCCCAGCGGAGTCGCCAATTTGTTGTTGGGAAAAGTATCCAATACGGAATGACCCTATCCCACTCTAAGGGTGATAGTACCTCAGCAACAACCGAATGCAAAGCTATTCAAGATTACTTCTTTATGAGATGTAAGAGAGAGGAGAAAGAGATCCACTAACCGTTATCTTCCGCTAATGATTGATCCAATCTTCCCTCTCTGCTGCTTGCTCCCAGCTCCTTGCTCTTTCACTGGCCCAGCTACACAAAGATCCTGCAAAAGCACAAGAAAAGGAAACTACAAGAAGCATACATCCATAATTGATTCAAGGATTAGAATAAATCAAATATACAAGAATCAATACGCCACATAGACACATGCATATAGAAGAACCTCAAATGCTTTATTAATGGAAGAAGTAAAGTTCTGAGAGTGTTACAACCATAAGAGGCCCAATCCAGCAACACCTCCCAGCAGAAAGAAATCTCCTCTTCACCTCCTTCAAAGCAATCACCCAATAGTTCTATACTCAAACCAACAACACTTCCTTACATTCACAAGATTCCAGCCTCCCTAGACCTCATGAGAGAGCTCTATATATAGGAGTTTTGGAGAAAGGATGAGTCAGCTTGAGGCTGGCATGAAGCTGACTAGTGTCCTCTCCCACTTCAGTTATTCTTTAGTTCTTGAGTCCACTTGGAGTTTCTTGCTTCCATTTGGAGATCTAGATCCTCTTACTCATCCCAAGGCGAATTCCCTGATCCAAGTGTCATTTTGGAAGCTTCCTGGGCATTTGACACCTTGCAGAATGACTATGCCACTTGGCCAATCTCGCCCAGCACAGGTAGCCTTCATTAGAGTTGACATTCAGCGCAGGTACAGAGTGGAGCAGTTGACATTCAGCGCAGATGCTCAGTGGAGCAGTTGACATGATCCAGAATTAGCTTGTTTTTGAGTGTTTTCAGGTGGAGAACTGATATTTAGTGCTGTGGTTTGCTGACCTTGTTCCTCTAGGGGTAGGAACAACATGTTTAGGGACTTTGGATCCCTTAGATTAACGACATTTCATGCTTCATGCTGTAAGGCACAAAAATGTCTATAACACCTACTTATATATTTTTACATGTAATCCCATGGTCTGTGTACCATGGGTGGATCTCAAAACTGGCTCATATTTTACATAAAAGAAGGGCTAAAACCCCTTGGAACCCTAACCATCTACGCACTCTGCATCCAAAAATCACGGAGACTTTACATCATTTACTGGGTTTTTAACCCCAAAACTGAGTCAGGGGACTGCATCCCAATAGGCCCCCAATACAAAGATCGTGACTTGCCCTCGAGTCACTCGACTGGTGCTGCGATCTTGCTGCGAAGATCCCCCAACTCCACCTGAACTATTGCAACCTCGGCAGCATTTTGTGTAGCTTCCTGCTTGAGTTCTTCCACTAGATGCTCTATAGCTAGTCCTTCTATGGTCAATCACATTGTCTGATGCATCTGCTACAATCCATTGAGCTTATCTTGAATGTTTGTCGAGATCTGATAATCTTCCTCCAACCAAGGCTCTAGCTTGGCCTTAAGCAAGGCCTCTTTTTCTATGTTGCTTCTACCTACGCAAGTAGTTACTTCCCCTCCTGCAACTTGGCTAGGCACTGTGCTGGTGCAATGGAGCATGTCGTTGCCCTAACTTCATCGCACTACTTCTGCAGCTCCCTAATCTCAATATTTAGTATCTACAAGTTTGGATCCTCTTGCAGATTAGTGACCAAATCCATGCCCTACTCAAATATTGTTGTGCAATCTGCAACTGTGGCATCCAGAGTAGCTTGGCCTTCCTTGATCGCGGCTCCGTGTTGCTCTCAGAACTCTGGTGGAGTCGATGGCTTCATCTTCAATTACAACTCAGTGATCTTCATGTTGAGTTCAAATTGAACTCGGTTAACCTCTGCCTTTGCTTCGTGCACTCTAGCAGATAACTTCCTGACCTTCGCTTCTGGTTGTCAAATTAGGAACAGTAACTCCAACAGTCACTTTTATGTTGTGCTGTGTGGTACCTTCCTTCATAGCACAGTCCCCTACGTGCAACGTCATAGATTGTATCTTCATAATCCTCCACATAACCTGCCTACTGCGTAGTCCTTCGACCCTGGTAGTGTAGTTTATAGTCCCGTGCTCCCTTGCAACTATTTAGAGCACTAAGATTCTCCTGCTGCCATATAGTCATTATGGAGGATCCCCTGTATACAACTTTAATCGAATCCCATAGCTTTGTGAGCTGAACTGCGCCTCCATCTATAATTTCTTTGATATGGCCTTAGCCAATGCATCTGAAATTTCCCCAGACACTTAGTGAACTTACTATCATATAACAAGACCAGATCGTTTACCTTGAACATGTGAAGCTTGATATGTCGATCGTGCCATGCTTTTTCAGTTCCTTTTGTACTTGCTGATGGAATCCAACCAAAAATCTATCCTCTTCGAGCTCCATTAGTTGTGTGAGTCGTTTCTCCAAGGCCTCGCGATCCTCCATATTCATTAGTGCCACTCTGCCTAGACTAGGCACAATATATTCCATCGGCATTATAGCTTCTACACCATACACCAATCTAAAAGGTGTCTGCCCTGTCATCTTTTTACAAGTAGTCTTGTAGGTCCATATCACTACAGATACATGCACATCCCAGTCATTTCACTACGCATTGCAGATCTTTGTTAACACGTTCTCTAAGATCTTGTTGAAGGCCTCAACAGTTCCATTCGCCTACAGGTGATACAGTGTACTCTTTTGATGGTAGACCTAGAACTCTTCTAACAGTGCGTTGATCGTTTTGTTTAGAAAGTGTGTACCTCTGTCACTCATTAACACTTTCGGGCAGCCAAACCTAGTTAAGGCATATTCAAACAAAAAATTCACTGTTTTATCCCCTATACAATCCTTAACCGGTTGCGCCTCTACCCATCTAGTCAAATACTTCGTTGTAATGATGATGAAGCGCGCACCAGTTTTCTTCCCTCAGGGCTAAATTGGCCCAATGAAATCAATCATCCATTTGTCAAATGGTTGCAAAGATACTTGAGGATTTAGTGGCAACTCGTCCCTCTGCGATGGTCTGTTGATTCGTTGACATGCATCGGATGCCCTACAATACACTTTGGAATCCTTATGTAGCATTGGCCACCATAGACCTGCGTGAAAAATATTCTGTGTAGTCATTTTCCTGCATAATGTCCTCCCACAGCCCCATCATGAGCTTCAACGAGAATGCTATTTCTCTCAAAACCAGGCACATATATTCGAAATATCTCATCTGCACCCATCTTATACAGATGTCCTACAATTACTGAAAAGTCTACTGCGTGCACTACTAGCACCTTCTTTTGTTGACTTGTATACCCTTCCGGTGCCATCCCGGTAGTCAAAAAGTGAATAATATCTGCAAAATGATTGTCCATTACATGCACTGCGAAGAGCTATGCATTTGGAAACTCGTCCTCCAAATTATTAGGCTCCCCTCCTGTTTCGATCCATGATATATGGTCAGGTCCTACATTCAACCTCCCTGGCTTCACAATGACCTCAAATTCATACTTCTGGAATAACAACAACCGTTAGTAGATCTCCCCCCCCAACACAAGCTTATTGACTAGGTATTTCAGGGAAAAGTGATCTGTGTACATTTTGAAATGTCCACCCAAAAGATAATGCCTAAACTTTTGAAGCACGTACACCATAGTCAACCCTTCGCATTCCATCGTTGAGTAATTATTTTCGGCCTTCGATAATTTCCTACTTGCGAAGGCTATAGGATGGTCCATTTCTCCCTCACTGGTCTGTGTTAATACTACACCCAATGCAACACACGAGGCATCAACATGTACATGAAATTCCTTTTTCCAATAAGGGAAGACCAAGATCAGCATGGTGACCATCTTCTCTTTCAATACATCCTAGCTGCGTTGACATTATTCATCCCAACAGAATGTGGCATCATTCTTCAGCAGTTTCTCCATAGGTGTGGTAATTCGAGCATAAGCCTTGATGAACTTCCTGTAATATCCTGTATGTCCCAGCATCGTGCGCAACTGCTTAACACTCCTTGGGGCCTCCAAATTTACTATCACTGCAATCTTTGTAGGGTCCACCATCAATCCTTGTTTGCATACGATGTGACCAAACAAAATCCTAAAGGGGACACAAAATAAAAACTTCTTCAGATTCAGCGCGATCTGGTACCTGCGACATGTATCAACATCAAGCACAAACTTGCTACATGGCACTTTACTAACCCAAACACTGTCCAGTCATCAAAGTATACTTCCAAGAACTTATGAATGAATTCATTAAACATCGCTATAACTATGCGAGAGAATATCGCAGGCGCATTATTGAATCCAAATGGCATCACAGTGTATTGAAAACAACCCCATTCCATCATGAAGGTTGTTTTTCTCCTATCCTCTAGCGCGATCTTGATCTAATGATACCCCGAAAACCCATCAGTGAATTAGTAGGCCTCCTGCCCTCCGACATTGTCTAATACTTCGTCTATAAATGATGTCAGCCATGGGTCATGGACAGAGACATCATTAAGCTTCCTCAGGTCTATGCAAATCCTGATTTCATCCTTCTGTTTCTTCTCCCGAAACACCATCGGGCTTACCCAATCAGACTCTTCCATTGGTTCTAAGATGTCTGCTGCCAACATTTTATCCAACTCTAAGTGAACCTTTTCCTTGTATTTAGGATTTAAGTGATACGACCTCTGCTTAACAGGCTTCACGTCTAGCTTCAGAGTGATTTTCATAACGCCCAAGTCTCTTCTTATGCACTTCAAGTCGGAAAACTTGGTAGGGAACAGATCCTGATATTTGTGGAGTAACTCAGCAACCTTATCCATAGTAGCATTGTCCTAATAATCTCCAATCTTTGCAGACTTCGACTCTGCTTTAGTCCCAATGTTTACTTGCTTGGTTTTCAATGGTGCGGTGATGCCTAGGTTCTCTATTTGCGGACCTTCTACTTTTCAATGCCCCTCTGCCTATGGAATATTAATATTCCTCAGATCATCATCCTCTCCTTTAGCTATAACATTATAACATTCCAACACATTGCACAGCTAGGTGCTCCAATCTGGTTGGACCCATTCTAGAGGTTCTTACGGTATTCTGAAGATGGCTGCCTTAATCTCCTACAAAGCTTCATTAATGCTCTCGAAACCATATTCAAAACTAAAGGTCAATAATAATCCTTCCTGTTAGTTTCAATATTTGAAGCCTTCCTCTAGTGATCAAACATGCTCTTACAAAGTGATTTTAAGGTGTCAAGGTCAAATTTTGTCATTTCAGTGAGTCTTCAAATAAAATTTGGTCACTAGGTATTAGGTCTAGGATTTATTTTCATTCCTTCCAAAGTTTTCCAAATGTTAGTCCATGTCACCATTCCGCTGAGTGTACCATCATTTAAAGGGTTTTCATCATCATTTTAGGTTCCAATGGGTCATTTTACACCTTGTTCGTGTTTCAGTTGTGCTTGGGTAAGGCTCATTTCCTTCTCCTAGGGTTTTGAACGTAATTTCTCTTGGATGGTCAAATAATCAACAAAGCTTTCATCCTGATGCTCATACACCTTCCCTTATCCTTAATGTACCTTATTAAACACTTCCCATCTCTGATATCCCTCAAATTCCTAATTTTCCCACAAACCCTAGTTTCTTGCTACAATTTGACAATTTTCTAGGCTAAGCCCATGTTTTTCAATTTTAGACCCCTTCCCCTCACTCAATATTTGAAATTCCACTTTCCCCTATTTCCTAACATCCCTCCCTACTTCCAAAAATTTTCTCAAGAATTTAGAAGCCCCTTATCCCCTTCATTTCACTTCATTTCAACAAATCCCCTGTTCCACACATCAAGATAGGTTTTACTCAAATGATGTTTCTGAGCATGAAAAAATGAATTTGGAAATATTGAGAGATTTATTTTCCATAATAGGCCAAGGAAGAAAAACCTCCTTCCCTTTTTACACAGGTGTCATGGTTTTAGATAAGTGTCAAAAATACAAGTTGCCTCAGGAGAGTTATTGCACCTCTAAAGTGACCTTGGGAAAATCAATATTTCTCCTAGCTTTGTTGGCCAAATGACTTACTTGATGATTCAAATGATAACTATACACAAAGATATTTCCAATGAGCTATCATGAGCTCAATTTGGAGTTGAGGAAGACCTTCAAAAGTTGACTGCAACAGCACTCTACATTTAGGCAGCCTCATTTTGCACATTTTGACCAGTCTTGGGAAATTTGACTTCTGACAGAGCCAATGACCTCCAAATTGGAAAATTCAAGATGTTATGGAAAGTAGCCTCCATAATATTTCCAACGAACTATCACGTGCCCAATTTGGACATCAGGAAGGCCTCCAAAAGTGGTATGGAAAAAGGCATTTTGCACTTGGCAGCCGACACTGCGCATAGAAAAGGCGCTGCACACCTGTGTGAGGGCATTGTGCACTTGTCAGACACACTCAAATTTCTCCAAATCACTTAATACTACCTCAAAACTACAATTTCCTCCTCTTTACAAGTAATTACATTGATCCTTCTTGTTGAAGAGTGTTCTTGCATGAAATCTTGTTGGTCTTTTACCCATAAAAACAAAACCCTAATATCCACTGTTCACCATAATGGTTCAAGGTTCACTCATTTATCTTTGTTGCTGGTTCCTAAAACCTCATACACTACATATCAAAACCCTAACCTCCATATAAAACCATGTCCTATATACATCCCATTCCCATACATAAACTCCTAAACCCTACCCTCCATATGAAACCCTATACCCTACATACAAAACCCTACTCACTCCCCTAAACCCTGCTCACTCCCTTAATCCCATTCACACTCCCATTCACCCTCACCTACTCATCCTAAAATCTCTTCATACTCATCTTTCATCCATCCACCCTATCTCATCATTCACCACAAGTGTTCATAAACAATGAAAATGGCCAAGTGACTAGGCAGTGAAGAGGTAAGGTTAGAAGACAAAAGGCAAAAGAAATTGAAAATCCTAAGGAGATTTGTCTTGAGAAGTTAACATACACTCGGAGAAGTTGATTGAGAGGGTTAACAGAGACAAAAATATGCTTCATCACTTAGCCTCTCACTACCTAACCTGGAACAAGATTTGTAATGTAAGGATAAAGAGGCTAAAAGCCAAACTATGAAGAGTCTTGAGGAACAAGAAAGAGCAAGATAAACTCAAGATCTTTGTTGAAGCATCATTGGCTCATCAAAGCACTTAAAAAGGGTCAATCGTGCCAAATTTCAAGAAATTTTGAGAAATTTTTGTCAATTTTGGAATTTTTAATGTAAAAAATAGGCATTTTCAATGGTGGCGCTGCGCTTTTGTTGGGGACACTTTCTTGCAAAAAAAATTATATTTTTGGAATTAGCATGGAAAAATATGGAAGCTTAGAAATGTTTGAGAATTTTGGACAAGTTATAGGTCTCCAAAAGGGCAAAAAACACCCAAAAAGTGCTCTCTCTGCCAATTTTTTGCCACACAGGAAGCAGTCTTGGGAGTATCAATTTTTGGAGGGGCAAATCGACTACAAATTCAGAAATTCAAGTTGTTCCAGAAAATATACTCATCAATCTTTCCAATGAGATATCTTGCACCTAATTTGGACTCTAATATGCCTTCCAAAATTGGTCTAGAAAAACCGCTGCGCATAGGATCAATGGCACTGCACATAGGATGAATTTTGCCAGTTTTGACTGATTTTTCAGGCTTCGCCTAATTTTCTGTACAGTTAACTTTTTCTTGATCTCTTGGTAAAATTAGCATGGTAAATGATGTAAATTGATGTAATTATGGATGTAAAACACTTAATAGGGTATATACATCAAGTCAAAGGTGGTTTTGAGCTGAATGAATTGGTTTCCTTGGTTTTAGAGGTAAGTTGTTCCACTACCTATATTCCTGTTCTTAGTTTAGATATGGTTGAAACCACCCCTTATCTAATGGATTTGACCTTGATAGCTAGCTTGAGTAGTTTCCTTGCCTATATCATGTACTTTTTGACTCATTTGTAAAGGTTGGACTTTGGCAGAAGTGTTGGACTCATTGAACATTTGTATTAGCAGTTTGGCAAGGAATAAAACTAGGTTTCACACCTATTTTTGTGGGATTCTTGTGATAGTGAGTTGATGTATTGTTTTTTCTTTGTAATGAGTTTTTTTTTTAAAGTTTTATATGTATCCACATCTCTCTTTTTCTTCTAAACTAAATGAATAAAGGTGAATAGACAAAATACACTAGATTTAAAGTGCTTTGTCTTGGGATTGAATTTAGTTTTTGATGTTTTCACCATTTGAAGAGGATTTATAGTTTCTTGTGCCGTCCTCAACTCCTCAGCTGTCTGCTCTACCATCTCATATCCATTTCTAGTACATAAACCCTTGTCTACCTTGTCCCACAGGACATGACTGTATCCTTGAGTTGATTTCCCGGACCCAATTTTCCTTCTCCAATTGATTCAGCAACCAAAACCTAAAATCAAAACCAGAAACCCTAATATACTATACCTAGCCTAAAATCAACATTCATTTCAGTCATCTCAAGCCCTAGTTTCCATATTATAAATGAGATTGACAAGGAGAGAACCCTCTCTCGACCTAGTAGGGCTAGCTACCAGGTTAAGCGTGGTTCGATGTTACCCTAGACCTACCTTCCTTCAGCCTGAGGTTGATCTAGCCCATAACATAGTGGTGACCATACTGGGGAATGTAGTTTTATGTTCCTCAACAAAATGTAATCAAGTTCAGATCTGATTGTTGATGGTGAACAACGATCAGACACAACAAGGATGAAATCATTCACCTGGCGACTCCAAATTAGTTTCGACATCAGATCCAAGGACTCCACTGGAGGATGAACTTGACCAGTAGCAACATGAAAGGACAATATGGAAAGATCAGGTATTCAATTTGGAATTTCATCCAAGACATTATGTTCTTTGTTATAAATTATTTCTTCTCTTTTCCCAAGAATGTCAAGAATGCTTTGCAAAGTATATTGTATTTGAGAAAAGATCCTTGGCCTGCATTTGATTCCTTCCCTTTGAAGATTGTGAAATGTTCACATGCCTTTGATCTTGATCAAGACCCTTTTTCTGAATCTTGTGATGTCTGTCTTCATACTGATGAGCCTCAAGAGACCAAGGCTGATTCTACACCTTCTGTACATACCCCTATACCTTTTAAAATTCCAGATCGATACAAGCCTCTGATTTTACCTCCTATATCTCATACATTCCCTAAAAATCATGACTTATATCTACCAAGATTTGATGGTGAACGCGACAACATCACTGCTGAGAGACATGTATTGAAATTTGAGTCCTTCCTTGACCTTTTTGAAGTTGATGAAGAAGATGTCAGTATTATGCTTTTTTCTCTTTCTTTGGAAGGAAAAGACAAGAGTTGGTTCAAAACCCTGCATGATGCAAGCATCTCAGATGTCTGGCAATTCGTCAAAGTTTTCTTCAATAGGTGGGTGGTTAGACAGAACCCTTTCTTGATTATAGAAGAGTATAACCAGCTAAAAAAATTGCCAGCGGAAATACTACAACAGTTTTATGCTAGGTTTAAGAAAGTCTATTTTTCGATGCCAGTTAGTATACGACCTCCTCTAGGATCCACTCTCTTGCACTACCTGGAAGCCTTTGATCCGGAAATGGAATTTTAGCTGAGGGAAAGGAATCTTGCAACACTTGAAGAGGTGCAGGACACACAGCAGATGCAGAGGCTAATCCGTTGATAAGAAGGGCAAAGTTGAAGGAAGAAGAGATGAAGAACATAGACCCAGAGGAATCGACATCTTTAGAGGTAGAGCTCGCCATTTTGGTAAGTGAAGTGGAAGAGATGATGCAAAATATCACTACAATGAATAAGTATTATGTTCAAGACAATGGCTCGTTGATCGAAGAAGAACAAATGGCTGCTCCAAAACATTTTCTTTCTTATCCCAGTTGTCATAGATTAGATAATGATAGTTTTATATATCATCTTGGAGAAGAGAGATCTATTGATATGGCATGTATGCTTGATGATGTGTTTTATATTGATGATTTGCCTCAGTTTGATCAGTATGATGATGATTATGTTCTCCAAACAGAAGCTAGTCTTGCAGACAAATCAATAGCTGGTTTGTGGAAGGAGGAAGTTCACTTTCAGCAGCTCAAATAAAGTGATCAACTGATGCATATCAGCTATGGAAATGATGAGGAAAGTGCAGTAAATTTTGAAGTAAGTGAAGGATCTTTGCCTTTTTGTTTTTCTTCATTTCAATTCATCCGAGAAAAATTTCATGCAATCAGAAATCAACTGTCGACAAGTCTTGATTTGAACCATTTTGAGGGTAGTGAAATCCTTGCTCAAGACTTCTCATATCCAGATTTGCAGCTCCCGAATGCCATTGATTGTCAAGTTGCAGATGAAGACTTGGAAGCTAGCACATATGATCAAATGATGCAAGATGATTCTGTACCATTTTGTTTTGAATCATTTTAGTTTTTGAAGGGTAATTTGCATAGTATATCTTCAAATGGGAAAACTGCAGAAAATCATGCAATCTCATTGGAACCAATAGAAAATGGGTTGTAGCAGTCTTTTCAATTTTTTCACGATCCAATAGCTAATGTGTTGGATGATGTCTACAGTCAAAATCCTTCTCCATTAGCTAATGATGAGCTTGAAACAAGTATTGATACAAACTTGATCCAGCAGCCAGTTTCTTTATCATTTTCAACAAGAGTCTCATCACAAAGCTCAGATCAAAGTTTGCATTCATGGTATTAGGAGAAGAAAATTAATCCATTGGATGAGCTATGTCCCAGTGTGCATGAATTTCAAGATCCTTATGCAATGTTTTTGGAGTCAGACAGAGCATCCATATTATTCAACAAATCTATTTACAAGTTTTCATGGGAGTTTCCTTTCAGTAGTTCTCTCTTATGGTTCATAAGAAAGCACTTGCAAAGAATTCAAACAGCAATTGGAATGCTTACTTGGTTGCATTGGTTGTTCCATTTCACTTGATCAGGTGATGAATGGAAAAGTTAGATTAGGTTTTATTGAATAAGCTCCATTTTGAGCATATTTTCTAGTTTGTCAGTTGTGTTTTAGTCAAGATAGTTTTAGAGTCAGTTTGTGCCATCAAGTTGTCAGTTTTTAGTCATGCATTTCAGTTTGAGTTATTGATTCCATATTGCCTAATGGATAAGGCATTGGTATGCTCTCCCAAAGATCTATAATTCTTGGCACCTCCAAGGAGCTACCATCCCCATTGGAGCCAATGTTAGTGTTAGTCTTTGAAGCCTTCCTCCAATGATCAAACATGCTCTTACAAAGTGATTTTAAGGTATCAAGGTCAAATTTTGTCATTTCAGTGAGTCTTCCAAATGTCGGTCCATGTCACCATTCAGCTGAGTGTACCATCATTTAAAGGGTTTTCATCATCATTTCAGGTTCCAATGGGTCATTTTACACCTTGTCCATATTTCAGTTGTGCTTGGGTAAGGCTCATTTCCCTCTTCTAGGGTTTTGAAGGTAATTTCTCTTGGATGGTCAAATCAGCAACAAATCTTGCATCCTGATGCTCATACACCTTCCCCTATCCTTAATGTACCTTATTAAACACTTTCCATCACTGATATCCCTCAAATTCCTCATTTTCCCACAAACCCTAGTTTCTTGCTACAATTTGACAATTTTCTAGGCTAAGCCCGTGTTTTTCCCTTTTGGACCCCTTACCCTCACTCAATATTTGAAATTCCACTTTCCCATATTTCATAACATATCTCCCTACTTCTCAAAATTTTCTCAAGAATTTAGAAGCCCCTTATCCCCTTCATTTCACTTCATTTTGACAAATCCTCTGTTCCACACATTGGGATAGGTTTTACTCAAATGATGTTTCTAAGCATGAAAAAATGAATTTGGAAAATGTGAGAGAGGTTATTGTCCATAATAGGCCAAGGAATTAAAAACTTGTTCATTTTTTACACAGGTGTCATGGTTTTAGAGAAATGTCAAAAATACAAGTTGCCTCAGGAGAGTTAATGCACCTCTAGAGTGACCTTGGGAAAATCAAGATTTCTCCTAGCTTGGTTGGCCAAATGAATTTCTTGATGAGTAAAACGATAACTAGACACAAATATATTTCCAATGAGCTATCATGAGCTCAATTTGGAGTTGAGGAAGACTTTCAACAATTGACTGCAACAGCACTTTGCATTTAGGCAGCCTCATTTTGCACATTTTGACCAGTCTTGGGAGATTTGACTTTTGATAGGTAAAATGACCTTCAAATTTTAAAATTCAAGATTTTTTGGAAAGTAGACTCAATAATATTTCCAAATAGCTATCACACATCCAATTTGGACACACGGAAGGTGATGAGCCCCAATTTTTGGTATAATTTAGGCTCATTTGGCCTACTTGCTTTGCTCAAACCATTCACTTTTGACTGCTTATGCATGCATTTCTTAGTTTATTCGTGTTGTTTGTAGGAAGAAGGGTAGACACTTTATCTACGTGACTAATGCATGGTGATTTCAGGTTTTTGGCATTAAAAGGGAGAAAAAGACAACGAAAAAGGAGACAAGGAGACAATGTGGTGGCATTGCTGGTTTTTAGGAGAGGATGTCCATGGTCTTGGGGACCTTCCTCGTGATTCCCACCAAGAACTCCGAGCTCCAATCCATCTCCCCACCGAGCTTAGAAGCAGCCAGCTATTCTACAGGAACAGCAGTTATAACTGTTCTACAGGAATAGTAGTTATGACTGTCCTACAGGATCAGCAGTTAAACTTCAGTTGGACAGCCGAGCTCCTAAAATCAAGGACACCTGTTGGATGATCGTTTTTGCATAAATACTGAGGCCGTAGCCTTGGATAGAAGCTTTTTGAACCTTGGCATTACTCTTGTAATTGGAAAGTACGAGATAGAGCTCAGTCTTTGTTCCTTTTTGTAAGCCAATTTGGCATGACATCAGATTATGAATAAAGCAGGCAGATTTTGATCTAGTTCTGAGTTTTCTCAAGGAGCTATAGCTCTCAGGTTAGGGCCCAACCTGAGAGCAATATATCTCCTCAGTGTTGTAATGTGTTTGCATTTCGTTCCAGCACTTTGAGTTTGTTTGTTTTCACATGCAATTCGAATTTATAGTTTGTTAATTTAGTCGTTTTCATGAGCATAGATAGGACTAGTTTATGGTGATTTGCTTTCAGTTGTTTAAGTTTGATAGGAGGATAGATATAATCTCTTGGAGCTCCAGCAAAAAAGGTTGAGGAAGTCTCCACTGCCATCTCTGTTTGGAGATTGGAGTGCAGCCTATACCAACCACAAAAATACGCAGTTCTTCACTTTATACATGCTGCAACATAGTCTCGTTTATGATAGATCTTTCCATGCACTTCACTCTTGCACCATACACCTTCATCACCGCTTCATGCACATTCCTCTACACACTTTATATTGCTGTTCATTGAGTTCAGGTAGCTTAGGTTAATGAATTTTCATCTTGGTGACAGTCATAAGCCATTTGTTTTATTTACACTGCTTTTCATCGTTCTATTACCTTCTTCTTCGTCTTGATCACGCATACAACCACATCCTTGACCTCTGCTCTGCTCTATTATCTCCCAAACTCCTCCACTCCTCACGTAACTTCATTCTTTAGACATTTCGTTGTTATAACCTTCCATCCATCAACCCACTTCCTACACTCATTCTCCATCCTACTTCTCCACTCCTGAGCCATCACCAACTTTATTCCTACCTTGCACATCTCCCCCTACCATTCCATCACTCCACCATCACTTCAAACACCCACGGTAGGTCATCCTGTAGCAGTTTGTAGACTTCCTGTAGAAACCCCTGCGTTTCCTGTAGAATCCCCTGCAGACATCCTGTAGGAGGCCACTCACTCGGTTGCTGAGCCTCTGAATGTGAGGAACCTCTGTGGACTGATGCTAAGGATCTCTGGGGACCTCTCCTAGCCTCCCCAACCTTTCCCAAGCTATCCTTCCTTCCGCATCACATCTGCACAACCAAACCCTAATAAGCACAAGGTCACAATCACTCCATCCACTTAAAGAAAAAATACAAAAACATGTCTTTTAAGATGCAAGCAGATTAGATTCATGCATTTTCACTTATTAGAAGTAATGGCATCATTGGTAGAAGTTTCCTTCACATTCTTTGCATCATAGAGGTTAGACTAGTTAAATTAGGGTTTCCTAGGGTTTCCATGTTTTGATTTTCTTTCAGTTCATTTTTGCCAAGTAGATTAGTCTTCTTGGAGCTAGCTTTCGTCCATCATTTAACAAGCTTCTTCTGAGAGCCTATAGAAGTTGGCTTGAGCCCTAGCGGACTTGTGCCAGCTGACCAAGTGACAGCTGCGACAAGAGCTAGTACTTGTGCATACAGCATCGCCGCTTCCAAGTTTGTACGAACTACCGGGTTGATAAAATTAAGAGATAGGAATCCCCAGGAGTTGTAGCATTATTGCTACAATACTGGAGCTCACCATCTTTTTGGCACCGTTGCCGGGGAAGTGTCAGAGTATTAGCAATTGTTGCTTTTCTTCTACTTTCTTACTCTTACCTTCTGCTAAGTAGTTTACTTCATTTCCATTCTACAAAAGTAGCATAGCATTTCCTGCTTTCATAGATTAGCATTTCCTGCTTTCATAGATTAGCATTCCCTTTCTGCAAGCGTAGACTAGCATTTCCATTCCTGCAATTTCATTTGAGCAAAGTAGATTAGTCCTTTCCTGCTTTCCATTAATTTTGCATCTTTCATAGATAGTTGTAGATCAATTTGTCTCAGTTTTGCAGGTACCAAAAGAAAAGCAAAGCAAAAGCAATCAAAGAGAAAAAAGAAAGTATTTTCCATTTCATGCCTCGTAGGAACCGAGATAGATCAGGCAAATTCCTACCAAACACCCCCACCACATCACTGAGTCACCCTTCTCTCCTCTTTGGTGACAGTGACCCAAAAGAACCTATAGGTGAACATCCTGAGATATCCAAAGATCCTATAGTAGAAGAAGAGTTAGAGACTACTCCATTTGAAGCTATGGCTGATAATAGAAGAGAAGATGAGAGAATAGAAGGTGCCTTCCCCATCCGAGAGACCAATGGAGAGATGAAAATGAAAAACATTAGCCCCTCCGCCTTACCTCACTTCCATGGGTTGACCACTGAAGATCCAGATACCTTCCTGTTTGAGTTTGCTGTCCTTTGTAGAACCTATGACTATACTGAAGATGAGAAAAAGTTGAAACTTTTCCCTTCCACTCTCAAGGATGCAGCACTACGCTGGTTCATGGGTTTACCTGGGAATAGTATCACTACTTGGGCTCAGATGCAGCAAGCTTTCAACACCAAGTACCGGGATTACTGTAGATCCAAGGAAACAAAGGGGGAAATCTTTCGGATGTCCATGGGAAATGATGAGTCCTTAGAGGATTATGAGGAGAGGTTCCAACTAAGCTATAAGCGGGCCAGGTGCACACTTGAACCTGAATCCCTCAAGTTGGTCCTACTCCGAGGAGTCCCTGAAGACCTCTTAGATACCCTTCACATGTTAGCTGGGGGGGACATTTACCAACTGCCTTATGAGGACATCAAGACTGTGTTTAGAAACCACTCCAGGGCAGCTCGGAAACGAGGTAGAGGAAACCACCTCTCAACTAGTGTCCCTTTCTCCAAACATGAGCTTGCAAACCAATTAGAAGATCTTAAGAGTGAGGTGAGACAAACCATTGCCATGCAGCTTGATACATTCAGGATTCAGCAAAAGAAAGAAGAGGCTGAGAGAGCCTTGGCTGTCTTCTGTCCTAGGTGCACAAGGAGGCACCCTAAGAACGAATGTCCATTGCATTTGGTTGAAGTGTGTTTCGTTTGTGAGGAGGACCATCCCACAAATCAGTGTCCAACCTTACCTGGGTTTAAAGCCATGTACCAAGGGACCGAAGCTCCCACAGAGCCTCTCTATTACCTCAACCAAAGGAGGCCAAAAGGATCTAGACCTTATCAGCAGGGGATGCAAGGGGCATCTCAAGCTTATTACAACCCCAACCAGTCAACTCCTATGCCTTCCTGGGGTCCCCCTGCTCATCCTTCATGGTCCATGCCTCCTCCATGGTCTTATCCACCTCAGTACCCCACTCAACCTACTTCTCATCCATATCACTCACATACCCAGCCACAGCCTCAATGGAATGCACCTCAGTCGGGGTGGAGGCCCCAATACAACACTCCTCCTGCCATTTTGCCTCCACCACCAGTGCAACCTCAACCATTACCTCCTGCTCCTCCAAGGCAACCTCAAATGCCTGCTCAACCGAACCCGAACCCCAACAATAGACAGGCCCAGCAGGTATACACTGGGGAAACCTCATGCCCTACCTATGCTGTGGAGATCCAGGAGATCAAACTTCGATCTGGAAAGACTCTACCAGATCGCCAACCTCCTCCCCCAGAGGATGAGGAAGATAAACATGAAAGTGAACCAAAGGCTATTCCACCCTTTCCTGAGAGACTAACAGCCACCACACAACCTAACCCAGAAGAAGATGAGCTTTTGGGTGAGCTCAAGCAGTTGTGTGTAAAAATCCCACTTCTCCAAGCCATCAAGGATGTGCCAATATATAACAAGCTGGTTAAGGAGAAGTGTTTCAAACACCCAGGCAGACGGAAGAAAGATGCCTCAACTATCAATGTCATAGGACAACTGTCTGACCTTATGCTAGGACAAGTCATCTGCCCAAAGTACCTAGATCCTGGAAGTCCTGTAGTAGATGTTCACATCAATGGCACCATTATCCCCCACACCTTGATTGATCTGGGGGCGGCCATCAATGTGATGACCAGGGATACCATGCTTAAACTCAATCTTCAGGGTTCCTTGAGGAAGACCTCGACAGTACTGCAATTAGCAGATCGCTCCACCGTGACTCCCGAAGGGATTGTGGAGGATGTCATGGTCTCCAATGATTCTTGGGAATACCCTGCAGACTTCCTGGTTCTGCAACCAAAGGCCAAGCTTACTGGATATCCTCTCATTTTGGGAAGGCCTTGGTTAGCTACTGCAGATGCTTACATAAGTTGTCGGGCAGGAAACATGACCATCAAAAATGGTCCCATGTCCAAGCAGCTAGTCCTATACCCTCCTGCCCAACCTTCTTTAGAGCATGATTTACCACTCTAGTTGGAAGAAGGAGAAGAAGACGAGGTGTACTCAGCACCTCTGTGCACCTTAGATACCACTAGGAAAGACCCCCAAACCGAGGATGACTTGATCGAGACCTTGATCCAGAATCCACCTTCCAGCGCACTACCCTTAGAGGAATTGGTGGAGGATGCCCAAGCTAGCACCTTAGTGGATCTCTGTACAACCAACCCTGTTACTCCCAGAGTCAAGAATGTGGAGTTCGGCCCTGAGAAAGCATTGAAGATCAGCTCCTCCCTCTCTCCTTCCCAGGAAAAGGAGCTGTGTAGTCTGTTGGGCAACCACCTAGATGCTTTTTCTTGGAGCTATAAGGAAATGAAAGGAGTCCATCCTTCGGTCTGTACCCATCATATATACATCAAAGAGGATTGTAAACCAGTTAGGCAACCTCAGAGGAGAATGAATCCAGCCCTTAAAGACATTGTCAAGGAAGAATTGCAGAAACTGTTGGATGCCGGATTCATCTACCCCATCTCAGATAGTGAATGGGTGTCCCCTCTAGTGTTAGTTCCCAAGAAAAATGGGAAATGGAGAATTTGTGTGGACTACCGAGAACTGAACAAAGCTACCAAGAAGGACCATTTCCCTCTACCTTTCATAGATCAAGTGTTGGATGGACTGGCAGGAAAGAAGTTCTTCTCTTTCCTGGATGGGTTTAGCGGGTACAATCAAATCCAAATCAGCCCGGAAGACCAAGATAAGACCACCTTCACTTGTCCTTGGGGTACCTTTGCCTATCGAGTCCTTCCCTTTGGGCTATGCAATGCTCCTGCTACCTTTCAAAGAGCTGTCTTGAGCATCTTCTCGGAGCTGGTCCATGATGCAGTGGAAATATACATGGATGACTTTACTCCTTATGGGGCCAACTTCTAGGAAGCATTGTCCAACCTGGGGAAAGTCCTAACCAAATGCACCGAGATGAACTTGTCCCTTAGTCTTGAAAAATGTGAATTCCTAATGACTGAGGGGACCGTGTTAGGCCATACCATTTCTTCCCAAGGATTGCAGGTGGATCCTAACAAAATTGCTCTCATCAAGAGGGTTCCACCTCCTCAAAAGGTAAGGGATGTCCGGAGTTTCTTGGGATTAGCAGGATACTAACGGAGATTCATTAAAGATTTCAGCAAGCTAGCCTCGCCATTGTTTGGTCTGTTGGCAAAAGATGTGGAGTTTAAATGGACTGACGATTGTCAGAGGGCTTTAAATGAATTGAAGGACAAGTTGGTGTCAGCCCCAATCCTGAGAGGTCCAAACTGGGCCCTAACTTTCCACATCCACACTGATGCCTTGAACAAAGCCATAGGTGCAGCTTTAGGACAAGTTGAGCAGAAACTTCCATATGCCATTTACTTTGTTAGCAAAAACTTGTCCAAAGCTGAGCTGAATTACACTGTAACCGAGAAAGAATTCTTGGCTGTGGTCCATGCATTGAACAAGTTCCGACATTATATTACTGGTTACCAGACCTTTGTACATACTGACCATGCTGCTATTAGATATTTGATGAATAAACCAGATGTGAATGCTCGTATTATTAGATGGTTACTTTTATTGCAGCAGTTTGATCTAACCATTGTTGATAAACCAGGTAGAGAAAATGTTGTTGCTAACTTTTTATCTAGATTGGATTTGTCTGCAGATGAGGATGGAACAGTGGACGATCAGATGCCTGATGAACATCTGTTTGCTATTTCAGTACTCTCTCCATGGTTTGCTGATATAGCAAACTATCTTGTTTCAGCACAGTTCCCTCCACACCTATCTTCCAGAGAGAAGAGCAGAATCATCATTAAAAGTGCCTCATTCACTTGGATCGGGGGCAATCTGTTCAAGCTTGGCCCCGATCAGATCTTAAGGCGTTGTGTAAGGGAGGAGGAAGTCTTTGATATCCTCCTCACTTGTCATGATGGGCCTTGTGGAGGGCATTTTGCAGCAAAGAGAACTGCCTTCAAGATCCTGCAGGCAGGATACTATTGGCCCACACTTCATCAAGATGTCAGAAGATATGTCAGTCAGTGTGACCAATGCCAAAGAATGGGGAAACCGACCCAAAGGGATGAGATGCCTCTCCAACCTCAAGTGACTCTTGAGCCATTTGAGAAGTGGGGCATGGACTTTGTGGGCCCAATCAACCCCTCTTCGAGGCAAAGGACTTACATCATTGTGTGTACTGACTATTTGACAAAGTGGGCAGAGACCAAAGCAATCAAAGCAGCAACAGAAGAAAAGGTGGCCGATTTCCTAAGAGAGAACATCTTCTATAAGTTCGGCTATCCAAGAGAGCTGGTCACCGATCAAGGGAGCCAGTTCACCTCCAACCTGGTTGAAGATCTCCTAGCTCATCACAAGATCAAGCACAGGACTTCCACCCCTTATCACCCTCAAGCAAATGGGCAGGTGGAAGTCACCAATAGAGCATTAGAAGGGATCTTGACTAAAGTGGTGAGCAGCAGTAGAAAGGACTGGGCAGATCGCCTGGTAGAAGCCACATGGGCCTACAACACCACTTGGAAGACCACCACCGGTTTCACACCATATGAGCTAGTCTATGGGAAGAAAGCTTTGCTGTCCATTGAGTTTGAATACAACACCTTGAGGATGGCAGCTCAGCTGGACCTAGATCTCAGCCATGCACAACAAGAAAGGCTGCTGCAGCTGAATGGCCTGGACGAGCACCGCATGCAGGCCCTCCTTCACTCAGAAGTAGTTCAACTTCAGAGGAAGGTGTGGCATGACCAACATCTCCATGACAAGCAATTTCAGCCGGGAGATTGGGCTTTGTTGTATGATTCCAGATACAAAGATTTCAAGGGGAAGTTGAGAACCAGATGGCTAGGACCATATACAGTGGAGAAATGCCATGACAATGGATCTGTCCTCATTCGAACCATTGATGAGGAAGCCATTCCCATGCTTGTCAATGGGCATCGATTGAAGATCTATAGGAGACCTCTCTCAAGACAAGAGTTTATCAAAACTATGGAGAAATCTGTATTGGTCATAGAGAAGGGTTCTGCCTCTGCCTCTGGCACACCCTGAAAAAATGTCTAAAAAAAAAAAGAAAAAAAAAAGAAAAAAGAAAAAAGAAATAAAGATCCTTGGGTGAAAACCTCTCTGAGGCGCCCAAGGCAGGTAGTAGGGGCGAAAACCTCCTTGAGGCGCCCCTGTTATCTTTCAAAAAAAAAAAAAAAAAAAAGAAGAAGAAAAGAGAAAAAAGAAAACACAATAAGCAAAATATGGTAAAAATTGCAGGTTGCAGATGCTCTATGGAGAAGAGGAAGCCCTTCAACTCACAGCCAAGGGTCCTTATCATGCTGTCAAGGAACCTCATCAGTACCTCCTCCAAGAGCACCCATGTTTTTTCAAGGTATGTGCAATTTTATCATGGTTTGAATCTTCTACAGGAAGCTGCTGTCTTTCTACAGGAGGGCGCAGTCTTTCTACAGGAAAGCACAGATTTCCTACAGGAAAGTGCAGACTTTCTACAGGAAGGCCGAACTTTCTACAGGAAGCTCTGTGTCTACAGGAAACTTCCTGTAGGAGTTTTGGACGGCCATAATTCATCTTAAAAAGAGATTTCGTGACCATGGATTGGTTTGGATGCATGCAAGCCTCTGTTGGCATCCTTGCACGTTGCTGTCACCATGCTCCACCAACCGTGTCGACATGCGGCCAAGTCCCTGCACAAACAAAGAAAAGCGATGAGTTCTCGCGGGAAAGCCATTTCCAAAGGTTAACAAATGATGGAATCTCATACCACATGCATCAAGAGCTCCGGGATTGTGATCGAGAAGCCAGAACCGCCATCGTGCAGCATGCACCCAAGGAGAAAGGACTGTTACGAGACCCCTCGCGGGGATCCTGTAACAGTTCAACCTGCTCGAGTGGATACCATTCACAGCACCGCCATCTGAAATGAAACGCGGGCGCATGCAAGCAAAACCATCCACTCCAGCGTTGGCAGCCTATAACCACGAGCTTCCGGATCTGTGTAAGTCGCACGCAGCAGGTAGATCCGCTCACCATCGTCCGAGAACTGGAAAAATCGTGTACAGCCGCGCAGGTAAGTGTCTCCACCCTTCCTTCCATCAAATCGCATGAATCTAACTTTGAAATTGTTTGCAAAGCGTAAAATTGAATGGTTGAGCGGCCATATGGCCAGTCGACTGGTCACGTCGGCTAGTTAAAGTGTAACTGGATGTTTGGGTGGCGGCCATGACAAAGAGAATGAACAACATGCACGTGGGAACACTCTCGTCAGAAGCATGAGTTTAACAGGAAAGGCGGCGACAAATCTGTGGGAATGAATGCAGCAGCAAGTGAATACGTAGGCGGAGGATGGATGATGTCGCCCAACGGTCCGGCGGGGACAGCTCATCCCCCGCGCCACGGATTGCGCCGATTCAAAATCCAATCAGCTAAATCATGCGCATGCATTTATCATCCAACACTTCAACTCGGATAGCTATTCTGATCTCCTCTGCACTTTGATACGCCGAGTTGTTGGCTACCAGAACGCTGGTCAAGCACACCGTGAGCGCGGCCAACTACAGTCCTCCCCGAGAATTGCGCACGGCTTCTACAGGAGCGCAGTTCTACAGGAACGCAGTTCTACAGGAACGCAGTTCTACAGGAGCGCAGTTCTACAGGAACGCAGTCTACAGGAACGCAGTCATCTACAGGAAAGCGGGTGCCTCGCGAAAAAAGGTGGCCAATTAAGGAGGTAACCCTGAACTCTTAATGTAACTGGTTATTAGAAGTGGCAAGACCATCGTCCACGGTCGGGTTATAAAGATATTGGTGGAATTGTTGTTTGCTGTGCCGTTGCTACCATTCTACAGGATGTTGGTATAAGTAGCCTGTGTTGAAATTTTGTATGTGCATGCTCTGTCTCCATAGACCAAATCCCTTTTGCAGCTGCCACCTTTTGTTAAAACGACCGTGTTCATCGTGCCGGGTGGGTTTATAAGACGAGAGCCCACGGATTCAACTAAACTAAGGAGAAACCCGGCAGTGGTAGAGCTCTTCACCAGAGCACAATGGATGCCTTTTTGTGATAAGTTGCAGGGCTACGATGATGAAGTAGCCGAGGAATTCTTGCAGGCTTTGAAGCCTAAATCCTAGACACTGGCCACAGTAAACTTCAGAGGTCTAAGCCTCAAACTCACCCCAGAACATATCAGTCGGATCACAGAACTTCCTATGGGTCTGCCGTGGGATAAAGAGGAGAGAAAGTTGAGTCAGCAGGCAAAGAAGGAATTCTTTCCACCTGAGGAAGAATTCTCGGAGGATAAAAACAGGGTGAGAAGAACGAGTCTATCACCACCTTGGAATGAAGTCAGTTTGCAAATCATGAAATATATTACTTGTGAAGGCCGGTTCAGCATCGTGTATGCATATCACTTTCGGTTACTCACTGAGTTGAGGCACCGAATTGACCTTCCTGTAGAGCAAAAACTGAGCATCCCTTATTATCTCCTGCAGTCCCTAATGGAGTGTGCTACAAAGCTAAGAGAGGGCATACCTGATCAGATAGCCACCATGGGTTAATAAAGCTGCTTGTGGAAGATGCATTGCACTCATATAAGGTCCCCCTCTCATGGGAATCCTTCCGCAATTTGACCAAAGATGGGGATATTAAAATGTTGATCGAGGAGACGGGTTCCTCTAGCAGTGAGGAACACGAAGCAGTGGCCGAAGGACAAAGGAAGACGCATGAGGAAAAGAAGGACCAAGAAAAAGGTGGCACACCTATCTTGTCAGCAAGGGAAAAGAGGATGAAGAGCAAAATGGACAAAGCAGAGGTGGCCCACGTCAGCCCAAGTACCTCAACAGCACCTGCACCCAAAGCAAAAAGCAAAACTCAAGCAGGCCAGCAAGCGGAAGTGGAGACACCTGTGTCTACAGGAAAGCAAAAACAGGCTTCTACAGGAAGCCCAAAAGCAAAGACCAAGGCTTCTATAGGAAGCCCACAAACCATTAAGACACAGACTTCTACAGGAAGCCCAAAATTGCAGAAACAGGCTTCTACAGGAAGCCCGAAATTGCAAAAACAGGCTTCTACAGGAAGCCCCAAAAAGGTAAAACCCAAAGAGAAGAAAGTGGATGTTCTGGCACGGGAAGCAGCAGCGGTATTAGCTGGCCTCAGCACGCCACCTAAGCAAAAAGACAAGAGGAAGAGGGAGACCCCTCGGTACTTTAAAGCTCGGAGAAGCGTTAGGATAAAAACGGGCAAGCCACCACCTCAATCCAGCAGCCCGATTGTCATCGAAGATACCCCTGCTTCTCCCAAGGAAAAATCACCCTCCAGGATCACAGTTACCTACGAGAAGGGGAGTCCAAAGAAGAATACATGGCAAGAGAAGTTAGAACAAACTCAGCTACAGGAAGCTGAAAATGTTCTACAGGATACTCTGGCCTGGCTACAGGAAACAGAAAAGAGGGAAGGAGAAGGGCCCTCATCACCAAGGGAGGATGAGGCAGAACCGCCTGAAGAAACAGCAAGAGAACATATACCAGAGCCTAGCCCTTCGCCCAATCTGAATTCATATTACACCTTTTTAGAGGCGGGAAAAATCATACCACAGAAATTTACTGTACCTCTATTTTTTGAACTAGAGAAAGAAAGAGTCCGTTCCCACACATGGATGCAAATCGCCAAATCAAAGGGGGTGGCGGACATAGGCCCTCTACAGGATCAACTTAGGGAGGTCAGGAGTGAATTCACCATGGCTAAACATGTGGCTAGTTGCCAACAGGCACTTCTACAGGAAGAAAATCAGAAGTTACGGTTGCAGCTACAAGAACTAAAGGCAGGGGCAGGAACATCCTCCAAGGACATCACAAATGAACAAGAAGGCAAAAAGGAGCTGACCACCAGTCTTGAAGAGCCAATGACACTTCTACAGGAAGCAAAACAGCAGACAAGAATTGAAGTGCAAGCCTTAAAGGAACAGCTGCAACAAAAGGAAGCACAGTTGGCCTGCATGGCCAGTTGGGCCATGGAAGCAATTCAGTGCAGAACGCCCGCAAAATCCTATGGATTGTTTTTAAAGGATCAATGGCTTCAGTTCCAAATAAAAACCTTGGCCCAAAGAGGTATTGCACACATCCAAAACCCACAACAATTTTCTGAATTATGCACTACTAGTTCGACAGAAGACAAAGCCAAATTGGAAGAGTTTTACCTCCACAACTTGGCTTTGCCTAATGAAGTCTCATGGGATCCCAACATTGCCTTAGGTGATATGCAATTGATGGCCCTCGCCTCATGGTTAAACCATGAAGATCAAAGAGCAGCTGAAGCAAAATCGGTCATGAACCGAGAAGTGAGTGAACCACTGTTCATTAGGCCGGAACTAGAGGACCCGGTGGCACTCATCTCAACCCACCAACAGTTGGCTACGGATCCCACAGCTTCCTTGAGGTTTATGGACCAACAAGCCCAGGCCATAGCTCACTTTGAAGACATGGAAAGGTTGTTGGGAGAAAGTGCTGCCCAGGCTTGTGCACGCAGATGGAATACCATGGCCCACAGCTTGAAAATCCGAGAGTACCATACCCCCATCCGGATGAGAGAAGCTTTGGCAAGGGTTGACCTTTACAAGAAGTCCATGCAAAGCCTCCAGGCCAGCTGGATTAGCCTTAAACTCAGCCCACCACTACTGCTAGGATTGACTGAAGGAAATACAAAGGAAGATGACAGTCAACAATGGGAAGAGGTAAACAGAAAAGCAGGGTTTCACATCTACAGAGAGGACCCTACCACAGAGCCTTGGGATGCAAGAGAAGCAGTGAAAGCAATGAAAGATGAGGACTTGGACTAAGTTGCTCAAGGATGAGCAAATAGTTTAGCTGGGGGGTGATGATGAGCCCCAATTTTTGGTATAATTTGGGCTCATTTGGCCTACTTGCTTTGCTCAAACCATTCACTTTTTACTGCTTATGCATGCATTTCTTAGTTTATTCGTGTTGTTTGTAGGAAGAAGGGTAGACACTTTATCTACGTGACTAATGCATGGTGATTTCAGGTTTTTGGCATTAAAAGGGAGAAAAAGACAACGAAAAAGGAGACAAGGAGACAATGAGTTGGCACTGTTGATTTTTAGGAGAGGATGTCCACGGTCTTGGGGACCTTCCTCGTGATTCCCACCAAGAACTCCGAGCTCCAATCCATCTCCCCACCGAGCTTAGAAGCAGCCAGCTGTTCTACAGGAACAGCAGTTATAACTGTTCTACAGGAACAGTAGTTATGACTGTCCTACAGGATCAGCAGTTAAACTTCAGTTGGACAGCCGAGCTCCTAAAATCAAGGACACCTGTTGGATGATCGTTTTTTCATAAATACTGATGCCGTAGCCTTGGATAGAAGCTTTTTGAACCTTGGCATTACTCTTGTAATTGGAAAGTACGAGCTAGAGCTCAGTCTTTGTTCCTTTTTGTAAGCCAATTTGGCATGACATCAGATTATGAATAAAGCAGGCAGATTTTGATCTAGTTCTGAGTTTTCTCAAGGAGCTATAGCTCTCAGGTTAGGGCCCAACCTGAGAGCAATAGATCTCGTCAGTGTTGTAATGTGTTTGCATTTCGTTCCAGCACTTTGAGTTTGTTTGTTTTCACATGCAATTCAAATTTACAGTTTGTTAATTTAGTCGTTTTCATGAGCATAGATAGGACTAGTTTATGGTGATTTGCTTTTAGTTGTTTAAGTTTGATAGGAGGATAGATATAATCTCTTGGAGCTCCAACAAAAAAGGTTGAGGAAGTCTCCACTGCCATCTCTGTTTGGAGATTGGAGTGCAGCCTATACCAACCACAAAAATACGCAGTTCTTCACTTTATACATGCTGCAACATAGTCTCGTTTATGATAGATCTTTCCATGCACTTCACTCTTGCACCATACACCTTCATCACCGCTTCATGCACATTCCTCTACACACTTTATATTGCTGTTCATTGAGTTCAGGTAGCTTAGGTTAATGAATTTTCATCTTGGTGACAGTCATAAGCCATTTGTTTTATTTACACTGCTTTTCATCGTTCTATTACCTTCTTCTTCGTCTTGATCACGCATACAACCACATCCTTGACCTCTGCTCTGCTCTGTTATCTCCCAAACTCCTCCACTCCTCACGTAACTTCATTCTTTAGACATTTCGTTGTTATAACCTTCCATCCATCAACCCACTTCCTACACTCGTTCTCCATCCTACTTCTCCACTCCTGAGCCATCACCAGCTTTATTCCTACCTTGCACATCTCCCCCTACCATTCCATCACTCCACCATCACTTCAAACACCCACGGTAGGTCATCCTGTAGCAGTTTGTAGACTTCCTGTAGAAACCCCTGCGTTTCCTGTAGAATCCCCTGCAGACATCCTGTAGGAGGCCACTCACTCGGTTGCTGAGCCTCTGAACGTGAGGAACCTCTGTGGACTGATGCTAAGGATCTCTGGGGACCTCTCCTAGCCTCCCCAACCTTTCCCAAGCTATCCTTCCTTCCGCATCACATCTGCACAACCAAACCCTAATAAGCACAAGGTCACAATCACTCCATCCACTTAAAGAAAAAATACAAAAACATGTCTTTTAAGATGCAAGCAGATTAGATTCATGCATTTTCACTTATTAGAAGTAATGGCATCATTGGTAGAAGTTTCCTTCACATTCTTTGCATCATAGAGGTTAGACTAGTTAAATTAGGGTTTCCTAGGGTTTCCATGTTTTGATTTGCTTTCAGTTCATTTTTGCCAAGTAGATTAGTCTTCTTTGAGCTAGCTTTCATCCATCATTTAACAAGCTTCTTCTGAGAGCCTATAGAAGTTGGCTTGAGCCCTAGCGGACTTGTGCCAGCTGACCAAGTGACAGCTGCGACAAGAGCTAGTACTTGTGCATACATCACCGTCGCTTCCAAGTTTGTACGAACTACCGGGTTGATAAAATTAAGAGACAGGAAGCCCTAGGAGTTGTAGCATTATTGCTACAATACTGGAGCTCACTAGAAGGCCTCCAAGGGGGGTCTTTAAAAAGGCACTATGGACTTGGTAGCCGGTGCTCCACATAGAAAAGGCGTTGCACACCTTTGTGAGGGCGCTACGCACCTTTTAGACACACTCAAATTGCTCCAAATCAATTCATACTACCTCAAAAATCCAATTTCCTCCTATTTACAAGTAATTACATTGATCCTCCTTGTTTAAGAGTGTTCTTGCATGAAATCTTGTTGGTCTTTTACCCATAAAAACAAAACCCTAGTATCCACTGTTCACCATAATGTTTCAAGGTTCACTCATTTATCTTTGTTGCTGGTTCCTAAAACCTCGTACACTACATATTAAAACCCTAGCCTCCATATAAAACCCTATCCTATATACATCCCATTCCCATACATAAACTCCTAAACCCTACCCTCCATATGAAACCCTATACCCTACATACAAAACCCTACTCACTCCCATAAACCCTACACACTTCCTTAATCCCATTCACACTCCCATTCACCCTCACCCACTCATCCTAAAATCTCTTCATACTCATCTTTCGTCCATCCACCCTATCTCATCATTCACCATAAGTGTTCACAAACAATGAAAAAGGCCAGGTGACTAGGTAGCGAAGAGGCAAGGTTAGAAGACAAAAGGCAAAAGAAATTGAAAATCCTAAGGAGATTTGTCTTGTGCGGTTAACATACACCTGGAGAAGTTGATTGAGAGGGTTAACAGAGATAAAAAGATGCTTCGTCACTTAGCCTATCACTATCTAACCCGGAACAAGATTTGTAATGCAAGGACAAAGAGGCTAAAATCCAAACTAAGAAGAGTCTTGAGGAACAAGAAAGAGAAATATAAAATCAAGATCTTGGATGAAGCATCATTAGCTCATCAAAGCACTTAACAAGGGTCAATCATGCCAAATTTCAAGAAATTTGGAGAAAGTTTTGTCAATTTTGGAATTTTCAATGTAAAAAACAATGTTTTTCAATAGGGGTGCACCGCCACCAGCACTGCACTTTTGTTGGAGACACTTTCTTACAAAAAAGTTTATATTTTTGGAATCAACATGGAAACATATGCAAGCTCAGAAATGGCTGAGAATTTTGGACAAGTTCTAGGTCTCCAAAGGGGTTAAAAACACCCAAAAAGTGCCCTCTCTGCCACTTTTTTACCACATAGGAAGTAGTCTTGGGAGAATCAATTTTTGGAGGGGAAAATTGACTCCAAAATTTAGAAATTCAAGTTTTTCCAGAAAGTAGACTCATCAAGATTTCCAATGAGCTACCTTGCAACTGATTTTGACTCCAGGAAGCCTTTCAAAATTGGCCTAGAAAAAGCGCTGCGCATATGACAGTGGTGTTGTGCATAGGATGCATTTTGCCAGTTTTGCTTGATTTTCTAGATTTCGCCTAATTTTCTCTATAGTTGAATTTTTCTTGCTTTCTTGGTGAAATTAGCATGGTAAATTATGTAACTTGATGTAATTATGGATTTAAAATAATTAATAGGGTAGATACATCAGGTTAGACGTGGTTTTGAGTTGAATAAATTGGTTTCCTTGGTTTTAGAGGCAAGCTGTTCCACTGCATATATTCCTGTATTTAGTTTAGATATGGTTGAAACCACCCGTTTCCTCATGGATTCGACCCTGATAGCTAGCTTGAGTAGTTTACTTACCTATATCATGTACTTTTTGATCATTTGTAAAGGTTAGACTTTGGCAAAATTGTTGGACTCACTGAACATTTGTATCAGTAGTTTGGCAAGGAATAAAACTGGGTTTCACACATATTTTTGTGGGATTCTTGTGACAGTGAGTTGATGTATTGTTTTTTATTTTTAATGATTTTTTTCTGATGTTTTATATGTATCCACATCTCTCTTTTTCTTCTAAACTAAATGAATCAAGGTGAATAGACAAAATACACTAGATTTATAGTGGTTTGTCTGGGGTTTGCATTTAGTTTTCAATGTTTTCACCATTTGAAGAGGATTCATAGTTTCTTGTGCCCTCCTCAACTCCTCAGCTGTCTGCTCTACCATCTCAAATCCATTGCTAGTACATAAAACCTTGTCTACCTTGCCCCACAGGACATGACTATATCCCTTAGTTGATTTCCCGGACCCAATCTGCCTTCTCCAATTGATCCAGCAACCAAAACCTAAAATCAAAACAAGAACCCTAATCTACTATTCCTAGTCTAAAATCAACATTCATTTCAGTCATCTCAAGCCCTAGTTTCCATATTATAAATGAGATTGACAAGGAGAGAGCCCTCTCTCGACCTGGTAGGGCTAACTACTAGGTTAAGCATGGTTTGATGTTACCCTAGACCTACCTTCCTTTATCCTGAGGTCGATCTAGGCCCTAACATAGTGCTGACCATATTGGGGAACGTAGTTTTATTTTCCCTAGAAAAATGTAATCAAGTTCAGATCTAATTGTTGATGGTGAACAATGATCAGACATAGCAATGCTGAAATCATTCACTTGCCGACTCCAAATCAGTTTCGACATTAGATCCAAGGACTCCGCTAGAGGATGAACTTGACCAGTAGAAACATGAAAGGACAATATGGAAAGATCAGGTATTCAAGTTGGAATTTCATCCAAGACATTATGTTCTCTGTTATAAATTATTTCTTCTCTTTTCGTGAAAATGTCAAGAAGGCTTTGCAAAGTATATTTTATTTGAGAAAAGATCCTTGGCCTGCATTTGATTCCTTCCCTTTGAAGATTGTGAAATATTCACATGCCTTTGATCTTGATCAAGACCCTTTTTCCGAATCTTATGATGAATGTCTTCAAATTGATGAGCCTCAAGAGACCAAGATTGATTCTACACCTTCTGTACATACCCCTATACCTTGTAAAATTCCAAATTGATACAAGCCTCTGATTTTACCTCCTATATCCCATACTTTCCCTAAAAATCATGACCTATTTCTACCAAGATTTGAAGGTGAACGTGACAACATCACTGCTGAGAGACATGTATTGAATTTTGAGTCCTTTCTTGACCTTTTTGAAGTTGATGAAGAAGATGTCAGTATTAGGCTTTTTGCTCTTTCTTTGCAAGGAAAAGTCAAGAGTTGGTTCAAAACCTTGCCTGATGCAAGCATCTTAGATTTCCAGCAGTTTGTCAAAGTTTTCCTCGACAAGTGGGTGGTCAGACATAACTATTTCTTGATTATAGAAGAGTATAACCAGCTGAAAAGATTTCCAGGGGAGATAGTACAACAATTTTTTGCCAAGTTTAACCAATTCTATTTTTCAATGCCAGTTAATATACGACCTCCTCCTGGATCCGTTCTCTTGCACTACCCAGAAGCCTTTGATTTGGAAATGGAATTTCAGCTGAGGGAAAAGAATCTTGCAACACTTGAAGAGATGTAGAACAATGCAGTAGATGTAGAGGCTAATATACTAATTAGAAGGGCAAAGTTGAAAGAAGAAGAGATGAAGAACATAGACCCAGAGGAATCGACATCTTTAGAGGTAAAGCTCGACATTTTGGTAAGTGTAGTGGAAGAGATGATGCAAAAGATCACTACAAGGAATGAGTATTATGTTCAAGATAATGGCTCGCTGATTGAAGAAGAACAAATGGCTGCTCCAACATTTTCTTTCTTATCCCAGTTTTCATAGATCAAATAATGATAGTTTTATATATCATCTTGGGGAAGAGAGATCTGTTGATATGACATGTATGCTTGATGATGTGTTTTATATTGATGATTTGCCTCAGTTTGACCAGTACGATGATGATTATGTTCTCCAAATAGAAGCTAGTCTTGCAGACAAATCAACAGCTGGTTTGTGGAAGGAGGAAGTTCACTTTTAGAAGCTCGAATACAGTGATCAACCAATGTATATCAGCGATGGAAATGACAAGGAAAGTGCAATAAATTTTGAAGTAAGTTAAGGATCATTGCCTTTTTATTTTGCTTCATTTCAGTTCATCAGAGACGACTTTCATGCAATCAGAAATCAACTGTCGAAAAGTCTTATCTGAACCATTTTTAGGGCAATTAAATCCTTGTTCAAGACTTATCATATCCAGATTTGCAACTCCCAAATGCCATTGATTGTCAAGTTGTAGATGAAGACTTGGAAGTTGGCACATATGATCAAATGATGCAAGATGATTTTGTACCATTTTGTTTTGAATCATTTCAGTTTTTGAAGGGTAATTTGCATAGTATATCTTCAAATGGGCAGACTGTAGAAAATCATGCAATCTCATTGGAACCAATAGAAAATGGGTTGCAACAGTCTTTTCAAGTTTTTCATGATCCAATAACTGATGTGTTGGATGATGTCTACAGTCAAAATCATTCTCCATTAGCTAATGATGAGTTTGAAACAAGTATTGATACAAACTTGATTCGACAGCCAGTTTCTTTGTCATTTTCAGCAAGAGTCTCATCACAAAGCTCAGATCAAAGTTTTCATTCATGGTACGAGGAGAAGAAAAGTAATCCATTGGATGAGCTAAGTCCCAGTCTGCATGAATTTCAAGATCCTTATGTAGTGTTTTTGGAGTCAGACAGAGCATCCATATTATTCAACGAATCTGTTTACAAGTTTTCATGGCAGTTTCCTTTCAGTAGTTCTCTCTTATGGTTCATAAAAAAGCACTTGCAAAGAATTCAAACAGCAACCAGAATGCTTACTTGGTTGCATTGGTTTTTCCATTTCACTTGATTAGGTGATGAATGGAAAAGTTAGATTATGTTTTGAGCATATTTTCCAGTTTGTGAGTTGTGTTTTAGTCAAGATAGTTTCAGAGTCAGTTTGTGTCGTCAAGTTGTCAGTTTTCAGTCATGCATTTCAGTTTGAGTTATTGATTCCATATTGCCTAATGGATAAGGCACTAGTATGCTCTCCCAAAGATCTGTGGTTCTTGGCACCTCCAAGGAGCTACCATCCCCATTGGAGCCAATGCTAGTGTCAGTTTTTTAAGCCTTCCTCAAATGATCAAACATGCTCTTACAAATTGATTTTAAGGTGTCAAGGTCAAATCTTGTCATTTCATTGAGTCTTGAAATAAAATTTGGTCACTAGGTATTAGGTCTAAGATTTGTTTTCATTCCTCCAAAGTTTTCCAAATGTCGGTCCATGTCACCATTCAGATGAGTGTACCATCATTTAACGGGTTGTCATCATCATTTTAGGTTCCAATGGGTCATTTTACACCTTGTTCATGTTTCAGTCGTGCTTGGGCAAGGCTCATTTCCCTCTCCTAGGGTTTTGAAGGTAATTTATCTTGGATGGTCAAATCATCAACAAATATTGCATCCTAATGCTCATACACCTTCCCCTATTGTTAATGTACCTTATTAAACACTTTCCATCACTGATATCCCTCAAATTCCTAATTTTCCCACAAATCCTAGTTTCTTGCTACAATTTGACAATTTTTTAGGCTAAGCCCGTGTTTTTCCCTTTTGTACCCCTTCCCCTCACTCAATCTTTGAAATTCCACTTTCCCATATTTCCTAACATCCCTTGCTACTTCCCAAAATTTTCTCAAGAATTTAGAAGCCCCTTATCCCCTTCATTTCACTTCATTTCGACAAATCCCCTGTTCCACACATCGGGATAGGTTTTACTCAAATGATGTTTTTGAGCACGAAAAAATGAATTTGGAAAAAGTGAGAGAGGTTATTGTCTATAATAGGTCAAGGAAGAAAAAATTCCTTCATTTTTTACACAGGTTTCATGGTTTTAGATAAATGTCAAAAATACAAGTTGCCTCAGGAGAGTTAATGCACCTCTGGAGTGACCTTAGGAAAATCAAGATTACTCCTAGCTGGGTTGGCCAAATGACTTGCCAGATGAGTCAGATAATAATTAGACATAAAGATATTTCCAATTAGCTATCATGATCTCAATTTGGAGTTGAGGACCACCTTCAAATGTTGATTGCAATAGCACTCTGCATTTAGGCAACATCATTTTGCACATTTTGACCAGTCTTGGGGGATTTGACTTTTGACAGGAAAAATGATGTCCAAATTGGAAAATGCAAGATGTTCTAGAAAGTAGACTCGGTAAGCTTTCCACCGAGCTATCACATGCCCAATTTGGACACCAGGAAGGCCTCCAAAAGTGGTATGCAAAAAGGCATTTCACACCTGGCAGCTGGCGTTACGCATAGAAAAGGTGTTGCACACCTGGCAACCGGCACTGCGCATAGAAAAGGCGCTGCAAGCCTGGAAAAGTTTGACAGTGTAAAATTACATTGGTGTAGTGCACTTGTGTGAGGGTGCTACACACTTGTCAGACACACTCAAATTTCTCCAAATTGCTTCAGACTACCTCAAAACTCCAATTTCCTCCTCTTTACAAGTAAGTACATTGATCCTCCTTATTAAAGAGTGTTCTTGCATGAAATCTTGTTGGTCTTTTACCCATAAAAACAAAACCCTAGTATCCACTGTTCACCATAATGGTTCAAGGTTCACTCATTTATCTTTGTTGCTGGTTCCTAAAACCTCATACACTACATATTAAAACCATACCCTCCATATAAAACCCTATCCTATATACATCCCATTCCCATACATAAACTCCTAAACCCTACCCTCCATATGAAACCCTATAACCTACATAAAAAACCCTACTCACTCCCCTAAACCCTACTCACTCCCTTAATCCCATTCACACTCCCATTCACCCTCACCTACTCATCCTAAAATCTCTTCATACTCATCTTTCATCCATCCAACCTATCTCATCATTCACCATAGGTGTTCACAAACAATGAAAAGGGCCAGGTGACTAGGCAACAAAGAGGCAAGGTTGGAAGACAAAAGGAAAAAGAAATTAAAAATCATAAAGAGATTTGTCTTGAGTAGTTAACATACACCTAGAGAAGTTGATTGAGAGGGTTAATAGAGACAAAAAGATGCTTCGTCACTTAGCCTATCACTACCTAACTCGGAACAAGATTTGTAATGCAAGGACAAAGAGGCTAAAAACCAAACTAAGAAGAGCCTTGAGGAACAAGAAAGAGAAATATAAACTCAAGATCTTGGCTGAAGCATTATTGGCTCATCAAAGCACTTAACAAGGGTCAATCATGCCAAATTTCAAGAAATTTGGAGAAATTTTTGTCAATTTTGGAATTTTTAATGTAGAAAACAGGCTTTTTCAATAGGTGCGCAGTGCCACTGGCGCTGCGCTTTTGTTTGGGACACTTTCTTGCAAAAAAGTTTACATTTTTGGAATCAACATGGAAAAATATGGAAGTTCAGAAATGGTTGAGAATTTTGGACAAGTTCTAGGTCTCCAAAAGGGCAAAAAACACCCAAAAAGTGCCCTCTCTGCCACTTTTTTGCCACACAGGAAGCATTCTTGGGAGAATCAATTTTTGGAGGGGAAAATAGACTCAAAATTTAGAAATTCAAGTTGTTCCAGAAAGTAGACTCATCAATATTTTCAATGAGCTATCCTGCACCTGATTTGGACTGCGGGAAGCCTTCCAAAATTGGCCTAGAAAAACCGCTGCGCATAGGATGAATTTTGCCAGTTTTGCCTAATTTTCCATATTTCACCTAATTTTATCTACAGTTGACTTTTTCTTGCTCTCTTGATGAAATTAGCATGATAAATGATGTAACTTGATGTAATTATGGATGTAAAACACTTAATAGGGTAGATACATCAAGTCAAAGGTGGTTTCAATGAGCTGAATGAATTGGTTTCCTTGGTTTTAGAGGCAAGCTGTTACATTGCTTGTATTCCTGTTCTTAGTTTAAATATGGTTGAAACCACCCCTTTTCTCATGGATTTGACCCCGATAGCTAGCTTGAGTAGTTTCCTTGCCTATATCATGTACTTTTTGATTCATTTGTAAAGGTTGGACTTTGGCAGAAGTGTTGGACTCACTGAACATTTGTATCAATAGTTTGGCAAATGAATAAAACCAGGTTTCACACCTATTTTTGTGGCATTCTTGTGACAGTGAGTCGATGTATTGTTTTTCTTTGTAATGAGTTTTCTTTTATGTTTTATATGTATCCACATCTCTATCTTTCTTCTAAACTAAACGAATCAAGGTGAATAGACAAAATACACTAGATTTACAATGCTTTGTCTTGGGATTGCATTTAGTTTTCAATGTTTTCACCGTTTGAAGAGGATTCATAGTTTCTTGTGCCCTCCTCAACTCATTAGTTGTTTGATATACCATCTAAAATCCATTACTAGTACATAAACCCTTGTCTACCTTTCCCCACAGGACATGACTATATCCTTGAGTTGATTTCCTGGACCCAATCTGCCTTCTCCAATTGATCCAGCAACCAAAACCTAAAATCAAAACCAGAAACCCTAATCTACTATACCTAGCCTAAAATCAACATTCATTTCATTCATCTCAAGCCCTGGTTTCCATATTCTAAATGAGATTGATAAGGAGAGACCCCTCTCCCGACTTGGTAGGGCTAGCTACCAGGTTAAGCGTGGTTTGATGTTACCGTAGACTTGCCTTCCTTTAGCCTAAGGTAGATTTAGGCACTAAAAATTCCCTTAATATACCCTAATCTGTGGTGCCATGGTAGAGCTCCATCTCCAAATACCAATTCATGGGGATTGCGTCTAAAGTATGGAAAAATAAATGTACCCATTCTGGTTGTCGCTCAGTTTCGTAAGCTTTAGTCCACTTTTCTAGGTGATCACGCAGATCATCCCTCCATTCGTATTTCTCGACCAATCGAATGTTAGGTCACCCAAATCACAACCTCATCATTCTTCTATAATCCCATCATCCATCAAAGCTATCCTTGTGCGTACCCCACCATCGTGCGAACGTAGCACACAGTGCCAAATCTAACGCTTCGAAGTAGTGATGCTCAGGGACATCACTTTCAAATTCATTCAGAAATTTATCCATGTTAGTTAAACAATCATAATAAGGTAGGTTCCTTACCTTCGACAAAATGCAGTGCAACAACTTTTTCATCATATTGCAGCGTAGTGTAGATACTTCATGCAGCCGATTCTGCCAATGCTCCAACTCTTCATCTAAATCAGAGGTGCGGTAACTCTCCTAGTCCCATGCAATCCTTCCATCCGCCATTAGGTTAATCCAGTCCTAGTCTCACATTATTATTTTGTAGATCTGATCCAGTTCATCTTCAATTTCATTGTAGTCGCGAACTGGTTTAGTGTAGCATGGCCCTTCTGCAAGGTCCAACGACACTACAAACCGAAGTGATTTTCTCTCAAACGACAGTGTCCTCTTCTTCAAGTTGATGACTCCATTCATGTCAATGGCATGGTCAATTCTAAGGAGCACAGGGTATGGAATGTTGTCATCGATGATCTCTATCACTTCAAAGTAAACCATTGTGCTCACACCTTCTATATCAAGAGTTACCCCATATAGTTGTCCTATTAGAATGATCTTCTGTTGATTTTCCATTCCGAGCTAAATCAGAGACCACTACAACGCAGACCTCCCCATTCTTTCCCATGTTTGTTTTGGAAAAATGTTCGCATTAAACCCAGATCCAAAATGACCTGATCCATCTCATATTCTCCTATCTGTGTGGTGAACCTCATCTCCCACCCTGTTATTGCCTTATGTTTGTCAATTTTTCTAACTACGCAGTGTCTATCAGGGGCATTTTCTTTTTTGGCACATTTTTTTCTTAACTCTTGCAGGCCTTTCACAGCTTTGCTATCGCGCAATAGTTTCATGTAGGTTTCCAAGAACGTTGGAAGGACAGATGGATTGACCTCTGCAAGTGTGCTGGTTTATTGCACATTGTTCTGGCTTCCTGAGGTAGATGCCTCCATAAATGTTTCCTTCATGTGCTCTAGATCAAAACCAACCTCCTTTTCTAAGGCCTTGTGGACCCATCCATCCTCTTCATATTGTTTTCCCTTATCATCTCTAGTTGTTGTCCTGCTCCTTAACACTATATTCATGCTCTAATCCTCCTCGCGAGGCTCATCTCTCATCATCTATAAGTTCTTCATAGGTTTTTGAGGTTGTGCCTTCTTCTCTTGCATCTTAGCTATTAGCATTGGGCATTCCTCTATAGTGTGGTCAAACTAGCTACAGTATTGACATGACGGGTGTGTCTGATTCTGACACTCCCACGCATAGTGCCTTGGTGTTCCATAGTTGTAACAAAAACCTGACCGCGACCTCTACCAGGTCCTCCTCCTCCTCAGCCTTGTCCTCTTCCCTAATATCCTCTGCATACTCCTTCGATGCCTTGCTCTAGAGGCCGAGTTTTTGCTTGCATTCGGTACGTAGGCATCCTTTCCATCATCAGTTCATAGTTGCGATAGTGGTGCTCATCATGGCCCACAGATTACAGAAGTCACAGAACAACTATTATGGTGTATAAATGAACTTTTGAAGAAAATGGCAGTTATCTGTTGTGTTTTTTCCAGCCACTTGACAAATAGCGCACCACAGCACAACCCCCATACTTGGTCCTGTTGGAGCTTCTAGCCTGAGGGTAATTGGTCCCCCTCCTATGATATAGTTCACAAAGATGGGATAATGGTATTTATCATGCCCCTGGCTCTTACATTTCAGACACCAGACTTCTGTGCACACCTCTGGCTTAGCATCCTTATCTTTCTTCAAGCTCTGCAATTCTATGCATAGGCTCTGTAACTGGGAATGGATTTATTGTACCCCTAAGGTTGCATCTTGCATAGGCGTCGCGTGTAACCTCATCGCGATTTCCAGGGCTTCTTCCTGAGTTTTTATCTTATGCTGCGACAAAGCAATCCTCAGGTGGGGTAGAAGAGAAGCTATAAACCACTTGTGGTGTTGGAAATCTGTGAGTTGCATATTAGCTTCTCGAATCACACATTTCAGCATTTTATCTAAGTCCCAAGGTATCTCATCAACCCTCATCGTGATATCCTTAAATCCAACTACTGACTGCGAGTTAGATTTAGGTTTACTAAACTCTTTGTTTAAAGAAGCCTTAGTCTCTGCTAGCATTACCACATGATGATCAGAACAATACATAATATACCATGTCATTGCGTAATCCTGCAGAGTGGTAACCAACTATGCCTTCTTTATGTTGTCATTAGTAATCTATTGTGCTGTCCACACAACATTCAGAACAAACCAAAATCGATTTGTATCTTCACTACCTATGCCCTTGAAAATAGGTAGCTTCATTGTGTTGTACATGTTGAATGGAGGTGAGGGTGGTGGAGGTGTGGGTGAAGGTGTATGCGGTGGAGGTGGAGGTGGAGGCAGAGTGGATGGATGACATGTCCGTGGAAAAACCCGTCTTATCAGTTGAACAACACTCTATGGTGAGGCCTACATTGCTCCCTCGTCGTTGCTCGAAGGAGGTCCAATCAATGGGCTATATTCAGGACCTGATATTTCTTGATATCTGAAGGGTTTTCTGCTTTGTGTAGCTCCAAACATCAAGGCAATGAAATAACCCGTTTTTCACACAACAACATTTTAATCTAGGTATTCAATGATCTTAGATACTTACCTTGCGGTCCCTTGAAAAACCTTTGCTCCAATTGTAGATGACTGAGGTATCAACTGAGAATTCTGTAGCAAATCCTCCTATAATTCGATCTAGATAGTGATCAAAAGCACCGTGATCTTGTCTTCAAAGGCTTCTAATCGTCGCACTAGCTTCGGAGTCCACACTATTGGACCATCAAGCTTCCACCTCCCTTGTTCATCTACCAACTTAGCTAACCACTCGTATAATTTGATCAGGAAGGTGCAAAAGAAAATTTCGTTTATTTGCATATACAAATATCTATCCAACCACTGCTCCTTTGACAGGCGCATGTTCTTGTTTTCTTGCGCCGCTAATTCGTGAATATTTCTATCCAACCACTTTTCAATTTCCTTCTTGATTGGATTCTAGTGATGTGACATCACACATCTCCTTCAAGCAGATCCCTATCCCTGCAATAGAACCATTTTTTGGCTTAGGGGGTCGTGACCTAGGTTCAGAGTTAGTTGCGCCAACTAACAAAACCCTACATTACTGGCCCATTCGGCAACAACCCACGTAGCGCAAGTTGTAGTCTCACTTGAAGCAATATGGGGGGATGCTGGAACCAAGTTTCCACATCCAAAGATCAGTGTGATGTCTTTTAGGCCCTAGATCTGCCTTCATGTAAATCTATAAGCCCCTAGGGCTTGGTATTGCAATTCTATCCCAAAAGCCTTTAGACCTTCTTGAAGGTCTATGATTGGTCTTTGCAGACCCTTAACATTCTATTCATTATCTTACGCGCACCAAAAAACAACCCTAGATCAAAGCTCATGTAGATCTACTTAAGTATTTAATAAGAATAGCAGAATTTATCATAGTCTTTGCGAAGGTAATTAACATGCATTGCGTATAGTTATTAAGGCTTATTCAAGTGAATCATGTATCATTAGATCAATATTTTATACACATATTATTCATCAACAACATAAGTCATAAATAGAAGTAAACATCAATACATGAGATTTCTCTAGAAATAGCTTCTTTATTGATTTCCAATTCAGAATACAGACTCAAAACTTCCCTGCGCACTCAACTGCAAGGGTCCGTGCACTCAGCTATGGACTCTACCTAGGCCTTTGTGCACTCAAATACAGAGCCTTTATCTCTTATCTGACCCACTTCTCCGTGCTAATATTTCAAGACTTCATTCCTTATCCATCATTACATTAGATTTCTCTGCCTTAGACTCTCTAAGACACACCTACTTATAGCTTTTTACATACAATCCCATGGTTAGGAGACCATGGGTGGATCTCAAAATTTACTCATCTGTTACATAAAAAAATGGCTAAAACCCCTTGTTCTCCTAACCATTTACACGCTCTGCATCCACAAATCACATAGACTTTACATTATTTACACCAATTACATCAAAACTTGGGCTTTTAACCCCAAAATGGATCCAGGGGACCCCATCCCAACATATATATGGAAAACATCATATGCTTTCACTATGAGTGGCAAGGCTAATATATATGCCACTGGCCCCACTCTTTCTAAGATTTGAAATAGTCCACAAAACCTTGGTGCCAACTTAGCACAAGATCCTATTCTTGATGAACTCCTTCCTGGTCTTATGCAGAGATACACATGTTCTCCCACTTGGAATTACTTTTGCATTCTCTTTTAATCTACAATTATTTTATTATCCTGAAATATTTTCAATTTCTTCCTAATAGAAACTACTTCATGTTCCATTTATTTCAACATATCAGGTCCAAGAACCACCCTATTCGTTGGATCATTCCATATAATTTGTTTGTTACACTTTCTACCATATAGAACCTCAAAAGGACTCATATTCAATGATTGCTGATATCCATTGTCGTAGGAAAATTCTGCCAAGGGTATAAAATCCACCCACCTCTTGGGATGATGCATGAAATAAATTCTTACCATGTCTTCGAGAACCCTACTTACTCTTTCAGTCTATCCATCCATTTGAGGATGATATGTTGTACTAAATGCTAACTTTGTCCCAAATCCTACAAACAATGCTTTCCAGAACTTTGAGGTAAACTTGGAATCTCGACGTGAAATGATTTTCTTTGGTATACCATGCATTCTAAACACTCCCTTATTGAAAATATGAGCAATATCAATTTCTTTGTGGATGGACTTGATAGGTATAAAATGATTTTCCTTGCTCGACTTGTCCACTACCACCATTATAGCATCATGTTTTTTAGATGTCCTTGGCAGTCATGTGATGAAGTCCATAGAAATGACTTCCCACTTCTACTCAAGAATGGGGATTGGTTGTAACAATCCCAATGGATGCCTACACTCCACTTTAACTTTCTAACATTCCAAGCATCTGGGATGTACCTAACAACTTCCTTTTTCATGCCCAGTCAATAGTACATCATTTTCATAGTTGTTATCTTTTTTTTGATAACCAAGATGACCTGAATAAGGTATTTTGTGAAACTTGTTCAAGATGAGCTTCTTCAAGTCACCCATGCAAGGTATATACCATCTATCTTTGAATTTCAACATACCATCATATGTGAGTGAGTAATTCTTATTCAATTCTCCTTCTATCTCCTGTTATGAGCGTTCCTTCACGTGATGATAACACTCATCCCGAAGAAATGCTTCTTTGATCCTTTCTTTGATATCATCTTCACAAGTGCTTATGGCTTCCAAATGGCCACTTGTAGACTTTTGCTAAGTGAATCTGCTATCTTTTTCTCCTTTCCCCTGATATACTTTATTTCAAATCCAAACTCAATGATCAAGGCTAACCACCTTGCTTGTCTTGCATTTAACTTGGGTTGGTCAAATAAATATATCAACACTCCATGATATGACATTAAAACAAACTTTCTTCTTGATAGATAATGCCTCCACATTTTCAATGCATGCATTATTGCTGAGGAATCCAAGTCTTAAATGACATAATTTATCTCATTCTCATTTAAATTTCTCGATTCATAGCAAACTGCATGTCCTTCCTGCATCAAGACTCCACCAAGACCCTCCTTACAAGCATCCTTGCAAACCAAAATATTTTGTTTTGTGTCAGTTATTCTCAATATAGGATCATGCATGAGCAGGTGTTTTAGTTGCTCAAAATTGGTTGTGTACTCTGATTTCCATTGGAATTTAACTCCTTTCCTTTGTAAGTCTATGCTTGGATGTCCAATCTTTGAAAATTTTTGAATGAACCTCCAGTAATAACCGGCCAATCCCATGAAGGATCTAAATTTTACATCATTTTAAGGAGTACATCACTCCATGATGGCCTTGATCTTCTCAAGATCTATTACCACTCCTTTCTTAGAAACAATGTGTCCCAAGTACTAAACTTGTGATTGGAAGAAATCACACTTGCTAAATTTGGCATAGAGATTGTGCTCTTTCAATAATTGCAATACCACGTTCAAGTGGTATTCATGCTCTTCCTTTGTTTTAGAGTAAACCAATATGTAACCTAAAAATACTAACACAAACTTGTTCAAATATGGGTTGAGGACATTGTTCATCAGACATATAAATGTTGATAGAGCATTGGCAAGTCCAAATGGAACCATCACAATGTCATAATGTCCATAATTGGTTCTAAAATTAATCTTGTGTGTCTTCATCTTTAATTCATACGTGACGATACCTAGATCTCAAGTCTATTTTTGAAAATAGTGTAACTCCCCTCATTTGATCAAACAAGTCATCAATATTAGGTAAAATATACTTGTTCTTAAATGTGGCTTTATTCAACTGCATGTAGTCAAAGTCTGAGTGTGCCATCCTTTTTCTTCATGAATAGTGCTAGAGATCCTCTAGGTGATATGTAGAGCCTGATATATCCCTTGTCCAATGTTCCCTTTAATTAAAATTTTAGATCCATCAAGTCTGTCATGCTCATGCCATACAAATATTTTGACACAGGTGCTAATCCTGGAAACAATTTAATTGAAAGGGCCATTTCTCTTCTTGGTAGCAATCCTGGAACTTCCTCAGGAAATACATCTTTGAACTGCGTCAATATTGGATTTACTTCCATTGTGTCTCTATAATTTTATGATTTCTTGGTCACTTGCACAACATATAATTCACATCCTTTCCAACTTCACCTTTTCATCTACAATGTCAATACTTTCATAATAATCACAAGTTTTATTACCCATGCAGTGTCAATGCTTCCCCTTTGTCGCTTAGACATTTTAGTAAATTTTTGTAGAAGTTGAATTTAGTTTTGTACCCTGCTAGCCATCCCATGTCGATTAGCACATCATATGATACCAATGGCAATAGGTTCAAATATGTGGATGTGGATATATTGACTACCACAACTGGGCATGATTGCACCACATCTATCACCTATCTCTTAGTCCCCATTTCTCATTGAACTAACCATGATTTCTCATGGGATTTATTATGCAATGCACACTTCTTTGCAACCTTTATACTAACATAATTAAAATTAGAACCTAGGTCAATCAAAATCAAATAGGTTGGCTATTGAACATACCTTCCATCTCGATCACTGATGCTTGGTGATTAGCATGCATGTTGTCCAGCTCAATATAGATTTATGGAACATTCTGAGCCACACCATTCATCATCTCTGCTTTTTGCACATTGTATAGCCTTTGACTATTATGTTTTCACTGAGGAAAACATTTGACTATTATGTTTTCACTGAGGACAACCTTTTTGTGTGTGGTTTTCTCCACATGTCCAACATTTTATGGGTCCTCTTCTAAACCCCTCGGCTTCCTCTCTTACAGGTTTAGATAATTTATATCCATGAGTAATGATAGGATTTTGTTGAAGCTCACCCATGATAGGAGTGGTAAACTTCACATTCCTTCCCCTTGGCTAATGTCATGAAGATTTATGCCTTTTTTTTTTTAATTTGGGCTGACCTCTCACTCTCTAATTATCTAGGAATTCAATCTTATGCTTGGACTATTCATAGTAGTACTTCACTTTCTCGATTGTATCCTCCAATTTGTTTAGCTTATCAAACTATATTTGAACCCTATAATCATGTGATAGTCCATTGAGATACCTCTGAATCTTTACTTTCTCATCCTTTATATAGGTGCCATACCTTAGCAGCTACAAGAATCTATTTGTGTACTCATCAATTGATAATTTCCCTAATTTTTTCTCCTAGAAATATCCCTCAAATCTCTCCCAGGACATCTCTCTCTCTCTGTCTAATAACTTTGACATTCCTCAAATATCCCAACCAAATATTAGCATTGCCTTTCAAGATGAAAATGGCAACTCTTGCCTTCACATTCTCATATGGATCATGTACTCTGGAATACTTCTTCATCCACAATAACCATGCTTATTATTCTTTTGATTTCGTAACCTATCCATCAAAGGTAGGAATCTTTTACTTCTTAAATTATTTTGGCATTAGGTTCTTCTCATTCCTACTCCACTTGTGATGTCTCTTAGTTGCAACACTAGAAAGTTACTCATGACTGCATGTTCCTCTCTCTGGAGTATGAGTGGAATTCCTCCTGTCATTATATCTTCCCTTGTATTTCTATGCCTTTGCTTATATTTACTACCTTATGCACCATTAGCTTCAAATTCATACCTCCAAAGTCCTAAAGGACTCTGCTTGGATTTATACATTCCTAGATAGCTAGCACCAAGCTCATGTTGCTTCTACCTTTGCAAGTTTGATAGACTCTATAGTATTACTGCATTTAATTATGCTTGCGTTTCTTGAGTTCTAATAATCCTTTCATTTTCAGCCTTACAACTTCTCAATTCAACTTTCAAACTTTAAGGTTGTCCACCTAGTCAGGGGAGTCTTCCTCTCTTCTCTTCCCAATTGAGTCTTCTTCTTGGTAATGCTACAATTTATCAGTGTTGTAATGCACCATATTGTTGCTCATCCCTTTGTTTTCCTATTGTTCATTGTGTCTTATTATGTGTTGTTACACACATAAATATTATCCAACCAAAAGTACAAATAAATATGTTTAACCATCACCTTGGCATGTCTGCAATAAGCATGTTGACATAAAACAAGTTGAAACATAAAATTTCAGGTTAGTGTGCTAGTTAGGAAACATGGTAGTAATGGATCAATAGTTTATCATGCTAGAACTCTTAGTAATTAACATTCTAAAATTCAACATGCGCATGCATATAGAAATAAATCATCAATTGCAATTTGAAAAATACAGCACACAGGGTACATATACGCACACAAACACACCACTCAAATGGAGCTCTAAATTTTATCTCCCAAGGTCCAATGTAGAACCTTTATTCTAATATAACTTTGTAACAGAGATCCAAATTCATTCCCCAAAGCTCCATTATTGAAATTGTATAAATGGCAAGAAATTTTCTACTACTGATGAATTCGAACTGAAATCAAGAGATATAATTTCTTCTAGAATCTGTAGAATAGAAAATCACAAGATAGAAAAACATGTAATGACATGAAACCATAAAAAGACAAGGAACACAATGATTTTACAATGGAAATGAACTAGGAAAAACCCTTGTGCTTCTTTTCATTAATCATATGAGAATGAGAAACTATTACAATGTCTTGCCTCAACACTGAAGCACACCCTGCACTATAAAATTTCTCTCATGTTGAATGACTATCTCTGGAAAACACTTATCCTATTTAAGCCCCAAATATTCCTCCTATTTCATTTCTAAATCATGTAGAAATTGATCTCCTAAAGAATAGGGGAATTCCATATTTCCTTGCACAAATCCAAGGGAATTGATCACCTCATTAATTTCCAAGCATGTACACTCAAGTAGTATACAATTGATGATTACAATGTGCATTTTCACCCACTCCAACTAGGAAATTTGAATTCCATGCATGTCTGGGATATTTTTGGCTGATTGACTAGCTAACTAAGAGACCAATGAGTTAACAACAGTATTAACTACTCAATTGACCTTCAATTGACTCAATTAATGACTAGAACTTAGTTAACTGAGTTCAACTAAAAACAACTGAACTAGATTGCTGAATTTTAGCAATTAATACATGCACAACTCTACTCGAAGCCTACAAACTCGAATTTGTTCATATAACTAGTTGACAAGGTCATGTCACACAAGATAATTGCAATCCAAGTCATCCCATTGATGTGGAAAATCAAATTTCTCCATTTGACTAAGGCACAAGTCAAATGGAGGATTTTATTGCTACATTTCTAACACTTCCTCTTAGAAAGAAAAGGGTTCTACACCACCCCTATCCTACACCTGTGGAACTCAAATTTTCCTCTTGAAAATGCCTTTTTCAAAATATCTGTGTCCTGCTCCTTAGTGGGAATGTAATGCAACATCAAGATTATCCTCTACACACAATCTCTCAAGTGATGGTACCTGATATCAGTATGCTTGGAACTTTCATGAAATACTGGATTCTCAGAGAGTTTGATACAACTCAGGTTATCACAATAAATCACTGTTGGATCCATCTCCTAACTGAAAATACCAACAAGAATTTTCCTCATCCATATGGCCTTGCATGTTGCTTGAATTGCAACCATGTACTCGACCTCTACTGATTTGAGTGCCACAGACCTTTGTTTCCTGCTATACCAAAAAATAGATGCAGACCCAACACTAAAGATAGCTCCTAAAGTATTATTCTTGTCTAATGGACTCCCTTCCCATTCTACATCAGTGAAGGCTTGGAGCTTCACACCATCTATCATCATGTACCATAACCCATGATTTGTTGTGCCTTTGAGGTATCTAAGCACATGCTTTGTTTCCTTCTAGTGAAGCTTTGTCGGCTTCACCATAAATTGACTCAATTGATTAACTACAAATCATATGTCAGGCCTTGCATTCACTAGATACATGAAGGACCCCACAAGTTGTCTATAGATGGTAGCATCTACTGCCTCTCCTAAAGAAGCATCCTCCTTCCTTCAATTTATAGCTAGAGGAGTGTCCATAGGTTTGCAGTCTTGCATATTAAATATTTGAAGTATTTCAAAGGAATACCTCCCCTGAATCACAAATATCTCTCCATCTCCTTGCCATACCTCCAACGCAAGGAAGTAATGCATTAATCCCATGTCCTTCATCTTGAATTCTCTTCCAAGATCCTCCTTGCAAGAGTGGATCAATTGTTCATCCCCTATAATTATCAAGTCATCAACATGCAATACCAATATAAAAAACTTTCCATCTACCACAATGTGATAGAGATTGGCCTCCACCACATACATCAGAGTGGACTCGCTCCAAGATTGATCCGGCTTTTCTATCTCATCCTTGGAAGGTGGATTTGACATATTTCCCCAGTGTGCATCCCTTGTAGACATCATGTTAGTCAAGGGTGCATTTTGGGAGATTGATGATAATATGCTGCATGATTTTTAAGGCCCCATGGTGTAAGTGTCCCATGCGTATGTGCTATATTTCTCCAACATCTCAATTTTGCACATTTTATACCTTACCACTCAATGCAGTGCAAGCATCGACCTCAACTTTGTAGATATTTTTCAATTTAAATCCAATCCATTTCACTTTCCATGTAGCCACATGCTTTAGAAAATATTTTCCCTTATTAAACATAATATCATAACCTATGTCCTCCAATACAACTACAGAAATCAAATTCTTCTTTAGCCCAGGTACATACATAACATCTTTCAGATGAAGATCGGAGCCTGACTCCCTCTTAAAGGTGATATTACCAATTCATTTAGTACTGTACCTCCCATCATCTCCAGGTTATATATTCATCTGGAGATCCTTCTCCTCTAGGTTACTAAAGAATTATGTGAATCATATCATATGGAATGAGGCACTAGAATCTAGGCACCACACACTCCCCATTACAGTGATTGTCATCCATGTAATAAGGGTGAAGTGAAATTAAAATTGGGAGGTGGGAACATAACCTACTACTCATACTGATGTCTTCTTTTATTATTTCTTGTGTAGACACTTGGTTGCATATTGTCCATATTCATGCCAGTGAAAACATTTTATTTTACTAAGGTCCTTCTTCTTGTCATTTTTCTAGATGGACTCACGCTTGCCCTGGGTCTTCTTTCCCTTTGCCTTATTTCCTTTTCCTTCCAAGGAAAAATTTTCTTCCTCCTCAGATTTAGATGCTACTCCATCTCTAGGGTTCCTTCGAATTTCTTCCTGCACCAAATCAGACCAAAGTCTCTCCTAATTTGGTAATTTTTCCCTTCCATTTATAGAGTCCTGGTAACCATGCCAGGGTTTTTGAAGAACTAGGAGAGAAAAGCTCACTAGCTCAGAAGATGGTGCATTTTCTCCTACTCCTCCAAGTTCATCTCGAACCTGAGTGAATCAAAAGAGGTAATGTGGAATGGTTTCCTTTTTCTACATTCAAATGTTTTTGAGCTTGCCCTTCAATGCCAATTTCCTAGGATCACTATTTTTTTTGCATAATTCAATGATTTTATTCCACCTATAAAATGGATTTTTCAAATCAAAGTTTTTGAAGGAGAATATATATTGAATGGTTTCTATTTTTTTGTAACAACCTAGGGTTAAAATCCCATGTAATAAATTTAATAAAGGAAAAATAATACCAAGGTAATGGGGCACGTATTCCAAGTTGAATGTTGGAGAAAACAACCTAGTGGGCATTCATTCGGTTTATTATGGCTAAGGAAATTGGCAAAGGCTTTGAAAAGCCAAAGAAGCATTAATTGGAATTTTAATTATGAAAATAAAGGAAAATAGGAGAAAAGGGAGATGAAAGGTCATAGTTTTGCATGAGAATGAAATTGAAGGAAAATAGAGGAAACTGAATAAAATAGAGGCCTCACTGATAACAAGGCTTTTCAGGATCAATTCACATCTTTTGTTGGTTAATATTTTGTCAGTTTTAGCTTGGAGCTATGTTTATTCTCCCATATTGTTACACACTTAGATAATTCTTGGAACACTCTTGCATTGGAAAAAGGAAGGCAAAGGAAGGACAAGAAATCAAAGAAGATAAGGCGATAAGAAAGGAAAAGTTGGATCAAGAAACTTTAGCAAGATTACTTGCACATAATAGGTTTCATGTGTGATTTCCTAGCTAGTTTATGAATGCATGGTACATGCATGTATGTATTTGGTTCTCTTGCTATCATGGGCATGGGTTTCTTCTAGGTGTGACAGTGGTTTCAACCATACCTTTCCATTTCTAGATAGTCATAGGGTGATGGGGTTCTTTCATTTGGTTGAGCTTTGGGTTTTTGGATGGTTTTGGAGCCAGGTGAGGTGGTCTCAAGAAAATTCCCAAGGGCCTAGGAATCCCTTGATTGGTTTTGGTGGGATTGTAGTAAAGCCTAAGGGTGGAGACAGGAAAATTTCTCAAGGTATTGATGAAGAAATTCTAAGGCATCCAAGCTTGTTTTGGGCCTAGTGATCCCATGACCGGATTTGGAAGGATTGTGGTAAATCCTAGTTGTTTATGTGTTTTTTTTGGGCCTATAGATACCTTGATCAGTTTTGGTGGGATTGCGGTAAATCCTGGTTGTTTATGTGCTTGTTTCGGGCCTAGGAATCCCTTAACCAATTTTGGCAGGATTGCCGTAAATCCTGAGGAATCCTTGGCTTTTTGGTATTGAGTCCCAAATTCATCCTTGGAATATGGCATGAGGGTCATTGGTTGAAAGAAATATTTGGTTTAGATAAATCTATGGTCAAGTGGAAGTCCCTGACTTGGTGTACTTTATTTTTTTGCTTAAGCAAGAGACAATCCTTCTATTAACTTAGGTAAAAAATATTTTACACATGTTACAACAAATGCCTAGAGGCACAAACTCCCTCAAAGGGGAGTGAAAAAACCCAATGTACCCAACAAAATCCTCTAGAAATTAGATAGAGAATGCCTTGGAACCAAGAATGGGCCAGTGGATCTGAGGTCCGCTCCTCAAAACCAACCGAAGAATAGTCATCAAACAATCTGACAGTTAGGAAACAACCCATGCAGGGGCGAAGTCACCAAGAAATCCTAAATTTTCCCAATCAACACTGACTATTGATCTTCTTTTCTTGATCCAATGGCTGGAGTCCATATCACGAGGCCTAAAAAGCCCACTGAATATGTCGCGATGAAGGTGGTTTGCTTTTTCGATCCTTCGCCACGTGTTGCTTCCTAAATGGAATCACTGGTTTTTCCTTAAAATCGTCTTTGGTTCGGAAGGCGCTCGATGAAGGTGGGAAACCATTAGTGGTTTTATATTTTCAGCCTGTTGATCTTTCCTCTCCAGATCCAATGACCACAGATCAAATCGGACCACACACCTGTACACTAAAAACCTTAAAATTGCATGATCAACGTTGACCATTGATTTGTTCCTTCTGATCCAACAGTTGGAGTCCATATCGCACTGCTTAAAAAGCCCACTGAATACCGCGTGATGAAGGCGGTTTGCTTTATCAGTCCTTCGCCACGTGTTGATTCTTGAATGGAATTCGCTGGCTTTTCTTTAAAACCGTCTTTGGATTGGAAGGCGCCCGATGAAGGTGGTAAACCATTAGTGGTTTTATTCTGCAGGCCCCGCCAACCTGCACACCAAAATTTGGTCGTTGATATGTCCTCTCCAATCTGATGGCCACAGACCAAAACAAACCACACAACTGCTCACGAAATACCCAGCGATGAAGGCAGTAATCACTATCCAACCATCTCCACGCGTCGCCTTATGAATGGTATCGCTTGTCTTCCAGGAAAACTTCTCCCGGGTTAGAGGTTTCGGGCAGTTTTGACCCCAGTAATATATTCCATTGACGTCTTCATCTTCTGTGGAAACATTCCTCCTATGAACTGTTATTTTCTATCTTGATAACCTACTGTGCATCTTTGATGATAGGCCATCTAAAGTGTACTTATCCATCATTTTCATGGAGTAAAATTCTGTCTCTTGATTTTTCCTGATAATGCTGTCGCTCACTGAGGGCCCTGGATGAGCATCCCTCCTTCAACCTGTCATCTATTATCTCCTCCCACCAGTAGCACAAGTCAATATGCTTGTTTCGTACCCCCTCATTGGCAAGCTAGTCTGCAGCTTTATTGGCTTCCATGCGAACATGCACCAACCTAAGAGTTTTTAGCATTCTTAGGTGTGCTTGGATTCTTTGGTATACTTGCAGAAGCCGCCAGTGTTTTGAGATTTTCTCTGGAGCAACGCCAACATTTATCCTCTTCAGTGAGTTAATGACTAATTCTGAGTCAACCTCAATGATGACATTGTGAAAGTTGTACTTGAGTAGTATTTCTAGCCATAATTCCATCGCCATGAGCTCAGCCATATTGTTGGTTGCTTTTCCTAGATAACTGTGGAAGATGACTTGTCTGTTTCCTTCCTCATCCCTCAAGACCCCTCCATATCCTGCTTCTCCTAGATTCCCTTTTGAGGCCCCATCTATGTTAAATTTTAAAAAGCCATGTGAAGGGGCTTGCCATGAAGTCTTTTGTGCTGAGGTATTCTTGTTGATCTGCATAGAACCTTGAGGGGGATGAACCTTGAGATCTAACTTCTCCAATATTCAGTCCTCCCTTTGTCTGATGGGTTTGCCAGTAGCTGCACCTCCCAAGATATGAACAGTCTCTTTGAGTTGTTTAAGGGTTAGCTTAAGGATGCTGCTCACCGAACTCGCTTTCTCCTTGAAAATCCCATTGTTGTGCTCCATCCATACATTCCAGATTATGAATCCCAGGGTCAGCATCCAAGCGGGGTTAATGATCTCATTATCCAAAAAAAAATTCTACCAATTCTTCAATGTAGTAATGATGTCATTTACATTTATATCTATTTTCTCAAAGACTTCTCCAACCCAATTCCAAAGTATTGTAGTGAAAGTGCATCTATTCAGGAGATGATTTGTAGTTTCTTCTTGTTGTCTACATAAGTGACATCTTGAGGGGCCAACAAAGCCTCTTTTTCTTAGGTTATCCCATGTAAGAATCTTTCCTTGTTGAACCAGCCACTTGAACAATTTGACTTTCATCCAATGATGATTTTCCCAGATTTCTTTCCACATCTTATCAGTGTTTGGAAGGTTAAGCCCTAAATCTATCCTTTTGGCTTCCTTAAGGTTGAAGAGACTTGCCTTTTTCTTTCCCCATCTTAGTTGATCGTTCAAGTTTGAGTTTAATATTTGTCTCTTGTCTAAAAGACCTTTAAGGGCTATAGATTGAGTATGCAGCATGCCCATTCCACTATAATCTGGAAGTTTCCATGCTCTCCATTTCCCATTGTTCCTTGATTTGTCCCAATAGTCACTTACCCACCTTAATCCTTTGTTGATGGCATTGGTGTGAAAGTATGCTAATTCTTCACTTCAGAGATTATCCTCCTGCTGCCAATTATCCTCCCAGAACCAAGCCAGGTTTCCATTTCTGATCTCCCAGAAACTGTGATTTTGGACTAGGGCCCTGTTCCCCCATGCCCTATTCCAAATTGCAAAACCTTTTACTTGTCCTGTCATTCTGATTAGATTCTTCTCCTGCCATTCTCTAGCATATTTTTGCTTCCAAAGTTTTTCCCAAGGGGCTTGTATTTCTTTTAGCCATCTCCACCAGATTTTGCCACCAAGAACTCTGTTAAGGATTCCTGGGTCATGAAGACCCAAGCCACCATGGGACTTAGGTTTTCATACTCTGTCCCATGCCACAAGGGCCCATTTCTTCTTTTCTTCACCTTTCCCCCAGAGAAAGTCTCTCTGAATGTTTCTTATATTAGTAATTACACCAGTTGGTGCTGGAATGGTAGATAGCATATAGATAGGGATACTTTGGAGGATAGCCTTAGTGAGAATCAGTCTCCCTGCTAGATTTAGTGCTCTATTTTTCCATTTTCTAATCTTATCTTTTAGCTTATTAAGAATAGGCTCCCAGATATCCTTGTGTAGCGGTTTGTCAGTGAGAGGAACTCCCAGGTACTTCACAGGAAGTGACTCCCTTTGAAAGCCCAAAATTCTGGAAAGATTTCTTTGTATTGAAATATTAGTATTGAAAAAGAAAATCTTTGATTTAGTAAGACTTACCTCTGTGCCTACTGCCCTAGCAAACTCACTCAGAATCTGTTTGAATGCTTTGGCTTCCTTGACAGTGGGTGTGCCTTGAAGCATAGTATCATCTACAAATTGTTGATGTGTCACCTTGTCCCCATCTTGCGTGAGTCTCAAACCCTGAATTCTCCCTTCCTCCTTAGTTGCTTTGATTTCTTTCCCTAACCCTTCCATCATTAGAATGAAAAGGAAAGGAGAAAGAGGATCCCCTTGTCTGAGACCTCTAGAAGGCTTGAAGTTTTTGGAAGGAGAGCCATTGAGAAGAATTGAATGGCTAGCGGTGGTAACTAGTGCCATAACCCATTTAATCCAATTGTAATCAAAGTCGTAGGCTTTTAATATTGCTCTTATGTATGACCAAGTAAGTTTGTCATAGGCCTTTGCTATGTCTAGCTGCATTATCATTCCCGCTTGTTTGTTGGTAATGAGTGAATGAACCATTTCATGTGCTTGGATTATATTATATAGAATTTGTCTTCCTTCCACATAGGTCATTTGCTCCTCTGACACTAGGGTTGGGAGGAGTGGTTTGAGACGGTTGGCAATGACTTTGGATATAATTTTGTATATCACATTGCATAATGCTATAGGTCTAAATATGTCTGGAAAGGTGGCCTTTTCTTGTTTTGGGATTAAGGCTATGAAAGATTCATTGAGCACCTTTAACACTGTCTTAAATCTTTGAGAGTCTTCCACTACCTCCAGGATGTCCTGTTTCACTATCCTCCAACAAGCTTTGAAAAAGTCCACATTAAAGCCATCCGGGCCTAGTGCTTTCCCATTTTGCATCTCTTTCACTCCTTCCTCAATTTCTTCCTCTGTTACTAGTATGTTGAGATTGTAATTATCTTCTCTGGTAACTAATTTAGGAATGTGCTGAGTAAATATTTTCGTAAACTGGTATCTTTATTCCGAGGTTTCCTCAGCAATTTTCTGAAAATGCTGGAGTAGAACCTTCTCCATCTCTTCATGAGTGTTTCTCTCTATTCCATGTTGATCTATTAGTTTCACAATTCTATTGTTGTTTCTGTGAGCCATGGTGGATTTGTGAAAGAATTTGGTGTTTCTCTCCCCTTCTTTAATCCATTATACTCTAGATTTCTATCTCTAGAATATTTCCTCTTGAAGACATCTATTGTCCCACTCCTGCTAGAGTGACTCTACCATCTCTTTCCTTTCATCTGTATAGCATTCTGTGATAAGAATATGGTTTATTTCATTTAGTTTCTTTTCCACATCTCCTTTAGCTTTGAAGGTGTTACCAAATTCCTTTTTATTCCACTCTTTGAGTGTACCTTTAATGTGTTTGAACCTGCAGTGTAGAAAGAACATCTTTGTACCTTGAAGGTGAAGCTCTTCCTTCCACCATTTTTCAATGTTTGTGAGGAAATCTAAATGTGTGAGCCAAGCCTTCTCAAAACTGAAGGGGATGTTCCTTGGTTTACCAAAAAGAGAAGCTTCCAAGTGGATAGGCCAGTGATCTAAACCCCCAAAAGGTAGTATGAGTGCAGTAATGTTGCTTCCCCTAAGAAGAAGCTCCTCTGAAACAATAAATCTGTCCAATTTTGAGGCTACTTGGTTAGGGTCCCCTCTTTTGTTATTCCAAGTGAAGATTCCATTGCTTGTTTCCATATCAACCAATTTCATATTAGTGATGAAGTTATGGAAGGAAACTGAGTCTCTACCGAGTGTTCTAGTTCCTCCTTTCTTCTCCATGAGTGATTTTGTTATGTTAAAATCACCTCCAAGAATTCAGGGTAGAGCTTGGTATCTCTTCTTCATATCCTCCAATGTTATGAGGATTCGAAGTTTGTCCTCCATTGGCTATGGACCATAGACATTGGTGATCATGTAACATTTTCTATCACCCACCGGTTGGAAAATTAGAGAAAGGTGATGTCTGGATGCCTCCGCATCAATCACACCAAATTTATGTGGATCCCATAGAGTGAGAATGCCACCAGTAGATTTATTTGCCTTAACTTCAAGATATTCATATCTATTTAACCATTTGCTATGTTTTTCATGGATCCTCTCCATTGAGCATTTTGTTTCTTGTATGAATACTATGTCAAGTTTTTCCTCTCTGATCCTTTTACCTAGATTCCTTTGTTTTCTTCTGCTCCCTAGTCCTCTAATGTTCCAGGTTGTGATTTTCATTGAGGTGGGGTTTTAAAGGAGTAACTAGAAAGGTCTTTCATCCTTCCTGAGTCAATCATGAGTTTTCCACACTCCAGTAGTAGTTCTTTCTGTCTTTTTCTTCCCCTCCTCTTGCCTGGATTCTTTGTTAGTTTTCCTGTTATTAATCCTATTGAGGAAGTACCTTTGTTTTCCTGGTTTTCATGTCCTCTTTTGACTCCTACAGATGTTTGATGTGACTTGTTAAGGAATATCTCTTGGACCTTGTCCACATCCTCTTAAGGGATGGAGTTTATTCCCAAGTTTCCTCCTTGTTCTAGAAACGTTTCCAGCTCTAGGTTCTCCCTTTCCAGGATTTCTTGTAAGTCTTGATCCTCTGTACCACTTTCACTTTGAGTCATTTCCTTGTATTTTTCTATTTCCATGGTACTCAAAGGGTCTGTCGTATGTTCATTTTGTTCTTGAGTGAACTCCATGTTGGTCTCTTTTCCTTTCCCCCTTGCTGTCTGATTCTCTGTACTCTCTTGTTCCCCTCCATCTGCTTCCTTTTCTCCTAAGATCTCAACACTATTGTAACTTTTTTTTTTGTTATCATTTGCAATAGGGTTCTTTTATGTCTTCCTTCCCTCTCCTTTTCGCTTTACTCCTACTTTGGTGAAACCTGTTTGGTCTTTCTCTTTGTTGATATTTAGGTTTTCCTCCCTTCTATTAAGAGGACAGTCTCTAGATAGGTGCCCATGCTCATGACATTTGTGACATCTGAATGGGATATGTTCATAGTCAACTGTTTGAACCCATTCCTCATCATAGACTTTTAGAATGACCTCATCTGGAAGGGCTCCTGATAGTTCCATATCCACACATATACGGGCATAGGATGTATATTTTCCCCATAGAGTTGCCTCTGAAATTTTTAAGAAATGACCTAATTTATTGCCTATAGCTTTTAAAGACTCTAGCATCTAGTAATCTAAAGGTAAGGAGTATAGTCTAATGCATACCGATACCGAAGTGAAGGTTTCTCATTCTAGCACGAAGTTCATCGTCCATGGCTACATATAGAGACCAGTAGCTACAAAGAAGTATGGTCCTCCTTCAAAAATATTGTCTCCGTCTTCCATGTTCGTAAACACCACAATAAAAAAACCTTTGGATCCAAGATGTATATTTAACTCCCCCTTTGGTTTCCAGTTGTATTTTATCCAGGTGTACAACGCTTTCTTTGATGGCCAAATTCCCATAAATTTTCATATGATGGCATAGTTTTCCATGTGATCCCTGTGCGCTTGGGTTTACAGGGCCCCACCTTGGCTCTATTCTCTGTTCCCTAACCTCTGTCTTCCTCTTTCTCCTCTTGACGGTCTTCTTCGCGGGCCCCTTGATTTGCATGGCTTTTGCTGCCTTCTACCTTCTGAGTTTCAGTGTTTTTTGTCTTGACCTCCAAGGGTTGTGGAGGTTTGTTCTTTTTCCCTCCTCTTCCTCTGTTTGCTACCATATTACTGTAGGAGGGAGTGGAGCTCCCTCCTCCCTGTGCCTCCATGGGTGCCCGTTTCCCTCTGTCACTCGCTTAGTGAAACCCTATAACTATCTTCTCGTCCCGCCACCTGACTTGGTTGACTTTAATAAGAGCTCCATTCCTCTTATATTTTATGAGTATTTTACTTTTTATTATGTGGATTTGATGGTTGTTCTATCATGGTTATTATTATGGTTGTATGTTGGTTCTAAGCACGACTTCATAATAGGTTATAGATATGTGTCCTGACATGTTTTGATTGGTAAATGAATGGTTATTGAATGAATAACCTATAGATGTTATTGTAGCTATTACGATATGGAATTAGACCCTCTTGATGATTTTCTGATAAGTTTCAGACCCTTATGTTTAGATATTAATTCATGACCTATAGATTACATGTTCTTAGTATGTTTGACGAAATTATTGTCATGGTTAGGCCTGGTTAGGTTAATTTTTGAGCAATTTTTTGTATGAATGGCTTTGTCTTGATGCCATTTATCATTCTAGAAAGTCTCAATGATTTCTGGGTAGTAGTCTGGAGGCTAAATTGGAATTTAGGCTCAAAATACAGGACCACATGCTATGAACTAGACATTTTAGGTTGCAACCGCATGGATGTAGACTTGTTCATGCGATTGGAGGCTCTCAACTACATGGATTCCTTGTTGTGGGAGTGGTTGAGGGCCTAGGGCAAGGAAAAGGTGGTCCAGCTTAGGCTTTGGCCACCTGGGGTGGTTTCTCAACCCTTGAGGGCCTTGTAGCCCTGTAGGATATTGTGAAAGGTCAGTTTATCATCAGTAGTCGGCCCCGCTTCCTTAATGGGACCTAGGAGGTTGGTTCATGTCATAGTAGCCCTATGTCTCATGTTTATCCTAGCAGGCCAATGAAATTAGGTAAATGTGGGAGGGGGTGGTTACATATTGGTATCAGAGCATGGTTCAATACTTGGACTGGTTGCACAAAAGGTGTTTTTCATGCATGCATGTTAGTGTCTATGTGGTTGTTATGCGTGCATTTTCATGGTTATGTTCTTCATGCATGAGGTCATTATATGTTGTTGGTATTATCATGCATGATGTTGGTATATTGATATGATTATGTATATAGAGGTATCATGCTAATCTGGACTAATTTTGGAGACGAGATAACCTCCCCTGAACTTCACTAAGGTATGTGGATTATGTTTGTATTTGGTTTATCAGACACGGTATGTTTGCAAGAAGAATAAGATCAAATATGACTAGAAAAATGGTGGATTACAATTCACGTGACTCACCTTACAGATCATATGAGAAGCCAAGAGATGAGTACTCTCCGGAAATAGCAGACACTTTGATAAGTTTGAAAGAATAAATAAATAAAATTGCAAGGTAGATAATGACAAGATCATTCAATCATAGGAAAGAATTTCCAAGGAATAGGAGAAACAAGCAGATGTCAATGTAGTCATCCTTCCGATTTTATCATACTTGCAGCGATAGGGACAACCATGGATTAGTTATGGATAGGAGGACAAGACTAATCAGGCATATGGTAGTAGGTCTCATGGTGGGCACAAGTCAGATAGGGATGACACAGTGAGAGATAACAGGTTCTTGGATACCCCTGATAGGAGAGGAAGTGGATATGGGTTCTACTCTAGTTCTGGTTCAAATATGTATCATGTTTAGCATCGCTATCATCCTTACATGAAGAGTGATAGGGGATATTTTCTGAATGAGCTCAAGAAAACCAATCCACCTACATTTAATGGAGATTTGAAGAAGTCAAAAGATGCAGAGGTATGGTTACTTGGGATGAAGAAATTATTTGAGGTGTATGGCTATATAGAGAACATGAAGGTCATGATATATATTTTCAACCTCAAAGGGAAACCTTGCATTTTGTGGGAAGATATGAAGCATGCCAGAGACATTAGGACATAGGAGTTGATTTGGCATGAATTCAAGAGACTTTTCAAGAAGAAGTATTTTTTAGAGAGGTACTATGACAGAAAATCCAAGGAGTTCTATGAGATCGATGACAGATGAGGAGTACATGACTAAGTTCTTAGAGTTATTGAGGTATGTGTTGTATCTTAAAGATTAGAAGACAAAAGTTTAGAAATTTATCAGTGGGTTCCATTAGCATTTAAGAATCAAATTGAGTATGATGAGCCTCAGTCGCTAGAAGAAGTCATTTGAAAGATGAAGCATTTTTATGAGAAATTAAAGTGTAAGACTGAGTCTAAGCAAGGTTGGAAAGGGAATGAAAAGACTAAAGGTAAATGGCCACCAAATCAAACAAGACCTCAGGATGTAGTGACAAAGAGAATGTTTCTCCTTACAAGAAGTTTAATGTAGTTAAGAAGGGACATGGAACTTAGCCTAGAGAGTAGAAGAATAGAGGTTATGGTGGGAGACAGTTGTAGTGTTGAATATGTTGCAAGGAGCATCTCAAGAAGGGTTGTTTGTCTTATCATGGTGGTAGGCATCATATCTATAATGGTCAGGTGGTGCATATAGTTAGGGATGTTGGATAGAGTATTCCTCGGATCTATGCAGCATTGGATAATAGGCAAGTAGATCACTAAGCATCTATTATTGAGATGGAAGGTAAGTTTTTTGATCGAGTTTTTTCTATTTTGATTGACCCTAGACCTAATTATAGTTATGTTAATCCTGGCCTAATGGATAAGGTGGTTTGAGAAAATAAGTGCATATAGAGTCTTGGTGTAGTTGGACACAAGTACTAATAAAAGAGTGCATCAATGGGTCAGATCTTGTGCATTTGAGTTGAATGGTATGCCTACATCATCGCATATCAATGTGCTTCCATTAGGTTCTTACAATATTATTTTGGGTATGGATTGGTTGTACCTTCACAGAACTAAGGTGGATTGTTATGAAAAGGCTATTGAGTGCTTGGATGACAATGGAGAACATAGAATCTTGCAGGGTAAGAAGAAGGTGACATCAGTTAGAATGGTTACAGTTATGCAGGAAAATCACAGTCACAGGAAAGGGTGTGTATTGTTTATAGTGCATCTTTTCAGTGATTAAGGTAAGGATGATGAGGATCTAGAAGTCTTAAAGAGGTATCTAGTTTTGCACTAGTTTCAGGATGTATTTCCAACAGAGATATCAAAGTTACCACCTCACAGGGAAGTGGAATATACACTAGCATCAAAGGCACCATACAGGATGAGCACTCTAGAGCTAGTGGAATTGAAGTTGTAGTTGAAGGAAATGTTTGAAAAGGGATAAATTAGGCCAAGTGTATAACCTTGGGGTGCACCAGTGTTGTTTTTGAAGAAGGATGGTACTCTCAGGTTGTGTATTGATTACAGACAGTTGAACAAGATAACCATCAAGAACAGGTACCCTTTGCCAAGGATCGATGACTTGTTTAACCAATTCAAGGGAGCAACAATGTTCTCAAATATTGATTTGAGATCAGGATATGATCATGTAGGCATCAAAGAAGAGGACATCTATAATACTGCTCTGTAGACCTGGTATGGGCATTACATGTTCTTTGTGGTTCCTTTTGGTCTAGCTAATGCTCCAGCTACTTTCATGTGTTTGATGAATAATGCGTTGTGTCCTTATTTGGAAAACTTTGTGATTGTATTCATTGATGGTATATTGATATATTCTAAGAATGAGGAAGAACATGGCAAACACTTAGTAGCAATATTGAGATTTCTAAGAAAGAATTGGTTGTATTCCAAGATGAGTAAATGAAGTTTCTTTCATATAGAGGTACATTACTTGGGACATGTTGTTTCCAAGGAATGAATAACAACATATCCAAAAAAGATAACAACTATCATGGAATGGGAATCTCCCAGGAATGTGGATGAGTTCAGATCATTGGTGGGATTCACAGGTCATTATAGGAGTTTCATCAGCAACTTCTCACAGATTTCCTATCCTATTACATCTTTGTAGAGAAAGGGAAAGAAATTTGAATGGACAAAGGAATGTGCAGCTAGTTTTGAGTAGTTGAAGAAATTTCTTACCAATACTCTAGTTCTAAAGATTGCATATCCAGATAAGGAGTTTGTGTTGTGTATAGATGCTTGCAAGGGAGGACTTGGTGGGATCCTGGTGCAGTAGGGATAGGTAGTATGTTACGAATCAAGGAAAATCAATGAGCATGAGCAGAACTATGTGACACATGATCTTGAGTTGGCAGCTATCATTCATGCAATGAAGATGTGGAGGCACTATCTTCTTGGCAGGAGGTTTGTCTTGATTAGTGATCACAATGGGTTGAGATACTTATTTGACCAGCCTAATTTGAATGTCAGGAAAGCTAGATGGTTGTCTAGTCTCAATGAGTTTGATTTTAGTATCAAGTACATTAAGGGAAAAGAGAACAGGGTTGCATATGCTCTTAGCATAAGAGTACATGTAAATCACATAGCAGTTATGAGCTCATGTGGGATAGATCTACAGGATCAGATCTTACAGGCAGGACAATAAGATGACAGGTACATGGAGCTTAGGCATAGGTTACATCAACAAGGTATAGGTGAACAAGATGTGGAATATCATCTCACCATAGATGATTTTGTGATATTTGTGGACAGGATCTATGTGTTGGAGAAAGGTGAGCTTAAGAAGCTTATCTTGAGGGAATTTCATTCTAAGTCATATTCAGGTCATCCAGGAAATCAAAAGACATTGACAGCTATGAAGAAGTTCTATTATTTTCCAAATCTAAAGAAAGAGGCAACTGAGTTTGTCACCGAGTGTTTGGATTGTCAAAAGGTAAAGGCAGGGTGCAAGCATCTAGGTGGTTTATTACAGCCAATTCTATTTCCAAAGAGGAAATGGGAGGTCATTTCCATGGATTTCATTACAGGTTTGTCGAGGACATCTAGGAAACATGATTCTATCATGGTTGTGGTTGATAGGTTTATATGGTAGCTAATTTTATTCCATTTAAGTCTACTTATTTAGCTAGTGAGCTAGAACAGGTCTTCATCAGGGAGATAGTGAGATTACATGGTATTCCTAGGAGGATTTTAATCTGAAAGAGATGCTAAGTTTACTTCCAAGTTTTGGAAGGAGTTATTTATAGGTTTGGGTACATAGTTGGCCTTTAGTATAGCTTATCATCTACAAATAGATGGATAGACAGAGGGTCAGCAAAATTCTAGAGGAAATGTTGAGGATGTATGTTATGCACCAGGAGAGGGAGTGGGAGGAGTATCTTCCATTGGTTGATTTTTCTTAAGACAATGGGTATCAGGAGTCACTAAGGATGAGTTTATTTGCAGGACTTTATGTGAGAATTTGTAATACTCCCATTAGTTAAAGGCATTCAGTGAATATGATATCGATAGGACTGGGCATGTTGGTAGAAATGGAACAAGAAATGTAAGTTATCAAGAAAAATATAAAGCCAGCACAAGATAGAGAGAAAATTTATGCATATCATCACAAGGCACTTAAAAAAGTTTCAGGTTGGGAAGCATGTGTACTTTCACATCAATCCCAAGAAGAGATCCTTTTGGATTGGATTATGTGCTAAGTTGGCACTTCAGTATTGCAGACCTTTTGTGATCCTTGAGAGGGTTAGACTAGTGGCCTACAAACTTGGATTTCCGGAAACAGTGAAAGTCCATGATGTTTTCCTTGTTTCATTTCTTAAGAAGTATGTAAAGGATGTTGATCATGCGATTGACTAGTTTGTATTGTAGGTGCATCCAGAATGACAATTCTGGTCGAAACCTGTTGACGGTGATGGACCCACCAACATGTCAAGGAATCTCCCCAGTAATAACTCCCAACTAGGCCTCAGATGATTTGGTGTAGGAGTCCTAGTAGTGGGTTGTATGGTATAGCCTTGACCATAGTTGCACATAGAGGCAAGTGAGATGTCCCTGTTGGTAGCAAGGGTGTGAAATGCACAACAAGCCAAGGAAGGTGCATGAATGGTTCTAACACACGGAAGGTGGAATGAGTGCACCCCTTGGAAACCTGTGTAAACACGCAGCTTGGAAGGGAACACATGAGAAAATATGCATCACAAGCTAGAAGGAAGGTGAACCAACAATCCAAAGTGATGGTTAAACCAACAACACATTTAAGTAAGATTCATACATACATATACAGAAAGAGTCTATACATACATGCATAAGAAAACATATACATATATCATTAGAGTAAACAAGTTAACTGAAATACAATAAAAAAAATGCATGAAATGTGTTGGAGTTGTTATATTAAGAATTGAAATTTCCAATCATACAGTACAACCATGAACAACCACTATTCCTGATAACAGAACGTTACAGTCACTACCGCCTGCTCCTCCAAAGAGATGTACTACCTCTACACTATGGAGAAGCCAAGGCTCATTACAATACTCTCCAAGATTTCTCTAAGATACTCCTATCGGAAGCTTCGCTGACCAAAAATCTCTATAGTGAGTTATGAGGTACTATATATAACAAAGGGTGGGGTGACCCTTGACATTCCCCTTTGTGACTATTCATGTACCCTGATGACTCTTCACCTACTCGACTATTACATTCAACTATCGACACTTGAAATTCCACATAACAAGATGTTACATATAATCTACACATGTACCCATGTGAGACAAAATAGGCTTAAGCAAGCCATGCAAGACATCACTATGACTCAGACAACTGTGGGAAGACCAACTCTTCGACATCCTCATGATGGTTGATGGTGGCAAGCTGATGCCAAGCTTGGTAGTCCATGATGGTGTCTATGTACTTTGTGGTGAAATCTTTTTGGAAACGAACTCTTTCCTCTGTTGCATTCAGGTACACTATTTTGGCTCCTCTATCCAACTCATCTGATAACATGCACATCATTGTCTTAAGTGCAGTCAGACCAGTGACATACTGATGCATAGTGTCTGCACTAATTGCCAAGTCTGCGCTAGTGGCAATGCGCATCAACTTGTCAAAGTATGAGTCCATGTCCTGTCAGACTTGACCCTTTGTATTTTCCTTGGTGAGTGTCCCAATAGATGGGATCCCATGTGCATGCACAACAACATCCATGCTTCTTAACACCCGTGCATGGGAAGCCTGCAAACTAGTGATGAGTTGCGAGAGTTATTCATAGTTCTGGATATGACTCCGGATGCGTGCCTTCAACTCAACTACCATGGGCTTCATCATCTTGGGCAAGTGTAAGGGGGATCCCTTGTATCTCATTGTCCATGTTTGCATGCGATTGACAACAGTATGCAAGTTGAACAAGATATGTGCTCTTCTAGAATAGAGCTGTTTCCAATCATTGAGATGGACAAATTCCTTATGCACAATACCAAATATGGAATACAACGCCTGCATAATTGTCTCAAGGATGATACTTCATCCAATATCACCTTCTTCAACTCTGTTCAGGTGGATGTTGTAACCAATTATCCACCCTGTTTTTCCATCTGTAACTCCTTAGCCATTCACTCGTTCTTTGCTATCAAGAAGCGAAAACGCGAGCTATTGGCTTTGGCATAAGCTCTAGTAGCATCGACCAATGTTTTTGGATGCTTGTGCACATCAGATACGACCACTCATTCCTCAAACTACGTAGGAGATGTGTGGACATCTGGAGTAGACACTTTGCATGATCAAAAAACTATATGTTGTGACTCATCAAATGATATGTTGTGCATCTCTTCTTTCAGATTATCTCCAAGGATCTCAGTATCTCCTTGGTCACTTGCGACTTGCTCTGCTTCTAGATCGGGTGAAGCCGGTGGGTTGACCTCTTGGTGGTAAGGCATGAGGTCGATGTCTTGCTCTAACTCTAGCTACTCCATCTCCATATCCATCTGTTCATGTACTCTTTCCATCTCTTGACGAAGTCCCTCTCCTATGACTTCTCACCCTGTTTGATTTGTTATGGGCATAGTTTCATCAACTTGCGCAAGTTGTGCCCCCTGCTATGTCTGTCCCTGTTGCGCTTCCTTCTCATGTCTCCACAACTCCTATTCTTTCCGAAGTTGTTCCTTCAACTCATGCAACTCCTTCATTGTTTCCTCCATCCTCTGTGTTTCTCTCTGCCTTTTTGTGGTCCTCTTGTCACATTATCACCTCTTCGCCTCTATCTCCAAAGTTTCTTTCCCCACAAGTAGGTATTCTCTAAACTTGCAACTTTGTTCTACCTCTACATTGTCAACAATCTTTCTCTTGCCTTTGTCACGCACATGTATGTTACTCTCTGTTGTTGGTGCTCTCCTAGATGCTGCTTCACTAAAAATTCCATAGCAATGTCGAGTGATTCATTGGGCCTAGAGAAGTTGTGACAATATCTCCATGGGTCTTCCTCAGCCCAATGACGCACCCCGTGGATCCAAGAAAATTGCACTCTCGTGCAGTGATCCTTCACAAAGCAATGTGGGTCATATGGGTTGAAGCTTCTAGTGCCGAAAGTAAATTTCTTGAACTCTTCTATCTCGAAATCCACATGCTTGAGATTTTGTATCTTGTACAACCCGATCCGCAATTGAAGAGTGGGCCAAGGTGCCTTCTTCTTCTGGTGCAGTCTAGCTGACACTCTTGTCGAGATGTTGTCTGACACTTCTTGCATGATGAGCTTGTCCATGGCAAACTTCGGTAAAACATGCAGAGGTTTCTCCATGTTGTACATCCGTATGAAGGTGCCAAAAGGTGAGGCATAACAATCCTCTATGTCAATCAGTGCCTCCATTGTTTCCTTCGACATGCAAGGTGGATCTTGCTCAAATATCGTCTTGTACACCGGGGTGACAAAATGGTCTAAAAACTGTGATGATCCAATGTATCATGTTTGTGCATGGGAACGTGGGAAACCTGCATGCAATCCGGTACAAGCCGAACTTGTGAATGTTCACATAGAATTTGCAGTCTTCAAGATCTTCCCCAAATGTGCTTGAGAATGTACCATTGATATCCTGCCATTTCATCTTGATGTCTTTGTCTACGATCAACTTGGTGTCTTCATAAATTAGAAAACTCAAAGACACTCAATCAACTGCTTCTCCAGTTGTGCTTCCGTTGGTGTCCTTTGACCCTGCTCTCTTGGAGGCCATTGATCCTAAATTGCTGAGAGATGGAAGAACACCTACTATATTTGGAGACATGGCAACATGCATGGAAAGAAATCTGTTAGTTAAAACCAAAGAAAACTTGAGGACTGACATGAAACATACTTGGAGAGACTACTGGAAAGGATTGCGCACTTTTCACTGGGGGTAGGGATACTAACTAACAGAAATGTGCAAAAGGTAGTCTGCACCATTAGGAGGTTGGTTGACTGCTGGAATTGTGTAATGCAAAATCCAGACTAGCCTGTTGGGTGCTGAGATTAAGCAATGCACAATTTTAGTTGGTAAGCCATGTAGGCCCAAGGACTACATTGCGCAATTTTCTGGGCCAAAAGACACTACCTCTCAGAATTGTGCAATGAAAGTTTGGAGGACACTGTTTGGCTAAACTTTGCACATTTTATGGGAGGAAGGCAAAGCCATCCCTCTCAGAAATGGTCATTGTTGTTCGGGCAAGGCAGAGTCCGAAACAAGGTTTCCCAAACCCACCGATGGGCGACTAAAAACATATGAAGATCTAAATGCATGGCGAAACTGAGTGTAAGAAGGAGTGAATTATCATGCATGAAAACAATGAATGCAATGTTCATAAAACGGAAAAAAATGCATGTGTGTGAAATGAGTCACCAAATCAGCGACCGTTCGTGAAAAACAGTGTCATGCATGTGACAGCAGTGTGATGCAAACGAAAACTAAAATGGTGCTTGTACAATCTAACATGCATGAAAATGACAACAAGAGTTCACATAAATCAAGAAGACAACACTCACACAATCCAAAACACAAAAAGCGATAAAAATGCTGCAAAAGTCAAGTAAAGCGAAATTACCCAAAAATAGCTGAGTTGGATGTGCCGAAGACTCTTGGATGTGTTGTGGGATGTCAAAGATCCAAGTTTGATGTGAAGAATGAGCTCTAAAGCATCGAATAAATAAGTTTGATGATTATGATGCACATGCCACGAATCTAGGAAAAAACAACACTTGGAGGGAAGTTTCTAAAATGATCTTTGCATGCAACCTCCAACTACTAAAAATAGATCCATAACATCTAGGGATTCTTTTTGCATGTTTCTTTTCACTATTTCAGGAAAAAGAAACCCATGCATGCAAATCAAGATTGTTGGGTCTCGGGCGGAACCGGTCAACCTGAAGCCACATGCGACAACATGCTTGACTAAGAGAGGTATTTGCGCAATTTCTGGGAGGAGATGGGTTGGCTGTCCTAGAGGGATTGTGTAATTTTTGGGAGGAGCAGGTGACATCTCCCTAGAATTGCATAATTTTTGGGCTGAGTTGTAGTGCTCGGCTAAATTGTGAAATTTTCCCAAGGAAGCCAGTCTAACTGCATTATGAAATTTTTGGACCCAACAATCTGCCCAGCAGATTTTTGCAATTTCTGGAGGGAATGTTGGTTCCCTTATAGAATTGCACAAATTTCTAAGGGAGCTACTCAGCCAAAAGCTAACTTAAGTCCAAAATGGAAGCCTGTGAAAGAAGTGAGGCAAAATGGCATGCACAGGTTGGCAAGCCATTGAAAAATTGATCAAGCCTATGTACCTGAAAGTGCAAGACATGCTGTTAGGATGGTTGGTAGGGAGGCTCCAAAATGAAGCTAAGGAAAAAAATTTGGAGGGTGGTTGTAGCTGCTACAACACTTGGCGACACACTGGTAGAACTCTAGCTCTCTGAATGTACCTTGTTCTAACACCTTCGAAGTATTGTTTAGTTCTTTGTTTGTCTTGGTTTCTACACTTGTTTGATTGTAAGATGTAGCGTCTACCAAGCTCTTGGTCAGTCAACACACATTCTAAGTCGAGCCAACACTATTGTCTTGATTTCAATGAGGGGTATATTGGTGTACAAGCCATATGGTCATTAGAGTTTTAGTTTCATCTCTAATGTTGCTCCACTGCCAATAGGGCTGGACAGTACCCTGGCGGAGTCATGCAGGAACACAGGCATCGCTCCACTACGAGTGAGCTTGGTCAGTATCCTGACGGATTTACTTACATCACTTCTTTGTGCAAGAAGCCTTTCTCTTCTTTTTCCTTATTCATTTTTTCATTTTTCGAAATTTTTCACATTTTCATTTTTTTCATTTTCCATTTTTGTAACTATGCATAACACTGATTCATTTTAGAGGCAGAAGAGGGATATCAAATTATTGAGGGGAGAAGAGGTTGTTCCTTTAGATAAGTAGTTTATATATGCCTCTAACATGCTTGTTAAGGCTTCCCCCTTACCTTACTCTACTTGACTGAGTTGACAAGGATTAACCCAAAAACAACCGACTAGAGTAGGTGACACTAGTTAGCGCGCAAGTGTTGTGTTTTCATCAAGGTTCACTTCGAACTATACGTATTTTACTTTGATGTATCATGGACTGAAGAAAACAAGTTCTTCATGAAGATGTTGGATGACAAATAACCAAGTATTGATAACTGCACAAGTCCTCTTGCACTTTACCCAACTTGTTTCAAGAGTTGCACACGGTTTCATGCGAAACTAACCTACAAATGAAAACAAGCAAACAAACAATAAAACAAAGAAAAACTAGAAGTAAATGCATAAACAAAGTGAGTAAGAAAACAAGCAAGCAAGCAAACAAACATGCAAAGTAAGAAGCAAACATGCATGCAGAGAAACAAACCAAAAGCAAACACTACTCCTACTCCTAAGCTAACGGTGCATGGGTCTTCTCACGTGAAGTGATACTTCCAATGCAGCCATTGCCACATTGGTCAACCCATTTTGGTGAAGGTATGGTTCGCTAAAAACAAAGTTGTGCGAACCAACAAACAAGAAAGATATAACAATGAAGACAAACACACTCTGAGTTTAGATGCGTCCACAAAACATAAGTGAGTGCGAGTGCATGGCATGCAAACTGTGGACTTACCATGATGTTTTGTGACACTATGTGTAGCTATTAATAATACACATACTCTTGACGGTGACATGCAAGCAAACGAAAGAAACAAAGACAACTTGTGTTGTGCACATCTTCTTGCTATGTAAGATTCCTCCAATGCATGGGCGATGGGATCGTGTCGTTCGAATGGAGGAAGTATAATCTGTGTGTGAGATTGATCTTCAATGCATACAGATGAGTGATGAGGTGCCTTGGGTGTTTCAACAATTTCCTAATCGAAGTCAAACGAACCTCAGGATAGTGAGGGACTGACATAACCATTAGCTTGAGTTGAAGTGCCTCGATAGTCTGTGGGGTTTCAACTTCATCGACATATAGATCATCATTAATAGGTGACTTTAAAAAATAAACAGTGATAGAATCATCATCGTAATCGAATATGGGGGAAAATAGATCACGACAGCTATGATCAACAAAATCATTGATTTCATCGGCATCCTCATGATTTGATGAATCAAACAGATGGGTAGATGAGAAGCGGAAAAAATCACCCTCTGTGTTTTTTGAAAAAGGTAGATAAAAAATCAAGTGGATTTTCAAAGAATGATTCGTCCTCTTTGTTGTTGGATGATGGACTCGCATTTGGTGTGTTCTGGGAATGATAAAAAAAGGGCGAATCCGTAGATGGAGATAAAAATGTGAAATCAGGGATGGTAGAATCACCAAAGATTTCAGGGAAAAATAGAGGAGGCTCGGACAGAAGGGAAACATCATTCGCTGTGGGTTGATGCTCAAGCTCTTAGTCATAATCTTCATGAATGACAATGTAGGTTGGTTGTGCAACACCAACTTCATCGATAGCTTGACCCTCGTTCACAACAAGTGTAGATTCAGAATGGAAGAACACAAGATAGTGTAATCCGGAAGATCAACAGAATATGAAGACAGATGTTGAAGTAAGACATGCATGTGACAACCCATGGGCTTCGCAACCAAATCTACGTGAAAATTGAGAGAAGTGATGATGGGAGGATGTGATAGTTGAATGAATGTGTGTGCATTTTCTCCCACATCATTATGTAGTGGTGGAGTTGTCTGATAAGGGGACGATGAACAATCACTTGTGAAAGTGACTGTGTCCATTTGTGATTGTGTAGCTCCATCACCAAAGTATGTTGAGTGGGGCTTGGGCTTGAACTTCTTCTTAGGATTGAAAAATTTGGTAATATAATATTCAAATATGTCCGTGAGATACTGGAATTTCATCTAACTTTTCAGAGCTTGAAACTACAATACACGGAAGCGGTCCCAAAATTACATAGGTGATTCGTGCAGGGTCTTCCGTTGTTGTAACAGTTTTTGGTCAAGAGGTTCTGGATCAAAATTATGGAAAGTAGATTCAATGATATCATAGAATTACTCAAGGGAGTGCATGCGGCTGGGAGGCAAGCTCCAACACCACCGTTGTGGGGATTCATGAAGTGTGTATGCAAGAAACAGGTTGGCCTCTTCATTAGAGCATTCATCTGCTTTGTCAAGCATTGCAAAGAAGTCTTGTAAGTACATAGGCCAAGCTGCTTTGCCTTCACCATCATATGTGAATTCGGACAAGAGATTAGAAAACTCCCTTGTGATGTCGAGAGGTTTGACATGTGAAAAACACCACGTAGGGATGAGTATCACAATATCCATGATAGATGTGCGGAGGTTCAAAACAAGATGAGAGCACACAACTTGTCATCTGACCCTCCTTCTAGCACTAGAAATGTTGATGGTGTTGGAACCGCTAACATGTTAATGGATATCCCAAAAAAGAAGTCCCGACTAGACCTCAGACTGTTTGGTATAGGAGTCCCAGTAGTGGGTTGTACGGTATCGCCTTGACCATGGTTGCATGCAGAGGTAAGTGAGATGTCCCTGTTGGTAGCAAGGGTGTGACATGTGCAGCAAGCCAAGGAAGGTGAATGAATGGTTCTAACACATGGAAGGTGGGATGAGTGTGCCCCTTGGAAACCTGTGTAAACACGTAGCTTGGAAGGGAAAACATGAGCAAAGATGCATCAAAAGCTGGAAGGAAGGTGAACCAACAATGCAAAGTGATGGTTAAACCAACAACACATTTTAGTAAGATTCATACATATATATACAGAAAGAGTCTATACATACATGCATAAAAAAACACATACATATTCATTAGAGTAAACAAATTAACTGAAATACAATAACAACATATGCATGAAATGTGTTGTCTTTGTTATATTAAGAAGTGAAAGTTCCAATCATACAGTACAACCATGACCAACGACTAGTCCTGATAACAGAATGTTACAGTCATTGCCGCCTGCTTCTCCAAAGATATGTACTAGCTCTGCACTGTGGAGAAGCCAAGGCTCGTTACAATAGTCTCCAAGCTTTCTGTAAGATACTCCTATCAAAATCTTGGCTGACCAAAAGCCTCTACAATAATTTATGAGGTACTATATATAGAAAGTGGTGGGGTGACCCTTGACATTCCCCTTTGTGACTGTTCATCTACCCTCTTGACTCTTCAACTACTTTATGACTGTTACATTCAACTATTGACACATGAACTTCCATTTAACAAGATGTTACATACAATCTACACATGTACCCATGTGAGACAAAATAGGCTTGAGCAAGCCATGCAAGACATCACTATGACTCAGACAACTGTGGGAAGACCAACTCTTCGACATCCTCATGATGGTTGATGGTGGCAAACTGATGCAAAGCTTAGTATTCCGTGATGGTGTATGTGTACTCTGTGGTGACATCCTTCTGGAAATGAACTCTTGCCTCTATTGCATACAGGTACATTGTTTTGGCTCCTCTATCCAACTCGTCTAATAACATGCGCATCATTGTCTTGAGTGCGGTTGGACCAGCGACATACTGATGCATAGTGTCTGCACTTATTTCCAAGTCTATGCTGGTGGCTATGTGCATCAACTCATCAAAGTAAAAGTCCAACTCCTGTTGGAATTGACCCTTTGTCTTTGCCTTGGTGAGTGTCCCAATAGATGGGATCGCATGTGCGCGCACAACAACATCCATGCTTCTGAACACCCGTGCATGGGAAGCCTGCAAACTAGTGATGAGTTGCAGGAGTTCTTCATAGTTCTGGATTTGACTCCAAATGTGTGCCTTCAACTCAACCACCATGGGCTTCATCATCTTGGGAAAGTGTAATGGGGCTCCCTTGTATCTCATTGTCCATTTTTTCATGCGGTCGAAAATGGTATGAAAGTTGGACAAGATATGTGCTCTTCTAGCATAGCGCTACTGCCCGTTGAGATGGACAACTGCCTTATGCACAATACCAAATCTGGAATACAATGCCTACATGACTGTCTCAAGGGATGATACTTCATCCAGTATCACCTTCTTCAACTCTGCTTTGGCGGATGTTGTAACCAGTTCTCCTCCCTGCTTGGCCGTCTGTAACTCCTTAGCCATTCGCTCATTCTCTGCTATCAAGAAGTGAACACTCAAGCTAGTGGCTTTGGCATATGCTCTGGTAGCATTGGCCAATGATGTTGGATTCTTGTGCACATCATATATGATAACCCATTCCTCAAACTATGCAGGATATGTGTGGACATCCGATGTAGACACTCTGCGTAATTGCACAACTTTATGTTGTGACTCATCGAATGATATGTTGTGCATCTATTCTTTTAGATTGTCTCCAAGGATCTCAATATCTCCTTGGTCACTCAGGACTTGCTCTACTTCTAAATCTGGTGAAGCCAATGGGTTGACCTCTTGGTGGTAAGGCATGAGGTTGATGTCTTTCTCTAACTCTGGTTGCTCTGTCTCTGTATCCATCTATTCAAGTACTTGTTCAATCTCTTGAGCGATTTCCTACTCCTGCGACTTCTCACCGTGGCTACTTTGTGCCAGCTGTTTGGATGAGTCTACCGCTTGTATGGGCACAGTTTCATCAACCTGTGCATGTTGCGCCCCCTGTTGTATATGTTGTTGATGCGCTTCCTTCTCCTATCTGTGCAGCTCCTGTTCTTTCTGGAGTTTCTCTTTCAACTCATGCAACTCCTTCATTATTTCCTCCATCCTCTATTTTTCTCTTTGCCTTTGTGCGGTCTTCTTGTCGTGTTGTCACCTCTTCGCCTCTATCTCCAAAGCTGGTTTCTCCACAAGTGGGTCTACTCTGAAATTTCAACTTTTTCTACCTCTGTGTTGTCAACAATATTTCTCTTGCCTTTGTCACGTACAAGTATGTTACCCTCTACTATTAGTGCTCTCCTAGATATTGATGCTTAGCGCTACTTTGCTAACCATTCCACAACGATGCCAACTAGTTCATTGGGCCTAGAGAAGCTGTGACAATATCTCCATGGGTCTTCCTCATCCCAATGACACACCCTGTGGATCCAAGGAAATTTCACTCTTGCACAGTGATCCTTCACAAAGCAATGTGGGTCGTACAAATTGAAGCTTATGGTGCCGAAAGTAAATTTCTTGAACTCTTCTGTCTCTACATATGCATGCTTGAGATTTTGTATCTCATACAACCCGATTTGCAATGGAAGAGTGGAATAGGGTTCCTTTTTCTTTTGGTGCAGTATAGCTAAATGTCCTGTCGAGATGTGGTACGACACTTCTTGCATGATGAGCTTGTCCATGAAAAACTTCGGTAAAACATGTGGAGGCTTCTCCGTGTTGTACATCCATATGAAGGTGCCAAAAGGTTAGGCATAACAATCCGCTATGTCAAACAGTACCTCCATTGTTGCCTTCAACATGCAAGGTGGATCTTGCTCAAATATCATCTTGTACAATGGGGTGAAAAAATGTTTTGACAATTGTGTGATGACTCCTTGGAAGCTGCATTTGGAAAATAGTCTACAATAACTATTCACAGAGGTTTCTGCTAATGTCCATGCCCACTTCAAGGCTGGGAACTGCTGATGGGCATAGATTGCATCCAAGATGTATGCAGGCATGTAGATATCTACTTGCTGGCCTTTGGGAAGCTGCCAAGTTCTTGTTACCTATTATTTTAGCCTGTGAGCCAACCTGTCGCACCAGTTGCATGCTCTGCCTTCACTAGCCAGTTGGTCCAACGTGATCACCGAACTCTGCGGGAAGGTCTTCGTCCTCTCTTGGCCGTACAAGCGGCATGTAAATATTTCCAAGTACTCATAGGCCTTCCGTAGTATCTTTGTCTTGTAACTCTGATTGGGTGTCATCCTAAACTAGATTGGCTCCTTCACCCAGTTCTTCAAGATATCTCTGAATTTTGCATTGCTGCTGGATATGTTGAAGGGTGTCTTGATTGTGATCACTGGTTTGGAAAGTGGTACATATGTTGATAGTCTTGTGTCCTAAAGGTAACAATCTCTGTCCCACTGACACTGCTCAATACCATCGTCTCGGGATGAGTGTGCGAGACATCCCAATGTATCATGTCCGCGCATGGGAACGCAGGAAACTTGCATGCAATCCGGTACAAGCCAGACTTGTAAATGTTCACATAGACTTTGTGGTATTCAAGATCTTCCCCAAATGTGCCTGAGAATGTATCATTAATCTCCTCCATTTTAGCTTGATGTATTTTTCTACAATCAACTTGGTGTCTTTGTAAATCGCCACACTCATAGACACTCGCTCAACTGCTTCTCCAGTTGTGCTTCTATTGGTGTCCTTTGACCCTGCTCTCTTGGAGGTCATTAATCCTGAAATGCTAAGACATGGATGAACACCTACTATATCTAGATACATGCTGACATGCATGGAAAGGAGTCTGTCAGTTAAAACCAAAGAAAACTTGAGGACTGGCATGCAACATACCCGGGAGACTATTGGCAAGGATTGTGCAATTTTCTCCTGGAGGTTGGGAGACTGACTATCAGAAATGTGAAAAAGGAAATTCAGGCTATCGGGAGGCTAGTTGACTACTGGAATTTCACAATGCACAATCTAGAATTTCCTGTTGGGTTTTGAGATTTTGTAATGCAGAATTTCAGTTGGCAAGTCATGCTGGCCCAGGGACTACATTGCATAATTTTCTGAACCAGCCAACACTGCCTCTCAGACTTGTGCAATGCAAGTCTGGAGGACACTGTCTAGCCAGATTTGCAAATTTTCTGGGAGGTAGGCAGAGCCTTCCCTCTCATAAATGTGCAATGTTGTCTAGGCAAGGCAGAGTTCAGGCTAAGTTTGCCTAAACCCGCCAATGGGTGAGTGAAAACATATGAAGACCTAAATGCATAACGAAACTGAGTGTAAGTAGGAGTGAATGATCATGCATGCAAACATCGAATGAAAGGTTCAGAAAATGGAAAAACAATGTCATGCATGCGACAACAGTGAGATGCAAACGAAAATTGAAATGGTGTTTGTATAGGCTAACATGCATGCAAACGACAACAAGCATTCATAGAAATCAAGCATATGGCACTCACATAAGCCAAAACACAAAAAGTGACATAAATGTTGGAAAAGACAAGTAAAGTGGACTTACCCAGAAATATTTTAGTTAGATGTGTCAAAGACTCCTAGATGTGCTATGGGATGTTAGAGCTCCAAGATTGATGTGAAGAATGAGCTCTGAAGCATCGAATAAATAAGTTTGAGGCTTATGATGTGCATGCCACGGATCTATGAAAAAGTGACACTTGGAGGGAAGCTTCTAAAACGACTTTCCATGTAGCCTCCAGCTACTAAAAATAGATCCCTAACATCTAGGGATGATTTTTGCATGTTTCTTTTTTCTATTTCAGGAAAAAGCAGCCCATGCATGCAAATAAAGTTTGTTGGGTCCCGGGTGGAACCAGTCAACCTGAAGGTGCATGTGACAGCTTGCTTGACTGAGAGAGGGATTTGCGCAATTTCTGGGAAGAATTGGGTTGGTTGTCCCAAAGAGATTGCGCAATTTCTAGGAGCAGTAGGTGACTGCTACCTAGAATTGTGCAATTTCTAGGCTGGGCTGCAGTGTTGGACCAGATTGTGCAATTTTCCCAAGGAATCCAATCTGACTACAATGCGCAATTCCTGGGCCAAGTAGGCTCCCCAACAGATTTGCAAAATATTTGGAGGGAAGGTTGGTTCCCCTCCAGAATTGCACAATTTTCTGAGGGAGTTGCTTAGTTAGCAACTGTTTTAAGCCCAAAATGGCAGCCTGTGAAAGAACTGAGGCAAACTAACATGCACAGGCTCGCAAGTCACTAAAAATCCAATGAAGCCTATGTACTTGAAAATGCAAGACATGTTGCTAGTATGGTTGGTAGGGAGGCTCCAAAACGAAGCTAAGGAAAAATTTTGGAGGGTGGTTGTAGCCGCTACAACAGAACCTCAATGCATTTTGCATCAGAAACAAATCATGCTCTAAAACTAATCAATCAAGCAAGTTAAAGTGCAATGGAAGCACTTTGGGCCTAATGGAGTTACATGGGAGATGGTTGATTAGATGTGGGCTATGTATCCTTCATTATTTGTCAGTTGAGGCAAAGGATTTTTGGTATACGTATATATATGTAGGTATATGGATGTAAATATCATAATCAGTTGTGTTCTAAAGCTCCAATAAGCTGTATGGTTGTCATGTTGTCATGTTTGTCATGGTGGTTTTGCTTTTCAGTGGGTTGCTCATTGTAAATACTGCATCGAGCTAAGTTGTAAAGCTCCATGGGTAATATGTTTTGGTTTTCAGCAGTCTTGTTGTTCATCTTTGTCATAGAACACTGAGGATGCTATTCCCCTAGGGGGGTGGGGTTCGTAACATCCCAGGGTTAAAAATTCATCTAATAATGTTAATGAAGGAAAAATAAGACCAAGGTCATGGGACACGTATTCCAAGCTAAACGTTGGGAAAAACATCCTAGTGGACATTCATTGGGTTAATTATGGATAAGGAAATTGGAAAAGGCTTTGAAAAGGAAAAGAGGCATTAATTAGAATTTTAGTTATGAAAATAAAGGAAAATAGGAGGAAAGGGAGATGAAATGTCATAGGTTTGCATGAGAAGAAAATTGAAGGAAAATAGAGAAAATTGAAGAAAATAGGGGCCTCAATGATAAAAAGGCTTCTAAGGATCAGTTCACATATTTTGTTGGTTAACCTTTTGTTAGTTTTAGCTTGGAACTCTCTCTATTCTCTCATACTATTACACACTTAACACATTATTGGAACACTCTTGCATTGGAAAAAGGAAGGCAAAGGAAATCAAGGGACAAGGAAAAGTTGGATCAAGTAGCTTCAACAGGAATACTTGCAGGTAATAGGTTGCATGTGTGATTTCCTAGCTAGATTGTGAATTCATGGTACACACATGTATGTATTTGTTTCTCTTGTTTTCAAGGGCATGGGTTTTTTCCAGGTGTGATAGTGGTTTCATTATTTCCCTACCATTTCTGTATAGCCATGCAATGATGGAGTTATTTCATTTGGTTGATCTTTGGATTTCCAGATGGTTTTGGAACCGGGTGAGGTGGTCTTAGAAAAATTCCCAAGGGCCTAGGAATCCCTTGACCGGTTTTGTCAGGATTATGGTAAAGCCTGAGGATGAATATGGGAAAATCCTCAAGGTATTGGTGAAGAAATTCTAAGGCATCCAAGCTTGTTTTGGGCCTAGTGATCCCTTGACTAGTTTTGGCGAGATTGCAGTAAATAATGACCATTGTTTATGTGCTTGTTTTAGGTCTAGTGATCCCTTGACTGGTTTTGGTAGGATTGTGGTAAAACCTGGTTGTTTATGTGCTTGTTTTGGGCCTAGGAATCCCTTGACCAGTTTTTTCGAGATTATGGTAAAGCCTGAGGAAGACCTTGTTGTTTAGTCTTGAGTCCAGCAGTCATGATTGGAATATGGCACGGTGGTGATTGGCTGAAAGAAATATTTGGTTCAGCTCAATTTATGGTTAGGTGGTACGTGGAAGTCCTTGACCTAGTTAGCTTTTGCATATGTTAATAAGAGTTATTCCTCTTGTATTTTATGAGTATTTTACTTGTTATTATGTGGCTTTTATGGTTGTTCTATCATGGTTATCATTCTAGTTATAATAATGGTTTCATAACAGGTTCTAGCTATTGCTCCTCACATGTTTTGATTGGTAAATGAATGGTTATTGAATGCATGACCTAATATATGTTATTACAGTTATTATGAGAGGGAACTAGACCTTTTATTTTCAAATAAGTATCAGACCCCTATGTTCATATATGCATTCATGACCTGTAGATTACATGTTCTCAATATGTTTGATGAAATGGCTGTCATGGTTAGGCCTGGTTAGGACAATTTTTTATCAAAGTTTTGTATGAATGGATTTATATTGATGTCATTTGTCATTCTAGAAATTTTCATTGAGTTATGGGTATTGGTCTAGAGGTTGATTTGGAATTTAGGCTCAGAATCTGGGACCGCATGATCTGAACTGGACATTTATGTTTACAATCGCATGGATGCAGGCTTGTGCATATTGTTGGAGGTTCCCAACCATATGGATTCCTTGTTGTAGTAGTAGTTGAGGGACTAGGGCAAGGAAAAGTTGGTATAGCATAGGATTTGGCCACCTAGCGTGGTTGCTCAGCCACTAAGGGTCTTATAGCCTTGTAGGGTGTTGTGAAAGGTCATTTTTCCGTCATTAGTCAGCCCCACTTCCTTAATGGGACCTAGGAGGTTGGGTCATGTCATAGTATCCATTTGTGTCATGTTTACCCCTATAGGCCAGTGAAATTGGGTAAATGTGGGAGGGGGTGGTTATATTTTCAAGCTCTGATACCATGTAAAAATGGCAAGAACTTTGTTAATACCGATGAATTCAAAATAAAATAAAGAGATACAAATTTCTTCTACAATTTGTGGAATAGAAAATCACAAGACATAAACACATGTAACCATCAAAACACAAGAAACACAATGATTTTACAGGGGAACCTAAGTAGGAAAAGTTGATCCACTACTTTTCATTAATCATATGAGAAGCAAAAAATATTACAATGTCTTGCCTCAATTCTGAAGCACACCTTGCACTATAAAATAGTTATCCCGCTGAATGAATATCTCTGGCCAACATTTAGCCTATTCAATCCCCTTAGCTTCCTCCTATTTCCTTGCTCAATCCTAGAGAAATTGAGCTCTTAAGCAATATGGGAATTCCCTATTTCCTTGCACAAATCAAAGGGAATTTATCACCTCCTTAATTGCCAAGCCTATACACTCAACTAGTATACAATTGATGATTACAATGTGCCTTTCCCCTACTCCACTAGGAAATTCAAATTCCATTCATTTATGGGTTATTTTTTGTTGATTGACTAGTTAACCGAGAGATTAGTGAGTTAATAACACTCTTAACTATTAAAATGACTCAACTAATGGTTAGAGATCAGTTAACTGAGTTCAACTACAAATAACTGAACTAGATTGCTAATTTTTAGAGATCACTACATGCACAACTCTACTCCAAGACTACAAACTAGAATTTGTTGATCTAACTAGGTGACAAGGCCATGTCACTCAAGCTAACTACAATCTAAGTCATCCTACTGATGTGGAAAATTGAACTTATCCATTTGACTAAGGCATGAGTCAAAGGGAGGCATTTATTGCTACATTTATAACAAATTTTTTTCTCTAATACCACCTTGTAACCTTTAATCTAATTCCTTTGTTAGACATGTGTTGTCATTGATGTCAAAGGAAATCATGGATTGGTCAAGATCAGTTGTATGCAAGTAGATTAGTGAACAAGTGTGTTTCAAGGAGAAAATAATTTAGAGTCATTTTTAGTACAAAATTTCAAATTATATGTAATTTGAAATGGCATAAATGGATAGATCTCGAAAATAGATTTCCAATAGTATGTTGAAGTCTAAAAATGATTCCTAGATCAAAAGTTATAAGGTTAAAAGTCAAAATTTTGGTTTTATCTCCATGGGTGTTATGAAGGCAATCCCTCCTGTGGACAAAAATGATCCCTCTAGTCCTATGGGAGGATCTAGCTACTCCAAGCTCATGACCTTCTCTTTGCTGGTGTAGATGAGTGTCTACAAGAAAGCTCAAGTGGAGACAACAAAACTATTCAAAGAATAACATTTTCTAATACAAATTATGTAATAGATCAAGGAGCATTACAATAAATGGACAATAATTGACACATTTATGGAAAGAAAACATATATTGTATTATTAATAGATGAAAAGGGAGCCTTACATCCAATGAAGCCTTGATGTTGGAAGCCTCCTTCAAGTAAGATTCCAAGTCCAAGCCTTAACCTTCAAACATGTTTTCTCCTTTGAAAATGGGCAACATTTGGGCATAATTCAGCACTAGGATGGCAACCAACCAACAAACAGCCAACAATTAGTGGATGGCGGGCAATTCATTTATAGGGAAGGAGAGGGAGTTGAGGATCCATGAAAAGAGGGAGGAGTTCCACATCTCAAGGGAGAGATCCATGGAAATAGGATCTAGGGCTAGGAATGGGAGGTCTCATTCCAATCTTCATCTACCTAAAACCATGTCGTCATTCTTGAGCCTTCTAGTAAGAGAAGCTTCTCCTCCATTTTGGGAAAAACTGCCTGAAGAGGACTAGCACATATTTTCCTAATAAAAGTAGCACTAAAAGTGTTATACATGTGTAATACCAGACGTTACCAACACAGATTTGCCTGAAAAGTAGTGATGGGCTTGCAAAACAAGGTTTTTGACAAGCTCTTCATTATTCTTTCAAGGCAGGTTTTCTTCCTTTTCTTCAAGAGTGTTCTAAACATTTTTCATGGTGAATACATTGTTTGTGACAGCTTCCATCACTTTGCGACACTTCAGGATACGATACTGGGAGTGTGACAAAACACTGTATAAAAATGGGCCCCGCAACATAGACATCTTACAAGTGGAAAGAGAAGCCACGTGGGTGCAAATGTGGACCAATGAAAATCTCAAGAAGGATGGCACATGGTCCTGCCAAGGGATACATCACCCACGCCGGTCTTTGAAAGACAACAAACATGATGTTTCGGGGTGATGAGGTGGCTAGAGGAAGTAGGTGATTGATGCAAGTCATCAGACTGGGGGACCCCACAGAAACTTAACCCTAACAATTTAATCCTGATGGTTTCCATTGGAGCTACAAGTTTTATTTCCATGGAGATGGAAATATTTCTATCCTATAGCCAAATTTCATATCTAGGCCTAAAAATTTATAATAAAAAATTGTGGCAAAACCAAAGACCAAGACCCCCCTTCTATCATACGATGACATGATGTTTGATAGCATCGACCAACAACAGGATGACACTTAGTGCATTATGATTGGATGAGAGAGATAATGTGGATCATAAGTGGCATCCATGGTGGTTGAATGACATTAACATGATGTGTGCAACTCAAATGTCTAAGATGATGTTAGCATGATGTCATCATTTGAAAGTCTTGGGACACATGACACCAAAATGAAAATGACATGCAGCATGTTGATTTGGCATTTTAAGGTGGAAAAATGGATCGAAAATAGGTGACATGTGGCACCTATCAGCGAGTGACACGTGGAAATAGTGTGCATGTGGCTGATAGGTTCCAAATAGGTGAGCAGGGTAAGACAAACACATAACCTCAACGATTTTAGATGAAGCAGTAGCATTATGGTTGCAGACACGTAATCCTGGAAGTTTTTTAATTGGCTCGTGGGTATAGAAGGTGGGACCACCATGGACACATCACCTCATTAATTTAGTCTTAGGAGTTACAAAGGAGGGCTCATGCGCAAAATTCCAAGGAGATAGCTCCGAGGAAATGGAGAAAATTTCATGACAGTTGACATATGTCAAGCTTTGGAAGGCATGCCAAAGGGGCCCAATAATATGTGTTAAGCGATGGTTTACCATGTTAAATATTTAAGGGCCTTTGAGCTTAAACATGCCTAATGGGATTTTTAAAAAGGTACATGGGGGCTTATGTGAATAAGCGCTCAAGGCCAAGTTGATCTATATTCTTGATTAAAATAACATGAATGAATTAGTAGTTCTGGAAAGCCAGGCCATATTTGGTAGCTTAGCCAAAAGTGGAAAAGAATTAAAGTTGAATAACATAGGCATAAACACTTAGTAGCATGTAGAAAATTTGGTGGTATATTTGGTAGTTTGGTCAAATCTAGAAATTCGCCAGATTTAGAATTGTAGATAATGTCACTGCTAGATCTTGTAACTCGCCAAAATTGAAGAAATTGACAGCTTGACTCATTTTTTCATATTAAGATAATATAGAAAAGATTGTAGACAACATGAACACATCAAGACTACTTTACAAAAGTGGAATGTAACTAAAAATTAGGAATTCATGCATGTTAAGCATTGAACTTAACTAAAGTTCTAATTCTAAAAATATTAGCTCAAATTATTTATATGCATAATTGAATAACAAGATTGGTGGTTGGTGAATTGATCAGAGATCAGATATTGTTGAAGGTGATTTTATGGTGATTTTGTGTATGATTGAGAATATTTTTATTTGTTTTATGAAAAAGAGTGACCTTCATGGTTTGAGTTTGAAAATGTGATGAAAGATGAATCAAGGAGATTAAGCAAGTGGTAACTTGCAAGTCAGGGGCAGTAGCTCCTTTCAGTGGTATACGATAAACTCAGGGGTTGCATCTCCTTTCAATTGCAACTGATAAACTAGAGAGTGGTAATTTCCTTCATATTGGAACCTGATAAACCAACAGATTGAGGGTTGTAGCTCTCAAGTACATTGAAGCCTACCAATTGTTTTAACAATTAGTTGAATCTTTCCTATATAAAAGAAATTGAGAAAAATATTGAAGTCTTTATGTGTTGCATATATGCTTCTTGTGTTTATGCTTACTTAATTTTTTGTTCAAAATATTGTTGGTGTTTTATTGTTCTTCTGTGAAATAAATTTTTGAATTTCTCACAATATTGATTCACCTCCCCTCTCATTATTGTCCTAGTTTCTTACAACCATCTCATTTTGATACCTTATTGGGTTGTAAGAGGTGTTACTTTTAAATAACCTAACCTCCATGGTCCACTTATGAAGATGGATTTTAAAAAATACTCCTTCAAAACTTATGGAATCAATTTCTAATATCACCTACATGTTCATCTCATCAAGATCTTTGTGACAACATAAGATTTACCTGAATCAGACTCTAGGATTGAAAGATATATTTTTTCAAAGTTTAGACAATCACATGGTGCCACATTAGCATCACACTGCCATGTGGAGTCCATGTAGACTCAAGATCATAGGTCCCACAAAAACCAACCCCACAGTACTTTGCACAGTTATGCTTTATGTATCCAACTTCAAAGGAAAATTTTGGGTGCACCTCATTTACCATAGTGAAATACCTCACAGACCCTATGATCCTTTGGATGTTTGAAACCCTTACTTCCATGACGTGTGGTGTAGAGCCCATGAAACTTCCACATACCCATACCAGCCACTATGGCATCCACCACCTCACTCCCTTTCGTGATGCCCTTAGCACTGACAACCTACACCTCATTCCATGTTTCCACATTATATCCATTCCATAGGATAAATTCAGTGCGTACGCAAATGTGCACACTTGTTACACACTCAGATCCCAAATAACTTATCCACCAAGTTCGATGTTGGGCATTATGAATATTTCCACAATGTGTTAACTCTCAGATCACCTAGATTCTCTCTCCAACGACTTGTATTTGACTTTGCCTTGGCAGGGCCCTCACTGGATATTTCCACTCACTCGCCTTCTCATCCAGACTATTTCAAATCTGGTGCATTTCCAAAAATGCACAAGGTTTGCATGTATGGATGTCTAGGATCCTAAATATATTTTCTATACAAAAGTGCATCAAGTACCGCATTTCACGTATCTATATGCACTAAATGAAAAAGACACTAAAGGACATCCAACATAGACACTTGGTTCCTCCAAGGACCCATCTGATCCTAGATAGAAAATCGACCTTTCGCAATACTTAGACTTACACAATCTGAGAACTTCAAAAGACTTGGCTAGAGTCTTCCTTGAGGTAGGGCATTCCTCAGTATATCAATTCTACAAGGATAAGACCTGCATCAATACATTGAATATTCTACTTATTATACATAAGCATAATACATTCCACAAATCTATCAACATGCTTGCTATCATACATTGAAACAAGCTAGACTATAGCTAATACTTTTCTGAAATTTCAAATACAACAGCATCATACAAAACTACATAATAGATCTCAACCAAACAAATATACTTATTATCATTCCATAGCGCCAGCCATAGTCCCTTATCAGGAAGGATAGCTAGCAGTCTTAACAAACAAAGATCCATGTTACTCATAGCATATCAAACACTGGAAATAACACATCATAATTGTTTAGCTAAGCACATCAAGTAGTCATATGTGACCATGTAATCAACTTTGAAACTAATGAAGAATATTAGCAACCACATAGACCTACAAGTCCCCCATAACCATGAGAACATAGATATAAAGAATGTCATCATAAAAAAATAGATATATGGCATTCATCCATTAATGGTGTTAATACATACATTTTCGTAAAATGTCAACCATTATTCTGTTGAAAAATGGCAACAAGAAATTGCTAAAAATAGAAGTGCTAAAATAGTAGTTTGGGTATTAGTGCTGGATTCGGCAACAAGGAATGAAAAATGGAAGTGCTAAAATAGAAGTTCTATTTTTGGCATTTCAATTTGGATTCCTATTTTAGTCAGTCCTTGGACTAGAAATAGGAAGTAAAATTTGAATTTGATATTAACAACAGTTTGTAAATTAATTAATTAATTAAGTTTGAGTTAATTAGTTAAGGAATTATGAACTTGAAGTCTATGTGAGGACATGGAACATATTCTCCTTTGATTGAGGGATTTAACCATCAGTTAAAGGATGAGGATGAGTTGTAATTAGTTGGCTCAGTTAACTGAGTCAAGTCAAATTAGATTAGTTTAAAAAGTTGTTAAATTAATGAGATTCAGTTTGTTAATGCTTACATGCATGTAACAACTGGTATTTTCAGATAACTGAAGATTCACTCATGGATAACTCATGCATGTTAGTTCAAACAGAGACCTAGTTGAGATCAAATGGAGGGATAGTGTATCATCAGTTGCTAGGATATTCCTTTCATGCAAAAGGAATATTATTCCTTATGGATTGCCTAGTTGGACCTGAGGTTACAACAAGTATGATGTGGAAAATTCACATATGTTATGTCATTGGAACCCAATCAAAACTACGCAAGGAAATAGGGGCTTGGAGGACTTGTGCAACCTATATATACAGGCCTAGGTATTCCATGAGCTACATCATCAAAGTACAGAGGGACTAGGATAACTTTTGAGCTAATTATTTTTGTATGTTGTTGAGGATTTCCACTTGATTGATAATATAGAGATGGGATTTTAGGCTGGTGCTTTCCCCATGTTATATCTTCTGTGTTATGGTTGATTACTTCTCATTCTCAGTTGTATGTGTTCATGCTTGATGTTTCTCATGTTCAATTAAGCTTCCACAAAGTTTATGGTAGATGTCGATCTAGTATTATGCTTTAGTACATTGCATATATCAGTTTGATCTATAGGTGAAATTTCTACATGATATCAGTGAGCTAGCTGATTTGTAGAGAAAATTCTACATGGTATCAGAGCACAGGTGATCAAGGAAGAACAGTATGCAAGAAAGGAGAAGTTGAGTTTGTGGTTTCTGAATATTGAATTGAGTTCTTATCACATCTATTTCACTGATGGCGTTCTATGGTTTGAGACTCGAATATGCCCTTGATGGCAGTTCAAATTATATAGCCTGGAAGGATCGCATGGAGGTAGTATTAGAAGATAATGGTATGAAGGACTTCATTGATCAGGAAGTCGAGAAGCCAACTAATGCTACTCAACTGGCAGAATGGAAGAAGTGTGTGGCTAGAGCTAGGAGAATCCTCTTGGAGGGAGTTTGAGATTACATTGTCTTGAGCCTCCGTGGAAAGGAGACTCCATTTTCGATGTGGAAAAAATTGAAAGATCTTTATCAGAATAGCAGTGATCAGAGGAAGCTGGCACTGAAGGACAAACTTCAAAATATCAAGTGTGAAAGTGGGGACACGATCTTTGTGTATCTAAACAAGCTCACCTCATGCAGGGATGAGCTTGGAAGTGTAGGGATTGTGATCTCTGATGATGACATGGTGAGTCTTGCACTCCTCAGTCTTCCTAAGAGCTGGCATAACTACCAGGACTCGGTTAATGGAAGAGAGAAACTACCAGATTAGGAATGACTTTGGTCGGATTTGATGCAGGAAGAGATAATAAGAAGCATCAAAGATGGTTCTTCATCTATGGACAATGAAGAAAACTGTGCCTTAGCAAGTAAGGTGAATAAGGGGAAGGAGAAGGTTTCTCTTTCCAAGTCTAGTTCTTCCCATGGTGGGAAGAAGTTTGACAAATCGAAAGGGTGATGCTTTCTTTGTCATGAGGTGGGCCATTTTGTTACAAATTGTCCACTGAGGAAATCTAAGAAGGGATCCAGGGAAGGATCTGAAGGTGAGGCACTTGCTTCATAGTTCGAGTTGGATTTAACACTCTTCGCGTGCATGGTTTCATCCATGGTGGGAAGTGGTTGGTTTCTTGACAGTGGAGCTTCTTTCCACATGAACAATGATAAGAGTTTTTCAGTACTTTGGAGGAGAAAGATCTCCAGATACTCATAGCGATGGGTAATGATGAAAAGTATAGTGTCTCAGGTGTAGGCACGATTATTTTTCAGAGGATGCATGGAGCTCCCCTTACCTTGATTGATGTCAAGTATGTATTAGGACTGAAGAGAAACTTGGTGTCGATCGCAATGCTGGAAGACAAAGGCTATGATGTAGTCTTCAGTAAGGGAAAGGTTTTCCTTAGACATATCATCACTAGACAGGTGAAGCACATTGGTTCACAGGTCAAGAACCTGTATGATCTTGAGGTTCATGATGCATGAAAAGCCTTGAGTAGCAAGACAACTGATGGAGACTTGGTGTTTGAGAGGGAGAGTATATTACCTCTCAACATGCAGGGCCAAAAGAAGTCTCAGATGATTGTGGAGAAGCCACGATTGGTGCAGCAACTTCAGGAGGTTGTGGAGCAGCCACAACTAGAGAAGCTGAAAGGAGATTGAGTAGAGACATCTACTCATGCAGAGACCTCTAGTAGGGGGAAACTTCGAGCCAGGTGGTTTAAGGGATCACATGCAGCCATACCTCTAGGTAGGAGGTGGGGTGACGTGGAGTGATTGTCCCAAGGAGGAGGGGCAGAATCCTTGAGGTACCCAACCTCTTTGATTCGACTTTGCTACAGGAGCCCCGATGAGGAGTAGTAGAACTGACTGATTAGGTAAAGACAGATGTGGATGGGGCGCATAGAGAGCTACAGTGCAGGGAATCCCAAGACAGGATAGAGCTAGCAGGCTGCAACAATGTGAGAGGCACAAGTGTGTTGCACAGTTCAGGGTAGCACAGAGAGGTGTGCAACAGTACAAGATGCATGGAGATGTTGCAGTAGCACAAAGGTCAGAGAGGGAGCACTTTTCAGCAGCAGGTAGAGCTTCCGCATCAGAGTATGTTTCTAGCCCAACGGAGAGGTTAGTTGGGAGTGCTTTTTGTTTCAAGAGTTCTTGGAGCAACCACACTTGGTAGATGTGTTGCATGCAAAACATTCCAAAGGTACAAGATCGAGTTCAAGAGGAAGCCTTTCATGTTGAGAGGGAGTGTTGAAAAATGGAAACAAGAAATTGCTAAAAATAGCACTGCTAAAAATAACAGTCTGGGTATCAGTGCTGGATTGGGCAACAGGGAATGAAAAATGGATGTGCTAAAAATAGAAGTTCTATTTTTAGTAGTTCAGTGTGGATTCATATTTTAGTCAGTCCCTGGACTAGAAATAGGAATTAAAATTCGAATTTGATATTAACAGCAATTTGCAAATTAATTAATTAATTCAGTTTGAGTTAATTAGTTAAGGAATTATGAACTTGAAGTCTATGTGAGGACATGTAACAGTTTCTCCTTTGATTGAGGGATTTAACCATCATTTAAAGGATGAGGATGAGTTGTAATTAGTTGGATCAGTTAACTGATTCAAGTCTAGTTAGATTAATTTAACAAGTTGTTAAATTAATGAGATTCAGTTTGTTAATGCTTGCATGCATGTAGCAACTGGTATTTTCAGATAACTAAATATTCACTCATGGATAACTCATGCATGTCAGTTCAGACAAAGACCCATTTGAGATCAGATGGAGGGACAGTGTAATATCAGTTGCTATGATATTCCTTGTGAATATTCCTTACATGAAGAAGGAATATTATTCCTTATGGATTGCGTAGTTGGACTTGATGTTACAGCAAGTATGATGTGGCCAATTCACATATGTTATGTCATTGGACCCCAATCAAAACTGCGCAAGGAAATAGGAGCTTGGAGGACTTGTGTAGCCTATATATACAGGCCTAGGTAGTCCATGAGCTACATCATCAGAGTACAGAGAGACCAGGATAGCTTTTGAGCTGATTCTTTTTGTATGTTGTTGAGGATTTCCACTTGATTGATAATACAGAGATAGGGTTTTAAGTTGGTGCTTTCCATAGGTTATATCTTCTGTTTTATGGTTGAATACTTCTCATTCTTAGTTGTATCTTTTCATGCATGATGTTGCTCATGTTCAATTATGCTTCCACAAAGTTTATGGTAGATGTATATCTAGTATTATGCTTTAGTACATTGCATATATCAGTTTGATCTATAGGTGAAATTTCTACATGACACCAGTGAGCTAGCTGATTTGTAGAGAAAATTCTACATATTCATCATTCATAATGCAACACATATATAGGGAAATTCACTTGTATGATTAAATTGAGTGACTAGAAACTAAGGGAGGGACTTCAACTCTCCGCCCAGCCATATACCAACTACACTGCAACATTTCTTGTAGTTGGCCACCCTCGAGCTAGATTCAAAGTTTGAGGAGTTAAGTGCTCAAGGGAATCCAAACCGATATACGTCAACCAGATGAGACAAAGTGCGCTATTTAGGTGGTTTATCAGCTGCCTCTAGTAGTAAGCACCATAGTGACTATGCTACATATCATAAATAGATCACAAGGATACACCCTAGGCACAATTAAGGTCTTTTCAGTCTAGGAGTACGATATCACTCTAAAGGTGGTTTATCAACTATATTTTCAAGGCAAACACTATAGGAATCCAAGGCATATTGTCCAAGTTTTTTATCAATTGCCTCCAGTAGTAAGCACCACAATGTCTCCACCTACTAAGTGGTTTGTAAGCCTTCCAACAAGCATTCCAATGGTTTAATCAACGTTCTGAAAGCTCTAAGTGGTTTATCATCCCTAGGGAAAGAACTTAAAGGTTTATCAACGAAGACAACTAGCACTAGTGAGTCACTTTCTCCACCGAGTATTCACTAGCGCATCACAAAACCAATAAACAACACTTGTCATATGCCAAAGTACACAGGGATCATCATCACATCTTCTCTCCTCTTCTTTCTCCTCCTTGCAATCTCGCATTCACTGCTCCTCGCCTTCAGGCTTATCCATGTCCACTCACACTTCATATGTTGATCTCTTTTGCTTCCGACCCATTTTTCCCATCTCTTATTTGTTGAATTCACTAACACATTCCATGAGAATAGAGGCGATATGGGGTTCGTCCTTTTTCTTAGTTGACCCATACTCCACCTCCATATCTATTGTGAAAACCATTTAATTTTTTTAGGTAATGGGAAGCATGAATAAATGAATCAGCCTAGGTTAATCACTTCCCAAGAAACTCCTCCTTCTCAGTATTTGAATCTATGTCCCCTCCCCAGCCCAACTGTTATTTGTATTTCCACACCATTTACATGAATTCAACATATGCAGGGAAATTTATAAGAGGGATAGAAAAAGGGATGTCAAAATTGTAGTCATGACCTTTCGACATATTCTTTACATCTCTCCTTGTTTTGGGTCATTTGGAAGACTTATTCCCTTCTTTCCTTATCCTTAGTCCTGGTATTTTTCTAGGAATTTCTTCTTTTGTTGGTCCAAGGTGTGGATGCTACCCTTACTAGGCTTATGAACCAACACAATGCTACATTCTTAAATTTGGTATGGAATATCTTTAATTTTTGAGCATTTGACACATAATCCATAGCTTCACCATAATACATCGAATTTGAAAATGATGGTATAAGGATCTTCCTTTGAAATGCCATGGAAGTTGGGTAGAGCTAAGTGAGGAATTATTTTCATCTTTTCTTCTTCATTTGACTCGAGGATGGGGAATTCAAAGGTGGTTGGTTCCTTGATTTCATGGTTGATCTCTACTTGAGGCTTGTGTTCCTCCTCCGAAGGTGCCTTAGGAGAATATGGAAAAATTAGCTCCATACAGTGGAACTGCTCATTGATTAGATCCTCAAAAAATAAGTTTTTTTTGGTGCGGAGGATGAATATTGTGCAACCTTGGGCTTCTGACTAGAGACATTAGGCTTCTTTTTAGCAAGAGCACTTTTTGTAAGAGTCAAGTAATTTGGTTGATTGTTCCCTTCCATGTCTTGAGATCATCTCACAATGTTAGTTTTCTAAGGATTTTTATGTAAATTTACCTTATTAATCTCTAGTTATGGACATGAAATATTAAAAAGACATTCTATTTAAGGTAAAATACTTTTTAAAGAAATTGATTATTCTACTCTAGTACTAAACAAGAAATTAAAGATAAAAATCAAATAATAAAATAATGGTTATACTATTGATAGTTGAGTGTACTATTCATAGTTTCTCGACAACAATGCCAAAATTGATGGGCCTTTCAATTACCTTTCTAATTGAGCAAAAAGACAACCAAAAGAATGTACATTTAATTTCCAACTCAAGGTTCATATGGAATTTGTGAACTTTTGTGCACTATCTATGCTAGTATAATTTGAAGTTGTAGCAAACTAAATGAGTGTTAGAGGACAAGATATTGGGATTCTTTCATAAGCAATTGGGATAAATCTACTTACAATCCAATCCACACTTGAAAGAATGTAAATATGACATCTACAAGAAATTAAATCACACAGACATCTAAGGTGCCTTAGTCTAGTTATTAAGATGATCTTGGATATTGTAACAGAAATGCAGTTGCGTGTGCAATATGATGAAATAACTCTCAAAACATCAACCCACACTTGCTCATAAAAGGAACTAAGGCTATAATTCAAATATTGTAAACAAAACTTAATAAAAAATAGAGTGATTGAAATTCTAGAAAAGAAATAGAGTATTTTGGTGTCAATGCAGAGTTGCAACAACGTGTTGGAATTATGATTACACAGAGAGGGAGGTGAATCGGTGTAATGGCCGATCTAATCAATTTAAGCAATTTCATAATTTAACATAACTTATGTTAGAAAATAATTAACATCGAAATGAAACACATACAATATTACGGAAAAAGAACACAAAAATGCATGAAAAAAGAGAGACACAGATATACGTGGTTCACCCAATTTGGCTTACGTCCATAGAGAAACAACTAGTCCTTCCTTTTATATTATTAAGAAAAATGAAGAGATACAACCTACATTAGATCTGTTGTAATTTCCCCTTCGTTCTCACATAGTCTCCTCTCTCTTTCTCGTTCAAAATAATATTACACAAGCACAATACAATTCCCTCATATAAACTTAGACTTTCCTTCTAGGGAAAAAAACCCTTAATTAACATAACTTTTGTCGTCGGATCATTCCTATAATGAACGGCCAAGATTGACTATGAAATTACAATATTTTAAAAGGCAATTTTTATGTATTTTTAGCTTCAGAGATGCTTCCCCTCAACCCTCATCGGGGGCTTGCTAGCCCCCGAAACACACCCCTCACCACCCCCCCCCCAACCCAAAACCACGTGGAGAGGTGTATAGTATTCCTAGGGTATACACTCATCTAAAATAAGACCTCTAAATAAAAAAAATAATCTAACTCGACACCCAATAATCTCCCACTTAGACACAGATTATATCAACTCCACCGCCGCTTCACTTGTTTGACAATTCTTCCACTTTAGACTTGGTTTTTTCTCATATTCATCATCATACTTGAAGACCAATTTAAACTTAGTAGAAAATAAATTTCTCCCTAGGTACAACCTTTGTTAACATATCTACAAGATTCTAGCTAGTGTCTACCTTTTCTAGCTTCAACTTTCCATCTTCCAAAACTAACCGTATGAAATGGTACTTGAGTTATATATGGTTAGTATTGGAATGAGATTTTAAGTTTTTTGCAAGATGAATGGAACTTTGTCTATCACTGTATAACTTTCCCATCTCCTGCTTCTTGCCCAATTCATCCATAAACCTTTGTAACCAAATTATTTCTTTACTAGCCTTTGTAGCAGCAACATACTTTACTTTCATTGTTGAAAGTGCAACAATGTTTTTTAATTTTGAAACCCAATTTACAGTTGTTCCACCTATAGTAAACACATCCCCTGTGGTGCTCCTCCTATTATCTCTATCACCTACCATATTTGCATCATCATATTCCTGTAGAGAAATGTTTGAACCACTAAAACATAATGCTTGATTTGTGGTACCTATCAAATCTCTGAGAACCCAGTTTACTGCCATCCAATGATTTTTTCTCAAATTGTTCATGTACCCACTTAAAAATCCAATTTCAAGTGAAATATCAGGCCTTATGTAGACCATTGCAAATATTAATCTTCCAACTATTGATGCATATGGAAATTTACACATATAATCCATCTCTTCCTGAGTCTTGGGACACATCTCCTTACTTAGTTTGAAATGGCTAGCCAAAGGTGTACTAATTGGTTTTTCATTCTACATATTAAATCTTACCAACACCTTTTCTATGTACTCACTCTAATACAATGTTAATTTGTGATTTCCCCTGTCTCTAGTTATTCTCATACCAAGGATCTATTTTGCAACATCCAAATCCTTCATTGCAAATGAATTTGTCAATTTTCATTTGACCACATTTATTTCCTACATGTTAGACCCCACAACTAGCATGTCATCTACATACAATAGCAATATAATATAACTATCATCATTTTTCTTTTTAAGATAAACACAATGGTCAAAGTGACATCTAGTATAACCTTGTTCATACATAAACCTGTGAATTTTAGATGGCACTGCCTTGGAGCCTGTTTTAAGCCATACATGTCTTCTTCAATTTGCACACTAATTTATCCTTCCCTTTGACCTCATACCCTTGTGGTTGTTGCACATATATTTCTTCCTTGAAATCCCCATGGAGAAAGGTTGTCTTTACATCTAACTTCTCAAGATGAAAATATTCTAATTCCACTAGACTTAAAACAATTCCGATTAAAGTCATTTTAACAATAGGAGAAAAGATTTCATCAAAGTATATACCTTTATTTTGTGCAAACCCCTTCACCACAAGTCTAACCTTATACCTTTTTTTACCTCCATATTCTTATTTCAACCTATAAACCTATTTATTCTACAATCTTGTTTTACTTGCAAACAACTTGACTAAGTCCCAAGTCTGGTTAAGCATCAAGGATTCCATCTCTTCTTCCATGGCATGCTCCCATTTCTTCCTGTTTTCTACCTTCATTGCTTCTTCATATATTTCCGATTCACTAGAGTCATTAAACAATACATAATATAATGAAGGAGAGTATCGTTCAGGGGGTCTACTTATCCTGGTAGATCTTCTAACACCACTTTCAGGTGTTTGAGGTGCCTGTTATTGTTGTGGTTGTTGTTTTTGTTCTTTTGGTTGTTGATCATTATGATTTTCAAGAACCTTTACCTTTTTTGTGATCTCATCAAGCACTTTGTACTCTTTATTTTCCTTTTCCTGTTTCTTTTCTTGCATATGATCCTTATACAAGACCTTTTCATTGAATATGACATCTCTGCTCCTAATTGTTTTGTGATTCATAGTCTTATAATAGATAACCAAATTAATTAACACCATATCCAATAAAGGTACATTTCTTTAATTTGCCTCAATATTTGTTCTCTTTTCTTTATTGATGTGGAAAAAGGCTTCACAACCAAAAGTATTTAAAAATGAGTAGTTTAACTTTTTACCTGCCCATGCCTCCTCTGGAATACCACCATCCAAGGAAGTTAAGGGCCCTCTGTTTATTAGATAAACAACAATATCTAGATCATCTTCCCAAAATTGTAAGGGAAATCCTGCATGCAATCGCATGCACCTTGCACACTCCTTGATTGTCATGTTCATCCTTTTTAAAACACCATTTTCCTGTGGTGTTTCTGGAACTATCTTCTCTCTATAAATTACATGCCCTGAACAGTAGTTATCAAACTCTTTGTTGAAGTATTCACCTCCATTTTCTGATCTGAGACACTTCAAATTCTTTCTTGTCTCATTCTCAACCAAAGCTTTCCATTTCTTAAAGTATCAAATACATGAGATTTATTGTGAATACAATAAATATAGGTTTTCCTAGTTGAATTATCAATATAAGTAACGTAATAGCAAGAGCCAATGAGAGATGATACCGAGCATGTCCCCATATATTTGTATGCACAAGCTCTAATTTGTTTCTCTTATTTTCCATCCCAACTCTCAGAAATCTGGCTCTCTTTTGTTTACCATAAACACGGTTTTCACAAAAATCCAAATTGACATGCTTCAAACTTGGAAACAAATTTCTTGGGTGAAGAATATGCATCCCTTTCTCACTCATGTGCCCAAGCCTATGATCCCACAATGCCATATCTTCTTCTGTGGAGGTTAAAGCGTTAACATAATTAGAAATATCATTGCATAAATACAATGTACCAACCTTTTCTCCTTTTGCTATGACCAAGGCTCCTTTAGTGACCTTCCAAGTTTTATCTATGAATGTATTTACACAGCCTTCACCACCTAACTACCTTCTTGAAATTATACTTTTCTTCATATTTGGAACATGCCTTACCTCCTTCAATAGCCATTGGTTTCCATTTTGTTTCTTTATAAAACCTTACCTGTTCTAATGATTTTACAGGGTTTATCATCACCCAAAAAAACTTGTCCAAAATATCCTTGAATATAGTCATGAAAATGTTTCCTATTAGGTGTGGCATGGAATGAAGCCCCTGAATCTACCACCCAGGCATCAATAATATTCTCTAATGAAGGAATCAAAGCATCTTGCAACATATCACCTCTCACATTTTCTTCGTTATTGGTCTCTTGTTGTCCATCTCCTTCTTTTCCCTTCTGAGATTTGTAGTGTTTCTTCAGGTGTCCTTTCTTCCCACATTTCTAGCACACTATCCATGATCTAGATTTGGATATGCATTTTCTTGATTTATTGTCATTTCTCAAGCTTCTTCCTCTTTCCATTTTTCTTCCCCTGGTCTCTACAATCAAATCATTACCTTATGTCTCACTGAATCTTTTCCATCGCATTTCCTCTCTAAGGATGACACCAACAACATCATCAAACTTTAAAGTAATAGATCCAAAGTCAGAGTTACTAATAGCCATAACTAAGTGATTCCAACTTTCTAGCAACGAGCACGGAAATAATAGAGCCCTAGCTTCATCATCAAAATTTATCCCTAGAGAACTTAACTAGCTAGTAACCGTGTTAAATTCAATTAAATGATCAGCGACAGATCCACCTTCTGACATCTTTATATCAAATAGACGCTTCATAAGAAAAACCTTATTTGAGGTTGAGGGTTTTTCATATAGTCTGGCTAATGTTGTCATTAAACCTTCTTTTTTCATTTACTTTGAAAATTTGAATGCCACCAACACTGCTAGACACAACCATATTATTCATAATGTCTTTCTGTCAAGAATCTCCCATTTTTCATATGTCATACTCATCAACTTCTTTGATTTTCTACTCAATGGTAGGTACAAATATTTCTGATACAGATAATCTTCCATCTACACCTTCCATAGCTAGTATTTTTGGTTGTTAAAGTTTTTGACCTTAAACCTACAATCTTCTACCATTGCTCCCACACGAACTGGGAACTCTTCTCTCCTACAATTTTATCATCCAGATAGACCTTTGGCTCTGATACTAGTTGTTATAAAATAATTAACAAATCCATGAAACACGTACAATATTGCAAAAACAAAAGCCCAAAAATGCATGAAACAAGAGAGACACATATATACGTGGTTCATTGAATTTGGGCTACACCCATGGAGAAACAACCACTCCTTCCTTTAAAATTATCCAGCTAAATGAAGAGATACAACCTATAATAGATCTGTCACAATTTCCTCTTCGCTCTCACAAATTCTCATCTCTATTTCTCACTCAGAATAATAATACATAGTCATAATACAATTCCCTCATATAAATTGAGGGTTTCCATCAAGAGAAAAAATCCCTAAATTAACATAAATTCTACCATCATATCATCTGCCTAATGAATGGCCCAGATTGACTACGAAATAACAATATTTTACAAGGAAATTTTTCATTTATTTTTTGCTTCAAGGGTGCTAACCCCAAACCCTTGTCAGGGGCCCGCTAGCCCCCAGGCCCCCCAACCAGGGGGGATAGTCCCCCTCGCATGGAGGGTTGTATAGTCTTCTTGGGGTATACACCTAGCTGAAACAAGACCTCTGAATCAGGAAGATCATTAGGCTCCACACCAAACAACTTAAAGCATAACAGTGCATCAATAAAATCAATCATCACATCAATACACATAAACACTCGATATACGTGGAAACCCTTGTAGGAAAAAAACACAATATTCTTCTTTTCTTCTAGCTTTGATTACATCAATTTGCAAACACCAACCTACTGGAGGCACCATCCTGATTGAGGCACTAAGCTCTGAAATTTGCAAGCACCAACTTCTTGTAGGCTCCAACCTGTTTGAGTCACCAACCTATGAAATATACAAGCACAAACTTGTTGTAGGCTCCGACCTGATTAAGGAACCAACCAGACTTTTGTATGCTCCAACTTGATATAGGTACCCACCTCCTTCATCAAAACATAGCAGACCACTTTTCACAATATTTCAAATTGGATCCACAAGTTGAAAACACAATAAATGCCTCTTACAAATATTATTTATGAATGCAATCTCAACATGTTCTTCAAACAACAATAGTATCATTTTCTTTATTTCTTGGAACAAGTCTAAACTTGTTCATAAGCCCTAGAACATTTTGACACCAACAAAAGAGATATAGAATATTTCCCTAAAAAACTTGTCTTCATGACTTTTCATGTCCCCCTTTCATATTATAGAAACATTATTGTCATTTTCCCTTTTTCAAAAATCAATTTGGGCCTCAAAATGACCCAGAAAACATTATAAAAATTAATAGTCAACATAATGCACCTTTCCAATAAACATTCTACAAAATGCACTTTCCCAGTGTTCCTCCACAAAATGCACCCTGCTAGTTTGACAAAACATTTCACGAAATTTGCTTTCGAATTCAGTGGGCCTAACAGGACTCAAACCCATGACTACACACAATGCAATCAGATCGAATACCAAATTTGTCATCATGTTCCTTGTTTATACCATATGTCCAAAAATGTTTTACCATGAATCAAACCATATGCCGAAACCACAACTGAAAAAGTGCCAAAGCCAAGACTCAACCTTGCAACATTGTGCCACACTACATGTTGTGTCTAAGACCAAAAACCATGCCAACAATAAGCTAGGACTCAACCTCACAATAGAGTTCCATACTATAAATTTTGTCTTAGACTAAAAACCATGGTAATGATAAGCCAATACTCGACCTCGCGTTGCCCAGAATTGTAATGCCTTGGTCTAAGCACAAGGCCACGCCTTGGTTTGTTTCATAACAATATGTGAATATTGTCTCCATGCCATCGCATTGCACCTATATATATACATTTGTAGGGGCTAACGAGGTTTTCATTTATTCAAGTAGGGCCAACATTCAAACTTACGTATGATTGATTTTAGTGCTTAGGACATGACTACGGTTTAGTATATGATTATATAATTGGTTTGTCATGGTTTATTTATAGTTAAATGTTGGTTATAAGAATGTTATATTTATCATTATGTGATGTGATCTTGCTATGGTTCTATTCCAATGGTTGACAGACTCTTGGTTATATATTTGAATGCATGAGCTAACATGTGTTTTTTCAACTAGTATGAGAGGGTAGTGATCCTTCTTGATAATCCTTAGATGATTTAATGAAATAGTGAGCATATAGGTATTCATGAGCTACAGGTAATTTGTTTACAAAGTGTTTGCATAAATGATTATTGTGTGTTTCATATGTTTGAGCATGATTAGATCCTGGAAATTGATTATGGAGGTTCTTGTACTTGGAAGACAGAATTTTGGGCAGTTCTGGGAAGTTGGTCTGGAGGTTAGCCCTAAAAATCTGAAACAAGGCTTCTGGTTGCACTCTCAGATCCTAGAAATTTTAGTTGTAGCCACATGGAGGGTGAGTTTTTAATGTTCCTGGAGCCTTCTAGCTACATGCACAGACTTGCATGCATGCGACTTGGAGGTAAAATGGGTGAAAAAATGGTTCCAACTCAAAGAAAGGTCACGAGTGAGATTTTTCTGATGTCTAGGTGAGTATCTGTCCTTAGAAGGTTGCAAGAAGTTTAGATATGTGGACCCCACTTCCATAACTGGAACTTGGATGTTGGGTCATATATGGTAACTCTTAGCTCATGTTTACCTTGGTGAGCTTGTAAAAGCAGGTGAATGTGGGGTAGGGTGCTACAAAGTGGTATCTAAGCAAGGTTGCAGCACTGGACCTTAGGGTAAAAGTAGTTTTTTATGCAGGTTTATATGCTTGGCATGCATTCATGATGGTTAATTGTTGTTATATGTGTTGTGGTCATATGCATATCAGTCATTTTTTATTGCTATTATGGTTACATGCATGATAGATGTTAGTTAATTATTGTGGTTATAAGTGCGTGCATTGGTAATCATGCATAATAGTTAACTTGTTGTTTGCATTATGGTCATATGCATGTTGTTTATTGTCATTGTAGTTGCTTGCATGATAGTTAGGTTCTTGATATTATTATTCATCATGCTAATTTGGACTAACTTATGTAGATGTAATAGAATCCCCTCAAATACATTGACGTATCATTTTGATTATGTCTTCTATTTGGCTTATCTAACATGGTATGTTTACACGATGATAAAAGGCTAAGAGATGAAGAGCAGAATAGTTGGGTACATTTTATATGACTTCCCATACATGCTAGAAGAGACATTGGGGGATGGGTTAGATCAATTGAGCAATAGGCAGAGGGAGACTTTCCTGACCTAGAAGATACATTAAGAAGTTTAAAGGAAGAGATCATAAGTTGCAAGGTAGATAATAAGATTTTGAATTAAGCACAGGAAATATTTGCAAGAGCTCAAGAGAATCAAGTTAGTGTTAATGCAATCGTTCTCCAGAGTCTTTTAGATTTGCAGAAGTAGGGATAGTTGGGAATCAGTCATGAGGATCAGCAGGAAGAAAATACTAATGGTGCAGATGGAAGCAGGTTTTAGAAAAGGTACAGGATAGAGAGTTATGATATAGTGAAGAGTGGTAAACTCTTGGATACACCTGAGAAGATGACTAGCACTTGTGGATTTTATTCTAATTCTACTTCTGAGATACATAATCACCATCACCACCAGCATTATCATAGGTGGAATGAGAAGGAGTACTTGCTAGAGGAATTTAAGAAAGCTAAGCCTCCTTCTTTTGATGGTAATTTGACTAAGTCAAAAGATGAAGAAGCATGGCTACATGGGATGAGTTTGAAAGGCTCTTCAAGAAGAAGTGTATGTCTGAGAGATATCATGATGGAAAGGCCAAGGAATTCTATGAGCTTAGAATGAGAAAACTGTTACACAAAAATATCGTCACCATGATTATTTGCAGTTAGTATGGGTCTATCATCACTTGTACTGTCCTCCTAAGCAAGTCTTAGACCTCAGCTCTTCAAATCAAGCTTTGGAAATGAGAGAAATACATTAAAAATCAATGTAACTCTGGTTCTGCACTTTCTCTCACTGTCACCTGCGGTCCTGCACCTTCTGTGTACAAAAACTGCGGACCTGCCCGCTCTGTCCCTAACGGTGTAGGTGCGGACCCCTATGAAAGTCAAAAGGCGCAAGTTTTATCTTAAAAAACTCACTTTGGGTTAATTCTAGAGGTTTCTAGAAGGAATTTTGACGTGGATTGTTCGCTCTGAGGTGGTTCATGCATCCCAAAAGAGGAGGAGCTAATCCCTTGATGAGAGGAGGTATCCCTTTGAAGGAGGGCTCTATCCCTTTGAAGGAGGACCTAGTAACCTCCCTCCATTGCACTATAAATACAGGAATTGGGCTAGTTGCTGGGGAGGTTAGAAGTTGAACATTTTTGAGGGTAAATGCTGGTGAAATCAAGACTTCCTAGTTAAGCCTAAGAGGAGAGATCACATACCTTTTTGGTTTCATTGGGGAGTGAGTGAAACTTGTCAAAGTAGAGGAGACTTCTTGTTGGACCCTGGGAGGAGCTTGTACAGCGTCAAGGCAAAGGTTGTAAAGTTCTTCTTCTTTTGAATTAATACAATCAAACTCATTTTTCTCAACAAGTATCTTATGTTATTTGTTTCATGGACTCCTTGACTTTCATGTTAAATATGTTTTATGCAATGGCTTTTCAGGTTCTATTTAATTTGTTTTCCTTGTTTGTGTTTGCAGATTCGCGACAAAGGAGCTCATTTGGATCGAAGAAGCGAGGGCATCCACAAGCTTGCGTTGGACCTAAGATAGGCCCTAAAAACACTTGTTTTCTATTGTTAATCAAAGCATATTTAGAGAAAGATAGTGTCTGGTTGGTTTGCTTGTCATTAGGTCTTCTTTAGATTCTAGGAAGGTCTATCTTGTCCGCAAGATCGACTTATTCCGTGTGACAAAATGACAAGATCGATCTAGAAAATAGTACACCACGTTTGCCTCATCAAATGTCTTTCCAAATTCCAGTGATAGTAGAAAAAGGCCTATTCATCAGACTGTAATTGATGAGGGAGCCTCAACGTGTATTATGTCAATACAGTGTTGGAGATCGCTTGGTTCTCCTTCGCTAAATCAATCCCGACGATTCTAAAGGCCTTTGATGGCCGTGGGTTTCATCCTTTTGGCATTCTGCAGGATTTGCCTATAGGGGTTGAAGGAAAAACCGTTAGTCTAGATGTGGAGGTGGTTGATGCCCCTCTAGATTACAACCTTCTCTTGGGTCGAAGTTGGTCTTACACTATGATAGCAGTCGTTTCATCGGTCTTTTGAGTAATAAAGTTTCCACATAATGGAAAGATCGTAACAATAGACCAGCTGGCTTACTTTTCATCCGACCTAGCCTCTTCGGACAGTATTCAGCATGTCGGTAAAATGACTATCCCATATAAGGATGTTGGAGTAGGATTAGTTAAAGATGCCAGTTTACTGGGAACTTTTCCTTTTCCTCCGATCAACACATCATCTTCATTTGCAACCATTCATATGATTACATCAGACACCATTGTTTATGATGATCCTTGGATCATTCCTTCTGAATCTGAGATAGACTCATTTGGTAATTCCATGCCTTTGAGTCCACATGAAATTGCCTATGAAGCCGTGCAATCGTTTACCAACCCGTGTTCAACCAAAAATGACTTAATGAATGTGGTCCATGAGGAATCACTTTTCACATCAACCTCGGATTTAACCACGTTTTCTGAACTTGTTCACTCTGATGAGCAAATTCGTGAAATCCTATGTGTAGATGATTTACCATGGGAAGATCTCCATCACAGATCTTCGTTTTTACCTGAGGATGATCGTTTTGAAAATGATTTCTCATCAATTTTTACAACTGAATATGTCAAGGAACCTCAGAATCCAATGAAACATCCCGATTCAGAGTTAAATTTGGGAAACATCTCTCGAACTATTCCTATTGACATTTTGGTTAAGCCCGGAATTGTTGAGAACATTCATATAGATGCCTCGTGTACAGATGACGAAATTCAGATATATAAGGTCTTATTTCAAGAATTCCGCGACGTGTTTGCCTGGTCCTATGAGGAAATGCCAGGAATTGATCCCGCGATTGTTGCTCATGAGATCAAGACTTACCCGGACGCTAAACCCGTCTGGAAACGTTTGCGTCAGATTCACCCATGAAAAGCTGCTGTAATTAAAGCAGAAGTTGAAAAATTATTGAAAGCAGGTTTCATTTATCCGATCTCGTTAACGGATTGGGTATCGAATATTGTTCTGGTTAATAAAAAGCAGGGAACAATAAGAATATGCATCGACTATAAGGACATTAATCAAGCTTGTCCAAAGGACAATTACCCAACTCCCTATATCGATCAAATCATTGATGATTATGTCGGCACCGAAATATTCTCCTTCATGGACGGTTTTTTCGGCTACAATCAAATCAATATTCTACCTGCCGATCAACCAAAAACGGCTTTCATTTGTCCATGGGGGACATTTGGTTATTGCAAGTTACCTTTTGGGCTTAAGAATGCCGAAGCAACTTTTCAAAGGGCGATGTATTATGCGTTTCATGACATCAAGCACATTGTGCAACCCTATCTCGATGACTCGCGTGCTCATTCATTACATCGAGTTGATCACCTCGTCCATCTACGAGAAATCTTTATGAGGTGTAGGCATTATCGGATTCGGTTGAACCCACACAAATGTGTCTTCTGTATAGAAACGGGTCGATTGCTGGGGTTTGTAGTTTCGAAAGCTGGCATTCACGTTGATCCCTCAAAGGTCGAATCTATCATCAAATTTCCTCCTCCTTCGAGTCTTCGCCAACTCCAAAGTTTGCAGGGGAAAGCAAACTTTTTACGACGATTCATTCCTAACTACGCCGAGGTTACAAAGGGTTTTACCCTGTTGTTGAAGCAAAATACTCCATTCTATTGGGATGAGATATCTCAGAAATCTTTTGATGCACTCAAACGCGCGTTGACCCATGCACCGTTGTTGCATCCTCCAAATTACAACCAGGATTACTTCTTGTATCTCACCGCCTCTCATTCCACCATTGGAATGGTCTTAGTTCAGGAAGATGAATTCGGAACAGAACATGTGATATATTACCTTAGTCGAACTTTAAATCCATCTGAGCTAAAATACTCACATGTGGAGAAATTGGCATTGGCAGTTGTTCAAGTTGTCCAACGTTTTCGTCACTACATTCTACTACGTAAAACTATTGTAATTTTGGATTGCAACCCTATGATCTAAATTTTGACCAAGAAATTGCTAGGGGGAAAGTACTCTAAATGGATTGTTATCCTGCAAGAGTTCAACTTGGAATTTGAGAAATCTAGGTCTAAGAAATCTTTAGTTTTTGCGGAGTTAATGTGTGACTTCCCGCGTGCGGACACGGAAACTGTGGTGGAGGAGCCCATTGCGGACGAATCCTTGCTTCTAATCAGCACTTTAGATCTGTGGTATGGGGATATCATCGTTTATCTCCAGACCCAATCCTTTCGGCCAGAAATTTCAAGGTCAGAACGTCAAAAAATTCGATTCCAGTCCCAACAATTCAGGATTATTGGAGATACTCTTTATCGGCATGGGGCGGATTCTATTTTTCGACGTTGCTTAACACATGAGGAAGCTGAAAGGGTTCTAAATGACTGTCACTCTGGAGCATGTGGCGGTCATATGTCTGGGTTTGCCACAGCTCAAAAGATATTGCGCGCTGGCTACTTCTGGCCGTCTTTATTTAAAGATTGTATTACGACGGTCCGAAAATGCCACAACTGCCAAATTTTTGATCGAAAGATGCGCGCTCCACCTGCTCCTCTCCACCCTATAATTTCCGTTGGTCCTTTTGCCAAATGGGGTATCGATTTTATTACATGTAACCCTCACTCGACCAGGGGGCATGCGTATATCATCCTTGCGGTAGATTATTTTACTAAGTGGGCCGAGGCGATGCCTACATTTGAGGCAGAAGGCAAGACAACTGCAATTTTTGTGTTCAATCATATAATTGCTAGGTTTGGTGTCCCGCAAGCGATAATCACTGATCATGGGCGCCATTTTCGAAACGTTATGATGACCGAACTTATAGGCCAGCTTGGTTTACGTCACGATAGTTCAACCCCTTATTATCCACAAGCGAATGGTCTGGTTGAATCCATCAACAAAGTTTTAGTTATCATGATCCGACGAATCATTAGGATTCATCGGTTGAATTGGCACAACATGCTATTTTCAGCGCTTTGGGCGTACCGAACTTCAGTAAAAACATCAACAAGGTTCACTCCTTTCCAACTAGTCTATGGTTTGGAAGCTGTGTTACCCATTGAATGCGAAATCCCGTCACTGCAAATGGCCATCGAGTTACTTCCAGCCACTTCTGAAGAGGAAAAGCGTTTGTTATACTTGGCTCAATTAGATGAGAATCGACGTGATGCTGCATTGGTGATCGAGACTCACACAAAACGAATGAAAGCTCAGTATGATCGAAATGTGACCCCTCGAAATTTTTCGGAAGGAGATCTAGTCTTAGTTTATGATCAAGCTAATGATAAATTCGGCGCTGGAAAATTCGTTCCTATGTGGCATGGTCCCTATGTTGTCAAGTGAAAGCTAGCCAAAGGGGCTTATGAATTGGTAGACTTTAACGGGGACTCTTTGGGTAAACCCAGAAATGGCCTTTACTTGAAGAGGTATTATGCTTAAAAGAATGGGTATGGAGATTTTTAGTTAGGATAGTTTTTTCTTTCTAGCTGGTGTGTTTTAGTTTAAACAATGTTCTTAGCTTAGAGATTGTTTTTCGTCATTATTCCTGCTTATCTTGGTTTTAATCTTGATATTGCAGATGTCGATACCTCTCCAAACATACATTGGTTTCGCTGATGGTGCTTGTTGTAATACACGGAACATCTATTCCACAGCTTGGGTTATCTATTCGCCCTCTGACGAGTTAGTATCTATGCATGGGGTAAGCCTCAGTCAAACAACGAACAACATTGCCGAGTATAGTGCAGTGATTGAGTTATTGTCTGAATCTATTTCATTTGGGATTCGGAGTTTGATAGTGAGGTTAGATTCTGACTCGTTGTATTACAGCTTAATAGAGTGTATGCCATTAGAAATCCAGTGTTATTAAGATTATTTTTGAGAGTGCGTCTCTTGGAACGTGACCTTGATTATATTGAATATCAGCCAATTCCAAGATCTTTAAATACATTAGCAGATGCAATTGCTTCTCGAATGTTAAATAGACATTTGCAATAATCATACATGTAAATTTAAAACCATTCCATAAACATGATTTACAAGATAAACCGGTAATAGTGATATATATATATATATATATATATATATATATATATATATATATATATATATATATATATATATATATATAGGAGTGTGTCAAAAAATACATCGTCCTCGATCATAGGTTGAAAAACACCTTATGATCGGCAAAAATGATAAGTACAAAAAACAAAAATGTCATATGTGCCCACAATAGGCGATCATCCTATCACTGGTGTTGATCTCTATAATAAACCACTGCATGGGCCACCTTGCAAAGGAACCTCCTAAAAGGTCCCGGGACCCCAATCACATAGCACTGAAGTCGACGAGGAATGTCATCTGTAGTGGTCTCAGGAATATCTCCTGTCAAGCACTCGAGGTGACCCTCCAACTCGGCCAAAACCTCTGCTGATTCGTCCTGTGGGGCTGGTGCGGGTGCAATTGGTTGCTTCCTCTCGAAAGGCCAGAGAGCGGCTGGTCGCTGTGGACCAAAATCTGCATTTGAAACTTTTGCTATCAATTTTGAGACGATGAAAAATAAAAAAAAAATTAAAATAGGAAAAATGTTGAAAAGGATTTTACCTGACTCGTCCCACTGCTCTCCTGGTGGAAGAACCATGTCTGGGTCACCATGAAAATCTAGCCCAGTGTAAGGGAAGTCCTGAATAGAAAAGACCTGGTTTTCCAGCCATTGGAAATACTCAAGTTTGAATCGAGCAACCTCTGTCCTCTCGTCCGGGTGACGGGCCATGACTGCGACCCATCGCATCAGTTTGGGCTCTCGAGGAAGCCCAACTCCAATAGTAAGGTGCTGTGGGATCAGCATAGGAACCCTCTCCAGGCCAAAACTCACGACTAAAGCCCCATAACCAAAGGTCTTTAGTCGTCTGTTCTTGGCCCTGGTCAGTTGGCCTTTCACATTGGCCAACACGGCATCGCACCAGTTGAAGATGGTGCCTCGAAAGTAATCAACTGCCATACGCATCTGGGATCCGGTGGCAATATGTAATGCGGCAGCTCCGCAAAGTCTGGTGACAGTGAATGCAATCACCATGAGCTCAGGACAGGATATCGTCTTTATGTCTATCCCTTTGTCTCTAGCCTGGCTGTTGCAGTACTCTAGCCAGAGGGTATCGACAGACTGGCCACCTGGCCTAGTCCCATGCAAAGTCAAGTCTTCGCCTCTCTTAGGCAAACCAGTCAAGAAATATATGTCTGCTGGCTCGATTTCGAGCTGGTGGCCACCAATGAAGAAGCAATGGTCCTGTATGCTCCATCTGTCAACCAGCCACTGTAAGAAATCCACCTGAGCCCTCATGCCAGGAATGGCCTAGAATTTGTACAAGTCGCATGCCCTCAAACCATCAAGTGAAGGCTGATGATTCCATGCGGCAGCATCTATGTCCTCATGCTCTCGTTCATGCCAATCTAGCATGATGTATTCTCTGCATCAAGTATAAAGACAAATTAAATTGCTAGAAATTATTTTATGTGGTCCATTTTTGAGAATTTTTGGGTTAAAAACCCTTGTAGCGGGGACCGCACCCTCCAGGTTAGACACAGTGCGTGGGGCCGCACTTTGTCTACATGGAAGGTGCAGACCTCGAGCTTTTTCCCAATGGAGAAAAAGTTGGGGTCCGCAGGCCAGCAGTGATAAACCTGTGGGCCCCCGCGCGCAGGTTTTGTGCCTAAAAACCCTCCCAAAAATGAAATAAATGACTAAAACAAAAAATTAAACGGTTAAAAATGAAGAGTGGGATGATGTGGATTACTTGGAGAAGACGGCGTTCGATTTCGACGGTTGGATTTTCCGCAATCTTCACGGGAAGTTTTCTGAGCAAAAGCACTATTTTCTCACCCAAACTCAAATGGTAAAATGAATTGAGAAAGGCCCTTTTTATAAGTTTTTTGAGTAAATAAATTGCAAATTTGTTTATGTTTCACTTTGAAAAGGTATTTTGCGACATTTTTATCCATTTCAAATAGGTATGAGTAATGTTTGTTTTTTTGTGCAGAATAACGGATTATTCAGGTGAAATCTATCATTTTCGACGGAAAAACATGTAGAGTCATCTTTAAGCCCTTTTCTGACTCCTGAAACATGAAAAGATTGCCGAGTTTTTCTTTTAAACTCGTTAAAACGGAATTAAAAGATGGTCCACTTACTGCTCTTTTCCGACCGTAAAAACATGAAAAGATTGCTGGATTTTTGTCGTTTCAAATTCGATATTGGTTATAAAATGACGTGTCATTGATCGCTTTTTTACTTTTTCGGGTCAAGGGCACTAATAACGAAAATTACTCCTTGGTCGTAAAAGATCAAGCGGTTCTCTCAAGTATTATTTTATACTTTTTCGGGCTTGGGAGACACAAATTTACGAAAAAGGTCAACCCTGGAGTCTTCTTAAGTTTTTTCAGACTCTCTAAAATTGAAAAACACCAAGTTTCTCCTATACTGGACTCGTTAAAATTTTACAGTAAAGGACCTGTTCAATTACAAACAGGAATGAACCACTCCTTCTTAGGGTTCGAATCTAAACTAAGTTGGACTCATCCGAAGGATGAGCTTATAATCAAGCAAATGTTATCCTCCTCAAGCTTGTCAAAAATAAAGAGGTACTTGCCAGAAATGGTGGGGGAAAAGAGAGAAAAATGAATCTGTTTGTCATACTTTGTAACCACTCTTGAACACAACACTTTCATTCACTTGGGTTGGGAAATCCTTTGCCTAACAGTTGATCAAACCACATTGAAAGTCTTCAGCCGATTTCTTGGTATTAACTTTGGGTCAATTGTCACCAAACCATCTTCCGTGTCGTTATGTGTTCAAGAGGTCACTGCCAATAAGCCATTCATCTGCAAAATATCTATCATCCATCTTAACCATCCCTGAGTCAGTCCTTGCAACTAAATTTATTCAACTTGATCTATGATTTCATGTTGTGGGCTTGCCTACGATGGATCGCTTTCTATCGACATCAGCTCATTATCTAGAAAGATGATCTAGAAATCGTCAGTACCTTGAAATCTGCATGCCTCAATGGCAGGTTTCTTGCCTTTGACGACAGTTTACATCATTGACTTTTGATCAAAGGATTCCGTGACATGTTCGACATCAACACATTTATTCATATCTCATGGATTGTACTGGGTACTTTGAGAGCCATTGACATCACTGGTGGTTTCTCTCACACTTGTTAACAGTTTACATCATTGACTGGTAATCAAGTGGTTTCTACCATGTTTGACATCAACACATTCATTCGCATGGATAGAATCGTACTGTTTCGGGAAGTAGAAATGAAGACCCTGGATCTAGTTTCCACAATCCAGGCTGCGAGGAATTTTGTATTCATTATATAATGGACTATTCATAAACAGATGGCTGTGTCCATATGAGTCTATACTCGTGATGTTTTACAAGATCATTCCTGTATCAGAGCAGTAATTAGTTTTCTAGTCAGTTTTGATCTGAGTATGGGAATGCCTACCTCAGCGATGATATGATCTCATATATATATATATCTTGCATTGAATGTTTTTACAGGTTCCAACCGGGCTCTCCACAAGATGATCCTCGAAATGATAAAGTACTTCTCTTCCTAAATGATCAATGAAATCCTCATCTACTACAGAATTCGCACTTTAGGGGGCAATCTGTTACACAAAAATATCGTCACCATGATTATTTGCAGTCAGTAGGTCTATCATCACTTATACTGTCCTCCTAAGCAAGTCTCAGACCTCAGCTCTTCAAATCAAGCTTTGGAAATGAGAGAAAGACATTAAAAATCAATGTAGCTCTGGTTCCGCACTTTCTCTCACTGTCACCTGCGGTCCCGCACCTTTTGTGTACAAAAATTGCGGACCTGCCCGCTCTGTCCCTAATAGTGTAGGTGCGGACCCTTGTGAAAGTCAAAAGGCGCAAGTTTTATCTTAAAAAACTCACTTTGGGTTAATTCTAGAGGTTTCTAGAAGGAATTTTGACGTGGATTGTTCGCTCTGAGGTGGTTCATGCATCCCAAAAGAGAAGGAGCTAATCCCTTGATGAGAGGAGCTATCCCTTTGAAGGAGGGCTTTATCCCTTTGAAGGAGGACCTAGTAACCTCCCTCCATTGCACTATAAATACAGGCATTGGGCTGGTTGCTGGGGAGGTTAGAAGCTGAACATTTTTGAGGGTAAATGCTGGTGAAGTTGAGACTTCCTAGTTAAGCCTAACAGGAGAGATCACATACCTTTTTGGTTTCATTGGGGAGTGAGTGAAACTTGTCAAAGTAGAGGAGACTTCTTGCTGGACCCTGGGAGGAGCTTGTATAGCATCAAGGCAAAGGTTGTAAAGTTCTTCTTCTTTTGAATTAATACAGTCAAACTCATTTTTCTCAACAAGTATCTTATGTTATTTGTTTCATGGACTCCTTGACTTTCATGTTAAATATGTTTTATGCAATTGGCTTTTTAGGTGCTATTTAATTTCTTTGCCTTGTTTGTGTTTGCAGATTCGCGACAAAGGATCTCATTTGGATCGAAGAAGTGAGGGCATCCACAAGCTTGTGTTGGACCTAAGATAGGCCCTAAAAACACTTGTTTGCTATTGTTAATCAAAGAATATTTAGAGAAAGATAGTGTCTAGTTGGTTTGCTTGTCATTAGGTCTTCTTTAGATTCTAGGAAGGTCTATCTTGTCCGCAAGATCGACTTATTATGTGTGACAAAAACAAAGATCCAAAAGTTCATCAGTGGACTTCCATTATCATTCAAAGATCAAATTGAGTTTGATGAGCCTTAGTCATTGGATGAAGTCTTAAGAAATTTGAAACATTGTTATGAACAATCAAAGTGCAAGCTTGAGTTCAAACATGACTGGAAGGGTAATGAGAATACTTAAGGAAAATGGCCTGAGAATTGAGCAAGATATGAGGATGTAAGTGATAACGAAAATGTGGAACCTCATAAGAAGTTTAATGTAGTTGAGTAAGGACAGGGGTCTCAGCCTATGGAGCAACAAAATAAAGGAAATGGAAGAGAACCATTGCGATGTTGAACTTGTGGTGGAGGTCATCACAGGAAGGATTTCTCTTTGTATAAGAGTGGTGCAACGGAAGCGTGACATGCCTCATATCTAAAGTGCTCAAGAGGTGCACATAATTGTGGATATAGATCAGATCATTCTCCATATCGATGCAGCAGTGGATAACAGGCAAGCAGATCATCGAGCATCCAATATCAAGATGTAAGGTGGAACTGAAGGGAGATTTCTAGGCAGAGCCTGAATGAATCCTACAGTAGAATGAGCTCATGCTCTAGAACTAAGCAATAGAGCACGTTAAAGTGCATGGAAGCACCTTGGGTCCGAGGAAGTTACATGGAATATGGTTGATTAGGTGTAGGTATAATAGATGATTTCTAATTATAGTTGAATTTTTCAAGAGAATTGGAATCCCTTGAGAGATGATATGTGCATCTGTTATGTTGCAGGGCAGCATGCTTGGTATAGTGTTATATTTATTAATTCACTAATAATCGTGTGTTTATGGAAGTGTGATACAAGGAATTAGATAGCAAAAGACACTGTCATAGATCTTGAACAAGGCTTGGGTTGAGTTTTCATTCATAAACCCTTAGAAGCATTAGGAACTCACGAGGATTGAGTCAAGGTGTCTATTGAAAGTTTTGTTCTTTCAGTGTTTTGTGATTTCTTTGTGCTTGATTTATGATTTTGACTATGATTGGTGCATGACCATGCCACTTTATTGTGGTGTTGTATTGTTGTTTGGTTTTCCTTGTTTTCTTTATATTTCCTTATTTCTCTTGCATTTTATGTTTTGAGGGTCTTGGGAATGAGTTGGGGAAAGAGGAAAATTAATGGAGCTTGAGGAGAGTTGAGTGAAACCTAATACAAATTATAAGAACCAAATGAAGCCAAGTGCATGAATAAAGGGCAGTTGAGAGCAAGAATATGACATCCAGCTGGGTCGGTTGGGTCCATTGGGGTAAATGGATAGTGGCAAGACAACCTTGAGATAGGTAATCAGGAAAGGTAAAGTAAATGGATTTGAGGTATCAGATGCCTTAGCTAAGTTGGGAACTATTGTTCTCAATGTTTTGCATGCATTGCATGGATAAAGAAAGTTCTATGAACCTTGACCTTATGAATATTGGTGATTGTGTTGTGATCATTATTATGCTTATATATATATATATATATATATATATATATATATATATATATATATATATATATATATATATATATATATATATATATCTATCTCTCTCGCTCTCTCTCTCTCTCTCTCTCTCTCTCTCTCTCTCTATATATATATATATATATATATATATATATGAATGTCATTTTCTGACATGGTCGCCAGGGATCATTCTTGTGGAAGAATAATTGTTTTATGTAGGTGAATGGCATGAAAAGGTTCATGGTTTATGAGGAATCATGTGGGAAGAGTAGCCCTAGAGGATCTGTGATTTTAGTATCAAGTGGATATGATTTTTATATTATGTTTTTATAAATATTCTTATGTTTATGCTATGAAATGGGAAGTGAAGGGGACTCATTCTAAAATTCCCTAGAGGCTATGGGTTGGGATAGAATCTCTACAACCCTATAACAGCTTGGGTTCCCTAGAGGTTGTGGGTTGGAGCCTTGTAACAACTTTGGTTCCCTTTAGGTTGTGGGTTGAGACAGTAGTCCCTTGTTCCCTGGACCACTTAGGAAGAGACCAATCTTGAGTTAATATATGAAAAGGTCATTTCTGAAGATTTTTGCGTTTATGCTTTGATTTTAGTAGTGTGTTCTATAGCATGCTAGGAAAAACATGGATAATTAGGAATATCAAACATCTTGCATTTGGATTGTGGATGCACACAATAAGTCATGGGAAAGTATAGATAGTGCGGTCTATGGATGTGAAATATTGTTGTTATGTACATGTTGTGTTGTGTACATGTTGTATAGATTGTATAGGTTGTGTTGTGTACATGTTCTATTGTGTACGTGTTGTATTGTGTCATGTGTATTGTGTACGTGTGGTGTTGTATCATGTGTATATGTGAAAGTGTTGTGGTACACCATGTGTAGGTGTATGTGTTGTATAATTTGTTTGGATGGGTAGGTACGGGACTCTCTTGATGCTCTTGTTGCTGATATTGAGGGAGGAAGCAGTATAGTCTCTCAATTCCCTTGTTTCTTTGGAAGAGAAGATAAAAGAAGGCATTGTGTGCTTGTCATATTTGGATATTGATCCACTATCTATGTGGTCAAGAGAAGAGAAGGAATTGGGTGCTTTCCAGGTTTGGAAACTAATTCAATATGTATACGGAAATGACAAAGAACAAAGGCAAAAGTAAAGAACAATTTGACAGATAAGTATCAATATTTTATTTCAGTTTTTATTATGGAAATCAATTTGACTTGTTGTGATGGAAATTATGTGTTTGGTATAGGAAATCATGGAAATGACCCGTTGGGTGGTTGGTGGTTTCAAGAGTTTTAGTAGTAGCAACAAAAGGAATTGGAACATGTAATAGTATGCTAGTAAAGGACTTTAGGAGCATGACCATTGTGGGACAACTGTACTCAATAGTGTCCATTGATTTCCATAAGCATGTTATGACTGGTATGATGGCTTTGAGGTAGGGATATGCCTTGGTTTTTGGACTTTATGATGCAAGGAAACCTTTCCAAGGGATGGATCACCTGAGGGACTAGGAAGGTGAGAAGGGAATGAATGGGAACTTGGAAGGTGAGTGACTGCATAGAAGGGGTTGACTGAATCACCCGAGGGACTGGGAAGAAGAAAAGGTAAGTCTAGGGAATAAATTTGTTCTGGTCAATAGCATTATTTATTGGAATCAGAAGCACATTGGGAGTGTGCTTGGGAATAATGAGACAATAATTGTTCACTAAGAGAACAAGTAGTGCAAGGATTGTAGCATTGGTCAATGGAGACAGACTTGATCTTGGTGGTGGATTCTAGACTTCCTACAAAGGAGGTGAATCCTGGTACTACTTTTGAGGGTGAAGAATTGAGTCTTTAAAATCCCTTGTTACTAATGCAGGCCTCATATCCTTTTATTTGTTGCACTACAAGAAAAAATGTCATTGGTGAGATTTATGCCTATGACGAACCTTTAAGGTTTGTCACCAATGTCGCATATGGTAACGGTCTATAAAAAAGCATTGTTGTAAGTGTATATAGTGATGGCCCTTTAAGGTTTGTCACCAAAGACATTTTCAATGACACTTTTGGTGAGGGTCGTTAAAGGACCGTCACTAATTCTCTCTTTGGTGACACTTTTGGTGAGTGTCGTTAAAGGCCCATCACTAATTCTCTCTTTGGTGACACTTCTAGTGATGATATTTTATTGATAGTCACCAATGATATTTTTGGTTACTTTTAGTGATGTTCAACAAATGTTCGTCATCATTGATCATTTCAATGATTTTTTGATGGTGCTTCATGCCTATGACGAGCCTTTAAGGTCTGTCACCAATGTCGCATATGGTGATGGTCTTTAAAAAATCATTGTTGTAAGTGTATATAGTGATGGTCCTTTAAGGTTTGTCACCAAAGACATTTTCAATGACACTTTTGGTGAGGGTTGTTAAAGGCCCGCCACTAATTATCTCTTTGGTGACACTTTGGTGAGGGTCGTTAAAGGCCCATCACCAATTCTCTCTTTGGTGACACTTCTAGTGATGATCTTTTATTGACCCTCACCAATGCTCTTTTTGGTTACTTTTGGTGATGGTCAAAAAATTTTCGTCGTCATTGATCATTCCAATGAGTTTTTGATGATGCTATGTACCTGTTACTATATTTTTTGTCAAAAGATAATGATTTAAGACCCTTGTTGTGGAATCTTTTTCATTATGTGTCCAATGTCATAGTGGTTATAATAGTCAGTCAATTTGTTAAGTAATTAGTGTGCATCATTTCCCTCAAGTCATAAGAATATATTTTTCCTACGAGTAAACACATGATTAACCTTTATTAGGCTTATTATCTAGCAAATTTCATTTAAATAAACTTACACTAGTGTGTGTAGGAACTATATTATTTAATCCATAATCAAGCTCTATCAATTCTAATAATGAGAGAGGCCTAGCATTCCTTAACACTCATGGCACACTTTAACATGCTTTGGAACAGTACAGTAGCATTCCTTGGCACCTCCGATGTCTTGGAACATCTTTGTACCTGGAACATCTTTGTACCTAGAACACCTTGCCATGAGTAGGACACCCACGAACATGTTAGCATGCCCTAGCATAGCATAGAACTCCCCTATCATGTGTTGGCATGATCTGTAGTCCCTAGCATGCCCTGGAACACCTTGGCATAATATTGCATTGAAAAACAGTAGCACTTGGCACACATTGGCACTTGTCATGTATTGGAACATATTATTAGTGTGCCTAGCATGCCCCTTTGAGAAAGATAAAGTCTCGACTTATTGACCCTCTTATGTGTTCATTTCCTTGCATTTTATCTTAGTTATTCCTTTTTTTCCTTGAAACTCCTTGACGCATATTGGCATACTCTAGCACCATGCACAACTTAGCATGTCTTAGCACCTGCCATGCCTTGGCACTATTTGGCACATGTTAGCACACCCCAGAACTACCTAGCACACTCTATCACTTCTTGACATTCCCTGATATTCCCTAGCATGCCTTACCCATGCTTAGCATACCTTGTCACTCCCTCCTTGGCATGATAGCTAACACCCATTGACACTCCCTGGCACACCCTCATATTCATTCACTTCCATGCATTTTGACCTAGTGCTCCCTTGTGTTGTCCTAGTACTCCCTAACACTCCTCAGCATGCATTGGCACTCTCTAGCACACCTTATCACTCTTCGATATGCTCTACCACTTCATAGCACACATCACACTCCCTAACGCACATTGGCACTTGGCAAGTCTTAGCATGTTTGGCATGTGTTGAGATGACTTGGTATGCTTTGACATTGTTTAATATTAAATTTATTTGAGATCAATTATTGGAAACTAGATGAGAAGAAACAGAGGAAGATTTGGCACTTAGAATGCATTGACACATGGCACTTGGCACCTATTGGCACCTAGTTTTGGTGTGCCTAGCATGCCCCTCGTTGAAAAGGTAAATTGATGACTTATTAATGCTATTATGTGCTCATTTCCTTGTAGTTTAACTTGTTCCTCCCTTTTTCTACCTTGATAGTCTTTGGCATGCATTGTCACACCCTTATACATCTTAGCATGCCTTAGCACTTAGCACATCTCAGCTTGTTTGACATGTCTTCATACTATCTGGCACTGTTGTGGGGAAAAATGCCTATGCAGGACGATCCTATCCACCTAAGGTGTGACAGTGCCTTAGCAACAAACAAGTACAGCTATTCTGGTTTCTTCCTTTATGAAATGTGAAAGAAGAGAGATAAATAGACTTACCGGTGTCTTCCGTTTGTCCCTCGATCCGGTCTCTCTTCCCTTTGGGAGTTCACAGCTACTTGCCTTCTCACTCGCCCAGCTTCAACAGGTTCATGCAAGATCACAAGAGAACAACTACTTGCCTTCTTGCTTGTCCAGCTTCAACGGGTTCCTGCAAGATCACAAGAGAACAACTACTTGCGACAAGAGAAGAACACTACACAAAGATATTCACATTCATAACTAGTTTAGGATTAGAAATAAACCAAATACACTAATGCAATCATACATCAAGAATACATCAACATATAGGAGAAACCAAGATAGCTTTATTGATGAATAACAAGGTTTAGGAAGAGATACAACCCAGAGGGCTCCAATCTAGCATCTCCTTCCCAGCAAATAGAATTCCTATCTTCACCCCCTTCAAAGCATTAAGCACCCAATGATTCCAATCTCAAACCAACAACAATTCTTTGCAATAACAAAATTCCAGCCTCTAGATCTCATGGAGGAGAGATCCATATATAGATGTTTGGAGAGAGGATGAGTCAGCTTGAGATCTGACTAGTGTCCTCTCCCTCTGTCAATTCTTGATTCCACTTGGAGGTTCTTGCTTCCACTTGGAGATTTGGAACCTCTTACTCATCACTAGTCGAATTCCCTGAGGCAAGTGTCATTTTGGAAGCTTCCTGGGTTCTGACACCTTGAGAAATGAGCTTGCCACATGTCCACTCTCATTCAGCGCAGGTAGCCAGTGTCCCCTTTGACATTCAACGCAGGTAGCCAGTGTTGGATTTGACATTCAGCGCAAACAGCTAGTGTAGCCACTGAAATGATCCTGAATTGACTTGTTTTTGAGCAGTTTCTGGTGGAGAACTTCTGTGAATTGTTGTGGTTTGTTAGCCTTGTTCCTCTAGGGGTAGGAACAACATGTTTAGGGACTTTGGATCCCTTAGATTATGGACATTTCATGCTCAATGCTGTAAGGCACAAAAATGTCTATAACAGTTGCCCCCTAAAGTATGAGGCTGTTTATCGGGTGAAATGCTTTATCAGGGGGATCCGAAGTTCATCCAATGCTGGGAGGAGACCTGTAATTAGATACAATACAATACATTATTTTTCATACTGCTTTCATGATCTAGCTGAGGCGGGCATTCCCATGCTCAACTTTATAAATTCATTTTTCTGTACATAGAACAGACAATCGTCTGATGGTAGACTGATAATTTTGATGAAATTATCATCCTTTGAGTAGGATGATTATCTGCTGTAATGATGTACATGTCAATGTCTTTATCTTTCCTGAATATATATCGCAGCCCGGATGGATGAAATTAGATCCGGGGTCTTCAAACTCGTTCGATCTTCACTCTAAGTACAAGTCGATCCATGTGAGAAATGTTCTGAAGTCGAACATGGAAAGACATCGCTTGATTACCGGTCAATGATGTAAACCGTTAACAAGCGCGAGAGGAATCACTGATAATGATAATTACCCTCAAGGTACTACAGTACAATTCATGTGGTGTGAATAAAGGACTTGGCGTCGAACACCACGCAAAATCTTTCGGTCGAAGGTCATTGATGTATACCTATCGCCGGAAGTGAGAAACTTGCCATTGAGGCATGCAAGCTTCAAGGTACTGAAGGGGTTGTTCCTAGATCAACTTCTTGGATAATGAGCTGATGTCGACAAGAATCGATCCGTCAAAGGAGGGCCTTAATGAATCCCACATCAGTGACACGGAACGGAGCTAATGATTTTAATGGAGGTGAAAATGATCTGTGACATATGATTCAGGGTGGCGGTCATGAAAGGACAAAGGATAATGTATGGCAGTGGATGGGACACGGTTGACTTTTCTGAATGACTTCTCTTGAACATATGGCGACACTGATGCAATGGATTGGTAGCATTACCCCAAATATGGATGGTATGGCGAGACCATGGATGTGACCGGTGAATGAAACAACCCAACCCGATTATGGTACGGAGGAAAAGTGTCATGTTCAAGAGCGACTTGCTACCATCAAAGTTTTCTTTAGTTTCTCCCAATTTTTCCCCAGTCATTGCTGACCAGTACCTCTTTATTTTTGTCAATCTTGAGGAGGATAACATATGCTTGTTCTATAACCTGCCCTTCGGGCAAGCCCATCGCTATGTTTTAACGAGCCTAGCGATAGTGAAACTCGTTCTCGTCTAAAGACAAGTTTGTCGCTATTTAATGATTTTAACGAGTCTAACGACAAATATAACTCGGTCCTTTTCATTTTTAGAGAGTCTGAAAAGGTACATAAAGTTAACTCCAAAAGTCCTTTTTCGTCATCTAATCCCTTAAGTTCGAAAAAGTATAAAACAATACAGAAGGGATGAGTTTTCGATAGTTTTAACGAGCCGAATAAAACAAGCGCTCGATCTTTTTGTGCAATAATCCCTCAGGTCCAAAAAGATTAAAATCTAGAGGAGGGATAGATCTTCCTATCCCTTTAATGAGCTGGAAGGCCAAGGACTCGGCAATCTTTTCATATTTTACGAGTCAGTTGAAAAGAGCTTAAAGAAGACTCGTCTTTTGAGGAACGAGTGATAAACAGGGTTAGCAGCTGATTCCAGGTACAAGTTGGAATTTTCCAATCACGGCAGTGTCACAAGGATGGCTAGGTGAAATCACTCTTCGCAGTTGTTCCTCAAAATGGGTAAACAATCATATGGAGGTGAACGATCGGCCAAATGAAAAGTGGAGGTGACGGTGCAAACACGACCAAGGCTTTAATAGCTGATGATATTACATTCAATGTGGTTATTTACCGGGATAGTTCATTTTTTAACGAGCTTAAACACGGGTGGAAACATTTGCTCGATCTTATGTTTATTTTTTAATGAGCATGAACTATGTGCTAAAACTTCTCGGATCTTGCGTTTATTTTTTAACGAGCATGAACTGTGTGCTAAAACTGCTCGATATACCAGTCATATGATAAGAGTGTCTCATTGAGATTCTATTTTTTATGGAGCTTCATCTCACAAAGCTATGCCCCGCATCCTTTCGTTATGCAAGTTTGGAAACGACTAATCCTACGAGTTTAAATGGTTAGACCTACAGGTTTAAAGGGAAGGACCTAAAAATTTAAAAAATAAATAGCCGTCGCTTGCTTGCACTCCAAAAGGTTTGCATGCCCCCAGGCATAAAGTACGATTTCAAGGTTACCCCTACTTTAGTCCGGCAAAACAATTGTTTAACCAAGAGAGGCCTACCTCTTTCAGGTTACCCAAAGATTGTCTCGTTAATCTTTCAAAAAAAACACTTCTTCGGCGATATCTACCGAAATAGACAAAGGCGAGAGACTTAGATCGTCAACTCACATAACTTTGACAAAAGAATCTTATTCCAGAACAACCCCTCTTCCAACCACGGATGGGGTACGGACTAGTCATATTCTCCTGCGGAAACCTACCCTATACCCAAAGTTTTCCTGCCGAAGCAGACCAGGACGCATGCCCCCTAGGTTCCAGTCATATCCTCCCGGATTACTCGCGCTCATCAGGAGGACGGACCGTGGGTTGAGACACTTCTTGCGTGAATAGACCATTTAGGGATGGTATATGACTATTTGCGATGCGTGATCCGGGAAATGAAAGTTGGTCCATGAGCTTGACCATTCTTCCTTCATGCGGAAAACACATTACTCTAAAGAGTGAGGAGATGAGGGCCCCCATGCAATATATATAGTCTCGTCCAAGGAGTAGGTTATAATCCAAGGGTCCTTGAACGACCATCACGTTCATTTGAACGATCTTCCCTTTCAATGTTATGGGCACATTGGGGAGGATCCCTAAAGGTCGACTGGTTCCTTTATCAAAGCCTGATAGATTTCTCATTTCAGGCAAAAGCGCTGGCGAACCAAGCGCTTTCCAAGAAATAGAGGAAAGGATACTCACAGATGCCCCCTCATCAATGATAGTGCCAGCCATTACCATTCTGTATATTTGAACGATAATCCTGAATGGTATGCTTGTTGGCAACCGGGGTCTGCCTAGTTGGTTCCAGTCGAAGGACACAACCAGGTTGCTTGGTGGTGGGACCGAATAGATGGCCGGGTATAACTCTGACGAAGTTCCTTCCTGCGATAAAGGAATGGGCAAATTGCCCCCTTGTCCGTCGGAGTCTGTGTTGATGAAGAGAATTTGGACGGTGTCGTCTTTATTCTCCCCTGTGATGGTATCATTCGAAGATAGAGCCTCTGAAGGCAAAACCGGGTCAACTGCCGTCTCAACCTTTTGACTTTCGTCAGGCATGGATCCAGATGGTTCATCTTCAATGATAGGTGCTTCGGCTGACCACCTGGGCGGGCCAGTCGGGTTTTCAACTAGCGAAGGACTTGGCAGGAGTTTTTGATATCCAGGAGGAAGTTGCACTGGTAAAACCGGGCGATCTTCCAAAACTCTTTTAGCCTCGTCTAAGAAGGGACAACAGTGGATAGCATGGTCACCTTCACACAGTTTGCAGGGAAATCTAGCTTTCCCTCTCTGTCCTGTGGCTTCACTTTCACTAGTTGACGGTGAGCAGTCAACATGGCTGTCAGAGGTTGATGCTACCGAATTGTGCAAACGGGGAGAAGGGTCCCTTAGTATCCGAGGGATGCAGGGACAATCTCTGTGGAAGTGGTCTCCCTTGCATATGACACATGGCGATTTAGGCCTAGTCAGTGCTGTGTGTGGATTTTTGTCAGACGACACTTGTCTGCCCCCAGTCGCTTTTGGCTCCTTCTTCTTCTTCTCTTTCTTCTTCTTTTCCTTCTTTTCCTTAGGAACTTGGTTTTTTGTTTTACCAGTTCCGTCAAGAGATGATGAAGGAGGAGAGGAAGAGTTAGATGAGGTAGAAGGCTGGTTGGCAACTCTGGTCTGGTCTAACTGTTGACTCGACTGTTCAGGAATAGTGGTGTTCTGAACGACATTGGTTGAAAAGAGCCAGACCGGCAGGCCAATTGTCAGTCCTGGAAGCGACAATGTGGCCATATGGGGCGCACCAACATCTCCCCAAGAGGAGAAGGGACTAGGATTTCCACCAAGGGGAATTCCTTGGTTGGTGTGCTCCATTTTTTCAACCTAAAGATCAACGCAGGAATAAAGGGTGATTGTTCCGTTTAAAATAAATTTTTAACGACGCTTAGACACAACTTGCTTTTTCAGTTTTAAAGAGTCGAGAAAAAGCTAAAGATGACTCTAGTCTCCTTCGATGTTTTAACGAGCTCGAAGTGACAAATGCTCGGATGGACTTTTTCCGTTATAGAGTCTGAAAAAGGTCAAAAGGAACTGCTCTGGAGTTCTAGGCAGAGGGTGTACCAAACTTTTCACAAAACCGCACAATACTTTTTAGGGTACGGGCGGTCAATCTTCCTGAATGCTGTGTTCAGTGCATTGCGATCAGTAGGGCGGCCGACACGACTTCCTAAGGATAAAGGTTTTATGCCTATAGGGGTCTCCCAATATATACGCGACGGTACGTGGGAGCACAATCCGTACTGGCGCTATCGTCCCTCAGGAGGAATCACCCACCATCCACGAGATCGACAGTCACCAGGCTTAACGACGCCGGAACACGTCTCTAGCCTAGACCTCTATGTTGTGCGTTATGTTGCAAAGCGTTGTTAAGTTCATTCAATTTATTTTAGGTTGATCTTTTTAGAAGTTTGCCTTTCAAGGTTCACCACGAGATGTATGATACAATTCCTAAATGCAGTCTAAAGATGATAAGCAAGCTTTATATCTTTTCAACTTTGAAAATCCTAGCTACTAAGGGAAAAGAAAGACACCATCTTTTCTCAAAGAGCAATCAGCACACTCTAATGCACTTTTCCTAAATCAGACATGCAAACTATCAAGATGCAAATGCAGAATGCAGGTGTTTGTTTTCTTCTTTCTTAGTATTGATGCCTACAAAGAAAGCTTTTTGTACAACTTTGAATTTGCTTTTAAATGACCAATACAAACAAGTTTACTTTTTCGAAATCAGAGAGGGTAGAAGAGATTACAACACTTAACGATTTTCGAAATGAATACTTGTTTCGACACTTAAAAGAGACAAACTCAAACCAATAAGCAAGAGTAAATGTATAATCAATCTGCAAACAGCCAATGAACTCTCTTCTAAGATCACAATCAACAGATCTGAATCAAGGGCTACAGGATGACTATTTCACTCATGCAAAGGAAAACTGTAAATGACGCCACAAACACATAAAAACGCTCACAGTCTTTTTGTACAAAAGGAGGCAGAATTTAAGCAGAGAAAAGGAGTTATCAGACTGGTACCTATGCTGGTTACAGGCTGCAAAAATCAGAGATCAAAACAAGGCAAAATAGAGCAGAGAACCCCAACTGCACAAGGGCAAAATGGTTCAGCGCAACCTCAACACAGGGGTTTTGACATTCAGCACAGGTAGCCTTCACGGGACCTGCATTGAAATGCAGAATCCCTTCACTGGGTCTGCGCTGAAGGAGAAACTCTCGTTTCTCACAGGTTCTGGGTCACAGATTGCTATTTAATTCACTGTTTCAGGCCAAATAAAAGCAACAAGCAAGGTGCAATCAAAGGGATGCTTTGAGGGGGTACTAAGATCTATCACAAAGGATCATCAAATCATTTGTGAGTCCATTGTTCAGATCATAGACAAGTCCAGTAATTGGATCAAAGCAGCAACTGTCTACTTTGCATCCGGGAAAAGCAGATGCAGTTCGATTGTTGCTGTCGAGTCTATGAAACAAACAATGATGGAAACACAAATAAACTGACTAAACAAATCTTCCCAGCGGAGTCGCCAATTTGTTGTGGGGAAAAATGCCTATGCAGGACGATCCTATCCACCTAAGGTGTGACAGTGCCTTAGCAACAAACAAGTACAGCTATTCTGGTTTCTTCCTTTATGAAATGTGAAAGAAGAGAGATAAATAGACTTACCGGTGTCTTCCGTTTGTCCCTTGATCCGGTCTCTCTTCCCTTTGGGAGTTCACAGCTACTTGCCTTCTCACTCGCCCAGCTTCAACAAGTTCATGCAAGATCACAAGAGAACAACTACTTGCCTTCTTGCTTGTCCAGCTTCAACGGGTTCCTGCAAGATCACAAGAGAACAACTACTTGCGACAAGAGAAGAACACTACACAAAGATATTCACATTCATAACTAGTTTAGGATTAGAAATAAACCAAATACACTAATGCAATCATACATCAAGAATACATCAGCATATAGGAGAAACCAAGATAGCTTTATTGATGAATAACAAGGTTCAGGAAGAGATACAACCCAGAGGGCTCCAATCCAGCATCTCCTTCCCATCAAATGGAATTCCTATCTTCAACCCCTTCAAAGCATTAAGAACCCAATGATTCCAATCTCAAACCAACAGCAATTCTTTACAATAACAAAATTCCAGCCTCTAGATCTCATGGAGGAGAGATCCATATATAGATGTTTGGAGAGAGGATGAGTCAGCTTGAGATCTGACTAGTGTCCTCTCCCTCTGTCAGTTCTTGATTCCACTTGGAGGTTCTTGCTTCCACTTGGAGATTTGGAACCTCTTACTCATCACTAGTCGAATTCCCTGAGGCAAGTGTCATTTTGGAAGCTTCCTGGGTTCTGACACCTTGAGAAATGAGCTTGCCACATGTCCACTCTCATTCAGCGCAGGTAGCCAGTGTCCCCTTTGACATTCAACGCAGGTAGCCAGTGTTGGCTTTGACATTCAGCGCAAACAGCTAGTGTAGCCACTGAAATGATCCTGAATTGACTTGTTTTTGAGCAGTTTCTGGTGGAGAACTTCTGTGAATTGCTGTGGTTTGTTAGCCTTGTTCCTCTAGGGGTAGGAACAACATGTTTAGGGACTTTGGATCCCTTAGATTATGGACATTTCATGCTCAATGCTGTAAGGCATAAAAATGTCTATAACAGGCACATGTTAGCATGCCCTAGCATTTCTTAACACACCTTGGCAGTCATGACCTCACAACTAGAATTACATTTTTCCATGACTTGGGAACTTTACATTCACTAGAACACCTTGGCACTCCCTAGTTCTCATGGCCTCTGTTATCCTCCACAATGTCCCAGGCCAATGAGGAGATCGACGAAGGTAACCATAGACCAATATTTTAGTTTGGTAGCTAGCCCTACCAAACTAGAGAGGGCTCTCTCTATGAGTCACAACCAAGAGATGACTAGAATGTAAAGGCTTCTAGTCTAGATAGCTAGGCTTAGGTGGGTTTTAGAAAATTTATGCTCATCATGTTTGCTTGATGAACCCACCTCCATGGGTTGTACTGATATGGTTTGGTGCTAGCTTGGTGAAGTGGTTATATGTGTTTTCAAGGTTGCTGCAATGAAGGTGTCCCATGTCATGTTCTTCTCTTTCAATTGATGGAGTACTATTACCTTTATTAGGCTATGGTGAAAGAGGTTGGGATAATGCACTTTTCATTTCAATTGCACCCTTTCAAACATTTCGGTTAGGCTCCTTTACAAGTAACTAGACAAATTTAGAGACTTGGTAGCTGTAAAGTGCATGAGAAGTCTTATGTGGTATTGATATAGCCTAAAAAATCTTCCCTCACATGTGAATAACTTCATGACAACCTTCATCAATGGTGCATATCTCTCCAACAAGTATCTGAATGGGAAAACATGTGAGTGAGCTCCTTTGTATTGTGATTTCAAGTAGGGTTTGTACTCTTCTAAGTCTAGGTTCATGCCTTTGAACCATTTTTCACGATGGTTTGGTATGCCTATAGCTTGAGAGATGGCATCCACTAAAAACATGAAATCAGTCCCTGCAATGGTGATCTTGTCTTCCTTCAAGGTGAGGGAAAATATACCTGTGAGATGCTCATGGTAACCTACTTCCTGTACTCTTTGACAAAACCCTAAACAATTGACATCTTCAAAGCATTTCATGACAAATGGGGAGGAGGTGATTTCATTGTAATTAGAGGGCTCAAGCCTCAGTATCTTCCCCCCTCAGTATCTTTAGACCAAAATAATTGATGCTATTATAGCTTGGTGGCTTTGGGCTAGGCCTAAATCCACAAATAAGATACTTTTGGTCTATTTAGAGGTGCTTGTGAGACATGAGAAGGATTGAGGGCGGGGTATAAAGGACACATAATGTCAAGAAATTATGGAAAAATTTCTAGGGCAAAGGTATTTGGTAATTGGTTATTAAAGAGAAATATCTAAAAAATAGACAGCGTAAGGAATGGATTAAAGAGGCGGCTCCAAAGAAGAAGGTGGCATTTTATATATGGAGAAGCATGATGAGAAACAAATATTGGCTATTGCGAAATCTGAGATGGGATGTTGGAAGGGGGAATATGATAGAAATAGGACTAGATGATATCAAAGGAGTGGAGGGAATACATACTCTTTCTATTCACATCCTTGAGCATTTACATAAGAAAAGGATTTACTTTATGAACTAAATCTCTTGTGATTGAGGATCTTCTTCTATTACAAGTTATTGGCTTCATGCATTTGAACTTGGATTTCCAGAGGATCTATTTGTGGAATGGGCACGTTTCACAACACAATTAAGTCTAATAGGTTTAAAACTCACTGAGAAGAAAGAAAAGCTAAATTGGGAAGGTTTTATGTATAATGAGAAGATCTCGGTTAAAGAGATTTATAAACATATTTCTCATGGACATGGCTTGAATGATAATGCTTTTTGGTTTCATAACACGTGGAGATGAGATATACCTCTCAAATTAAAATGTTTTCTGTGGTTGGTGGTCCACAATAATATTTTAACTCGGGATAATATCCATAAAATGGGCTTTTGGATCTTGGAAGATGCTCTTTATGCAAACAAGATTTAGAAGATGTGGAACATCTATTTCTAACATGTCCTTTTGCGATCTCGGTATGGAGTGGGGTTCTTCAAACACTTAAAATACATGTAATATGGAACATGGTTTCCATTTAGAGATGTCTCACTCAATGGTTTGAAGGTTTCAAGACATATCATTCCATGCCTTTCTATATTTTGTGGGGCAATGGAGAAGCAGGAATGAGAAGATTTTTTAACAAATGGAACTAGATACTAGAGATGCTATTTAAATATCTTTGCATATTTTATGGAGATATGGCTAATGAAGGAGGAACAACCTAGAAGACATTTTCGACTCATGGAGCTATGGTCATACTTATTTTTTTATTTTTATTTTTTATGTAGCATCCACCAACAGGGTTTGTGGAAGTGGGACACATTTGGTTTTGAATCCAGACAACACCTTCCATTTCAGTTGGTATAGTGGCATAGGGTCAAATAATAGAGTTGAGCTAATCATACTCTTGGGGGCTCTTTTATGTGCTAACTAGCTTGCAATTGAATATTTACCTGTGTTTGGAGATTCCAAGATGATCCTAGATTGGGTACAATTGAGAACAAAATTTGGACCACCTTCCCTTACTTTTTGGATGCAATGCATAAGATATTTGATGAATACCTTTCAAAGACTGGCCTCTAATAATGTCTATAGAGAGTAGAATCAAGTGGCAAATCTCCTATCAAAGAAGGGATGCAACTGTGTGCCAAGGAGGATTTTCTACTCAATTTTCGACAAAGGAATCCTTTTGCAACTCAAGGAGTTTTAACTTATAAAGGGATGCCCTTGAAATTTTTTCCTTCATCTTGTTTATTTGTCATCCTTCCATGAAAATTTTCATAGATCATGATATGTTTTTGTCATGTTTGAATCATATATGTTATATTTGTCATCATAAAAAACTCTAAGGTTTTTTCTGTGAAAATTGATATAGTAGACAATTTTCAGAAATAAAAGAACTATCTATAATTTAGAGTAATAAGATACTTAGAAATTTAACAATTTTATTTTAAAATCTAATAAATGGCATGATAAAACATTAACAATGAATTACCAAATTATATATCTACTTTTTATTAATGAAAATCAATAATTTTCTCCTTATTAAAAAATAAATAAATTTAATCTATCTAAATTCTTGAATACTTGATTAATCCAAATTAAAAATAAATCTAATAACAATGCTGTATTCCAATTCCAAGTCTACTCGACTAGTGCGCGATACTTCATTCAATAGCATTGTGAACCATTACATGTAGTTACATAAAACAGTCCAGCCCGATTATAAAATTAACTTCATCAAAAAAGTCTAACTTCAATCCAGACCAACACAGAGATCGAGTCGAACTTTTCGTAGCTTGGTTAATTGAGACACCAAACATTCAATGCTATCGTGTACCACACCATCAAAATCGTCAACAACGGCTACAATTTGAACTTCGTCGTAATTGATAGCCAGGTAAGTCAAGAGTCAACATCATCACTTGCATCAAACTCCCATATATTGGATTAGTTAACCACGCTGATTTTTCTCTGTTCTAATCCCTCAGGGAGATTTTTGTTTTGATTTGGTATCTCAGTTGCAAGCAACCCAACTTATTATTGGACTTCCAGCATCAATCATCAATTTTCTGTATTCGCACTTTGGGTTCTGAATCCCTGATTTTGTATCCCCACAATAGACACACACACACACACACACACACACACATATAGATAGATAGATAGATATATAGCATATTAGAGATCTTATTCGATGGAATTTTATGCAATGGGGGTTGATTTTGAATCTTTGAAAAACACAACTTTAGGATCCATAGCAAGGCTCATCAGCAGTATCATATTGTATCCCTTAGATACATGTAAGACCAAGTAATAGGCAGAGGTTTATGCCGGGGGTTGACATAAATATAGGCCTGTAGCTCCAACACATAATTTCCTTAGAATTAAACCGAGTTGTTTCCTTTTTTTGGAATGATTTTTACTGAATTTAGTATCTGACACATGTATTTCCTTAGAAATCATCTGGATTGAGTATTTTGAAATGGGTTTTGTATCTAGTTTCAATTTGGGTCACTGGATCCTTGGGTTATCCTTGGGTTAGTGTACTTAAATTTGGTGGGGTTGATCCTCCTTAGCACACTTGGAACTCGCTAAAGGGGGAGAGATACGATTAGGAATAGAAGGGGCAAGGACAAGAGAGGGAAGATAGAGAGGAGAAAAAAAAATAATAGGGAAATCCATCAAAGTAAAAGAATTTATATGAAGAGATAAAACCAAAGAAGAATATGAAGGGGAATTAATCTTAGCAGAAGGAGGCGTAATGTTTACTTGAACTTCTCGCTAAACCTTAAGGATAGGTTCCAACCTGACATGCACTTTTTGATTGTTTGAAAATGTAGGTTTTGGTTCAAAATTGCTTCTAAATTGCTTCCAAAGTCTCTTTTCCTCAAAATGGGAGCCTTCAACTCTAACCATTGGGTCTGAACATGTCCAACTTTGTAATGATTGAAACAATGAAATGAGATTTTCCAATAATCAATCTTATGGGTCTAGAATTTTTCCTTGTAAACTAATTCAATGGCCTTGAATAAACACTCCTTGATATCTACTTTGACTAGAATCCAAACCTAATGCCTATTAATCAAAACATACCAATTAGGGTCCACAGAAATAAATCTACCAAGCTTCTTGCCAATAGTGTGAAGGGCCTCCTCTATCTAGAAGACAAGGGGAGGGCTCGACAATATAGCCCAAAGTTGTTGCATCAAGATATGTTTGTGAGCGAGATCAAAATCCACCAACCATGTTTCCAGGACTAGGCTCGATGGCCCCCAATCCCATTCTGTCTCCTTCATCTTATTATAGTCCACCCTCAGCCAAAATTGAAAGCCTATCCAACTACAAACAAATCCATGGGAAACTGACATATAACCTAGGTTTGACATCCAATTGTCCAAAACCCATGCCACGAGAGATTCCTTTTACACTGTCTTACCATAAAATCTTCCTACCAAAGTAGTTTCTAACAAGTTTGGGATATCCTCGAACCTGATATCCTTACCAATGACCATTGAAAACTTAAAGATATTTGGCTTAGATAAAGCTCTGGAACCATGGGGACCAAAAGAGGCTTAAAAAGCTTAAATGAAAGGGAGTTTGGCTGAGACATAGGGATAGTTACTACCTCAAAGCTAGAATGAGAGCTTAGCTCTTTTACACTACTATTTTTGCTCAAAATGAAAACAAGATTGGACAACTCATGCTCAAATTAAATATCTACCTTGGAACACCATCCATCTTGGAAACACCTCATGATTTGGTTGGAGAGGATTTGTTAAGACAATGAAGTGTCACTTGTAAATTCATACTAGAATTTGAATGCCTCCTGTGGACATGATTGGGCTTAGAATTAACAATATCAACTTCCATTCGAAATCATGGCAAGACGTAATTAATTATTGACAATACCCACTATCCAACAACCAAGATAGTGAAAACCCTTGGGAAAGAGAAAGACAGTACACAAACTTTACTTGTTGTCAGAGAAAAGTGCCTTCAACTCTAACCACTAGGTCTGAACATGTCCATCTTTGTAAAAATTGAAATAATGAAATGAGATTTTCCAATAATCAATGTGATTTTCCAATAATCAATGTTATGGGTCTAGACTTTTTCCTTGTAAACCAATTCAATGGCCTTGAATAAAATATATTTGATATCTACTTTGACTAGAATCCAGGCACACCTTGGCACTCCCTAATTGTCATTCCCTCATAGATAGCTTTAATATTTTTGTGACTTGGGAACCCAACCAAGTCATTGGCAAAATAGTGTTGTGCCCAACCCAAAGTCTCCCTTTGTCTAAAATTGGTTGGAAAACCCCTTATAATTGTAATCATATGCTTGCCTCCTACAATTCCTATTTTTACCTTATCCTAACACACTTTGTCCTTGATACACCTGGAATTCATTGACACTCCTTGGCACACACACTTATTTGTTCATTTCCATGTATTTTGACCTAGTTCTCCCTTGTGATGCCCTAACACTCCTTAACATTCCTCAACATGCATTGGCAATGTTCTACATGTGTTAGCATGCCTTTTCATTCCTTGGCATGCCCTGACACTCCTTATCTATAATGCCCTCACAACTACCATTACTTTTTTTGGGACTTAGGAACCCAACCAAGTCTTACCTCGACTACAACAACTTGACCAAGTTACAGTTACTACAACTAGACTATGCCTTGTTCACCTGAGAACTGAATATAACTCATCTTAGGCTACTCATGTATAATTTCAACTTATCCAACTTAACAAGCTACAAGTTACCATGTCAGGGCTCACATCCAACCGTGGCCATAAAAAAACTGAGCAACATAGTTTACATCTTGACATGCCATAGAACCTGGCACATCTAACAATCCCTTGGCACTATGTGGCACGTGTTAGCACCCTCTACATTCCTTGGTATGCTTTGGCACTCCCTAGCACTCCTTAGCACTCCTTGACATGCCCTGGCAATCTAGCTTGCCTTGGCACTGCCTAGCATATAACCTTGCCACTCCCTCCTTAACATACCTAAAACTCACTGACACTCCCTATCACACATTCTTATTCATTCATTTCCATGCATTTTGAGCTAGTTCTCCCTTGTGTTTCCATGGCACTCCCTAACATTCCCTGACACTTGGCACATCTTGGCATGTCACCCTTGCACTCTAGCATTCCTTGGCACTACCTAGCATAACTTGTCACTCACTCCTTAACACACCTAGAACTCACTGACACTCCCTATCACATACTCTTATTCATTCATTTCCATGCATTTTAAACTAGCGTTGCACTCCCTAACACTCCCTGGCATGCATTGGCACACGTCCCTAGGACTTGGCACATCTTAGCATATCGTTTCCCTGGCCTCTAGCATGCCTTAGCACTGCAAAGAATATCTTGTCACTCCCTCAACACACCTGGAACTCACTAACACTTCCTGTCACAAAATCTTATTGAATCATTTCCACATATTATTTTGACCTAGTGGCCCCTTGTGTTTCCATGGCACTTTGTAACACTTCCTAGCATGCATTGGCACACCTTGACACCTAGCACATATCGGTTGGATGCTTCCCTCACACTCTAGCATGCCTTAACATTGTCTATCATACCATGTCACTCCCTCCTTAACACACCTAGAACTCACTACACTCCCTATCATGCACTCTTATTCATTCATTTCCATGCATTTTGACCTAGTGCTCCCTTGTGTTTCCCTAGCGCTTACTAGCACTCCTTAGCACACATTGGCACACCTTGGAAATTGGTACATCTTGGAATGCTTCCCTATAATTCTTGCATGCCTTGGCACTACCTAACATACCTTGTCACTCCCTCCTTAGCACACTTGGAACTCACTAACACTCCCTATCACACACTCTTATTCATTCATTTCCATGCAATTGAAACTAGTGTTCCCTTATGTTTCCTGGCACTCCCTAACACTCCCTAGCATGTGTTGGCACCACACCCTAACACCTGGCACATCTTGGCATGCCTTAGCACTTGGCATGTGTTGGCATGGAAATGGGAACAGGGAAGAGACCTTGGGTTTAGGCACAAGGGGCCAACAAGGCTCTATTGTAGTCTAGAACAACGTTGACATTTTCACCTTACCCGGAGAGGGTAAGGAGTCTTACCCGAGGTGTGTCATGACTAAAGTGTGAGGGGGTAGAATGAGGCACCAAGTGAACCACAACCCGCAACCAATCTTAACTCATAACAATCAAGCACCTACTGTAATCCAACCATACTATTCTACTCACATTACCTTAGGAAATCATACAACATATAGACAAATATTTTAAAATTTTAAAGACCCAGTATAGAACTCAACAATACATCATAAGTGCAAACTGTCTCTTTCATTATGCTTCATAGAAAGAAATACATAAATAAGTACATAAGGCTTGAAGCTTGATCATCAACAACAAGAATGACCCAACCCACAGATCAGAGATGAATAGAGCAAGGGTGTACCCGCCTTCCGCAACTCAGGAAGGTTGCATTGATTCCTAGCTCACATGGTTCATCAACAACTATTAACCACCAACCCTTTCCCATAATTTCTTCTACCTTTTATCCTCTTCTTCGTACCTAGACTATCGGTTCCACTTATTTCCTTCTCAGCTGACTCTACCTTTGGTTGCCTTTGCTCTCTACTTTCTCGGTTTCTCTTGTTCTCCCCTACCACCTTTTTGCAACTGCCAGACCACTCTTGGTTCCTATTCCCCCCCTCGGCTGTTAGCTCTGCAACTCGACCGATCATCCCCACCACCTGTTCTTGTCTTGTCTTCCCATAAAAACTCAAAACGAAGGCCCCAACAACATTTCTAACATGCCTTGGAACTATCTAGCATGTGTTAGCACTTCTTGGCATTTCCTGGCACATGTTGGCACTCCCTAGTTGTCATGCCCTTATGGATAGCCTTACCTTTTTGCGACTTGGGAAACCAACCAAGTCATTGAAAAAATAATGTTGTGCCTAGCCCTAACACTCCCCAACACTCCTTGGCATGCATTCACATTGTCTGGCATGTGTTAGCACGCCTTTTCATTCCTTAGCATGCCCTAACACTCCTTAGCTATCATGCCCTCACAACTACCCTTAATTTTTTTGCAACATGGGAACCCAACCAAATCCTGCCTCAACTATAACAACAACTTGACTATAACAACAACTTGACCACTTTACAATTACTACAACTAGACTATGCCTTGTTCACCTAAGAACTTCTTATAACTCATCTTAGGCTACTCATGTTGAATATCAACTCATACGACTTAACAAGTTACGAATACAAGGCTCACATCCAACCGTGGTAGTAAAACAACTAAGCAACAAAGTTTACATCTTGACATGCCATAACACCTGGCATGCCTAAAAATCCCTTGGCACTATGTAGCACGTGTTAGCATCCCCTGCATTTCTTGGCATGCTTTGGCACTCCCTAGCACATCCTAACACTCCCTGACACTTAGAACACCTCGTACTCGATAACACTCTCTGTCACACTCTTATTCATTCATTTCCATCCATTTGAAACTAGTGCTCCCTTGTGTTTCCCTAGAACTTGGCCCTAACACTCCCTAGCATGTGTTGGCACCACATCCTGGCGCTTGGAACTTTTTTGTATGCCTTAGTGCTTGGCATGCCTAAAATGCCTTGGAACTGTCTAGCATGTGTTAGTACTTCTTAACATTCCCTGGAACACCTTGACACTCCTGAGTTGTCATGCCCTCATAGATAGCCTTACTTTTTTTGCAACTTGGGAACCCAACCAAGTCATTGACAAAACAATGTTGTGCCCAACCCAAATTCTCCCTTTGTCTGAAACTACTTTGTACACTCTTTATCACAACCATAGGCTTGCCTCCTACAAGTCTTATTCTAAACTTCTCCTAACATACTTCATCCTTGGGACACCTGGAATTCACTGTCACTCCTTGGCACACACTCTTATTAGTTCATTTCCAAGCATTTTGACCTAGTTCTCCCTTGTGATGCCTTGGCACTGGCTAGAATACTTTTTCACTCCCTCCTTAGCACTCCTAGAACTCGTTGACACTTCATTTCCATGCATTTGAAATGAGTGATCCCTTGTGTTTCCCTGGCACTTGGCTGTCACACTCCCTAGCATGCATTCACTCCACACCTTGGCACCTGACACATCCTGGTGTGCCTATCATGCCTTGGAATTGTCTAGCATGTGTTAGTACTTCACTTGTAATTAAAGAAAACATCATTTCATTAATAGAGACAACTGGTTATTTAAGTTGTGCAAGCTATGTCAATTAAGAAATCAACAAGTTTTCTTGTTTCGGTCCTTGGAAATGATAGTTCTGTTATGCTGGACAATTACATCATACATGGCTTTGAACATATTAGATTGAAGATATGTCATGGACTATGCTACATAGCATGAATTTGTATGGGTAGGAGTAAGAGAATTTTGCTCCAATTTACACTACTCCACAAACCCATCCAATCATAGCATAATTTCAGTCATTTGTTTCTCCTGAATATGGTTATGAATTAGCTCAAGCATCCAAGGTTTCTGATTTTCCAAGACTTGAGTTTGCCTTTTTTACGAGTTAATCCAAACAACTGCAGATATATTATCTCAATTGTTATCTTTCTAGCATGTACTCCTACAACATGTAGCCAAATCACATCTCAAAAAAACCATCAATATTAGAGTTACCAAATCATAAAAACCTTTAGTCATGATATCAAATACTACTACTTGCTTCCTCTTAGATCAACATCCTTTTACTTGGTTTATTTTCCCATAATACTCAGAGTTCCCTTTTCCATGCTCTTCAGCTTGCAAACATCAATCAATATGTTCCTGAAACGAATCAATCAACAAGCTTCAACATCGTATCCATCAAGGTCTTTGCATCTCCATCTGAAGTTATCATGGCTCATTTTCATTTTTCAAGAGACCATATCAGATGTTGATCAATATCACCAGGTTTTATGCACAACCATCATGCTTCTATACATCGAGTACCCATATGGAAGAGTCCTTATTTCATCTAGTATTTAACCAAGACATACCATGCACATGATTTCAAATATATTTCTGCATCCAACTCTTCCTACCATATCTCTTTATACATGATTTTTACTTTCTAAAGAAGAGCTCTTATCTAAAGATGTGCATACCTCTTTCCTTCATTTTGTCATCTAGTCAACTTCTTTCATGAAATGCCTCTTTCTTTGAAGAAAATGTCTATGATGAGGCTCCTTTCTCAATATGATAAAATACTTCAATTATTCCTTCATGCTGCAACTAAACTAGTAAACTTCTTTGATGCTTGCTTCCATAATATTCTAGACTGCATCCATAAACTTCTAGTGGAATATACTCTTTCCAAGATTCTTCCATATATTGAAGAACCTTCTCATCAAGGATCCTTGTGATCCTTTCCTACTAGAAGACTATTTCTATAACATGCCATGCCTGCAAGAGGACATCTCTAAGGTGAAAAATCTTTGTCAATGTATCATCAGTGAGCAATTCTGCTTGTTGCAAATAAGGCAACTTCCTTGTCACTGCTACAGTGATATGAAACATAAATAAGGATCCTTTAAAAGGGAAAAATGGTGGTTGTTACCATCTCACATGGATATGCACGAATTTTCTTGTCAAGGAACTTGTAATAATAGCACTGTAATTACTCACTGACACCAACACAATGCACATGCATATCTTCCTTGGCAACAATCCAATAAAGAAGCCAACAAATGAATTTTAGTGTTGTGTTGAAACAAAATAAGATTGGGAATGTGGCATTGGCATTTAAATATCAGTTGGATGATTTGGAAAAGCAAATGGGTTTATGTTTGTAACCCACAAATTGCATTCTACTATACAATTTACACACAGAAATTCACCAACCAAAGCAAGCACACAACATTTAGATGGCCACATAATAGACATAAGGATGCTACTGTGAAATTCCAAATGGGAAACCATCATTTGATGGGAATTTTATTATGCTCAAGAAATTGCTAGAAAGGTTGAGATATGAAATCTAAACAAATTTTTTGGTGCATTCTTACACACTCACTCCCTATCACACACACAGTGTCTAAAGAGGCACAGAAAGTGTGAAATATAGCTTAAGATATGTAATTGATTAGTAATTTTACCTGCTTAGGTTGTTGAAGAATTGGAAACTGAGTAAGTTGAGTTTTTGATTTTTTATCTGCTTGCTGGACACTAACAAGTGAAGATTCTCCAACTTGCTCGCTCAAACACATTAATATGGGAGGTCTATTGAAAATATGTTGACCTGGTTGAGGTCTCCTTCTCCATATTTGAGATGTATATTATGAAATGGAGAGCCTTTTAAGTGACATGGATTGTCCTATTCCCTTAGGACTTAATTTAATAGGGTCTAGGGGACCTAGAGGGAAGGTAGCAAAAGCAATTGATAGGGGAACCCCCAATAGTGGTGATAAGGAGATTAGGAGTCCAATTATCACAAACCACAAGCCCTTAACCCATAACCACTAAATTCCCTATCCCCTTAACCCCCAATCCATAATCCCTTAACCCCTACACTCACAACTCATAACCCATAAACCCCTTGACTCATTAAATCTTAAGACACTAACCCCTAATCTATAATCCATGAACCAACTCCTAAGCCATAACTCCTTATCCTCTTAACTTGTGACCCTTAACCCCTAACCCTTCACTGCCTAAACACCTTAACTGCTAACCCCTTAACCACTAACACCTAAATCCCCTAAATCTTAAGTCCTTAACTGCTAAACTCAATTGTGTCAATGTAGAATAATATACATAAGATAAAATAAAATGATATTATCCACATCAATGCTTGAAATAACCTTAAATTAGCCATGAGTGGTGAGCTAGGGGGTGAATGTGGGGCACTATTAAAGTTACGTCATGTTTAAATTCCTTTTACATTGTGAGGTTGTTCTCCAATAGGGTTGAAGCATCATCACATTCCTTTTTCTATCTCTTTACGCCACATTTTTGGGCACAAAAATTGAGGGAATATGGGTAGTTTGACCATCACTGACTTCATGGTTGACTGCAGTTTGACCGTAAAAAATTATAACAATTTTTCTCTCTCCTTTCACCGAGTTTGACCGAGCTATTTTAGGTTGAATTTGACCTCCTGATCAGGTTGAGTTTTGACTGAGGATGATTGATTGCTGATTTGACCAATGTTGACTTTCTGGTTATGGCTGAAGTTTGACTACATAAATTGACAAGACTGTTTTGACTTTGAATTGGGCAAGTCAATTTGACTTTTGTACTCTCTCTCTGCTGAAATTTTGATATAATAATAAGAAGAATTGATCAAAGGGTTTTCCCAACATTGGGGTTTTTCCCTGGCATTCACCAAATCTGGTGTCCTCTTGTCTTCTGCATATTGTTTTATGTTCTATCTACTTTTACTATCAATGTGATTAATGGTTAATGTGATTTCTACTGGAAATCTAAATTGAAATTGCTATTGGGTTGCTTAAGGAACATTGAAGTAATTGTGTTAAGCATACAACATACCATTGTTAACTAAAATTAATATATTATCATCTCAACCCCTACGATTCCTATCACATTGGTCATTTTCCATCTAAGGTATACAAATCTATATGTAATTAATGTATGTATCATTGGTTTGATCACACCTTGCCTTAGCCATCTAGGACACTAGGTGTAGGAAGAGCTTCCTTTAGCTACCACATTTAGTTGGATATGTATGATCCATGTGTATATGATATTATGTCCAATGTGTACTATTTTTATTGTGTTCACTTAAACACTCTGTTCTAACTCTTAATGCTTTGGCTATAAGTTTTAATCTAAGTTGTTCCATGGTGTTTCATAATTTTGCTCATAGAAGTGTGTCATCTTGATAGTTTGGGTATATTTTTCGTGATTTGAGTAGGTGCTATACATTGATCTTATTGTACCCCTTATTTCCTTTAGTCAAAATTTATCCCATGTCTCTCTTAACAACACATGTGAAGGCCTTCTAAGTTATGGCTAACTTTTAATAAAGTATTTTTAAGCTCCAAGTGAACTTCCTAAAAAATAATAAGCTACTTATTTAAGTTTATTAATAACATTATTTACAAATTTAAGCATATTTTTCACTTCCTTAAAAATTAATAGATATTTCCCTCATGTGTAAAGCTCGTTCATTTTCCCTCCTTATATGAACATACTTACATATATTAAAGAGGCGTCATATAGTTTTTATCGATACCTCTTAATTAGGCTAACATTATTACTTATCTTCAACATCATTAGATATCACTTCTATGTGACATGACCTCCTTTTGCTCAAATAAAAATAAACTTAATGAAAACCTAAGCGACCATAGCAATTTCTCTATAAGATTTTACTACCTATTAAGAGGCTTACATTATTACTTATCTTCAACATCATTAGATATCACTTCTATGTGACATGACCTCCTTTTGCTCAAATAAAAATAAACTTAATGAAAACCTAAGCGACCATAGAAATTGCTCTATAAGATTTTACTACCTATTAAAATCTAATTTGGTGGCTACTCTAAAATCTAAATGGACCTATTAAAATTTATTTTCCCGCCCACTATTCTCCCTTGCTAGGTTTGGGACTCACTTTGCTCTTTCTCTGCTCATAATCTTTATGATTTCGCAACAGATTCCATACCCTTCTATGCTATTCAATTCTTGCTGCGCTATCGATTCGACTAGATTTTTCACGTGTATTTATTATATCAGATCTGGGTTCGCTCTTTTTCGAGCTTTAATTGAGATATCCTTCTTCTAATTTGGATTTGGAGGTAATTGGTAACAACCAGGCAATTGGTCTCAAGGAATCGTAACAAGGTAATCGGGGTCGACTAAGACAGGCTATGACTACCAGGAAATAACCCAGGAAATACTCTGGGGTAACTGTTTTGATCTCTCGTTATATGTGTATATGTGGGAATTCATTCTTAGTCCATTGGACCACCCATTTCATATTCTTCTCCTGATTTGGATTTGGAGGCTTTCGCTGCAATTCGGAGCAGAAAACATGTCGTCTGCATATGAAGATAAAGTTACAACCTTCGATAACTCTGAGGTGTATGGATACATTTGAAAGGTTAGATCATTGTCCCCTTACAAATTGATTTTCCACTTGTCAATGGTGCAATGTTAGCATAAAACCTCAGATTAGAGAGCAAGTGGCAACATTGGCCATTCATTTCCAGGCATGAAAACTCACTAGATGTTTGAACATTGAAGTGCTTGAGTTTATTTATACTTAGTGTTAGATGCAAAGCTATGTGCAATGAAACCAAATCAAAAAATTACTTATGCTAACTTCAAATGATAAACCTTGAGAAAAACTATTAGCATGACAGGATCTAAGTTTAAAAAATTGAGAAAAAGCAATAAATCCTTATATCAAAGAAAAGGAATGCAAGCCAATTTGGAATGGACCCCTTTTAAATGGACGACCTATAGATAATATCATACAAACAAAAAATCAATCTAGAGATTATGCCATCTATTATGGTCGACTTGTAGAACAAAATCTGTTTATAACAAAAGATGAAGAAATTATCTCATTGGAACAAGAAAAAGGAAACTTAGTTTTAAAGGTAAATATACACAAGTCCTAGGCTGCAAGTAAACAGAAGTTAAAGGAAAAAATCAAAGAGATGATTGGAAAAGAAAAGAAAAGGCCCTAAATTCCTCCACTAGGCATGGAGTCTTATCTTAACCCTCAAGAAAAAGTCATTTTGCTTTGTATTTCTAAAGTTTCTAAACATTCCCTAGTGAATTCTTGGAAAACATCACTCTAGGAAGCTAGATTGTATAGAAATCAAAGAGAGGCTAGACTAGTATTAGATCTAGTGTAAGTAATGCATTTAAAAAAAATTAGAATTTATAAGCTCAAATGTAAAGTAAAGAATTAAATTTTGAAAATAGTCAACCCCAATACTCAAAATTTAGCTTAAATATTTTCACAATGAAACAACATAGGAACACTCCATATCTTACTTGCATTTGTTGATGTTGCACTAGCTCCTTCCTTCAATGTAATGTGCATGCCCAAAATCCTTTCTATTTCTAACTTGGGACTAAATGCTTAAGAGACAAGAAAAATTTCATACCAATAGTGAGAAAATGAGAGTTTTATTCCATTTCCAACCATGTACAAATGAGAGGAGTGCCATCCTATTATAGGAAGAGAGGCCTCCTAAGCCATCATTACAAAACCATGTGCCATCATGAAATGGTGTGCTTAATACAAGCGGTAAATAACTGACTCCCAACTAACTTCCTCACATGTGTGGCCCTCTCTTAGATGTTAGGTGGTGCACTCCAACCCTTTCCCACACTTGAGGGTCAAAATAGTCAAACACAAGAGTGTCTTACTCCTTTTGGCCAACAAACCTTGTTCTTTCCCACATGTGAGGGTCAAGAAAGGGTCAAAGCATTAGTGCCTCCACTAAAGAGCTCATAAATGTGTACAAATAGTCTCCCACATTGGAGAGAGAGGAGAGAGAAATGTTGAATTTCCATGATCTTGGGTCTAGGATAGAGTCTTAAAATCTCTGGTGCTACCAAACCAAGAATCTCAATGATACTACTTTGCACAATGGAATATAAACAACAGTAAATCACACATGCACAGAATATGGACAACCTCATATTGTACAATAGTCTAGGGCTCCCATACCAGGGATAATGATCCTCATACATCCACTAGTACAAGATACAAAATTGGGACTTGGTGTCAGTCCATCGACAACCAATCTGTCCTCAACAAGATACTCTAACCATCTCGTTGTCACATGCTCTCTCAACTCATCTCGGTCATACCCTGTACCTGCTCGGTCCTTCAACTCTCGATTTGCAGCTCCTACCTCTATCAATGCTCCAAGTCCATCTGGCCACTAAATCTCAGCTATCCAATCTACTCACTAGTTGTGCCTTCATCCATCAAGGCCACAACACATCGAGACTCCTGTCAAGTTGTTCATAACTCCACTTGTGAACAACTCTCAATCTGCCCACTGTTGCTCCTCAGCTACTCAGGGACTTCAGCCCACTATGGTCTTCCTATGCTGTACTGATGAAGACCAACATAGGGCACAGAGGGCTTCCACCTATCACTGCAAGATGTCCATCTCCCATAATGAACACGGGCTAGGAGGTTTTCCCATCATCTGTTGTAGAAGTCTTTCTCCACACACATGTCTCAGGCTCCACAAACTGCTCCTAGTTGATCAAACCCTTGAGCTCAACAACTACCTCTCTTGCAACCACCTTTGTCCATCAAGGTGTTGCTCACCAGGCTCCAACTTGGACACTATCATGTTGTCCTCTAGCAGACCATAAGTGCCCAATCATGTCCACACTTGGTCTTCTCTCATGCTGCCCTCCAACAGTCCATGAGAGACCAAGTCCACACTATAGCATCTGCACTTAGTTAGGGCTACCCACAAACTCTAGCATTCCCCCCTTTGCTCTGCAATAGAGGAGTTATTTCACAAATCTGGGCATCAAAAACTTGTCCTCTCCTAGGACACCATCAACCGTGTGATCTTCTCCTAGTTGGAGTTCCTTCATGCCCAAGGCAACTCCAACAAATGGCTCCGATGGGCTGCAAACTAACCGATCCAATACTGGTCACAAATTGTGACCCAACACAAGGCAAAACTAGAGAAATAACATACCTTTCATCTGTTGTTCATGGACTGAAGTCTGGTCACTGGTTAGGGCATCCTTGTAGCCCACAACAACCTACCATTTGAGATCAAAACCTCCACCAAAGACTGCAACCTCCTCAAATCTACAAGCCTCTACCACTCGTTGTCTTGATAGGCAACTACAACACCCATATTAGGCTTGTTTATCCCTCCAAACAACCACCATATGTCTGTGGCCTGGTCTCCATAGGTTTGTGATCTCCACGACCCGTTCTAGCATGAGAACCCACATCAACTAGCTTAGAACAATGTCCCTTGAGTGCAACTATCACTCCTTGAGAGGCCGAGGAAGTTTTCTGCTATCCTAGCCTCCAAACAAGCCTTGGTGTTCCTTCAAGTACTGTGGCTGCCCTATGTTAGTTCCTAAATCTACCTCAGGCTGAAGGAAAGCAGGTCTAGGGTAACATCAAACCAGGGTTAACCTAGTAGCTAGCCCTACCAGGTCGAGAGAGGGATCTCTCCTTGTCAATCTCAATTAGAATATGGAAACTAGGGCTTGAGATGACTGAAAACAAATTTTGATTTTAGGCTAGGTATATTAGGTCAGAGGATTTTGTTTGATTTTGATGGTTGGTTGCTGGATCAAATGAAGAAGGTAGCTTTAGGTCAGGGAAATCAACTCAGATTTGCAGGAGGTTCTGTGGGGTGAGGTAGGCAAGTGTTTTGGTACTTTGAATTGGATGTGATGGTAAGTCTAAGACCAGTGAGGAGTTGGAGAGGGCATGCAAGGTTCATGAGTCCTCATCAAACAATAGAAAACATTAAAAACTAAACGTATCCTCAAGGCAGAGCACTGAATATCAATGGATTCCACCTGTCTATCTTGATTCATTTAGTTATGAAGAAAGAAATAGATGCTGGAACATATACACATAAGAGAAACTAAATAACAGAGGAATAAACAATGCCAGGACACATTACCACAAGAATACCACAAAATGCTGCAAAACCCTGGTTCATTTCCTTGCCAAACTGCAGAAGTGATTTACAGTAAAGCTCAATGCATCCACAAGAGTCCAACCTTTATAAATGACTAAGAAAGTACGTAATATAGGTATCAAACCACCTATGCTAGCAATCAAGGGTCGAATCCATGAGTCAAGGAGTTATTTCAACAACATCTAAACTAGGAACTAGAAAATAGGCAGTGGAATAGCTTGCCTCTAAAACTATGGAAACTGATTCATTCAACCTCAAACTACCTCTAACTGATGTATCTAACCCCTCAAGTAATTTTTCATTATATGTACATCATATTACATCATTAACCATTACAAATTTACTAATAAGAAGAGAAAAAATCAACTACTAGTCAAACTAGGCGAAATTCTGAGTTTTAGGCAAAATTGGCAAAAATTTGCCTGATGCGCAGCGCCTTGAGCTTGATGTGCAGTGCCACTTCAAGGCTGATTTTGGAGGCCTTCCACTTCACCAAATTAGGCTCAAGATAGCTTCTTGGAAAGCTCTACCTGTCTAGTTTTTGGAACACTTTTAATTTTCTGATTTGGAGTTGATTTGTCCCTCCAAAAGTCATTTTTCCCAAGACTGGTTCCTGCGGGTCCAAAAAGTGGCAGAGAGGACATTTTTTAGGTGTTTTTTTCCCTTTAGGTGACCCAAATCTCCTCCAAATTTTATGAAAATTTTTGGGATTCATTATTTTTCCATGAGGAATAAATAAATTCAAGCCATTTTGAAAAATAATGAGCGAACTCAATGCGCAGCACCGGTGGCACTGCGCATCAGCTGAAAATTCTTGTGTTGCAAAATTTGATGCGCAGCACCACTGATTTGATTCGTAGCTCCCTTTTGCAGAATGATTTTGGAGGCATTCCTAGTGTCAAAATTGGGTGTAGGATATCTCGTTAGAAATATTTTTGAGTATACTTTCCAAAAAATCTTGAGTTTTTAAATTTGGGGTTCATTTTCCCTATCAAAAGTCAAATCTCCCAAAAGTGGTCAAAATGTGAAAAATGAGGCTTCCTAAATGCAGAGTGCTATTGAAGTCAACTTTTGAAGGTCTTCCTCAACTCCAAATTGAGCTCATGATAGCTCATTGGAAATCAATTTGTGTCTAGTTATCATTTCACTCATCAAGCAAGTCATTTGGCCAACCAAGCTAGGAGAAATCTTGATTTTCCCAAGGCCACTCCATAGGTGCAGCAACCCTCCAGAGGCAACTTTATTTTTGACATCTCTCTAAAACCATGACACCTATGTAAAAGATGAAGGAGGTTTTTCTTCCTTGGCATATTATGGACAAAAGTTTCTCTCACTTTTTCCAAATTCATTTTTTCTTGCTCAAAAACATCATTTGAGTAAAACCTATCCCGATGTGTGGAATAGGGGATTTGTCGAAATGAAGTGAAATGAAGGGGATACGGGGCTTCTAAATTCTTGAGAAAGTTTTGGGAAGTAGGGAGGGATGTTAGGAAGCAAGGGAAAGTGAAATTTCAAATTTTGAGTGAGGAGAAGGGGTTGAAAAGGGGAAAACACATGCCTAGCCTAGAAAATTGTCAAATTGTAGCAAGAAGCTAGGGTTTGTGGGAAAATGATGAATTTGAGGGATATCAATGATGGGAAGTGCTTAAGAAGGTACATTAAGGATAGGGGAAGGTGAATGAGCATCAAGATACAAGTTTTGTTGATGATTTGACCATCCAAGAGAAATTACCTTCAAAACCCTAGGAGAGGGAAATGAGCCTTACCCAGTACAACTAAAGCACGAACAAGGTGTAAAATGACCGATTGGAACCTGAGATGATGATGAAAATTCTCTGAATGATGGTACACTCAGCTGAATGGTGACATGGACCTACTCTTGGAAAACTTTGGAAGGAGTGAAAACAAACCCTAGACCTAATACCTAGTGACCAAATTTTAATTGAAGACTCACTGAAATGACAAAATTTGTCTTTGACACCCTAAGACCACTTTGTAAGAGCATATTTGATCACTGGTGGAAGGTTTCAAATATTGACACTAAAATTGGCTCCAATGGGGATGGTAGCTCTTTGGAGGTGCCAAGAACACCGCAGATCTTTGGGAGAGCAGACCAATGCCTTATCCATTGGGCAATATGGAATCAAAATCTTGGCAACAAAAACATCAAAACTCAAGACTCATAACTGAAATGACTAAGAACTAAGAATGACTCAAAACTAAAATAAGACACTCAAAAGTTGAAACTAGACACTCAGCAGCTGAAACTATCTCAAAACTGATGGAAACAAAAAATGAGTCAAGACTTAGTTAAATGAAACAAGTACTTACAAAGATTTTTAATGGCAGCAGTCCATCAAGATTTGAGGGCTTCAAATCACGATGACAACCACCTACCTATTGATGAAATATGTACAATCATGTGAAGTGGGCCTTCCAATGTAACCAATCCAATAGATGGCTACTCATTGAAATTTTTCTCTCACTTTCACCGAGCGATTACAATGATGTACATGTAGGCAACTCACAATGACAACTGAAACCAAGGCTTATGCTAATGAACTAGGCAACATCCATCTTCTCTAGTGCTTGCAAAAGAATGCCGAAAGGATCTTGAAAGTCTTGCAGCACTAGCTTGTCTTGAGATCTAGCAGCAAAAATACAAGTACTCCCTTCATTATGATCTGAAAGAAGAGTTGGCTGCTGATTGATAGGAAGGCATATAGCAGTGTAAGCTTTTTCTATCTGAGTGCTAGTTGTAAATTCCTCGACCATGAGAAATTCTGACTTGAATTCTGGCATACTGTGCCTTTTAGGCTCACACTCCTCAATGTCATAATCTAAGCCTTTCTTAAACAGAAAACATTATTCAAGATTATCAAATATGACAGCCATATCATCTTCATGAAGGAAAACATTATCTATTCGCTGATCTATAAAGCTAATTTCAAGATTATCATCATTTTCAAAAGTGGAAGAAACTTCACCAACACCTTCTTGACCATGTACACACTGCAAACCTGCATTAGCTTGGGCTGTAACGTGACCTTTCAAGAGTTGATCTATCTCATCTTCAGATAGAGGAGATAATACTTTTTGTTTTTTTTTGCTCAAACAGTGATTGTCTTCATTAATTTCAAACAAAGGAGTATACAAATTTTCCTCATATTGCTGATTCATTTTATATGATTCCTGTTGACTATCAAGATGCCAAATTCCTTCATATTCAAGCAAAGAAGAAGCTACTATATGCTGATTATGATCTTGTGTAAAAAAGTGACTGGTTTCAATGATTTCCTCATCATCATGATCTAAATCTTATTCATCATCATGATCTGAATCTAGATTTGAATTAGTCAACTTGACTTTATCACAATATGAAATTAGAACTTGATTTCCCTGCATACTATCTTCTGCTATGAGAACATCGGAAGTAAGACCTTCTCTTGCATAATTTTCAATTGTACTAAGATCTTGAACCTGCTACAAGTTTTCCTGATCATCTTGATAAGTATCGCTCTCTTTATGCTGCTGAAATGGATTTTCATACAGGGCTTCCATGATCTCATCATCCATGAAGTCATCATCTTCATAAATTCTCTCAAGATTTTCAATAAAACTATAAACATGCTTACAACAATTCTGAACTAAATTTAAGGATGGATAAGATTCTTTATACCTTTCAAAGAACATGGTATGAAAATATTTCAAACAGTAAATACTAGCAGGCGACAAACTTTCATACCAAGATCAGGCTTCACCTTCCAGAGTGGCCATGAATATCTTCATCAAGCAGTCTTTAGGAAAATCAACCTTCAACTTGCAAATATGTATGTGAAATCTAACCAGATGTAAAGCAGCATCATTCCTATCATCATCTTTAAACATACGAAAATTTCTTTGCCAATCTACCTTAGGAATTTTATTTGGGAAACCTGGAATGTGATCTCGGCTCATGGGAGCATACCTTCGAGCAAACAAATCCATTTTGATAACAATGAATTCACCAAGAAATTCTTCAAGCCACTGGTTCTTGAAGAGTGGAGTTGTCATAAAAATTCTGAACCTTGGGATTTTTCGACACTGGGGTCGCCAAGTGAATGATTTCAACCTTCTGGTGTCTGATCGTTGTCCACCATCAACAATCATATCTAAATTGATACATTTTTTCTAAGGAACATAAAACTACGTTCCCCAATATGGTCGCCACTATGTTAGTGCCTAAATCTACCTTAGGCTGAAGGAAGGCAGGTCTAGGGTAACATCAAACCACGCTTAACCTGGTAGCTAGCCCTACTAGGTCGGGAGAGGGTTCTCTCCTTTTCAATATCAATTAGAATATGGAAACTAGGGCTTGAGATGACTGAAAATAAATGCTTATTTTAGGCTAGGTATATTAGGTGAGAGGATTTTGTTTGATTTTGATGGTTAGTTGCTGGATCAAATGAACAAGGCAGCTTTAGGTCTGGGAAATCAACTCAGATTTGCAGGAGGTTATGTGGGGCGAGGTAGGAAAGTGTTTTAGCACTTTAAATTGGATGTGATGGTAAATCTAAGACCAGTGAGGAGTTGGAGAGGGCATGAAAGGTTCATGAGTCCTCATCAAACAATAGAAAATATTAAAAACTAAATGTATCCTCAAGGCAGAGCACTGAATATCAATGGATTCCACCTATTTATCTTGATTCATTTAGTTATGAAGAAAGAAATAGATGCTGGAACATATACACATAAGAGAAACTAAATAACAAAGGAATAAACAATGCCAGGACACATTACCACAAGAATCCCACAAAATGCTGCAAAACCCTGGTTCATTTCCTTGCCAAACTGTATAAGTGATTTACAATAAAGCTCAATGAATCCACAAGAGTCCAACCTTTACAAATGAATAATAAAGTACATAATATAGGCATCAAAACACCTATGCTAGCCATCAGGGGTCAAATCCATGAGTCAAGGAGCTGTTTCAACAACATCTAAACTCGGAACTAGAAAATAGGCAGTGGAACAACTTGCCTCTAAAACTATGGAAATTGATTCATTCAACCTCAAACCACCTCTAACTAATGTATCTACCCCCTCAAAACATTTATCATTATATTTACATCCTATTACATCATTAACCATTACAAATTTACTAAGAAGAAGAGAAAAAGTCAACTGCTAGTCAAACTGGGCGAAATTCTGAGTTTTAAGCAAAATTGGCAAAAATTTTCCTGATGCATAGTGCCACTTCAAGGCAGCTTTTGGAGGCATTAAAAGTCACCAAATCAAGCACAAGATAGCTTGTTGGAAACATCTACCTGTCTAGCTTCTATAACACTTTGAAATTTCTGATTTGGAGTTGATTTGACCCTCCAAAAATCATTTTTCCCAATATTGGTTCCTATGGGTCCAAAAAATGGCAGAGAGGGCATTTTTTTACGTGTTTTTTGCCCTTTAGGTGACCCAGATCTCCTCCAAATTTTATGAAACTTTCTAGGTTTCATTTTTTTCCATGAGGAATCCAAAAATGCAAGCCATTTTGCAAAAATACTGAGCTAACTCAATGCGTAGTGCACAGCTGAAAATTCCTGTGTTGCAAAATTTGATGCACAACGCCACTGATTTGATGCGCAATGCCCTTTTGCAGACCAATTCTGGAGGCCTTCCTAGTGTCCAAATTGGGTTCAGGATAGCTCATTGCAAATATTATTGAGTATAATTTCCAAAAAATCTTGAATATTTTAATTTGGAGTTCATTTTCCCTGTCAAAAGTCAAATCTCCCAAGACTGGTCAAAATGTGCAAAATGAGGCTGCCTAAATGCAGAATGCTGTTACAGTCAACTTTTGAAGGTCTTCCTCAACTTGAAATTGATCTCATGATAGCTCATTGAAAATATATTTGTGTCTATTTATCATTTCACTCATCAATCAAGTCATTTGGCCAACCAAGCTAGGAGAAATCTTAGTTTTCCTAAGGCCACTCCAGAGGCGCAACAACCCTCCCGAGGCAACTTTATTTTTGACATTTCTCTAAAACCATGACACATGTGTAAAAAGTGAAGGAGATATTTCTTCCTTGGCCTATTACGGACAAAAATTTCTCTCACTTTTTCCAAATTCATTTTTTCTTACTCAGAAACATCATTTGAGTAAAACCTATCTCGATGTGTGGAACAGGGGATTTGTCGAAATGAAGTGAAATGAAGGAGATAAGGGGCTTCTAAATTATTGAGAAATTTTTGGAAGTAGGGAGGGATGTTAGGAAGCAAGGGAAAGTGAAATTTAAAATGTTGAGTGAGGGTAAGGGGTTCAAAAGGGAAAAACACAAGCCTAGCCTAGAAAATTGTCAAATTGTAACAAGAAGCTAGGGTTTGTAGGCAAATGATGAATTTGAGGGATATCAGTGATGGGAAGTGCTTAAGAAGGTACATTAAGGATAGGGGAAGGTGAATGAGCATCAGGATACAAGTTTTGTTGATGATTTGACCATCCAAGAGAAATTACCTTCAAAACCCTAGGAGAGGGAAATGAGCCTTCGCCAGTACAACTAAAGCACGAACAAGGTGTAAAATGACCCATTGGAACCTGAAATGATGATGAAAACTCTCTGAATGATGGTACACTTAGCTGAATGGAGACATGGACCAAAACTTGGAAAACTTTGGAAGGAGTGAAAACAAACCCTAGACCTAATACCTAGTGACCAAATTTTACTTGAAGACTCACTGAAATGAAAAAATTTGACATTGACAGCCTAAGACCACTTTATAAGAGCATATTTGATCACTGGTTGAAGGTTTCAAAGACTTAAACTAACACCCTAGATATCCACCTATAGGTTTGCGATAACGTAGATTTGGGATTGTCCACCCTCAATTGAACCTTCAAATAGGCCCAATCGCTTCTCCTTTCACCTGCGTTCACACGTTGCCTTACTCGGCCTTTTTGTGGCATGAGACAACCCTCCATGCAATCAAAGAGGCACCCAAACTAGCCCTAATCCCTCACGCTATTCTGTCCTCTTCTCCTGTGGAAAAATAGAGGTATCTCCCTCTTCACTGAGTTGTTGTCCCTCCTTCTTAACGTTGCCTTAATGTTGCTCTCTTTGGATGTGTAATAACCTCACATATCACCCTATATTTATATCCAAAAGAGGGGCTCCTTCCAACATCACTCTAGCGCTGTCCAGCTGTCAAGGAGGCTTACTAAACTTAAGTTGACCTTAACTCATATGGTGCCACTGCCAACCCAACATTAGACTTCAAAAATTCATAACTCCTCAACGACAACTCAGAATCAGATGATTCTTGTTGCATTAGAATCATCTCACCGAGAGCTATCATCCTCATCCATCACATGTCAAAGAATCATCATAGTTTTGGCTCAAATATCTATGGGTGAAAAACCCCAGGCTTGGGTTCTAAGCCCACAAGTCTACTTGTGGCTCTTTGACCTCCAACCCTCAAACACTAGGGCTTGGAGTACCTCCCAAGCTACACAAAAATTGGCAACTAGGGCCAAACTCCATGTGGGTCATCTTATTTATGGCAACTGATATTTTTCTTGGATTCCTCTCGTCAAAAGGTGTAGGATTGATCTAAAGATTATCCAATTCCGACATGTATTCATGGAGATATGAATTTATTTGTGTTATGGGACAATTCATCAAGGTCGGCCAACAACCAAATTGCCCCCACTAATCCTCCACGTTTTAGTATAAATAGAAGAGGACTTTAAGTCATTTGACACACACTCACTCTTGTGATCTCTCTTCATTCTGTTTTGGGTTTGATGAAGATGAGATCTAGAGGGAGTGCCCTAGGTGATACATTTCCCTAATAGGAGATGCCCTAGAAGTTGTGATGAAGAAGGCTCTACACAGTCATGGAAGGAGGTTAAACGCAGGTCCTATCTGCTGGCCTTATTCCACTCATACGTTGGAAAGAACACAACCCTAACGCTGCCCTATCAAACTGTTCTAAGCCACAGTTTAAAGAGGGTTTTTATGTGCCCTAACTACTGTGAGTACAAGCCCTAGCCACAATCCTATTGGGAGGACTATAGCCGCAGTCCTAGAAGAATCATGGTTGCAGATCAAAGGCCTAGATGTTATGGGATGACCCTAACCTTAATGCAGTCATCAAAAGGGCCTAACACAGTCATGAAGGAGGAAAACCCTAACACAGATTAAGGACCCTTCATGCTGTCCTATAGGAGTCCTCTATACCCAGCAAGGAGAAGCATATGTATGCTGTCAATGGATGCTCCAAAAAGGACACAGTCATAATGTGAGGATATGCCACAGTCAAGGATATATATACTGCCTTAAGTCACAACAAAGGAAGCTTGGAAGCAATAGTAAATACTGTTGTTCTAAGGCATGACTTAGGCATGTTTGGGAGCAACTGTCTCTATATTAAGGACTGAGGGCAAAGCTTTTTACATGGACCTATTGAAGGAGTCTGCAACTATAGCCTAGCTGCTCTGCTAGGCTGTAAGCCATAGCAAGCAACTAAGGCTAGTAGTATAAATAGTTGTAGCATATATGCAGTATATTGGGTGATATAATGAAGTGCAACATAGTAACAATGGTGCAACTTAATGATGTGATAGGTGACAACATGATGGCACAACATGGTGCAACACAATGATGATGGGCATGGATGTATAGCAGCGACACGATGCATTGCAGCAGCTTGTTGATGATGGGTACAACATGATGATGAGGTACTGCTTAGTGATGGGAGCAGCATAGTGATGAGAGCAGCTCAGTGATTGGGTGCATCATAGTGTTAGGTGCAGCATGATGATGAGGTGCAGCACAGTGATGGGTGCAGCATGGTGATGGAGTCAACTTGGAGGATCAGTTGAAGTAGTATGCCTTCACCTGAGTTCAAATCAACTACCTCATTATGTTATCTTCATGGTGAAGATCTCTGCTCTTATCTTGTCAAGTCAAAGTGTTGACTTCTGATGTATATGTACTATCTCTCTATCTGCTGAACTATTGAAGAACATAAGAAGAATTGATCAAGGGTTTCCCTACATTGGGGTTTGTCCCTGGCTGGTGCCACATCTTGTGTCCTCTTGTCTTGGCTTGTTTTCTGTGATTTATGTTTATGTTCTATCTGCATTTTACTATCATGCTAAATGTGATTGCTAATCTGGAATTGATATTGAGCTAATATGGAAAATTGAAGTAAATTTTCTCTCAACATAGAACATACCTAAAATTAACAAAAAATTCATAACTCCTCAATGACAACTCAGAATCAGATGATTCTCATTGCATTAGAATCATCTCACCGAGAGCTATCATCCTCATCCATCACATGTCAAAGAATCATCATAGTTTTGGCCCAAATATCTATGGGTGCAAAACCCCAGGCTTGGGTTCTAAGCCCACAAGTCTACTTGTGGTGCTTTGACCTCCAACCCTCAAACACTAGGGCTTGGAGTACCTCCCAAGCTACACAAAAATCAACACTCCCTCTTAGTGAGGGAGGTACTTCCAAGACTAGGAAGTAACCATCGTCATCCGGCGACACTAGCCCATCTAGCATCCATCACTATAGCATACCTTGTAAAATGAATCTGACAATCTCGTTAGTGCCTCTGCCTCATCACATCTGAACTTGAAGATCCCAAACCTCCATAGGGGCTGCTCCCTCTAAGGCTAGACTCCCTCTGAGCCTACATGATCTCCACTAGCTTAGTCTTGCAAGCACTCATCCTCCTGGATCAAATACCACTCGTGAAAATCCCACCAATCTCGGACATGCAACATCATGATCTAATGAAGACTCTAGCTTGCCAACTTGTAGTCCATCACATGAAGCCATCTCGATCAACCTGATCTTGTCCATGCCAAAGAAACCCTTGACCTGTCCCAACCATCCATGACAAGACATAGGAAGTCCACGATCTACAAACCACCACACGACACACTAAATTGCACCAGGTTCACCACTGATCCACCAGAACTCCTAGCCCATCTCATCATGTAGTCTATCGAGACCACATCTCCATGTCTTTAGCTGAACCCTCTACTCCATGATCCAGACACCCACAACTCCCTTTGAGTTGCTTCGTTGTGCACACTCTGATTCACTGTCCCTCAAAGTAGCTTAGATATGCTTTGATACCATGTTGAATTTCCATGATCTTGGGTCTAGGATAGAGTCTTAAAATCTTTGATGCTACCAAACCAAGAATCTCAATGATACTACTTTGCACAATGGAATATAAACAATAGTAAATCACACATGCACAAAATATGGACAACTTTTTACAATTTTGTACAATAACCCAACTTCGTTATATTAAACAACATATAATACACCAGTCTAGGGCTCCCATACCAGGGATAATGACCCTCATACATCCACTAGTACAAGATACAAAATTGGGACTTGGTGTTAGTCCATTGACAACCAATCTATCCTAAACAAGATACTCTAACCATCTGGTTGTCACATGCTTTCTCAACTCATCTTGGTCGTACCATGTACCTTCTCGGTCCTTCAGCTCTCGATCTGCATCTCTTGCCTCTATAAATGCTCCAAGTCCATCTGACCACTGAATCTTGGCTATCCAATCTGTTCACTAGTTGTGCCTTCATCCATCAAGGCCACAACACATCAAGACTCCTATCGAGTTGTTCACAACTCCACTTGTGAAAATTCTCAATCTGCCCACTGCTGCTCCTCAACTACTCAGGGACTTCAGCCCACTACATTCTTCTTGCGCTGCACCGATGAAGACCAACATATGGCACAGAGGGTTGCCACCTATCACTGCAATATGTCCATCTCCCACAATGAACATGGGCTAGGAGGACTGCCCATCATCTGTTGTAGAAGTCCTTCTCCACACAAAAGTCTCAAGCTCCACAAACTGCTCCTGGTTGATCAGACCCTTGAGCTCAACCATTTCCTCTCTTGCAACCACCTTTGTCCATCAAGGTGTTTCTCACTAGGCTCCAACTTGGACACTATCACGTTGTCCTCCAACAGACCATAAGTGCCCAATCATGTCCACACTTGGTCTTCTCTCATGCTACCCTCCAACAGTCCACGAGAGACCAAGTCCACATTGTAGCATCTGCACTTTGTTAGGGCATCCCCACACTTGGAAGACCCTTACACATGGTTGCCCATAGACTCCACCATTCTACCCTTTGCTCTGCAATAGAGGAGCTATTGCACAAATTTGGGCATCAACAACTTGTCCTCTCCTAGGACACCATCAACCATGTGATCTACTCCTAGTTGGAGTTCCTTCATGCCCGAGGAAACTCCAACAAATGGCTCCCATGGGCTGCAAACTAGCTGATCCAATACTGGTCACAAACTGTGACCCAACACATGGTAAAACTGGAGAAATAATATACCATTCATCTGTTGTTCATGGACTGAAGTCTGGTCACTGGTTAGGGCATCCTTGTAGCCCACAACAACCTACCATCTGAGATCAAAACCTCCACCAAAGACTGCAGCCTCCTCAAATCTACAAGCCTCTACCACTCGCTATCTTGATAGGCACCTAGAGCACCCAGATTTGGTTTGTTTAGCCCTCTAAACAAGCACCACAGATCTGCTTCGTAGTCTCCATAGGTCTGCAACATAGTCTTTGTTAGAGAATCTAGGGAAAAGTAGTGATGTGGTGATTCTCCAAGACTTGATAACAATTTGTGAAGTCTTTTTACTTTTTCTTAGTTAACTTATACTTCTTCTTGTTCTTATTAGTACATATGTGTGTGCTCCATCAAAATGCTACCCAAAAAAAATAACAGGAATGCAAAATTTGGCTCTTTGTGAGGGACAAACCCTCTCCATTCTTGAGAGGGAAAACCTTTGTAATTTTTCTCTTATTGAAGCTTCTTATTTGAACAACTGCCAAACCCTAGACCCTTGACTTGGATATCCTCCAAGCATGAGTCAAATCCTTCCTCTTTCTGCACTGTCACTTCTGGCACATCTTCTAGCACTTCTTTTGACACTTTGTCTTCCAGCACTTTATCTTCTAGGTTAGGAAACCCTAGAATATTAGGGCTTCTCTTCTTCTCTATAAAGAGATCCTTCTTTGATGTCCTTAGGAGACCTTGTAGACCCAAATTCTCATCTGAATTAGGTCTCTTATGCTACTGCCCTAAACTGTTGTACTGTTGTCCCTGGGTAGGGCAAGTGCAAGGTACAACAACCCTTCATAAACCCACAAAACACCCTTCAAATAACTGTGACTTAGTCAAGGTAAGGTGCTGCTTCTATGTGTTACCATTTTGGGCATATAACAACCTCTCATGCCTCCACGTAGCCCTGTTTTGGTGTGGCTAGGCCTGCGGCCTATGACAGGTCTTTGTAGCACCCTAACAACCCTCAAAAATAGTCATACCTCACCTCTTTTATACCCTCAAACAGTCCACAAACAGCCCCTAAATCTTTGGCCCTCTAGCAAGGGAACTTGACCCTCCTTCCAGCTCTCAGATTCCTGAACTAGGCCTAAATTAGCCCTCTCCTCCTTCGTTGTTTGGTCTCCTTGCTATGCTACCCTTTCGACCCTTTATCTCCTCTTTTCTTCATCCTTATAACCCTTTCATGTATGCAGATTTGAGCTAAGATGGTGTTTTCAAATAAGGAGTAGACAACCTCTATTTATAGAGGTTTGTCCCTCCTCCTTCAAGCCAACATGACTGTCCCTAAAGCCGACTTGACAGTTCAGCTTTTAAATTCATTTTTCTTCATTATTTGTTGCTTGTAGTCTTCGTTGCTGCTAGGAGAGGATTTGACTTGCCTTGGAGGTGTTCCCATGACCTTGTATGACATCATACATGATGTAACATGCCCTCAAAGGGTCTCATCATAATTACATTTTGACTTTGACTCCCTAGAAGCACTTCAAAATGTGCTTGACCTATTTTCAATGAGCAAGAAACTCATTGACAAATAATGTCAAAATAAATTCTCTTTTCTTGAATAAGTACAAATATCAAAATTACATATATGAAGACTGAACCTAGTTACATCTTCTCCAATAGTCTCCACAGGTCTGTGATCTCCATGGCCTGTTCTAGCATGATAACCCATGTCAACTAGCACATAACAACTTCCCTTGAGTGTGGTTGTCCCTCCTTGAGAGGCCGAGGTAGTTTTCTGCTGTCCTAGCCTCCAAACAAGCCTCGGTCTTCCTTCAAGTATTGCGGCTGCCCTAGATCTCCACCTACAGGTATGTGGCAACCTAGATTTGGGAATGTCCACCCTCAATTGAACCTTCAAACAGGCCCAATCCCTTCTCCTTTCACCTGTGTTCACACCTTGCCTTACTCGGCCTTGCTGTGGCATGAGACAACCCTCCACGCAGTCAAAGAGGCACCCAAACTAGCCCTAAGCCCTCACGTTGTTCTGTCCTCTTCTCCTGTGGCAAAACAGAGGTATCTCCCTCTTCACTGAGTTGTTGTCCCTCCTTCTTAACACTGCCTTAATGTTGCTCTCTTTGGATGTGTAATAACCTGACATATCACCCTCTATTTATATCCAAAAGAGGGGCTCCTTCCAACTTCACTCTAGGGCTGTCCAGCTGTCAAGGAGGCTTTCTAAACTTAAGCCAACCTTAACTCATATGGTGCCAACCCAACATTAGACTTCCAAAATTCATAACTCCTCAATGGAAACTCGAAATCAGATGATTCTCATTGTGTTAGAATCGTCTCACCAAGAGCTATCATCCTCATCCATCACATGTCGAAGAATCATCACAGTTTTGGCCCAAACATCTATGGGTGCAAAACCCCAGGCTTGGGTTCTAAGCCCACAAGTCTACTTGTGGCACTTTGACCTCCAACCCTCGAACACTAGGGCTTGGAGTACCTCCCAAGCTACACAAAAATCAACAAGAAAGTGCGCTCTCTAGAAGCTCAAAGAGATCTCATGCATGAAAAGTGGGACAAACAATCAAAGCTCCCCTTCTAGAAACATCTAGAGGCACTTGATGAGAGAGAAAGTGGAGCCTAGTAATGTTCATATGTGTGATTAAGACATACTAGCTCAATAATACATCATACAAGTCCCATGTCTGAAAAATGGGCTCAAGAAGGGGGACACCCCTCACATGTGCTAGATAAACCAAAATATAATGTCGTAAAGTACTCCCTGTGGTTCCAGTGTACATGATGTTGATGTACACCTGTTGTGATGATATGGTGTCCATGTCATCATCTCATACTCTGTATCTCCTGTATCCTTTACTGTTGACATTACTCGATGAAAGTGAAGGGAAATTATGAATGTGGCATAGGTGCTTAAAATGTGAAAGGAAAGATTGAGTTCTAGAAGCAACCTGACGGGTAGTCATGTCTAGATGTTGCATGGGGTTTATCCTTTGGAAAATTCCTAGAGCTTAGTTTCTCTAATCATGTTGCAGCAAGTAGAGTTGTGTGGTCATTCATTACACCGAGACTGCCTTCACTTTTATAGGTATGCCACTGAATTTGGCTGCTTTATATTTTGCAAGCAGTTTTCATGTTATTTTTATTTTTTATTTTGGCCTTGTGATATCTTACATAATTTACGTAGCTCTTGATTTTTCCAGAGTACACATAATTGTGTATGATGGTCCATTGCCCGAGATCAAGACACCTAGGCATTCATATGTGGATTTTAGATAGACATCATACTGTTCATTATGCCAAGTATACCATGAAAAATTGAAATATGAGAATGCAAAGTCAAATCTTGAAAATTCTATACCAACGTGTAAATTACAGCTCTCAACGGTTAGATCATTGTCCCCTTTCAAATTGATTTTCCACTTGTCAATGGTGTAATGTTAGCATATAACCTCAGATCAGAGAGCAAGTGGTAATGTTGGCCATTCATTTCCAGGCATGAAAACTCAGTAGATGTTTGAACTTTGAATTGCTTGAGTTTATTTATGCTTAGGGTTAGATGCAAAGCTATGTGCAAGGAAACCAAATCAAAACCTCATTTATGCTAAATTCAAATGATAAACCTTGAGAAAAACTATTAGCATGATAGGACCTAAGTTAAAAAAATTGAGAAAATGCAATAAATCGTTAGATCAAAGAAATGGAATGCAAGCCAATTTGGAATGAGCCCCTTTTAAATGGATGGTCTATAGAGAATATCATACAAACAACAAATCAATCTAGAGATTATGTTATCTCTTATGGTCAATCTGTAGAACAAAATATGTTTGTAGCAAAAGATGAAGAAATTAGCTCATTGAAACAGGAAAAAGGAAACTTAGTTATAAAGGTAAAGGTCTACAAGTCCTAGGCTGCATGTAAACATAAGTTAAAGGAAAAACTCAAAGAGATGATTGGAAAAGAAAAGAAAAGGCCCTAAATTCCTCCATTGGGCATGGAGTCTTATCTTGACCCTCAAGAAAAATCCCTTTTGCCTTGTATTTCTGAAGTTTCTACACATTCCCTGGTGAATGCTTGGAAAACATCACTCTAGGAAGCTGGACTATATAGAAATCAAAGAGAGGATAGACTAGTATTAGATCTAGCCTAAGTAATATAACTAAAAAAAATTAAAATTTCTAAGCTCAAATATGAAGTAAAGAATTAAAATTCTGAAAATAGTCAACCCTGATACTCAAAATTTAGCTTAAACATTTTCACAATGAAATAACATAGGAACACTCCATATCTTACTTGCATTTGTTGATGTTGCACTGGCTTCTTCCTTCAATGTAATGTGCATGCCCAAAATCCTTTCTATTTATAACTTGGGACTAAATGCTTAAGAGACAGGAAAAATTTCATACCAATAGTGAGAAAATGAGAGTTTTATTCCATTTCCAACCATGTACAAATGAGAGTTTTATTCCATTTCCAACCATGTACAAATGAGAGGGGTGCCATCCTATTATAGGAAGAGAGGCCTCCTAAGCCATCATTACAAAACCATGTGCCATCATGAAATGGTGTGCTCAATACAAGTGGTAAATAACTGACTCCCAACTAACTTCCTCACATATGTGGACCTCTCTTATATGCTAGGTGGTGCACTCCAACCCTTTCCCACACGTGAAGGTCAAAATAGTCAAACACAAAAGTGTCTTACTCCTTTTGGCCAACAAACCCTGTCCTTTCCCACATGTGAGGGTCAAGAAAGGGTCAAAGCATTAGTGCCTCCACTAACTAGCTCATAAATGTGTACAAATAGTCTCCCACATTGGAGAGAGATGAGAGAGAAAGTGTGCCCTCTCTAGAAGCTCAAAGAGATCTCATGCATGAAAAGTGGGTCAGACAATCAAAGCTCCCCTTCTAGAAACATCTAGAGGCACATGATGAGAGAGAAAGTGGAGCCTAGTAATGTTCACATGTGTGATTGAGACATACTAGCTCAATAATACATCATACAAGTCCCATGTTTGAAAAATGGGCTCACATGTGCTAGATAAACCAAAATATAATGTCGTAAAGTACTCCCTGTGATTCCATTGTACATGATGTTGATGCACACCTGTTGTGATGATATGGTGTCCATATCATCATCCAAGTAAGTTGTCACAGATCCTAATGTAGGTACATGCATCCCAATGCATAGTGCTCAGGTTCCAATGTGTGGTGCCCAACCTATAATGAAGGATCATTCCAAAGATCCATTAGGCACATAATATAGGTAACCTCCCTTAACATTCATAACATACATTAATTTTACAAGTTTACCTAAGTTCACCATGGTGGTACAACTGTACCCTCATTACATGTGTCATTTTTGTAGGACACAAGGTATTTCCTAAGTTACTTTGTTAGAAATAGGTAAAGGTGATATAATTCTATGGAAGGGGAGAGGAAAACCTTTTGAAATGACCCTCAAATTCATAATAATGGTATGCTAGGTCTATAACTAGTCCAAATAGCCCTTAAAATCTTCAGTTAATTTTCTGCAAATCTTTGAGAGGGAGTATTTTTCTTTAATTTTACTGCTTTGATGCCTTATTTATTACCTTATTTTACTGCTTTGAGTCTCAATGTGGCAGTCAATACTTTGATAGTGAAAAGTACTTGCATATTGCTTGCACATATGTAAATATATTGCATGAATGAAAGAGGTTTGTTCACAGAATGTTGTGTATGCACATTGAAAGATACAGAGTGTTGCTATCAATGTTGGCATATAAAAATTTGGTGAACAGAACTATAAGGATAGAATTGGACTTCAATCCTCTGCTGGACTGTGATCTTGGCACCATAAGCAAACAACCCCAACAACCAGTTATTGAACCAAATCTAAACAGAGGACAAGAAGTGTGATCTCAGCTTGTTCATGAATTGCATGCATGGGCAGTCTCTCTTACGTGGTCTGCCCAATCAACTAATAGACCATATGATGTAGGACATCAAGATAGGATTACATGGTTGAATATTACTGCCATCTAAGCCATGCAAGGTTTCTCCATACCAATGATGCTATTATGACAATAATCCTGGAGGTTAGAGCCATGTTTAACATTCATCTACTATTAATACAACTCTGTTCATGAAGAAAGTTGTCATTAAGCAGAAAACACTTCCAGGTTATATAGTACCATCATTCTGAAATCCTCTGCTAACTAGCCACAACAAATATTGATTTGAATCACAAGGTGTTTCAACCTTATATTTTCTTTAAGGATCAAGAGTTCTTGATTCATAGTCAATCTTGAATAAGGGTGCTTCTGTTGCAGACTTACACAATCTTCAGTACCCACGATGTCTGAAGGTGCTGCTACCACTACTTTTGCATGCTGCTCTTTTCTGAGGCAAATGTGCTGCTCCAGAAACCCTACAAATTTTGAAGGAGAGATCCTTGACTAGATTGTAATGGTCATGATGGATTTTGAATGCTGTTCAATATCTTAGCTTTTTCTGCCTTTTATAGGATGAATGTCCTATGATGAGAATGAATGTGATACTTTTATTCTTGAAATAGATCTGTGACTTGGATGTCACAATTCTGACTTGTACCCATCCTTACACTGTCTCAATTGTTACAATAAAGTCATTCTATTGTCTAATGAAGAAATTGATAATGATGAAGCTACACACTAACTTCGACTGATGACAATTCCTTCAACTGAGAAAAAACAGAAATCAAGCTAAGTTGATGTACCTCTGATGTCCTGATGATGTATGCTTTCTGCCTTGTCACTATGTAGATTCAAAGTTCTAGAGATGTTACTGCTCACTATTCATGTCCTTGGAGAGCTAAAATTTGAGATGGTCTTACTAGGAACTGAGTCTTGATCAAGATTTCTGTTGAAAAACTCTTGGACTAGAGGAGACTACTCATTCTACATCAAATGTATAGTGAAATCTACATGTATGAAATCAAGTGATTAGCACAAGCTAATGTGCATCTTTGACCCATCCAAGCTAATGTGAGTTGGGATGAGTTGAGGTTGGTAACTTGAGTTCCTTTTCCAATTGAAGCAAGAGAAGGTTATTTTGGTTGCCATTATCAATTACCATATATGCTAGTTTGTGCTTGATTTGACAGTTCTATGTACAAAGAGCTTCCTTATTGCTGGTAAGGCTATCTTTGGGCATTAGCATCAAGTTTGGATCAATGTAGCTGGGATTGTTGACATCAACCTCTAAGTCTCCAACCTCTCAATAATGCTTAGAAAGGAATTATTTTTCCTTTTGGAGCTCTTTGGCCTAAATGTTTGACATTCCTCATTGGAATGGGCAAGCTTCCTATGATAGGTGCCATATTTCTTCTTCATACAATGGGTAGAGGATACAGAATTGGTTTCTCCTTTGTTCTACCCAATATTGTTGGGCTGAGTAATTAGTAGAAAGAAAATGAGTACGAAATTCCCTTCATCTAAAAGAATTGAATGGTCTTATGTAACTTGGCTTCGATATTGGAACCAATTTGCAATTTTGCATAAAATGCTTCGAGGAGGAAATAGAAGAAACTCTAACTTATTTCTAATACTAGGGAACAACCCACAAAATAATTTGGTGTAGAGGTTATATTTTGGGCCCTTTGAGACTCTACCTTGAGTTGGGAGAGAAGTCCATATTTGGCTCTCCATTCCTTTCCTATAAAGATCTGGTCTCTTTGGGTCATTCTGGTCGAAGGAAATATTGAGACTTTGAGGCCACTTTTTTCTTCATTTTTCCATTATATCCATTTATTGACTCCCTACTTTATAGGTTCCCTTGAATTCTCCCCCACAAGGCATAGAATAATGAATCAATCAAGGAGGACATCTAATGGCAGTACATTCTAATCACCTAGTTTTCTCCCTCACAATGTCTTAGATCTAAGCTAGCATTTTATGCTAAGCATTTTTTGCAACTTAAAAGTCAATTGTTTGTCCAACTACATATGAAGGCACTAATCCCATGGACTCAAGATTCCCATCATCAACTAAGATCATGCTCTCACCATTTACGTGTCAAGATATGTATCATTAGATTCCCTAAGAGGACAAGATTTGTCGACACTCCTCCTTCTAGGAGGTGGAGACTAAAGAGCACTTCATGTTTCAGGTGCCCCATCTAATACAAGATACTAGGTAGATTGCACTACTTCTATAGAGACTCTAGAAATTCCCTTGTGACCCTTTTTTAGAACCCAAACCATAGATGCTTACCCTAATAATGCAAGTTGTAGTTACTAATAGACAATGTGCCCTACAAGGACCTTCAAGGTCTACTTGGTTGACAACTCCACCTCTCAAACATCAAAGGAATGAAGAGACTAGATACAGGGTTCACTTTTCCTTTTACTAGATCCAAGACTTTATTCTTTTCGAGGATGAGATCTATCCTCTTCTTCCAAGCATTGTAATTGAATGATTCTTCTAATTTGTTCTCTTCCTTTATTGTGTTAGACGTTGTCCTTGAAGATAGTAAGCTTCTTTCCTTATAAGGTCTCCTTATATGATCCTTTAATCAACTTTTTGAGGTTCCTTAGATTACTTTCAATAGATCCTTAAACTGTCTTATTCCTCCTTCTTCATCTTAGCTCCATTCTTCAGCTTTAATGATGTTGATCCCAGGCCTCTAATAGCTTTTATTATCTCCCAATTCCATTGTAAGAGTAGCCAAGAACCCTTGACTTTTAACTTTATTGAATAAGTAGTAGAAGATCTTTTTGATACAGCTTCCTGGAGTATTCAATCCCATTCATAGAGGGAGTAATCATTTACTTGAGAATTATGTTGGCTTCTTTTACTTATTTGTTATATTATCTTTCATCAAGCAATTACAAAATTATGTGTGCATGAAGATCACAAAAACACAAGACAGAAGATGTAGGCACTCTGCTAGGGCAAAACCCCTATTTAGGGGAAAACCTAGTCAAAATCTCTTTCTTCAATTGATTTCCTTGAGACTCTTCATGTTGGCTTATATGGGCTTGACCCAGGTTCAGAAGAATTATTTAGCCAAACAAATCCCACAGCTACTAACCCTTTCGGCAACTGCCCATGAAGCGCGGATTGAGGTCTCACCCAAGGTAGCAGAGGAGGGTGTTGGAACTAGGTTTCTGCACCCTAGGGAGTTCTTGGAAGTGGTTTGGGGCTCGCGTGCTGTTCTACAACCTCATGCTATGCTAGATCCACACAGATAGGAATACCCTTATCGTGTTTATTACAAATTAAATCACTTATTACTGGTTTGATCTAGTTAAAATGGTCTTTAAGCAAACATTTATTACTTTTGGTTACTTCGCGCATCAAGATTAACCCAGTTCACATGTATTCAACCGTAGCAATTGTAGAAATCATAATAGTTCATTTATCATAAAGAGTAAAGTCACAATCAACATAGAATTTAGAAGAAACTTATCTTTATTATCAATCTTCAACAATACATCCAGATCCACCCTGTGCACTCAGCTGCAGGGGTCCGCACACACAACTGCGGACTTTCTAGGCCTCTACGCATGCAGCTGTAGAGTCTCTACCTTCTACCCTACTCCCTCGACTCAGACTTATAGACTTTTTCAAGCTATTTCCTTTCAGAACCCATCACATTCCATCTTTCAAAAGAACTACTTTCCCTCATAGAGCCCCACTCTATTTATACTTTCCCTTGGCCCATGATCCCTTTGCGGGCTGACTCTATTACAATTTCTTTACATTAATTTTGGGTGGACTACCCTTTGACTCAACCTACTATAGTTCGTGCTCCGTGCTTTCCACAGAGTCTTTTACCCTAATATTACCCAAAATTGTGGGCTTCGCACCCCATACTTGTTCCACGGGGCTTGCGCTACCCAACACTTCAACCTAGACAAAGACCTCCTCCACACCAAGCCAACCTCTATTTCTTTGATCCAACCTTCGACCTAGTAGCAACGCTTCAACCCTAGCAACTTTGATTTGGCAACTTCCAGCATCAACAGTAGCTTCGACTTGGTAGCTTTCGGCATCAGCAACAGCTTCGACTTCGCAGCTTCTGGTGTGAGTGGCAACTTCGACTTGGAAGTAGCTTTGACTTTGACAAGGAGACTTCGATCTCCTAAACTAGCCCACACGAAAGAGAGAGACAAGATACCAAAACTTTGATTTTTTTCTTCCCTTCCTCCTTGACCAAACTCGCACTCCTTTTAGGCTTTTAGACTCTTCCTTCAACTTCGCACTTTTTCCCAACTTCCAGCTTCCAGATATCGAACTATGTGTGAGAGAGATGAGATGCTCAAATGAAGTCGAACTGCCTTGTATATATAGCCTTCCAATGAGGTCAAATTGCCTTTTTGAGGCCGACTTGGTGTGGAGGTTACATAATTCATTTTTGACTCAAAAATAATTCTTTTTACATCGTTCGAAAGCCCAAGAAGGGTCTCATAACTCTAATGACTCTTTATTAATCCTAGGAGTCCACAATGGGGACTTTGACTAATAAAATGATGACCCAAGCATGGAACTCCACAACTTTTCTTATTGGCATGCAAAATGAGATAAAACCCAGCCCAGATGTTGGGTACTTGCCATCATCACCAAGTTCCAGTTGCTTGTTAGTGTCTTGTTCCTCTGACCAGAAGAAGGCCAATATGTTTGCTATCATACATCATAAGTCTCCACTGTCAACATACAACCTAACACCCAAAATTGTGTTGGTGGAAAGGCATGACACCATTGCAAAGGTTGTATCAAGTTTGGAAATCAGCTTGTCCATGCCTAAACCTTCTACACTTCTTGCAAATTACTTATGTTGCTACAATACAAGTGCAACCCAACTAGAAGATGAACTAAAGCAAGCATTCCCTCCCATGAGAACTGCACCCTCTTTCTATACTGGAGACTTAACCATGTAAGTGCCACAGTGCATGCAATCAGAAATTGAACTAAACTGAAAGTTGAATTGAAGCAAACTGGAAATTGCTAAATCTGGAACAACAGTGAACTGAATTTAACTTAAGGTGCCAAAATAGGAAATATGCTAATGCTGAAGGCATGCATTTTCACTTTGCATTCCTACATAATTGTGCCTCCCTCACACTACGATGTGCATAAGAACCAATGCAAACCACTTCCATCTGCTGCTATATGGACCTGCAACAATAAGAGCACCTGCTAGATGAGTGTGCCCCAATTCTGTGGTCAACCCTATCAGAGCTAAACCAGGTAAAAATCTGACACCATTGACTAAGATCAACTATTGTAGGATTTCACAAAATATGTGTGTCAATGTATGCAAGGAGCCAACAAGACTGCTGCCAATCCAATAATTGTAACAAACATTTTACTTATAGTAAAATGTGATACTGTCAAGCCTAGGTCTATGCTAATGTTTGATGTTGCAAAATGCTAACATCAAGATGTAATTGCAAGAGTTATAAAAATAGACATCAAAACAAGCATCTCTCCATGGGGATTGATAATCCCACTTATATGGATAAGGAAGTACAATAAACAACCAAAAAGTAGGTCAATGGGACTAGGAAGTACTGTCACTAGCATGAACAATGACAAATTATTGAAACAGAGGCCATCAACATGAGATATCATGAAACCACTTCATCCCATTGCTCTCCACATATGGCATAAAGGGACTACCACTCACCCTTGTTCTTAGCATAGAGGTCATGGACAGATTCTTGCTGCAACCTCCTTTAGGGATTTAGGAGGCTTGGATAGCACCATAGCACACTTGAAGCTTGAAGTGTGGTGGTTACTCTTGTAAAAAAATTTCATGATAGTCTTGATGTGGATGAGAACTGTAGCTCATCTAAGTTTGAGTCATCACTTTCTTCAAAGTGTCACTACCCTAGGAAAGTTGTGGATGACATGATGATAGTTATATATGACAACCATAAGTCAATGTGCAATACAGTAGTAGTGAATTATTTCTATGCTCATGGTACAATGAAAAGTATTTTGACTACTTTTGAAGCAATAGGTCATTCTCTGTGGACAGTACCATTTATGTCACAACAAGGAATGGAAACAAAAAATGACAAGCTAGAGCATGTACATTGGTTGTTAGAGGCATTACAAAGCTATTGCAGGCTTTTGGAGTAACTTGTGAATTATTATTCACTGTTAACTGTGCCCTCTGCATCATAGTTAGTGCAACCATTTGTTGGAGGCTTTGTCACTGTTCCAAGGGATCCAAAGGTTTTTGTCCGCACTCTACAAGCTCAAGTTCTCAATGTTGTTCTACCTATCTGGAGCAATCCAATGTTTTGTCATTGTAGTCCATCTTTGATTACCTTTGTTGTTTCCATTATTACCCATGTATACACTGCCATACGTGATGTTAAAGGAAGAAGAAATAACATTCCTAGAAGCACAGGTCAACTATTTAGATGTCATCCACCTGATGAGGCTTCCATTTCTATGATGGTTGAAATGGGATTTCCAAGGTCCAGGGCAGAGGAAGCAATTGATTTTCTTTGGAAAATGCTCAGTGTACAAACTTGACTACGGTTAGTGCCAGTGGTGTCATGGAAGTAGGCACAGAAGGTGCTACTAAGATTGCAGTGGGAAATTTACAGTCTCCATTTCCATTCCCATTGGTGGCATGCCTAGAAAAACACTAGGCATGCCCCATCTTTCATCTTCTAATTTGCAACAAATCAGTAGCAGTAGTCTTGTAGAAAATTTCATTAGCACTGACATGCAACAGGAAAAATGGGAAGGTGTTTTGTTTGAAAATAATGGTGATGTTGGAGGATCATCTAATTATGGAAATAATGCATCTAAGCATCTTTTTCTGATAACAGAAGCAACTTCTTGTGCCCCAAAATTTTAAGTGCCACCTTCACTCCTTCTAGTTACAACACAACCAAATTCTAATTCTATGGATCACTATAGTTATTAGTAACACTCCAAGTGTCATTTACTTATTTGATGATGACTAGAGCTATTGTAAAATATTTGTTGTTGATTACTTTTGCAGCTAATGCTAGAAAGCCTCCAAAGATTTTTTATAAATATAAATTTTTTGTGATTTCTTGCTAGAAAATCCTATTTGTTAGATTAAGAAAGTGGATAGAGATGTTGGAATTCCAAATTGCTAACAAGTTCTATGTGAGGTATCTACCAAAATTCTATATTCATGTTTTATAGTTATTGGGAAAGTGTTGTTACAAACACATTATCACCAGGAAATCAAATCATTTTAGTTTTTGTGGATTAATCAAATGAGGCACATCAACTTTGATGTTGATGTCGGGAACATGAGTGGATGTAGCACTAACATGTTGTTAAGAAAGTTTATGCCTAGCCAACAGGGCTTGGTATTGTATGTGCCATCCCAAAGGCCATAGAAACAACAATGACCACAAAGTTGTTGAAGGTATTTTAACTGGAATGACCATTTAAAGTTCTATAAGTTGAAAACATATTTTCCCTACATATTGAGACTCCGAGTAGTACTATATCTTATATTTAATGAGGAATTAGGGAGCATCATTACAAGGAACACTTAATTAGGAACTCTTGCATATGGAAGGAAATAAGGCTTACTGTGTAAGAATGGGGATTGAATAATTGTACTCAAAGGAAGGAACAGATGAAGGAAAGTCTAGATTTGATATTTTTTGTGAATACTAAAAAAAGGTCCATCAAAACCTCCTCACTTACATGGAATAAAACATCATTAAGCTCACTTTGTTTTGCAAGTGATGAAACACTAACTAGTTTAGCTATAGAGTCATCTATAAGAGCCCTTGAAATGGTGAAAGTTAAGCCGGAGGACGTTGACTTGGTTTTGATGTGAATGTCTACTCCAGATGATCTTTTTGCTAGTGCTCCCTAAGTAAGTATCATATGATATTTATTTGATCTATAGCTGAATAATTATCGTTAACTTTGCTATGACACTTTAATGTATTTGTACTCCATATTTTTTTGTTTTCCCACATTTCTGCTTGGTTAAAATTGTTTGAGTTAATGTTTTCCATAATTTGGGAGCTACTTGGACTATAGATATTATGTTATATCATTAGCATTTTTATGGGAATTTATTAGTTATAGAATCTATATCATGAAGGTATCATATTTTATTGATGTTATAACATCTAACATGGAGTTTAGATGCATTTCATTGAGTGGCAAACAATTTTTTTTATCATGTATTGATTGGCTTGGTGAGAAATTGCGTTAGGCTAATCTCAATTCAGAGGTGTTAGATTTTCAAATTATAGAATCCACAATTTCGTTGATATCAAAATTCCTCGTATTGCTGTGTTTTTTTGTTTTGAGATGATGTTTATAGCCAACATTTGGGCTTTTTTGTGACAATTTTTGTGTATATTTTGATATAAGGGTATGCCTTTAAAGTTTAAACTCATTACCTTTATTGCATTGATTAAAAGAGAAGAATCTGCCTAACCTAAAAATGAATTGTAGTGACATTGAAGTTAAATGTGAAGTTTTGCATGCATTTATTTGGTAACTTATTAATGTTAGTTTCTATTGTATGGAATCACTTTGATGTTGGGTTGTTTGGTTATAATTACCATTTCAATGGCTAGAAATGTGTCTTGAATTCATGTAAGTGTTTCCTTGGGGTGTGTTGAAAATCCTTGGAAATAGGCACATGGGGGAGTAGGTAAATGTAGATTTGATCAAGCTTATTCTTAAAGGAATAGAAAGGGATATGGTGAGAAACTGGAGGCCAATCATTTTACTTAATGTTTTGTACAATGTCAAGGTTTGAGAAGGTTTGATCTATCATCATGTTCAAGGTTTGTTCTCAATGTCTATTCTACCCTTATGTGCTACAATGTTGGTCACTTCACTAACACTGTTATTTAGTCTTGCCATAGTCTTCAAGACACCCCTTTATTCACTGTTGATATGGACATGTGGATGCTGCTTACAAAAATAATGAATTGCGATGTTCTCATGTCGATATGGTCTTAAAAATGATCAGTATCTGATGGTGGTTATGACTTATCAAGTTATCAGTTAATAGTAACATGCATTAGAATTTTATTTTTTGGTTTTGGTTATAAACTTGTAGTTTCACTCTTGTCATTCCTGAATGGTTTTGATTATTGACTATTTTTTTTTAATTGTCTCTCTTTATATATATTACAAAATATTTTTGTACTTTTTATTTTCCTACTATATCTGGATCCTGGCTTTTAAAAAATTTGGCAAATCTATGTCCAGATCCCTATTTGTATCCTGCTGAACTTAGATTGTAATTTATCTTTGCATCATGTCACCATCTAGCCATGCATTCCCAAGCAACTTCCTCCATTTGATATAAATGGTTGGCTAAGAACTAAGGGTGTTGTTGCCTGTTGGACAAAATATTGAGTCAACTCTTTGCCTGTTATGATTGTGTTCTTTGTGCCATAATCACCCTCATGTTTTGGATGGATTGGGATTCTAAAGGTATCCCTAGCAAGATGAGTAGTGGAGTCTTCAGAGCTATGGTTTTCGTTATCATGTTCACTTCCATTTCTTCCTATTTCTTCTTGCATATATTTTTCCTCGTGTTATAGCTTTCAATAACAGCTTACACGTCAGATTATAATTTGGCTGATTTTTTAGATAAATATTGAATTTTCCCTAGTATATTTTCTAGGTGTTGTTTCGACTCTCAGTCTATGTATAACCACCAACCCACCAATTTCCATGGGACAATAGTTGCATACCATTTCATCCCCAACTATTTGGAAATGGTTCCATGTAGGATCCTTTTTATGTTTGGGAGCCATTTCATTTTTTCTACCACAAATAATTTGCAAATAAAGCCTTACATTTAATTTCTAGATTTTTTTAACAAACTCTCTTAAGAGAAATAGGGTTTGAAGAATATTTGTAAATACCTTTACAAGTTCCAAGTCTTCACTCTGAATCAGTTCCAGGAGTAGATCTAAATCAATTGAAGAAAAAAATTGAATCAACATCTGGAATCGGAAAAAGAGTAGCTCCAAAAACTAGTGTTACAAACATTGTGGTTATCATGGTCCTGGTATTATTGCAATGTCACAAATTTTACCCCAGAACGATATTATTGCCAATAATCTGTGCAATGTTTTCATTCTCGAAAATAGCATGAGAATATTGCAAATATCACAATATTATCATGAGATGCATGAAGTTATTTTCCCTACTCATCGATGGAGGGTCATAAAGTCAATTATTTGTGTCTTTTAATAATTTTGTATTTTTTAAATTTGCCTATATTTTGTGATATTTTCCTGATGTTGTCAATATTTTCTTTTCCTGATTCTTGGTGAAATTTTTGTTGACATGATGTTTACAACATTAAAAAAAACACAAGAAGCTCCCAAATCAAATCTTCAAATCAATACTCCAAGTCTTAATCCAATTCAGGTCTAGTAATAGATCCAAGACACTCCCCAATCAAATCTTGAGGGCTCCAAATCATTGGATGAAACTCTTTGAATCAGAATGAGAAGCACTATGAATCAACACAATAATATTGTTGAATCAATGCTATTTGTTGCTCAAATGATCAATGAGAAGGTTGTGAAGCAAATATAGGGGGAATGATTAAATAGATGGGAAATGAGGTTTATGGCAGTTTTAGGATTTTTTGTAGGTTTATTTTTTCCTTTTTCTGGGGTTGGGCTTGCAATGGTACAAAAATGGTAAAACTATCTAGTTTGATTGGTTTTTTCCTGAACTAGAAGTTATGGGAAAAACCGATCAATTCTAGTTTCATGGGTGGGTTCTGACTAGAAATGCTCAAAGCAGTACTAGAACTAGTTGCTTCTAGTTTGGATTGTCCATTTTCAAATTTCAACAACACTAAGCTGAACATAGATCTAAATATGTTTACTACAAGTTGATGATAAAATGGTTGACATTATCCTTTGCTATTCTTGTGCCCCCCACCCCCCCCCCCAAAAAAAAAAAGAAGAAGAAAATATCATACCCACTGTTTTGGTTTTTTAGGGAGTAAGGAAATGTCCATTTGTGCGATGGATTTCATTGGGGATGAAGGGAATTGCTCACCATACTCGAGACATTCCTGGAAACTTTTAGGGATGTTCTTGTATATAATTTCTCTTATATAGGGTAGGCCTTGTATGTAATTGCTTTAAAAAAAAAAATTGCTGCATGCGGAGGAATCTGTACATGTTGTGCAAATTTCTGACATTTTAGCGTATGATTGTTATCCTAGTTTAGTCTGTTGCTTCTCACAAATAGTTTGGGTTGCCTTGTGAAAATAATTTTGCTTTTTGAATGAACTTGTTGTAGAGCATTGGAAAGGTATGTTTTAACGAATAACTTAGTGGTGTTTCTAGCAATAGTTGTAACCTTTTCTTTGTTATAAAATAAGGAGAATGTAATGAGAATGAGCACGAATGACCCAATCACTAATAGTTATCTTCTCTATGCAGGAGAAGACAAAAGTAGGAAGGCGCGGTGCAAAACGAGAGTTCCATGAGGAGATAACGGCTATCCCTCCAAAACCAAATAAAATCCAGACCAGGGCGAGTAAATCAAGGCAGATCAATCCGGGACGAGATGAAGGACTGTCAGTTCGGAAGGCTAGGCAGAGAAAAGAAAGGAGTTAACAGTTTAACAGATCCCTCAGGATCTTTGATCCTGAGGGATCGTTACTTTCAATTATTTTGTTGTTTAGTTAACTCCGCCATTACTTGTATAAAAAGGGGCAGCATCGAAGACTTCAGGGACTTTTGATTATCTTGTATCTTTACTTTTTGTTTACAGACTTCACAGTTGGTTAAACTCAGACTATCGAGTCTCTTTGAGACTTAGTTTTGCTGTACTATCATTGATGCATTAATATAATATATTCGGTGTTACTTTCTCCCTGCATCTGAAGTAAGTTACGGTGGTGTGCCATTGGAAGCTAAGGGCCCGACTCCAACGGACACTGGCTGATTGTATCATTACAGTTTGGCTTTGTGTGGTTTGTTTATTGTTCTTAATAATCTGATTTACTTACATGCTGTTCCATACTCGTTCATCAGTAGTTTTCCTTTTGTAAATCTTTGTAACAAGTTTACATCATATTTCCAGAATTGATCACATAACATTGTTCTGAGTTGTTCACTTCTGTTACAGAATTTATAAGTGGAATGTTTTAGCTACATATGGTTGGAGTGACGATCATAAGAAGATGGAATTAACGTTGTGTGTGGACTACTGGTGATCATTGCAGATTATGTGTACATATGATTGACGTTTCCTGTTTATGGTGGTCTGCTGTTCCATTTGATTAAGCTGTCTACTTTTGTATATGATTGACGTTTCCTGATTATGGTGGTTTGCTGTTCCATTTGATTAAGCTATCTACTTGTACAAAAGATTGCTTTTTCTTTGTATGTAAGTTGATGCCAAGAATTGAGAGTGTTGAACTCGCGAGATTTAGTTTCTTTACTGTCGTTCCTTTTACTGTTGTTCCATTTCTGAATTGCTGTTTCATTCTGCTTTCTTGCTGTTCCTTTTTACTTGCATTTATTGGTTTGGTGTGGGAGGAGGATCAAGGCTATTGTGAGACACAGCAGATGCTATTATGCTCCCAGATCCATGATCCATACTCTAATTCCTTTTCCTTCATTAGTTTCTAGAGGGATGGGTTACTATTTCCGTACCCTTGACTGATAAAGTTGCCGCGTGTGATTTCTTTATGCAAAAGTAATTTAGCCATAGCTTAGCATCCGTTTACTCTTGTATTTCTTAGACCTATACTACTAAGCATTACTCTGACAAATAGCCTCAAATTGAGATACCCTTTACAATAACAAAACACCCCCGGATTGACTTGTAATGTGAGATAACTAGAGGTGAAAAAGACCCTTGTTACAGCTCTACATTTTGGCGCCATTACCGGGGAAAGGGTATAGCCATTTGTCTTTTAAACAGGGTAGTGTGCGAATCTGCTAGGGGAGAGTTGGATTTTAAAAACGGAAGGTAAGAACCTGCGTACGGAGCATGTAAAAGCCCTGCTCCATCGTCCGCTTTCCTAGCAGAATTGATTGGTTAAATAGGATTTAGCAGTTTAATTGGAGTGCATGACTAAGCAGAAAAAGCCAGAGAAAGATCAAAAGCCTCCATCCAAAGCCAAGGGGCCGGTGACCCTTGGACGAACGACCTTCATAGACGAAATCTATAAGAAAGCCGACTCTCAGCCATCAGTAGGTTATAGGAAAATCAATTCTAAACAGCCTACTAGTTCCCTTCAGGCCTCGGGATCACCATATGAAGCCTTTGCTGAAGTGCACAGTCAAACAGAGGAGCAGGACTTTCAAGAAATTGAAAATTTGACTCTTGGACTATTGCACGAAGGGAATCTTAGTAACCTATGCGAAGGAGGAGGAGAAACAGGGGAAATCGGGGAACCTAGATCTCCTATTAAACCAAACCAGCCTTTAAATAGCCCGGATAAAGGAAGCGCTGCAAAAATCCTCGTTGAAGGAATTCATTCACCTCAGACAGTTGGGACCATCATTATCCCTGATAAAGGGAGTGTTGTCAAAACAATCCCTGTTAAGACTACCCCTTCTCAACCAAGGAACACTCTCTTGGAAATTCCTGAAGATTACTGGCATATATTCGATCCCATGGCACAGAATCAACCAAACACCCAGACCTCCACATTGCAATATCCTATAGTAGATTCTGCAGCAAATGCGCCCATGAAAGCTATCCCTCTCCAGCATATCCCCACATTTCATGGCCTTACATCAGAAGATCTGGATGCATTCTTGTTTGAATTTGATGTATTATGTAGAGGATACGATTACACCACCGATCCCCAGAAATTAAAATTGTTCCCCTCCACATTAAAAGGGGCTGCTTTAAGATGGTTTATGGGCTTAGGTGGTGGGGTTATTAACAATTGGGATCAAATGAAAGAAGCCTTTTTAAAGAAATATCAGGATTACTGTAGGTCAAGAGAACTAAAAGATGAAATCTTTCAAATGTCAGCCAGACCAAACGAAACTCTAGAAGAATATGTGGAACGTTTCCAATATAACTTGCAAAGATCTCCCTATGCATCGTTACCTCTGCCTGATAACGTGTTGAAAACCGCATTAATTAGAGGTATGAAAGAACAATGGATTGAAACGTTGAATATTATGGGGAAAGGAGACATTTATCAGGAAAATTTTGCTGATATCATTGATCTGTGTATCAGGAGCTCAAGAGGCAGCACGAGGATAAAACCAGCAGAATATGATCGCTTTACCAGAGATAACAGAACATCAACAGAGGGAGTAACATGTGTGGAACTTGGAAATTTGCTAGAAAATTTTAAAACTGATATCCTGGGGACATTAACTACACAGCTTGATATTGTGCAGGCTAAACAGAAGCAAGCAGAGGCGGAACATAATCTAGCGGTTTTCTGCCCTCGATGCAAGAAGAAACATAGCCACAAGGAATGCCCGCTGGATACAGTCCAAATATGTGCTATCTGTACCAAGGACCACCTGACTGAAAGCTGCCCCTCACTTCCTGGTTTGAAGGCAGTATACAAAGAAGTAGAAGAGGAGCCAGAATCAACATATTTTATTAACCAGCGTCATCAATGGCAGTCTAGGCAATCTGGTATGTTTTCAGACCCCTCCTCTTCTTTTCAACCCCCGCAGTTCAATGCTCAGCAACAGAATATGTGGCAAAACCAGTCTCAGCCCTCGTTTTTGAATTGGTCACCTCAAATGTTTCCTACTCCGAATCCTTGGATGACCCAATTTGGTTGGCCAAACTTCCCTTATCCCCCACCATATTGGCAGAATAATTCATATCCTCCGCAGTGGACCCCTTCTACTTCGCAAGGTTCACCCTGGCAGACAAGCTGGCCAAAATCGACATATCAGCCAGCAGGATCAATTCCACTCCCTCAACCAACTCTGCCAGCCTTACAACAAAATCCCCAGCCTAATCTGAGACCGCAGCTCCCAGCCCAACCCAACCCCAATCCAAATAATAGACCAGTTCAATCTCTTCAAATTATAGAATCCTGAGAGATTGAATCTGATCTGCGGGAGTGCAATGATCTTCAGTTAAGATCTGGGCGAATAATAGAAACTGAGGGACATAGAACAACTCACATTGAAGATCAGTTACCTATAGAACAGCCGTCACAATAGGAAGATGTAAATAAAGACCAGGCTCATCAGCAAGTAATTACATCTCCTCCACCTTTCCCAGAACGATTGGCCATTCCACGACCAACACAATATCCAGATTTTGATATTCTGGGAGAACTACAAAACTTGTATATAAGAATTCCATTCCTTCAAGCTATACAAGATATCCCTATATATGCAAAAACCATAAAAGACCTGTGTAGCAGAAAATCAAAAAGAAATGTAACCTCTAACCCAAGAGTCCAGGTAGTCGGCACCTTATCCGACCTCCTATCAGGAAAAGAAACACCAGTTAAATACGAGGACCCTGGAAACCCAATTGTCACTGTTCAAATCTATGGGCAGACCTTGACCAACGTCTTAGTTGATATAGGGGCTGCAATTAACATCCTGACAACATCGACTTGCCAGAAGCTCGGAATTACATCGGTAGAACCTACTTCCACTTTGTTAGAACTAGCTGACCGATCAGTAATTAGACCAGAAGGCACCTTGTATGATGTCATGGTTTCAGTGGATTCCTGGGAATACCCGACCGATTTCCTGATAATTAATCCGAAAACCCGACTAGATGGAGATCCGCTAATTCTAGGTAGACCGTGGCTCGCTACTGCTGACGCCTACATTGGTTGCCGGCAGGGAAACATGACCATAACCAGAGGGCCGGATATCAAAAATTTAATCTTGTACCCTCCAGCGCAGCCAAGCATCACGATGATGAGAACCAACCTGCGCCCTGCCTCATATATCACTGACAATATTAGACCTCCATTAACAGTCCAGGAAGCACTAGATTTCAAAGATCAAATGGAAGACGATGCCATCAATAAATTCATTAATCAAACAGAATCCACATCGTATACACAATGTTTTATGATAAAAGCGGCATTTGATAACGAATTAGAGGAGGATCCTCTGAAAGACGAACATGACCAAATTATACCTGTGACTTCTGTTGCTAATAGCAAAGTAGTGCAACTTGAACCAGGGAAAACTTTAAATATTAACGCTAATCTGACACCAGATCAAGAGACAAAACTCATCCAGCTGTTACGAAAGTATCAGGAGGCATTTGCATGGGACTATCCCGATATGAAAGGGATTGATCCCCAGCTATGCACACATCATATTTATATCGAAAAAGATGCAAGACCTGTTCGACAACCGCAAAGAAGACTCAACCCCCATTTAAAAGATGTTGTAAAAGCTGAGCTTCAGAAACTTTTAGATGTTGATTTTATTTATCCTATTTCTGACAGCAAATGGGTCTCTCCACTTGTGGTAGTACCTAAAAAGAACAGGAAATGGAGGATCTGTGTGGATTATAGAGAATTAAACAAAGCCACACAAAAAGATCACTTCCCTCTTCCATTCATAGATCAGGTACTGGACACCTTAGCAGGCAAGAAATTCTTTTCTTTCTTGGATGGCTTCAGCGGATACAATCAGATTCAGATTGCCCCTGAAGACCAGGATAAGACTACCTTTACTTGTCCCTGGGGAACGTTCGCTTATCGAGTCTTACCTTTTGGTTTATGTAATGCTCCAGCCACATTCCAAAGGGTCGTTCTTAGCATCTTTGCAGATTTAATTAATGATGGATTGGAAGTCTACATGGATGACTTCACACCATATGGAGATGACTTTGATCCAGCTCTAGATACTCTCGAAAAAGTCCTACAGCGCTGCATCGCTACCAGACTTTGCTTGAGTCACGAAAAGTGTTACATGATGATGACCGAAGGACTCATTCTGGGACACTATCTTTCAGCAGCTGGTATTCAGGTAGACCCAGCTAAAATTCAAATACTTTTGCTTATTCCAACCCCCACTAATCAAACAGAGGTACGCAATTTTCTTGGTTTTTCTGGGTATTATAGACGATTCATACAACATTATTCACATATTGCCGCACCTTTACATGCATTAACTGGAAATTTTGACTTCTTATGGACAGAGAAATGTGATCGAGCCTTCAAAGAATTAAAGAAGCTGGTATCTACAGCTCCAGTTCTCCGAGGACCTAATTGGAATTTACCATTCCAAATTTCAACTGACGCCTCAGACACAGCAATCGGTGCAGTTCTGGGCCAAGAAGAGGATAAAAGACCATACGCCATCTATTACATCAGCAAAAATTTGGCTCCGGCTGAATTAAATTACACTGTCACCGAAAAATAATTTTTAGCTGTGATACACGCTGTTAATAAATTTAGACACTATATTACAGGCTATCCCGTTATTTTGTATACAGACCATTCTGCTATTAAGTATTTAGCAAATAAGCCTGTTACAAATGGAAGAATAACCAGGTGGTTGATCCTGTTGCAGGAGTTTGATATTACAATCAGAGATCGACTGGGGAAGGAGAACCCTGTAGCTGATTTCCTCTCACGAATACCAAAATCAGTTGAAGCAGCAGCAGTCGAGGACCAATTTCCAGACAAACACTTATTTGTTGTCGCTGTTCAGACTCCCTGGTACGCTGATGTTGCTAACTATCTTGCAGTAGGTAAGCTTCCAAAACATTTAACCCCCAATGAACGGAAGCAGATTGTTCAGAGAAGTAATCGATTTTCGTGGGTTGGGGGCTATTTGTTTCACACTGGAGCAGATATGGAAATCAGAAGATGTATTCGAGAGGACGAAATCTTTGATATCTTGAAAACCTGCCATGACGGGCCATGTGGAGGACATTTTTCTGAACGAAGAACAACACATAAAGTATTACAAACGGGATATTACTGGCCTACAATTTTCAAGGATGCGAAAAAATTTGTCCAGGCCTGTGATAGCTGTCAGCGTGCAGGACGACCTGGTCCAGCCGACGAAATGCCTTTGCGGCCTCAATTAGTGATCGAACCTTTCGAACACTGGGCTCTGGACTTCGTTGGACCCATCAGCCCGCCATCAAACCAAAGAACCTACATTTTGGTGGCAACTGAATATGTTACCAAATGGGTTGAAGCGGAGGCATTGCCTAGAGCTACAGAAGATTCGGTAATACAGTTCTTGTTCCATTTGTTTGTACGTTATGGTCTTCCGAGGGAAGTAATTACAGACGGAGGACCACAATTTGTGGGGCATCAATTAGCTGCAACACTCAATAACTATCGTGTCCAGCATAAAATTACTACCCCATACCATCCTCAGGCAAATGGGCAAGTGGAGAGCAGCAATAAGGTAATAGAGTCTATTTTGACAAAAACCGTTGCCTCACATCAGCGTGATTGGGCCGCCTGACTACCCGAGGCATTCTGGGCTTATCGAACCACATGGAGAAGCACCACCGGCTATTCACCATATCACTTAGTGTTTGGAAAGCAGCCCATTTTTCCTATAGAATTCGAGATCCAAACGCTGCGAACAGCCCAAGAAGTCGGATTGGATTTAAGTGAAGCACAGAAAAATCGATTACAGCAAATTAATGAATTAGATGAAATAAGGCTCTCTGCATTACAGAATACAGCACTCATTCAACAGCAGGGAGCCAAATGGCATGATGCGCTTATCAAAAACAAGATATTTCATGAAGGAGACTGGGCTCTGTTATATGATTCTAGATTTCAGGATTTCCCGGGGAAGCTTCAGACTCGTTGGTTGGGACCATACGAGATTCAAAAAGTCCATGACAATGGGACCCTTACTCTGATCACAATCGATGGGTCTGGATATACATTTAAGGTAAACGGCCACCGAGTTCGTCTGTATCACAAACCGCTCACTCGGGAATCTTTTTGTCAGCAGTTACGCCAAGATACTAACATTGAGATTATGGGCGAGGAAGCAAAAACTTCCTCACCTATAGATCAGTAAGAAATTCGTCTTTTATTACCACATCTTGTATATAAGATTGTAAATTTTGTATATATGTTTTTAGTATTTGTGCGTGCTGTTCCTTTTCAAAAGGAATAGCACTTGAGTGTTTTTGCTATTCCTTTTCAAAAGGAACAACACTTGAGTGTTTTGCTGTTCCTTTTCAAAAGGAACAGCACTTGTGTGTTTTTGCTGTTCCTTTTCAAAAGGAACAACACTTGTGTGTTTTGCTGTTCCTTTTCAAAAGGAACAGCACTTGTGTGTTTTTGCTGTTCCTTTTCAAAAGGAACAACACTTGTGTGTTTTGCTGTTCCTTTTCAAAAGGAACAGCACTTGTGTGTTTTTGCTGTTCCTTTTCAAAAGGAACAACACTTGAGTGTTTTGTTGTTCCTTTTCAAAAGGAACAGCACTTGTGTGTTTTTGCTGTTCCTTTTCAAAAGGAACAACACTTGTGTGTTTTTGCTGTTCCTTTTCAAAAGGAACAGCACTTGTGTGTTTTTGCTGTTCCTTTTCAAAAGGAACAACACTTTTGGGTTTTTGCTGTTCCTTTTCAAAAGAAACAGCACTTGTGTGTTTTTTTGCTGTTCCTTTTCAAAAGGAACAGCACTTGAGTGTTTTTGCTGTTCCTTTTTCAAAAGGAACAGCACTTGAGTATTTTTGGCTGTTCCTTTTTCAAAGGAAACAACATTTGTGTGATTTTGCTGCCTTTTTTTTTAAGGCAATGCATCAGATGAACTCCTCCTCACCCTCCCTTTCAAAAAGGAGTAGTATGCTCCTGTCCCTTTCATATAAGGGATGTGTTGTCCATCCTCTTTCCAAGGCCATAAGTAGCAGCTATACATTTATGCAATGAATATAAAAGTCAGGATATATCGAGATCAGCATATCATAAATCGTTATCTTTAACAGCCCTAGTATTGATGCAACAACAAAGGAAGGATCCACACACTCATCAATTTTGCTGTCATGGTCTCACCTCCTCTGCCTTGTTGGAAAATTTCATCATGTTGAGTTCCTACAATTTTCTCCATTATTACTTGGAAATAAGAACAGAAGATTTATATCTTCCTATTGGGATGACAAGACTTCTTCCGCCATTCCCACTCTTAAGGAGGTTTGAACCACCCTTATGTGTAATTACACAAGAACAAAGTCTATTTAAAAAAAAAAAAAAAAAAAAAAAAAAAAAAAAAAAAGGGGCAAAAGCAAAATAAAAAGAAATTATTTGTCAAATGCAGGATAGGGGGTTTCATTAAAGAACCAGCCTACTATGATCATAAGATTGGAAGCGAAGTGGCATTCCCATCATGGCCACCACACCAGGGATATGGTCCAACGGGTTCACTACATAAACAAACCTTGGAACAGGGGGTCTCATTACGAGCCGGCCTGCCCACGTTTCGCGCCTCTCTGGTGAATGGCATCATGGTTATCTGGTTACCAAGCCAGCATGATGGCCTGCATTTTGACAAGAATTGCTCTTCAAAAATACATAAAGGACCATGGTTCCAGGGTGAAATAAACAACTCTGCCAAGGTTATGAACACCTGTCGGCAGCAGAGCTGTGTTAATGGTATCGGAGTCGTAATATATACACCAATTTGGATCATATCAAATACTTCTTTTTGTCCTCGTAATAATTATATCTTACACTTTGATGGATACGTCGCATGAATATCTATCACCACCAATCATGGCAAAGGTATTGACTATGACTACCTCAGACCTTATATGAGTGCCAGACGTCCTATCCTCCTGTTTTGCATCACATCACGCAGGCTTATGCAAAACGCGATCTACCTTTTGCCTCGATCTTGGTATTTCTTTGTCTAATCTGAAACATGGAAAAAATCTATATGTTGTTCCTTTATGACTTGGTGATGGGACAGCGACTCCTCCTCCATTTGACGGCTGGGACAGCCTATCATATTGCGAGGGGGGAGGTGACCTCATTACTCCACCGGCCACGTGTTAGCACATCATTCGGAAATGATATGGTACGAAGGTACGGTATGGGTTAACGACATGACAATGCTATTTTTGCAAAAAGTTGTTATTTACAATTAATTTTCATGCATGCTCTGTGTTTTTTTCTTGCTGCGATTACGTTCTTTGCGACAGGTAATTGTTGTTCCATCTAGGATCTCGAAACAGAACCATGGGAGGCAAGGCTATCAGAAGCGAGCCTAGTGAGCTAGTAGTCTCCGAAGCTTCTCGGGAAATCCTAGAAAGGGCAGGGTGGCTAAGCATCCCATCCCCAAAGGCTAAGCATCCCGCTAGTACCTCTGAAGCACCCAAGGAGCCCAAAGAATCACCAAAACCCAAGCATCCCTCGGATACACCCGAGCAACCCAAGAAACGCACGGAGTCAGTAAAACGAAAACGTTCCTCTAGAGCATCTGGACATGCAGAAAAACATAAGGAACTGGCCACAGAAGAGCGTGCTGCCTCGAAACGTAGGCATTCCTCTGGCACGCCAGAACAATCTGAAAAACGCAGAAAGGTGGTGGTGGAAGAACATGTGGCCAGCACACCTGAACAGCCCGAGAGGCCTAGGAAGTCAGCTCGGTTGGCAAGAATAAAAGGCAGGCTGGAGAAAATCCAGCTAAACATTGACCAGCCGATCGAAATAACAGATGAGCCACCAGTGCCAGAACAGGAACCCTTGAGGGAAAATGTGGAACAAATTGGGAATGAAGCAGAAGCCGAGGAAGGAAATGAACATTCTGACTCTGAGGCCGAGGCCGACTATCCGGAGGCAACCACTGAGCAGCCAATTCAGGAGGAGGAGATGGAACAATTGGGGGACAGCCCTCCACAGGTCTCCGTGGAGGAAGAAGAGCTGGCCACCATCTTGGCCAGCCTGGGAAATTATGCTTCACCTTCCAGTCCAGCAGACCCTCCTGAAGGACCCTCTGGGGAAGAGACGCATGAAGAATTGCATGAAGAAATGGCAGGAGGAGAAAACCTCCCTGTTGTTGACAAAGAAAATGTAAATACCAACCGGGAACAATCCGTTCCCAAGACACCAGAAGAAAACCCACCTGCTGATGATGTGGAGAATGAAAACGCTTGTCGGGAACAGTTCGTTCCTAGAATGCTAGAAGAAACCCTCGATGAAAGAGGAGCAGAACTGAGGGCCACTCATGCGCCCACTGCCGAGGCAAGAGAAATTAAGAAATTGAGAAAGAAACAGCAGAGACTGCTGAGTATTATAGCCCAGCTTCCGCAGAAAATTCGAAGTTTGAAAGCCAGTCTGAGAATAAGAAGGACCATAAGGAGAAAAAGAAGGACAAATGCAGCAGGGTCCTGTCAGAAGAGAAGGCAAGGGGCTTATAGGCGTCTCGTAGGTCAATACTCCGCTGATAGACCTACGACTGTTCCAACCAGCACTAAGGAACAAAATGTCGTTCCATCTGATATGGAACATCAGAATGCCGTTCCTATTGACGCTGAGGAACAGACTGCTGTTCCAAATAGCCCATTGGGACCAACTGTCGTTCCAATCAAAACCGAGCCGCAAGACGACATTCCATTTACAGAGGGGCCATCGTACCCCTTTATTCATGTTAAGAAAGAAAGGGAAAACAAAGCAGTCCAAACTGAGGCACCACCTTTAGGGATAATTCGGGATACGAATTCCAGGCAGCGAAACGTGAAGGTCCAGGTAAAACTCCCTGCCTCTGAGAAATCATGGAAAAAGGATCCAAAAACCAAGGCCTTGCACCACGAGATGAAGCAAGCCCGACAGGAGGCTGACCAGCTAAGGGAACAAATGATCCCTCGGGAAAAATACGAGGAGTTGCAGCAGGAAGCTGAGCAGTTAAAGGAACAAATGATCCCTCGGGAAAAACATGAAGAACTGCAGCAGCAACTGCGGAACATGAGTCAATCAGAGAGTCAGGCCTTTGAAGGATGGCAGAAGGAACAGGAAAAGGTTGCCAACGTAACACGTCGACTAGATGCCGTTATTAAACAATTGGACACTGTATGTTCGCTGTATAATGATGTTTTGACTTGCAGGGCCCCTGCAAAGAATTATGCTTTATTTCTCCTTGAAAGATACTTAAGACTGAAAATAAAAGCTGTCAGGGTAGGTGCCCCTATTCAGATTAATACTGTTCATGATTTTATTGATTGTTGCAAACATTATGGGGTTAAGGTCCAACGGTTACTATGTGAATTCTATCTGCACAATATGGTGCTTGAGCAGGAAACTGATTTAAACCCTGGCCCTTTCGTGGGAGATATACAGCTACAAGCCTTTGTTTCATTTGGGGTCAATCAGTTAAAGTGGCTCAGGGCTTACAATGCCTTTCAGAGGCAGGAGAACAGCCTAGATCTATGGGTCAGGGCCGAGCCTAGAGACCCAGTTCACCTATGGAAATCACACAAAAGCCTTATGAGAACCCTGGGCGTCATAGAACTGCTAGGACCCATGCATGAGGATTTGATCCGAAATAGCTTGGAATACTTTCTGGCTATTAAGGATTCTGCCCTGATGCTGCCAAATTCCGCTATCGGATTTCTACCCCAAGCATCCAGCTCAGGGAGCCATTCAAATACGAGAATTTTGAGCTGGCTGCTGAACGGTTGAGCCTTTATGGCCAGCGCATTCTGCAAGCTGGGCCGTCTTGGTTAGGATACCAGTTCCGTAGCCCAATTATTTGGCACCCTGCACCTGGGTACCAGGCCTTGTATAATATGCCTGCAGATCAATTGAATCAATTCTTTGATAATCTGGTTGCTTACCATGGTTGCAGACCTCCTCACGAGGTGCCCTCTCCCGCCTATTCTCTTGCCGCTCTCCATGTTAATTATAACGTTTTCATGAGGCCATGAAACAGAGTAAGCCGGGGGGTGTGTAGAGCATTGGAAAGGTATGTTTTAACGAATAACTTAGTGGTGTTTCTAGCAATAGTTGTAACCTTTTCTTTGTTATAAAATAAGGAGAATGTAATGAGAATGAGCACGAATGACCCAATCACTAATAGTTATCTTCTCTATGCAGGAGAAGACAAAAGTAGGAAGGCACGGTGCAAAACGAGAGTTCCATGAGGAGATAATGGCTGTCCCTCCAAAACCAAATAAAATCCAGACCAGGGCGAGTAAATCAAGGCAGATCAATCCAGGACGAGATGAAGGACTGTCAGTTCGGAAGGCTAGGCAGAGAAAAGAAAGGAGTTAACAGTTTAACAGATCCCTCAGGATCTTTGATCCTGAGGGATCGTTACTTTCAATTATTTTGTTGTTTAGTTAACTCCGCCATTACTTGTATAAAAAGGGGCAGCATCGAAGACTTCAGGGACTTTTGATTATCTTGTATCTTTACTTTTTGTTTACAGACTTCATAGTTGGTTAAACTCAGACTATCGAGTCTCTTTGAGACTTAGTTTTGTTGTACTATCATTGATGCGTTAATATAATATATTCGGTGTTACTTTCTCCCTGCATCTGAAGTAAGTTACGGCGGTGTGCCATTGGAAGCTAAGGGCCCGGCTCCAACGGACACTGGCTGATTGTATCATTACAGTTTGGCTTTATGTGGTTTGTTTATTGTTCTTAATAATCTGATTTACTTACATGCTGTTCCATACTCGTTCATCAGTAGTTTTCCTTTTGTAAATCTTTGTAACAAGTTTACATCATATTTCCAGAATTGATCACATAACATTGTTCTGAGTTGTTCACTTCTGTTACAGAATTTATAAGTGGAATGTTTTAGCTACATATGGTTGGAGTGACGATCATAAGAAGATGGAATTAACGTTGTGTGTGGACTACTGGTGATCATTTCAGATTATGTGTACATATGATTGACGTTTCCTGTTTATGGTGGTTTGTTGTTCCATTTGATTAAGCTGTCTACTTTTGTATATGATTGACGTTTCCTGATTATGGTGGTTTGCTGTTCCATTTGATTAAGCTGTCTACTTGTACAAAATATTGCTCTTTCTTTGTATGTAAGTTGATGCCAAGAATTGAGAGTGTTGAACTCGCGAGATTTAGTTTCTTTACTGCCATTCCTTTTACTGCTGTTCCATTTCTGAATTGCTGTTTCATTCTGCTTTCTTGCTGTTCCTTTTTACTTGCATTTATTGGTTTGGTGTGGGAGGAGGATCAAGGCTGTCGTGAGACACAGCAGATGCTATTATGCTCCCAGATCCATGATCCATACTCTAATTCCTTTTCCTTCATCAGTTTCTAGAGGGATGGGTTACTATTTCCGTACCCTTGACTGATAAAGTTGCCGCGTGTGATTTATTTATGCAAAAGTAATTTAGCCATAGCTTAGCATCCGTTTACTCTTGTATTTCTTAGACCTATACTACTAACCATTACTCTGACAAATAGCCTCAAATTGAGATACCCTTTACAATAACAAAACGCCCCCGGATTGACTTGTAATGTGAGATAACTAGAGGTGAAAAAGACCCTTGTTACAGCTCTACACTTGTGCCTCCTATTTGCAAATCTATGAGTCAAATATGGTCATTCTATCATATTTTGGTATGTTATTCCTTGCAATTAGTTTATAGTGCCTTGTCATAATATATGCAAAGCATCCTTATTTTCTACATGCTAAGCATCCCTATTTTCCTTATTTTATTAGCTTGCTTCTTAGTGATTGAAGAGACTTTTTTTATAAAAAAAATCACTATTAATATCGTCTATCCTTTTGGAGCATACTTGTATTTACCATTTAGCCACCTATTCATGAATTTATTTTAGTTGAGACTCACAACAGTTCAAAGTTTGATCAAAAAATCATTAAGGAAATAGCCTATAAGACGTATAGAAAAGAAGCATGTATTTGTTTTTTCATTCCCTAAGGAGACTTTGTTGTTCCCTTTTTTAAAGTTGAATTTTTGCTTGGACAGTGAAACCCTCATAGCTGAGAGTTGCCACTTGCTAGCATATCCAAAGAGGTTTTCAATACCTTTGGAGATCAAATAGGGCATGTTTATATCACCATATATAAAATTCTATAAAATTTATAGAATTTTATATATGGTGATCTAGGCATACCCTATTTGATCTGCAAAGGTATTGAAAACCTCTTTGCATATTGCATAAAGACAAAAAATTACAAATGTTTGAAACAATTGAGACTAGATGGAGGTTAGAACACAGGAAAACTAGAAGCAGACCATAACCAAGACGAGAAAGTGAGCATGTTTTTCATGTGACTAACTAGACTAACCAACACAACATATGAAATATCATAGTTAAGAAGATTCTATTTTAATCATTCAGTGGAATTTGATGGTCCTTTAACCCACAAGTCCCATGGTTAGTAAACCAAACTTTAGTTAATAGTTAGGTTTAATGTTTTTAATTTTCAACAAATGAGCTTCCTTCAATGTTGTGGGCCTTGTGAATGAGGCTACATTTGTTACCTATGCAAGGTAGCAACCAATTTCGAATGTATATACACAGAGTTAATCAAAGAACTTCACTATAAGAGTTTCTCATTGGGATACATTTTGAAATCACTTGCATGATTTGGTGTCTTCAAAACTTGTTCTTGTGTGCATGTGCGTATTATGTTCTTAAAAAATTGCCAATTCTTTGTTAGTAGTATTTGCTTCTCACATATGTAATAAAATGGTACCACAAAGTATTCCATCTATATTGATAATTATGTTGGTATATGAACATCTTTCTGCAACTACATTCCTATTGGGTTTGGATGAAAATTGCATGCAGTAGCTACCACAAAGTGGATTGCCTCGTGATATCCAAATGAAAAGTAATTGATATTAATGGTTGTGCATGTGTTGATTTTATGGAAATATATAATTGTTCTAGTTTTTAAATGGGATCCAACCAAGGGTCTATAAAATATTTTGTTTTCAACTCTCAAAAGTTCCTTTTTTTGGATTTCATGTTATTGTTAGGATTAAGTTTTTGCATGCTGACAACCTATGTCTTTAGGACATAACCATTTTTCCCTTTATATAAATGCATCAATAGTGACAACCCTCAAAGGTCCGTAACCATAAATCGTTGTTGTTGATATGAAATGGTGACGGTCATTGTCCATCATTATAGTCATTATTCGTGACGGACCTTGAATGTCACCACAACACCTATACTTCTGGTAATGTGGCTTTGGGTGATGGTCATCGAACGTCACCATATATATACACCAATAGTCACGGCCATGAAAGATCCATCGCAATAAATCGTTGTTGTTCATATGAAATGGTGACGGTCACTATTTTTCATTATAATCAATATTTGTGACGGACCTTGAATGTCACCATAACACCTATACTTTTGGCGATGCCACCTTTGGTGACATTTATTTTTTGGTGATGGAGGCTATGTTCCATCACCATTGCTCATATGAAATGGTGACAGTCGTTATTCGTCATTATAAATCATTATTGATGATGGACTTTGAATGTCACTACAACACCTATACTTTTGGCGATGCCACCTTTGGTGACGTTCAGTTTTTGGTGACGAAGGCTATGGTCCATCACCATTTCTCATATGAAATGGTGACAGTCGCTATCTATCATTATAAATCATTATTGGTGACAGACTTTGAATGTCACTACAACACCTATACTTTTGGCGAAGTCACCTTTGGTGACGTTTAGTTTTTGGTGATGAAGGCTCTTTTGATCATCACCAATGAGCTTATGGTGGCATTTTTCGCCCCTCACCAATGTCATTTTTCTTGTAGTGTTGGTTAAAGCAAATTTTCATATGTATATATGTGTATATTATTGTAAATATTGTATTGATTTGTGTTTATTTGTTGGTTGAAGCGAATGCACATAAGTTTATATGTGTTTGTCATTGTAAATATCGGATCGAACTGGGTTTATAAAGCTCCATAAGCAGTATGTTTGTCATGTTTCAGTAGTTGTCATTGTAAATATTTGTTGTGAAGATAAATCCCTTCTGTGGACAGAAGCGATATCTCTAGCCCAATGAGTGGGTCTAGCAACAAACTAAACAAACTAATGTAGAATTTCCTAGGTTATGTTTAAAAATGCAAGGAGAGAGAAGCCTAGCTTGCTCTGATGCTAATTTTTCAATCCTTTGATGATGAATTTGATCCCTTAGCTTCCAATCTCATTGCTTGCTCCACTTCTTTCCCATGCTATTGGAAGGATGCAATTATTTAACCTAGCGCTGCTAGCGCGAGTTTTGATATGAAATCTCATCATGAACCTCTTTTGGCAGGTTTTCTCAAAATGGAGGAGAAGCTTCGTATGATAGAAACTTCGAGAAAAAGTGAGCTGGATGTTGTTGGGTAGAGATATGGTCGAGCTCTCCCATTTGGAGATCTTTATCCTACCTTTAAGGGCCTTCCCCTTGAAGTGGACTTTCCTCTTCCCTCTTTGTGGATCCCTAACTCCCTCTCCCTTCCTATAAATCAAATCCCCTCCATCCCCAAATGTTTGGTCATTGATTTGTAGTATTCCTATGCTGACATTATGCCCAAATGTTACCCATCTAACTTGGAGAAGGAGTGCTTGAAGAGTCTTGGCTTGGATTTGGAATTCCACCAAAAATAGGTCTCCAACATCAAGGCAATGGTTGTATGCTTCCCTTTTTATTCATTAATATATACATTGATGTTCACTTTCCATAAATGCCTAAATATTTATGAATTTAGCTTGATACTCCTTGATCTATCGAGTATTTTACGTTTGATATATTCTATGTATGCTCTTGTATCTTGTATTTTCCTTTGATCTCTCTTGCAGACACTCAAATGTAAGGAAAGAGAAAGGAGTGTGCCTGGAAAGCTAAGGGATCGAAGTCATCATTAAAGAATTGAGAAATTAACATCAGAGCAAGGTAGTCTTCTCTCTCTCTCTGCATTTTTAAACATAAGCTAGGAAATTTTTCGTTAGTTTGTTCATTTTGTTGCTAGACCCACTCATTGGGCTAGAGAGATTACCTTTGTCCATAGAGGTGATTTATATTCACAACAATATTGCATCGAGTTGAGTTTATAAAGCTCCATAATTAGTATGTTATGTTGGTCAAAAGTGGCATAGAACATCGAGGACGGTGTTCCCCCAAGGGGGAGGGGTTTGTAATAGACCCAGGTTATATTTCCATGTAAAAAATGGCAAAAATCAACCAAGGGCATGGGACGCATATTCCAATTTGAATGAGAGGGAAAATGTTATAGTGGGCATCACTTGTGGTTTATTATTGGTTATTGAAAATGGCATTTGAATTGGCAAAGGCAAAAACGCAATTACTGGCAATTAATCAAAGAAATAAAGAAAAATAGGAGAAATAGAAGATAATGGGATAGGAATATGCATGTAAGGGAAATTAGAGAGAAAATAAATGGAAATGAAATAAAATGGAAAAGGAAGAGAAGAGACACTGGAAATCAATAATAAAAAGGCACCTAAGAAATAGTTGACAACTTTTGACAATTTTGGATAAGCTTTTGATCACTTTCAGCTTGACAGCTTTAGTTTTGCTAAGGAAGGAATTGAACTCCAAGAAGGAGCAAGCAAGAAAGGAACAAGAATGGGAGCACAAGAGGAATTTTGGATAGTACTAAGCAAGGGTAGAAAGTAGTTTTGGAATTGAAGGTAACATTGTGCATGTGTGATTTAGCATGTTGGATTTAATGTATGGTGTATGCATTGGTCTATTGTTTATGTTTGTTGTCATCGACATGGGATTTTCCTGGATTGACAATGGTTTCAACCTTGCCTTGCCATTTCCTAGATAGCCATGATTTAGTTGTGTTGTAGTGGCTACAACCACCCTCCAAAATTTTTGCTTCACTTCGTTTTGGAGCCTCCCTACCAACCATCCTCAACAACATGTCTTTCACTGTCAAGTACATAAGCTTCAGTGGTTTTCTAGTAGAATCCCAGTCCGTGCATGACAGCTTGTTGCATCCCCCTCACAGGCTCTTTCTCTGGACTTGGTCCAGCTACAGGATGAGTAGCTCCCTCAAGAAATTGCGCAATTCTGGAGGGGAACCAACCTTCCCTCCAGAAATTGCGTAATCTTGTTTGATAGTCTCCTGGGCTCCGGATTTGCGCAATTCTACTTGTCAACCTTCACTGGAAAAACTATGCAATCTAGCCCAACAGGACTCCTCAGCCCATAAATTGTGCAATTATGGGTAGCAGTCAATTGCTCAGCCCAAAAATTGTGCAGTCCCTTTGGGATAGGTAGCCCAACAGCTAGCAGAAATTGCACAAATCTAGGTAGGCAGCCTCTTAGGCTCAGAAATTGCGAGATACTCTCAGATAGGCTTCCTTGAGAAAACTGCAAGGTTTCACCTAGGACAGGTGCTCAGGCCAGAAATTATGCAATCCTGGGAGATAGTCACCTGTTCCTCCCAGAAATTGCACAATCCCTTTGGGACAACCATTTCTGCTCAGCCTAGAAACTACACAGATTTCCATCCCAGGCTCGCAGACTGATGCAGGTGCCTTGAGGTTGATCAGTTCCCTCTTGTTTCCACTCATCTCGCAATGAATTCATACTTCTCATGTTTTCAGTCGCCCGTTTACTGGACTAGGCTACTTTGGCCTGGACCGTGCCTCACCCAGCTAACACTGTGCATTTCTGGAAGCAGAGGCTCTGCCTTCCCTCTAGAAATTGCACAAGCCTAGCCTAGCACTGACCTCCAGGCTTGCATTGTGTAATTCTTGGAGGTAGTGTCCTGCTGGCCCTAGAAATGCGCAATGTTGTTTGTTGGTTTCGTGTCACTACTGACTGAAATTGCGTAGTTTTAGTCCTTAGCAGGCCAAGCTAGACTATGCGTTATGCAATTTTAGTAGTCATTCATGCTCCCAACAGCCTGGAATGTGCCTTGCACAATTTTCGCAGTCAGTCTCTCGACCTCTTGGCAAAAACCGCGCAACCTTCACATTCAATCACACAGGTATGTTGTAAGTGAGTCCTCAAGTTTTTTTTGGTTTTCGATTGATAGATTACTTTCCATGAGTGTTGATATGTCTCTAGGCATCATAGGTGTTCATCTGTCTCTCAATAGCACAAGTACAACGAATTCCAGGAGATCAGATTCAAAGACACTCTTAAGAGTGCAACTGGGGATGTAGTTGGTCAAGTGTCTATGAACTTGCCTATCCACGAAGACATCAAGTTGTTCATGGACAAGGATATCAAGATCAATGGAAACAACATCACATCAAGCAACACTATCAACAACAGTAGAAGGCAACACACTTGCACATGATGAATGCAAGTGGAAGGTTGTTGACAGCATATAGGCAGAGCAAAGCTACAAGTCCAAAGCAATTCCACTCATGACAAAACCAGCTTTGGAGATTAAGGCTACGAGGTGATGCCGCAACATGAATATCGCATGTAGGTAGAGAACGATATAGAAGGAGTTGCATGTACTCAAGAAGCAACTTAAGGAAGAACAAGAGCTACATAGATGAGAGAATGAGTTCTGCCCGTACAAGTTATGGATCCATCCCAGCAGCTGGCATGGAGCAGACAAGGTGAGAAGTGCCTTCGACCCAGCCTAGACCAACTCAACTACCATCTCAGCTAATAGAAAATCCGAGCAACCAAATGGATAAACCTACATACAATGTGGAAGAAGCAACATATTTCCCAACATACTCCATTCTTCCCATAAATGATGTCCATTTAAGGTATGGGAAAGTAATTCACAAAAATTCTCCTATGTTCATAGAAGAACCAGTTGAACAAGGAGAAAAACCTGAAACATCACCTTTAGAAAATCAAAGTCAAAAAGAAAAAACTATAATAACTCAAACACCACCCTATCAAGAGAGGTTAGTACAATAGACAATTCAAATGATCATTCCTGAATTTGATATTTTGGATGAATCAGAAAAGGCTTATGTTAAAATTCCTTTATTGTAGGGAATCAAAGAAATACCAATTTATGCTAAAACATTAAAGGAATTATGCATCAAGAAAACTGGTAAAATGAAGAAGGATCCTACTACAATCCAAGTCATTGGAAAACTAACTAGCCTCATGTCTACAAAGGCAGTAGTTGAAAAATATATTGACCCTGGTATCCCCATGGTTACTAGTTCAATAAATAATTTTCAGTTCCAAACACATTAATATATTTGGGAGTAGCTATAAATGTAATGACTACAAAGGCAATGAAACATTTATATTTAAACAACATTAGATCTACTACTACCATCTTAGATTTAGCATACATATGTAAAGTTATACCAGAAGGAATATTAGAAGATAACATAATCTCTCTGGATTCATGAGAGTATCCTGTACACTTCCTCATATTGCAGCCGAAAACAAACTTAGGAGGACACCCTCTAATCTTATGCAGACCATGGTTAGCCACTGTTGATGCATTTATAGGAAGCAAATTAGGAAGTATGATTATTGCACATGGGGATGAAAGAAAGCACATCACTCTTTATTCTCCAGCACAAGCACCTTCTTTAGTATCATGGCTTGAAGGACAATAACAACAACAAACAAAATTAGTTCTTAGTATTAACCAAGTCTTTGACCTTAGAGAAGAAGAGGAGAATGAAGATCTATTAGATCTTTTCATCTCAGAACCAGATATTTCAGAGCAGCTTAGAGTAGCTCAATATGAAGTTGTAAGTAATCTTTTGAACCACTGTTTTTAGGAAACCTGCACAATTCAATCACTTCAAGAATCATTCACAAATATTTTTCTTGTAAATGCAATTACCAATTCAACAACTAGAACAATTGAGATTTATCCTGGAAAACATTTGAACATTGGTAATAACTTACAATCATCACAAGAACAAGAGGTAATAGCATTATTGCAGAAGTGCTCAAAAGCTTTTTCCTGAGATTACACAGATATGCAGGGAATTCACCCCAACACATGTATCCACCAAATCTATACTAATGACCATATTAAACCAGTGAGGCGGCCTCAAAGGCGGATGAACCCCATGATGAAGGAAATAGTGAAAGAAGAACTACATAAACTATTACAAGTTGGATTCATCTATCCTATTTTTGATAGTAAATGGGTTTCACCCTTAGTGGTTGTACCAACGAAAAATGGGAAGTGGAGAATATGTGTAGATTATTGGGAATTAAACAAAGAGACATTAAAAGATCATTTCCCACTACCATTTATTGACCAAGTCCTAGATTCATTAGCTAAAAAGAAATTATTTTCTTTCCTAGATGGGTTTAGTGGGTATAATCAGATTAGAATAGCAATAGAAGACCATGACAAAACAACATTTACCTGTCCATGGGGAACATATGCATACAATGTTTTTGCTTTTGGGCTATGTAATGCAACTACTACTTTCCAAAGAGCATTCATTGCAATATTTGCTGACCTGATCCATTAATGTGTAGAAGTCTATATGGACGATTTCACTGTATATGGAAACACATATGGCGATTGTTTGAAAAAGCTTGAGAAAGTTATGAAATGATGCATAGAGACAAATATGTCCCTAAGTAATGAAAAATGCTACATGATGTTAACAGAGGGTATAGTGTTGACCATATTTCCTCACTAGGAATTAAGGTGGACCCAGGAAAAATAAAAATCATTATGAATTTAATGCCACCTACAACTCAAAAGGAGGTAAGAAGTTTCTTGGGTTATGCAGGCTACTATAGGAAATTATTGAAAATTTTAGTAAAATAACATAGCCTCTATTCAAGTTACTTGCAAAAGATGTTGAATTCCAATGGACAAATCATTGTCAAAATGCATTTCAAATATTGAAAGAAAAACTATCAGTTGCCCCCATTCTTCGAGGACCGAATTGGTCTTTGCCATTTCATATTTCCACTGATGCATCTGATACCGCTATAGGTGCATCACTTGGACAAAAAGAAAACCTGTTTAATTATGCTATATACTTCATAAGTAAAAACTTAACACCAACAAAATTGAACTACATAGTCACAGAGAAAGAAATGTTAGTTGTAGTACATGCAGTAAACAAATTTAGGCATTACATAACAGGCTACCAAGTGTTCATTCACACAGACCATTCAACAATCAAATACTTAATGAACAAAGAAATCACAAATGGTAGAATTACAAGATGGTTATTGTTAATGCAGGAATTTAACATTAAAATTCAAGATCGACCAAGGAAACACAATCAAGTAGCTGATTTCCTTTCAAGGCTTCATACACCTGGTGATTCAAATCTTATTTCAGATAATTTCCTAGATGAACATTTATGTGCAATAACTGCCAAAACATCATGGTTTGCAGATATAGCAAACTATTTATCCTCTCGAAAATTACCATCCCAATTGATAAAGAAACAAAAACGAAAGATAATTAGAGAAAGTTCTAGATACTATAGCTGGGTGAATGGTGATCTCTTTTGTACTAGCTCTGATTTGATAATAAGAAAACGTGTTAGAGAATAAATATTAGAAATTTTGAAAGCATGTCATGACGAACCATGTGGTGGTCATTTTCTAGACGAGTGGACAACCTACAAAGTGTTGCAACTCGGCTACTACTGGCTAGCAATATTCAAAGACTCCAAAGCCTATGTCAAAAGGTGTGATAGTTGCCAAAGAATAAGAAGGCCAATAATATCAGATGAAATTCCACTTAAGCCACAAGTGCTCATAGAACCATTTGAGCATTGGGCTCTATATTTTGTGGGACCAATAAATCCACAATAAAACATAAAGAAGTACATCTTGGTATGTACTAATTATGTTACTAAGTGGGTTGAGGCAAAGGCAGTAGCAAGAGCAACAGAAAACATAGTGGTCACGTTCCTCTTTGAGGAAATCTTTGTCAGATTTGGAGTACCAAGATAGATTGTAACTGACCAAGGCACACAATTCACTTCCAAGTTTGTTCATGATCTTACAGAGAAGTACAAGATCAAACATAGAAAATCAACGTTGTACCATCCTCAAGCACATAGACAAGTGGAGTCGACCAACAAAGTACTGGAAAATATCATGACAAAGACAGTACAAATGAATAGGAAGGATTGGTTAGAAAATTTAAGAGGGGCATACAGAATAACATGGAAAAACATAACTGGGTTCAGTCCATGCCAGTTAGTGTATGGAAAAGAAGTCCTGTTACCCATAGAATTTCAGATACACACATTCAAGTTAGAAACAAAGTTAGGACTGGAATTGTATGAAGCACAACAACAACGGATAATGGAATTGAATCAATTAGATGAATAGAGACAGTAAGCAGTGGAACACACAACTCTTGTGCAACAGAAAAGGATGAAATGACATGATCGATTCATCAAGAACAAAACATTCAACAAAGGAGACTGGGCGTTACTGTTTGACTCCAAATTCAAAGATTTCAAGGCAAAGTTCACAACTCATTGGTTGGAGCCTTATGAGATAGAAGAGATATTTGATAATGGAGTTGTTAAGATAAAAGCAATTGACCAAGAAACTACTTAATTTATAGTTAACGGGCATAGGCTTAAAGTTTATAATAAGCCTATCAATAAAGAAGATTTTATGAAACAAATGTAAAAATAAACTGAGCTGGAAGTAATGGAACAACATAACAATATGCCTCCCATTATTCCAGAAGAAGAATAAAACAAAAAAATGAAAAACAAAAAAAACAACAAGAAAAAATAATAAAAGTTTGCTTGTGAAAACCAGGTAACTGACACAAAACAAACATAAATTCATGAAGGAAAACCAATAAGTTTTGCCTCCATGAATTCAAAAAATTTATTTAACTCTGACGACAGTTTGATTTTGCAGAATTCACCCAACAAGACCTGAGGACAAGTCATCAGATAAGCAAGGGGGGAGTTGCAAAAGAAACTCAGCGTGAGTAGTTGAAAGTTTGAGAAACTGAACTGAAGAAGGAACTTGAATTGTATTGCAGAAGGGACCTAAAACATTATTGAAAAATTTTTGTGGAAGGGACCTGAAATGTTAGAAGAAACATGTATTATATGACAAATAAAATACATGATAGAAGGGACTTGACTAATCAAATATCAATTACAGAAGGGACATGAACGACATCAACAATCAATAATCCTGAATCAATGCAGAAAGAAAGAACATGAAGTAGAAATAAAGTCTACATTTCAATCTATCTTAGACGATCCATTAAAGGCTTTTTCACCTACTACTTGACCATAAGACATCATCAAATACTATCAGGGAGTAATGTACAGTGAGTAAAAAAAATTTGCTCTTGAAAATTTCAATTTTTAATTTTTTTTTTTAGAGATTGTTAAGATTAATATAGTACGTGACATGCATATTTTACCTACATTTTACTACCTTCATTATTCTACTCAACCTATTGATATATATTCATATCCATACTCATTATTTTACCACATATTCATAAATGTACTCCAAATACCACATATTCATTTTATATTCCATATTCATTTCATATTCCAAATACCCTAAGTATTTTTATTTTGAAAAGCAAATGGATTAAAATATAGGGTCCAATAATCAAACCCGAGACCTACAAAACCATACACAAGTTAGTATCATGAAGTTAATTTTAAATATGACCTAAACATTTACATTTTAAAATTAAAATAAATATATTGAAATATGCGCATTATGAAATAATACAAGTAAAGGAAATTGAAATAATTTATTTCAACAAGTTATAATCAAAGCTCATAGAAATGATGCTATGAAGTGTAAAGGTTATCATAATACAAATAATGTGATGACCATGCAATGAAAAAAAACATTATGAAAATGTTTCAGAGGTATAAGACGTGGGAAATGGATATGAAGAGGAGGTATGATGACAGTTAACAGGCATAAGGCCATGCAATAAAACTATAATGAAATTCAAAGGCACAGTGATCAAATCATAATGCACCATGAATAAGAATGAAATGGAATAACAATAGGAGCCGATGGAAATGAAACATATGGTAGGGAGACTATACGATGAAATGAGTAATACAACAGTCAAAGGTTAAGTAATAAAAGCTGAGATGTGGAGGTAAGTACTGTGGGTATGTATGCACGATGGCCAAAAAGAAATGAAGGACAACCATGAATGAAATCAATCAAAGGACGCAACATGTAGGAACGGTCAACCAAAATTTTAAAGCATAGCAGTGAACGTTTCAACAAAAACAACACCGTGAGTTTTTCATTCAACTAGAGCTCATACAATAAACCTCTGCCATTTTTACACACAGAACTCTATAAAAATTGCTTTCTCTCCACCATCACAGCCATTTGCAGGCTCAGGGAGAATGATGAAGTGTTGCATAAGCTATTAGCACACATTCGAGAGCCTGAGGTGAATGGTTTGATAGAGAAAACGTGGAAACAGAGGAAATCAAACCGAGAGAGAAAAGGCAAGAGATATAACAGTGGGAAATCAGAGTGATAAGAAGAAAAAGCAGAGTAGATTGAGGGGTAAGCCGAGGAAACTAGCAGAGCAAGTGAAGTTAACTAAGGAAGATCTTGTAAGCAAGAAGGTAAGACAAAAACTCGATTTCTCTCAATAAATGTAGTAGATGTTTTGATGAGAAAATCTCAGGATTTTTAAATGAAACACAAGTTTGACTCCAAGATATAAGAGAGCACTCCAACCATCTTTTGCTATTTGTTAAGCTGTCATTCATTAAGACTCTGCCATCAGTAAATAAATAAGGTTTTTGAATGAAGTTTAACAATAGAAAACATTATAAAACGCAGATTGATTGAGCCACGACATAGAGGGAATCATGATATTCCATTGCAAACAGGTAAATCAATATTTAGATCCTCCATTATTACTCATGAAATCACCAAAGATTGGTTGATAAAACATAGTGTTAATTGTAGTTTGATTACATGAACTTATGTTTTTTCCGAAGATTGGTTGATGAGACAGAATGTTAAGTTTAAGTCTGGTTGCATAAACACATTTTTTCACCAAATTGGTTAACGAGACAGAGTGTTAAATTTGTAGTTTGATTACCTAAAACAAATGATTTCGCCAAGTTGGTTGAATACACAGTGAATTAGTTATAGATTGATTACACAAATAGTGGATTTGATTGCAAAAACAGTGGCCTTAATTGTACAAATAGTGAGCGAGAGAATGACTTTAGTTTGACATATAAATGAGTTTGATAACCATAGGAAAGTTATAAGAAAAATGAAAATCGAAAGGAGAAGCTATAGTATGATTTTTTTTATATAAAAAAAGAAAAAATTCAAAATCAAAATAAAGTTTTGATTTTCAATTTCTTTTCTTATAAACAATGATATGCATAAGAAGAATACTTCATTTATATGGATAGAGCAGAGTTTTGGTTAAATAAGAATAGAACCAAGAATGGTTTTTGCATCAGAGAATAAGCTGGATGTTTGTTTCTGTTTTTCATTCACAAGGTAATGTTTTGAAAAGAATAGTGATTTATTGTTGCAGTGAGACAGAGATTAAACAATATTTAATTGTTTCTATAGAGTATCAGGAGAAAGGTAAGCCCTACTACCAACTGAATCAAAATATCTTTATGCATTAATGATTGTTATTTTCATTTTCAAAAATGAGGTTAATGACAGTGGAAGGATATATCAATTGGTTTTCAGAAAACATTACCACCAGAATAGAATTGAAATTTTAGATTGAATAGTGGAAGAAGGAAACAATAGAAAAATTATATCAAGCAGGGCTTATAAGTTTTCTTTAGAGGTTTAATGGTCATAGTGAGAGTATAACCAGGGAGTTTGTAAACGACTATACCTAGGATCAAACAATTGTAGGAAACTTAATCACTCCATTGACTCCATAATACATCTCCCAAGAATTAGATCTTCCATTGAGAAGAGAAAACTATCATAAAGGTCTATACTTCAAGGAGAAAGCATGGACTTTCTTCTTAGAGAAGAATAGGAAGGGAGCATTTGAGAAAACTAAAGGCATCCCTAGGGAATGGTTCAATGAGCCATGGGGAGAGTTAGTTTTGATCATTCCAAAATTCTTCACATGTCATAGAGGACATAGTGTGGCACATCTATACCATGTCAAGCCGCTCCAACACATTAAAGGAGAAGTCAAAATAAACTTGCCATATTTCTTCTCCCAAAATCTCATCAAGATGATAGAGTTAGTAAAAAATGAAAATAAACCAAAAGAATCTCAAGTTTATCATCAGGGACTAATAAAAATTCTTGTAGAGCATCAAGCAAGAACTCAAGGTATAATCTGAAAAGATTTTTTAGTCCAAAACCAGCATGAAGAATAGGTCATAGAAGAATAGTACAAAACAGATCAGGAAACCAGAGTCATCATGAATTCACTACTCTACCTAAGAACTAGGCCTAAGAAGCAAAAAAACATTGTCATGATTGAGAAGGAAACATCCTTCATATCCACTCCTAGGAGGCATAGGAGGAAGATCCCAATAGAAACAAGTAGCAAGAACCAAGAATTATAGATTGTAGAAACACTTTATACAGAGAAACATGTAGAAGACATAATTGAGAGATTGGAGAAAGAAGCTTTAGAAAAAGACTGATATTTTGATAATGTGGAAGCCACGTCATTTGCAAAAGATACACGGGAACTATAAAAAGAGTTTCACTTGAGCAAAATCAAAGAATTGGCAGATCAACTAGAAATAAACAAAATCCTAGAAAAGCACTTGAAGAAAGAAAATAAAGAATGCAAGAAAAATAATGAAAAATTAGTGAGGGAGAATGAAAAATTAAATGAGGAGGTAGGCAAACTAAAGAGAAAGAATGATATACTTTGCAAACAGGCATTCAAGTGGCTTAAAGATAAAAACATGTGGAAAACAAATATGAGAAATAGAAGGTCAAAGCTACTATTAACAAGGAAGAATACAACATGGGGATAGATTATCTGTTGGAGGTAGCACAACAGGAAGCATCAAGGTTAGGCATAGGATTCACAGCAGAGGTCAGGAGATCCAAGAGGAAGAGACAAGCATGAGGACGTGCTTGTGAATCAGTAAGGGGGAGATGTTGGCCCTCATTTTTGGTCTAGTTTTACTTAAGAAAACATACTTAGTTTCTACATTTTCCATCCATTTACCATCACATACACCTCATTTAGATGTATTTTATGCATATTCAGGTATCTAAATTTAATTTTGCAATTTTTAGAAGTTTTTATGAAAATTGAATTTCAAGTGCAATTTTTGGACAGAATCAGGAATTCCCGTAATAGCTATATGGATGTCATATTTGAAAGAAACCTGGGCACAAGATGGATACATTTATGGAAATCTTGGGAACTAGGACTGAACTAACTCCAATTGGTTCTGTTAAACCAAGCTAAATTGGGCCCAGTCAAAGCTGGTCAAACAGGATCAGTCATTTAGAAAATCCCTAGGAAATAGGGAAATTTTATGATTTCATGGGATTTTCCATATTTTAAGTGATAGGTTGGATGAATTCGACTTGGATAGGTGGATATGGATATATATAGTTGTTAGAGATACTTTAGATCATTTTTTTTCATAATCTTCTATTTAAAACAAAACTTTGAAGGCTTATGTATGTAGAATTTGTATAATTTTATGTTGAGACATTTGAATATTTGAAGTTAATTTGAAGAACCTTTTCTACTTTCATTTTTATGTTCAATGGTGTGGATGATTGATTGAAGTTTTAGTAGTTTATAAAATCTTCAAGTGTGCAAAGCAAGGGTGGAGGCCCCCCACTCCAAGCTAAGTACACTTCATTGTTAAACTAGCTTTATTTTCATAAACTAGTTGCTTTAGATCTGTTACTTGTTTTGCTTCAGATTTGCTTACTTGATTTGGTGTATGATGATTTATATTTTCTGGTGAATCTTGGCTTATTTATCATCTTCATATGAAGGGACAATCCAATGTTCAAGTTGAACCTTCCTTCTATTGAATTAATGAATAAAAACTAGAGCCCATCTTTCTTGTTTTCAAGTAGTTTTATGCAATTCGAGTTTTCTAACAATAGCATTATGGTGAATGAATTTGTGATGACGAATATCAAGGATCTCCTAAGTTAGGAGCCACTTAATCACACATATATTGCAGAAGTGAATTAGAAATTATTTGATTAGATTTAAATTTATAATGTAATTTTCCTTATTTCTTCATATTTTATCTTCTAAGATTGACTACATATGATATCCATACATTTTGGACATGCCTCCAAGTCTTACAAACTTGGATTGATAATGAAATACTTCTGCTAATTTTTGTTAATAAATTAGTTCAATAGAGATCAACGCAAACACTTTGCACCAACATGTTATTAGTCTGGTCAACCCAGGATGACCATGCGCATGCTATCAGACAAGTTGGATGGAGGAGCCATATCAGTGTACTTGGATGCAATGGAGGAAAGAGTTCGCTTCAGCAAGATGTCATCATTGAGTGCACGGACACCATCACAGATGACCAAGCTTAGCGTCAGTTCACCACCATTGACCATCACAAGGATGTCAAAGAGTTGGTCTCACCACAATAGTCTAAGTGTTAGTGATATCTTGCATGGCTTTCTCAAGCCATTTTTTCTCACATTAGTACATGTGCAGATTGTATGTAACGTCTTGTCAAGTGGAAGTTCAAGTGTTGATAGTTGGATGTAACAGCCATAGAGTAGATGAAGAGTCATGAGGGTAGACGAACTATCACAAAGGGGAATGTCAAGGGCCACCCCACCCTTTTCTATAAATAGTCCCTCATAACTCATTGTTGAGGCTTTTGATAAGCCAAGCTTCTAATAGGAGTATCTTACAGAAATCTTGGATAGTATTGTAATGATCCTTGGCTTCTCCACTGCACAAAGCTAGTATATCTCTTTGGAGGAGTAGGGGGGAGTGACTGTAACGTTCCACTATCGGAACTAGTTGTTGGTCATGGATGTATTGTATCACTGGAACTTACACTTCTTAATTTATTGTATTCCAGCTATCTTGTTTACTCTAAATGATATATGTATTTGTTTGCTTATGCATACATGTATGGACTATTCTGTATAAGTATGCATGAATCTTACTAAAATGTGTTGATTGGTTTAACCATCACTTTGGATTGTTAGCTAACTTTCTTTCTAGTTTGTGATGCATCTTCTCTCATGTGCTCCCTTCCAAACTACATGCTATCACAGCTTTCCATGGGGCGCACTCAACCCACTTTCCATGTTTTAGAGTCATTCATGCACCTTCCTTGACTTGTCACAGCTATCATGCCCTTGCTACCAATAGGGACATATTACTTTCCTCTGCATGAAATCGTGGTCAAGGCAATACCGTACAACCCGCTGTTGGGACTCCTACACCAAATGGTCTGAGGTCTAATTGGGACTTCCTACCAAGGAGATCCCCTGGCATGTTGACGGGTCCAACACCATCAACATTTCTGGCACTAGAAGGAGGGCCAGATGATAAGTTGTGTCCTCTCATCCTATTTTGAACCTTTGCACATCTATCATGGAGTCTTGCACTCTCAACCCTCCACGATGTTTTTCGCATGCCAAAACTATCTACATCACAAGGAATTTCTTTGATCTCTTGTCTAAATACATGTATGATGGTGAAGGTGAAGCGGCCTAGCTTGTGTTCTTACATGACTTCATTGCCATGCTTGACGAGGAAGATGGATGTTCTGATGAACAAGCTAGTCTATTGCTTGCATACACACATCGTGAATCCCCACATTAGTGGTTGTGCAACCTATCGGCTGATAGTGTGCACTCACTTGAGTACTTCTTTGATCTCATTGAAGATACTTTCCATAATTTTGATCTAGAACATCTTGAACACAAACTTTTACAACAACGGAAGGCTCTGCATGAATCACCTGATGATTTTTGGCAACACTTCTATGTTTTTCAGTTTCAAGCTTCGAAGAGCCAGATGAATTTTCAATATCTCATTGACAGATTCGAGTGTTGCCTTATCAAATCTGTCAATCCCAAGAAGAAATATGAGCCCAAGCCTTGGTCGGCATAGTTTAGTGATGGAGCTACACAATCACATATGGATATGGTCATTGTCACAAGTGATTGTCTATCGTCCCCCCATTAAATAGCTCCACCACTACAGAGTGATGTGGGAGATTAGGCACACTCATTAGTTCAACTATCACATCCTTCCAACATCACTTTGCTTAATTTTTGCATAGATTTGGTTGTGATTCCATCGAGTTGTCATATGGATTTTATACCACAACCTCTGTCATCATACTTGGCTGGTCCTTCGAATGATACTGCCTTGTGTTCTTCCATTCTGGACTCTACACTGGTTTTGAATGAGGATCAAGCCATCGATGGAGTTGGTGTTGCATAACCGACATGCGTTTTCATTCATGAAGACTATAATGAGGAGCTTGAGAATCAACACTCAGTGAAGGATGACTCCCTTCTGTTTGAGCCCCCTCCATTATTTCCTGACATCTTTGGTGAACCTGCCATCCATGATTTCACATGTGTATCTTAATCTACAGATGCACCCATTTTTTATCACTCGAAAGACACCCCAGATGTCAGTCCATCATTTGACAGCATAGAGGATAAATTATTCATTGAAAATCCACTTGACCTTTCATTTTCCTTTTTTGGAAACACGGAGGATGAATTTGTTTGCTTCTCATCTACCCCTCTGTTTGATTTATCAGATCATGAGGATGCCAATAAAATCGTTGATTTTTCTAATCGTAGTTGTTGTGACCCATTTACTCCCATATTTGATCACGATGATGATTCTATCGCAATTGATTTTTCAAAGCCACCTGTTTATGATGATCTATTTGACGACTAAGTAGAAACCCCATAGACTTTCGAGGAACTTCAACCTGAGTTGATGGTTATGTCAGGCCCTCATTATCCTGAGGTTGGTTTCACTTCTAATCAAGAAATTGTTGAATCACCTGAGGGTCCTCATCACTCATATGTATGCATTGAAGATCAATATCACACATAGATCATGCTTCCTCCACTCGAACTGCATAATCCCATCACTCATGCATTGGATGAATCTTGCATTGCAAGCACATGTGCACGATGCAAGTTGTCTTTGTTTCTTTTGCTTGCTTGCATGTCACAATCAAGAGTATGTGTATGCTTCAAAGCTACACGTAGTGTCGCACATCACCGTGACAAGTCCACGGACTACATGTCATGTACCTGCACTCACTTATTTCCTGTAGACACTTTTAAGCTTGAAGTTTGTTTGTCCTCATTGTTATATATTTCTTGTTTGTTGGTTCGCACAACTAGGTTGCTCGCAGACCAAGACTTCACCAACATGGGTCAACTAATGCACCGATGGCTACATTGGAAGTATTACTTCACGTGATTAGGCCCATGCACTGTTAGCTTAGGAGTAGGAGTAGTGTTTCATTTTAGTTTGTTTGCTTGCATGCATGTTTGCTTTCTTGCTTTACATGTTTGTTTGTCTGCTTGTTTGTTTGCTTACTCACTTTTATTTCACATTTACTTCTACTTTTGCTTTGTTTTCGTTTGTTTTCTTGTTTTGTTCGTAGGTTAGTTTCACATGAAACCATGCATGACTCTTGAAACAAGCTAAGTAAAGTACAAGTGGCCTTATGCCTCTATCACTACTTGGTTATCTGTCATCCTGCCTTTGTATGAAGAACTTGTTACTTTTAGTCCATGATACATTAAGGGAAAATACATATCGTTCAAAGTGAACCTTGGTGAAAACACAACACTTGTGTGCTAACTAGTATCACCTACTCTAGTTGGTTGTTTTTGGGTTAATCCTTGTCAGCTCAGTCAAGTAGAGTAAGGTGAGGGGGGAAACCTTAATAAGCACATCAAAGGTATATAATAAACTACTTCTCTAAATGAATAACCTCTTCTACTCTCAATAATTTAGGATCCCTCTTTCGCCTCTGAAATGAATAAGTTCCATGCACAGTTATGAAAATGAAAAATGAAAAAGTGAAAAGTGAACAATTTTGGAAAAATGAAAAATGAATAAGGCAAACGAAGAGAAAATCTTCCTACACAGAGAGGTGATGCAAGTAACTCTGCTGGGGTACTGACCAGGCTCACTGGCAGAAGAGTGATATTTTTGTTCCTTCTTGACTCCGTCAGGGTACTGTCGCGGCCTGTTGGCAGTGGAGCAACAGCAGAGATGAAACTAAGACTCTACAACTATATTGCTTGTGCACCAATATACCCCTCAACCCCAATCAAAACAACTGTGTTGACTTGGCTTGGAATGGGTGTCAATCGACCAAGATCTTGGCAGATGCTACATCTTACAATCAATCAAGTGTGGAAACAAAGGCGAACTAAGAAATGAACAATACTTCTAGATGTGTTAGACTTGATTTTCATGAACAAGGTCCATTCAGAGAGCTAGAGTTCTACCAGTGTGTCGCCAAGTGTTGTAGCGGCTACAACCACCCTCCAAAATTTTGCCTTAGCTTTGTTTTGGAGACTTCCTGCTAATCATCCTCAACAACATGTCTTGCACTGTCAAGTACATAAGCTTCAATGGTTTTCTAGCAGATTTCCAGCCTGTGCATGATATCTTGTCGCATCCTCCTCACAAGTTGTTTCTCCGAACTTGGTCCAGCTGTAGGCTGAGAAGCTCCCTCAAGAAATTGCTCAATTCTAGAGGGGAACCAACCTTCCCTCCAGAAATTACGCAATCTTTTCTGGTAGCGTGGTGGGCTCCAGAATTGTGCAACTGTACTTATCAACCTTCACTGGAAGAACTATGCAATCCAGCTCAGCAGGAATGCTCAGCCCAAAAATTACACAATTATGGGCAGCAGTCAGCTGCTCAACCTAGAAATTGTGCAATAACTCTAGCATATCCAGTCCAGTAACTTGCAGAAATTGCGCAAATCCAGCCAGGTAGCCTCCTGGGCTCAGAAATTGTGAGATACTGTCAGACAGGCTTCCTTGAGAAAACTGCGAGGTCTGACCCAGGACAACTACTCAGCCCAGAAATTGTGCAATCCTGGGAGATATTCAACTATTCCTCCCAGAAATGTGCAATCCCTTTGGGACAACCATCTCTGTTAAACCCAGAAACTGCACAGATTTGCATCCCAGGTTCGTAGATCGATGCGTGTTCCTTCAAGTTAACTGGTTCCCTCTGGGACCGAGAAAAATAGATTTTCATGCATGGACTACTTCTCCCAAGGCAGCATGCAAAGGAATCCCTTTTTTTAGGGATCTATTTTTAGCATCTGGAGGTTACATGCAAGGATCATTTCAGAAACCTCCCACCAAGTGTCACTTTTCCTAGATTTGTGGCATGTGCGTCGCAACCTCAATTTTATCAAAAATCATCAACTGGCTGTTACAGAGCTCATTCCTCACATCAACCTTGCAGCTCTGACATCCCACATTACATCTAGGATTCATCGACACATTCAACTTAGATGTTTTAGGGTAAGCCCACCTTTCGTGTCTTGCGTTGTGTTTTTATCATTTTTTTGTGTTTCGCTTTGTGTGAGTGTTGTCTTCTTGATTTCAGTGAACATTTCTTGTCATTTTGATGTATGTTAGTTTGTGTAAGCACCGTTTCATTTTTAGTTCGCATCTCACTGCTGTCGCATGCATGACACTGTTTTTGCATGGATGGATGTCGTTACAGCGATTCACTTCACACACATGCATGATTTTCCATTTTCTAAATCCTACACTTGCTATGTGCATGTATGATCATTCACTCTTGTTTGCACTCATCTCACCATGCATTCAGACTTCTCATGTTTTCAATTGCTCGTTGGTCGAGCTAGGCTTCCTTGGCCCGGACTGTGCCTTGCCCGACTAACACTATGCATTTCTGGGAGTGGAGGCTATGCCTTCCCTCCAGAAATTGCGCAAGCCTCGCCCAGCACTAACCTCCAGGATTTCATTGTGCAATTCTTGGAGGCAATGTCTTGCTATCCCCAAAAAATGCACAATGCAGTTTGCTGGTTACATGTCACTATTGATCGAAATTGTGTATTACATAGTTTCAATCCTCAGCAGGCCAGGCTGGACTGTGCATTGCGTAGTTTCAGTAGTCAGTCAACCTCCCAACAACCCAGACTGTGACTTGCATATTTTTGGTAGTAATTCTCCCAACCTCCTGGTGGAAATCATGCAACCTTCACGTTTAATCGCACAACTATGTTACAAGTCAACCCTCAAGGTTTTTTTGGTTTTCTACTGACAGATTTCTTGACATGAGTGTTGTTATTCCTCCAGGCATCATAGATGTTCGTCTATCTCTCAACAACACAAGTATAATGGCTTCCAAGAGAGCAGAGTCAAAGACATTATTAAGAGTGCAACTGGGGATGTAGTCGGTCAAGTGTCTATGAACTTGCCTATCCATGAAGACATCAAGTTGTTCATGGACAAGGATACCAAGATCAATGGCAACTACATCATAGCAAGCAGCACCATCAGTAGCAGTAGAAGGTAGCACACCTGGACACGATGAATGTAAGAGGAAGGTTGTTGACAACATAGAGACAGAGAAAAGTTGCAAGTTCAAAGTAGATCCACTCAAGATGAAAGCAAATTTGGAGATTGAGGCTATGAGGGGATAGCATGACATGAAGATCACATGAAGGTAGAGAACAGAATAGAGAAGGAGTTTCATTTGCTGAAGTGGAAACTCAAGGAAGAACAGGAGCTACATAGATGAGATAATGAGTTGCACTAGGAATAGGTACAGTAGGGAGCGCAACATGCACAGATGGATGAAACTACGCATGTACAAGTTATGGATCCATCTTAGTAGCTGGCACGGAGCAGACAAGGTGAGAAGTGTTGTTGATTACATGCAAGGGAATTTAGCAACATGCATGTCATTGTGCGCATGCATGCGATCCCATCCATTTGGCACACTCACCAAGGCAAAGACAAGAAGCAAGTCCAACTAGAGCTGAACATGTATTTTGACAAGTTGATGCGCACAACCACCATCACACACTTGGTGATCAGCACAAACACTATGCTTCAACATGTTGTTGGTTCGGTCGCACCGAGGATGACCATGTGCATGCTACAGACGAGTTGGATGGAGGAGCCATACCAGTGTACTCTGATGCAACAGAGGAAAGAGTTCACTTTAGCAAGATGTCACCATTGAGCACACGAACATCATCACAGACAACCAAGCTTGGCATCAATTTGCCACCATTGACCATCACAAGGATGTCAAAGAGTTGGTCTCACCACAACGGTCTGAGTGTTAGTGATGTCTTGCATGGCTTGCTCAAGCCATTTTGTCTCACATGGGTACATGTGCATATTGTATGTAACGTCTTGTCAAGTGGAAGTTCAAGTATCGATAGTTGGATGTAACAGTCATAGAGTAGATGAAGAGTCATGAGGGTAGATGAATTGTCACAAAGGGGAATGTCAAGGGCCACCCCACCCTTTGCTATAAATAGTCCCTCATAACTCATTGTAGAGGCTTTTTGTCAGCCAAGCTTCCAATAGGAGTATCTTTGAGAAAGCTTTGACAGTGTTGTAATGAGCCTTGGCTTCTCCACTGCGTAGAGCTAGTATATCTCTTTGGAGGAGAAGGCGGAAGTGACTATAATGTTCCGCTGTCAGAACTAGTGGTTGGTCATGGATGTATTGTATGACTGGAACTTACACTTCTTAATATAAGAGAGCCAACATGTTTCATGCATATGTTGTATTTTATTCTAGCTATCTTGTTTACTCTAAATGATATATGTATTTGTTTTCTTACACATGCATGTATGGACTATTTTATATAAGTATGTACGAATCTTACTGAAATGTGTTGATTGGTTTAACCATCACTTTAGATTGTTAGCTAACTTTCTTTCCAGTTTGTGATGCATCTTTGCTCATGTGCTCCCTTTTTAGCCGTGTGCTATCATAGGTTTCCAAGGGATGCACTCACCCACCTTCCGTGTGTTAGAGCTGTTCATGCACCTTCCTTAACTTGTCACAACTGTCACACCCTTGCTACCAACAAGGACAACATACTCCTCTGTGTGAAACTGAGGTTAAGGTGATACTGTACGACCCACTGCTGGGACTCCTACACCAAATGGTCTGAGGTCTAATTGGGACTTCTTACTAGGGAGATGCCCTGACATGTTGGTGGGTCCAGCACCGTCAACAAGTTGGTTCCTTGTTTTTGTTAAGCTTTGGATGGTCAGTAGATTTCAGACCTTGGCTGAGGTACTCTCAGGAAAATTCCCAAGGGTTGAGGGTGGATATGGGATTTCTCCTGGAACAATTGAAAGGTGGGTGGAGACAGGAAAAATCCTCTAGGTATCATGAAGAAAGTCTGCGGCATCCCAACCAGTTTGGTTTTGGTGATTTTTGGACCAGTTTAGGTGAAATCAGTGTGGTTGAGGGTTGAGGTGGTTCATCCTCTAGAAGCCATGTTGGTTTTGTTTTGGTTTATCCCATGTGATCCCGCATTCATTCTTGGAATATGGCATGGGGGTGATTCGGCTTAAAAAAGATTTGGTTCAGCCCAATATATGGTCGGGTGGTACATGGAAGTCCCTAACTTGGTTGGAATTTTCATATGGTAATATGTGTTATTCTTTAATGAGATCAATGAGCACACGTTCTAGTTTAGTATATGACTAGCTTGTATGGTTTATTTTTGGTTAAATGTTGGTTATAATAATGGTATATTTATCATTATTTGATGTATTCTTGTTATGGTTATATTCCATGGGTTTACAGACCCTTGGGTATAAATTTGAATGCATGACCTAACATGTGTTTGTATAACTAGTAAGATAGGGAAGTGAATCTTCTTGATGATCCTCAAATGATTTAATCAATTAATGAGCAGATAGGCATTCATGACCTGTAGGTACTTTGCTTATAAAGTGTTTGCATAAATGAATATTGTGTGTTTCGTAATTTTGAGCATGATTAGAGCCTGAATATTAATTCTAGAGGCTTTTGCAGTTGGATGATATAAATTTGGGTATTTCTAGGAAGTTAGCCTAGAGGCTAGCCTTGAAAATCCAAATCAGGGCTTCTAGCGACACTCTCCGATCACATAAATTCTAGTTGTAGTCATGTGGAGGGTGAGTTGTGCGTGCAGTTGGAGCCTTCTAGCTGCATGCACGGCCCTAGATGCATGTGGTTTGGAGGTAAAGTGCGTGAAAAAGATGGTTCCATCTCACGAAAATGTCACCAATGATATTTTTCTAATGTCTAAGTGATTGTATGTCCCTGGAAGGTTGCAGTAAGTTCAGATATGTGGATCCCACTTCCATAACTCAAACTTGGATGTCGGGTCATGTATTTGATCTCTCAACTCATATCTACCCTGGTGAGCTTGTAAAAGAAAGTGAATGTGGGGTGGGGTGTTACATTTCCACATCATCAATAATGTGTAAGTCCACATCATCATCCATGTGTAATTGTGAACTAGTCTCATCTTGCCACTTGTCACCAATATTACGCTTCCACTTGTGACCAATCCAGTGGCACCACTTGTGAATCCATGTTGGATGGTCATTTCATTAGTCACCTGCATTAGAGAATCCACCTGGAACCTACCATGTGTCAATATTTCATTCATTGGAGGAAACCCATGGGGAAAAGGTTTGGTGGGGTGGGGGCACAACATTTTTTTAATTATCATGCAATTCTACACACAATCCACCATTTGTTAGCCATAATTCACTCATAACCATTGGATCTACCTAGAGTTGCACAAAATTTAACATGTTAAATAGCACACATGCTTGGGTGCTAACGACCATTGATGGCTCACAAATGCATGGATCCACTCTAAAGATGCAGGTGCTTAAAACAATTGGTGCATTTATCCCTTTTCACCAATGTCACTTTGAAACTGGCTTATCTTCTCATTCTAGAGGAGTTTGATCAAGTGTAGTATATCATTGGAAAGCTCTTGGAGAGGACTATCCTACCAAACCATCTAGATACTCATTTCGTTATTATAAATTAAATAAAGTCTCAATAATATTTAGGTCACCATACCTCAACATCCAAGACATCATACTGTCTTTGACATCAATGACATGACATTATTTTTCATAAAAAAAACACTATTCCCAACAATCTAGCCCTTTTTCATTGATAGAAACACCACCAGACATTGATAGAAACACCAACAAACATAGATGGTCATTGATGGCAATGGACTGAACTCCCCTTATCAGGTTGTTGGTCCAAAATCTAATTTCTCTCTCATTATTCAATGTCTACTTTCTTTCCCCTATTGACATCAATAGCAAAGGGGCCCACTGAAAATGGTTGCTCATTTAGTGGCTTCTTACTATCAAGCCAATGTTGCATAATTTCTCTTGTATCTGCCTTTCGACCTGCTCTCCTTGTGAATGAGCTTCCTGTGGGGAAGAAATTATTCCCATTCTCTTTTAATATATCCAAACCTTTCTCTTGGTAATGCTTTAGTAAATATATCTATAATTTATTCTTTTGTTATAATGCATTCCAACTTGAGAGTTTTATCAACAACTTATCCTCGAAGAAAATGATACTTGATAGGAATGTGCTTCATTTTAGGGTGCTTAATAGGATTTTTTGATATGTTGATAGCATTGATATTGTCACACATAATGGGAATAGGTTCTGTTGGAAATAATACTGAGAGGGGGGGGGTGAATCAGTATTATCAAGTCAAATATTCCTTTTTCAAAATCAAATGATATACGCTACTTCAGTTAATTAAACCCACGTATATATGCAACTATGCAGAAGGAAACCCGCGTATACAATGCAAACTTTTAAATGACTTTATCTTCTTGATGTTGATTATTAATCTGTGTTTGAGAATCAAATAACCAGTAACTAGAAACAGTAAAACAGAGCAGAAATACAATAGCACACAAGAACACAAGATATAAGGTGGAAACCCAATGTGGGTGAAAACCACCTGCTGCAATTCGTCTCTATCTGCTCTTTAATTAGAAACTTCTTTTTACAATTGTACTGGTGCAGTCCTTTACCAGTACGCAGGCTGCAACCTGTAGAGAGCTACAACCCTCTCTCATTTTCCAGCTTCTTTTGGAAGGGAGCTACAACCACCTTAGCTCTTGCACTAGCCAAGATAATAGTACGTAGGTGCTGGCCTACAGAAGGCTACAACCTTCTCTTTCTTTCAGGGACCACGTTTCATGAATTTTCAGACTGGATCCACAAATAGCATCAATCAAACATCAACAATTTCTGCATCAACCAATCACCTTTTCACCAAAAACTGAATCAAAATAACCACTTTTCTGATGACTGTACCCAGATCACAGTAACATTAACCACACACCAAATATGAACCCAGAACACTGCAGCAATAAACAGAAGCAACAAAAACACAACTCAAAATATATACGCTACTTTAATAGCCTGAAACCTGCGTGCATACGCTTCTGCGTATGGAACAATCTGCGTATACGCTGTTTTACTTCACTGAGCTAGCGTGTATACGTGCCTTCTCTTCACTGAACCTGTGCACAGATCTATAAAGGATAATTCGCTCTTTCAGATATTCAAACAGTAATTCACCCAGATCATCAGTTTTATAGATCAAGCAAGCACCACATATAACAGATCAAAATCATACAAAAATACTATCATTCAAGCTTAAGGATTATGATCCATCAATAGAACTTATCCATCTCTTTGCGCTAAGGTTCCTCCTTCATTCAGATCCAGATCTGCACCATAACCCAATTACCAGTATTCCAGATCTAGCACTTTTTTAGATATTCAATAACAGTTCAGATGATTCTTTGCCAAATGATCTCCTTCCTCTTTTATAGTCTTAGGCCTTCCACAATACCACAGTCCAAAACCATAATAAACCAATACCAGGGACCCAATACTTGGGATCAATACTTTTGACAAGGTACCATGGTCCAAAACCATAGGTTCAAACACCAAGGACTAACTACCACGGACCAAAGGTAAGTTCTCCAACATATACGCGCTTTTCCTTGCATGAAAGTGCGTGTATACGTATACGCACCTTTGAAATGTCTAACCCGCGTGTATACGCTTCTTCGTCTAGATGAACCCGCGTATATGTCTTTTCCTTCATTCTGAAAGCTTGAACTGAGATCTATTACCAAAGAGAGTTGCCATCAAGGACAACACCTGTGCCATAGCTCCAAACCTGTGCCATAATGCCAACAATCTCCCCCTTTGGACTTGATGGCAACCCAAAATCCTCAAAGTCATTCTCCCCCTTTGTCATCAAGGGAAAAGGGTTGTTCTCCCCCTGAGTACATGCTGAAATTTCTGCCCTACTGAGCTGACCATGCTCCCCCTGACTGTAGGCAAGATCTGCAAAAGATGTTCTTCAAAAAGAACCATGACTTATACATCATAAAAGACCTTCCTATCACCAAAAGATTCAATACATACATCCATCACCCAACAAGTGGGGATCATCCACCCAACCAAGTGGGGATACATCAGAGATTTACATATGACAACTAAGATCATTACATGTTCATCTCAGGCATAGTAGGGAAACCAAAATAGGCCGTTACATGACCTTGACACCATGAAAGAGATACCACAAAAGAGATACATGACATAGAGACGAAATATCTAGAACAAGACTTATGAAAATCACCAATAACTAATAGCAGCAACATCTGTCAATCACCATTCTGATAAGCAAATAAGATTTCCTTCTATTCTCCCTCTGCCTCTGTTCCATCTGAAACCAACAACAGCTGTGAACTAGAACCAAAAGCTTCTAAGATAATGCCAACAATGCATTACTAGAAGATTATCTGCTCCCCCTGAACCTGTGCCGGATGGTCTCTGTCAGACCCATATCAGAATATCTTCAACCAGAGCCTGTCCCTACTGATATCCATCAAACCTCCATATGCGCGACTGTCTCTACACAAACTGGCGTATGTACGCGGATCCTCCTCAGGCAACTTGCGTACACCCATTTTTCTCTGAAACAGACAAGTTTTAACGGCAAGATGATGCATCAACTACTCCTAGCCTCTATCTGAGGTATTCAAATGTCTCTCTGGGCAGTGGTTTGGTGAGAATATCAGCAACTTGTTCCTTAGAAGGAACATACTCCAATTTGACCTTTTCTTCCAACACTTGTTCCTGGAGAAAGTGATACTTGATCGGTATGTGCTTGGTTTTTGAATGCATGACTGGGTTCTTTGAAATGTTGATTGCACTTGTATTATCACACAAGATGGAGATAGGTGGTGTACAAGTGATTTGAAAATCCTGCAAGGTTTGCATCATCCAAAGAAGTTGAGTGCAACAAGATGCAACAACCACATATTCCGCTTCAGCTGTAGATAAAGCAATCAAACTCTATTTCTTGCTGAACCAAGATACTAATCTGGAACCCATAAAGAATGCACCACCACTTGTGCTCTTCCTGTCATCCACGCCTCTAGCCCAATCTGCATCTGTATAAGCATGAAGAGAGAGATCTGTATCTCTAGGATACCATAAGCCAGAGTTTTGAGTTCCTTGAAGATACTCGAAAATTCTCTTCATTGCCTGAAGATGAGTTTCCTTTGGATTTGCCTGAAATCTTCCAACTATTCCTACTGCATGCATGATGTCTGGTTGGGTACCTGTCAAAATAAAGTAGACTTCCAATCATAGATCTATAGCTTGGTTGATGCACTGCTGCTGATTCATCATTTTCATTGAGGCTGCATCCTGTAACCATGGGGGTACATACTAGTTTCAAATCTTCCATGCCATACTTCTTCAGAATCTGCTTGAGGTACTTGGTTTGAGACAAGAAGATACCACCTTCATTTTGTTGGATTTTCAATCCAAGAAAGTATGTCAGTTCTCCAAGCAAGGACATTTTGAATTCTTTCTGCATCACCAAGGCAAAGCTTTGACTCATAGCTTCTTCATTGCTTCCAAAGATAATATCATCCGCATACACAACAAGTATTAGCAATTTGTCATTTTCAATTTTTATATAGAGATTGCTATCTGCTGATCCTTTTGAAAATCCTTGTTGATGAAGATATTTGTCAAAACGACGGGTTTTCCCGCATAAATTTGTTAAGACTCTGGACACCACATATCTCCACAATGGTATGATATTTTCCACTTTGGGCCTAAGCCCTCATGGATTTGTTTTTGGGCTTTACCCCAAAAGGCCTCATACCAATGGAGATATTTGTCCATCCTTTTATACCCATGATCCTCCCCACTTCTAGTCAATGTGGGACTTTGGTCGTATACCCAACAATCCTCCCCACGAACAAAGGACCATCGAGCCTCCCCTCAAACGATTATCCATCTGTCCACACTCTACCATCCAGGATTCTCCATTCCAATGCGTTGGAAGCACACGCCTTACATGGAAGCACCACCTCCCTCGAGAGCTTGGTCTATCCCAAGCAACTCCTCTTCACCGTGTTGGGACTAGGACACGTCCATGAAGAATTCGGAGCACACCACCTATCTAACTGAGCTCATCCACGGATCCTATCGTGATATTACGGGGACCCACCACCTTCGTTCGGCATTCCGAGGATTCATCCACTTGGCTAACTTTGGGGCATGGCTCTGATACCACTTGTTAAGACTTTGGACACCACATATCTCCACAATGGTATGATATGGTCCACTTTGGGCCTAAGCCCTCATGGATTTGTTTTTGGGCTTTATCCCAAAAGGCCTCATACCAATGGAGATATTTGTCCATCCTTTTATACCCATGATCCTCCCCACTTCTAGTCAATGTGGGACTTTGGTCGTATACCCAACATAGTACCAAACCCTTGGAGCCTGTTTAAGACCATAGAGAGCCTTTTTCAGTTTGCATACAAGATTTGGATTATTCCCAAGAATGAAACCATCTGGCTGCTCAATGTATACTTCTTCTTCTAAATCTCCATTCAGAAAAGCTGATTTCACGTCCATTTGAAATACTTTGAACTTCTGAAAGCTTGAGAGAGCAAGGAACATTCAGATGGCCTCAAGTCTTGCAACAGGAGCAAAAGTTTCTTCAAAGTCTATTCCTTCTTGTTGAGCATACCCTTTACAAACAAGTCTGGCCTTGTTTCTAATTACTTCCCCATTTTCATTCAACTTATTTTTGAAGATCCATTTTGTCCCTATGACATTCTTATCTTTTGGTCTAGGAACCAACTCCCAAGTGTTATTCTTTTCGATCTGCTCAAGTTCTTCATCCATTGCCTTGACCCAACATTCATCCTTGCAAGCCTCTTTTACATTTTGAGGTTCAGTGGAGGAGAGCAATGCCAAATAGCTTGAGGCTTCTGCAATTGTTCTTCTTGTTTGTACACCTGCCTCTTTTTGTCCCAAAATCTGAGATTCTGGATGATTCTTCTGAACATACTTGGATGGAGTCTTCTCTTCTATCCTTATCTGTTCCTCTGGTGCTTCTTGAGGTTCTTCGTCATCATCAATCTGATTTGGAGAGTAGTCTTCATCCTCTTTGATATTTTCATAATTTACTTTCCTAGAAATGTATCCTTTTTCATCAACCACTACATCAATGCTGTCAACAATTCTTCCAAGTCTTTTATTGTAACACTTATATGCTTTGCTGTGAGGATAATAACCAAGGAGAACGCCTTCATCTGCTCTAGGTTCAAGTTTGCTAAGCTGTTCATCATTATTCTTAATATAGCATTTGCTTCCAAAAATTTTGAAATGCTTTACCGAAGGAGTCTCACCATACCAAAGCTCATGAGGAGTTTGGTGTTGTTCACTCGGACGTTTGTTTTGTTGAGAATAACAACCGCAGCAAATGCAGCTTCATGCCAGAAGGTTGCGGGAGTTCCAGACTCATCAAGCATAGCACGAGCCATTTGTTGGACCGTTCTGTTCATCCTTTCCACCACTCCATTTTGCTGAGGAGTCCTAGCTATAGAGAATTCCCTTCTTATCCATGTTCTTCATAGAAATCGAAAAATTCATTTGAGGTAAACTCCCCACCTCTGTCGGATCTAAGGCACTTAATTTTGTGATCTAATTCGTTTTCGGCCAAGGCTTTGAAGGATATGAATTTTTCGAATGCTTCGTCTTTGTGCTTCATAAGTCCTAACCACACCATCCTGGAGAAGTCGTCAATGAATAATATAAAGTATTCTTCTCCTCAAGGTGACCTTGTCCTAAATGGACCACATACATCTGTATGGACTAGTTCAAGAGGCCTGTTGGCTGATCCTTCCTTCTCAGGGAAGTTAGTTATAGTTTGCTTACCAAACTGACATGATTTGCATATGGTGTTGTCCGGAATTTTGATATCTGGAAGACCACGAACTGCCTGGTATTTGCATGTTTTCCTTATTTGTGAAAAGCTTAGATGCCCCAACCTCTGGTGCCATAACCAGTGTTCATCATCCTTGCTCAAATAGCATTGTTGTTGTCCTTCTTCAAATATGTATAGATTATTTGGAGTTCTTCTGCCTTTGATCACTATTTTTCCTGTATCAAGATCACAAACACTACATCCATTTGATCGAAATAACCTCGGTTCCTTGATCGCACATCTGACTGACACTCAGTAGATTATGCTTCAAGCCATCAACATACAAAACATTTCCAGCTTTGACCTTTTCTTTCAACTGAGCAGTGCCTTTTCCTTTTATGGCTGCAGGAGTATCATTTCCAAAAGAAACTTTCTTTCCCTTTTCTAAAGCAGTATATGATTCAAGTTTTTCTTTATCACCTGTCATATGCTTCGAACATCCACTGTCAATGTACCATAGATTTTCCTGTCCTTCTGCATAATAAGCTATCCCACATCTTTTTGGTTGTGGTTCCTTTATTCTCCATGTTCTAGCACTTGAGGTTTGTTCCTTCTGAGTTATCTTCCAAAACCATCTCCTGCATTCAGAATCTTCATGACCGAAGTTATTACAAATAGAACATTCAATTTCATTTTCAAGGGCGAAAAAGTTGTTATAAGTCCTTTTTGTGATTCCAGTCATACTTCTTTGTTTTTGAGATTCTCTAGTCATGATTGTCCTATAGGGAACACATTGAGCTACTTTGTGACCAAAGTTATGGCAAGAGAAACATTGACCATTGAAGAAACTTCTGCGATTGTCAAATCTACCAGCCAAATGATTGTAGTTTCGATTGTCATCCATTCATGAAGCAAATTGAGAAGTTTTTACCTGTGGCTGGTTGTAGCTTTTGTTCGCCCTTAAGATGGATTGCCCCTGATTTACCTGGTGGTCTTTGTTTATTCTTGATGTAATTCGTCCCTGTTTTACCTGGTGATCTCCATTTGGCTTTTGCTCATTCCTTCTTGCTGCATCAAGATAACTCTTTGAGGTGGATGCTTGAGATGCTTCTCCATTATACCCTAGACCTGTCTTGATTAGTGGAGAACGTTGTACATTGATAATCTCATCCAGAGTTTCAGATCCTTTAACAAATTTAAGATTTAGAGCCTTTGTTTTCTCAATTTCGTTTCTAAGGCCAACAATTTCACATTCTAACTTCTCAAGAAATTTTTATTTTTCATCAAGTTGGAATCGCAGAGTATCAATGATCATATTCTTTTCTTCTAAACATGTTTTGAGTCTAGAAATCTCTTCATAAAAACCATCTACATCTATAGCATCCATGTAATCATCATCTTCAAAAGCCATTAAAATTTTATAATCATTACCTCGTTCATCTTCGTCACTATTTGATATGCCATCACTGTCTTCATGAGTGTAGTAACTTTTCTTAGTTGCATTCTGTTTCTTGTTCCATCTAACAGGTTCCTTTTCTTTGTCAACCTTATCCTTATGAGGACATTTGGCAACATAGTGACCAACTCTTCCACAAGCAAAGCATTTGAAAGGTAACTTACCTCAAAACCGTCCAGTACCCCGTTGAAGATTTCTGACAAAATTTGATTCTTCTTCTTCTTCTGACACGTGTCCTGACTCATAATACTCTCCTTTGCCTGAAGCCTTGAAGGCAGCTTCTCTCTTGTCTAATGGACCTCCTTTCCTCATTTCATAAGCAGTTAGAATTCCGTGCAGCTGTGACATTTTAAGGTTTTGTAGATTCTCTTTTTCTTCTATTGCAAAAACTTTAGATTCAAACCTAGGGGACAAAGATCTTAGAACTTTTTCAACCACAACAGCCTCTTTTATTTCTTCACCCAAATTTTTCATACAATTAACAATCTCATCTACACGAAGAAAATAGTTAGCCACACTTTCATCATTATACATCCTGAGATTTTCATACTGAATCCTGAGGGTTTGAAGTTTCGCTCGTTTTACTTGATCATCTCCTTCATAGCTCAGAACAATCTTGTCCCATATCTCTTTTGCGGATTTAAACTACATTACCTTGACAAATTCTGATTGAGATAGGCATTCTAATAGAGTATTGACCGCCTTTGCATTTGTTTCATATTTCTTCTTCTCAGCCGGATCTGTAGGAGTTGCTGATGGAAAAGTATACCCTGTTTCTATGATATCCCAGAATTCTGTACCAAGAGATTGAAGATAGGCAGTAACTCTTACCTTCCAATAAACGAAGTTTGTCCCATCAAAAATCAGTGGCTTGATTGATGCTTCCCTCTCGTAGTTGCTCATGATGAAAGATCTTTCTTCAAGCAATCAAGCTTCTTCTGAAGAACCTGGCTCTGATACCAATTGTTGGAAATAATACTAAGAGGGGGGGGATGAATCAGTATTATCAAGTCAAATATTCCTTTTACAAAATCAAATGATATATGCTACTTAAGTTAATTAAACCCGTGTATATATGAAATTGTGCAGAAGGAAACCCGCGTATACAATGCAAACTTTTAAATGAATCTATCTTCCTGATGTTGATTATTAATCTGTGTTTGAGAATCAAATAACCAGTAACCAGAAATAGTAAAACAGAGTAGAAAGACAATCACACACAAGAACACAAGATATAAGGTGGAAACCCAATGTGGGTGAAAACCACCTGCTGCAATTCGTCTCTATCTTCTCTTTAATTAGAAACTTCTTTTTACAATTGTACTGGTGCAGTCCTTTACCAGTACGCAGGCTGCAACCTGTAGAGAGCTACAACCCTCTCTCGTTTTCCAGCTTCTTCTGGAAGGGAGCTACAACCCCCTTAGCTCTTGCACTAGCCAAGATACTAGTACGTAGGTGCTGGCCTACAGAAGGCTACAACCTTCTCTTTCTTTCAGGGACCACGTTTCATGAATTTTCAGACTGGATCCACAGATAGCATCAATCAAACATCAAGAATTTCTGCATCAACCAATCACCTTTTCACCAAAAACTGAATCAAAATAACCACTTTTCTGACGACTGTACCCATATCACAGTAACATTAACCACATACCAAATCTAAACCCAGAACACTGCAGCAATGAACAGAAGCAGCAAAAACACAACTCAAAATATATACGCTACTTTAATATCCTGAAACTTGCGTGCATATGCTTCTGCGTATGGAACAACTTGCGTATATGCGGTTTTACTTCACTGAGCCAGCGTTTATACGCGCCTTCGCTTCACTGAACCTGCGTACAGATCTATAAAAGATAATTCGTTCTTTCAGATATTCAAACACTAATTCACCCAGATCATCAGTTTTATAGATCAAGCAAGCGCCACATATAACAGATCAAAATCATACAAAAATATTATCATTCAAGCTTAAGGATTATGATCCATCAATAGAACTTATCCAACTCTTTGCACTAAGGTTCCTCCTTCATTCAGATCCAGATCTGCACCATAACCCAATTACCAGTATTCCAGATCTAGCACTTTTTCAGATATTCAATAACAATTCAGATGATTCTTTGCCAAATGATCTCCTTCCTCTTTTATAGTCTTAGGCCTTCCACAATACCACGGTCCAAAACCATAATAAACCAATACCACGGACCCAATACTTGGGATCAATACTTCTGACAAGGTACCATGGTCCAAAACCATAGGTTCAAATACCAAGGACTAACTACCACAGACCAAAGGTAAGTTCTCCAACATATACGCACTTTTCCTTGCATGAAAGTGCGTGTATACGTATACGTGCCTTTGAAACGTCTAACCCACGTGTATACGCTTCTTCGTCTAGATGAACCTGCGTATATGTCTTTTCCTTCATTCTGAAAGCCTGAACTGAGATCTATTACCAAAGAGAGTTGCCATCAAGGACAACACCTATGCCATAGCTCCAAACCTGTGCCATAATGCCAACAGGTTCATCACCATTCTCTTGAATATCCTTGAGATTATGCTTCATACATATAACTTGAGTGCAACAAGAGGTTGTTGTAATGCATCCTACTTCAGTGATGGATAGATAAATTAAATTGTGTTTCTTGTTGAGCCAAGAAACTAGACATTCACCTAGAAGGAAATATCCTCCGCTAGTGCTCTTTTTATCATCAATACTTCCATCCCAATCTACATTTGTATGAGATTTGAGTGTAATATATATTCCCCTTGGATACCACAAGCCATAATCTATAGTGCCTTGTAAATATCTAAATATTCTTTTAATTGCATTCGCATGAAACTCCTTTGGGCTTGATTGTAATCTTCCCACCAAATTTATTGTTTGCATGATATCTATTCTTGACATTATTAAGTAAAGTAGGTCATCAATAATATACATGTTTTTGGTTTGGTTTACCTCTGGAGACTCATCATCCTTACTAAGTTTGCAACCTGTTACCATAAGACTGCTCACATGTGCACAAATTTTTATACCAAACTTCTTTAATATTTCCTTAGGGTACTTGGTCTAAGAGATGAAAAAACCATTTTATGATTAGTTAACCTACAAACCTATAAAAAAGGATAACTTACCCAACATAGAAATCTCAACATCCTTCTACATATTGGTTGCAAAAATTTTCATCATAGGATCAACATCAATTCCAAATATTACGCCATCCACATAAACAATAATAATTAGCATGTTACATTTTCAGTGATATTGTAAATATTGTTGTCTGTTTTACCTCTTTTGAATTGAATATATCTATACAATCTAGAATATTAGGCCCTAGGTGCCTATTTGAAACCATTTAAAATTTATTTAGTCTACACAAATGATCCTTGTTTGTTGATAATTGGAATCCTTCTAACTGCTCAACATAAAAAATTTCTTGGATTTTCCTTGTGCCCAAAGTTGTTGCATATACAATATTCGACATAATTTTATAGAAGAGAAAAATAATTCTATCTTCTAATATTATTTTCATATGTACCTCTAGATTTGTTGCTTAAATAATTATTCTTCATAATTTCTCTTCTTTCATAGTTTCTTCTTGCATAAGCTCTACATTCAACTGCCTTATGACCAAACTTATTGTATGGCTAATAATTTCCATAAAAGAAAGTTTGATACTTGGGTGAATATTCCCTACTAAAAGGGATAGCATTTTTTATTTATTTTTCCTACCATCTTTTCTATAATGTGATTGATTCATAGTTGTTGATTGATTTTCCTCTTCATTATCTTTTTCTGGATGATTAAGCCCTATTATGATGAAATCATATCCATGGATTTTTTGTTTTCCTTTTCTAATGCAAATGAGCCTAATTCTCCCTCATTTTTCTTTAGAATATATTCATATCCAAGGTATGTCTTAAATAATGGTGATCTCTGAAAGTTGATGTGATTTAATGACTTAGAACCTTTAATAAACTTCAAGTTTTGATTAAACTAATCTGAGGTCTTTCCTAGTTATTTTCTTAAGAAAACAATTCCTTCTTCCATTTTTCATAGCGTTCTTCCTTTTTCTTTTAACTTCTTTGAAAAAACTCCTTTATCCTTTTAGTGTCTTCCAGTTCAATTTCTAAAATAATGACATAGTCTACATCATAGTCTTTATATTCTTGCAAATTTTTTTCTAGTTGATTTGCCTTTTTCCTTAGAGGTGTTAGTTCTTCTAAGACACTTATGTGTTCTCCTTCAAGATCTACTTCTTCTTTAATTCCTTCTTTAGGATCACTCATGGTTATGAATAATATCTCTCTCTCTCTCATCATTAGTATCATTTATTTTTGCATAAGGATATTTAGAAGCATACTGTCGTACTCTTCCACATCCAAAACATTCAAATGGAATCTTACCTTTAAATATTCCTATACCATCAAACTAAGTATCCTTGTCTAAATATCCACTAAGATTGGCAATGTTCCTTACTATAAACCTTCAAGTGATTAACCATTCTTGAATGGAACTTGCTTTGATACTAATTGTTGGAATTATGATTGCACTGGGGACGGTGAATCAGTGTAATGGCCAATTTAATCAATTTAAACATTCACAATTTAACATAACTAAAAGCATAAAAATGCATCAATAAAATCAATCATCACATCAATACACATGAACACCAAATATACATGGAAACCCTTAGGGGAGAAAATCACAAATATTCTTCCTTTCTTCAATACTTGATTACATCAATTTGCAACCACCAACCCCCATAATTAATTTGCAAGCACCAACCTATAATAAAGGCAACCACCTCCTTCACCAAAATATAGTGGACCACTTTTCACAATATTTCAAATTGGATCCACAAGATAAAAACACAATAAATGCCTCTTACAAATTTGATCATTTCTTGATTTCTCGTAACAAGACTAAACTTGTTCATAAGCCCCAAGACATTTTGACAACAATGAAAAAGATATATCCTTTTTCCCACAAAAACATGTCTTCATGACTTTTCATGTCCCCCTTTCATATTAAAAAAAAATTATTGTCATTTTCCCCTCTTCAAAAATCAATTTGAGCCTCAAAATGACCCCCCAAAACATTATAGAAATTAACTTAGTTCAACATAATGCACATTTTAGATCCACAGTCTACAAAATTCACCCTGTCGATTTGAAAAAACATTCGACAGAATGAAATTTAAAATCTAAAAAAAAATCAATGATACTGACAGTACCCGAACCTGTGACCACCCACAATGCAATCAACCTTAATTCATTCAAAAATGATTTACCATGAATCAGACCATAGGTCGAAACCACAACTGAAACCAAGTGCCAAAGATAAGACTCGACCTTGCAATAGAGTGCCACACTACCTGTTGTGTCTCAAATCAAAAACCATGCCAACAATAAGTTAAGACCCGACCTCACAACATAGTTACACACTATATGTTGTCTTAGAGTGAAAACCATGCCAACCATAAGCCAAGACTCGACCTCACGTCCTCACCTTGCATCCTCTTCTTGCCCAAAACCATAATGCCTCACTCTAACCACAAGGCCACACATTTGTTTGTTTCGTAACAATACCTAAATCATGTCTCCATGAAATCACATTGCACCTATATATATACATCTAAAGGTTCTAATGAGGCTAACATTTATTCAAATAAGGCAACATTCAAACTTACATATCACTGGTTTTAGTGCTTAGGTCATGACTAGGGTGGCCCCTTGGGCTCACACTTTTCCTCCATATGACCATGCAATGTGACTTGGTCCTTAGGGTTCCATAATCAATCACATGTTGACATCAGTGTGATATCATCGTGCCATATGGAAATCTATAAGTGGTCCCACATGTCACTCAGATTTAGTCCAACTAGTCATCCAAAAATGTTGACTATACATTCCACGTGGCACCCTAATATATTTCCATGTAATCTGTCATATTTCCACATCATAGGTCATACATATGTTGACATCATCATCCACATGTACCTATGCACTAGTTTCATGCTACCATTTGTCACTACTATTGTGCTGCCACTTCTAACCAATCTGGTGCCACCACTTTTGCATCCACGTCAAAGGGCACGTCATCACTCATCTGCATTAGAGGGTCCACTGGGCATCTGATTAAAGGGTCCACCTAGAACCTGCCACATGTTGATATTTCATTGGTTGCAGGAAACCCATGTGGTGGAAGTTGGAAGGCATGGGGGGCAACCTTTGTTAACTATTGTTCAAGTTTGCACACAATCCACCATTCCTCATCCATAATTCATTCATAACCATCAAATTTTCTTAGGGTTGCATGATAGTTAATATGTTAAACAATAGAGATATTTAGGTGTCAACGGTTGGTGATGGCTCACAATTGCATGGATCCACGCTAAAGATGCATGGACTTTAAAAAATTCGATGTTTTGATCAATTTTCACTAATTTCACTTTCAAACTAGCTTATCTTCTCATTCCGGAGGAGTTTAACTAAGTGTAGTATATTGTTGGAAATATCTCAGAGAGGATTATTATTGGAAATCTCTCAGAGAGGGTTATCCAAATAGACCATCTTCATACTCATTTTATCATCATAACTAATTCTTAATAATATTTATGCGATCATACCACCTTGACATCCATGACACCATACCTCCTTTGACGTCAATGACGTGACATTAGGTGTCATCAATGACAACACTGTGCCAAACACAACATATTAAGTCATAATATGTTGTATAAACCCAATGGTTAGTCTATAATTAATGTTTATGTTGATGAGAAAATAGTATCAGTAAATATATGCTACAAAGTTGCAATAGTAAATAGTATCATAGTTACAATAATAAACCTATATTACATAATTACAATGGTATAAATTATCAAAGTTGTAGAGACATGAAATGTGAGAGCTATAGCAATCGAAATTTAGATTTGTGGCAACTAAAGTGATAGTTGTTAAAATTCAAAGTTACAACAAAGGAAATATTAAAGTTACAACAATCAATCTTCAAAGTTGTAGCAAGGAAATATCATAGTCATAATTGAATAGTAATTAAACGAATTGCTAGAAATATATCAAAGACACTATATCTACTCTATAAAGTACAAATAGTATTTGACTAAGGAGGGGGGTCTGCTTCCTTATAAATGACACATATGAAAGAAGTAAGGCATTAGTACTCAGCACACAATTAATTGAAAATACAATTTAAACTTCAGTTACTTGGAATTACAATAAAGAACTCTATTCCAATTAATTAACTCGCTCGATTGTTAACTCCCCTAGTGTAAAGAGAGCATGGGTTTTATACATATTGTGTTGTATATAATTTAATAAAAGTATTTGATGGATATTTATGAGAATAAAAAAAGATAGCAAAAATCAGGAACATGCTAACTTAATCAGTTGCATAACATATGGTAGATGAATCACTCATCCCTTCCTAAGCACCTATTTTCTTTGAAATTTTCCTACATGAGGAGATTGGTTGTTGTATGCATGAATGGTCCATAGATGAAAAAAATTTGGTTGACTAATGTGTTACAGTTAGCATGGATTCGAAAACATCCTTCCTCAAAGTTATAACAATGGTCTTGAGTGAATTGCTACAACATTTGTGTGTTGCGAGTCACAACAATGGTGAGAGGCTCATCAAAAGGGAATTAATAGTTGCAACAATAGAGAGCTGACAACTATGGTGATAGGAAGTTGTAGCAATGGTGTCAACAACTTAGAGTTCTAGCATGAGTTCCAACAACTTAGAGTTGCAACAAATATACTTAGAGAGTTGTTGTAACTCATACTCAAAAAATTCAAAACCTATGTCCCACATAGAGTTGCGACAACTGTTGAGAGAGTTGTAGCACCTGCACTTGGAAGGTACCTATGTAGCTTCATTCTCATAAACCATTGTTATAATAGAGAGGAAGTAATCTCTTAAAAATTCATAATAATAAGTATCGAACTGGAATATTAATGGGATAATTATACCTTGACAAAAAATGCACCTATTTGGATGAAAATGATATTAGAATGAGATGGAAATGATAAAAAGGTATACAAAAAGGTTTTGGATGGGTATTAAAAATACGTCAATTTGAGAACCCATCAGTAGGTACAAGGGTGGAAAGTGTTGTTGTATGCTAGCTTGATGTGGAATAAGAGAATGGAGTCTTCAATTAAGAGAGAAATGTGAGATGGAATAATATAAGAAAATGAGGGGCCAAGTTACAAAGATTCTAACATGTTTATGAACCTTGTAGGTGAAAAGGATTCCTAGAGAACTAGAAAGTACAATAGATGGCACCCATGTATCTCTATAGATGGATTTCTTTTTATATCGACATTGTTGCAAAATATGTTGTCATTGATGTCAAAGTTAGAGAGAGGCCCATGAGACCCAAGTTGGGAACATGAGACCCAAATAAAAGGAGGATATGATGTATATTTGACCCAAACTATAATAATCTTAGATCCAAGCTAGGGCGGTCCAATTCAAGAGGACCAACACTCATATCAGCCTTTAAACCAAACCCCTTATCCATGAGCTCCCTGATTAATGGAAAGGGTCCAACCAACATTCAATTTGGCTCCTAAAAGTAAGTAGGGATTGAGGATACCCTGTTGATTATTTAGCCAAACTTTAAGTGCCAAATCATTATAAATACTAGATTGGGAATGTTACTATGGCAAAGATGTGAGTGATCATTTGGAAGAGAATCATAAAATATGAGCAGAGGAATAGTGTGAAATGTGAAGTCTAAGGAAGATGATACAAGGGAGGAGTGTAGAAGTGTGAGATATGTTATATTAGCAAACATAAGAGTTAGATTGAGCAACAGAGTGTGAAGAAGAGCTTTGAGGCATGAAACAAACCACAAGTCAATTTCTTGCAAAACCTCAAATTTATTGAAAAGATAGATTCTTCATGAAATTGTTTGCTTTCATTCCACCCTAGCTCATATGTCATCTCTTGGTCATAAGGTGCTTCAGTGTATCACCCAAAGGCCTAAGGCCCTTGGCATATCAGCTTATTGTCCTTTTAATTTAAGGTGAGACTTTTCATTTATCTAATATTTGATATAATTGTCTAGTAATCACAACCTTTGGTCACAAAGGGGCTAATGTATAATACTTAGTGCTTAATTCCCTTGGCATACCAGTGTCCAAACCTCAGGTAGAAAGGTTCCACCCATAAATTTCTCTATCAAGATTTATTTTTTTGCAATAATATCTTGTGTTATTTTTGTCAAAGTTTTGATATCCTTAGGTGATTACACTAGACACGAGATCTTTGGTATCATGCTTCCTCCTCAAGGTTACTCTCTAATCGTGGTTGTTTTGTGAGCATTTCCTTTGTTTGTTTTATTGAATCTTCAACACTATAGTTTCATCATCATCAATTTATAGATGCTCTAAGCATAATATTTGTTGCTAAGTAACATTAATATCAGGATTTTAATAAAATGTTCACCTGATATAGCTTGGGCATGATATCCTAATATAAGTTGAATGTCAATATGTTGACCATTTGATGGTCCATACCACTGATATAACAAATGTGTTATATGGTAAAACTCTTGAATTTTTTATATTTGAAATGAATTAAGCATTGGGTCATAGCATGAGGTATTGTGCACTTTGGTAAGTTTAACACCTAGGTGCCAAGGTTCAAACTTTAATGTTTTTGGGGATTTGGAGTGTTGAAGAAATTCAAGATACTTCCCAATATCATGATGTAAATAAAAAATAAATATTTTTCTTCCCTTGTGCTTGGTTACATAATATTTTACAGTTTGCACAATTTTTATTGTTGAGTACTCGATAGAAATTATACTATTTTAAAGCACCAAGAGCTCTAAAAGCTTATAGCCCATTCCTATATGATTGGACAGAAGGGAGTTGGTATATAATTCATCAATTATATGTGCATATAATTGAAAATTAGGATTGAAGGAAATGCCTATTTTGATAGAGTGAAGGTATTGTGTTGATATAATATAATTGTGGTTGTTTGGGTGAAGGAAGTGTCTAGTGCAAATATTTATAAAGAAAATAGCTAAAGAATAGAGTAGGACAAAATCTAATTAAGGAATAAAGAAATCCAGAGGCTAGTGAAAAATATTACAGAGTTATGAAGAGCTAATTGCAAACTAGATCAATGAGAGAGCATAACAAAGTTTAGAAAAGTGACTAAACAAGTGTAGAGAATTTGCAAAGTTGTGAAAATTAGAGCAAAGAAAATTACAAGTCAAAGAAGGAAATTTGTGTCTTTGTAATTCGGTGGAGACAAATTAAAGGGGAATGGTGTCTCTTGTAGGTTGGTGCTAGATAATCAAAAGGGATTGATGTCTCCTGTAGGTTGCTAATTACAAACTTGAAAATTGAGGGGATTGGGATATCTTGTAGGTTGGGCCTACAAATTTATGTAACAATAGGTTGGTTCCTACAAGATCTTTTATATAAAGAAGTTTTATGGTTTTCTCTCATAATGGTTTCTACATATATCTTGTGATAAATGTCAATTTTATGAGATTGATTCCTTATGATGCTTGAATATTTAAATAAGTAAAAATTGTCTTATATTGATTCACCCCCCTCTCAGTATAATTTTGAATCCAACAATTGGTATCTGAGAGAAGGTTCGTTCAAAATTAGTATATGGAGGGAAGATCTCACAGGAACCAATGGCTGGTCAGGATGTTTCTTTCTCAAGCAAAGTTCCACTATTTCATGGAACCAATTATGCTTTCTAGAAAATAAGGATGAGGACCTATCTGATGTTTCTTGGTGTTGACATTTCGATATTTTTTGAGGATGGTTATAAAGTTCCAACAATACCCCCAACTAATCCATATTGTAAAAAGGTTTATGTAAGTAATGCAAAGCCATTGAATTCCATTTTGTGTGGTCTAATGGAATCATAATTTGTCAAGATAACATAGTATAAGTCTTAAAAAGACATGTGGGACAAGATTCAAAGAAATTATGAAGAAATGAAAAGGTAAAAAGATAAAAGCTTCAAACTCATAGAGTACAATTTGAAAGTTTGAAGATGGATCAAGATGAAAACATTGCAATCTTATTTCTTTATGTAGACAAGATTGTTAATACTATTAAAGCGCTTGATGAAAATATTGAAGAAACAATAGTTGCTCAAAATGTGTCAATATATCTTCCTCTAAGATTTAATGTAAAGGTTTCAGCAATTGAAGAAATTAAAAATATGGACAAAATATGGACGAACTCCATGGAATTTTCATTGCATATGAAATCATAATTGAAAAAGATAAATAAAAATTAAAGGAAGCAATATTCAAAGTAGCAAAGAAGAAAAAAATGACATAAGGTTCATTATTTCTCTAGCTATGAATCAAATGAAGAATAAACTAAGTTTGTGAGAAAGTTGAAGAAATGATGTGTCAAGTGCAAAGGTAAGCCTCCATTAAAATGTTTTAATTTTAGAATAATAGGTCATATTGTTGCTAAGTTCCCATATGCAAAACAAGAAGATAGAAACAAATATCTTAAACATAAAAGGAAACATATCTTAAGAAGAAAAACTTCTACTTGAAAGAGAGTAGTACCTCATCAAAAGAAGGAGATGGATGTTTGTTTGGTGATGAGAAAGGAGAATTTATATTCATAGCCATGGATGATAAAAATGTTGATTAAAGGGACAACCAAAAAGCGAATATGCATTTATAGGAAGAAGTTGAAGGGGAAGTAGATATTTAAGGAGAACTAGTGAGTGCCTTAGAAGCAATAAACAGACTTGGAATATTAAAAAGTAGAAGTAACTATTGTAGGAATATGAGAAGAAAGGTTGTTATTTTAAAGAAGCATTTATAAACATCCTAAAGGGACAAATCAAAGAAGCAAATAAATTAGAAGAAATTTGCATGAGCTAACTAAAAGAAAAGGAAATAAATTATAGAATCTAGAGGGAAAGATTGTTTCCTTAAGAAAGGAACTAGAGGAATTCACTGCTTAGTTGAATCAAAGCTTCATGTTTTAAATAAAATCATAAGACTTTCAAGGGGGATTTGATCACAAATGCATCAAAAAAGGAATGCAAAGAATAATTTAAAAACCCGCTAATGTACTCAAACATTCAATGAGTAATGAAAGAAGTTCTAAAAAACAAAGTGAGAACCAAAAAAGGAATGACCCCATCATATAATACAAGAAGTACCAAAAATAAAGTTAAGGCCCAACAAAGGCATGATTCTATCAATGATATATGTAGCACCAAAAAGGAAGATGAGAACTAGACAAAAAAATACAAGTTTCCAAGGGTCCTATCAGCAATATAAGAAACACCAAAAAGGGATATGAGAACCTACAGAGACATGATTTTTTAAAAGGCCCTATCAACAAAAAATGAAACACCATAAATGAAGCAACATAATAGTAGAGAGATTAGATTTATTACAAATATGTCAAGAGTGGTTTGAGAAGAAGTGTTACCTCAAGAAGGCCTATCTAATCTAGGTATCAAAACCTCTTCTTTTCTTATTGATTTGCTTATAATAACATTGTTCATAAGGCAATAAATTCAATAGCTTATGCAAGAAATTATTATGTGAGAAATAGAAGTAGAGGATATTATAAGACCTCAATTAATGGTTATATATGCAAAAAAAATGGAATTCCTTATGAAGGTGGTGTTAGAAGAAACAACTCATTTTCTCCACTAATGGATCATATTGAATGTTATAATTGCAATAACTTTGGGTAGAAAGCATGTGATTGTAGAAGCAGCAAAATAAGGCTTCCCAAGCAAGTAAGGAAGAAATATATTTTCAAGACATATGATAGGTGATAGGAGCAAATATATTTCTCTAAAGAAAATCAAAGGAGGAAGTGTCACTCTTGGAAATAATGATTTAGGAAGGATAAATGGAAAATTAACAATCAATTTTGATAATGGATCTACTAAAACTCGAAATATTCTACTTGTTCAAGGTTTAAAGCACAATCTACAAAGTGTAAGTAAAATGGTTGATCAAGGGTATGATATCACATTTCATTCTTAATTATATGAAATAAGAAAAGTAGGTTCAAGAAGATTGGTAGAAAAAGAAATCAACTCTCCAAATAGTGTATTTGTCCAAAATGAAATTAAAAATAATAAAATATGCTCTATAGGACTAATATCCCTTTCAATTCATTAGTAAAAGAAATAATAAATTTAGGAGAAGCAAGAGGTGGCAAGTTTCATCAAGAATATGAAATCATTAGAAAGTGAGTTGCGGGAAAATAATGATGAATTGGAAAGTTTGTTGGATGCAAACTAGCAGTTGATATGTAAACGGAATGAAGTGAATGATTGGAAACAATTGAAGTTAATTGAATTGCATGAGTAACAAAATAGGTAATTATTCATTTAATTACTGAAACAAAGGAAAATCCTAATAAATAATTAGAAAAAATAATTGGATATACACAATATTAAATCATGAGTTGAGGGGGGAGCATAAGTTCATGGGAAGCATTAGTTCAAGGGGAGAAATCATTTGCCATTGATTTTACAGGGGAAAATTTAAAAAAAAAAAGGTTAGAGGTAGAATTGCTTCATGGGGAGTAGTTTCATACTCCTAACTTATGAAAAGGTGGAGAAATTACAGGCAGTTACAACATTTGCAGTTAGAAGAGGGGAACTTGTTGACAGGGAGGGTCAAAGGATTTAAGTTACAAAAAAGGTGAGGATGTAGCATAGGAAATATTACACTTAGAAGGAGAATCCATTTTCCATTGATGTCAAAATGGATGAATGAAGAAAATGCAGATAAATGAAGAAGTTGCAGATGGAAGGAGAATGGTAGACAAGGTGAGTTTCTCATCTCTTTTCCAAATTTGTCTAAAGGTTGAAATCAATGGGAAAAGGGGATATTGTTGCATAATGTGTTATCATTGATATCAAATATAGAGGGAGACCCATGAGACCCAAACAAAAGGAGGATCCAAGACATATTCGCCCAAATTAGAAGAATATCATATCCAAGCAAGGGTGGTCTAAGCCAAGAGGACCAACACTCATATTGACCCCTTAGAGCAAGTCTTGCATCCATGCACTCCTTAATTAATGGAAAAGGTATAAAAATAATTCAAGTTGGACCCCAAAGTCAATATCGAATCTAGGAAACCTCTTTGATGAATAAACATAGCCTCAATTTTTAGATTGTTATAAAGAGCATTTTAGTGATCATTACCAAGGCAAAGATGTGAGTGAGAAAACAAAAGAGAAATAGAAAATATGAGTAGATGAGTAACGTGAAATATGAAGTCTCGAAAATATAAATAAAGGTAGGAGTGTAGAAGCATGATATTTGTTATATCAGTGAAAAAAAGAACTAGATTGAGTAGAAAAGGGTGAAGAAGAGCTTTGAGGTGAAAAAAAAACCATAACCCAAATTTTTTGTGAAACCTAAAAAAAATATAAGGCAACTTCTTCACAAAATTATTTGCTTTCGGGACACCTTAGCTCCTATTCTCATCTCTTGGTCATGAGGAGCTTAAGTGTAGGATCAAAGGGCCTAAGTCCCTTGATATATCAGCTTATCGACCTTTTTAGTTAAGGGAAGACTCTTCATTTCTCTAGTATCTAATATCCTTAATCCCTGGTCATAACCTTTGGTCACAGAGGGGCTAAGGTATAGAACCTAGGGATTAAGGCCTTAAATATATTGGAACCTAGACCTCCATTAATAATGTTCCACCCATAGAGTTATGTATCAGGCCTTAGCATTATGCAATAAACTCTTGTTTTATTTCTATGAAGTTCAAAAATCCTAAAGTTGTTCCACCTATTGATAGTGTTGGATAATGCCAACATATAGGGGATGTGAGGTCCCAATTGGACCTCACATCATTTGGTGTAGGATTACCATCTGGAATACGACTTGACTCTCATTTACTTAAATATTTTCCTTGGCTTAAGTGGTTAGAAAGAGAAAAAAGTGCACATGTGCTTTTGAATGAGCAAGCGATGGTGCCTTGTGAAATGTTCAATTGTAGATGTATTAAGGTTCTTTCACTGTGAGGGAGAGAAAGTGAGTCTCTAAAAGATAAGTAATATTACTAATAGAATGGAGACACACACATAAACAAGTGAGAATATTTGAACATCAAGCAAAATAGTTCACATAGGTGCCACGATTTTTTAATCATTACAACACATTTCAAATAATTTTAGCACCAAAGTCACCAAAATAGTTCAATTACTTCGATACATATGAAAGTCGACATAAATTGCAAAACATTAGAAGAATAGTCTTAAAAAATCTACGGTTCATGCATGTAAATGCATTGGCTGAAAGGATTCAAGTATTAAGTGAAATTTCCAAGATACATAAGTACATTAAACATCACTAGCTCCAATAGTGGAGCATTAGAGCCACTACTTTCTCTCCAAAAGTATTATCTCTATCTCTCTAATGCCTATGGAAGAAGCCAAGGTTAAAAGTCCTTATAGCATGAGAAATGAGGATCCTTTTATAACTTGAGGCATGACCTTTCATATCCTCATGACTCATGGCTTTCCAACTTTTAATGACCTTTGACATCTAGAAACTTTTGAATTCCAAATGACTTTTGGAGTTACATATGACTCTTTTTATTACATGCCTTTCGGACTTCTATACATGGTTCTTTTTTCCATACATGAATCTTGGACTTCCACTTCTTTGTCTTTACAATGATTACATCATTACATCATAACTTCCACATCATCATGTGATAAGGACATGACAAGTCACTACCATTGATGACTTGGACTTGTAGTGACTGATGACATGGAATTTCTTGAATGGTGACATCATTGCCACTCGTGCATTTTGATCGTTGATATCTTCACCCTCCAAAGGGTATTTGACCTTATGGATTCTTCAAGGTGATTCGATCCTCAAGACTTCAATGTGTTATCTATTCTTGAATGCTTCCTTTGTCTGCCTTCTTTTCCCAATCTTCTTCATGCATCCTTTCCATGTTGTTCTTGAATTACCTATAACTACAATCACTCATGGAAAGCAAACATCAACTTGAAAAATCTCCCATTCTAACATGTTTCATGCACAATTTTTTTCTATGTCTTAACAGTGCACTTGGAATGAGAAAGGAGAAATTTTGGGTGCAACGACACACTTCGAAAGGTTGAAAGGCTAAAGAGAAAACTTCAGGGCTTTGGGATGTACTCATGCACTCAAGAGAGAGAGGCACTAAAGGGTGGGCATAAGGCCCATGTATGAAGGACAAAGGATGAGACTTCAGTCTTCCCAAATGAATTGTGCACTCAAGGGAGACTAAGAGGGTGCAGGGTGCATTACTGAAGGTTGAATGGAAAGGCTTTAGATCTTTAGGGTGCACTCATGTGCTCAAGAAGGAAAAGGAGGGTGCATGGCGCAGTGTCAAAGGACAAATGATGGGGCTTCAGGGTTTCAGGGTGCACCCATGCACGCAAAAGAGACCAAGGAGGGCACAGGGAACATTTTTGAAGGCCAAATGGGTTAAACTTTAGGTCTTCAATGTGCACTCATGTGCTCAAGGAGGGTGCAATCCTTTGAGTCAAATAAGTGCACTCAAAGGAAGAATTAGCTTTTCAAGGGCACAGTTCGGAACAAGGAAGGGGAAAGATGCTTAGGATTGAACTATGCACTCCTGGAGGGATCAAGGAACACTTGTGAACAATGAAGGACTCCTGCTCAAGTCTTAACAATGCACTTTTGTGCTCTTTTCCTTAATGGGTTCACTTGAAAAATCAACTTTTGTCTAAGACTAGAGGATAGAATAAGGGGCAAACTCAATTAGTTTAGACATAAAATCATGTGTGGTACATACCAACTCATCAATAAAACTTAGACAATCTTGATAATGATAAGTAGGCATCAAAATGACACTTTACTTACATTCCTCAAGTACAACAAGCAAAGTGTGTGCGACTGTGACCTAAAAGTGTCATTTTGCAACAAACAAAGATATTATGACCATGAAATACACTAGAGATGTTCTAATCAATGTGATGACACATAAGAATGATCAAGAACAATTAAAACATATAAAATGACTTGAAATAACACTTGATGACCAAGGAGACACTTGATATAATAGTCAGGTAGGCTCCAAAATTTGAATGTAGTGAACTTTTTGGAGGGTATTGTAGCAGTGACAACACTTAGCGACACACTGGGCATACTTTATCTTCTGTGCTTAGGAATATTTTTTTAGTTTAAGGGTCATCCCTTCAGGAGGTATTGATTCACCAATCAGATTGTCTTATTTCCCCTTTCGATCTATTTATATGCATAGTACCGCACTTCCTTTCACTTGGTTCAAACATACAAAGATATGCCAAATCACAATTGTTTCCATATAGGAAAGGATAATGTGCTCGGCAAGTTTAAGATATTTAGAGTATGAGCTCCATCTCTGGCATTGTTATGTTGCCATAAGGCCTTGACAATGCCCCGGTGGAGTCACTCCTTGAGCACAAACATTTCTTCACTACCAGTGGGCCTGGATAGTACCCGGACGAAGTTTCTTTCTCTACTTCCTTGTGTAGGAATCCTTTCGCTTCTTTCACCCTTTATTTATTTATTTAATAAGACTATTCTTCGGCACTTATTATTTTCAACAAGCGGAAGAGGGATCCCAACTTATTGAGAGTAGAGGAGGTTGTCCCTTCATAGAAGTATTTATGTAACCTATGATATTGGTTTTCTCACTTTAGATTTTCCCTTTATCCTTTCTCTACCAGATTAGATAAGAATGTAACATACAAAGTAGATTAACACCAAGTTGAGGAGTTTGGTTACTATAATATGTTCATATCTAATAGGTTCCTTTAAGTTTTTCCTTTTGGATGTATCGTATTTTCCATCCATAACTAGCTCAAGCTAAGGCATATTCTTAAACAAAGAAGTAGAAAAAACATATAGCAAAGCACTGTAGTTGTCACATTTTCTCTTTTATTCCACATAAAGTCCTTTCGAGCCATGAATTTTCACACAAGGTCTTACTTATGTACAATGAATAAAAGAAAAAGAAAAAACATGACAGGACCCCAGTTGATGTGAAACACATACAACTAACACATCCAAAAAAATAAAACAAAAGGAAAGACTATACAGGAAATGCAGCTTAGAGTTACTATTTAAAATAATGCTTTAATTCTTAGCCATTTATGAGAAGAGGGTCAGTCTTCCCATCTAAATATTTCAACTTGAAAGTGTTATGACCAAGCTTTTCTTTGATGGTAAGTAAGCCAACCCATAGAGGTTGGAATTTTGTGTCTTTTCCTTTTTCTTCATGGGATTTGTCCCACTTCGATAATAAGTCTCCCGCCTCGAAATTCCTGTTCCCTACAAGTTTCTTGTTGAACCAATGCTTAATGTGGTTTTGATGGACGGAAAATATTTCTTTGGGTTTGAGTCTTTCTTCCTCAACTTTGAGTAAGATATCTTGCTTCGAACCAGAAGGAAAGGTCTAACTTGGGACTCTTGGGAGAGTTACAAGGTTGGGAGATATAGGTTCAGAGGCAAGATGGCTTCCTTACCATAAACAAGAAAGTATAGTGAGTTTTTGAGGGAAGTATTAGGAGTAACACAGTCATCCCATAAAGAATTTGTCAAAGCATTGTGCCAGTTCTAATTCTCAGAGAATATGGTTTATTCATTATGCAGATAATATTTGTGTTTGTTGATTCATCTAAACCATTTCCCTATAGGTAATAGTTAGATGCATTTTTTAATACAATGCCATTTTCTAATGCAAATTCATAAAGTTTCAACAAGAAAAAAATAAATCGCATTATCAAAGACAATTGACATTGGAACACCAAGCCTAGTTATAATGTTCTACTTCAAGAAGTGGATGACATCCTGGTTATTAACTTGTCTTAAAGGAATTGCTTCTGTCCACTTAGTAGAATAATTTGTCATTGTTAGAATATATCGATGGCCTTCAAGGAATGTAGAAATATTTCTCCAATAACATGTAGTCCCCACTGTTGGAATGGTCCTCAACTGTTACTAGTAACAGTGAGCCGATTGACTTTTGATCTCCACTGATGCATCTCTGACAAGTTGGGAACTTACGAGCATATTTGAATAAGGTGCACCAAGAATAACCATCCTTCATTATTTTATGCATAGTTGTATCACCCACATAGTGACCACTTGTTGGTACCTCATGTAGGTCGTTTAGCACCTTCTCTATGTCTTGAGGATCAAGGCATCTTAGCAAGACATCATTGTGGTGATTTCTGAAAAGCACTCCATCAACGAGCTTATAAGATGTTAGCTCGCTATAATACTAGTGATTACCCCATTACTTTTGTCATTGTATCCCTTATTGTCATTGTTGTGACCCTATTGTCCCCATATTGTTATTATTGTGCACCCCAGAAGCCCACTATTGTTATTTATGTGGCCTTATATTATTATGGTTAGGTTGGCTTGGGTTATATTGTGACCCTTTAGACTCCTATATATAGAAAGGAGGTTTTGTCATTTGTATCATCCAAGAATTGTTCATTTGTGTAATGTAAAGGAGGTTTCCCCTCGAAGAGGCTTATTTCTAAGGCATTCAGCTATCTTTTCTATCTTTTTGGAGCTGGCTTCATAACATTTGGTATCAGAGCTATGGATTCTAGGGTTTTGTTGCTCCAAACAAGTCATTGTGGCATTTTAGCTATAAATTTGACTTTGCAATGTTTTAGATGCAAAAAAAAAAAACCCATTTGGGTTGAATCGTTCTAAACCTCAGGCCCAAATTTTAGAGTTTTTCGCGCTATATTTGAGGAGATATGACCTGAGGAATTTGGCCTTTGTGCAGACTCTTGAATTACATTCCAAATAGGTGACCTAGGGAAAATAGTCATAACTTTTGTTTTGAGCATCAGATCGAAATTTCGTAAGCAGTTTGAGAAAGAGGATGGACTTTAGTTTCTTGTATATATTTTTCAGATCCTAAGGTCAAAACAGTGACACGTGGCACTTCACACAAGTTCACTCTTCTGAAAAGGTATATAATCAGGTCATATTGGGAGATTGTGCATAACTCTTTCTTGGAGAATCTAAATTCAATCAGACTGGTGGCATTGGAAATAGGACAAAGTGAGCTACTGCAAATCACAATTTCAGAATTGGAAGATCTGAAATTACAGAGATACATCAGATTCAATATTGTGTGCCTACAAAGTGAAAAAATGTGTGTATTTTTTTTAAATATTTGCGTAAGCTTGGTTTGAAAAATTAGTTTGAAGGAACTCAAAGGGCATAGTGAAGCATTATTATCAGTAATTGATGCCCTACAGAAAGAAAATGGAACACCTAGTAAACAACCTGAAAGCTCTAGTATGACTCATGAAGAAGAGGAAGAAATGCTACATGATATATCAAAATTACGAGACCAAGTGCAACAAATGTCACTCTCACAAGAGCTAACAGAAGCTAAGATAAATGGTGTGGAATCTAAAATAAATGGCATGGAAGCTAAGATGAATGGCGTGGAAACTAAGATGGATAGCATGGAAGCTAAGATGGATGGCATGGAAGCTAAGATGGACGGCATGGAAGCTAAGATGGATAGTATGAAAACATTGTTACTAGAAAGGCTTCCTAATGGGAAAAAGGTAGGAGAGGAAATTCATAATGAGAACAAAAGGAATGTTAATCATGATTTGAAGAATGAAAACATGGAAGCTTTGGAGAAAGACATTGAAGGCTTGAAGGAAGGTTTGACAAAGTTGCTACAAGAAAGGCTTCTTAATGGCGAAAATGTTGTAGAGGAAACTCATGATGAGAACAAAAGAAATGTTAATCATGATTTCATAGACTCTAACATTGGAACAAAGACCCACCATGTTCCAAAGATCATTATGAGGAAGTTTGATGGCAAGGATCCTGTAACATGGATACTACAGATGGAGCAATTTTTCGATCTCCATAATGTGCAAAACACACAAAAGGTACGCATTGCAGCTTTATATTTGGAACCAAACTAGCTTGTATGGTATCAATGGCTTTGCTCTCATAAAAAAATTGTGACATGGACAATTTTTACGGAAGAAATGATAGAACATTATGAGGATACGAAAAATAACACTTTTTTTAGCCAATTGATAAACCTCAAACAAAAGGGTTCAATGAGGGAGCACATTGAGTACTTCCAAAAATTGAATATAAGGGTAAAAAATATTCCAGAGGAGCATAAGATTGATATGTTCATAGGGACTTTAAAGGATAACATCCAACATGAGGTTCGCCTTTGGGAACCTGACTCATTGGAAAAGGAATTCAGGTTGGCAAGAAAAATGGAAAGCAAAATTATGGCAACAAGGAAGCCTACCACTCAAAACTATAAGGATGGAAGTGTTGTTTCCCCAGCATCCACAACCTACAAGGTTGACACCCCAACAATTGGAAGAAATAAAAGCAAAAGGGCTTTGCTATAGTTCTGATAGCAAATACACTAAAGGTCATAAGTGTGCTGAGAAGAAATTATTTTACATAGATTGTGAAGAGGAGGAAGAAAAGGAACAAGAAACACCAAAAGAAGAGGATATACACTAGGTACAAACCCTAGAGAAAGAAGAAATGAATCAAACCATATCTTGTAATGCATTGGCTGGAATTACCACTCCTCAAACTATCAAGATAGAAGAACATATCAAGAAGAAAAAGGTAATAGTGTTGATTGATTCGGGAAGTAGCCATAATTTTATTCATTGTAAGATAGCCAAGGAATTGAATTTCTTCTTATACCCAACACCAGAGTGTCAAGTGATGGTTGCAAGTGGAGGAACCATAAATTGCTCTGGAAAGTGCCATAATATCAACCTATCCATGGGAGAATATGTATTGAATAGCCCAATATTTTCCATTCTAATGGGTGGTGCTGATGTTGTACTAGGAGTCCAATGGTTATAATCCTTAGGTACAATAGCTTCTAATTTTCAAGAAATTTTCATGAAAATTTCTTTGGAAGGAAAGGAAGTTGAATTAAGAGGTATTGCAGGGAAAACAGGAAAGATAATCAGCTCTAATGGAATGACAAAGCTTCTAAGGAAAGGAAAATGGGGCACAATTGCACAATTATGTTCGCTAGAGGTTCCCACATCAAAATCATCTATTTCTCTAGATCTCCAAAAAGTCTTGGACAATCATTCCAAGGTATTTGAGACTGCCAAAGGTCTCCCACCTATTCGCGATTAGGATCATGCTAATCATTTGATTCCAGGAAGTGTTTCTCTGAACATCAGGCCTTATAGATATCCCTATGCCCAAAAAAGTGAAATTGAACGTATGGTTGCAGAAATGCTAGAGACTGGTATAATTCAACCTAGTCAAAGTTCTTTCTCTGCTCCAGTAGTATTGGTGCACAAGAAGGATGGATCATGGTGCATGTGTCCGGATTATAGGGAGCTCAACAAACTCACTATTAAAGATAAATTTCCCATTCCTGTCATTGATGAACTATTGGATGAATTGCATGGATCAATTTTCTTCACCAAGTTGGATCTTCATTTAGGATATCATAAAATCAGAATGAAGACTGAAGACATTCCAAAAACAGCATTTAGAATTCATGAGGGTCATTATGAATTTTTGGTCATGCCTTTTGGCCTTACCAATGCACCTTCCACATTTCAAGGTTTGATGAATTCCATTTTCAAACTCTTCCTTAGAAAATTTGTGTTAGGATTTTTTGATGATATACTAATCTATAGAAAGTCTTGGAAGGATCATGTTCAACACGTTGACAATGTGTTCAACCTATTGAAGGAGAAACAATTATATGCAAAATGTTCCAAATGTTTCTTTGGAGTACAAGAGGTGGAATATCTGGGTCATATTGTATCTCATGAAGGTGTTAAGGTAGACCCCAGCAAAATTAAATCCATTAAGGAATGGAAAATCCCCACATCCATAAATCATCTGTGAGGATTTCTCGGGTTAAAAGGGTATTACTGCAAGTTTGTTAAGAATTATGGGAGAATAGAAGCACCTCTAACAATATTATTGAAGAAAGATTCATTTTTATGGACTCCAAAAGCAACGAAGGCCTTTGAACATATTAAAGAGGCAATGTGCCAAGCACTGGTCTTAGCTATGCCGGACTTCACAAAACCTTTATTTTGGAATGTGATGCCTTAGGAAATGGAATTGGTCTTGTTTTAATGCAAGAAGAAAGACCCATTGCTTTCGAAAGTTGTCCAATCAAAGGAAAGTATTTACAAAAAGCTATTTACAAGAAGGAAATGTTGGCAATACTACATGCACTTAAGAAAAGGCGACCATACCTAATGGGAAGACACTTCAAGGTAAAAACGGATCATGATATTCTTAAATACTTTTTAGAACAAAGATTATCATCAGAAGAGTAGCAAAAATGGGTCACAAAGATGTTGGGTTATGACTTTGAAATCATTTGCACAAAAGGGAAGCAAAATGTTGTGGTAGATGCACTCTCAAGAAAGGATGAGGATGTGGAAGCATTGCTTTGTGCCATATCTATTATCCAACCAGATTGGATAAACAAGGCAAGGGATGAATGGAAGAATGACGAAGAAGTGGGGGAGCTCATTTAAAAGTTACAACAAGATCCCAGTGCATCTGATACATTTAGCTGGAAAAATGATTCATTAAGGTACAAATATCGTTTATACCTATGTACGAATCCCAACTCAAACAAAAGATTCTTATGGAATTGCATGCCTCTCCCTTAAGAGGGCACTTAGGATTTTGAAAGACTTACCACAAGGTTAAGAAGGAATTTTTTTGGTATGGCCTTAAATCTGTTATTCAAAAGTTTGTGTTAGAATGTTTGTTTTGCAAACAAAATAAAGTTGAAACAATTAAGAACCCAGGTCTACTACAACCTTTATCCATTCCAAGTCAACATTGGGAGGTGGTTTCAATGGATTTCATCATAGGTTTACCCAAATCCAAAGGGAAGAGTGCCATCATGGTGGTAGTTGACAGACTTACCAAGTATGCACACTTTTGTGCATTATCTCATCCATTTAAAGCTAGTACAGTTTCTACTACATTTATGGAAACAACTCAAAAGCTACATGGAAACCCAAAGATTATTGTAAGCGACAGAGATCCCATCTTCATTGGAAATTTTTGGACAAAATTATTTTCTTGTCTTGGTACTCAGTTAGCTCATAGTTCATCTTATCATCCTCAATCTGATGGGCAAACTGATATAGTAAACAAATGTTTGGAAGGACATCTTCGTTGCTTTGTATCTGATAAACATACACATTGGGTCAAATGGTTGCCTCTCGCTGAATGGTGGTATAACACTTCCTTCCATACTTCAACAAAATTGACCCCATTTATGGCACTTTATGGATATCACCCACCATCCATCACATCATATTGAAGAGAAAATTCTAAGGTTCAAGCAGTGGAATATCACATCGAGAATCAACAACAAGTTCTCCAACTCTTAAAGGATAACCTCACCTTGGTGCAGAATAGAATGAAACAGCAGGCTAATCAACATTGCAGTGGAAGAAGTTTTGATGTAGGTGATTGGGTATTCCTACGGCTACAACCATATAAACAAATGTCCCTCAAGCAATCTAAGAAGGATAATAAATTATCACCAAAGTATTATGGTCCATACAAGGTGTTGCAAAATATAGGTACAATGGCATACAAATTGGAGCTTCCTGCAGCTTCCTGAGTGCACCCAGTTTTCCATGTTTGATGCTTAAAGAAGGTTATAGGTGACAAGCTCCCAGTTCAAACAATATTGCCAGAGCTTGACGAGGAAGGAAAGATCATATTGGAACCTGAAGTAGTTAAAGAAACAAGAACTCGACATCTATGAAATCGATCAAATTCAAAGTATCTCATCAAGTGGAAGAACTTACCCATTGAAGATTCCACATAGGAGGATGAGAATTTTTTACAGAAGCATCCAGAACTACTCAAGCATTGAGGACAACACTTTTTTGAAGGAGAGGGGCATGTTAGGTCCCTATAATACTAGTGATTACCCCATTACTTTTGCCATTGTATCCCTTATTGTCATTGTTGTGACCCTATTGTCCACATATTGTTATTATTGTGCACCGCAGAAGCCCACTATTGTTATTTATGTGGCCTTATATTATTATGGTTAAGTCGGCTTGGGTTATATTGTGACCCCTTAGACTCCTATATATAGAAAGGAGGTTTTGTCATTTGTATCATCCAAGAATTGTTCATTTGTGTAATGTAAAGGAGGTTGCCCCCTCAAAGAGGCTTTTTTCTAAGGTGTTAATCTATATTTTCTATCTTTTTGGAGCTGGTTTCATAACATAAGATATAGAATTAATATGGATTTCCTTCTTTTTTTTATTCGATAAATGTGTGGGAAAGGTGTCGTGCTCTAAGAATTTTCATATATTTTAATACCATGGCGTTATAGATTTGGTTTGGGGAACTTGTTCAACATTATACATTTATATTTCTTTCTCCCTACCTAAAAGATCTTGCTTAGGAGAATCTCTCACTTCAATTGCAAGTTGACATAGGCCATGACCCTTAATGGTATGAACTGGTTTAAATTCTATATCATATTCATGTAAACAGGTCATCCAATTTACCCTTTTCTCACCCATCTCATGTTGCAAGTAGAGTGTTCTGACCATCGAATGAGGCAAAAATATAATTGTGTGAGATTTAAGAAGATAGGGCATAAAGTATTTCACTGCTTTATACACAACATAAGCTTGTTTTTCAATGGTGGGATAATTTAGCTCTGACCCTTGTAAGCCAACACTCATGAAAGAAATAGGTCATTTTTTCCCTTTGGAATCCTTCTAAGTCAGTATGGCCACAATATATGAATCCAAAGCAAAAGTGTAAAGTAGGAAATATTTTCCATAATCAAGATTGAATAATGTAGGTGTATCAACAATAGCTTGTTTAATTTGAGTGAAAGAACCCTTTTCCTTTTTGTCCCATTTGTAAGCCACATATTTCTTAATCATCTCTTGTAGAGATTTAACTATTTGAGCATAATCAGAGATGAGCTTTTGTAGGAAATTTAATCTTTCCTAAGAAATATTGCATAGCCTTCTTATTCATCGAGAATGGGATCTGGGTTATAGCTTTTAGCCTTTCACGTCAACTTTTATTCCACTCTTTGCAATGATGTGTCCTAAGGGAGTGCCTTCTAACACATTGAAGATGATTTTTTTTTTGTAGGTAAAGATGGTGCCATTCTTTTCTATTTATATTAAACAAGAAGACCAGATACACTGTTTTGGTGGCCTCAACCTGCCCCGTAGGGAAACCAGGTCTGTTGGCCACCTTATTTTACTATAAGCGTTCCAAAAGCAAAATTTTACAAGTCTCTCCATAGCGGCTATGTGCACTAAACACCAGAAACTATCTATTAATCTACTGATTTGCATACAAACAGTAAAAAGGAAAATTTAGAACACTGCAACAGGTCCTCATGGCCTTATTTCTTACTGGTTCCATTGTTCTGGTCGATATCCATTGGGATGTCCATTCGTCCCTCCTGAGTGGTGTGGATGCACGTAGACCGGGCCAGAACCTGAGCCATCTCCTCTAGTTTGTCATTTTGCCTGATCATAATGGTCTGAAAGTTTTTCATCTCCTTTTGTAAATTTGGCACCCCATTGGCTATTTCTACCATTTCTTTTGCAACCTGTTCCATAGCTTTCGCTAGAAGGCCTTTGAGAACCCAGTATATGTGCAGGGACTGCCTGTACAGGGTCAGCCTGCCTCTCGTATTTCCTGGGTCTCTGATCATCTCTGCCCATTCCTCTGTCTCTGACGCAGACTGTTCTTCCAGAACCTCGGACTCTAAATTTTGAATTATCCTTCTGATATCCTCATTCGTTCCTTCTTGATAGGCTTGTGCTGCTTCCTGAACCACTGACTGGGTGGTCCTTCTCCCTCGACGACGATTACCCTGGTCATCTGTTTTCCTATCTTCCGGATTGCCTTGCCTAGGGCAGCCTCTACCTCCACGTCCTCGTCCACGACCCATTCGTGCCATTCTTTTTCCTTTCCTCTCCTATACACAGTCATCAATTGCAGGAGTCAGTGTTTTAAACTTCTTATTGCCTTCTTCACTTACCAGTTCCTTTTTGGCAGCTCCTCTGTTTCTGCTGTAAACCCTTTCATTATTTTGAGTCTGGCTCTGCTCTCCATTCTCACTATATAACAGATGGATTAAGCCTTCTGTCATTTGGGTTAGATATTGGGTCATGGCCTTCATCTTCGGGTCCCCGCTACCCCTCTTCTCTTCTGCTCCCACCATGGGGTTATTGTTCTGAGTTTCTACTACTTCCCCAACACTGCAATCCCTGCTGTCTTTTTCCTTTCCCCCGGGAATCACCTCCTGTGACCAACCCATCAAGCTCTCACAGCGGGTTACTGAGGGTAGGCTTATACTACTCCAGCCCTTCTTGTTTTCAGGGATTTCACTGTAATCTAGCATATCCATACTATCTATAGGACTGGATAATAAGGAAACAGGAGTTTCAGATAGCACATACCCGAGAACGCTAGCTTTCCTGGTAATTCCTGCTGGTTGCACCACGTTCGGCTCCCTCTTTGTCCCGACTAGAGTGCCCTTTCTATTGCCGTCCGCCACCTTCATATAATTTCCTTTCATCACCCTGCTCGTTCTGCCTTTGCCACCTCCACTATTTCTAATCATCCCTACTCCACCTTTCCCACTCTGGTTCCTTGTATCGTGTGCCAGCTTGGTAATCATTATTTTGTTTGGGAGGGCAGTTTTATGCCTACAACTACCGCCAATACTCCTTAGCGTGTAATTATCACACCTGTCCTCCTTAGCCATCCTGTTTCTTCAAATTGTCATATGTCCATGCAAAAACATCACAATATTTTTTGAACATACGAATGAATTCTTGTCTTTCTTCTGGAGAACAACATGTACCAATTTTTATATATTTCATACCTTCTTGAGTTCCCAAATTGACTTGTTCAAATGAAAACTTTGATCTCTGAGTCTTAGTATTGATTCATCCTTTGAACTAGTTTTGCAGATCATATAATTTTTTTAGGGACACTACGCCTTTGGGAATAGTATTGTCTTTCATTTTGTTAGATGCCTTCTGCAAAACCTTGTTGTTCTCATCCTCTTTTATGGAAGCATCTTTAAATACATCCATAAAATGCAGTACCTGTTAGTCATCATTGAAAACATGAAAATTAGTGATGTTATTAGGCACAAAAGGTTTATATATAATCTCTATAGAAAAACATTTCTCAATGGAAACATTCTAGCGATTTCATTTGCTAATGCATCTGCTACATCATTCTTAAGTCTAGGAACAAAAATGATATTGAATGCTTTAAAACAATTAATCAATCACCATGTGTCCTATTGTTAGTTTTTTAATATTTGGTGAAACACAATGGATAGTATCCCATACCTAACAACTGACCACTTTTGAGTCACCAATTACCATGAGCAACTCTACCTTCAGGTTGATGGATTTCTTTAATCCAAGTACGAGTGCTTCATATTTTTCAGTATTATTTGCACATTTGAACTCCAAATGGCATGATAGGATGTACTTCTTATTGCATGGATCTATGAGTACAAAACCAGCTCTAGAGCCATTTGTTGAGTGATAAAAGGTGCCTTTTCAACTCCTAATTATCTTCACATTAATTATCAATCGGGCAGGTCTTTCTATTTCAAGAGTGTACACAGTATGTGGTGGCTATTTAACTCAGAGAGTAATGCTTCTAAATTGCAGTATAGATCTTTTAAATACAAGAGTAAATGGATGCAGCAAGTAAATTCTAATTGCAATTAAAAGAAAACTCAATCCTTTAATGAAATCAAATCCTACAACAATTCAAGTAACAACAATATGCAATTCAAGTAACAACAGTATTAGTTAAGAGTACAATAGTGATAACTCTTCTCTTAGAGACTAATTGAATTTAAATCAAACACACTACTCTGTAAAACAACGATGATATCAATCTGAGAGACTAACAGCAGTAGATAATTCTCATTATAGTTGATTACATCAAGTAGGATATTCATCTAGGAAACTCAATCGAAAGCGAAAGGAAACTAATTAAACAACAATGCTGTAAATTATATAAAATAGAGCTATTATTTCAATGCAAAGAAATAAGGAACAACAACGAAATAAAATGGCAGAAAGAAATAATACTATCAACTGTCACACTTGCAAGAATCAGAAATATATGACACAGGTGAAGCAATGAATTCCAATAGAAGCCAGGCCCTTCGCTGCCAGTGTACACTGCTGGTTACTTCAGATAAATGAAAAGGAAAAGCAACTCTTCTTATGTATTAATCACGAAAGAGTATTACAACATATTTTCGTTCTTCACTACAACAAAATTCTGTAATTGAGAATTACAAATAATAATAACAATAGTCATCCCCTTTCTGCTTACAATTGTTGTCTTTTATAATGAGAAAGGGGTAAAAATATAGATGATAAAAGCGATCCCTCAGGATCGAGAGATCCTAAGGGATTCGTGCAATTTTCTAACTTTAGACATCTTTCCCTTCTTGTGCTGATGTCGTTGATTTTCTTTTGGATGTATTTGCAACCACCGCATTCCTTCCTTAGCTTGCTACCTTTTCAGTGTCCCTTAGTTAGGGAACAACAGTTGTCCCTTTTCGTACTTTCCTGCATAAAGAAGGATGATAATTAGCCAAAGCATAACTGTAAATAATTTCTGTATTTCTTACCATAATTTCTTAATATATTAGCACATTGAGATATAGAAAGGATGAGAATAAAGGAGAAGGATAATAAGTTAATAGTAAATGCATACCTTTTCCATGAACCAACATACTCCCCTTCTTACCCTTTTTCATTTCCTCATGAAAACCATGTAGTTCGTGTGCAGAGTAGTCAAGGAATAAGCTCGAGAAGGAATGTCGTAAAGTGGTCTAAAAACATGATTGGCCAAAATTTAAAAGATGTGCCCTATTTGTCCTTCAGGCAGTTCATATATAGCCTTATACCCCTCATCAGGATACCAAATAATAGGTCTGTCACGCGGAATAAGTCGATCTTGCGGACAAGATAGACCTTCCTAGAATCTAAAGAAGACCTAATGACAAGCAAACCAACCAAACACTATATTTCTCTAAATATGCTTTTATAAACAAAGGCAAATAAGTGTTTTAGGGCCTACATTAGGTCCAACGCAAGTTTGTGGATGCCCTCGCTCCTTCGATCCAAATGAGCTCCTTTGTCGCGAATCTGCAAACACAAACAAGCAAACAAATTAAATAGCACCTAAAAAGCCAATATCATAAAACATATTTAACATGAATGTCAAGGAGTTCATGAAACAAATAACATGAGATACTTGTTGAGAAAAATGAGTTTGATTGTATTAATTCAAAAGAAGAAGAACTTTACAACCTGTGCCTTGACGTTGTACAAGCTCCTCCCAGGGTCCAGCAAGAAGTCTCCTCTACTTTGACAAGTTTCACTCTCTTCCCAATGAAGCCAAAAAGGTATGTGATCTCTCCTCTCAAGCTCAACTAGGAAGTATTAATTTCACTAGCATTTACCCTCAAAAGTGTTCAGCTTCTAAACTCCCTAGCAACCAGCCCAATGCTTGAATTTATAGTGCAATGGAGGGAAGTTACTACGTCCTCCTTCAAAGGGATAGCTCCTCTCATCAAGGGATTAGCTCGTTCTCTTTTGGGATGCATGAACCACCTAAGAGCGGCAAATCCACATCAAAATTCCTTCTAGAATAATCTAGAATTAACCCAAAGTGAGTTTTTTAGAATAAACTTGCGCCTTTTTGACTTTCACAGGGGTCCGCACCCACACCTTTAGGGACAGAGCGGGCAGGTTCGCATTTTTTGTAAACAGAAGGTGTGGGACCGCAGGTAATAGTGAGAGAAAGTGCAGAACCAGAGTTTCATTGATTTTTAATGTCTTTCTCTTATTTTCAAATCTTGACTTGAAGAGCTGAGGTCTGAGACTTGCTTAGGAGGACAGTACAAGTGATGATAGACCCATACTAACTGCAAATAATCATGGTGACGATATTTTTGTGTAACAGATTGCCCCCTAAAGTGTGAAGTCTGTAGTAGATGAGGATTTCATTTATCATTTAAGAAGAGTGAAGTACTTTATCATTTCTAGGATCATCTTGTGGAGAGCCCGGTTGGAACCTGTAAAAGCATTCAATGCAAGATATATATATGAGATCATATCATCGCTGAGGTAGGAATTCCCATACTCAGGTCAAAACTGACTTAGAAAACTAACTACTACTCTGGTACAGGAATGATCTTGTAATACATCACAAGTATAGACTCATGTGGACACAGTATGGACGCAGCCATCTGTTTATGAATAGTCCATTATATAATGAATACAAAATTCCTCGCAGCCTGGATTGTGGAAACTAGATCTAGGGTCTTCATTTCTACTTCCCAAAACAGTACGATTCTATCCATGCGAATGAATGTGTTGATGTCGAACATGGTATAAACCACTTGATTACCAGTCAATGATGTAAACTGTTAACAAGTGTGAGAGAAACCACCAGTGATGTCAATGGCTCTCAAAGTACCCAGTTCAATCCATGAAATGTGAATAAATATGATGATGTCGAACATGTCATGGAATCCTTTGATCGAAGGTCAATGATGCAACCTGTCATCAAAGGCAAGAAACCTACCATTGAGGCATGCAGATCCCAAGGTACTGACGATTTCTAGAGCATCTTTCTAGATAATGAGCTGAAGTCGATAGAAAGCGATCCATCGCAGGAAAGCCCACAACACGAAATCATAGATCAAGTTGAAGAAATTTAGTTGCAAGGACTGACTCAGGGATGGTCAAGATGGATGACAAATATTTTGCAGATGAATGGCTTATTGGCAGTGACCTCTTGAACACATAATGACACGACAGATGGCTTGGTGACAATTGACCCAAAGTTAATACCCAGAAACTGGTTGAAGACCTTCAATGTGGTTTGATCAACTATTAGGCAAAGGATTTCCCAACCTAGGTGAATAAAAGTGTCGTGTTCAAGAGTGGTTACAAAGTATGACAAACATGTTCATTTTTCTCTCTTTTCCCCCACCATTTCTGGCAAGAACTTTTTTATTTTTGACAAGCTTGAGGAGGATAACATTTGCTTGATTATAAGCTCATCCTTCGGATGAGTCCAACTTAGTTTAAATTCGAACCCTAAGAAGGAGTGGTTCATTCCTGTTTGTAATTGAACAGGTCCTTTACTGTGAAATTTTAACGAGTCCAGTGTAGGAGAAACTCAGCGTTTTTCAATTTTAGAGAGTCTGAAAAAACTTAAGAAGACTCCAAGGTTGACCTTTTTTGTAAATTTGTGTCTCCCAAGCCCGAAAAAGTATAAAATGATACTTGAGAGAACCGCTTGATCTTTTACGATCAAGGAGTACTTTTCGTAATTAGTGCCTTTGATCCAAAAAAGTAAAAAAGCGATCAACGACACATCGTTTTATAACCAATATCGAATTTGAAACGACAAAAATCCGGCAATATTTTCATGTTTTTATGGTCAGAAAAGAGCTGTAAGTGGATCGTCTTTTAATTCCATTTGAATGAGTTTAAAAGAAAAACTCGGCGATCTTTTCATGTTTTAGGAGTCAGAAAACAGCTTAAAGGTGGCTTTAAATGTTTTTTCGTCGAAAATGATAGATTTCGCCTGAATAATCCATTATCCTGAACAAAAACGAAAACATTACTCATACCTGTTTGAAATGGATAAAAATGTCGCAAAAATACCTTTCCAAAGTGAAACATAAACAAATTTGCAATTTATTTACTCAAAAAACTTATAAAAAGGGCCTTTGTCAATTCATTTTTACCGTTTGATTTTTGGGTGAGAAAATAGTGCTTTTGTTCAGAAAACTTCCCGTGAAGATTGCGGAAAATCCAACTGTCGGAATCAAACGCCGTCTTCTCTAGGTAATCCACATCATCCTACTCTTCATTTTTAACCATTTCATTTCTTTTTTTAGGCGTTCATTTCATTTTTTGGAGGGTTTTTAGGCTAAAAACCCGCGCGCGGGGGCCCGCAGGTGTACCACTGTTGGCCTGCGGACCCCGACTTTTTCTCCATTGGGAAAAAGTCAGGGGTCCACACCTTCCATGTAGACAAGGTGCGGTCCCACGCACTCTGTCTAACCCAGAGGGTGTGGTCCCCGCCGCAAGGGTTTTTAACCCAAAATTTCTCAAAATTGGACCAAACAAAATAATTTCTAGCATTCTAATTTATCTTTTTACTTGATGCAGAGAGTACATCATGCTAGATTGGCGTGAACGAGAGCATGAGGACATGGATGCTGCCGCATGGAATCATCAACCTTCGCTTGATGCTTTGAAGGCGTGCAGCCTGTACAAATTCTGGGCCATTCCTGGCATGAGGGCTCAGGTGGATTTCTTACAGTGGCTGGTTGACAGATGGAGCATACAGGACCAGTGCTTCTTCATTGGTGGCCACCAGCTCAAAATCGAGCCGACGAACATATATTTCTTGATTGGTTTTCCTAAGAGAGGCGAAGACTTGACTCTGTTTGGGGCTAGGCCAGGTGACCAGTCTGTCGATAGCCTCCAGCTAGAGTTCTGCAATAGCCAGGCTAGAGACAAAGGGATAGACATAAAAACCATATCCCATCCTGAACTCATGGTGATCGCGTTTACTGTCACCAGACTTTGTGGGAGTGCCGCATTACATATTGCCACCGGATCCCAGATGCGTATGGCAGTTGATTGATTTCGAGGCACCATCTTCAACTCGTGCGATGTTGTATTGGCCAATGTGAAAGGCCAACTGACCAGGGCCAAGAACGGACAACTAAAGACCTTTGGTTATGGGGCTTTGGTTGTGAGTTTTGGCCTGGAGAGGGTTCCCATGTTGATCCTACAGCACCTTACTGTTGGAGCTGGGCTTCCTCGAGAGCCCAAACTGATGCGATGGGTCGCAGTTATGGCCCGTCACCCGGACGAGAGGACAGAGGTTGCTCGATTCAAACCTAAGTATTTCCAATGGTTGGAAAACCAGGTCTTTTCTATTTAAGACTTTCCTTATGTTGGGGTAGATTTTCATGGTGACCCAGACATGGCTCTTCCACTAGGAGAGCAGTGGGATGACTCAGGTAAAATCATTTTCAACATTTTCCTTATTTTAATTTTTTTAATTATTTTTCTATCGTCCCAAAACTGATAGCAAAAGTTTCAAATGCAGATGTGGGTCCACAGCGACCAGCCGCTCTCTCGCCTTACGAGAGGAAATAACCAGTTGCATCTGCGCCAGCCCCACAGGACGAATCAGCAGAGGTTTTGGCCGAGTTGGAGGGTCATCGCGAGTGCTTGACAGGAGATATTCGGGAGGCCACTATAGATGACATTCCTCGTCGACTTCAGCGCTATGTGATTGGGGTCCCAAAACCTTTAAGGAGGTTCCTTTGCAAGGTGGCCCGTGCAGTGGTTTCTTATCGAGATCATCACCAGTGATAGGATGATCGCCTATTTTGGGCACATATGACATTTTTGTTTTTTGTACTTATCATTTTTGCTGATCATAAGGTGTTTTTCAACCTATGATCGAGGACGATGTATTTTTTGACACACTCCTATATATATATATATATATATATATATATATATATATCACTATTACCAACTTATCTTGTAAATCATGTTATGGAATGGTTTTGAATTTACATGTATGATTATTGCAAATGTCTACTTAACATTCGAGAAGCAATTGTATCTGCTAATGTATTTAAAGATCTTGGAATATGCCGATATTCAATATAATCAAATTCACGTTCCAAGAGACGCACTCTCAAAAATAATCTTAATAATACTGGGTTTCTAATGGAATGCACTCTATTAAGCTGTAATACAACGAGTTCAGAATCTAACCTTACTATCAAACTCCGAATCCCAAATGAAATAGATTCAGATAATAACTCAATCACTGCAATATACTCGGAAATGTTGTTCGTTGTTTGACCGAGGCTTACCCCATGCATAGATACTAACTCGTCAAAGGGCGAATAGATAACCCAAGTTGCAGAAGAAATGTTTTGTGTATTACAACAAGCACCATCAGTGAAACCAATGTATGTTTGGAGAGGCATCGACATCTGTAATATCAAGAGTAAAACCAAGATAAGCAGGAATAATGATGAAACAACACTCTCTAAGCTAAGCACACTGTTTAAAATAAAACACACTAGCTAGAAAGAAAAGCTAGCCTAACTAAAAATCTCCATACCCATTCTTTAAGCATAATACCTCTTCAAGTAAAGACCATTTCTAGGTTTACCCAAAGAGTCCCTGTTAAAGTCTACCAATTCATAGGCCCCTTTTGCTAGCTTTTGCTTGACAACATAGGGACCATGCCACATAGGAACGAATTTTCCAGCACCTAATTTATCATTAGCTTGATCGTAAACTAAGATTAGATCTCCTTCCAAAAAATTTTGAGGGGTCACATTTTGATCATACTGAGCTTTCATACGTTTTGCGTGAGTTTCAATCGCCAAGTATAACTAATTGCGCCAAGTATAACAAACACTTTTCCTCTTCGGAAGTGGCTGGAAGTAACTCAATGGCCATTTGCAGTGACGGGATTTCGCATTCAATGGGTAACACAGCTTCCATACCATAGACTAGTTGAAAAGGAGTGAACCCTGTTGATGTTTTTACTGAAGTTCGGTACGCCCAAAGCGCTGAAAATAGAATGTTATGTCAATTCGACCGATGAATCCCAATGATTCATCAGATCATGATGACTAAAACTTTGTTGATGGATTCAACCAGATCGTTAGATTGTGGATAATAAGGGGTTGAACTACCGTGACGCAAACCAAGCTGGCCTGTAAGTTCGGTCATCATAACGTTTCGAAAATGACGCCCATGATCAGTGATTATTGCTTGTGGGATGCTAAACCTAGAAATTATATGATTGAACATGAAAATTGCAGTTGTCTTGCCGTCTGCCTCAAATGTAGGCATCACCTCGGCCCACTTGGTAAAATAATCTACCGCAAGGATTGAACATGCATGCCCCCCGGCCGAGTGAGGGTTACATGTTATAAAATCGATACCCCATTTGGCAAAAGGACCAACGACAATTATAGGGTGGAGAGGAGTAGGTGGAGCGTGCATCTTTCGATAAAAAATTTGGCAGTTGTGGCATTTTCGGACCGCAGTAATACAATCTTTAAACAAAGACGGCCAGAAGTAGCCAGCGCGCAATATCTTTTGGGCTGTGGCATACCCAGACATATGACCGCCACACGCTCCAGAGTGACAGTCATTTAGAACCCTTTCAGCTTCCTCGTGAGTTATGCAACGTCGAAAAACAGAGTTCGCCCCACGGCGATAAAGAGTATCTCCAATAATCCTGTATTGTTGGGACTGGAATCGAATTTTCCGACGTTCTGACCTTGAAATTTCTAGCCGAAAGGATTGGGTCTGGAGATAAATTATGATATCCCCATACCATGGATCTAAAGTGCTGATTAGAAACAAGGATTCGTCCGCAATGGACTCCTCCGCCACAGTTTCCGTGTCAGCACGCGGGAAATCACACATTAACTCCGCAAAGACTAAAGATTTCTTAGACTTGGATTTCTCAAATTCCAAGTCGAACTCCTACAGGATAACAATCCATTTAGAGTACTTGCCCCCTAGCAATTGCATGGTCAAAATGTAGATCATAGGGTTGCAATCCGAAATTACTGTAGTTTTACGTAGTAAAATGTAGTGACGAAAACGTTGGACAGCTTGAACAGCTGCCAATGCCAATTTCTCCACATGTGAGTATTTTAGCTCAGTGGGATTTAAAGTTTGACTAAGGTAATATATCACATGTTCAGTACCGAATTCATCTTCCTGAACTAAGACCATTCCAATGGTGGAATGAGAGGTGGCGAGATACAAGAATTAATCCTGGTTGTAGTTGGGAGGATGCAATAACGGTGCATGGGTCAACACGTGTTTGAGTGCACCAAAATATTTCTGAGCTATCTCATCCCAATAGAATGGAGTATTCTGTTTCAACAACCGGGTAAAACCCTTTGTAACCTTGGCGTAGTTAGGAATGAATCATCGTAAAATGTTTGCTTTCCCTTGCAAACTTTGGAGTTGGCGAAGACTCAAAGGAGGAGGCAATTTGACAATAGCTTCGACCTTCGAGGGATCGACGCGAATGCTGGATTTCGAAACTACAAACCCCAGCAATTGAACCGTTTCTATATAGAAGACACATTTGTGTGGGTTCAACCGAATCTGATAATTCCTACACCTCATAAAGATTGCTCGTAAATGGATGAGGTGGTTTGCTCGATGTAATGAATGAGTAGGCAAGTCATTGAGATAGGGTTGCACAATGTGTTTGATGTCATGAAACGCATAAGACATGGCCCTTTGAAATGTTGCTCCAGCATTCTTGAACCCAAAAGGTAACTTGCAATAAGCAAATGTCCCCCATGGACAAATGAAAGCCATTTTTGGTTGATCGGCAGGTATAATATTGATTTGATTGTATCCGGAAAAACCATCCATGAAGGAGAATATTTCACTGCCGGCACAATCATCAATGATTTGATCGATATAGGGAGTTGGGTAATTGTCCTTTGGACAGGCTCGATTAATGTCCCTATAATCGATGCATATTCTTATTGTTCCTTGCTTTTTGTTAACCGAAACAATATTTGATACCCAACTCGTTAACGAGATCGGATAAATGAAACCTGCTTTGAGTAATTTTTCAACTTCTGCTTTAATTGCAGCAGATTTTCTTGGCTGAAGCTGACGCAAACGTTGCCAGATGGGTTTAGCGTCTTGGTAAGTCTTGATCTCATTAACAACAATCGCGGGATCAATTCCTGGCATTTCCTCATAGGACCAGGCAAACACATTCTGAAATTCTTGAAATAGGGCCTTATATATTTGAATTTCGTCATCTGTACATGAGGCACCTATATGAATGTTCTCAACAATTCCAGGCTTAACCGAAATGTCAATAGGAATAGTTCGAGAGATGTTTCCCGAATTTAACCCTGAATCGGGATGTTTCATTGGATTCTGAGGTTCCTTGACATATTCAGTCGTAAAAATTGATGAAAAATCATTTTCAAAATGATCATTCTCGGGCAAAAATGAATATCTGTGATGGAGATCTTCCCATGGTAAATCATCTACACATAGGATTTCACGAATTTTCTCATCAAATTCAACAAGTTCAGAAAACGTGATCGAATCCTAGCTTGATGTGAAAAGTGATTCTTCATGGACCACATTCATTAGGTCAATTTTGGTTGAAAATGGGTCGGTAAATGATTGCACGACCTCATACGCAATTTCATATGGACTCAAAGGCATGACATCACCAAATGAGTCTATCTCAGATTCAAAAGGAATGATCCAAGGATCATCATAAACAATGGTGTCTGACATAATCATATGAATGGTTGCAAATGAAGACGATGCGTTGATCGAAGGAAAAGGAAAAGTTCCCAGTAAGCTGGCATCTTTAACTAGTCCTACTCCAACATCCTTATACGGGATAGTCGTTTTACCGACATGCTGAATACTTTCAGAAGAGGCTGGGTCGGATGAAAAGTAAGCCAGCTAGTCTATTGTTACGATCTTTCCATTATGAGGAAACTTTATAACCCGAAAGACCGACGAAATGACCGCTGTCATAGCGTAAGACCAACTTCGACCGAAGAGAAGGTTGTAATCTAGAGGGGCATCAACCACCTCCACATCTAGATTAACGGTTTTTCCTTCAACCCCTATAGGCGAATCCTATAGAATGCCAAAAGGATGAAACCCACGGCCATCAAAGGCCTTTAGAATCGTCAGGGATTGATTTAGTGAAGGAGAACCAAGCAATCTCCAACACTGTATCGACATAATACACGTTGAGGCTCCCTCATCAATTACAGTCCGATGAATAGGCCTGTTTTTGACTATCACTGGAATCTGGAAAGCCATTTGATGAGGTAAGCGCGGTGTACTATTTTCTAGATCGAAAATCATTAGGTTCGAGTCCTGAACATCAACAGCTCCTATAGCCGACAAAAGTAATTTACGCTGTGCTGGACATGATTGCAGCACCTCCAAAGCTGACATTGCTGAGGGTGAAACAGCTAAATCCTCAACAATGTTATAGTTTTGAGCCGCTCTCGCATGTGGATTGAAAGCTGACTTTCGAAGTATACCCTTGGTGGGCAGTTTGATTACCAAGTCTGGATTAGGTTTCTTGATCTGTAGTGGATCGGAACCGGGAGCTGAGGTTGATGGATTAGAATGAGAAGATTCTGCTTCTTTACCATCAACAGGACTTTTACTATCATAATCTTACGATCGAGTCGCAATCCTAACATGGGACATCATTAGTATGGGTTCTTCATTGGCACTCGAGGAAGAACCTATCATCTTACTGTCTTGAGCTGGAAAAGGATCCTTCAAAACAGCAGGAGTTTGGGAACCTTTGACAATCTTCGCAACCTCTGCACGATGAGGGCAATCTCTTGTAAAATGTTCATCGTCACAAATGAGACAAGAATAACGAGGTTTGAGATTTTCATCATTGGATTCTGCTTTTTTAGGTTTCTCCTTTGAATTTTTGTCCATTTTATTCTTCTTCTTTCCTTTCTTCTTTCCACTGGATTTTGATTTGCCTGCAGATGGCTCTACAACGTGAATATTGGCGGAAATCTCTACAGAAGAATCTCCTGTCGGGGAATCAGGTAAGGTTATGATAGGAGAAGAATTCTTGGAAGACTTCTTCTTACTTTTAGTGTTAACCGTACCAATCATACCATCGGCGGCATGAGATCCCGAAGGAGCTGCAGCGATTTGATTTTGCTTGGGAAGATCGGGGATTTTCTCGTGTAACGTACCTAACTGAGTATAAACCAAGTCAAGGTATTGTGCTTGAGCAATTACTTGCTCCTCAGTAACAACTCCAGCTTTAGCTACATCTTCAGTGATCTTTGGCAACAAAGATTTTACAAACCACTCAGCCAAGATCTGATCCAGAATAAAAACCTTCACTAAACTCCGTCGACGTCTCCACTCATGAATATGATCTGAAATGTAAGTGGACATCGATTGTTTTAACGAAGTTAACAATTCCGTGCCATTGTCATATCGAGCTGGCAACTGAAAATGAGTTAAAAACGAGGTAGCTAACTGACTAAAATTATAAAAAGTGCCTCGTGGTAACTCAATGTACCACTTGGCTACGAGACCAATTAGAGTGCGCTAGAAAAGTCTTAGACGGATTGAATCATCTGAAATGGAGTTAGACACACACCAGAGGTGGTAAGTCACCACATGGTTCGACGGGTCCTCTCTTGATTTACCTTCGAACTTAGGAATGTCACTAGGAAACTTATTCGGCATTGGCGACCAAAACGGAAGATAGTTAACGGGATCATTCGTTAGGCGCAACAAGTCAGGCAAGTCCAAAGTTGCGATAAACAGTAACTGACGATTAGGGTCCCTAAAACTATGGGTCATGAGACCAGCCCCAGGAGGAGGATATCTGGGATAACTAAGAATAGGAATTGCATTTGGGATATTGTATCCTCCCTGAAAACCAGGATTAACCGGACCATACTAGGGTTGCTGAGGTTGTTGATAAGTGTACCTAGGGTATGGTTGATACTGATAGACTGGCTGCTACACAGCAGGACCAAATTGGTACTGTCCCTGGTACGGTTGATAAGTAAATTGTGGTTGACTTGTGACAACCACACTTGAACCAGGTTGTTCTACAGGCATCTGAACCGAAGTTTGAATCGTAGATCCAGACGGTGGTAAAGATGTCTGAGGAGTAGATAAAGGAACAGTAGAAACCGGAGCTGTCGATACTCTAGAAGTAGGTGGGGTAGATTGAACAGATGTTGCGACAGTTGTAGCAGTCGATTGAGGCGGAGTTCGAGGCGTACTAGGCCCAGGCTAAGAAACTACCGAAGGTACAGAAGTTTGAATATTAGACTAGACTGGTTGCTGGGGTGTACCAGAAACTAAGGGTTGTCCAGTTTGAGATGACAACTGTACATTTGCCTGCAACACCTGTTGAGTTTGCGATGGATCCCACACTATATTCATTCCGGGGTATGGACCCATAACAGGTTGAGAATATTGAGGACCGTAACCAGGTTGAGGGTAGGATTGATAAGTCAAAGGTACATTTCCCATTCCTTGAACAAACGTTTGACCGGAGGGTGGTTGGAAAACTTGGTTCGAGTACTGACCTTGGGGTTGATACCCTTGAGGCACGTACTGATACTGGGGTTGACCTTGAGGTATAAATTGATACTGAGGTTGACCTTGGGGTACATATTGAGTCTGGGGTTGACCTTGAGGAACGTACTGTCTCGTAGGTATGTACTATCCTTGAGGTTGCCCCCCAAGCGATAATTGAGGCTGCCCCCCAGGCAGTAACTGGCCACCTTGAGGTTAAGGATTGGGAATAGAACCTGACATCATGAGAATATCTTCTACGCTCAACGGCTTAGTACCATTGCTTCCAGTTAATAACCCTTGCTCAATGGGTTGAGGAGATGCCCCTAAAAAAGTACCAAAAAGTGACTGATACCCAGAGGGAACAGAAGGACTGCCGTACAAAAAAGATTCAGGCGATTGAGTAAACATGGACGACTGTCTTGACATATTTAATGGAGGATAATAACCTCTAGGTGTTGGGTGATAAGGAACATGAGGTGGTGAAAAACTTAACCCTGGGTTTTCTAAGAAATTAGTCAAAGAAAGATACCAAGTACTGCTCCTAGGTGGACTGTAAAAAATTGATTCACACTCCCTTAGCTCAATAACAGGTTGATTTTCAGGGATAGGGATTGCTACTTCTTCTTCCGAAGTAGCAAGTTATTCAATAGCTATAAGTCCAGAAGGAAGGTCTTGGGTGATTACTCTTTCTACCCTAGGTGAACTGGGACCACTAGAAGCTGGAGAAGCAAACCCCGATGTCGGAGTAGCAGTAAATTCACTTTCAGGTTCGGATATTTCAGGTTCTTCACCTATATCACTAGTAGATGAAAAGCTACCAGTAACTTCGGAAACAGACACTAACTGCGGATTATAATCTACTACTAACGCTTGAAAATCAGGATGTACTACTAAAGGAGACTCTCCTTCTTTAGGTGACCCAACTCTACTGTCTCTAGGAGTTATGAGGACTTTCAAGCCTTCAAGCTGGCTCGGTGAAAACTCAGGAGGTTGGCCCCGAAGTCTACGGGACTTCCTTGGTAATTTAGCCACAGTTAAAAACTTTTAACTACTTCACATGCAAACAAAGTAAAATCTCAATGAAAACCACCTAAAGCCTCTAAAGAACCAAACAAATTTGAATCACATGCCTAAAGAATCTAGGAGATCAAACAAACACAAACAGTAATTTTCCGTACTGAAAACACTAGTTGGTGATGAAATCCAACGTTGCAGAGTTCAATACAGAAATGGCGGTTGGAACAGTTACCCCGGCAACCTGCTTAATGAATAGACTGGCACAAGTTCCTCCACTTAACCGTCTCGAATGAAGAGAACCCCCCAGAAAATCCAAGTGAGTCTAGCCGATGTCTGCTCCAGGTACAGTGGGATCTTCCCACCACTATCATCTCAGGAAGAATCCTAAAGAATATGGCCACTAAGGTTACCAACTGAAACAAGTATACCCGGGGGAACAATCTACGATCCGATACGCACGCAAGGGCAGAGTAGCAAGCTCAATCCCCTTGAAGGCTCCTTGACATAATCCAAGGTTTACCAACAAGTGATCCCAGGCTCCTCGACAATGGTTAATCCGAGGTTTACCATTTTTAATACGTGAATATCTGGCATTGTTCCCAATGAGGAAGGATTGATTCCCACACTGGTTCGGACACGATCTCATGCTTCTCCTTTAAGAGGAGCTTTCCCAGAGCATAAATGCAACAATTGGATTTCTTCCCTACCACAAGATATAGCTACTTGTTTCTTTTTACTCTCTTGGAGAGTTAATTACTCTCCTACTCCAAGACACTAGCCTAAGCTAAGTTGGTGTATCAGAGCCCTAGAAATAAAAACGTTGCTAGATGAATTTTACTTTAAGCGTTATTTTTATTGGTTTTTATTTAAGTCAAAAGGTGCGGAGATGAAACTCGTGGTATGAAGACTCGACTCAAAATCACTAAAAATGCACCTAAGATGATTTGAACAACCTTTTCTCTTCGATGAACTTATAACTAAGAAAGAGTTTGAGAATGCAAATACTTTGTAAAAACAAATCTTTCTTAATCAAACAAATTAAAAGAAGAGCTTTTGTCCTTTCCAATGCACCCAAAACGAGACAACTATTTATTTCACAAAAATTTCCCCTTTTCTTTTAAAAGCACTCAACCACTACAAAAAACAAACTTTTTCCAAAAGAGATTTTTTTTATTTTTTTATAAAACACTCAAAACTATGGAAATGACTAACTTTGAGATCTATAAATTATAAAAAACTATTTGAAGTCAAAGCCTACAAGATGTCTTTTTTAAGGATGTTTTACTTAGCTAGATGTAAGCTAAGGACCAATTTATGCAGAATCACAAATCAGTCAAGAAAAACCAATTTTGTTTTCTTTTTAAAAATGAAAATCCAAACTTTTAAACACAAGCTTTTCGAAGTTTTGTAAAGAGAAAACATAAAGTGGATTCCTCAACAAGGGGAGATTTCATAAATGGTCAGACTCATAAGAAGGCTGGTAGACACCAAGGTGATCTGAGGTCCCTACACCTTCTAAGCTCAGAGCCACTACAAGACCAAAATGAAAAACAAGCCCAACAAGCAAAACTCCTAGGAATTTTACCTAAAACCATAACACTAATGAAATAAACTTAAGGAAAGCTTATGACATGTTATATGCAGGTATGGGCAGTAGATAATAACTTCTAAACAAAAACTAAGCTGACTAATAGAGGAAATCTTAGGTTTTTCAAAATTTTGACAGGGTCCGCAGGCCCACCGTTAACACAGGCGCAGTCCCGCTCTGTGCTAAAAGCAAAGGTGCGGATAGGTACGCACTGTGTCAAAAGGCTAGGGTGCGGTCCTCTCCCAAAGTTATGAAAAACGAAAAATAACCCTGGATCTACAAACTCTACCCAATTTTACACACAACAAGCCAAAAACAGAAACGAAAACACAGTTTCTCAAGTCAAAGTAAAAACAAGGAAAAAATCAAGTCCCCAGTGGAGTCGCCATTTTGTCACGCGGAATAAGTTGATCTTGCGGACAAGATAGACCTTCCTAGAATCTAAAGAAGACCTAATGACAAGCAAACCAACCAGACACTATCTTTTTCTAAATATGCTTTTATAAACAAAGGCAAATAAGTGTTTTAGGGCCTACCTTAGGTCCAACGCAAGTTTGTGGATGACCTCGCTCCTTCGATCCAAATGAGCTCCTTTGTCATGAATCTGCAAACAAAAACAAGCAAACAAATTAAATAGCACCTGAAAAGCCAATATCATAAAACATATTTAACATGAAAGTCAAGGAGTTCATGAAACAAATAACATGAGATACTTGTTGAGAAAAATGAGTTTGATTGTATTAATTCAAAAGAATAAGAACTTTACAACCTATGCCTTGATGTTGTACAAGCTCCTCCCAGGGTCCAGCAAGAAGCCTCCTCTACTTTGACAAGTTTCACTCTCTTCCCAATGAAGCCAAAAAGGTATGTGATCTCTCCTCTCAAGCTCAACTAGGAAGTATTAATTTCACTAGCATTTACCCTCAAAAATGTTCAGCTTCTAACCTCCCTAGCAACCAGCCCAATGCCTAAATTTATAGTGCAATGGAGGGAAGTTACTACGTCCTCCTTCAAAGGGATAGCTCCTCTCATCAAGGGATTAGCTCCTTCTCTTTTGGGCTGCATGAACCACCTAAGAGCGGCAAATCCACGTCAATGTTCCTTCTACAATCATCTAGAATTAACCCAAAGTGAGTTTTGTAGAATAAACTTACGCCTTTTTGACTTTCACAGGGGTCCGCACCCACACCTTTAGGTACAGAGCGAGCAGGTCCGCAATTTTTGTAAACAGAAGGTGCGGGACCATAGGTAACAGTGAGAGAAAGTGCGGAACCAGAGTTTCATTGATTTTTAATGTATTTCTCTTATTTTCAAAGCTTGACTTCTTGACTTGAAGAGCTGAGGTCTGAGACTTGCTTAGGAGGATAGTACAAGTGATGATAGACCCATACTGACTGCAAATAATCATGGTGATGATATTTTTGTGTAACAAGGGCTATGGAACCAACAACCTAGCCAATAAGGACCTTCCCTTAAGATGAGATTACTATAAATTACAAATCGTTCTGCAGCCAGTTTAAATTTTTTATAGTTGAATGGTTCTCTGTTCTGTACATTGTTATTGGAAACTGTCCATCTGAACTCGGCTGCAGCCAAGGATCTTTCCTGAATGGAAAGGAAATACTCTACTCATTTTTGGACAATCTCTTTTTGAATAGGCCCTAGAGTTTTGATTACTCCTTCCCTCTTCATCAAACTTTTGTGATTGGCCAGCATTTGTAACAGATGTTTTGGTTCACCTCTAACCCAAAGGTCCAATCCATTTTCCTACCTCTGGAACGTGTTGTGAGCTTTGAACCATTTCAGTTGGTTAACAACGAATGAAATAAAAGCTTGAAATTGTACATCCCCTACAAAAGGACTGGGGTTCTTTTCAGTTTCTTCCTCTAATACAAAATTGTGTAAATAAAATTCACACAAGAGCCTCTGCACTTTTACCCCATGATGTTTGCAACAGTTTATAAAATCCTCAATTGTTTTCAACTCTATCAGTTTTCTAGCTTTGATGGCTTTGATCTTCAACTGTAAGTATCTTTCCATAAAAAATAGGGCATAGTTATTGGCAGGAGATCTGCATGCCAATATGTCGGTATATAAAGAGCAAATAGTATCCGTTTGAATCTTGACCTTTTCCAATCTGAGCTTTATTTTCTTAGTCCTCTCTTTTGCCTTTCTGTATTGATCAAATGCCTCACTTTCTGAGATGGTCATGTCTTGAAGCTTCTTTTGTAATTCCTGGTATTTCTGCTGAGGGATTATTTCTAGTTCAAGGTGTTCTATGGTAAGTCGAGCCTAGGATAAATCTGCTTGAAGATTCACTATGCTGGGATCATTGCTCATCATGACATCCTTTCCTTGGGTATTTGTCTGTGTACCCCTGCTATGAGAATGGATGTTGATTATCTGTGTTTCTTTGCTATCGGAGGCCCAAACCTTTATCTGCATAGATGTGCTGTAGGAGGATGCTATCTCTGTCTAAATGGATAGGCCATGAGAAAGTATAGCCTCTGTTTGGGTAGCTGTTTCTGCAAAAATTGCATGTTGTTCCCTAACAGGTTCAGTGATTATGGGCTCAGTTTGAGTCCCCATAGCTTTTATTTCCTACAATTCAGTTTGGATCGCTGCATTTATTGTTTCTAAGATTTTTTCTAGGACTTTCCATATTGATAACTCCCTTATTTTTAATTTGATCCTCTTCATTGTTTTCCATAGCCTCTGTTGTTCTTTCCTGATCTTTTTAATTGTGGATCTGTTCTTTTTAGGGGGAGTGAGTGTTTTGCTAGTCGTTTCTACTCCTAATGAGCTTGGTTGCTTGTCTTGACTCTACTCTAAAAGGATTGTATCCCCATATTGGTTGTCATCTTCTTAGTCTATTTCCATGTCCTCTATTTGGTCTATATTTTCTATATTTAGGTCTACCTGGATGGGTTCTTCTGGAGGCATGTCGCAAGGTTGGTCCATCTCTTCTTGAGTGACTTCTACTCTTGTTTCTACTTCACAGATTACATTTTCTGGTATGCTCCCATTGTGGCAGAGTTTTCTTCTGATTGGGTTGCTCCAATGTTAAAGTTAAGTGGGCTTTCAGGTTGTATAAATTCATTCATATTGGCCAAAAACCAGGCCAATTCAATATCATGCAATAAGTCTTGTGGGGGATTTGTATTTGGTGTTGAGGGGAGTTATTTTTCATTTCTTTCCTCTTCACTAGAGTGCTCTGTTTCCTCCTTAAGTTCTGACTCCCGGTCATCCCGTCCATCCAACTATAAATATTGCTCATTTTCTAGACTAGATAATTCTATGGGCTGGCTGCTACTACCTTGCGGATTTTCAGTTGTTCCCAAGCTTGTCCTTAATTTGGCAGAGTATTTGCGTTTTCATGGAATGTTTGCTATGCATGTAGTCTTTTTCCTCTTTGGAATAGGGTTAGGAGCAAGTAAAGCTAACCCCTTTTCTATGGAAAATATTAATTCTTCCCAACTCGTTTGTTGTTGGGCGAGGCTAGAACTAACTATCAGCCTAATCAAACAATGATGAATTATGACTGTTTCTATGTGTCTGGATTTTCTTATTCTTTCAGTAGAATCATGCAGTAAGAAATTCAAATATGCAGGTAGATTTACTGAACATTTTTGCTTCAAAACTGCTAACAGTTTAAGTTGTCGTGGCCTTACCACGTCTTTGCGTCTGTCACATGTAATGAAATTCTGAACAACTCTAGCTAGTTCTCCCCACAGTTCTCCAAGGGATGATGGTCAAACTCCTTTTCCTTTGATGATCAGCTCTTGCCCTTCGTCTTTAAAGATTTCAATGACATCCTACAGCTTCAGTTGTTTATTCTTCCACACGAGTCCTTTAGCTGATAATCCAGAAATCTCTGCAATCATAGCATCTAAGACTGTGATTTGTCTGCCCCTCACCATAGACTAGCCGTTTTGTAAATTTTGCAGGAATTCTATGGCGATTGTTTCGTTAGGTTGCTGGAATCATGTGAAATATGCTGCCCACCTGGCTTAGACTAGAATTTCTCTGGCGGCATCAAAAACAACCAGTATCAGCGGCTCCTTGCGCACTGTTCGTCCTCCCATATTACCTGAATTCTACACACTGTAAGTTAGCATAGGTAACACAACAATAGACAGAGCCAATGATGAAATAGAAAGCTGTTATGATCGTTATATCGGATGATATTATTCAGCGTAAATACCGTTAAATACTTGCTATTGTGGAATGTCATATAGTCCGACATAACCAAATAAAGGACTGACACGCATGCATAAGTACTTTGGGAGTCACCCTTGCCCTCCTTTGAAATGATAGGTCACCTTTGGCCAAGTGAAGGAAGGAAAATGATGTTGGTGGCGATGTATAGGGATGATGGGAGTGGTAAGGTACACCTATTTATGAAAGGATCGCAAGAGATATCAGAATACTAAAATCAATGCGTATACAATAATTATAATTTAGTGAGGAGATGCTATGAGATGATTTTGAAAAGGGAAAAATGACATCTGACACAAAAAAGATACTTTACCGTCAACATTCTACTTAAAGCTTATTATGATTGATTTTTTTAGAAGATATCCATGCATAAAGGTTCAACATAAATTAGGAACATAATCGCTCTGTAGTAAAGATACCAAATAAGGAAAGGGACTTATAATAGCTATTGATATTGGAAATATGATTTCAATACTATCAACAGAGCTATTTTTGCTTGCAGGCATCTATAGCCTCGACAGATTTGCTTTCTAACCCTTTGGAACCATGTTCCTTTATGTAAAATAGGGAAAGTGCATTATTCTATCAGAGTGGAGACCAACGTGCTAGCTTGGTGACCAGATGAACACATTGCCATTCACCAGGAAGGAGAAAAAGGTGGCCATGTTAGCTCGTGATGAGACCTCCTGTTCCAAGGACTTTTTATTTCTTGATCCATCAATTAGATCATATCCTTGGTGTGGTGGCCATAATGGGAATGCCACTTTGTTGCTTCCTCATGATCATGGTAGGCTAGCTCATGATGAGACCCCCTATCCTCCATCTGTAAAAAAATCATACAACTGTTAGTATATATATATATATATCTCATGATGAGACCCCCTATCCTCCATCTGTAACAAAATCATACAACTATTAGTGTATATATATATATATATATATATATATATATATATATATATATATATATATATATATATATATATATATATATATATATATATATATATATATATATATATATATATATATATATATATATATATATATATATATATATATATATATATATATATATATATATATATATGTATATATATATATATAGATATATATATATATATATATATATATATATATTTAGAACATCACTTCCTATTTATACATATAGGGTGGTTCAACACTCCTTAGGAGTAGGTATAGCAGAAGAAGTCTAAACATATCAAATAGAAGAAAGTATGCCCTTAACCTTATTTGATTATAATGAACAGAGAGAGTTATAGGGTTTAGGGAAGAACCAACATGGTACAAGTAATCAATCTCTTTGATTTATAATGGGAATGAGGACAGTGAAGTGATATAGATGGTTGTGTCCTTCTTTTCAATCAATAGAAAGAAATCTTGTATAAAGATGATAATATTCAATACTTGCTTGTTCCAGTAATCCTTAGATTTGTATCCTTTCATATATATTTGTACCCTTGTGCCTAATAGAGGGTCATAAAAAGTGAAATAATATTCACAAAGTGCTTATTTCCTAAAGAGAACCTCACACAAAGAGTGTTGTTCCTTGTAGGGAATATCAAGAAAAGACACACAAAAAGGTGTTGTTCCTTAAAGGGAACAACAGCTACTTCCTGTAAGGAACAGTAAATGAAAAATACACGTGGATGGTGTTGTTCCGTGTTAGGAACAACAAAAGGATTTATACATGACGATGTTGTTCCTTAGGAGGAACAACAAGAAGAAAAATTGCACACTGAAACTGTTATTCCTTAGAGGGAACAACAACTGTTCCTAAGAGGGAACAACAATTGTTCCTTATAAGGAACAGTGAAAAGAGAAAAATAATTGGACGCGAAATTGTTGTTCCTTAGAGGGAACAACAGTTGTTCCTTAAATGGAACAACGGAAAAATAGATGCAAACGAAACTGTTGTTCCTTAGAGGGAACAACAACTATTCCTTATATGGAACAACAATTGTTCCTTAAAGGGAACAACGAGAAAACAAGTCCAAACGAAATTGTTGTTCCTTAGAGGGAACAGTGAGAAAATAAATCCAAACGAAACTGTTGTTACTTAGAGGGAACAGTGGCTATTCCTTATAGGGAACAACAACTATTCCTTAAAGGGAACAACAAATGTTCCTTAAATGGAACAACGAGAAAACAAGTCCAAATGAAATTGTTGTTCCTTAGAGGGAAAAACAATTGTTCCTTAGAGGGAACAACGAGAAAACATATCCAAACGAAACCGTTATTCCTTAGAGGGAACAACAACTATTCCTTAAAGGGAACAACAAAAAGAAAATAGACACAAAAGTGTTGTTCCTTAGAGGGAATGACAGTTGTTCCTTAGAGGGAACAACAACTGTTCCTTAAAGGGAACAACACGAAAACAAATAAACAGGGAACTGTTGTTCCTTAGAGGGAACGACAGTTGTTCCTTAGAGGGAACATCAATTGTTCCTTAAAGGGAACAACAAAAAGCAAATACACACAAAAGTGATGTTCCTTAGAGGGAACAACAGTTGTTCCTTAGAGGGAACAACAATTGTTCCGTAAAGTGAACAACATGAAAACAAATAAACAGGGAACTATTGTTCCTTAGAGGGAATGGCAGTTGTTCCTTAGAGGGAACAACAACTGTTCCTTAAAGGGAACATCATGAAAATCAAATATATAGGGAACTGCTATTCCTTAGAGGGAACGACAGTTGTTCCTTAGAGGGAACAACAACTTCTCCTCAAAGGGAACAACACGAAAATCAAATATACAGGTAACTGATGTTCCTTAGAGGGAACGACAATTTTTCCTTAGAGGGAACGATAGTTGTTCCTTAGAGGGAACAAAAACTGTTCCTTAAAGGGAATAACACAAAAATCTGTAAACAAAATTACTGTTCCTTAGAGGGAACAACAACTGTTCTTTGGAGGGAACAATAGTTGTTCCTTAGAGGGAATAACAAAAGAGAATTTAGATACAATTTATACAAGCAAATTCAATCAAAATAGAAAGAAAATTTTTATGTAAAATTTTCAAAAACAAATGAATTATTCACCAGGCCGATGCTGAGGATGGGTTGCCATCTTCAGCCAGAATCTGTATGGTGGAATCTTCCCGTAATTGTTGGCAAAAGGACTCCCTCGTAAGCGGTTTGTGATAGAGTCATACTCGATGTCCATTCGCTTTAAAAGAGTAACCAGACCCATCAATGGTGGCTAATGTGAGGGTGCCATTATTGTGCACCTTTTGTATCTCATAAGGTCCTAACCATCTAGTCTGGAGTTTTCCCGGGAAATCCTAGAACCTAGAGTCGTACAGGAGTGCCCAATCTCCTTCGTGGAAGATCTTCTTTTTGATAAGGGCATCATGCCATTTCGCTCTTTGTTGCTGAATCAGTGCAGTGTGCTGAAGAGATGATAGCCAAATTTCATCCAATTCATTGATTTGATGTAGCCTATTAATATGTGCTTCGCTTAAGTCCAAGCCTACCTCTTGAGCTATCCTTAATGCCTGGATTTCAAATTCAATTGGGAAGATAAGTTCTTTGCCAAACACTAGTTGATATGGGGAATATCCTGTGGTATTTCTCCATGTCGTGCGGTATTCCCATAGGGCTTCAGGCAATTGGGTAGTCCAGCCACGTCTATGTGATGCAACTGTCTTTGTGAGTATTGCCTCGATTACCTTATTGGTGCTTTCTACCTGGCCATTTGCTTGCGGGTGGTATGGAGTCGTGATTTGTGCATGATATGATGGTTCTTTAATGTTGTATCGATCTTATGGCCTATGAATTGTGGTCCTCCATCAATAATTACCTCTCTAGGCAAGCCATATCGAATGAATAGTTGGAAAAGAAAGTGGATTACCAAGTCCTCTATTGCCCTTGGTAGTGCCTCTGCCTCCACCCATTTAATCACATGATCTATTGCAACTAATATATATGTCTTTTGATTATATGATGGGTTTATTGGACTGATGAAATATAATGCCCATCGCTCAAAAGGTGCAATGACTATCTGCGAGTGCAAGGGCATCTCATCAAACTGCCCAGGGTGTCCCATTCTTTGGCAATTTTCACATGCCTGGAAAAACTTCTTGGCATATTTAAAAATGGTGGGCCAATAATAGCCCATCTGTAATACCTTGTGACCAGTCCGAAAATCTGCAAAATGTCTGCCGCATGGCCCATTGTGGAAAGCTTTTAGGATGTCGAAGATCTCGTCTTCCCTGACGCATCTTCTAATGTGCATATTGGCCCCTGTATGAAATAAATAGCCTCCGATCCAAGAGAATCGCATGCTACACTATACTATTTGTTTTCTTTCATTAGGCATCAAGTGCTTGGGTAACTTGTCTACTGTAAAGTAATTTACAACATCCACATACCACGGTGTTTTTATAGTTACAGAAAATAAATGTTCATCAGGAAACTGGTCTTCTACTGCTGCCGAGTCATCTGTCTTTGGCATCCGTGAAAGGAAGTCTACTACTGGATTTTCTTTTCCTAGTCGATCTTTGATAGTGATATCGAATTCCTGCAAAACGATCGACCATCTTGCCACTCTTCCATTTGTAACATGTTTATTAGCTAGATATTTAATAGAAGAGTGATCAATGTATAAAACCACAGGGTATCCTGTTATATAATGTCCGAATTTATTGATAGCATAGATTACAACCAAAAATTCTTTTTCAGTAACAGTATAATTTAATTCAGTAGGAGATAGATTTTTGTTGATATAGTATATTGCATATGGCTTTTTATCTTCCTCCTGGCCAAGAACTGCTCCAATGGTTGTGTCTAAAGCGTCGGATGAAATCTGGAATGCAAAATCCCAGTTTGGGCCCCTTAATACTAGGGCTGTTGATACAATCGGCTTCAAATATTCAAAAGCACTGTCACATTTATCAGTCCAAATGAAATCAATATTTCCTGTTAATGCATATAGTGGTGCAGTAATTTGAGAAAAAATCTTTATAAATCTTCTATAATAGCTAGAAAATCCCAAGAAACTGCGTACCTTAGTTTGTGTGGAAGGGGTAGGTATTAAAAGAATTATCTGAATTTTTGTTGGATCTACTTGGATTCCAGCTGCTGAGATATAGAGACCCAAGATGAGGCCCTTGGTCATCATCATGTGGCATTTTTCATGGCTTAAATAGAGTTTGGTAGCAATGCATCTTTGCAGAACTTTCTCTAATGTTTGTAACATTGGCTCGAAGTCATCTCCGTAAGGTTTAAAGTCATCCATGTACACCTCGAGCCCTTCATTTATTAGATCTAAAAAAATGCTGAGTATAACCCTCTGAAATGTGGCAGGTGCATTACATAGCCCAAAAGGTAAGACCTTGTAAGTGAATGTTCCCCAAGGGAAGGTAAAGGTAGTCTTATCCTAATCTTCACGGGCAATCTAAATTTGATTGTATCCGCTAAAGCCATCTAGGAAAGAAAATAATTTTTTTCCTACCATTGTGTCCAAGACCTGGTCAATGAACATAAGGGGAAAATGGTCTTTTTGGGTTGCTTTATTAAGCTCTCTATAGTCAACACATATATGCCACTTTCCATTCTTTTCCGGCACCACTACTAATGGAGAGACCCATTTGCTATCAGATATGGGGTAAATGAAGTTTACATCTAACTATTTTTGTAGTTCAGCTTTAAAAATATCTTTAAGATGAGGATTTAACCTTCATTGAGGTTGTTGAATGGGCCTGACATCTTTCTCTGTATAAATGTGGTGCATGCATAATTGGGGATCAATCCCTTTCATGTCCGGGTAATCCCATGCAAAGGCCTCTTTATATTTTCTCAGGAGTTGAACAAGCTTCTGCTCTTGGTTAGCAGTCAGATTTTTGTTAATATTCAAAAAATTTCCTCGCTCAATTTCTATGGTTTTGTTGTTATAAATAGAAGTTGTTGGTATTGATTGCTTGTTAATATCTTTTAAGGGATCTTCTTTTATGTCATTATCAAGGGCTGCTTCGATCATGTGACATTTTAGATGGGATACGACATCTAGTTGGTTAATGTAAGTGTTAATGATGTCATCTTCTATTTGATCCTTAAATTCGAGAGCATCTTCTATGGTTAGCGGTGATCTAATGTTTTCAGTTAGATATGATATAGGTTGTTTTCTAGTTTTGATTATTGTTAAACTTGGTTGAGCTGGAGGATATAAGGCTAAATTCTTCACATTGCTTCCTCTTGCTATAGTCATGCTGCTTGTTTGACAGCTTATGTAAGCATCCGTGGTTGCTAGCCAAGGTCTACCTAGAATTAGGGGATGTCCATCGAGTCGGTTTCTAGGATTGATGGTCAGAAAGTCTGTAGGGTATTCCCAAGAGTCTACTGACACCATTACATCCTATAATGTGCCTTCTAGTTTGACTACCAATCGATCAGCTAGTTCCAACAAGCTCGTGGTTGGGTCCAAGGATGTAATGCCAAGCTTTTGACAAGTTGTGGTTGTAAGAATATTGATTGCTACTCCTAAATCGACTAATGCATTGGGGAAGGAGCATCCATTTATTTTCACAATGACTATAGGATTTCCTGGGTCATATTTTACAGGTGTTTCTCTACCTGATATTAAATCAGATAAGGTATTGACTACATGAACAGTTGGAGTTGTTTTTATTTTCCTCTTTGGCTTCTTCATATGCAATTCCTTAATAATTTTTTGCATAAATCAGAATGTCCTGAATAGCCTGGAGGAGTGGTATTTTTATACACAAATTTTTCAATTCTCCCAGAAGATCAAAATCGGGGTATTCTATTGGGTAGGGTATGATTAATCTTTCTAGAAATGGTGGAGAGAAGCTGATTGTTTGATCGTGAGTTTTCTGTTTAACCATGTCCTCCACCTGTGGTTTTTGTTCTACAGGTAACTGATCTTCAATTTGTTTGTTTTTATCCCCCTCTAATTCTATTATCTGTCTAGATCTTAATTGAAGCTCATGGCACTCCCTTAACTCGGTTTCTGGCTCTGGTCCTTCAATAATTTGCACAGATTGAACCGGTCTGTTGTTGGGGTTCGGGTTGGGTTGGGCTGGAAGCTGCGGTTGTAGGTTGGTCTAAGGGTTCTGTTGTAATGTGTAGGGTGTTGGTAGTGTGGGTTGAGGTAGGGGGATTGTTCCTACTGGCTGATTTATAGGTCTTTGCCAGCTTGACTGCCAGTTCTGGTTCTGTGAAGTCGAGGGTGGCCATTGGAATTGATATGCATTATTCTGCCAAAACGGTGGGAAGTAAGAGGAATTTGGACAATTTTTATTTTGATTTGATTGGTTGGGCCAAGATGGAATAGGGAATGGTTGTTGTGGCCAATTGGAAAAAGGTGGCTGATTCTGCCACATGGATCCTAGGTAGTATTGCGAATTATACTACGAAGTTTGAAAGAAAGAAGATGGATAAGTCGGCATACCTGTTTGTCGTGGTTTCCATTGGCAACACTGATTTAGCTGGTAGACTAGTTTTATTTCTTCCTCTGCTTCCTTATAGACTGCTTTTAACCCTGGAAGTGATGGACAACTTTCTGTGGTGTGATGTTTAGTACATATGGCACAGGTTTTCACCATATCCAGTGGGTATTCTTTGTGACTATGCTTCTTCCCGCATCTCGGACATAATATCACCAAGTTTTATTCTGCTTCTGCCTACTTTTTTTTGGCTTGCATAATGTCTAATTGTGTTGTCAGAGTTCCCAAAATATATGTTTTGAAATCCTCTAGCAGGTTGCCAATTTCTGCACAAGTTATACCTCCACCAGAGATTCTGTTGTCCCTAGTGGTCATGTCGTGTTCTGCTGGTTTCAATCTCATACTACCTCTTGAGGACCTGATACACAATTTAATAATGTCATCATATTCTTCTTGAGATATATCACCTTTTCCCATAATATTTAATGTTTCTATCCATTGTTCTTTCATCCCTTTAATCAGTGTAGTTTTTAGCACATTATCAGGTAAAGGCAGAGTTGCATAGGGAGACTGTTGGAGGTTATATTGAAATTGTTCCACATATTCTTCTAATGTTTCACTAGGTCTTGCTACCATTTGGAATATTTCGTCTTTCAATTCCCTAGATCTGCAATAGTCTTGATATTTTTTTAGGAAAGCGGTTTTCATTTATTCCCAATCATTTATTGTGCCACCACCTAATCCCATAAAATGATGCAAGCCTGCTCCTTTCAGTGTGGAAGGAAACAGTTTTAGTTTTTGGGGGTTAGTGGTATAATCATAACCCTGACATAATACATCAAATTCAAACAAAAATGCATCTGGAACCTCTAATGTTAATCCATGAAAGGTGGGAATATTTTGGAGAGGGATAGCTTTCATGGGTGCATTGACTGCTGAGTCAATGATGGGATATTGCAATGTAGAGGTCTGAAGTGCTTGTGGGTTGTTATCCATTTGATCAAATATGTCCCAATACCCTTCTGAGATCTCTAGAGAGTTATTCCTAGGCTGATTAGAAGGGGTGGGAATGATCTTAACAACACTCCCTCAATCTGGGATACTAGGTGTTCCTTGTTTAATTACTACTTGAGGGGATCTTGGTTCCTCTATTTCCCCTATTTCTCCTCCTCCTTCATGAATATTACAAGAATTCCCTTCTTGTGAGGAAATTTGGCACGAATTTTTAATCTCTTGAAAACTCTGCTCAATTCCCATTGTTTTGCTGTGGACCTCAGTGTAGGCTACAAATGGTGAGCCTATGGCCCAAAGGGAGACAGTAGGTTGTCTGGAAGCAACGTTTCTAGGACCTACTGATGGCTAATATTCGGCTTTCTTTAAGATGTCGTCGATGAATGTTGATCATCCACGGGTCACCGGTCCCTTAGATATGTCAGGTTTGGGTAGCGGAATTGGATTGTTTTCGGTTTTTTTCTTCTTAGTCATTCATACAAACAATTCAGATGTTTATCTCTACCCTAAGTTCTTAACAATTCTGCTGGAAAGTGGGTAGGGGAGTAGGCATTTTACGTTCTCCATACGCAAGTTCTTACCTTTCATTTTTAATACCCAGTTCTCTCCCAACAGATAAGTAGCAATACCTATTTCAGATTTTTGTAATTGTGCTGAAAAGTGGGTGGAGGAGCAAGCACTTTACTTGCTCATTACATAGGTTCTTACCTTCCATTTTCAAAACCAAATTCTTCTTCAACAAAAATCATTAGATGTACATTACTCCTTAGAAATGGCTAGGCTCTCCCTGGCAACGACACCAAAATGTTGAGTGATAAAAGGTGCCTTTTCAACTCCTAATTATCTTCACATTAATTATCAATCCGGGCAGGTCTTTATATTTCAAGAGTGTACACAGTATGTGGCGGATATTTAACTCAGAGAGTAATGCTTCTAAATTGTAGTATAGATCTTTTAAATACAAGAGTAAATGGATGCAGCAAGTAAATTCTAATTGCAATTAAAAGAAACCTCAATCCTTTAATGAAATCAATCCTACAACAATTCAAGTAACAGTAATATTCAATTCAAGTAAGAGTAGTATCAGTTAAGAGTACAACAGTGATAACTCTTCTCTTAGAGACTAATTGAATTTAAATCAAACGTACTACTTTGTAAAACAACGATGACATCAATCTGAGAGACTAATAGCATTAGTTAATTCTCATTACAGTTGATTACATCGAGCAGGATATTCATCTAGGAAACTCAATCCAAAGCAAAAGGAAACTAATTAAACAACAATGCTATAAATTATATAAAGCAGAGCTATTATGTCAATGCAAAGAAATAAGGAACAACAACGAAATAAAATGGCAAAAATCGAATAATACTATCAACTGTCACACTTGCAAGAATTAGAAATATATGACACAAGTGAAGTAGTGAATTCCACCAGAAGCCGGGCCCTTAGCCGCTAGCATCCACTACTGGTTACTTCAGATAAATGAAAAGGAACAATAAGTCCTCTTATATATTAATCATGAAATAGTATTATAAAATATTTGCATTCTTTGCTACAGCAAAAGTCTGTAATTGAGAATTACAAATAATAATAACAATAGTCGTCCCCTTTCTGCTTACAATCATTGCCTTTTATAATGAGAAAGGGGTAAAAAGATAGATGATAAAATCGATCCCTCAGGATCTCTCGATCCTGATGGATTTGCACAATTTTCTAACTTCATACGTCTTTCCCTTCTCATGCTGATCCTGTTGATTTGCTTTTAGATGTATCTGCAACTGCTACATTCCTTCCTTACCTTGCTACTTTTTTGCTGTCCCTTAGTTAGGGAACAACAATTGTCCCTTTTCATACTTTCCTGCATAAAGAAGGATGATAATTAGCCAAAGCATAACTGTAAATAATTTCTATATTTCTTACCATAATTTCTTAATAGATTAGCACATTGAGATATAGAAAGGATGAGAATAAATGAAAAGGATAATAAGTTAATAGTAAATCCATACCTTTTCCACAACCCAACACCATCCTGTGTTCTTGAACCATCAAACTATAAAGTCAAAATATTATTAGCTACTGAACGTATTCCCATCTTATTATTATTATTATTATTATTATGTACATATATATTATAGGATTCATTAACACCGTTTGTGTTGGCATTATGATTCTGGTATGGCTCTATGTTACAGATGTTGTACTCGATGGAAACAACCTCAAGTGGAAATGCTCTGATCAGGCTCTCAAAATGTTGAAAATCAAGAGGTACGCAAGAGAATAGTTCAAAAGGTGCATACACGCAGGTACGCCGTGAAGGGACTGCGACCAGACACGCAGGTCACCCGTTCAGAAGATGCGTACCCCCAGTTCACTTACTTCAAGGCAGAGAAGCGCGTTCATGTGGGGTTTCCTATGTTTGGCCCGTGGTATTTAGCCCTCCGATTCTTGATTCTATGGTTTTGGCCCGTGGTATTGTTTTATATTATTATTATTATTATTGAGCCCCATGTCTTTGGGCCCCTTGTATTGGTTATCTATGGTATTGATCCATGATTTTAGGAGGAGCTTGCCTATATAAAGCAAAGGAGATCACTTGGCTAAGCATCTTTGCAAAATTGAATATCTTAAGATCTGAAATATTGGGTTATTGTTTTAAAAGCTTGATCTATATAAAAGTGAAGTTGAAAGTGAATCTGTGAAGGGTGATCTCTCGAGCGCATGAACAGATCTGGGCATCTGACGATCTGTAGCAAACTGGTGGATTGCCAATTTCGGCCCTAACCAGAGGTACGCAGGTGATTAACAGTGCAAGTGCGTGGGTATGCAGAGTACAGGAAAGCGCAGTGCGTGGGTATGCAGAGAAGCAGAAGGCGCAGTGCATGGGTACGCAGCGTGACAGAGGTTCAGGTGCGTGGGCAAAGGGAAAGTATGCGGCGCTTCAGAAGCCGCAGGTGCGTGGGTACGCGGCGCGATAGCATCTGTGGGTGCGTGGCTACAGTAGCAGTATGCGGCGCGATAGTATCTGTGGGTGCGTACCTACAGTAACAGTACGCAGAGTGATTAAAGAAACAGTGCATGGGTACGCGGTGCGGCAGAAGGGTCTCTGCGGGTATACGCAGAGGTGCAGAAGGTGAAGTGCGTACGCTCGCAGGCCAGAGAAAGAAAAACTGCGTATCTGTCTTAAGATCTTTTGTTGGCTGACTTTTCTCTGTTGATAAGGTGTTCTAGGTTTAGTTTACTATTATTGTTGATCTGGTTACTGCAGTTGACTGGGTGATTTACTTGTACTTGATGATCTCTTGATGTTTATGGATCCAGTTTGAAAATTTATGAAAAGTGATCCTTGAAAGAAAAGAAGTAGGGGGTTGTAGCTCCCTTCCAGGAGAGACTGGAAAACGAGAGAGAGTTGTAGCTCTCTGCAGGTTTCAGCCTGCGTACTGGTAAAGGACTGCACCAATACAAAACCATTGTAAAAGGAGTTTCTAATTTGAAAGAAGATAGAGACATATTGCAGCAGGTGGTTTTCACCCACATTGGGTTTCCACCTTACATCTGGTGTTCTTTGGTGTGACTATATATTTTCTTTGTTCATGCTCATTATTTTATGGTACTTACATGCAAAAATAATTCAAAGTATAAATAAGGAAGATTTATTAAAAGAACTTGATAATACTGATTCACCCCCCCTCTTAGTATTATTTCCAACAATTTGGTATCAGAGCAGGTTCTTCAGAGAAGCTTGATCGCTTGGAGGAAGATCATTCATCATGAGCAACTACGAGAGGGAAGCATCAATCAGGCCACCAATCTTTGATGGGACAAACTTCAATTATTGGAAGGTAAGAGTTACTGCCTATCTTCAATCTCTTGGTACAGAAGTTTGGGATATCATAGATACAGGCTACGCTTTTCCTTCAGCTACTCCTACAGATTCGGCCGAGAAGAAGAAATATGAAACAAATGCTAAAGCAGTCAATACTCTGTTAGGATGCTTATCTCAAACAGAATTCGTGAAGGTTATGCAATATAAATCCGCAAAAGAAATATGGGACAAGATTGTCTTGAGCTACGAAGGAGACGAATAGGTAAAGCGTGCTAAACTTCAAACTCTCAGGATTCAGTATGAAAATCTCAGAATGTATAATGATGAAAGTGTGGCTAACTATTTCCTTCGGGTAGATGAGATTGTTAATTGCATGAAAAACTTGGGTGAAGAAATAAAAGATGCTATTGTGGTTGAAAAAGTTCTAAGATCATTGTCCCCCAAGTTTGAATCTAAAGTGTCTGCAATAGAAGAAAAGGAAAATCTACGAATTCTTACTATGTCTCAACTACACGTAATTCTAACTGCTTATGAAATGAGAAAGGGAGGTCCATCAGACAGAAGAGAAGCTGCTTTCAAGGCCTCAGGCAAAGGAGACTATTATGAAGCAAGTCACGTGCCAGAAGAAGAAGAAGAAGAATCAAATTTTGTCAGAAATCTTCAAAGGGGTTCTGGAAGGTTCAGAGGTAAGTTGCCTTTTAAATGCTTTGCTTGTGGAAGAGTAGGTCATTATGTTGCGAAATGTCCTTATAAGGATAAAGGAAAGGAACCTGCTAGATGGAACAAGAAACAGATTGCAAATAAGAAAAGCTACTACACGCATGAAGATAGTGATGGTCTATCAAATAGTGATGAAGATGAACGAGGTAATGACTATAAACTTTTAATGGAATTTGAAGATGATGATTACATGGATGCTATAGATGTGGATAGCTTTTGTGAAGAAATTTCTAGACTCAAGACATGTATAGAAGAAAAGAATAGGATCATTGATACTTTACAACTTCAAATTGATGAAAAGGAAAAATATCTTGAAAAGTTAGAAGGTGAAATTGTTGGTCTTAGAAAAGAGATTGAGAAAACAAAGGCTATTAATCTTAAGTTTGTCAAAGGATCTGAAACTCTGGATGAGATCATCAATGTACAACGTTCTCCTCTAAACAAGACAGGTCTGGGCTATAATGGAGAAACTTCTCAAGCATCCACCTCAAAGAGTTATCTTGATGCAGCAAGAAGGAATGAGCAAAAGCACAATGGAGATCACCAGGTAAAGCAAGGACCAATTACAAACAAAGACTATCAGGCAAACCAGGGGCAATCCGTCTTAAGGATGAACAAAAGCTACAACTAGCCACAGGTAAAATCTTCTCAATTTTCTTCAAGAATGAATGACAATAGAAATTACAATCGTTTGGCTGGAAGATTTGATAACCGCAGAAGTCTCTTCAATGGACAATGCTTTTCTTGCCATAACTTTGGTCACAAAGCGGCTAAATGTGTTGCATATAAAAAGATCATGACTAGAGAAGCTCAAAAACAAAGAAGTATGACCAGGATTACAAAAAGGACCTATAACAACTTTTCGGTTCTTCAAAATGAAGTTGAATGTTCCATTTGCAATAACTTTGGTCATGAAGATTCTGAATGCAGGAGCACGTTTCAGCAGACAAAGGAACAAGCCTCAAGCACCAAAACATGGAGAATAAAGGAACCACAAACAGAAAGATGTGGGATAGCATTTTATGCAGAGGGACAGGAAAACCTATGGTACATTGACAGTGGATGTTCGAAGCATATGATAGGTGATAAAGAAAAACTTGAACCATATTCTGCTTTAGAAAAGGGAAAGAAAGTTTCTTTTGGAAATGATACTCCTGCAACTATAAAAGGAAAAGGCACTGCTCAGTTAAAAGAAAAGGTCAAAGCTGGAAATGTTTTGTATGTTGATGGATTGAAGCATAATCTTCTAAGTGTCAGCCAGATGTGTGATCAAGGAACTGAGGTGATATTTAGATCAAATGGATGTCTTGTTCGTGATCTTGATACAGGTAAAACGGTGATCAAAGGTAAAAGAACTCCAAATAATCTATTCATATTTGAAGAAGGACAACAACAATGCTATCTAAGCAAGGATGATGAACACTGGTTATGGCACCGGAGGCTGGGGCATCTAAGCTTTTCACAAATAAGGAAAGCATGCAAATATCAGGCAGTTCGCGGTCTTCTAGATATCAAAATTCTAGACAACACCATATGCAAATCATGTCAGTTTGGAAAGAAAACCAGAACTAACTTTCCAGAGAAGGAAGGATCAGCTAGCATGCCTCTTGAGCTTGTACATACAGATGTATGTGGACCATTCAGGAAAAGGACACCTCAAGGAGAAGAATACTTGATATTATTCATTGACGATTTCTCCAGGTTTGTCTGGTTAGGACTTATGAAGCACAAAGATGAAGCATTCGAAAAATTCAAATCCTTTAAAGCCTTGGTTGAAAATGAATCAGGACACAAAATTAAGTGCCTCAGATCCAACAGAGGTGGGGAGTTTACCTCAAATGAACTTTTCGATTTCTGTGAAGAACATGGGATAAGAAGAGAATTCTCTACAGCTAGAACTCCTCAACAAAATGGAGTAGTGGAAAGAATGAACAGAACAGTCCAACAAATTGCTCGTGCTATGCTTGATGAGTCTGGAACTCCCGCAACGTTCTGGGGTGAAGCTGCATATGCTGCGGTTGTTATTCTCAACAAAACAAATGTCCAGGTGAACAACACTCAAACTCCTCATGAGCTCTGGTATAGTGAGACTCCTTCGGTAAAGCACTTCAAAATCTTTGGGAGCAAATGCTATATTAAGAATACTGATGAGCAACTTGGCAAACTTTATCCTAGAGTAGATGAAGGCATTCTTCTTGGTTATTCTCCACACAGCAAAGCATACAAGTGCTACAATAAAAGACTTGGAAGAATTGTTGACAACATTGATGTCGTGGTTGATGAGAAGGGATACATTCCTAGGCAAGTAAATCATGAAGATATCGAAGAAGATGAAGACTACCCTCAAAGACAGAACGATGAAGAAGAAGAACCTCAAGAAGAACCAGAAGAGCAGATAAGGATAGAAGAGAAGACTCCATCTAGATATGTTCAGAAGAATCATCCAGAATCTCAGATTTTGGGGCAGAAAGAAGCAGGTGTACAAACAAGAAGAACAGTTGCAGAAGCTTCAAGCTATTTGGCATTACTCTCTTCCACTGAACCACAAAATGTGAAAGAGGCATGAAAAGATGAATGTTTGGTGAAAGCAATGGATGAAGAACTTGAGTAGATCGAAAAGAACAACACTTGGGAGCTGGTTCCTAGACCAAAGGATAAGAATGTTATAGGGACAAAATGGGTTTTCAAAAATAAATTGAATGAAAATGGAGAAGTAATTAGAAACAAGGCCAGACTTGTTTGTAAAGGGTATGCACAGCAAGAAGGAATAGATTTTGAAGAAACCTTTGCTCCTGTTGCAAGACTTGAGGCCATACGAATGTTCCTTGCTCTCTCAAGCTTTCAAAACTTCAAAGTATTTCAAATGGACATGAAATCAGCCTTTCTGAATGGAGACTTGGAAGAAGAAGTATACATTGAGCAGCCAGATGGTTTCATTCTTGGAAATGATCCAAATCTTGTATGCAGATTGAAAAAGGCTCTCTACGGTCTCAAACAAGCTCCAAGGGCTTGGTACTATCGTTTGGACAAATATCTTCATCAACAAGGTTTTTCAAAAGGATCAGCAGACATCAATCTTTATATAAAAGTTGAAAATGACAATACTTGTTGTGTATGTAGATGACATTATCTTTGGCAGCAATGAAGAAGCTATGAGTCAAAGCTTTGCCTTGGTGATGCAGAAAGAATTCGAAATGTCCTTGCTGGGAGAACTGACATATTTTCTTGGTTTGCAAATCCAACAAAAGGAAGGAGGGATCTTTCTGTCTCAAACCAAGTATCTCAAGCAGATTTTGAAGAAATATGGCATGGAAGATGCAAAACCAGTATGTACACCCATGGTCACAGGATGTAGCCTCAGTGCACATGATGAATTAGCAACAGTGCATCAACCAACCTACAGATCTATGATTGGAAGTCTACTTTATTTGACAGGTACCCGACCAGATATCATGCATGCAGTGGGAATAGTTGGAAGATTTCAAGCAAATCCGAAGGAAACTCATCTTCAGGTAGTGAAGAGAATATTTAAATATCTTCAAGGGACTCAAAATTATGGCTTATGATATCCTAGAGATACAGATCTCACACTTCATGCTTATACAGATGCAGATTGGGCAGGAAGCGTGGATGACAGGAAGAGCACAAGTGGTGGTGTGTTCTTTATGGGTTCCAGATTAGTATCTTGGTTCAACAAGAAACAGAGTTCAATTGCCTTGTCTACAGCTGAAGCAGAATATGTTGCTGCTGCATATTGCTGCACTCAACTCCTTTGGATGATGCAGACCTTACAGGACTTTCAAATCACTTATACACCACCTATCTCCATCTTAAGTGATAACACAAGTGCAATCAGCATTTCAAAGAACCCAGTCATGCATTCAAAGACCAAGCACATACCGATCAAGTATGATTTTCTCCAGGAACAAGTACTAGAACAAAAGGTCAAGTTGGAGTATGTTCCTTCTAAGGAACAAGTTGCTGATATTCTCACCAAACCATTGCCCAGGGAGACCTTTGAATACCTCAGGCAAAAGTTGGGGGTTGTTGATGCATAATCTTGTTGAATCTCTTCTGATGGTTGGTTGTACGCAAGGTTCATTTGGTGTATATGCGTACATTTGCTGGGTTGCGGATTGGTTGAAGATCGAATGGCACAGGTTCAAGGGGAGCATATAATGCATTGTTGGCATTATGGAGGAAGTAAATCATGGATGCTGTTCTGAATATTGCTGCAATATGTCTCTATCTCTTTCATGGTCATTTATGGTGTTTTGGTGGCTTATGGTTCTTATTTGCAGATCTGGTTTATAGTCAGGGGGAGCATGTTCTTAGGGGGAGCATAACCCTTTGCCCTTAATGTCAAAGGGGGAGAATAACGTTGAAGATTTTGAGGTTGCCATCAAGTCCAAGGGGGGAGATTGTTGGCATTATGATTCTGGTATGGCTCTATGTTACAGATGTTGTACTTGATGGCAACACCCTCAAGTGGCAATGCTCTGATCAGGCTCTCAAAATGTTGAAAATCAAGAGGTACGCAGGAGAATAGTTCAAAAGGTGCATACACGCAGGTACGTCGTGAAGGGACTGCGACCAGACACGCAGGTCACCCATTCAGAAGATGCGTACCCCCAGTTCACTTACTTCAAGGCAGAGAAGCGCATTCACGTGGGGTTTCCTATGTTTGGCCCGTGGTATTTAGCCCGCCGATTCTTGATTCTATGGTTTTGGCCCGTGGTATTGTTTTATATTATTATTATTATTATTGAGCCCCATGTCTTTGGGCCCCTTGTATTGGTTATCTATGGTATTGATCCATGATTTTAGGAGGAGCTTGCCTATATAAAGCAAAGGAGATCACTTGGCTAAGCATCTTTGCAAAATTGAATATCTTAAGATCTGAAATATTGAGTTATTGTTTTAAAAGCTTGATCTATATAAAAGTGAAGTTGAAAGCGAATCTGTGAAGGGTGATCTCTCGAGCGCATGAACAGATCTGGGCATCTGACGATCTATAGCACACTGGTGGATTGCCAATTTCGGCCCTAACCAGAGGTACGCAGGTGATTAACAGTGCATGTGCGTGGGTACGCAGAGCAGAGGAAGGCGCAGTGCGTGGGTACGCAGAGCAGTAGAAGGCGCAGTGCGTGGGTACGCAGCGCGACTGAGGTTCAGGTGCGTGGGCAAAGGGAAAGTATGCAGCGCTTCAGAAGCCGCAGGTGCGTGGGTACGCGGCGCGATAGCATCTGTGGGTGCGTGGCTATAGTAGAAGTACGCGGCGCGATAGTATCTGTGGGTGCGTACCTACAGTAACAGTACGCAGAGTGATTAAAGAAACAGTGCGTGGGTACGCGGTGCGGCAGAAAGGTCTCTGCGGGTATATGCAGAGGTGCAGAAGTTGAAGTGCGTACGCTCGCAGGCCAGAGAAAGAAAAACTGCGTATCTATCTTAAGATCTTTTGTTGGCTGACTTTTCTCTGTTGATAAGGTGTTCTGGGTTTAGTTTACTATTATTGTTGATCTGGTTACTGCAATTTACTGGGTGATTTACTTGTACTTGATGATCTCTTGATGTTTATGGATCCAGTTTGAAAATTTATGAAAAGTGATCCTTGAAAGAAAAGAAGTAGGGGGTTGTAGCTCCCTTCCAGGAGAGACTAGAAAACGAGAGAGAGTTGTAGCTCTCTGCAAGTTGCAGCCTGCGTACTGGTAAAGGACTGCACCAGTACAAAACCATTGTAAAAGGAGTTTCTAATTTGAAAGAAGATAGAAACATATTGCAGCAGGTGGTTTTCACCCACATTGGGTTTCCACCTTACATCTGGTGTTCTTTGGTGTGACTATCTGTTTTCTTTGTTCATGATCATTATTTTATGCTACATACATGCAAAAATAATTCAAAGTATAAATAAGGAAGATTTATTAAAATAACTTGATAATACTGATTCACCCCCCCTCTCAGTATTATTTCCAACAGTTTGGAGTACAAGGAAGGAGCTCCAACTATGTATCAAGTAGGACGGGTGATGGTTTTGTTTGATAACACCCGTGATCAATTTCCAAAAAACATTTTCTGAAGATTAAATCGACAAAGGAAACATATTCATTATGACCCTCAAGTGGTGTCACGGTATATTTCATGTATTCCTTACTCTCCACTTGAATCTAGTTGTTTCTTCCCTTATATGGAAGCCATAAATGTGACCAATCTGTAGCAAAATACCCTTGTAATTTACTAGACCGGTCTCTTCTTATGAGTATGTCATAGGCTTCAAGGATGTCCAAAATTATAATGTTTATACATTGGTGAAATCAGTGGTCAGATGATATTCAGATAATAACATTTTTGAGTTCACTAATAGCTTGGACAAGAGATTTGTCCAGCTGAATGATTTGTGCATTAGTTTTATCCCATTTAGCATTTATTTTCTTAGCAATGGATAATGGCATTACATTGATAGATGCACTTGAATTGACTAAACAATTATGGACATTATAATTAAAAATTTCAAAAGTTAACAAAAATTGGGGGCAAAGATTATTAGCGTCTAATGTGACAACATTAACTATAGATTCGAGGGTTCCAGAAGACTTACTAGACACCTTTTGACATGTATAAGCTTTGCCACCTAAAGGTTATGAAAAGGATTAGACAAGTAGTTCACGATGGCTTGTTATCTTCATGAGCTCGAAGATTAAAATGTTAGCACAAGCTCTCCTCAAATATTCAACGATATTATAATCAATCATTTCACCTCTCACTAGAAATGCTAAAGTGTCTAGAAGGTTATATTCATTTTACACTTTCATAGTAATGGACTTGTTCTTTTTGTTAGTAGAAGTGTTCTTCGAAGTAGTAGCATTTCTAGACTTACTTTGTGCATTCTAAGTAGGATTGACCAGTGGTGATATTCTTCTTAACAATTGCTCCTTTAGTTTCTATCTCATCACCCCTTGTTTAGAAATGGGTCCTTGGCTCCTCGAACTATATCGACCATTATGTTTTTGAGGAGGGGCTTCGCTTTGCGGTGGTTCTTCAACACTCTTCTTGTTGGCATCAAGAATAAAATCAAAATCATTAACCGAGTGTCCAATACATGTGATTCCCTCAGCCACTGTAGATTCATTCATTTCTTTTTTCTTCTCTTATTGCTTATCTATTAACAATGTATCAACAATGTGTGCCACCAGAGCATGCATGTTATGGTTATGTTGTGGGAATGTTTTCTCTGAATGTAATTCCTTATGGAAGGAATAGTAATTATCCATGCCTATACTTTCAATATTCAACACAAGATTTGAACTATTGGTAGATTTAGTCAGTTGGTTGTTGTTGTTGTTCCTTTTGAATGGGAAAGACCTGGGGAGCTTGCTATTGGTATAAGTGTGACCTTCTCTTTAATTATGAAACTTTGTTAATGAGTGCCTTTAAATATCTAGTCAAGTTGTCGGTACCAGCGAAATCCTTTTCTTTAGCCTTACTTGAAGAAGTTTGAGACTTCTTCCTAGTATCCTTGGTGTCTTTATATTCATCATCATATGTAATAACTCCAATGGCGTGAAAGTATTTCTCAATGGCGATCGCTTCTGCAAAGTTTAGATCCAGTGTCTCCTTTGCAGCTTGTTTAACAATAGAGGAAATGTTTGTGGGCAAGGCAGTTGTAAAGAAATCAATAGTAATGGAATCATGAGGTTGCATGCCTGGGGGGGGGGAATTTTTCAATATATTATTGAAATTTTTATTAAATTCCTTAACTTTCTCATTTTCCCACATCTTAATATTTCCAAGCTCCTTTAATAACATGGCAAGAGTCTTGTCATTAATGAATTTCTCCAAAAATAGTTTCTTAAACTCCCTCCATCCATGGATTAAATTAATAGGCAGACTATGGTACCATGTTGTTTCTCTACCTTCTAATGTAAGAGGAAAAATCATTTAAGAAACACCATCATATTGTGCCTTTAGCATCTGTAGAAGCATGTAGAAATCGTCGATATGATATTCTGCCTTAGTCTTCTTATCTAGATCAAACTTAGATAAAAACTTCTCCAAATGTCTGGGCATTCTAAGAAGATTAACTAGAAGAGTGAGCAGCCCTTGAGCCATCCAATAAAAATATGACTTTGTCTCTTTTCTCCCCCTCCTTTTCTGAATCTGATGAGCCTTCTCCTTCATCATTTAAATCGTCGTTAAACTAAAAATTAGCTCCTAATTGTTCTTCGTTAGAAATAAAAATATCTTTCGCGTACCCTTTGTGAATATGTAGAAGTGGATCTTGCTTAACTGTGTCTTCTAAAGACTCTTCTAACCCATTGAGAGTGGCGAAAACCAAATCTTCCACCAATGCAACCAAAACACCAGTGCAAGTTGTTTCTTTCTTCATAGGATGATGAGGAAGATTATGATCATCAGGGAGTAAACTGATAGATTTTGCAAACTAACGGGTAATAAGCCTAGGTTCCCAAAGTTATTTGTAGGTAACCTCATAAACCAACTTCGGATCAGGTAGATAATACCCTCCTACTTTGGGAATACGATTTGGGATGGTGCTTTGAATATTGTTGCCTTGACTAGAGGATGAATAATTTGGATCTATAGAGTTATCAGCCATAAAAAATTGGTTTCCCTCCTTCTAGTGCCAGAACGTTCGCAGTTTTGGATACCACCAACATACAGAGGATCTCCCCAATCTGAGGTCCCAATTAGACCTCACACCATTTGGTGTGGGAGTCCCATCTGGAATATGGCCCAACTATCATTTACTTAAAATTTTCCTTGGTCTAAGTGGTTATCACGAGAGAGAACTTCACATGTGCTTTTGAATGAGAAAGCAAGTGTGCCTTATGAAATTTTCAATTGTTGATGTATCAAGGTTCTTTCACTGCGAGGGAGAGAATATTAGTCTCTAAAAGATAAGTAATAGTACTAATATATTGGACACAAACTCACATAAACAAGTGAGAATCATTGAACATCAAGTGAAATAGTTCACGTAGATGCCACGATCATTAAATCATTACAATGCATTTCCAATAAGTTGAACACCAAAGTTACCAAAATAGTTCAATTACTTAAGTACATATGAAATCTGACATAAATCACAAACATTAGAATAATAGTCTTAAAAGATCTAAGATTCATGAATGAAAATGTCTTGGTTGAAAGGCTTCAAGTATTAAGTGAAATTTCCAAGATACATAAGAACAATGAACATCACTAGCTCCAATAGTGGAGTGTTAGAGCCACTACTTTCTCCCCAAAATTACTATCTCTATCTCTCTAATTCCTATGGGAGAAGCCAAGGTTAAAATTCCTTTGCATGAGAAATGAGGATCCTTTTATAACTTGAGGCATGACCTTTCATATCCTCATGACTCTTGGCTTTCCAACTTATAATGACCTTTGGACTTCTAGAACCTTTGGACTTCCAAATGACTTTTGGAATTACATATGACTCTTGGTATTACATGTATTTTGGACTTCTATACATGGCTCTTTTTTCCATACATGACTCTTGGACTTAAACTTCTTTGTCTTTATAATGATTACATGATTACATCAGAACTTCCACATCATCATGTGACAAGGACATGACAAGTCACTATCATTGATGTCTTGGACTTGTAGTGAGTGAGGACATGGAATTTCTTCAATGGTTACATGGCTACCACTAGTGTCTTTCGATCGTTGATGCCTTCACCCATTAAAGGGTTGTTGATATTATGGAGTCTTCAGGGTGCTTTGATCATCAAGACTTCAATGTGTTCTTTTTTCTTGAATGCTTCATTTGGATACCTTATTTGTTTGGAATTCTTCATGCATCCTTGCCACGTTGTTCTTGAATTACATGTAATTGTAATCACTCATGGAAAGTAAACATCGGCCTGAAAAATCTCCTATTCTAAAATGTTTCATGGATAATTTTTGTTTGTGTCTTAACACTGCACTTGGGAGGAGCAAGGAGAGCTTTTGGGTGCAAGGGCACACTTTGAAAGGTTGAATCATTGAAGATAAGAGGTTTTAGGGCTTCGAGATGCAGTCATCCACTCAAAAGAGAGGGGCACATAAGGGAGGGCAAAGGGCATGTCCGAAGCATGAAGGATGAGGCTTCGGGCTTCCAAGTGCATTGCGCACTCAAGGTAGACTAAGAGGGAACATGGCTTATTGTTGAAGGATGAAGAAAAATGCTTTGGAGTTTTAGGATGTGCTCATGTGCTTAAGAAGGAAAAGGAGTACTCATTGCGTAGTGTCGAAGGACGAAGGATGGGACTTGAGGGTTTCATGGTGCACTCATGCACTTAAAAGAGACCAAGGAGAGTGCAGGGTGCATTGTTGAAGGTTTAAAGGGTTAATATTTGGGTCTTTGGGGTGTGCTCATGTGCTTAAGGAGGGTTCAATCCTTCAAGTCGAAGGAGTGAGCTCAAGAAGGTCACAATCCATTGAGTTGAAGGAGTGTGCTCAAAGGAAGACTTGGTTTTCCAAGGGTGAAGTTTGGAACAAGGAAGTGGAATGATGCCTAGGAGTGCACTATGTGATCTTAGAGGGTGCAAGGTGCATTTCTAAACAACGAAGGATTCCTAATCAAGGCTTAAGTGTGAACTTTTGTGCTCTTTTCCTTAATGGGTTCACCTGAACAATCAACATTTGGCTAAGTCTAGAGGATAAAACAAGGGTTTAACTCAATGGGTGTAGACATAAAATCACATGAGACACATACCAACTCATCAAGAAAAGTTAGAAAATATTTAACAATGATAAATAGGGATCAAAATGCCACTTTACATACATTCCCCAAGTACAACAAAAAAAAACATCTGCGATTGTGACCCAAAAGTGTAGTTTTGAAATAAACAAAAATATTATGACCATGAAAATCACTAGAAATGTTCTAATCAATGCAACGACACATTAGAATGATCAAGAACACTTGAAAAATGTAAAATGACTTGGAACAACACTTGAGGAAAAAGGAAACACTTGATTAACAATGAAGTAGGCTCCAAAATTTGAATGCAGTGAAATTTGTGAAGGGTGTTGTAGCAGTGAAAACACCATCATACCACAAACCTCTAGTATGGTGGGTCCTTTTCAAGGTTTTTCCCTGGCAATGGATTTTTTGTGAGAATTTCCTCTGTATGTTTGTCTCACCAAAGTGTTGATACTCCATTGTCATCGTTTTCAACTGATGGAACCTCTTCATAGAACAATTACTTGAGAGTAATGTTAATATCAAGGTTTTGATAAAGTGTTCACCTAATATAGCTCAGGCATGATATTGTAATATCAGTTGAATGTTGAGGTGTTGAAATTCTAGTGGTCCATACCATCGATATAACAAATATGTTATATTGGAAAACTCCAAAATTTCCAATATATGATATGAATTAAGCATTGGGTCATAACACAAGGTCCTGTGCATTGTAGGAAGCTTAGCACGTGAGTATTAAGCTTCAAAATTTAATGTTTGTGGGAGTTTGTATTGTTGAATAAATTCTAGATACTGCTTGATATTATATATAAATCAAAATTTGAGGTTTTCCTCCCCCGATGCTCGGTTATGTAAAATTTGGTGTTTTGAATAATTTAGTGTTTAGGGCTCAATAGTGTTTAAACTATATTTAAAGTACCAAAGAGCTCTAAAATATTAGAGCTTTTTCATATATGATTGGACTTAAGGGATTTGGTATGTAAGCAAATTCAAGTAATGTGAGGGCGTTATGTTGATACCACATATTTGTGATTGTTTGGGTGAAGGAAGTGTTTGGTACAAATAAATATCAAACATGAATATAAAGAGTATAACAAGCCAAAGAGAAGTTGAGGACTAAAGAAATCCAAAGGCTATTGCAAATACATTATAGAGTTTTGAAGAGCTAATTGTATAACATATCAATGAGAGAGTAGACCAAAGTTTAGAAAAGCAAGTAAACTAGTGTAAGGTAGATTATAGAGTTGTCAAAAGCAGAGTACAGTAGATTACAAAGGAGAGAAGAGGATTGGTGTCTCCTACAAGTTGGTACCTACAAATCAAAGGGGATTGGTGTATCCTATTGGACAATGACTATAAATCAAAGGGGATTGGTGTCTCACACAGGTTGGTGCTTGCAAATCAAGGGGGATTTGTGTCTCTTGTAGGTTGGTGCCTACAAACTTGAAAATTGAGGGGATTGGTATCTCCTGTAGGTTGGTACCTATAAATTGATGTAACAGTATGTTGTTTCCTAATAAAAAAATTATATAAATAAGTTTTGTTGTTTTCTCCCTTAAGAGTTTCCACATATATCTTGTGTTATATGTCCATTTCATGAGATGGATGCTTTATGATGCTTGAATGTTTAAATGAGCAAAAAATGACTTATATTGATTCACACCCCCACCTTAGTATAATTATGAATCCAATAAACATCAACGACCGATTTTATGTAGGTACAAAAAGAAGAGATCCCATCGTGAAGAAATCCCAAGTGAAGACAAGAACAACTTGTGACAATACATGTGGAAGCATTGTGCCAATAAGGATACTAGTTATGGTAGAAATGGAAGAGAAAAGAGCATGGAAAAAAGTAAAATTGTGTGGGTTGTGTTGAATAAAATAGACTCATGACCATCCATCCATGAGGTGGAAAATGTATGTCCTTGGGTCTATGTAACATTTGAAGGGCATATTATTGTCATACATGGAGTAGCATGAATACCCCTTTGCCATGTGTCACTAATGACTTTGATATTTTGTCTAGTTTAGTTTAGTAGCCTCTAATATGGAGTTCTTTAACACTTGGAAGAGTGAGCCATGTGTTGGTTTCATGATCTCTGAGTGGACCATAATGTTGGTTATAAACTCTGGCAGCTGAAGCTTTACATTAAAGGAGAGTTCATCAAGAAGCTGAATGAACCATGTACACAAAGGCACATCTTACTAGATCAGTGATTGTAGTAGTTTGTTACCCATGCATTCCATTGGATGTTTGTTCCATATATGGATGGTTTATCTAGTTTAGTTCATTAGCCTCTAATATGGAGTTCTTTAACACTTGGAGGAGTGCAAGATGTGTTGGTTGCATCATCTCTAAGTGGACCATATTGTTGGTTATAGACTTTGTGAGGTGAAGTTTTACATTGAGGGAGAGTTCATCAAGAAGTTGAATGAACCATGTATACAAAATCATATCCTACTAGATCGATGATTATAGTAGTTTGTTACCCATGCATTCCAGTGGATGGTTGTTCCTTATATGGATTTCAATAGTTTGGTGATGTGTGTATGATCAAGATATAAAGTGAAAGTACCATTTTGGGCCAATGGTAGACTTTGTTGTTCGAGATGTTATTTAGATGGTCATGTGCTATAGAGAAGATGTATTTAAAGGCCTCAGCTGATGAAGATTAATCCAAGTATTCTTTAAGGGAGAGAGTTGGATTATGTAACTATTACTTGTCTTATAAGTGTGATTATATTTTATTGTTAGGATTGTTGATCATTATTACGTAGAGTTGATTCTCTATATAGAGAGTTTGTTCTTAGTCTTTAGTATGGTGTTGGAACTAGTTGGATTTGAGATTTATCTCCAACTAGATGCTTCCTAGATTGGTGTATGATTGAGATATTTTCTCAACTGAGTTATTATGTGTCAAAGATAGTTTTTCTATCTTAAGAGAAATGTCTTTATTTTTATATTTGCACTATCACAATTGGTTAATACAAAGTGCTCATCATAATTATGTGTGTAATAAGATATACTCTCATTTTTTCTATCATAATAAGGAGTTGGCACACCAACCAAACCTTATAACTAGCTTAGATTTATCTTAAACTTAGATTTATCAAGCATCAAGAGGGATTAATTTTCTTAATGTGTAAATTTTATTATCCTATAATTTTGTGCCAAGTATGAATTCCTTCATATTAAAAAATTATACTTCAACAAATTTGATCTCTTTAGTTGCTCAATGGGTTTAGGTTTAATATGGATCTATATATGTAGTCAATTAGATCTATCTCGAGTGATTGGGAGGAATTATTACTATCCTCCCCGCCCATATTCAATTCCTACAAGTGACATGATGGGCTTTGTTGTAATGACTTCGATATTTATTAACTTGAAAGATTGAAATATGTATTATCCTTATATCAAATATAAATATATTTCTCATGAAAAAAAACATGTGTGCAGTTTTTTTTTTTGTAAGCTTCGGTAGGACCCTCTCATTTTCGACTTTTTTTACAACCTCCGCAGGATTCGAACTTGACTAGGGGGTGTGAAAGCCATCCGCCCCAGCCACTACATCATGCACGTCATATGCAAAACATGTGTGTAGTTAGGACAACTTCTCCCCATATTAAATTAGGTACATATTGATTAAGAGAAAAATAAAAAATAAAGGGATAAAATAGATTATGGAATGAGTACAATTAATCCTTATAAGTAAGGGTGAATTAAGATCAAAAAGAAAAAAGGATAAAATGCAGGATCCGAAATTATATTACTTATTAGCTCTTTACTTTATTTTTTCATCGTATTTTTCTTTTGTGTCTTATCAAGTAAATGAGTGTTTGCATGCCACTGGTTGAAGAATTCTTATAAATGCTTTCATAACATCTAAAATATGTAAAATTATCATTATTTTCCAATGAAAACTGTATTCATATACATGTATGTATACATATATGTTTGTTTATTTGTGTATATACATGTATTTAGTTATTTCTATAGTGGAAGGTGCTTGATTCATATGCCACTTGGTGAGGAAGATTAAAATATGTTGACGGGTGCAGCATGTAGTTTTTTTCGTGAGTTTTGTTTATGGATTGTGTGTGACACATGTATCATGTAGGTTTTCCCATGAGTTTTGTGTGCGTGCGCACATTTACATATGCATATATGTTAAACCCATCGTTATGCCTCTCCCCTATTTAAACTATAAAATGTGTTTCTCACTATAATAAATATTGATATCAATATTATATTTTTTTATTAATATTTTTTTAAATACTATACCTATATATATTTATATCTTAATAACCATAAATAATAAACGGTTATATTTAATCTTTTATAATATGATATGCATTTATAAACTTTAATATATTAAAAACATATATTTGAATAAGATTACATAGCTAATATTTGACCTAATATGAAAGGAGAAATAACTCAATATAATATAAGGAATAACACTAAAAATTATTTAATATAAAAAGAATGGTAAGGGAAATAATAAAATAAGGAAAATAAATTTTAAGATAAAAAGAAAGTATAGATAAATTAAATGAATATTAACTAGTGTAGTCATATAAATTAAATGGTTGGTAAATGTTGATAGGTATAATTCAATAATAAGCATCAAAATACTTACTTAGCTATAAATTTGACATTGCTAAAATTGAAAAAATCATAAAACTAACTAAATTATATCTTTATTATTGGTTACTATTATTATTATTATTATTAAAAGAAATTAATATATAAATTAAGCAATTATACATTTTAAAAAATAGAACAAGATTCTCAACTATAGAGATTTAATCCACATTACCATGAACAAGAAAAACATTGAATTGCAAAAGGCTAAAAACAAGGAACTAGTGGTCCCGTAGACTATGTTTAATTTCATGGACGTTAAACTAGCAATTGCATGAGATGTTACAAAGCAAATATCGTAAGGCATAAATTACAGAATAATCGTGCCATATAAAATATGAATGAAGATAAAAATTAGTAAACAAAATGTCATTCAAAGTTAGAAGATAAAGAGAAATCACTTAAATTACGCCAAATTGACAAATTCTATAACCTTTCCAACATAGATTGACTCTTAATCTTTAAAGATGGTCTTTCAGGTTCTTATATCAAATATTTGATCTATTTTGAGAAATACAAGTTGTAAATCAAATAATATTAATTCATGAACAATATGATGGCTATCTTTCCAAATCTAAATTTGCATCACAACCTCACAAATTTCAGACATCACCACATATTAGATGAAAATGAGTCAGACATTAACTCCCAATTATTCATAACTTTTGGTGTAAAATCTGCAACTTTCATGGGAAACTCTAGTGCACTGTAGTTGATGGTGTTCAATGTCTCCAATGTTTCCTCTGAGAACATCATCTCTGAAATCGTAAAGAAACATTTTGAATTGCATTGAAACCAACAACAAGTTATTTTAGTATTTTGCATTTCCCTCTCAACAGTACAAGGTTTACATCTCCTGGTGGCCAAAATTCTAATATGTATTATAACTTCTTGTATATATCATCGATTTTTATTGACAATTTCAATAGACCCTCTACGAGGAAAATAAATATAATGAGAGATTGGACCAAATCTACTTTAGAATAATTTCCTTGCAAATGCCTCAAGTCCTATATGTTTATTATTTCAATTTCATTTTTCCATATATTTATCATGTTATTGATTTTTTCATTATTTCAGATCCTCATATGATGCTCTACATATCCAAATTCCATAGTTGGAATGTATAGTCTAGATATGCCATTAAACTGTCAAAAGGGGGGTATATGTTGACTTTCATAAAACTAAAGAGGATTCCAGACATGAGCTAAATTAAGTATTGAGACAATTAAGTAGATTATACATTGGGATCCCAAGAAACACATTGAAGGACAAATATTGAAAATCAAATAATGCCAATGGAAATATCACTCCGATCAGAACATTTATGCCCACTAATTTCTGTTGGTATATAAAAGGAAAGGGAACATAAGTTCTCAATGAATGAATTTGGTTAAAAAACCATGGGTCCAATCCATCATCTGGGACTCTTTGGATACAAAAAAAATTGATGCAAATTATTGGTTAACAGATATTGATATCTCAATGTAAATTTCTTCACACATACTAGTTTAGGTAAGCTTCCAAGTGATTGCCAACATGGAGGAAAAAACTTAACGATAAGTGAGCTTTAGTTTTTGGTCCAGTTATTTGTTGTGTCCCATTGTCTTCATCTTGTGGCAATCATGAATTATATCCAGTTGTTCGTGTTTCAATGTCTTTGTCCTTTGGTAATACATGCATAGTGCATGAATGAAAGCTAAGTAATAACATTTTCATAGTTTCAATTCATTATGTGACAATTTCTCATATGATGATATTATCTATGATGATATTATGATTATTGTAGTTATGATATAATTTTAAATGTGCAAACTAACAATTTTATAACTCAATTTTTCATTTTGAATGTTGAGATGTTTTAATTTGAATTTTGTAAATTTACTAGTGTTAAATGAAAACATATTACTAAATGGTCTAAGGATGGTGAGTCAATTAATGCAGGCTAATAAATGAAAGCTACATATGTAAGAGAAAACAAGATATTACATGGCACCCTACTTTTCGTTACATGCACATTAAGTGCTTATTTCTAAAAAATCATTATTAAAAGATTTTCTACACCTTAAATTTTTGGAATCTACAGTTGGGTTGTAAAATGAGTACTCCTCAATAAAACCTTTTATTTATGTGCTTCTTTAACTCCTATTTTTACTTTTAAGTATTTCTTAGATTTTCTTAAAGTTTTCTTATTTTTGTGTTACATGTTTGTTACACAGTGTTTTTTCACACTTGTTGAGCCTCGGTATTGCAACAAGAATGTTGCAACTCCTAAGGCTACCAACTTTAATTATCAACCCGGGGTTCATACAAACTTAAGAGGTGTCAGCACTATATGTGTGGCATACAATGTGTCCTTCCTTTGCTGTCATGATGTAATGGAGTGCATGTACTGAATTCAAATCCTAAACTAATTGTGGAAAATGAAATGTTCGAAATGGAACCTTACCCTATTGCAAGAAAGAAAGTATAAGGAAAGAGACGAAAATTCAATGCTAAATCACACCATTTCCTAATTAACTTCCAAGAGACTGTGCTTTGCAATAATGCTAAATTATCGTGAACCAAATGCTACTATTTAAGCATGGAATTAAGAAGCATCAAACATCACTAATGTGCAAGTAAAGGGACTGAAATAAATCTGTTTTTGTCTTTTTTCCTTTTCATGCAAAATCAAGTATGCAAACTAATTTCTCTTGGTGATGTGGCAGGTGAATTAAGGATGTTGGAGGATGGATGGAAGGGTTAGGAGATGTTTGGATGGTGTGGGATACCCTTGGGAGCATTTTGGTGACTTCCTAGAGGTTTTCTCTCAATTTGGCCTTAAAACATGTCATTTCAAGAAAACCTATAGGATGTACTAAAAACCTATAGGATCCCCTGAAAACCTAAAGGATACAACCAAGAGAAAAATGGAAGGTGTTGGAGGTGATGGAAGGCTTAGGGAAGGTGGTATATGGGTGGAATGGAGTGAGAAAATTCCTAGGATTAGTTAGAACTCAGAACCAAAGTTAGGAGATGGATGGATTTGCTCAAAAAGCTTGGATAAGTTTCCTACAAGATGTACATATTCACTATAATTCATCGAATGACCAAGAAAATCAAATCCAAATTGGATGGGACAAATTTTATATTAACTAGGATGTCTTAGGTCCCCATTCAAAGTGGAATTGCTAAAAAATACCTTTGTTAACCCATGCTAAAAAAATAAAAGGCATTACTAGTCGAAAATCTAGAAATTCGAGAACTAGTGAGCTAGTAAATCTACGAAATGCCTAACCAAATCAAGCGTAAATGCAATGGGGTACTTTTTGTTATGACCTAGAATGTTTTTGTGATATAATTAAAGTGGAATAAATTTGATTGAAGCTCGTTATCATGCTCTAGAAAATAGCAGAAATTTACTGTTCTTTGCTAAAAAGGAGGTCCAACAATCTAGATTTGGGAATAAGACTAATCCAAGAAACTCAATGATTATTATGAACTTCCAAAGATTTTCCAAGGATGAAATAATGCTTTTGATCCTACAAAATAACTTACATCAACCATTTAACTCAATCCTACAAGAAGAAATCAGTAATACTCAATGCAGAAATACAAAGAAATAAAAACTAGAGATGCATGTGAATAAGTAATGAAAAGAAGGAACGAAAATGATACAAAAGGGCTATGAGGTTCCTGGGATGGCCAAGCCCAAGGAAAATCAGATATGTATGGATGAGAATAAGATTTAGAAGCTGAACATGACACCAATCTTCATTATTTTCATCAATAGAATTACGTCCCTGCAAGAAAATACAACGGAGCTACAAGAATACAAGCTCTCTCCACAATAACACTAACAAAAATCTCCCCCTAGAGGAAAATTTGACTTGGTACTTATAAAAAATGATTAAGAATCATTCTCCATGAATGGAGGAAGCTTTCCCCACCAAAATCCCTTGATTAGTGGATGTAGTCCCCAATACTAGGAATTCACATTAAATGGCAGGGAACACATTCCTAGATTTTCTCAATCATTCCCTAAAGGAAAATTCGACTTGGTACTTATAAAAAATGATTAAAATTCATTCCTCATGAATGGAGGAAGTCTTCCCCACCGAAATCCCTTCATTAGTGGATCTGCTCCCTTGATTACTAGATCTACTCCCTTGATTAGTGGAACACATTCCTAGATTTTCTCAATCATTGGAGTTCTACAATTTGTGCCATAATTCCATAATATCTTTTTGAATTATTATTTATTATTGATCATCTAGTAGTAGGGAACAAGTCCCTAAGTTTTCTCCTCCTCCAACTCTTCATAATCTGCCCAATATCGTCATAATATTCAACAAAAAACAAATAATATTAAGCACAATTATTCAATTATTCATAAACCTTACTAATGAATATATTAAAGTTAAAAATAAATTATCTAATGCAAAAAGAGAGGTTTAATGGGTTGAAGGATGGTCATAGGCCTTAGTTTATGTTTTAAATTAGAGGCATGAGCCTTAATTTATGTCTAATTTAGAGGCCCATCAACACCTCCTGTTCACTTCTTGTTCCACATCCCGAAGTCCCAAAATGTTGACAACTGTGAAGTGTATTCATCATGAAACACATACTGAAACATCCTTGGAGAATGGAAGAAAAACCGCATTGAGTAAACTCCAGAGAAGGTTCACTGAAACCCTAAATTTCAGGACCATCGCTCTTTGCTCCACTGCATGCCCATGCTGATGGTAGGTTGCAGTTCTTTGACCTAGTGCTTCCAGCGTGGGTTTTGATATGAAAATTCGTGTTGAACCTCTTCTTGCAAGTTTTCTCAAAATCTAAGAAAGGTTTCGTATGCTGGAAGTTTCGAGAAATAACGAGTTGGATGTTGTTGGGTAGAGATATGGTTGAGCTCTCCCATTTGGAGCTCTTCATCCTACCTTTAAGGTCCTTCCCCTTGAGATGTGAACCTTCCTCCCTCTTTTTTGGATCCCTAACTCCCTCTCCCTTCCTATAAATCAAATCCACTCAATCCCAAAATGGTTGGTCATTGATTGCCAACATTCCTATGCTGAGATTGTGCCTAAATGCTACCCATCTAACTTGGGTAAGGAGTGCTTGAAGAGTCTTGGCTTGGACTTGGACATCCACCAAAAGGAGGTCTCCAACATTAAGGCAATGGTTGGATGCTTCCCTTTTTTATTCATTAATACATACATCTGATGTTCACTTTCCATAAATGTATAAATATTTATGCACTTAGCTTGATACTCCTTGATCTATCAAGTAGTTTATGTTTGATATGTATTATGTATGCTCTTATATCTTGTATTGTCTTTTGATCTCTCTTGCAGGTATTCGGATGTAAAGAAAAAGCATGGAGTGAGCATGGAAGCTAGGATATCAAAACCATCACCAAAGGATTGAGCGATTATCATTAGAGAGAGGTAGGTTTCTCATTCTCTCTGTATTTTTAAACATAAGCTAGGGAAGTCTACATTATTTTGTTCATTTTGTTACTAGACCCAACCATTAGGCTAGAGAGATCACCTTTGTCTGTAGAGGGGATTTGTCCTCACAACAAAATGGCGACTCCATTGGAGAAGTTATAGCCTCTTCAATCTCTTTTCTTCATTTGGTCTTTTGATCACTTTGACCAACCATTGAGTTCTCAGTTAGTTTGAGCATGTATAGGTCTGCACATTCATTGATTACTCCCTTAAAGTGATGAGTTTGGATTTTTTTTGAAATATTTTTTATTTTTTCCCATATTCCTCACCTAACACGTTTTTTTACCTGAACAGGCATGTTGCCAGCATGTTTTTACTTGAAACAGTCGTGTTGATCTCCGTTCCAGCATAGATTTGGCTATTACAGCCATGTTGATGTCATAGATTTGGAAGAAATTAGGGTTTCTCTGTAAAAATCTAGTGTGTCTTCGCCCCTAAGGTCTTTTCCTATCATTTGTGATTAGATTTATTAGTGTTTTTTCTGGTCATCTTCACTAATTAGCAAAATTTTTTCTCTTTCGATTTCAAGTGCTTGGAGTGGAATTGGATTGATTCTAGGGTTTTTAGGTCATTTTATTGTCACTTTCTAGTTGTGAGTGTCACTGAGATCTTGATTTGTTGGTTGATTAGATCTTGTTTTCTGAAGAAATCATTCAAAACATCAATTTGCATTGGTTTTAAATTGTTTGTTACAAAGTTTATTTTCAATTGCATTAAGTCATATTACATTTGGAAACCATATTTGTTTTCCATCAAGCATAGATTACATTGTTTGATTTATAAGCTGAATAGAGAGCATTGTTTATTTGTTCAAAAGAGAAAAAGTTAAAGGTATTTTCATTTAAGCACTTTTGAATTTGAATTGGTGTTGCTTTGATTGATGCATTGGTTGCATTAGTAGAAGTTTAATCAAATTTTCATTTTTCTTTAATTGATGCTTTAGTTGCATCAATGCATTAAAAAATCAAAGAAAAACATAATTTATATAAGTGCATCTTAGTAAAAGTGAAGATCAATTTTCTTCCGAAAATTTGCATTTAGGATAGTGAAAAGTGAAGATTGTTTTTGCTTTTGATTGTTGCATTTGGAAAGTGAAAGTGAAAGTTAGTGGAAGGCATGTTGTTTGATGTAATTTGTTTGGTGCATTATTGATTGAAACTTCTTCCCTTAACTAGTCTAGCTTTCATCAAAGTGGAAAGTTTTCTTTTTCTCATATAATTGCATCTCAGGGATATAGGTGACATCATTTTTAGCCCAAAATTGAAAAATAATTCAAGATAAACGTTAAAATTAACTCAATCAACCTAAGGAGAATTTGGAGCCTGATGCAAACATTTAGAGGTCTAGGCTAGAGACGTGTTCTGGTGTCTATAAACCTAGTAGTTGTCATTATTTTCCAGAATTGTATCTCAAGGGTGAAATCTCGTTCCACATATGAAAGTATATAGGATCGTTCTCCAGCACTCTCGGGTATATTTGAGGTGCTCCACGTATGGAATGTATATGGGGACACTCTCATCGAATGATTATGCATTAGACAGTGCTAACACGAACTTGTGCTCCCCATACCATCACATACATATTGGGAGACCCCACTAGGTTTTTATCCTTTAACCACATGTAACCGTGTTAGCTTCCTTGTAAACGTGATACACCAAACACAACATTCGATGAGATTGGCCATTGTACGTTAAGTCCTTGGTTTCAACTAAGCTGTATATAGAGGTTCACGAATACTTGGTAAACCCTCTTGTCTAGATTACCCCCTTTTTCTTTTAAGTTCTAAAATTTACTTCCCATGATAACATGTCTTACCCATGTAGTTCTCCTTGGCCTCATTATGCCTTATTAATGGTAAATTTTAATTGAAGCCCAAATAAATCACCTCCTCTCCTTTTGTTTTTTAAGAAAAGGTCATCGTGGTAGAACCACCTAGTTTGCCTTATCTATCCCCTTCACAGTCTAACGCTAAAGGGTCACCATAAGGAGTCCACCCTGAGATTCTAGAGTCACTTGAGAGTCAAGGTTTTGAACTTGGAATTGTCCCAACTATTCAACCCCTTACTTATCGTCCTCCACCTCGAGAGTTGTTGTCATCATCTCAGGAATCTAACCTAGAAATTCCTAATCTTCCTTAACGATTTTTGTTGTTTCCCCTAAATCCACTTACGATCCTTTGATTATATCTCCTCAATTCCTGTATAGTTCGTTTGATAATCCCAACGTGCCTTTGGAATCCTCTCCTAGATCATCATAGATTCCTCCTCACCAGTGGTTTCCACCCATAGCATCAAAATGTGAGATTCGAACCTCTCCTCATGATCCTCCTCCGGAAATCTCGGCCACTCATACTCTATGTCTTGGTGATGAATCTAAATATCACCTTCCTCCTGAGGGCTTTCCATATGTGTCTTCTCCTCATATGGGGAGCGGGCTAACTCCACCACCTAAAAGTAGTGAACCTTTATTTACGCTAGGTTATACTTCTCTTAGTCACTTAGTTTTAGGTACTCCAAGAAAATCTTCACTGTATCATCATCCAATATGGTCATCTAGCATTACTATTACCTCAGGCCTGATCATTTCAAACGTGGCTTCCCAAATTCCTATTCGAAATGTGGTTTCTTTGGTTCATGTTCAACCTACAGTTACGGTTGGGACAATTAATGTCCCTATAGGTCATTCAACTCCTCTTTCAATTGCTACAATGGTTACACCTCCTCCATTGAGTGGGAAATATGTACCACCCCCTATCCCACCACATGGAGGGAGACCAACTACTCCATATGTACCTCCTATTTCTGATGGAACCTATGTGAGTGAATCTCAAACTCACATTATGGGAGAAATTCAACTGTTGGTAATATTTCTTTTGGATCTGGTCAAATTCCTTATCACCATCCTCTTTCAGCTCAGATACCTTACCACTATCCATACCCTCCTTATGTCTCACAACAGCCTCAAAATTCGCCTTTCAATCAATAGGTAGGATCCACCTGCAGTCTGGTCCTAATCCCTCATTTGGGTCGTCTAGTCAGTTTTTGTCTACTTCTAGAACTTATCCTTTAGGAGCTAGAAATCCTCTATAGCAAGGAACCTATCAAATTCCACAAAGAACCTATCAAATTCCACAAGCAACCCATCAGAAACAAGTACCTTTTGTACAACAAGGACCTTACATACAACAAGGGTCTCATCAACAAACTTTGCAGCAACAAGGGAAACCTTTGGATCAACAGGGTCAACCATTACAGTAGCAAGGTCAAATGTTATATCAACAAGATCAATCATTGCATCAACAACCCTATGCTCAATACTCTTCACAGGTTGTTTATCCCCCCTATGTTTCTCAAAGGCCTATGGTGGGTCAATATCAACCTTTTCCTATTTAGAACCCACCTTGGTGGGGACAAACTCAACCTTTATATGGTCAAAATTCCTCTCAGTGGGGGAAGTATCAAAATCCCTATGGTAAAAATCCACCACTATGGAGGTAGAATCAATACCAACAAGGATTGAATTCTTAATTTGGACCTTATGAAAGTCCTTTCATGCCTTTTAATCCTCAATTTCTGTTCTTAGAAAATTTGGAGTTACCGGATGTGTCGAGGCTCACAAACGACCTCATACTTCAATCACCATATTAGCCTATAGTTCCTACCAAAATTCCTGGCAATTGTCCAAAATTAGAAGGGAAGTTTGGGGAAGACCCATAAGCTCATGCCATGACCTACCATTTATGGTGTTTGTCTAACTCTTTGGTCGATTATTTTGTTCGATTGGATATTTTTCATCGGACCCTAACGGGTGTTGCCACCAAATGGTACATTGAGTTACCTCGATGTGCCTTTCAATATTTCAATAATTTGGCTATGGCTTTTCTTACTCACTTCCAGCTACCAGTTCGGTATGAAACTAGTACCCATCTCCTAATGTCTTTGAAACAGAATACTACTACCCACGTCTCTGATCACATCCATGAATGGAGATGTCATTGTCGCCTCATTAAGTTCAAAATACCTTATGATATTTTAACTAAATGGTTTACTAAGTCATTCATTAATTAAATTGCCAAATACATAGCTATGAGTGGCTATGTGACTGAATAACAAGCCATCTCCCATTCTCAGTATCTAGATTTGGTATACTCGCAATCTAGCACACTTTATGATCTTCTACTCACTTGATGATGAATATAAATTACAACCCTCTACTTGGTCGTAGTTGGAGTCATGTGATGTTTTGTGTGGTTTCTACTTTATTCCATGTGATTTGTTTTCCTCATCAAGGGAAAATAGTCACAGTCGATCAGCTCAACTTTTTCCCTTCCACCTCCGAACGTCGCTTCAATTAACATGATCTCGACTTTTCATGATCCTTAGCTCATTCCCCATCCCGATCAGATTGACAGTTTTGGTGATGTTATCCCGCTTAGCCCCGTAAAGCAAGAATATCAAGTTGTTGTTTTGGCTTCTTCAACAACTTCTAAAATTAATGATCATTTCAATCTGAGTCTAGACACATGTTCCTAATCTCCCTAGCTCAATTCTTAGGATTCTCCGGATCCTTTGAATGAGAAATTTCTGACTGATGAGAGTATCATAGTAGTTATGTCTCTTGAGGAAACTCTGTGGAATGATGCCTGTCATCGTTCCTTATTTCTCCCAAGCCTTAGTGAGATATCTTATTGTCTAGAAACCTTTGTTTCTAATGTACCAACTCATCCACTCCAGACATCTATTTTGGTCCATGAAATGTTATCCGAAGGAAACATGGGGAACATTTCAGTTACAATGCCTATCGACATCTTTCTCAAACCAACGATTGTCGAAAATATCCATGTTGGGGTTTCTTGTTCTCTAGGTGAGATCAATATTTATACTTCCCTTTTCAAATAATTTTGTGATGTCCTCGCTTGGTTGTATGAAGAGATTCCTGGCATAGATCCGAGTATAGTAGTGCACGATATTATTATTTATCTAGATGTGAATCCTATTCATCAGCGCCTTCGTCCTGTGCACCCTAGAAAGGTAGCTGCCATAAAGGAAGAACTTGAAAAACTTCTTAAATTTGGTTTCATTTACCCCATTCCATTGACAGATTGGGTCTCGAATATTGTTCCTATGACTAAGAAACAAGGAACTATCCACATTTATGTTTACTATCATGATATCAATTGGGCATGTCCTAAAGATAATTATCTAACTCCCTTTGTAGATCAAATAATTGATGAATGTGTCGGGAGTGAGATTTTTTCCTTTATGGATAGTTTTTTTGGATATAACCAGATTAACATTCTTCCCTTCGATCAACATAAAATGGCTTTCATTTGTCCTTGTGGAACCTTTCCTTACCAAAAATTCCCTTTTGGGCTAAAGAATGTTGGTGTTACCTTCCAACGAGCAATGTATTATGGCTTTCATGATATTAAGCATATCGTTCAACCTTATCTCGATGACTTACCAACACATTTTGTTAAGCATCACGTCCATCTTGATGACCTTCGAGATATCTTTCTTCATTGTCGACACTACAATATTTGTTTAAATCTACATAAGTGCATCTTTTGGGTTGAATTTGATCATCTCTTAGGGTGTTCCATATCTAAGGAAGGCATCCGGATCGATCCCCTTAAGGTGGAGGCCATCATGAATTTGTAGAGCTTACAAGGGAAAGTGAATTTCCTTCATCATTTTGTCTTGAATTACGTTGAATCAGGGATTTACTCATTTGTTCAAGAAAGGGGTCCCATTCATTTGGGATGAAGTTTCTCAAAAATCTTTCAATACATTAAAAAATGCCCTGTTTAGTGCTCCTTTACTACATCCCCCAAATTATCACCGAGATTATTTATTGTACTTTGTCATTTCTGATAATACTATTGTTATGGTACTTGTTCAAGACAATGATGATGGAGATGAACATGTGATTTATTACCTGAGTTGAAATACTTTTGACATAGAAACTTGATATGCCCATGTCAAAAAACTAGCTTTAGCAGTTGTTCACATTGTTCAATGCTTTCGACACTATATTCTCTTATGAAAAACCACTGTTATTTCTGAATGAAACCCCATGAAAAACATTCTGACTCATCAATTGCTGGGTGGAAAGTATTCTAAATGGATTTTTATGTTACAAGAATTGGAATTGGAATTTGTTAAAGCTAAATAGAAGAAATCATTGGTTTTTGTTGAGTTAATTTGTGACCTTCCTTCTGTAACCTCGTCTACTTCATCTGACAAGCTGATTCCTGACAAAACTCTCTTCCTCATCAGTACATTCAATATATGGTACAGAGATATAATTACCTATCTCCAACTAGAGTTATCTTCATTCTATCGACCAGAGTTATCCAACTATGAACGTCGATGCATCCGACATCAGTCCCAACCTTACCGAATTATCAGAGATATTTTATACCATGTTGGTGTTGATTCAATCCTTCATGGATATTTAACGCTTGAAGAAGCTAAGAGAGTCTTAAATTACTGTCACTCTGGGGCATGTGGTAGTCACATGTTAGGATATGCTATGGCTCAAAAAATCCTTTGTGTTGGTTATATTTGGCCTTTGATCTTTAAAGATTGCATTTAGCGGTCCAAAAAGGTCATGCTTGTGAGATATATGACTGCAAATAGTGAACCCCACCCACACCCTTGCACCCAGTTATTACCGCCAGACCCTTTGCTAATGGGGTATTGATTTCATGACAGGTACCCTCCCTCAGTTGGGGGCCATGGTTATGTCATCGTCGTCATTGATTATTTCACGAAATGGTCTGAGGCGATGCCCACATATTATTCTGAAGGTAAAACTGTGGCTCAATTCCTTTTTAATCAATTCATAGCTTGATTTGGTGTCCCTCAATCTATCATCACTAACCATGGCTTTCATTTCCAAAATTATATGATGACAGACCTTACTGCTCAGGTGGGTCTGTGTCATGACAACTCAAATCCTTATTATACATAGCCCAACAGCCAAGTTGAGGCAGTCAACAAATTCTTGGTTACAGTGCTTCAACGTCCTGTTAGGATGCATAAATGAAATTGGCATGTTATGATATTTTTAGCTCTGTGGGCTTACCAAAACACAACTAAGACAAAAACTAGATTCAAACCCTTTCGATTGAATGTGAGATTCCTTCATTAAAATTAGTTGTCGAATTACTCCCTGATACTTTGTCGAAGGAGGAACAATTACTTTACCTCAAAATGCTTGATGAAACTTGTCATATTGTTGCATTAGTAATTGAAGCTCAAAAGAAACAAGTTAAAGAAAAATATGATAAAAATTTTACTCCCTGTGTTTTTTCTAAAGGTGACTTGGTCTTGTTATATGATCAAGCCAATGATAAATTGGGAGCTGGAAAATTCAAACTAATGTGGCATGGGCCTTACATTGTTAAGCGAGTATTAAAGAAATGTGCTTATGAGTTGGTTGACTATGAAGGAAATCAGTTAGCTAAGCCCTAAAATGGGCTTTACCTAAAAAATCATTATGTGTGATTTCGTGTAAATACTTTGTACATTAGTGCATTTTTCATTAGTGTGTAGTTTGGTTTTGGTGTGTTTGTTTGCTTTTGCAAATGTGTTTTCCTCTGCTTACCATTTGTTCTACTTAGTTTGCAGATTCCATCGAACCTTTATGTAAGTTTTGTTGATGAATCTTGTAGTAGTACACATAATTTATCTTCCACCGCATGGGAGATCTATGATCCTAATGGTGAGTTAGTAAATTTACAAGGCATATGTTTAGGTCATACTACTAATAACATTGCCGAATATAGTGTGGTTATTGAGCTTTTGTCAGAAGCCATTGCTCTTGGCATTAGAGAGTTAGTCGTTAATCTTGATTCACAGCTCATTGTACTATAACTTAACAGACAATATTCAATTAGAAACACTCAGATTTTGAGAATGTATTTGTGAGTTCGTCTTTCGGAACGAAACTTTGATTATATCACTTATCAACATATTCTAAGATGTTTCAACACATCAATAGATACATTGGCTAATTATGTATTAGATAGACATTTGTAAAAAAAAAACCATCCCATAGTGAATTGTTGACGGTGTTGGACCCGCCAACATGTAAGGGGATCTCCCCAGTAAGAAGTCCCATTTAGACCTCAGACCATTTGGTGTAGGAGTCCTAGCAGTGGGTGATACGGTAATGCCTTGACCATGATTTCACACAAAGGCAAGTAAGATGTCCTTGTTGGTAGCAAGGGTGTGACAGCTGTAGTAAGTCAAGGAAGGTGCATGAGAGGTTATAACACGCTGAGAGTGAAGTGAGTGCACCCCTTGGAAACCTATAATAGTACGTCGCTTGGAAGGGAACACACGAGCAAAGATGCATCACAAGTTGGAAAGCAAGTTAGTCAGCAATCCAAAGTGATGGTTAAACCAACATCACATTTCAGAAAGATTCATACATACTCATACAAAATAGTACATACATGCATGTGTAAGCAAACAAATACATATATCATTTAGAGTAAACCAGATAACATAGAATAAAATACAACATATGCATGAAATATGTTGTCTCTATTATATTAAGAAGTGTAAGTTCCAGTTCTTAGCTTCGCTAGAAAAAGACCCAAAATTGGATCCATGTATGCTCTTGAAGTCTCCAAATTCGCTTAGAAAGATGCCAATAGATCCATTAATGCCCTTGAAATCTTCAAATTTTCAAAAGATCATTTAATGATCAAAATCAGCGCAAGATGGAAGCCCTTGGAAGGGTGGAAATACTCTATCGGGAGGCTAAAACACTCCAAAACAGTGAAAAAACAAAGTATTGCAAGCTTAAAAATGGTAACGCATAGCTACCATTAGATCTAGCCGATCAACATCCTAGATCTAAGCGGAAAATTGCATATCGATTGAGCAGAGGAGACATTTTAAAGGCAGGCACGTGACATCGCCGATCAGCGATCGCCAATGATCAGATTGGTGGGTCGCATCAGCGGGAAGGATTTGTGATATATATAAAAAGGCCCAGGGCAGGAGTGATATGCGATTGCAATCAAATCGCATCGCAATATTGCTATCAGTGCCAACCAAGGGGTGGGGCCTATGCACAGAAAGATGGAAAACCTGATACCCAGACCTGACGGTATTATGGGTTGAAATACATAAAATTTGAGATCTGCGCCCAAGCATTTTCCACGTTTTTTTTTGTGTATTTTCATTATTTTGACGAAATACAAAGGGAATGGAAGATAACACCGATGTGATAAATCGCGGACTCGAGAGGGTTTCGGGATAAAATCACATATTATTTCAAGTCTGCGGATTGGACATTTTAATATATTTCGTGTATTTTCGTTGTTTTAAGGAAATACACAGGAAAGCAAGGCAGCGCCGATAGTGATGGAGCCCGGACCCGAAAGGGTTCAAGAAGAAATATATATATATATATATATATATATATATATATCAAGTCTGCCAAGGCCGGTTTTTCCTGTTCTTTTCAGTGTTTTTCATGTATTTCCAAAGTACACAGAGAAGGTGGGAGTTCACAGTATTACATAATTTTTATGTATTAAACATAAACCAGTCATTGTCTGCATTCTAGAGGGGTTTCATAGGTCGAAAAATCCATTTCACCACACAGCAAAAGTTGAAAGGTGATCAGAGAACACAGACAGCGCAACACAGAATCAGTCCTGGAGCATGCGCAGCTAGCCTGAAACAGAATCGGCCATGAGGCATCAATAATGCAATAGCCACACCAAAAAACATTATGGAGCATCTCTAACATGAGAGAGCTCCCAGACAGCATAGCTGGCTATCCAAAATATCTTAATGTAGTTATTCCCTTGTCAAAAGGAGAGAAAACCTCCAAGCCATGCTTGCTTTCAAGGAATCAAATAGTTAAACAAGATAGAGTGATCGATTACAAACTCTCAAGCCTCAGAAGGCTGAATATCATTGTAAAGGTTATAAATATCTAAAAACTAGATGTAACAAGGGTTCAACCTTCAGAGACTGTGGTGACTCTACTCCTCTAGCTTCTCATCTGCATTCTTTAGTAATACAATCTTCTTTTGTTGTTATATGTTCAATGTCCATTTCTCTTTTGTTCTATGCTTACACTTGAACAATTTTTTCAGGTTTTATTTGTGTTTAAGGCCAGATAACTGTCATATTATCTCTGCTTTTATATATTATATTTGTAAGCTTCTTTTCTGCTTGTAGCCAGTCATTTATATGTGTTATTATATATGCATCTGCCAGTATAGTCATTAAGCTCATTTGCTGCCTGTAGTCAGCCATTCATATATGTTCATGTATGCAATCTGTTGGTACTGTCAATATTCTCCATCTATCCATCCAAATCTACAAACTATTAAGCATTAGTGGTCTAAAGCCTTGTGTTGTTGAGAGTGTTCATGCATGCCTTGAGTGAAGATAGAGCTGTAATGGCTATCTGACTTGATCCAAACCATCACCCATTCCAATAGTTCTGAGCATAATATTAAAGATTATATGTTACCAGGCATCTCTGAGCTGCAACCTAGGAGAGTTTCCAGGAGTGATAACATAATTGGCGCCACTGCTGGGGAGAGGAAAATGAATCTCAGCTTCACTGGGAAATGACATAGATCCAACTTTGACGATAGACAAAGTCTGGGCACATTTTTGGTTGTAATCATCTATCTAGCGACTCTACTGGAGGCCGAACTTCTTGGCAACTCCACTTCATAGTTTTGGCTCTGTTTGTGAGGCATACTTGGAGAAATTCTCAAAAGCTACAAGCTGACCTAGTACTTGACCCTGAAAAAATCATCAAAGAGAGAAAGGTATTGCAGAAAGGAGCATCAGGTTCAAGTCAACCTAAACAAGCTCCTATATCTCTTCAAGAAACGCTTGTAATAGAACAAATACATGTCGAGAGTATAGCATCTAATACTAGCAGCGAAGAAAAATTCTCAGAGATTCATAAAGCTCCTTATTCTTTAGGTTCTCCTTTTGCTTTAAGCCCCAAGGAAACCTCACCTCCTATCCACCATACTCCTTTAGTCCTATCATCACTCCTAAGCCCTCTATCATTTAGACTACCAATACTCTTTAGCCAACATAGCTGTGGTAGGTCCACAAGCACTAACCAAAATGGAAAGAATCATAGCTGCTAGATATGGACCTCTAATACTGCCCACTCCTTTGAATGCCATGCCTACTGGAGAATATCAGAAATATAGGCCTAAGTTCATTAGGACTGAAGGTGTTAATACTGAGGAACATCTTGAGTCATTCTATAGCTATGCTAATAATCTAGACATTAGTGAAGATGATGTGTGGATGAGAGTCTTTGTCCCAAGCCTAGATGGAGAGGCTAGAAAATGGTTTAGAGAACTAACCCCCAGATCTATAGTAGATATTGAAGCTTTAGATGACGCATTCCTAAAGCATTGGGGGGATAAAAATGACCTCCTCTACTACCACACTGCATTTGGCAACATAAAGAGAGAAAATGGTGAGTTGTTGTCTGATTTCAATAAGAGGTTTAATCGTATGTACAGCAAGATTCCAGCTGAAGTAAAACCCACTACTACCTCTGCTAAACTCACCTATGCCAGCACTTTTGATTCTGACTTCTGCCTACTATTGAGAGAGAGGTGATGTGCCACTTTGGCTGACATGCAGGATGCAACCTTGGAAGTGGAATCAAACATCATGGCTGCAGAGAAACTCAAGGGAAATTTTGACAGAAGGAGACAGAGGGGCAAGTCTTCATCATCCTCTGATCCTAAGATAGATAAAATGTTAAATTGGCAACTAGGGCCAAACTCCATGTGGGTTATCTTATTTATGGCAGCTGATATTTTTATTGGATCCCTCTCATCGAGAGGTGTAGGATTGATCCAAAGATCATCCAATTTCGATATGTATTTATGGAGATATGAATTTATTTAGATTATGGTTTTATTATCTAGTCGACCAGCTCTTACGTAGGCTCAAGAAGCCCAAACGTCATGACTATTCATCATATATATTTTAGTATAAATATAGTGGACTTGAAGTCATTTCAATACACATTCTTGATGTGATCTCCTCTCCACGTCTTGGGTTTTTGGAGAAGGAGAGTCACAAAAAGAATATGTTGTCCTTGTTTGTTGATGCCCTAGCCAACATATGCTGATCCAACACAGGGACAAGGAGACTCCTTCAACTCAGTTATGAAGACATATATACACAGTCAAATGATTCTCTAACTCATTGCTAAGAAGAGGACTATTACGCTGCTCATGGAAACTCTCTTATATGCTATTCATGGTAACGTTGTTCATGGAGCCCTAGCCGCAGTAAGCCGCAGGCTTATGAGGATGCAAACAGAAATCTTGTAAGCTGGACCCTATGCGTTCTCATGACATTTATACGCTGGGAATAATTAACATGCAGTTTATATATATACATGCTGTCTCATTTATCAACGATGTCCAATGTTATATACACGTTGTTTCATATGATGTATATCAACGCTGTCAAATGTTATATACACGCTGTTTCATATGATGTATATCAACGCTATCCAATGTTATATACACGTTGCTTCATATGATGTATATCAACGCTGTCCAATGTTATATATATACAAATTGTTCATATGACATACCGTTGTTCATAAAGATCTATATATACAGTTCATGAAGAGAAAATTCACGCTGTTCATTATGAGGATATTCCGCTGTAAATGGAAACATATACGCAAGTATATGTAGACTGGAGACATATACGCAGAGATGTATGTAGACACCTATTCCACTCTTCAATGATATACTTAATATGCAGCCATATATTCGCATAGCATGGTGATACGCTGGTCTCCAAGATGCAGATGAAGGAAGATGCTCCCAGCCACGTGAAGCTCATACCTAAAGATCACTTCATTGGGAAGTTCGGATCTAAGGTTGGATGGAAAGGTAGATGTCTTGGTTATGAGTTCGGCCCTTATGCGAAGGAGTGCCCAAATGACAGAGATGCAAGTCATCAAAGACACGGCCGACTCTTCAAAGAAGCAAGGAACCCCAGGTAAGAAGAATCAAATATTGTTTCTAATAAAGAAGTGTTATCTTGTATTAGCCCTCTCCTTTAGATTCTTTGGGAATCTAGCATATTGATTGTAGTGCTTCAAGGCACTTCATCGGATATAAGGGTGCACTCTCTAATTTGATAGAGATAGAAACAATCATGGGATTACACTTGGAACTAATGCCACCTATCCTGAAAAGGGAATGGAAGTCAAAGGTTTTATGGTGGCATTCGTCAATGGAAAGGTAAGTGTTTGAAAATTAAATTTTCAAAGATTTTTTTGAGTTCAGGGTTGTATCAAGTTGCAGGAAGTCCACTAGGGACCATGTCCATTGACACAACACCGAAGGTCTATGAGTCAGATGGTGACAGAGATGCCTGAATTCAAAAAGAGCGTAAAGGTACATGTCTGAGATGTACCGAAGGAAAATCAAACAAGGGGACCATTCCCCCTCATGTAGCAGATCCACAGGTTTGGAACAACCTGAGGGGTTTGAGATTGATGATCAAGAATCTCACGTATACTGGTGGAAGAAAGCCCTCTATGGCTTGAAGCAAAGCACCCTGGGTGTAATATGAGAGGATTGATAGCTGTAAGATGAAGCTGAGATTCACTAAGAGTGAAACTGATCCAAACCTTTACTCGAACGTTGAGGATGATAGACCTCTCATACCGACACCTATGTTTGACAGGTGCAGACCATCTTATTTGTAGAAGACAGAGGGAGTTGGATTTCGGATGTGGAATGATAAACTGCAAGCCTATGACTACCTCGAGGATTGTAAGTTATATGGTAGTGATGTTGGATCAGATTTGGGAATGCGTATGAGTTTCATAAACTCATTCGCATTGATGTTCTTGGTGAACCTCCATCAGACATATGTTTTGTAGTTAGCATGGTGAGCTCATATTTGGTTGAGCCTCACTGGATTGGTGCCAAGAATCTTCTGAGATATCTTCAGGGCACAATCTCTCATGGATTGAGATACACTCCCTGAAAGATGAAATTGCATTATTATTCGAATGCTGAATGGGCAGGCAGTGTGGAGGATCACTAGAGCACTCTTCAATGTTGGTTCTCTTTGGATTCTGCTTCGATGCAGGAAGCAGCAGTCAGTCACTATAAGCACCACCAAGACTGAATACATGGCTACGAGTATGATCTCGTATGAAGCTGCATGATTGTGGAAGCTCTTAAGTGAAGAGGTGGGATTTGATTATTTAGGAATCCCATATTCGACAATTGCTCCAGCAGAGAGACATCAAATATTGCCTTATTTGGGATATGGTAAGTCGATGAGAAAGGAGGCTCCATCGCACTGAGATGATGTACAAGTCAGAGCCCCGGGGAAAGATCAAATTTGTGATTTTCCCGAACGACTTGGAGTCGTCAAGAGACCCTTGTACAAGGGTCCTGCATATTGCATACATTGAGCTCTGGGAGCTCTGGGGGTTTGTAGTCTTACTGGAGCAACATACGACCACAGGGTGACTCACCCTCCCCTAGTGGTGCACAGTGGAACAAGAAGATTCACTCTCTTGTGGAACAGGACGATTCACTCTCCTGTGTAGCAGGATGATTAGTTCTCATGTAAGGCCTGGATTGATGTGTTCTCCATGGCGATTGTAGCAGGATTGATGTGTTCTCCTGTGAGGCCTGGATCAATGTGTTCTCCATGGAAATTGTAACAGGATTGATGTGTTCTCCTGTGAGGATAGGATTGATTAGTTCTCCTGTCGAGGCATCCTACCCATGCAGTCTGGGACTCATGGGAAGTACCTCTCATCTGATCAATGAGTGGGGAAATGAAGTTAGGGACCATAGTAGTACCGATGGACACATCGTTGTATCTATCGTAATCCCTACACTAGGATGACCTCCATTGATCTGGGACCAGTGGTAGGAGTTGTACCATACTATGACGCTAACTTCGGGTCGGTTGAGACTGGTCTGGGACCAGTGGTACATACTCTGAGATTGACTTCGTGTCAGTGCAGGACTGGTCTAGGACCAGTGCGAGTGGTACATGTTATGATGCTGACTTCGGGTCGGTTGAGACTAGTTTGGGACTAATGGTACACTCTCTGAGCCTGCGATACTGGTCTGGGACCAGTGGTAGGAGTTGTACCATACTATGATGCTAACTTCGGGTCGGTTGAGACTGGTCTGGGACCAATGGTACATACTCTGAGACTGACTTTGTGTCAGTGTAGGACTGGTCTAGGACCAATGAGAGTGGTACATACTATGATGCTGACTTCGGGTCGGTTAAGACTGGTCTGGGACCAGTGGTACACTCTCTGAGCGTGCGATATTAGTCTGGGACCAGTGGTAGGAGTAGTACCCACTATGACGCTGACTTTGGGTCGGTTGAGACTGGTCTAGGACCAGTGGTACGCACTCTGAGACTGACTTCGTGTCAGTGGAGAATGGTGTGAGACATTCTCGATCAATTCTTCTTCTTCATAGTTTAGCAGAGCTAAGTTGAGCAGAGCAAAGCAGAGCTAGCAGAGCCAGAAAATCTGAGCGGAGCCAGTAGAGCAGAGCTGAGCAAAGCAGTGCAGGGCACTGATGGCAGAGATAGTACAGTCGAGCATATGGATCAGCGGATGGAGTTCTCCCTAGTTGAGAGGGAGTGTTAAATTGGCAACTAGGGCCAAACTCCGTGTGGGTTAGCTTATTTATGGCAGCTGATATTTTTATTGGATCCCTCTCATCGAGAGGTGTAGGATTGATCCAAAGATCATCCAATTTCGATATGTATTTATGGAGATATGAATTTATTTAGATTATGGTTTTATTATCTAGCCGACCAGCTCTTATGTAGGCTCAAGAAGCCCAAACGTCATGACTATTCATCATATATGTTTTAATATAAATATAGAGGACTTGAAGTCATTTCAATACACATTCTTGATGTGATCTCCCCTCCACGTCTTGGGTTTTTGGAGAAGGAGAGTCACAAAAAGAATACGCTGTCCTTGTTTGTTGATGCCCTAGCCAACATATGCTTATCCGACATAGGGACAAGGAGACTCCTTCAACGCAGTTATGAAGACATATATACACAGTCAAATGATGCTCTAACTCATTGCTAAGAAGAGGACTATTACGCTGCTCATGGAAACTCTCTTATATGTTGTTCATGGTAACGTTGTTCATGGAGCCCTAGCCGCAGTAAGCCGCAGGCTTATGAGGATGCAAACAGAAATCTTGTAAGCTAGACCCTATGCGTTCTCATGACATTTATACGCTGGAAATAATTAACATGCAGTTTATATATATACATGTTGTCTCATATATCAACGTTGTCCAATGTTATATACACGCTGTTTCATATGATGTATATCAACGCTGTCAAATGTTATATACACGCTGTTTCATATGATGTATATCAACGCTGTCCAATGTTATATACACGTTGTTTCATATGATGTATATCAACGCTGTCCAATGTTATATATATACACACTGTTCATATGACATACCGTTGTTCATAAAGATCTATATATACAGTTCATGAAGAGAAAATTCACGCTGTTCATTATGAGGATATTCCGCTGTAAATGGAAACATATACGCATGTATATGTAGACTGGAGACATATACGCAGAGATGTATGTACACACCTATTCCACTCTTCAATGATATACTTAATACGCAGCCATATATTTGCATAGCATGGTGATACGCTGGTCTCCAAGACGCAGATGAAGGAAGATGCTCCCAGCCACGTGAAGCTCTAAATCAACGTAATGAACTACAGACATATGCAGCCCTAAACGCAAGTACCTATACGTTGTAGCTGCTACATATGAAGGAAGCCACAGGTCATGATGAGACATACACAGATCATTGATGACATTTATAAGCAAATCATGGAGACTTGTGGATGTTGAACATGATGACACATACGCAGATCATAAAGGACTTCATATGCAAAACTATATACGTTGTACTTGATATGTAATCTGGGCACATCTAAGATTAGTCTTGATGTGCTATGAAATGTTGAAGAGAAGATCTTAGTATCCTACAACATGATGTATGAGATCATGTGCATAGGCAACATGAAGCATAATGATCAAGGGCAGCATGATGATGAACCAGATCATGGTCATGGAAAACATAATGATGAATGTAATCATAAGCATGGGCAACTTGATGATTATTGAGATCATGGACATTAAAGGGAAGCATGAGATCATGAACATGAAGGGCAGCAGCATGATAAGATCATGGACATGGGGGGCATGATGAGAATCATGATTAGTGCAGCATGGTGTAGTATGTTGTGGTGCAACAAGAGGACCAGATGCAGCATGACGATAGGTGAAGGATTCATCTTGAGAATTAGTTGAAGCAGAATGTCTTCAACTGATCTCATCGTTATATGAAATGATCTAATGCTATATCTAGATAAGTCAAAGTGTTGACTTATGTTGTAAATGTACTATCTCTCTCTCTCTATTTCTCTGCTAAACTTTGAAGAAAATAAAGGAAGAATTGATCAAGGGTTTCCCCACACATTGTGGGGTTTGTCCCTAGCTCGCGCCACATCTTGTGTCCTCTTGTCTTGTCTTGTCTTCTGCGATTTATATTTATGTTCTATCTGCAGTTTACTTTATGCTGATGTGATTGCTCATATGGAAAAGAAATTAAATAAGTTGCTCTAGCATAGAACATACCAAAAATTAACATAAAATTACCAAAATGATTGAGTCATTAGCCTCTGAAATCTCTAAATTGAAGGTTGAGCAGCAACCGGGGAAAGGAAGACTGCCTAATACCTTTGCTGCTAGAAATCCAAATCCAAATCCACATAGAAGAACAAATGAGCACTTGCATATTTTGAAAAGAAACAAAGATGGAAATGAAGACCAAAGGATGAAGGCTCCTTTTGAGAATGCAATCATGGAAGAAGAGTAGTTTGAAGAAGATGATGAGATCCATTGTTTAGAAGACAAAGGCAATGCTTCCTTTTTGACCTCAGCTACCTATGAAAAGTCATTATGTGATGACCAACTCAACGAAGAATGGGATGGTAAAGCTATTTTACAAACTGTAGATTAGAAAAGATATAATTTGAGGTCAAAGATAAATAATTCCAAGAAAAATCCTCTTAAAAGAGTTGTTGTCCTTGCAGTACAACAAGCTAATAAGAAAAAACAACTGGCAGTTGATCCCATCATCCTCAAATCTCTATGTTATGAAACTAGCTCACAAAAAGATAGAAAATATAGATCAACGCCTTAGAATTCAGCCTCTTCGAGGGGGAAACCTCCTTTACATTACACAAATGAATGATTCTTTGATGATACAAATGAAAAAACCTCCTTTCTATATATAGGAGTCTAAGGAGTCACAATATAACCCAGCCGACCTAACAATAATAATATAAAGGCACAAAAATAACATAGAGGGATTCATTGGGGCACAGTAATAACAATATGGGGACAATAGGGGCACAACAATATTAATAAGGGATATAACTACAATAGTAATGGGGTAATCACTAGTATTATAGGGACCTAACATGCCCCTCTCCTTCAAAAAAGTGTTGTTCTCAACGCTTGAGTAGTTCTGGATGCTTCTGTATAAAATTCTCATCCTCCCATGTGGAATATTCAATGGATAAGTTCTTCCACTTGATGAGATACTCTGAAATTGATCGATTTTGTAGATGTCGAGTTCTTGTTTCTGTGACTACTTCCGGTTTCAATATAATTTTTCCTTCCTCATCAAGTTCTAGCAATATTGTTTGAACTGGGAGCTTGTCGCCTATAACCTTCTTTAAACATGAAACATGGAACACTGGGTGCACTCAAGAAGCTGCACGAAGGTCCAATTTGTATGCCATAGTACCAATCTTTTGCAACACCTTGTACGGACCGTAATACTTTGGTGATAATTTATTATCCTTCTTAGCTTGCTTGAGGGACATTTTTTTATATGGTTGTAGCCGTAGGAATACCCAATCACCTACATCAAAACTTCTTTCACTGCGATGTTGATTTGCCTGTTGTTTCATTCCATTCTACGCCAACACGAGGTTATCCTTTAAGAGTTGGAGGACTTGTTGTTGATGCTCGATGTGATGTTCCACTGCTTGAACCTTAGAATTTTCTCTTAAATATGATGTGATGGATGGTGGCTGATATCCATAAAGTGCCATAAATGGGGTCATTTTTGTTGCTGTATGGAAGGAAGTGTTATTCCACCATTCAGCCAAAGGCAACCATTTGACCCATTGTGTCTATTTATCAGATACAAAGCAACGAAGATATCCTTCCAAACATTTGTTTACTATCTCAGTTTTCCCATCAGATTGAGGATGATAAGATGAGCTATGAGCTAACTGAGTACCGAGACAAGAAAATAATTCTGTCCAACAATTTCCAGTGAAAATGGGATCTCTGTCACTTACAATAAGCTTTGGGTTTCCATGTATCTTTTGAATTGTTTCCATAAATGCAGTAGAAACTGTATTGGCTTTAAATGTATGTAATAATGCACAAAAGTGTGCATACTTGGTAAGTCTGTCAACTACCACCATGATGACACTCTTTCCCTCAGACTTGGGTAAACCTATGATAAAATCCATTGAAACCTCCTCCCAACGTTGTCTTGGAATGGATAAAGGTTGTAATAGATCCGGGGTCTTAATTGTTTCAACTTTATTTTGTTGGTAAACCAAACATTCTGCCACAAACTTTTGAATATCTGATTTAAGGCCATCCCAAAAAATTCCTTCTTAACCATGTGGTAACTTTTTAAAAATCCTGAGTGCCTCCTAAGGGAGAAGTGTACAATTCCACAAGAATCTTTTGTTTGAGTTTGGAATTCTTACAGAGGTATAAGCGATCTTCGTACCATAATGAATCATTTTTCCAGCTAAATGTATTAGATGTACCAGAATCTTGTTGTAACTTTTGAATAAGTGCCCACACTTCTTCATCATTCTTCCATTCCTCCCTTGCTTCATTTATCCAATTTGGTTGGATAATAGAAATGGTGCACAACAATGCTTCCACATCCTCATCCTTTCTTGAGAGTGCATCTGTGACCACATTTTGCTTCCCTTTTTCGTAGATGATTTCAAAGTCATAACGGAACATCTTTTTGACCCACTTTTGTTGGTCTTCAGAGGATAATCTTTGTTCTAAAAAGTATTTAAGGCTATCATGATCTGTTTTTACCTTGAAGTGTCTTCCCATTAGGTAGGGTTGCCATTTCTTAAGTGCATGTAGTATTGCCAACATTTCCTTCTCATAAATGGATTTCTGTAAAGACTTTCCCTTTATTGGACTACTTTAAAAAACAATGGGTCCTTCATCTTGCATTAAAACAACACCAATTCCATTTCCTGAAGCATCACATTCCACAATAAAGGTTTTTGTGAAGTCCGGTGTAGCTAAGACCGGTGCTTGGCACATTGCCTCTTTAAGATGTTTGAAGGCCTTTGTTGCTTCTGGAGTCCATGAATATGCATCTTTCTTCAATAATGTTGTTAGAGGTTCTGCTATTCTCCCATAATGTTTAACAAACTTACGATAATACCCTGTCAACCCGAGAAATCCTTGCAAATGCTTTATGGATGTGGGGATTTTCCATTCCTTAATGGCTTTAATTTTGCTAGGGTCTACCTTAACTCCTTCATGAGATACAATATGACCCAGATATTCCACCTCTTGTACTTCAAAGAAACATTTGGATATTTTTACATATAATTGTTTCTCCTCCAATAGTTGTAGCACCCTGTCAACATGTTCAACATGATCCTTCCAAGACTTGTTGTAGATTAGTATATCATCAAAAAATACTAACACAATTTTTCTAAGGGTGGGTTTGAAAATGGAATTCATCAAACCTTGAAATGTAGAAGGTGCATTGGTAAGGCAAAAAGGCATGATCAAAAATTCATAATGACCCTCATGAGTTCTAAATGTTGTTTTCAGAATGTCTTCAGTCTTCATTCTGATTTCATGATATCCTAAACAAAGGTCCAACTTGGTGAAGCAAATTGATCCATGCAATTCATCCAGTGATTCATCAATGACAAGAATGGGAAACTTATCTTTAATAGTGAGCTTGTTGAGCTCCCTATAATCCGGACACATGCACCATGATCCATCCTTCTTGTGCACCAATACTGCTAGAGTAGAGAAAGAACTTTGACTAGGTTGAATTATACCAGCCTCTAGCATTTCTGCAACCATACGTTCAATTTCACTCTTTTGGGCATAGGGATATCTGTATGGCCTGATATTTGGAGGAACACTTCTTGGAATCAGATGAATAACATGATCATGATCACGAATAGGTGGGAGACCTTTGGGAGTATAAAATACCTTGGAATGATTGTCCAAGACTTTTTGGAGATCTGTTGAAATAGATGATTTCAGTGTGGAAACATCTAGCAAACATAATTGTGCAATTACACCTCTTTGTTCCTTTTCTAGAAGCTTTGTCATACCGTTAGAGTTGATTATCTTTCCCGGTTTCCCTGCAATACCCCTTAATTCAACTCCCTTTCCTTCCGCAGAAAATTTCATGAAAAGTTCTTGAAAATTAAAAGCTATTGTACCTAAGGATTGTAGCCATTGGACTTCCAGTACAACGTCCGCACCTCCCATTGGAATGAAAAGCATTGGGCTAGTCAATACATATTCTCCCATGGATAGCATGATATTATGGTACTTTCCAGAGCAATTTATTGTTCCTCCATTTGCAACCATCACTTTACACTCTGGTGTTGGATATAGGAAGCAATTCAATTCGTTTGCTACCTTACAATGAATAAAATTGTGGGTACTTCTTGAATCAATCAACACTATTACCTTTTTCTTCTTGATTTGTCCTTCTATATTGATGGTTTGAGGAGTGGTAATTCTCGCCAATGCATTACAAGATATGGTCGGATTCATTTTTTCTTTATGTAGGCTTTTTTCCTGGAGTATATCCTCTTCTTTTGACCTTTCTTTCTCCTTTTCTTCTTCCTCTTCAAAATCTATGTAGAATAATTTCTTCTCAGCACACTTATGACCTTTAGTATATTTGCTATCACAACTATAACAAAGCCCTTTTGCTATTTTTTCTTCCAATTATTGTGGTGTCAACCTTATAGGTTGTGGAACACTAGGGGCAACAACACTTCCATCTTTTTAGTTGTGAGTGGTATGCTTCCTGGTTGCCATAATTTTGTTTTCAATTTTTCTTTCTAACCTGAATGCCTTCTCTAATGAATCAGGTTCCCAAAGGTGAACATCATGTTGGATATTATCCTTTAAAGTCCCTATGAACACATCAATCCTCTACTCCTCTGGAATATTTTTTACCCTTATGTTCAATTTTTGGAACTCTTCAATGTGCTCCATTATTGAACCCTTTTGTTTGAGACTTATCAATTGGCTAAAAAAAGTGTTTTTTTTTGTATCCTCATAATGTGCTATCAATTCTTTCGTAAAAATTGCCCAAGTGATAATTTTTTTATGAGAGCAAAGCCATTGATACCATACAAACTGATTTGGTTCCAAATATAAAGTTGCAATACGTAACTTTTGTGTGTTTTGCACATTATTGAGACCAAAAAATTACTCCATTTGTAATATCCATGTTGCGGGATCCTTGCCATCAAACTTCCTCATATCAATTTTTGGAATATCATGGGTCTTTGATCCAACATTAGAGTCTATGAAATCATGATTAACATTTCTTTTGTTCGCATTATGAGTTTCCTTTACTACCCTTTCACCATTTGTAAGTATTTATTGTAGAAAATATGTCAAATCTATCTTCAAATCTATCTTCAAATCATCCATCTTAGCTTCCATGCCATTCATCTTAGCTTCCACACCATTTATCTTAGATTCCATGCCATTTATCTTAGCTTCTATTAGCTTTTGTGAGAGTGACATTTGTTGCACTTTGTCTTGTAATTTTGATATATCATGTAGCATTTCTTCCTCTTCTTCATGAGTCATGCTAGAGCTTTTAGGTTGCTTACTAGGTGTTTTCATTTTCTTTCCTCGAGGCATTAGTTACCAATAATAATGCTCTACTATGCCCTTTGAATTCCTTCAAAATAATTTTTCAAACCAAGCTTAAGCAAAAGTTTAAAAAAATCTACACACTTTTTTTCACTTTGTAGGAGCTCGATATTGCCTCTGATGTATCTCTATAATTTTGGATCATCCAGTTCTAAAATTGTGACCTGCAATATCCCTTTGTGTCATCTTTCCAATGCCACCAGTTTGATCCAAATTGGATTCTCCAAGGAAGAGTTATGTCAAATCTCCCACAGTGACCTGATTATAGACTAGTTCAGTAGAGCGAACTTGTACGACATGCCACGTGTCCCTGTTTCAACCTTTGGCTCTGAAAAATATATAAAAGAAACTACAGTCCATCCTCTTCATACCTTCTTATGAAACTTCAACCTGATGCTCAGAGAGAAAGTTATGACGATTTTCCCTAGGTCACCTGTTTAGAATGTAATTTAGGAGTCTGCAAAAATACCAACTTCCTCAAATCATATCTCCACAAATATAGAGTGAAAAGCTCTGAAATTTAGACCCAAGGTTTAGTGTGATTTCATCTCAAATGGGTTTTTTTTTCACTTCTGAAATGTCGCAGAAAAAAAGTTATAGCGAAAATGCCACGATGACCTATTTGGAGCAGCAAAACCCTAGAATCCAAAGCTCTGATACCAAATGTTATGAAACCAACTCACAAAAAGATAGAAAAGATAGATCAACCCCTTAGAATTCAACCTCTTTGAGGGGGAAACCTCATTTACATTACACATATGAATGATTCTTTGATGATACAAATGACAAAACATCCTTTCTATATATAGTAGTCTAAGGAGTCAAAATATAACCTAGCTGACCTAACAATAATAATATAAAGGCACAAAAATAACAATAGATGGATTCTATGGGGCACAGTAATAACAATATGGGGACAATAGGGGCACAAAAATATTAATAAGGGATATAACTAAAATAGTAATGGGGTAATCACTAGTATTATAGGGACCTAACACTCTAGCTCATGAGGTAAGAGGCCTTGACAAGTCTCCTTCTCCTTTCAGTTTTCAATCAGAAATTTAGAAGCTAAGAATACCTATCCCTCTGATTGAACTAGTGAAGAATGAGTCCTTCAAAAGATCTATCCTCGAGGTCCTTGAGCCTAAAGCCATCCAAGCCTCCATTGACTATGTAAATCTGAAAGATGATAAGCCAACTGTTATTTTCAGCCTAATGATTGAAAATTATGAAGACAACTCCCCATCATTCTATGTCTCCCTGACTATTCATGATAAAATCCTTCACAAATACCTTCTAGACACTGGAGGAAGCCATAATCTAATGCCCAAGGTTGTCATGGATGAGTTGGGTCTTGACATCACTAAGCCTTATCATGACCTGTTTTCTTTTGACTCGAGAAAAGTGAAATGTCTAGGATTAGTCAAGGACCTAGCCATCACTTTGTCTCAGCTGCCTATGAAAATCATGGTAATGGACATTGTGATAGCAGATGTACCTCCCAATTTTGGTATGTTACTTTCCAGAGGTTGGATCAAGAGATTAGGTGGATCATTACAAAATGATTTGTCCTATGCTACTGTCCCAGTTTTCAGAGGTGAGAGGAAGAGATTATACAGAGAGGCATAATTGGCTTATATAATCAGTGATGAAAAGAATCCCACCAATCATCCCATATATGCTACCGACACTAATTTTGGGGCTTGTATCCTTCATATTGAAGAATCTCAGTTGGCCTCCACGCAGCTCAGGAAACCAGTTTTCCAAATCGCTGAGGAAGAAAAACACAGATTTGGGATATGTTTTTTGATGGGTCTTGCTCTAAAGAAGCTTCAGGGGCAGGTGTAGTCCTTGTGTCCCCAACATAGGAATACATTCATTTATCTTTCAAATTAACCTTTCAGGTCACAAACAACATCGTAGAGTATGAAGATTTGATTCTGGGCTTAAGCATTACTAAAGAAATTGGTATCAAAGGCCTGAAAGTGTTTGGATATGTAGACCTCATTATTCAGTAGGTAATTAAAACTTTCCAAGCTAAGCATCCAAGGCTGAAGGCATACAGAGATGAGGTATGGAAGCTCATGGATTATTTTAATGATTTCGGCATTTCTTATTTTCCAAGAATGAAGAACCAACTCGCCGACTCCCTTGCTATCTCTGCTAGAATTTTTATTCCTCCTTTGCCTCTTAAATTGACATATGAAGTGCTGTTAAAATACAGACTGTCTCTGCTTGACAATGTCAAATATTGGAGGGTTTTTTAAGACGATTAGGAAATTAACAAATTTTTGTAATTCATGGAGGAATTTTCTGAAACGCACATCGATTAGGAAAATGAAGCCATGGGAGAATGCGGCTAGACCAAGCTAAAAAGCAAGAGCGGCCAAGGAAGCATCGTCTAGCTGCCCAGTAATCACATACCAAAAGGATTGGTGCCTCTAGGGAAGCTTTTTGACCAAAACAATGTGCCATATATGTTGGCCGAAATAGAAAATGAGTCTATTGTTCGTAAACATAATATAGGGAGCCCAGCCCATCAAAAAAACATGAATTTGTCCATGCATTTGTCCTCTACCCAGAATTCCGAGTATTGCACCCTTATGAATCAATTCACTAACATTTTTTCCTGGGAATACAGCGATCTAAAAACCTATGACGCAGACATCATTCAGCATAAGATCCCACTGGAAAAAAATACCACCCCTCTTAAGCAGAAGCTAGGACCTACCAACCCTCTCTTATTACCTTTGATTGAGAAAGAGATCAAGAAGCTATTGGATTCCAAAATTATAGTGACCCTAAGGTATTCAAAATGGATAGCTAACCTTGTGGTAGTGAGAAAGAAAAGATTGCACTATAGGCTTTGTGTTGACTTTAGAAATATGAACAAGTGCTCTAAAAAAGATAACTATCCCTTGCCTAAGATGGAACACTTGCTGCAAAGAGTTTTAGGGGCTAGAGTCATGTCTTTCTTAGATGGATTTTCTGGTTACAATCAGATTTTGTACACCCTGAAGATCAGGAAAAGACCACCTTCACTACTCCTTGGGGCACTACTCCTTGGGGCACTTTCATGTACTCCAAGATGCCTTTCAGATTGATGAACAATGGTGCTACTTTCAAGAGGGCCATGGACACAGCCTTTGTGGGAGAGAAGGACAAATTCATCCTTATTTATCTTGATGACATAACAGTCTTCTCCAACAGCCAAAAAGACCATTTACAGCAATTGAAGAAGGTCTTCCTAAAGTGCAGACAGTTTGGAATTTCAGTCAACCCAAAGAAGTCATAGTTTGGTCTAGAAGAAGGCAAACTTATGGGACATGTTGTTTCTGCTGAAGGTGCCAAGATTGATCCAACAAGGATTCAAGCCATTCAGACATTATCCATCCCAAGGTCAAAAAGGGACATTCAATCCTTCTTGGGTAAGATTAACTTCGTAAGGAGGTTCATTCCAAACTTTGCAGAGCTTGTAAAGCACATAACTTCCATGTTGAAGAAAGGAGAAGAAATAAAATGGATAGATGCTTCAAGAAGCTCTTTTGAAGCCATCAAGCAAGTTATCATGGAAGCTCCCACTCTAATCAGCCTAGATTACACCAAGGAATTTTGCATCTTCTCTTTTGCCTCTTATGATACACTTGTAGCAGTTCTATTGCAGAAAAATGATGAAGGCATAGATCACCCGATGGCCTTTTTCAGCAAAACTTTAAGGGATGTCGAACTAAGGTATGACCTTATTCAAAATCAAGCTTATGCTCTCATAAAATCTTTAAAAGCATTCAGAATTTATATTCTTCATTCCAAAGTGGTTCGATATGTACCTTCAGCCTCAGTAAAGGATGTATTAATGTAGCCAGATATTGATGGGAAGAGAGCTAAATGGATTGCAAAATTCATAGAATTTAACATAGAGGTCAAGCCCACTAAGCTTGTGAAAGGCCAAGGCTTGGATAAACTTATGGCTGAAGAAAATTGTAGCTTGTTAGAGATAAATTCCATGAGTCTGAATTCAGATGATGAGCAGACAGAGGGAGTAGCTAAAGAGAAAAAGTAGAAGTAGTATTTGGCTGAAAATCTAGCCACATGTGAATGGTATTATAACATAGTTCCTTTTTTGCAAAATCTAGAAGTCCCACCAGGGCTAAGCTCAAGTTAATCTCGTGCCATTAAACTCAGATCAACCAAATTCTATATTGATAAAAATATTCTTTATTGGAAGGACCCATCAAGAATCCTCTTGAGGTGTCTGGATAAAGAACAATCTTTGAAGGTCATACATCAGTTTCATTCTAGCATCTGTGGAGGGAATCATTATTGGAAAACCATAGCTAACAAAATCTTGAGGGTTGGAGATTATTGGCCTACTTTTTTCTCTAATGTGTTTTCTTTTGTAAAAGCTTTTGACAAGTGTTAGAGGTTTGCAGGAAGACAGCAGCTAAAATATCTGCCTTTAAAGCCAATACATGTCAATGGTCCCTTCCAGCAGTGGGGCTTGGACTTTATAGGTGAGATCAACCCACATTCTAGTGGCCAACACAAATGGATCTTAGTAGCCACTGATTATTTTACCAAGTGGTTTTAGGCTATACCCACTAAGAATTCCAATCATCAAGTTGTCATAAAGTTCTTAAATGAAAATATTTTCACTAGATGTGGTTGCGCAACCAAACTAGTCACTAATAATGCAACAACTTTCAAGGCAAAAGAATTTATGGACATGACTGAATCCATGGGCATTCAAGTGGTGCATTCTACCTCATATTATCCTCAAGGCAATGGTATGGCAGAATCATCTAACAAGAGCCTAGTAAGGGTAATAAAAAAGTTGTTACAAGACAACAAAAAGAGTTGAGATTCCAAGCTAAAGTTTTCACTATGGGCTGACCGAGTTACCATCAAAAAATCCATAGGAATTCTCCATTTAAATTGGTTTATGGTGCTGATGTTATTTTCTCCATCCAACTGATTCTCCCTGTGGCTAAGTTCTTGCAAGAAGAATAAGATGAAGAAAATGACATGGTAAGAATAATGAATAGCCTGGTCAAACTACATCAGATTAGAGAGCAACTGGTTGAGAAGTCAGAGGCTCATCAGAAGAAAATCAAAGAAACCTTTGATAGGAAAGCAAAAGTAGACAATTTCCAAGTTGGTGATTGGGTGCTTAAATGGGCTGCATTTAAGGAAAGGAGAGGTAATCATGGCACTTTGACTCCTTATGGACATGTCCTCTTGTCATTTCTCAAGTTCAATAGAACAATACATTCATTCTGCACAGCCTGGAAGGAGGAGATACTTTTGGTAGCCTAGTAAATGGGCGGTTCTTAAAACTTTATTTCATTTAAGGCTTTAAAGCCTTGTCATTGTAAATATGTTGCTCCAGTTTTTTATTTTTTCATTACAAAATAGACTCCATGCCCAATGGAACACTAGAAGGAAGATTTAATTTTTGTTTTACAGGAAAGCCATTAATCTTCGATCCTTGAAACCTCACAAGGAGGATTTCATCCCCAGAAGAAGCTAGTGTTAGCTTCGCTGGCAAAAGACCCAAAATTGGATCCATGTATGCTCTTGAAGTCTCCAAATTTTCTTAGAAATATGCCAATAGATCCATTAATTCCCTTCAAGTCTTCAAATTTTCAAAAGATCATTTAATGATCAAAATCAATGCAAGAGGGAAGCCCTTGGAAGGGTGGAAATACTCTATCGGGAGGCTAAAACACTCCAAAACAGTGAAAAAACAAAGTATTGCAAGCTTAAAGATGGTAGCACACAGTTATTGTTAGATCTGGCCGATCAACAGCCCAAATCTAAATGGAAAATCATATATCGGGCGGGTAGAGGAGACGGTTTAAAGGTGGGCACATGACACTACCGATCAGTGATCGCCAATGATCAGATCGACAGGAAGCATTTGTGATATATATATAAAAAGGCCTGGGGCATGAGTGATATGCGATTGCGATCAGATCACATTGCAATATCATTGTCGGTGCCAACCAAGGGGCGGGGCCTATGCATAGAAATATGGACGACTTGATACCCGGACCTAACGGTATTATGGGTTGAAATATATAAAATTTGAGATCCGTGCCCAAGCATTTTCCATGTTTTTTTGTGTATTTTTGTTATTTCGATGAAATACAAAGGGAACGAAAGATAGTGCCGATGTGATAAAGCTCAGACCCAAGAGGGTTTCGGGATAAAATCACATATTATTTCAAGTCCGCGGATTGTCCATTTTAATATATTTCATGTATTTTCGTTTTTTTAAGAAAATACACAGGGAAGTAGGGCAGCGCCGATAGTGATGGAGCCTGGACCCAAAAGGGTTCAGGAATGAAATTTTATAATCTTTCAAATCTGCCAAAGGCCTATTTTCAATATATTTCGTGTATTTTCGTTGTTTAAATGAAATACAAAGGATCCTTGGGGCATTCTGATAGCGATAAGATCGGACCTGAAAGGGTTCAGGAAGAAAAAAAACTATATATATATATATATATATATATATATATATATAGATATATATATTCAAGTCTGCCAAGGCCGATTTTTTTGGTTCTTTTCAATGTTTTTCATGTATTTCCAAAGTACACAGAGAAGGTAGGAGTTCATAGTATTACATCATTATTATGTATTAAATAGAAACCAGTCGTTGTCCGCATTCTAGAGGGGTTTCATAGGCCCGAAAATCCATTTCACCACACAGTAGAAGCCGAAAGGTGATTAGAGAGCACAAACAGTGCAACACAGAAGCAGTCCTGGAGCACGTGCAGTTAGCTTGAAACAAAATCAGCCATGAGTCATCAACAATGCAATAGCCACACCAACAAACATTATGGAGCATATCTAACATGAGAGAGCTCCCAGACAGTGTAGCTAGCTATCCAAAATATCTAAATGTGATTATTCCCCTGTCAAAAGGAGAAAAAACATCCAAGCCATGCTTTCTTTTAGGTAATCAAACAATTAAACAAGATAGAGTGATCGATTATGACCTCTCAAGCCTCAGAAGGCTGAATATCATTGTAAAGGCTATAAATATATGAAAACTAGATGTAATAAGGGTTCAACCATTAGAGACCGTGGAGACTCTACTCCTCTAGCTTCTCATCTGCATTCTTTAGTAATACAAGCTTCTTTTGTTGTTATATGTTCAATGTCAATTTCTCTTTTGTTCTATGCTTGCATTTGAACAATTTTTTCAGGTTTTCTTTCTGTTTAAGGCTAGATAACTATCATCTTATCTCTACTTTGATATATTAGATTTGCAAGTTTCTTTGCTGCCTGTAGCTAGTCATTTATATGTGTTATTATATATGCATCTTCTAGTATAGTTAGTAAACTCATTTGTTGCATGTAGCCAGCCATTCATATATGTTCATGTATGCAATCTGCTGGTACTATTAATATTCTCCATCTATCCATCAAATCTACAAACTATTGAGCATTAGTGGTCTAAATCCTTGTGTTGTTGAGGGTGTTTATACATGTCTTGAGTGAGAATAGAGCTGAAATGGTTATCTGACTTGATCCAAACCATCATCCATTCCAATAGTTCTGAGAACAATATTGAAGACTATATGTTGTCAGGCATCTCTAAGCTGCGACCTGGGACATTACAATACTGTCCAAGATTTCTCTAAGATATTCCTATTGGAAGCTTGGCTGACCAAAAGCCTTTACAATGAGTTATGAGGTTCTATTTATAGAAGAGGGTGGGGTGACCCTTAACATTCCCCTTTGTGACAGTTCTTCTACCCTCATGACTCTTCATCTACTCTATGACTGTTGCATCCAACTATCGAAACTTGAACTTCCACTTGACAAGACGTTACATTATAATGCACATGTGCCAAAGTGAGACAAAATGGCTTGAGAAAGCCATGCAAGACATCACTGACCCTCAGTCCATTGTGATGAGACCAACTCTTTGACATGCTTTTGATGGTGAAGGTGGTGAGCTAATGCCAAGCTTGGTCATTCGTGATGGTGTGTATGTGCTCCATGGTGACATCTTGTTGAAGCAAAATCTTGCCTTCATTGCATCCGGGTGCATTGGTATGGCTCTGCCATCCAACTCATCTGTTATCATGTGCATGGTCTTCTTAGGTGCGGCCGAACTGGCAACACACTGATGCATAATGTCCATGTTGATCTTCTAGTGTGTGTTGGTGGTCATGTGCATTAAGTATCAACTGCATGTTCAGCTTCAGTTGTACTTGCTTCTTGTCTTTGCCTCGGTGAGTGTGTTGAATGGGTGGGATCCTATGCATGTGCACAATGGAATGCATGCTGCTACATTCCCTTGCATGTGATCAACAACACTACTAACTTTTTCTTCTTCGTGGCAGCTGTTGGGAAGGATCTATAACTTGTACGGGTGTGGTTTCATCTGTGAGTGCATGTTGCACCCCCTGTTGTACTTGTTCTTGCTGCAACTCATTCTCTCATCTATTTTGCTCCTATTCTTCCTTGAGTTATTGCTTCAGCACATGCAACTCCTTCTCTGTTCCATTCTCTACCTTCACATGATCTCCATGTCGCGCCGTCACCTCATAGCCTGAGTCTTCAAAGTTTCTTTCATCATAAGTGGATCTGCTTGAGCTTGCAACTTTGTTCCACCTTTGTGTTGTCAACAACCTTCCTCTTGCATTCGTTTCATTTGGTATGATGCCTTCAGCTATTGTTCATGGTGCTTCTTGTTGTGATGTCACTACCGTCATATCTTGATGTCCTTGTCTAAGAACAACTTGATATCTTTGTGGGTAGGAAAGTTCATAGACACTTGATCAACAACATCTCCAAGTGTGCTCTGAAGGGTGTCTTCGACTCTGCTCTCTTGGAAACCATTGAACATGTGCTACTGAGAGGCAGATGAACACCTGTGATACCTGAAGACATGGAAACACTCATGGCAAGAAATTTCTCAGTCGAAAACCAAAACGAACTTAAGAACTGACTTGCAACATAATTGTGTGATTGATCATGAAGGTCACACAATTTCCATAGGGAGGTTGGGAAACTGACTGCCAAAACTACGCAAGGCATAGTTCGGGCTATCACGAAGTTGACTGACTACTAGAACTATGCAATGCACAGTCCAACTTGGCCTATTGAGGACTAAAACTATGTAAAGTGCAATTTCAGTCAGCAATGACACGCAACCAGCAAATTGCATTATGCAGTTTATGGGGCCAACGAGACATTGTCTCCAAGAATTGAGCAATGCAAGCCTAGATTTCAGTGACTAGATAGTCTTGCACAATTTTTGGAGGGAAGGCAAAGCTTTTGCTTATAGAAATGCACAGTGCTAGTGGGGCAAGGCATGGTCTAGGCCAAGGCAGCCCAATTCGGCTTACGGGCAACTGAAAACATGAGAAATCTAAATGCATGTGCAAATAAGAGTGAATGATCATTCATGCAAACAACAAGTGTAGGATTCGGAAAATGGGAAAGCATGCATGTGTGTGAAGTGAGTCGCCACAATGGCAACCGTCAGTGCAAAACAGTGTCGTGCATGCAACAGTAGTGAGATGCAAACAAAAACTAAAAAGGTGCTAGTATATGCTAGTATGCATGCAAGTGACAACAAGTTCTCACTGAAATCAAGAAGACAACACTCACACAAAGCGAACAACAAAAAGCGAAAAAAACACATCGCAAGTCATGAGCAGCGGGCTTACCCTAAGACAGCTAAGTTGAATGTGCCGATGACTCTTAGATGCAATGTGGGATTCCAGAGCTACAAGGTCGATGTGAGTAATGAGCTCTGCAGTGTCCAGTTGATGAGTTTTGATAAGATCGAGGTTGTGATGGGCATGCCACAAATCTAGGAAAAACGACACTTGGCGGGAGGTTTCTGATATGGTCCTTGCATGTAACCTCTAGCTGCTAAAAATATATCCCTGAATCAAGGGATGCCTTTGCATGTTGTCTTGGGAGGAGAAGCCCATGCATGAATATTATTTTTGCTCAGTCCCGAAGGGAACTGGTAATTTCAACTACACATGCAATAGTCTGCTCAGCTGGGAAGAAAAAATACACATTTATGGGAGGGAGTTAGACTGGCTTCCCAAAGGGATTGCACAATTTCTGGGTAGAGTAGCTGTTTCCTACTCGGAATTGCACAATTTTTGGGCTGAGAAGCCCTGCTGGGAGGAATTATGCAATTTTCTCAATGAACAGTGACAAGAAGATTTGCACAAATTTGGAGCCCAGCAGGCTGCTAGATAGAATTGCACAATCTCTGGATGGAAGGCTAGTTTCCCTGGAGAATTGTGCAATTTCTTGAGGGAGTTTCTCAACCTTCAGTTGGACCAAGTTTGGTGAAATAGACTGTGAGGGTGATGCAACAAGCTTTGATGGACAGGTTGTTATTCTGCAAGAAAACCATTGAAGTTTGTGTACTTGAGAAGACAAGACATGTTGCTGTGAAAGGTTGGTAGGGAGGCTCCAAAATGAAGGTAAGGAAAAATTTTGGAGGGTGGTTGTAGCTGCTACAGCATGAACATAATAGGGAAACATGTATATATATAGAGAGAGAGTGTGTGTTTGCAACAAATTTATTACATCAAAATGTTAAAAACTGTGTTCTGAGACACATGGATTCTTAATCCTACATAAGTGTGGAAAATAAATACCAAAGATGGTTATTCGCCCACATGGTGCTCATGATATCACAACAAAAATTTAATGAATAAATTTAGTAACCGACGTAGTCTGGCAGGTACCCCTACAATGTGCCTCTAATATTGCAGTGGCACCTCATCAATCGATGCATAATTAGGAATGCCCCTTGTCAAGACTTCTAGATTATGCTCCACCTCAACAATGGGGTCTTATCCCTCCTCATAAGGAGCATCCTCTATCCAGCGTTCCACTCACCTGGCCATTGGAGAAACCCTTGGAGGTCTCTCTAGTCCAACATCTACAAAAATATCAAGTGTCAAATCTCAATACACACACACACACACACACACAAACACACACACACACACACACACACACACACACACACACACACACACACACACACACACACACACACACACACACACACACACACACACACACACACACACACACACATATTAAAACCTTCAAAAGCTTTAAAAACTAGTTTTTACCTGCGTCAATCCACTGTGCGCCTGGTGGAAGTGGAAGATCAAGAACTCCTTGGAAATTTTTGCCAGTGTATGCCCAATCATCTAACATGATTATTTTTTGTCTTAGCCATCCAAAAAATACTAGGGGGGAATATTCATTGACCGCGTCCCTACTGAGGCATAAGCTCACCCCACCTCATCAACCGTGGATCTTTGGGCGCTGGTGCATCCACTGATATTGAAATAATGGCACATGTTCTAGGAAGAATGTCACCAAGATGGATCTAAAACTAAATTGTTTCAGCCTTCCAGACTTGCACTTCGTAATTTGGCTCTTCATATTGACCAACAAACCCTCGCACAAGTTGAAGATCGTGGGACTTAGACAATCGATTGTGTACTATAAATGAGACTTTGTTTCTTCATGTAACGCTTGATCCCTAGCTATTCGAGCCATAGTATGAAGGATTTTTCGTATTGGGATATTTGTAATGGTCATTATATCTATCTTCCCATTGTGAGTCTTTTGAGTGCCTCGACAATATATTGCAATCAGCATATCATTACTCTCCCCTCCAATGCAAGAACTAGACAAATGAATCTGTTGTCCCTTTCTATACAAACCAGTAATGAAATAAATGTTTGCGACATCAATTTCACATTCCTCATCCCTAATCATGAATAGTTGGCGATCTACATCCCACCATATAATCAAATGTTTCAATAAATCTACTTGTCTCCTAATACTAGGAATTTGGAAGAATTTCAACAACCCACAATCTTAAAGGGTAGCAATGCAATCTGGGTCTTGGGCTGCTTGATGGTCTTCGGCTTTGTGTCCTCTTTCTTTCCATTTGATCTCCATATTTGTTTGATTAACTTATAAAACATCCATCGTATTCTAGCATGTGAATAGATATGTCGAGTTTCACCTTCGCCGGGCTCGTAAAACTTAAATGATGCAAGACTTGTCATCATGACAAGATCAAGTTTCTCCTTCCTAGGAGTCATTAAACTTACTAGGATGGATTCATCTGAAGGATGAACTTATATGGAAAGCATATGTTATCCCCTTCAATCTTGCGATTAAAAATAATGGGGCACTCACTAGAAATAGTGGGGGAAAAATGAAAGCGAACATCTCTTGTATTTTGGTAAAGGCAGCATGTCGCCCTTGAACATGACACTTATCTATTGCTCATGTCAGGTTTTGGATATCCTCACTTCATCACTTGCATTCCTAGGTTTGGGACATCACTTTTGCCTCTCCTCTAATTATACTGCTTCATCATCATGACCTCTGATCCCATGTTGAGTCAAATGATGCCAAACTTTGGAGTCGTGTCACTGATATGTTCAAGAGAAGTCTTATCTGCAACTTTTACCACTTATACATTATCAAATAATTTTGTCACAATCCTAAATCAAACTTACCTACTCTACTATATCCTTTATTTCATGTTGATGATGTGGGATACATTATGGCCCTCCTTCGATGGATTTCTTCATGTCAGCTTCAGCTTATTGTCCAGGAAGATGATCTAGAAACTCCCTTCCAATACCTTAGAGCTTGCATGCCTCAATGGAAATTTCTTCACATTCATTGAAAGGTTTACATCACTAGCCTTTGATCGAATGATTCTTAAAGTGTTTGACTTCATCCTCATTATCCACATTCATGGATTGTGTTGATGGCACCTTGATATCCATTATCATTATTGATGGTTTCTATCATGCCTGTTAATGGTTACATCATTGAATAATAATCAAGTAGTTTTTTGTCATGTTCGACTTCGACACATCTATTCGCATGCTAGAATTTGTACATTTATCAAATCATGACAGAGCTCAAGACCCTGGGTTCCATCCGATAAAATCTAGGTTGGGTGGAGTTGTGAGTTATTTATGATTGTACACATCATTATACAGATGGTTGTGACCGTACCGTGGGTCATATATATTATCCTTTCTATTAAGATGGTTGTGTCCACACTGTGGATCCATTCACATGATCCCTTCTTTTCAAATGGTTGTGCCCATGCCATGGATTCATGTATTATTTTATGTCTATTCATGTATCTTTAGGCATGTTTATATCGGAGATATCAGATATGTATATTTATATGCTTGATTTGCAGGTCTCCTGACGGTCTTTTTCCGGTCATTTCCTTGACTTTTAAGTCATTTCACTCATCACTCCTTGTTCTGCTTTCATGCTTTAGGGGGAATTTGTTACACAATATTTTTTCACGCCTCCTATTCACTTCCTATTCCACATCCCGAAGTGCCAAAATGTTGACAACTGTGAAGTGTATTCATCATGAAACACATACTGAAAAATCCCTGAAGAATGGCCGAAAAATTTCCTTGAGTCAATTCTGGAGAATGTTGACTGAAACCCTAAATTTCAAAACCAAATCTCTTTGCTCCACTACTTTCTTGTGCTGATGGCAGGCTACAGTTCTTTGAGCTAGCGCTACTATCCCAAGTTTTGATATGAAAAGTCACGATGAACCTCTTATGGCAGGTTTTCTTCAAATGGAGAAGCTTTGTATACTGGGAGTTTCAAGAAACAACGAGATGGATGTTGCTGGGTAGGGATGTGGTCGATCTCTCCCATTTGAAGCTATTGATCCCAACTTTAATGGCCTTCCCCTTGAGATGTGGACCTTCCTCCCTCTTTTGTGCATCCCTAACTCCCTCTCCCTTCCTATAAATCAAATCCCCTCCATCCTCAAATGGTTGGTCATTGATTGCCTACATTCTTATGCTGAAATTCTGCCTAAATGCTACCCATTTAACTTGGAGAAGGAGTGCTTGAAGAGTCTTGTCTTGGACTTGGACATCCACCAAAAGGAGGTCTCCAACATTAAGGCAATGTTTATATGCTTCTCTTTTTTATTCATTAATACATACATCTAATGTTCACTTTCCATAAATGTCTAAATATTTATGCATTTAGCTTGATACTGCTTGATCTATCAAGTAGTTTATGTTTGATATGTATTATGTATGTTCTTGTATGTTGTATTGTCTTTTGATCTCTCTTGTAGGTACTCGGACGTAAAGAAAAAGAAAGGAGCGACCCTGGAAGCTACGAGATTGAAACCATCACTGAAGGATTGAGCAATTAGCATTAGAGTGAGGTAGGTTTCTCCTTCTCTCCGTATTTTTAAACATAAGCTAGGAAAGTCTAAATTAGTTTGCTCAGTTTCTTACTAGACCCACTCATTAGGCTATAGAAATCGCCTATGTCCACAGAGGGGATTTGTCTTCACAACAATGTATAAGTTAATTACTATAGTTTATATTGGTGTTTTTATTTCACAACTGCTATTTTTTATTTCACGATTGAAATTGAGGTAAGATTCACATTCTTAATTTTTCTCCATGATATATGGATGTTAAACTTGATAATATCTCATTTCTCTATAACAATCAATTAACTAAACTTTCAACAATATTAATCAAAGTTCATTTATCATTATGACATCCATGTAGCATTAGGATGTATCAAAAAAATATTTTTTTATCCCAAACCCTCTTTTTATAGCCTTTGTGGCTCATGCCATTCATCTCACCCATGCAAAATTATAATTTACTTTTATCTAAAATATTCATGCTAGCATGTGTCATTCACATGCACATATACATATGTAGTTACCCAATTTAAAATTAAAAATAAAACATTTTATTCATCAGTTTCCTTAACTCTGATTTTTACTCTTAGTAATTTCTTAGATTTTCTTCAAGTTTCTAATTTTTGTGTTACATGTACAAGTTAATTACTATATCATATTACTTAATTGTAGGATGTAAGTGTGATCATGTGTCTTTGAGATTTTTTTAAAATCCTCTTTAGAAAACCAATAGTGGTTGAAACAAAGTGGGTGTGAATGTTTATTTGAATCGATAGATGATCTAAGAAAAATGGGGATAGAAAAATGGGGACATGATTAGACAATTCATTGTGAGATATTCTAAGGGTTGAGAAAATGATTTGAAATGAGGAACAATTGATTTATATTAATTTATCCATTAAATTGTGTATTTGACTAAAAAATAAATTAAAACCTTATTCCCAAATAAACTGCACTTATCAAAATAATTATTAATGTTATTTTTTAATTTATTTATTTTCTATATTTCTCAATATTTTCTTTTTTTGGGAAATATCTAGGTAGATCCACCTAAAGGGATCAACAAAGCCTAACCCTAAGGGTTACCCTATGACCTTCCATTAGCAAAGTGCTTTTAGAAAAAACTCGACCAATTGAGATAACCATGGAGACTATTTCTGAATATTAATAAAAGCACTCTAAAAAAAAATCTAAAACATTAATATTTAAACCTAACCTATGTCAAGCTGAAATTATTGCAAAGCATTCAAAACAAAGACTCCACCAATATTAATATATTTTCATCTTATTTATCTCATGAACAGTTCCTTCCTTTCTGCGGTTAATAACGAACATTAACGCAAAGTCCCTGAGAGGAATGTTTGTTGATTTGAAACTTGTGTTGCCAAGTTTAACAGACAGTGTCAGCCTGGACTGTTGGGTATAACATTAGAGATGTAAAATCCCTGCTGGCCTGGAATGGTGCCTACTGAGATGTTTTGTATCGGTTGAAGTCACAGGGATTGAGAATTTGATCTAGTTAATGTAAATTATAACAATATAAATTCATTTTATTTTTGTTGTATTAAAAAATTAAAAGTGAGAAGTAATATTTTTAATGAAGGGGAGGTTTAAAATTGGAATTTCATGAAACATAATACTTCATTATCAAGTGTTTGCAAATTGAGTTTCTTCATAAGAAAACTATGAGGTAATGTTATTTTTTTATTTTTATTTTTAAATAAATGATATGAATCCAGAATAAAAAATATCAACTCAATTCAAATTATAGAAGTTTAATTTTGAAAAACTTTAAAACTTAATGCCTGGATCATTGAACAACTTGGCATTGGAAGCCATTTTAATTATTGCATTTTTTAATGTGATACATTTTGAAACAAAAATCAACTCAATTCAAATCACAGAAATCTCAATTCTAAAAAAATTTAAAACTAATATGAAATTACGTGATCGTTTAACGGCTTGGAATTGCAGGAAAATCGTGAGATTTCTCAAGAGGTTTGACATTGAATTTTTACCAATATTGTTGATTTATGAAAAAAGTGTGATTATGTGTCTTTTGATTTGGAAATATGTATGTTTCATATTTTTTCTTGATGAAAGAAATTTTATTATTATTATTATTATTATTATTATTATTAAGTTATAAATTTAGAACAAAATTTAAATACATTTAATTAAATAATTTAAATATTATTGTTAATTATAAATTTTATTATTAAATTTGAAGTTGAGTCAAATGTTGTATCTATTTCTAAAGTTTTTAGTTAATTTTCGAATTCTTTGTGTTAGCTCATTGAAAATCTATCAGTTGACCTTCCTACTAACTTACCTTCCTACAAACTTTATGGATATTCTTATTTTTATGAACCCTAAGTTGCACTTGCTTTGCCAAATTTAACATAGAGTGTTAGTAAAAATTTAATCCAAATTATTAATATTTTTATTTTTATTAATTATTAATCTCTTAATCCAAATTTTGTGGTTGTTTTGCAACTTGCAATGTGAGGAGATTGCTCAAGATAAACATCAACACCATAGGCCAATAATCAGCGAAGGCCCTGATCCGAAATAACTCATTCCTCATCTCTTGGTATTCGCAAGTTGGTTGTCTGGTCTAATTACACTCTAGTTAGTAGTGTTGCAGTTGAATAATCAATATTATATAACCCATCCTATCTTACCTCGAAAATATTTGAAGGTTAGGCTTTTCGAATTATGATTTGATTATATTGAACACATATTCTAAGAGAAAAGCATCTCAATACCTAGAACAGAACGCTATATATCTTATACTGCAAACCTTATCTGGGGTCGAAATCTCAAAATATTTGTATTTATTTCTAAATGAAAATTACATCTTGAATATATTGGTAAACTCCATCATTCTGCCTCGTTCGCCATTAATGCATGCTTATAAGAACATATATGTGTCCCTTTTGTTCCCTTTCTTTGTCGAAACCCGCAATGGAGAGAGAGATGGTCATGGGTTATAATTATTATTTTAAACATCAATAAGTTGAACCGTTACACAAATCAAGATTTGGTTAGCAGTTAAAAAAATGAGATCTAAGGGTGGAAGAACTCTCATTCGTCTAACAATGGATCTAATGGCACAGAAGAGTGCAAAGCGGCAACCAAAGGAGTTCTTCTCAAAGGGAAATGCCTTATGGCATAAACATCATTTCATTTGAAGATTCTAGATTTGTAAATTGTATTTGTTACAATAATATGGATCAATACCATGAGTTATCAATACGAGCTGCCGAAAAAACCATAATTCACTTTATATGACACGTGTTACTGTTCATATGATTTTTTTAATCAATCAATTTAATTAAAATGGAAAAAGGAACATAACTATTTCGAATATAAATTTAACCTTTTGATTTTTATATGTTATTATAAATATTTTATGATATTTAGTGGATGTTAAATCCCTACCATCCATCTAATAATTATCCATAATTGTGTTCAGAGAAGCTCTCGAGCCTAGTATAGTAGAGACATCGTTATGTAATGTAACGACTTGAAAATAAAATTAAAAAATTAAAATATAAATAAATAAAATAAAAATATTAATATAATATAAAAATAAATATAAAAGTAAAAATAACAAAATAAAAATAACCCTATAAAAATAAAATAAAAATGATATTGACCCATGGTATTCACGTGGAATATAACCTATTTAAAGGGGGAAATTAAACCAGCCTAGATCCATCTTTAAAAACCTTCAAACAAAAAATGTAATTGCACTGAGAGGTGCTCTCCAACCTAGTATGGTAGAGATTTGTAATGTAATTTAATGTCTATAAAAATTTTGAATTGATAAAAATTAGATCAAAATTAAATTTAAATTAATTTAATAATTAATAATTATAATTATAATTATCAATAAAATATTTTGGCTCGTTCAAATTACATAAATCTAAAAAAAAAAAAATTAAATAAAAAAACATAAAACATGAGAAGAGATTAATTAAAAAACATAAAGATTTTAATAATCATGGGTTGAAATCTTAATAAAAAGGATAATATTATTATTAATTAATTATAATTTAATATATTATTAACATCATTAATAACTCACCCAGATGCGGGTGTCATCAACAACATTTAACTGATAAGACGGTCTGCTGGCGGGTTGGGAGGCCATCTGGCTAAGCGCATCGTCCTGAGAGCCCACCGCAGTTGGAGTAAACACACCTTGCAGGCGACATTTATTGTCTCTGAAAGCTGTGATGAGCTTATTTCCTTCCACACCATGGCCTCTGCAAACCGTATAGTTTCTCCTCCCCTTCTCCATGGCGTTTGTTCTCTGCAAGCGGCCGAACCTTGTCTCAAAACTGCTACAGGTAGTCACTGCCTGATTCTCCCTTGTCAGGATTTTGGTAATGGTTTTCATTTCTCGCATTCTCGTCATTGTCATCTTGATTGTGGCTCACCCTCCCCTGCTCTCGCTCAACGTCGCCTTCAGCCCAATACTTCTGCTATCAATTCAGCAATGCCTCGCCTCAGGCACCGCATGTGCAGTAGACGTGGAGGCTCGCATGGAGGCTTTAACCGCTCACGAGTTTCTACCAGCTCCTCCTCTGACTCCCCAGACTCAACCACTGAATTTCCCAGCTACCCGAATACCAGAAGTGGGAGAGGTTGGCGGGACAATGTTGTCCACACCATGGAGCTCCCACTCGTTCCTCTTTCTGGCCCTCACAACACCCAATTTCGTTTCTGTAGTTCCCTAAACAGGCCTACAATTATTGCTACCATCACAATTTCTTTCAAGGAGGAATCTGCAGCGCAAGATACTCTGTCTGGTCGTGGGAACAAGCAGAACAGGGTAGAGCCAGGAAGTCATGGGATGAGTAACATGCAGCAAGGTGAAAGCAGTCAGGCTCTGCATGGCAAAGGCAAAGGTGGGGATACTGGTAAGTGACAGATGGATGCAGAGGGCACTGTGGAGGCTCCAAACATTCAAGTTTGAGGCGCGTCTGAAGAGGAAGACGATTAGTATCGGTTTTCTTGCCGAATTGAGGAAGAGCCAGCTCTGGAGGATCCTCCATCCTAACACGTGGCCTCATGCTCAGGCCTTTGGCTCCCAGATGGATTTATCACATTGTTTTGTGGTCTCTTGGTCTCAAGCATAGGACTTCGACTTCCAGGTGGATATGTTTCTACATTATGTGGTTTTGTGGTCTGTTTGTGTTCTGTCTCCACGCCAAATGTCTTGTTTTCTCTGGTGTCTCTCTGCCAAGTGGAAATTTCATATTGTTCCTTGGCTCTATTCCTGTATTTTTGGTTCAGGATTTGCATTTTTCCTGTCTTTTTGGTTCATTTTGAAAAAACAAGGCTTACTACAAAATTGTTGTCATGGTTCAATGGCTAGTTTCCCCAATAATAGGGGCAGTCTCTAACGCTTCTTGGAATGGTTTCCCCTCTGTTGGGGCAGTCCAACACCAACAGTTGCATTTTGAGATGATGACTGATGCTTAACTTCTCTGAGATCAGGTTTCTCTGTAACTTTTTTGTAATATATTAATAGATCAATACTACTTAGAAAAAAATAAACATCATTAATAACTAATCCCACGGGGCATAGAATAAGCGATGATGGGCTGTATTGTTAAGTTACTCAGTGATGTGCATTTCACTGGTTCAAAACTCCATGGGCAAAAAGTCCAATCATGTGAAGGGCTAGTGCGGCCTCGACTGGGCGCGATCCTCAGGTGATTTTGATGGCTTAGATGTCCCTAGGTCGCAATTTCTCAAGCCACAACCCAAGCCTAATGTAATCTCTGATGAACGCGAACCACTTGACAAACAAGCAAACAAAAATTATTTACTAATAATTATAATTGTAATTATAATTATAATTAATTATAATTATAATTATAATTAATTATAATTATAATTAATTATAATTAATAATTAAACCAACTTAGATCCATCTTAAGTCTGGATTTACCAAGCGCAGAGAGGAATCAAATCTCTTGATATGCAAACATCTTTTAGAGTGAAAATAGATTTAATCCCTCTTTTAGAGTCAAAATTCTAGACACCCTATTCCAAATTGGTCATGCTTCTCCACATAAATATTAAAAAACAAAAAAAATATTGAAGATAAATGGCATTAAAAACATTGTAGTCTAACTTATAGACAAAATAACCTTTTTCACTGGAATTCACCAAAATCGAACAATACAATTTCAAGATTTTTTTGTTGTTTAAAATATATTTTTGAATGTGTAAATAGATTCAGCGCCTTGATAAACTCCTAGGGCACTCAAATTATGCAGATTAAACAATTTTAACTCAATTTTCTAAAAATCTCGGTTCAATTTTGATTAAAATTAACCAGAAAAAAAAATGTCATGAAAAAGGTCATTTTGTCTATAAGTTAGAGTACATGTTAAAAAACATCAAACAAATAATGTAATTTATTGCATCAAAAGGCACTCTCCAACCCAATATGGTAGAGATGTAATGTAATGTCATGTTTAACATTTTCGTTAGTCAAATTACATAAAAATAAAAATAATAAAAATTAAATTAAATTAGATAAGTAATAATTATGATTATAAAAAAAAATGGTTCAGCTAAAATAGATAAAAATAAAAATAAAATAGAATAAAAAATTAATAATTAATAATTAAATTAGTTTAAATTCATCCTAACTCTAGATTTATCAAGTTGTTTTGAGGGACCAAATCTTTGGAGATGCAAATTTCTTTTAGAATAGATTCATATATGGATAAAATCTCTTGAGATGCATATCTCTTGTAGATGCAGAGTTAAGATAGATTTAGGTTAATAATATAGTAGAGAACAATCGAGTTGTCTTTGGTGCAACTTTTTGGAAGCTTTTTTAGTGGATTGTTCCGATCTAATTTCTCTAAAATCCGGTAGGAATTCATTGAAATCACAAGTTTGATGGGTAACCCTACACAATAGAAGTGCCCAAGGGGTTTTTCAGGTTGTTGAATCCATATATATAGTAAAGAAACTAGTTTAAATAACATAAATCAAGATTTCACCACAAATTTTTCCGTCGACACTGGAAACTCCAAAAAATCCCACTAAAAACAACTCCGAGAACAATATTAAATTGTTAAAGATTAAATTAGGAACCAAATAAAGGATATTTAATTTTTTAAATAATAATAATAATAATTTAAAGTTAAATTAATGAGAATAAATAAAATATTAAAAATAATAAAAATAAATAAATAAATAAAATTAGAATATATATATATATATCTATATATATATATATATATATATATATATATATATATATATATATATATATATATATATATATATGATGATGATGATGATGATGATGATGATGGTTAACGTCCACTGAGACCAAATTGGTCTATCGGACCTACAATTTTCTTAATTTTTACTTGTCTGGCTCCTCGTCTTTCTTGGCGAGATTGGTGTTGTAGCTTTCTTTCTTTTCTCTACGGTCTTCCAACTTCCTTTGTCTTGCATCTCCTTCATCTCTTCTGGTTCTTGGGACATTGGTGTCTTAGCTTCGTGATCTATAGTCAGAGAAGTTTGGTTTAGGAGATCTGCTTCGCTGTTAAATGAAGATTTATTTTCTGCGGTATTCAAATCCTCATAACTGTTGATTTGTTGGGGCGGGCTTTCTCCTTGCTTGCTTTGAGAGTTGTTTCCTTCTTCCTTGATTTCTTGTGACTCAGAGTTTTCTCTAGAATATTCTTCTTTGATGACAGTGTAGTGTTCTTTTTGTGCTCCTTCCCACCATGTAGATCTATGGTGGTTTTTTCTAGCAAAATTTTTCTCAGAGGCTTTTGGGCAATTTTTGGCTAGATGCCCCGTCTCAAAGCACGATCGACATCTGAAGAGGACACTTTCATAATCAAGCTTCTGGTTCCACACATAGTCTTTACTTGTTAGGTTTATTTCAGCTGGGAATCCGGCGCTGAAATCCATTTCCACACAGATGCGTGCATAGGTGGTTCTGGCATATTCCTTGTTTCTGGGCACCTGCAGTAAAATTTCCCAATTGCATTTCCGATGGCTTTTAGCGAGGAGAGATTCCAGAGATGCAAGGGTAGGCTTGGCAATCTCACCCAAACTGGTGCTGAGGTTATCACTGCTGTAGAGGGATCGAATGATGGGTTCCATGGCTTCATGAATAGGCCTGATTTTTCCCAAAACCAAGGGTCGGAATCTAGAATACATTGTCTGCTTTCAGGATTTTCAAAATCTACTATAAAGAAACCTCTAGCACAGGGGTAGATATTTATTTCATCATAAATGATAGGCTTCCATACCTCCGAGATCCAATTGTGGAGTGCTATCAGCCGCGGCAAAAAACCATTGAACCGGCAAATTAGGGCACTTTCGGAGAACTTCAAAGCTTCATCGAGTGAGTCCTGGACCACTTGGATAGTGGGAGCTGGGGCTTCACTCACGATATGGGCAGGAGATTGCCCTCCAGAGGTGGATGAGCCACCAGTTATTTTTGCGAAGCTCGGAGCCATATTTTACGCAGATCTGCACCAGATCGAAAGCCAAACCGCAGATCTAAAGAGGATCTGCGAGATTTGAACCAGAAGAGATCTGCGAGATCTGCGAGAATACTAGACCTGCGAGATCAACGCAAAGCCCTGAAGTTCTGTCTTATCGAGTAAAGACCTGCGAGATCTGAACCAGAAGAGATCTGCGAGATCTGCAAGAATACTATATTCTCCATTCTATTATCTCACATAATATAGAATATATGCGTTTACATGCGTTTAAATACATGCGTTTAAATATATGCGAGTTCAGAATGCGAGTGCTGGATATATATGCGAGAACCCTCAATGGAGAGCCGCAGAGAGCCGCTGGATGTGTAGAGAACCCTCAATGGAGAGCCGCAGAGAGCCGCTGGATGTATGGAGAGCCGCAACTGCTAAAATGTCAACGGAAACAGATCCCTTGCTAACGAAAACAGATCCCTGAGCGAGATCCGCAGAGAGCCGCAGAGATATATGCGTTTACATGCAACCGCAGATCTGAACGAAGAACCGATATCTATATATATATATATATATATATATATATATATTTATTTATTTATTTATTTATTTTGGAACCAAGCAAAACGATCAAATATCAGGAATATAAAGGAAATATAAATAAGAGATATTAAACAAAATATGAAGAAATGAGTGTGAATATAAAATGAATATAAATGCATCATGTTTAGTATTTCAAAATAACATACATATTTACACAAATTGATATATTACAAACATTTTTTTTTAAGATTATTTTTCTGTATAATTGATGGGGATTATATATGTTTATATTCTCACAGGTTGTTTAACAAATTGGGTTACAATGGACCCTATTTTCCTTAACCTGCAAGATCATTATGCTTCATAAGAGTCTTTGCACAAATATTGTATAAATTTATGTCTTTATTAGTAACAACTATACAAATAAAATTGAGCCTATTTTAGGCCCAATAAAAAAAACATAAAAGGATAGAAAACGTTTTAAGAGTTGATAGAGGAATTTCATGGAATCCATTTCTTACCCATCTTAGACCTCGTAACAACCAAAGGAACCTGGGCAAAATGACAAAGCTTTCTTTGATAATTCATATGAATTTTTATTAAGCTTCCTATATATATGCCTAAATAATATCTCTTGGAAGGATTGTATAGCAAATTGAATATCATGTAAAAGAGAGCCTAGAATACAAATTCCACCACAATTTTCTTGTTTTCCCAATCAATCACGGTCTTTGAATCTGCCATTATCTGCAACTTACCTATGCCTTGTTTTAGAGAAAAGTAAAGGATGGTCCATAAAGTAACAAAATGTGCTTTGATATTTGAGCCCCATCCTGGGGCATATCCGACATGATAATAATGAGATTGTTTTTTATAAAACACAACACCTACAACCATAGTTGGGTGGCTCCCCTTTATTGAAGGAAATGTAACTAGGCTCGGTCTTCATAAATGTACTTTTGATATTTGTTCTTATTCAAGAAAAGAAATATTATTTTTATAATATATGTCAATGAGTTTCTTGCTCATTGAAATAGGTTTAGCACATGCTAAGTGCTATAGGTGAGTCAAATAGTCAAAAGGAAATGTTGAAGGCCTTAAGGGCATGTTACATCATGTATGATTATGTATTAAGGTCAAGAGAATACCTCCAAGAAAAGTCAAGTATCCTCCTATGAAAAGGCACCATCAAAGAAGCTCCTTCAAGCATGTTACACCACCATAGAAACCATCTGAAGTCTGCTCAAAAAGTTGGCCTACAAACAGTTACCATGTTGACCTTCTAGTTGGCCTAAAAGGAGGGAAAATCCTATATAAATAGAGGTTTCCCACTCCATTACAATCCCAATCAAGTAGATCTGAAATCAAAGAAGTAAAAGGACTAGAAAAGGTGGAAAAGAGCGAAGGAAAAGAGTCTTCAAGTGCAGCGAGGAAGAAGGGTACACAACCGAAGTTAAGGAGGAATGTTCTAGGGCAGTGGTAGTCACACGTGCAAGGAAACATAGGGTTGTCCCTGCGGTTATGATAGGAACAACTCATAGTCATCCATCTCTCTTTGTTTGGGGCTAAATCTAGGCCTAGAAGGTCTCCTACTTAAGCATAGATGAAAGGTAATCAAGCAAAGGAGAGAAGGGTATATAACATCAAGTGAACCTCCCACACATGCGAGAATCTAGGGCTACTATACAGTTACTTTAGTCTACACTCTCATCTCAAGAAGTATTTCATTTGAAGGAAGGTGTAGACATAAAGAAATGATATCTCTAAGTATAGAAGAGAATCATCTCATCTAGAGAAAGTGAAAAAAAGGTGTACCAACAGCTGAAAGAAGAACGAAGTGCCAAAAGGAGGAGGACAAAGTGCCGAAAGGAGGACATGCCGAGGAAGAAAGTGCAGAAAGGAGAAAGGACTTGAATTTTGCTTGGAGGACATTCTAGTCAAGGTTATAGGGTTTGGCATTGATCAATAAGAATCTTTAATAAGAGAAACTTACCAAAGGGTTTTCCTCTCAATAGAATAGATGTCAACACAATCCTCTAAACCTAGACTACATGGTGACATATAGATTCAATGAGATATAGATTCAACATATGATTTACACAAGGCACATCTATTGGATCCTTTACATTCCCTTGTTATTCCATTATCCTAGGTGTGAGGTCCTCATTTACATAAATAATATATATCTATATATATATATATATATAATAGTTGTTGTTACCAAAATCTGACGTATGTCCTAAGAATTATGCCAGAATTCATAATTTACCTTAAATTTATCATTAACGAGACATTGAATTTGAAAATTAAGTGCATAGGAATACCTGGAAATTAGCTTGGAGATGTTTCCCGATTTTCTCCCACTCCCATTACTAAAATACCAAAACCTCCCAACCAAGATGAGCACAACCTTGGTACTCAGCTCCAAAATACTTCCCAATCGGAGTATTTTGGTCCCTTCTGCCCAAAAGCTTCAAGAATAATTGTATCCTCGGCTCCAATTCAGATCTCATACTATCCTTCTCATCTTCCTTTTCCCCAAAAATTCCTCCCTTTCTGCCTCAGTGTGCTTGGGATAAGTACCCTTCCTAGGTGATCACCCCCTCTTCCCACTACCCTTATCATATTTTATTTGGCATATTTAACTTTACGTGTAAAGTGAGGTGAGGATATGAATATATATCTTAAAATGTTTGACATGTTTTAAACTCAAATGATTTTATCTTTTATCAAAATTTTATAAAATTTTTATCTTTTATAAAAATTTAATTATAATAACAAAGTCAATAGTTATCAAATGTTTATGATATTAATTTAAAAAATTTAACTTATAAATATATATTTATATACATATATATTAATAATAATTAACTTATAATTTTAAACTCTATAATGATCAATATTTATATTAGAATGATTGGAATTGTAAATTTTATTTAACAACCTTATAAGTACGAAGTATTTCATATGTATCTTTTGAATGTCGGATTTTAGGTAATATCTATCTTCTTGATAATTTAGGTGTTTTAGTCCCTTTTCATTCATTTAAACATTTTTCCTAATTAGTTAATAATTATACTAGTGCAAGGCATGTGATGTGTGCATATGTAGCTATCATATGCATGTAACATCGTATGCATGCTAATACTCTTTTGCTTATAGATCGAAATGGTTCATTACACTAGGTGAGAAGCTTGTTGCGGAGATATAACCATAAGACTAGTTTATATTTTAAGGAGCCATGAATATTCCAAATATGATCCCACCACCATTATTTGCCTTCCATAATGTGAGATTCCATTTGAACATTGTATCACAATTTTTTAGTAAACTCACTTGTGTAGTTATCCAAATCGGATCCATAAACGACTGTCAGAGAACCATCACTGTATCGAGACGAAACAAATCCTTGAAGAATCGAAAACAACAATTGAAAACACCCTGAACCAGTGGCCATGGCAGCCGGCGTGGAACGACAAGGACCTTGGTCAAAGAACGCTGACCGAGGCCCATGGAGACTGCACAGGAGGTCAATGTAGCCCTTGGGAGTCCCGGAACGGGAAAAGGAGCTAATTTTCAATGTGAGATTAGCACCTAGCTGAGCAAACAGGGCTGAAATGGAGGGGCCTTAAGCCCTTGGTCATGTTGGGAGCCAGAGAACGGGCAGAGAAACGAAAAGCGCCAACATACCAAGGTGGGACCCACGACCTGGAAACCAGCGGTTTTGATCGGGGTGCCCTTGAACGGTAAGAGGTTTTGGAGGAGAGTGGAGTGATCCCACTCAGTGACTGACGCGTGGCAGCGGAGGTGAGAGAAAAACCGCCATGATTGTGCGTTATCGGTCGAGCAAGTCAACCGCGCTTGACGTGCGTATGATGTTGGATTAAGTGGAGCTGAGATCAGATGGCTGAGATTGCGCCCAATAGATAGAAGCGGAATCGACAAGGAATTAAGCCGCGATTTAAGGGGATTTGGAATCCGTTGACCGCCATGGTGGAGAAAGAACGTATCCATGACATAACCAAAGAAATGAATCGATGAACAGGCTGGCGTTGTTCCAATGGAGACACGTGGCTACTTCCCGAGCATTTATGTTGACGCCGAACAGGGAACTCCAAGCGCGCAGGAAGTAGGCGAATCGACGTAGGTGGGAGAGGAACCAAATAGGCATGGAGATCGAATGGCTAAATCCATGAACAGAGACAGTTGAATAAAGATTTAGAGAGAGGAGGAATAGAGAAGAATCCAAGCGACCAAGAGAGACATTGAATAGTGAACCTTGAGAGGAGGACTGAACATAGAGAGCAGTAAAGCCAAGCAGAGGAGACAGAGGGCTGAGCTGACCATAGGCAGTGTCGAGCACCAGAGAGCTTGAAGATTCAAGCCTTCCCATAGAGGAGTCTGTCTAGATTAAGCATGACAGTTGGCTCTTTCCACTATAGACTGAGGGTCATAGAGCTGGTAGGAAGAATAAGAGTCTGTGTACTCCAAGGGGCTTGGAGAATCCAAGAACCACCCTACTAAGAAAAATCTGCTTCAGGAGAACTCATGTTGAGTCCCTGTATTGTAATTTCTCTGCTGAAAGACACAATAAAATAAGGCCACCACTGAGGCTGGACCGGAGACATAGCCCTGGAGAATAGGGTGAACTCCTTATTAAAAAGTGTTTGTGTCTTTGTGTTTCTTATTGTATTTCTCTGCTGTCTCTCCACTTATTTTCTATGTATTGGCAATCTGATCGATTCGTTGTTTCAATAACACACATCACACACACCAGCACATGGGTCTGTAATACCTTTTTGTTTAATAAATCTTCAACTGAGATCACTCATAGGGTGATTATCAGATCAAGTGGTATTAGAGCTCTAGGCTATAAGGTTAGACAAGCTTGTGTTGGTTTAGCTGTGAATGCTCACTAGATCAAAGCTCAAATTAGGAGAAGGAGAGTTGGTGGAAACTAATCCTGAAATTGGGAGAGTCTATTCTCGGAAGACAATGTCAGAAGAAGGTTCTATAGGGCCAGACCCTCAATTCATAGAAAGTTTCCTAGCTATAAAGTCTATGGTAGAAGAAATGTGTAGGGACTTTAGAAAGCATAAGGGTGAAGATTCATCAGGCTCTAAGCAAGATAAAGAAGAAGATGAATTTCATTCCCATGAACACTCCAAAGGAAAGGGGAAAGAAGAAAGCTTCCTTACACCTCCTAATAGCCCTGTGCATAATAAGAAAGCATCTTTGATTAAGTTAGATGTTAAATTTGATTTGCCTATATATGATGGAGAGATAAATGTTGAAAAGTTGGACAATTGGATTAGACAAATTGATGTGTATTGCAGAGTACAAAATATAGACTCAGACAAGAGTAAGATTCAGCTGGCAAGCCTACGCCTAGGAGGCACTGCCTTGGTTTGGTGGGAAGGCAGAACCCAAGCTGATATGAGGAAGCATGGTAAGACCATCTCTGTCTGGAGTGAATTTGTTACTGCAATCAAAAAGCAGTTCTATCCATTGGCCTACATGCAACAAGCCATGATGAGTTGGCAAACTCTTCGGCAGTTGGAAGGGAAAAGTGGAAAAGGGTATACTCAAGATGTTGGAAATAATACTGAGAGGGGGGGGGGGTGAATCAGTATTATCAAATTCTTTTCAATATATTTATACTTTGAATTATTCTTCAGATATTGTATGTCAGTACCATAAAATAATGAGCATGAACAAGAAAAACAGATAGTCACACCAAAGAACACCAGATATAAGGTGGAAACCCAATGTGGGTGAAAACCACCTGCTGCAATATGTCTCTATCTTCTTTCAATTAGAAACTCCTTTTACAATGATTTTGTACTGGTGTAGTCCTTTACCAGTACGCAGGTTGCAACTTGCAGAAAGCTACAACTCTCTCTCATTTTCTAGTCTCTCCTGGAAGGGAGCTACAGCCCCCTACCTTTTCAAAGGGCCACTTTTCATTAACCATCAAATAAACATCAAGTACATGTGAATCAACCAATCTCCTTATACAATCAAACCAATGAGCCACCCAAACTTCTCAGAATGCTGTAAACAGAAAACCAACATCAGTAACCTAAACCCAGAACACAGCAGCAAATAAAAACCGGCAGCCAACAAATATTTCAAAACAGGTCCGCAACTTCACCAATATAAGCCTGTGGATACCCGCACTTCACATTCAGCTTCACTGCGTATACCCGCACTTCGTCTTCTTCTGTACTGCGTACCCTGCACTGTGCCTTTAGCTGCGCTGCGTATACCCACACTGTGCCCTCTTCTGAACTGCGTACCCCGCACTGCGCCTTCTGATGCGCTGCGTATACCCGCACTGCACCTTCTTCTGTACTACGTATCCCCGCACTCATGCTGTAGATTGCCTACGAACCTCTGATTAGGGTGAAATTAACAGTCCTCCAATGTACTACAGACATTCAGATCCACAGATCTGATCATGCGCCCGAGAGATCACGACTTAGCAATAGATTTGCCTTTAAATTTTACCTTGATTTAGATCTAGCTTTTAAAAGCTGATAACCCAAAAATTCAGATCTTAAGATATTCAACTTTCAAAGATGTATCAGCCAAGAGATCTCCTTCCCTATTTATAGTCAAGCCCTTATTCACACCGGGGCTAAATAAGATCCTATACCACGGGCCAAAACCATAGGATCATGAACGACAGGCTAAATACCACGGGCCAAACATAAGAAACCCCACGTGAGCGCGCTTCTCTACCTTGAAGTGAGTGAACTGGGGGACCGCACTTCATGAACGGGTAACCTGCGGGTATGACCGCACTTCATGAACGACGAACCTGCGGGTCCACACCTTTTGAACCACTCACCTGCGAACCTCGTAATTTTCATCATTTTGAGAGCCTGAACTGATTTTTGCTAGTAGAGTGAGTTGCCATTAAGTAAAACACCTGTACCATAGAGCCAAACCAGAAACATAATGCCAACAATCTCCCCCTTTGGACTTGATGTCAACCTCACGATCCTCAACGTCATTCTCCCCCTTTGACATCAAGGGCAAAGGGTTATGCTCCCCCTAAGAACATGATCCCCCTGACTATAAACTAGATCTGCAAAGGAAAGAAATTTCTTCAAGAAAAACCATAATCCACCAAACACCAAACACCATAAATGACCATGAAAGAGATAGAGACATATTGCAGCAATATTCAGATCAGTATCCATGATCTCCTTCAGTACTTCCTCCATAATGCCAACAATGCTCCCCTTGAGCCTGTGCCATTCGATCTTCGACCAATCCGCAACCCGGCAGATGTACGCGTATACCCCAGATGAACCTTGCGTACAACCAACAATCTCTTGAAATAGAAGAGATTCAACAACAAGATGATGCATCAACAACCCCCAACTTTTGCCTGAGGTATTCAAAGGTATCCCTGGGCAATGGTTTGGTGAGTATATTAGCAACTTGCTCCTTAGAAGGAACATACTCCAAATTGACCTTTTGTTCAAGCACTTGTTCCCGAAGAAAGTGATACTTGATTGGTATATGCTTGGTCTTTGAATGCATGACTGGGTTCTTTGAAATGCTGATTGCACTTGTATTATCACATAAGATGGAGATAGGTGGTGTACAAGTGATTTGAAAATCCTGCAAGGTCTGCATCATCCAAAGGAGTTGAGTGCAGCAAGATGCAGCAGCCACATATTCCGCTTCAGCTGTAGACAAAGCAATTGAACTTTGTTTCTTGCTGAACTAAGATACTAATCTGGAACCCATAAAGAATGCACCACCACTTGTGCTCTTCCTGTCATCCACGCTTCCGGCCCAATCTGCATCTGTATAAGCATGAAGTGTGAGATATGTATTTCTAGGATACCATAAGCCATAGTTTTGAGTCCCTTGAAGATATTTGAAAAATCTCTTTGTTGCCTAAAGATGAGTTTCCTTTGGATTTGCCTGAAATCTTCCAACTATTCCCACTGCATGCATGATGTCTGGTCGGGTACCTGTCAAATAAAGTAGACTTCCAATCATAGATCTGTAGGTTGGTTGATGCACTGCAGCTGATTCATCATTTGCACTGAGGTTACATCCTGTGACCATGGGTGTACATACAGGTTTTGCATCTTCCATAACATATTTCTTCAATATCAGCTTGAGATACTTGGTTTGAGACAAGAGGATCCCTCCTTCATTTTGTTGGATTTGCAATCCAAGAAAATATGTCAGTTCTCCAAGAAAAGACATTTCGAATTCTTTCTGCATCACCAAGGCAAAGCTTTGACTCATAGCTTCTTCATTGCTGCCAAAGTTAATATCATCTACATACACAACAAGTATTAGAAATTTGTCATTTTCAATTTTTATATAAAGATTGCTATCTGCTGATCCTTTTGAAAAACCTTGTTGATGAAGATATTTGTCCAAACGATAGTACCAAGCCCTTGGAGCTTGTTTAAGACCATAGAGAGCCTTTTTCAGACTGAATACAAGATTTGGATCATTTCCAAGAATGAAACCATCTCGCTGCTCAATGTATACTTCTTCTTCTAAGTCTCCATTCAGAAAAGCTGATTTCACGTCCATTTGAAATACTTTGAACTTTTGAAAGCTTGAGAGAGCAAGGAACATTCGGATGGCCTCAAGTCTTGCAACAGGAGCAAAAGTTTCTTCAAAATCTATTCCTTCTTGTTAGGCATACCCTTTACAAACAAGTTTGGCCTTGTTTCTAATTACTTCCCCATTTTCATTTAACTTATTCTTGAAGATCCATTTTGTCCCTATAACATTATTATCCTTTGGTCTAGGAACCAACTCCCAAGTGTTATTCTTTTCGATCTGCTCAAGTTCTTCATCCATTGTTGTGACCCAACATTCATCTTTGCATGCCTCTATTACATTTTGTGGTTAAGTGGAGGAGAGTAATGCCAAATAGCTTGAAGCTTCTGCAATTGTTCTTCTTGTTTGTACACCTGCTTCTTTCTGCCCCAAAATCTGAGATTCTGGATGATTCTTCTGAACGTACCTTGATGGAGTCTTCTCTTCTATCCTTATTTGTTCCTCTAGTGCTCCTTGAGGTTCTTCTTCTTCATCATTCTGCCTTTGAGGGTAGTCTTCATTTTCTTCGATATTTTCATGATTTACTTGCCTAGGAATGTATCCTTTTTCATCAACCACCACATCAATGCTGTCAACAATTCTTCCAAGTCTTTTATTGTAGCACTTATATGCTCTGCTCTGTGGAGAATAACCAAGAAGAATGCCTTCATCTGCTCTAGGTTCAAGTTTTCCAAGTTGCTCATCAGTATTCTTAATATAGCATTTTCTCCCAAAAATTTTGAAATGCTTTACGGAAGGAGTTTCACCATACCAGAGCTCATGAGGAGTTTGAGTGCTGTTCACTAGGACATTTGTTTTGTTGAGAATAACAACCGCAGCATATGCAGCTTCACCCCAGAAAGTTGCGGGAGTTCCAGACTCATCAAGCATAGCACGAGCCATTTGTTGGATTGTTTTGTTCATCCTTTCCACCACTCCATTTTGCTGAGGAGTTCTAGCTGTAGAGAATTCCCTTCTTATCCCATGTTCTTCACAGAAATTGAAAAATTCATTTGAGGTAAACTCCCCACCTCTGTCAGACCTGAGGCACTTAATTTTGTAACCTGATTCATTTTCAACCAAGGCTTTGAAGGATTTGAAGTTTTCGAATGCTTCGTCTTTGTGCTTAAAATGTCCCAACCAAACAAACTTGGAGAAATCATCAATGAATAATATCAAGTATTCTTCTCCTCGAGGTGACCTTGTCCTGAAAGGACCACATACATCTGTATGTACTAGTTCAAGAGGCCTGTTGGCTAATCCTTCCTTCTCCGGGAAGTTGGTTCTGGTTTGCTTACCAAACTGACATGATTTGCATATGGTGTTGTCTGGAATTTTGATATCTGGAAGACCATGAACTGCCTGATATTTGCATGCCTTCCTTATTTGTGAAAAGCTTAGATGCCCCAACCTCCGGTGCCATAACCAATGTTCATCATCCTTGCTCAAATAGCATTGTTGTTGTCCTTCTTCAAATATGTATAGATTATTTGGAGTTCTTCTACCTTTGATCACTGTTTTCCCTGTATCAAGATCACGAACACTACATCCATTTGATCGAAATATTACCTTGGTTCCTTGATCGCACATCTGACTGACACTCAGAAGGTTATGCTTCAAGCCATCAACATACAAAACATTTCCAACTTTGACCTTTTCTTTCAACTGAGCTGTGCCTTTTCCTTTTATAGCTGCAGGAGTATCATTTCCAAAAGAAACTTTCTTTCCCTTTTCTAAAGTAGAATATGATTCAAGTTTTTCTTTATCACCTGTCATATGCTTCGAACATCCACTATCGATGTACAATAGATTTTCCTGTCCCTCTGCATAAAAGGCTATCCCACATCTTTCTGATTGTGGTTCCTTTATTCTCCATGTTCTGGTGCTTGAGGCTTGTCTTCTCCTACATTCAGAATCTTCATGACCAAAGTTATTACAAATAGAGCATTCAATTTCATTTTCAAGAGCCAAAAAGTTGTTATAGGTCCTTTTTGTAATCCCAGTCACACTTCTTTGTTTTTGAGCTTCTCTAGTCATGATTGTTTTATATGCAACACATTGAGCTACTTTGTGACCAAAGTTATGGCAAGAGAAACATTGGCCATTGAAGAAACTTCTGCGGTTATCAAATCTACCGGCCAAATGATTGTAATTTCTATTGTCATCCATTCTTGAAGCAAATTGAGAAGATTTTACCTGTGGCTAGTTGTAGCTTTTGTTCACCTTAAGACAGATTGCCCTTGGTTTACCTCGTAGTCTTTGTTTGTTCTTGATGTAATTCATCCCTGCTTTACCTGGTGATCTCCATTGTGCTTTTGCTCATTCCTTCTTGTTGCATCAAGATAAATCTTTGAGGTGGATGCTTGAGATGTTTCTCCATTATACCCCAGACCTGTCTTGTTTAGCGGAGAACGCTGTACATTGATGATCTCATCCTGAGTTTCAGATCCTTTGACAAACTTAAGATTAATAGCCTTTTTTTTCTCAATTTCTTTTCTAAGGCCAACAATTTCACATTCTAACTTTTCAAGAAATTTTTCTTTTTCATCAATTTGAAATTGTAGAGTATCAATGATCACATTCTTTTCTTCTATACATGTCTTGAGTCTAGAAATCTCTTCATAAAAACTATCCACATCTGTAGCATCCATGTAGTCATCATCTTCAAAGGCCATTAAAAGTTTATAGTCATTACCTCGTTCATCTTCATCACTATTTGATAGACCATGACTGTCTTCATGAGTGTAGTAGCTTTTCTTTTCTGCATTCTGTTTCTTGTTCCATCTAATAGGTTCCTTTCCCTTGTCGATCTTATCCTTATGAGGAAATTTGGCATTATAGTGACCTACTCTTCCACAAGCAAAGCATTTGAAGGGTAACTTACCTCTGAACCGTCCAGCACCCCGTTGAAGATTTCTGACAAAATTTGATTCTTCTTCTTCTTCTGACCCATGTCCTGATTCATAGTACTCTCCTTTGCCTAAAGCCTTGAAGGCAGCTTCTCTCCTGTCAGATGGACCTCCTTTCCTCATTTCATAAGCAGTTAGAATTCCATGCAGTTGTGACATTTTAAGATGTTGTAGATTCTCCTTTTCTTCTATAGCAGAAACTTTAGATTCAAACCTAGGTGATAAAGATCTTAGAACTTTTTCAACCACAACAACCTCTTTTATTTCTTCACCCAAATTTTTCATACAAATAACAATCTCATCCACACGAAGAAAATAGTTAGCCACACTTTCATCATTGTACATCTTGAGATTTTCATATTGAATCCTGAGGGTTTGAAGTTTTGCACGTTTTACCTAATCATCTCCTTCATAGCTCAGAACAATCTTGTCCCATATTTCTTTTGCGGATTTTTACTGCATAACTTTCACAAATTCTGATTGAGATAGACATCCTAGAAGAGTATTGACTGCCTTTGCATTTGTTTCATATTTCTTCTTCTCAGCTGGATCTGTAGGAGTAGCTGATGGAAAAGTATACCCTGTTTCTATGATGTCCCAGACTTCTGTACCCAACGATTGAAGATAGGCAGTAACTCTTACCTTCCAATACATGAAGTTTGACCCACCAAAAATCTGTGGCCTGATTGATGCTTCCCTCTCGTAGTTGCTCATGATGATAGATCTTCCTTCAAGCGATCAAGCTCCTTCAGAAGACTTGCTCTGATACCAATTGTTGGAAATAATACTGAGAGGGGGGGCTGAATCAATATTATCAAATTCTTTTCAATATATTTATACTTTGAATTATTCTTCAGATATTGTATGTTAGTACCATAAAATAATGAGCATGAACAAGAAAAACAGATAGTCACACCAAAGAACACCAGATATAAGGTGGAAACCCAATGTGGGTGAAAACTACCTGCTGCAATATGTCTCTATCTTCTTTCAATTAGAAACTCCTTTTACAATGATTTTGTACTGGTGCAGTCCTTTACCAGTACGCAGGCTGCAACCTGGAGAGAGCTACAACTCTCTCTCGTTTTCCAGTCTCTCCTGGAAGGGAGCTACAACCCCCTATTTTTTCAAAGGACCACTTTTCATTAACCATCAAATAAACATCAAGTACATGTGAATCAACCAATCTCCTTATACAATCAAACCAATGAGCACCCCAAACTTCTCAGAATGTTGTAAACAGAAAACCAACACCAGTAACCTAAACCCAGAACACAGCAGCAAATAAAAACCGACAGCCAACAAATATTTCAAAACAAGTCTGCAACTTCACCAATATAAGCCTGCGGATACTCGCACTTCACCTTCAGCTTCACTGCGTATACCCGCACTTCGTCTTCTTCTGTACTGCGTACCCCGCATTGTGCCTTTAGCTGCGCTGTGTATACTTGCACTGTGCCCTCTTCTGAACTGCGTACCCCGCACTGCGCCTTCAGCTGCGCTGCGTATACCCGCACTGCGCCTTCTTCTGTACTGCGTACCCCCGCACTCACGCTGTAGATCGCCTGCGAACCTCTGATTAGGGTGAAATTAACAGTCCTCCAATGTACTATAGACAGTCAGATCCATAGATCTGATCATGCGCCCGAGAGATCATGACTTAGCAATAGATTCGCCTTTAAATTTTACCTTGATTTAGATCTAGCTTTTTAAAGCTGATAACCCAAAAATTCAGATCTTAAGATATTCAACTTTCAAAGATGTATCAGCCAAGAGATCTCCTTCCCTATTTATAGTCAAGCCCTTATTCACACCATGGGACAAAACCATCAATAACCAATACAAGGGATTCAAACCGGGGCTAAATAAGATCCTATACCACGGGCCAAAACCATAGGATCATGAACGACGGGCTAAATACCACGGGCCAAACATAAGAAACCTTACGTGAGCGCACTTCTCTGCCTTGAAGTGAGTGAACTGGGGGACCACACTTCATGAACGGGTAACCTGCAGGTATGACCGCACTTCATGAACGACGAACCTGCGGGTTCGCACCTTTTGAACCACTCTCCTGCGAACCTTGTAATTTTCATCATTTTGAGAGCCTGAATTGAGTTTTGCTACTAGAGTGAGTTGCCATCAATTAAAACACCTGTACCATAGAGCCAAACCAGAAACATAATGCCAACAATCTCCCCCTTTGGACTTGATGGCAACCTCACGATCCTCAACGTCATTCTCCCCCTTTGACATCAAGGGAAAAGGGTTATGCTCCCCCTGACTATAAACTAGATCTGCAAAGGAAAGAAATTTCTTCAAGAAAAACCATAATCCACCAAACACCAAACACCATAAATGACCATGAAAGAGATAGAGACATATTGCAGCAATATTCAGATCAGTATCCATGATCTCCTTCAGTACTTCCTCCATAATGCCAACAATTCTCCCCTTGAGCCTATGCCATTCGATCTTCGACCAATCGCAACCTGGCAGATGTACGCGTATACCCCAGATGAACCTTGCATACAACCAACAATCTCTTGAAATAGAAGAGATTCAACAACAAGATGATGCATCAACAACCCCCAGCTTTTTCCTGAGGTATTCAAAGGTCTCCCTAGGCAATGGTTTGGTGAGTATATCAGCAACTTGTTCCTTAGAAGGAACATACTCCAACTTGACCTTTTGTTCAAGCACTTGTTCCCGGAGAAAGTGATACTTGATTGGTATATGCATGGTCTTTGAATGCATGACTGGGTTCTTTGAAACGCTGATTGCACTTGTATTATCACATAAGATGGAGATAGGTGGTGTAGAAGTGATTTGAAAATCTTGCAAGGTCTTCATCATCCAAAGGAGTTGAGTGCAGCAAGATGCAGCAGCCACATATTCCGCTTCAGCTATAGACACAGCAATTGAACTTTGTTTCTTGCTGAACCAAGATACTAATATGGAACCCATAAAGAATGCACCACCACTTGTGCTCTTCCTGTCATCCACGCTTCCGGCCCAATCTGCATCTGTATAAGCATGAAGTGTGAGATCTGTATTTCTAGGATACCATAAGCCATAGTTTTGAGTCCCTTGAAGATATTTGAAAATTCTCTTCACTTCCTGAAGATAAGTTTCTTTTGGATTTGCATGGAATCTTCCAACTATTCCCACTGCATGCATGATGTCTGGTCGGGTACCTGTCAAATAAAGTAGACTTCCAATCATAGATCTATAGGTTGGTTGATGCACTGCTACTGATTCATCAATTGCACTGAGGTTACATCCTATGACCATGGGTGTACATACAAGTTTTGCATCTTCCATACCATATTTCTTCAAAATCGGCTTGAGATACTTGGTTTGAGACAAGAAGATCCCTCATTCATTTTGTTGGATTTGCAATCCAAGAAAATATGTAAGTTCTCCAAGCAAAGACATTTCGAATTCTTTCAGCATCACCAAGGCAAAGCTTTGACTCATAGCTTCTTCATTGCTGCCAAAGATAATATCATCTACATACACAACAACTATTAGCAATTTGTCATTTTCAATTTTTATATAAAGATTGCTATCTGTTGATCCTTTTGAAAAACCTTGTTGATGAAGATATTTGTCCAAACGATAGTACCAAGCCCTTGGAGCTTGTTTAAGACCATAGAGAGCCTTTTTCAATCTGCATACAAGATTTGGATCATTTCCAAGAATGAAACCATCTGGCTACTCAATGTATACTTCTTCTTCTAAGTCTCCATTCAGAAAAGCTGATTTCACATCCATTTGAAATACTTTGAACTTTTGAAAGCTTGAGAGAGCAAGGAACATTCAGATGGCCTCAAGTCTTGCAACAGGAGCAAAAGTTTCTTCAAAATCTATTGCTTCTTGCTGGGCATACCCTTTACAAACAAGTCTGGCCTTGTTTCTTATTACTTCCCCATTTTCATTTAACTTATTCTTGAAGATCCATTTTGTCCCTATAACATTCTTATCCTTTGGTCTAGGAACCAACTCCCAAGTGTTATTCTTTTCGATCTGCTCAAGTTCTTCATCCATTGCTTTGACCCAACATTCATCTTTGCATGCCTCTCTTACATTTTTTGGTTCAGTGGAGGAGAGTAATGCCAAATAGCTTGAATCTTCTGCAATTGTTCTTCTTGTTTGTACACCTACTTCTTTCCACCCCAAAATCTGAGATTCTGGATGATTCTTCTGAACGTACCTTGATGGAGTCTTCTCTTCTATCCTTATCTGTTCCTCTAGTGCTCCTTGAGGTTCTTCTTCTTCATCATTCTGCCTTTGAGGGTAGTCTTCATTTTCTTCGATATTTTCATGATTTACTTGCCTAGGAATGTATCCTTTTTCATCAACCACCACATCAATGCTGTCAACAATTCTTCCAAGTCTTTTATTGTAGCACTTATATGCTTTGCTGTGTGGAGAATAACCAAGAAGAATGCCTTCATCTGCTCTAGGTTCAAGTTTTCCAGGTTGCTCATCAGTATTCTTAATATAGCATTTGCTCCCAAAAATTTTGAAATGCTTTGCCGAAGGAGTCTCACCATACCAGAGCTCATGAGGAGTTTGAGTGTTGTTCAGTCGGACATTTGTTTTGTTGAGAATAACAACCGCAACATATGCAGCTTCACCCCAGAAAGTTGTGGGAGTTCCAAGCTCATCAAGCATAGTACGAGCCATTTGTTGGACTGTTCTGTTCATCCTTTCCACCACTCCATTTTGCTGAGGAGTTCTAGCTGTAGAGAATTCCCTTCTTATCCCATGTTCTTCACAGAAATCAAAAAATTCATTTGAGGTAAACTCCCCACCTCTGTCGGACCTGAGGCACTTAATTTTGTAACATGATTCATTTTCAACCAAGGCTTTGAAGGATTTGAATTTTTCGAGTGCTTCTTCTTTGTGCTTCAAAAGTCCTAACCAAACAAACCTGTAGAAATCGTTAATGAATAATATCAAGTATTCTTCTCCTCAAGGTGACCTTGTCCTGAAAGGACCACATACATCTGTATGGACTAGTTCAAGAGGCCTGCTGGCTGATCCTTCCTTCTCCGAGAAGTTGGTTCTGGTTTGCTTACCAAACTGACATGATTTGCATATGGTGTTGTCTGGAATTTTGATATCTGGAAGACCACGAACTACCTGATATTTGCATGCCTTCCTTATTTGTGAAAAGCTTAGATGCCCCAACCTCCGGTGCCATAACCAATGTTCATCATCCTTGCTCAAATAGCATTGTTGTTGTCCTTCTTCAAATATGTATAGATTATTTGGAGTTCTTCTACCTTTGATCACTGTTTTCCCTGTATCAAGATCACGAACACTACATCCATTTGATCGAAATATTACCTCGGTTCCTTGATCTCACATCTGACTAATACTCAGAAGGTTATGCTTCAAGCCATCAACATACAAAACATTTCCAGCTTTAACCTTTCTTTCAACTGAGCTGTGCCTTTTCCTTTTATAGCTGCAGGAGTATCATTTCCAAAAGAAACTTTCTTTCCCTTTTCTAAAGCAGAATATGATTCAAGTTTTTCTTTATCACCTATCATATGCTTTGAACATCCACTGTCGATGTACCATAGATTTTCCTATCCCTCTGCATAAAAGGCTATCCCACATCTTTCTGATTGTGGTTCCTTTATTCTCCATGTTCTGGTGCTTGAGGCTTGTCTGCTCCTGCATTCAAAATCTTCATGACCGAAGTTATTACAAATAGAGCATTCAATTTCATTTTCAAGAGCAGAAAAGTTGTTATAGGTCCTTTTTGTAATCCCAGTCATACTTCTTTGTTTTTGAGCTTCTCTAGTCATGATTGTTTTATATGCAACACATTGAGCTACTTTGTGACCAAATTTATGGCAAGAGAAACATTGGCCATTGAAGAAACTTCTGCGGTTATCAAATCTACCGGCCAAATGATTGTAATTTCTATTGTCATCCATTCTTGAGGCAAATTGAGAAGATTTTACCTGTGGCTGGTTGTAGTTTTTGTTCACCCTTAAGACAGATTGCCCCTGGTTTACCTCGTAGTCTTTGTTTATTCTTGATGTAATTCGTCCCTGCTTTACCTGGTGATCTCCATTGTGCTTTTGCTCATTCCTTCTTGCTACATCAAGATAACTCTTTGAGGTGGATGCTTGAGATGTTTCTCCATTATACCCCAGACCTGTCTTGTTTAGAGGAGAACGCTGTACATTGATGATCTCATCCAGAGTTTCAGATACTTTGACAAACTTAAGATTAATAGCCTTTGTTTTCTCAATTTCGTTTCTAAGGCCAACAATTTCACATTCTAACTTTTCAAGAAATTTTTTGTTGTCATCAATTTGAAATTGTAGAGTATCAATGATCACATTCTTTTCTTCTATACATGTCTTGAGTCTAGAAATATCTTCATAAAAACTATCCACATCTGTAGCATCCATGTAGTCATCATCTTCAAAGGCCATTAAAAGTTTATAGTCATTACCTCGTTCATCTTCATCACTATTTGATAGACCATCACTGTCTTCATGAGTGTAGTAGCTTTTCTTATTTGCATTCTGTTTCTTGTTCCATCTAATAGGTTCCTTTCCCTTGTCGATCTTATCCTTATGAGCATGAACAAGAAAAACAGATAGTCACACCAAAGAACACCAGATATAAGGTGGAAACCCAATGTGGGTGAAAACCACCTGCTGCAATATGTCTCTATCTTCTTTCAATTAGAAACTCCTTTTACAATGGTTTTGTAGTGGTGCAGTCCTTTACCAGTACGCAGGCTACAACCTGTAGAGAGCTACAACTCTCTCTCGTTTTCCAGTATCTCCTGGAAGGGAGCTACAACCCCCTATTTTTTCAAAGGACCACTTTTCATTAACCATCAAATAAACATCAAGTACATGTGAATCAACCAATCTCCTTATACGATCAAACCAATGAGCCACCCAAACTTCTCAGAATGCTGTAAACAGAAAACCAACACCAGTAACCTAAACCCAAAACACAACAGCAAATAAAAACCGACGGCCAACAAATATTTCAAAACAGGTCTGCAACTTCACCAATATAAGCCTGCGGATACCCGCACTTTACCTTCAGCTTCGCTGCGTATACCCGCACTTCGTCTTCTTCTGTACTGCGTACCCCGCACTGTGCCTTTATCTGCGCTGCGTATACCCGCACTGTGCCCTCTTCTGAACTGCGTACCCCGCACTGCGCCTTCAGCTGGGCTGCGTATACCTGCACTGCGCCTTCTTCTGTACTGCGTACCCCTGCACTCACGCTGTAGATCGCCTGCGAACCTCTGATTAGGGCCAAATTAACAGTCCTCCAATGTACTACAGACAGTTAGATCCACAGATCTGATCATGCGCCCGAGAGATCGCGACTTAGCAATAGATTCACCTTTAAATTTTACCTTGATTTAGATCTAGCTTTTTAAAGCTGATAACCCAAAAATTCAGATCTTAAGATATTCAACTTGCAAAGATGTATCAGCCAAGAGATCTCCTTCCCTATTTATAGTCAAGCCCTTATTCACGCCATGGGACAAAACCATCAATAACCAATACAAGGGATCCAAACCGGGGCTAAATAAGATCCTATACTAGGGGTCAAAACCATAGGATCATGAACGACGGGCTAAATACCACGGGCCAAACATAAGAAACCCCATGTGAGTGCACTTCTCTGCCTTGACGTGAGTGAACTGGGGGACCGCACTTCATGAACGGGTAACCTGCGGGTATGACCGCACTTCATGAATGACGAACCTGCGGGTTCGCACCTTTTGAACCACTCACCTGCGAACCTCGTAATTTTCATAATTTTGAGAGCCTGAGCTGAGTTTTGCTACTAGAGTGAGTTTCCATCAAGTACAACACCTGTACCATAGAGCCAAACCAGAATCATAATGCCAACACAAGAGTTCAGAAAGAGAGCATTGATGTTGGGTATTTCATTAGACTCACCAGAAACTCTTTTGAAGTACATTGGTGGTCTACACAGCTACATGAGGCATACCATCCTCATGTTTAATCCCACTAGTATAGATGAGGTATCTACACAAGCTACTCATCTAGAAGCTAGAGGAAAGAATGGAAATCCAGAATTTGGGGGACCATCCCAACCCACTGTAAGCAAGAGCAAGGAGAAAAGAAAGCAGAAGTGGAAAGAAAGGAAGGCTAACACTGCACAGAAAGGAAAAGCTTCATGCACTCACTGTAAAAAGGAGGGGCATGATGATAAGCACTGTTGGATTCTACATCCAGAGCTGAGGCCTAAGAAGTCCGAGGGCAAGAAGAAGAAGACTGTTGCAGCTATTTAGAAAGATTTGGGGTCAGACTCGGGAGATGAAACAACCACTGCAGGCACATGTATAAAAGGTAAGAATTCTGAAGCATCTACTATTAATTCTGTTTAATCTGTTATTGATGAAGAACATGAGAGAAAAAGACATGAGCTTTTCCATATTCGAGTTGTTTCCAAAAATCAAAAGATTGATACTTTGTTCAATAGTGGCTCACAAGTAAATCTGAATTTTGAAGCAATTGTAAAGAAATTGGGACTAGCAACTACACCTCATAAGAAACTATACCCATTAGGATGGTTGAATGACAAAGCACAACTACAAGTGACTAGACAGTGCAAACTCAAGTTTTCTTTTGGGTCAGCATTTGTAGATGAGGTTGAGTTAGATGTAATTCCTTTGGATATATGTGGAATTGTTTTAGGAAGTCCTTACTAGTATGATATAAAGGCTATTTTCTATAGAGCCGAGAACAAGTATCTACTTGTTAAAGATGGAATTGAATACTTTGTAAGAGCTCATAAGCTCAAAAATAATTATACTCTCATAAACTCAGGACAGATGAAAATAATGATAAATTCCTACAAACAGTTCTTACTAATGGTTGTAAAGGAAAAGAAAACTGATAAAACCAATGTATTTGAGGGTTGTAATTTTGATCAGCACGCTGATATAGAAAATATTGTTTCAGAGTATGATGTCTTAATTCAAGAACCTCAAGGTCTGCCACCCAAAAAGGGAATAGTACATGATATTATTTTGCAACAAGATGTTCCTTTTCCTAACATTGGGATGTACAGGTTATCTGCTTTAGAGAATGCTGAAATCAAGAAGCAGGTGCAGGATTTGCTAGAGAAAGGGTTCATCAAGCCTAGCACATCACCATGTGGGTCACCAATCGTTTTGGTGAGAAAGAAAGATGGCTCGTGGATAATGTGCATTGATTACCAAGCACTGAATAAAATAACAATAAAAAATCGTTATCCCCTTCCTCGCATAGATGATCTTTTATATCAACTGAAGGAAGTTGTTTATTTCACCAAGCTGGATTTGCAAAGTGGATACCATCAGGTCAGAGTTACAGAGCAAGATGCATGGAATATTGCTTTCAAAACAAAGCAGGGATTGTATGAATGGTTGGTTATGCCTTTTGGCTTGACCAATGCCCCTGCTACTTTCATGAGATTAATGAATGATGTACTCAGACCTTTTCTTGATGATTTTCTTATTGTGTATCTAGATGACATTCTGATTTTTAGTAAAAAGTGGGAAGAACATTTAAAGCATGTTAAGCAGACATTAGATGTTTTGAAAAGAGAAAAAATTTATGTTAAACTCTTCAAATGTGAATTTGGCAAAACCTCTCTATATTATTTGGGTCATATAGTAGGGGGAGGTGAATTGAAAATAGATCCCTCTAAAGTGGCAGTCATTGTAAATTGGCCTAAACCCAATTCTGCTACAGAAGTGAGAAGCTTCTTAGGAGCAACATAGTATTGGAGGAAGTTCATTTCAAATTTTTCCTCAATTGCAACTCCCTTACATGCTTTGACAGGATTGAACAAGGTGTTTCAGTGGGGAGGCAAACAGCAGAAAGCCTTTTACACCTTGAAAGAAAAAATTAGTACAGCACCTGTACTAGCACTGACAGATCTACAAAGACCATTTGAGATCCAAACTGATGCCAGTGACTATGCCATGGGAGCAGTGTTGACACAGCATGGTAAACCCATATGTTATCATTCTGAGACTTTTAATCCTACAGTAATTAACTATCCTACCTATGATAAAGAATTGTATGCATTAGTTCAGAGTGTGAAAAAGTGGAAACATTACTTAATGTGTAAAGAAACAGCAATACATACTGCTCATCAACCACTTCAATACCTACACTCCAAAACTAAGCTGCAACAATCAAGAAATTATAGATGGATGGGTTTTCTACAACAGTTTCATTTAGTCATCAGATATAAAAAGGGCATACATAACAAGGTTGCAGACATGTTATCTAGACCCATTATCAATGCATCTACCATACTTAGGCATAACTCTGTGCTGCGTGAAATCTACATAGAACAGTATGCTTAGGATATGGATTTTAAAGATGTATATGCAACTTTGAGTCAAGGAAAAAGAGTAGAAGAATTGGACTATCATGTGAAGGACCGACTCTTATATCATTGTGGGAAACTATGCATTCCACAAATTGAGAGAGCAAAGATAATTAGGGAAGCACACACTTCTCTGATATCAGGCCACTTTGGGGTAAGTAAAACAGTTGCACAGCTGCAAAGGTTCTGTTATTGGCCGAGAATGAGTGAGACAGTTTCTAGATACGTAAAGGGATGTGCTATGTGTGCTAAAAGCAAGCCCAACAACAAAAAACTAGGCTTGTACACTCCACTGCCAATTCCTTCTCACCCTTGGGAAAGCATTTCCATGGATTTTGTTGGAGGACTGCTTAAATCTAGGAAAGTTCATGATTATTTATATGTTGTTGTGGATAGGTTCAGCAAAATGTGTATTTTGATACCCTGTAGTAAACAGGTTATAGCTGAACAAACTACAAAATTATTCTTTGAACATGTATGGGTTCATTTTGGATTACCCACTTCTATTGTATCTGATCGAGACACCCGATTTGTGGGAAAGTTTTGGTCTAGTCTATGGGAACTAATGGACACCAAATTAAAGAAAAGCACAGTTTTTCATCCACAAACAGATGGCCAGACAAAAGTAGTTAACAGGACAGTGATCCAGTTACTGAGAGGATATTGCAGCAAACACCCTAAGCTTTGGGATGAACACTTGTGTTATGTGCAGCATGCTTACAATAGAGCCAAACACTCTTCTACCTAGAGATCTCCTTTTGAGACCTGCTTTGGTTTCATACCAAGGTCTCCCTTGGATTTTGTCTTTGGTAAAGATACCATGGTTGATAGGCACAGTGATGTGGACAGGGAAACTAGGTTCATTGAACAGATCCAGGAGATCCACCAGGCAGTACAAGAGCAACTGGAAAAGAGCCAAGCCAAGTACAAGGCTAGGCATGATAAGCATCCGATGGAGCATATTTTTCAAGTTGGAGACCAAGTCTAGCTATATATCAGCAAGGACAAGATGCAAGGTGAAGTAAGAAGCTAAAACCTATCAGGTATGGACCCTTCAAGATACTTGAGAAGATTGGTGAAAATTCTTTTCGCCTTGACCTGCCAGCTTACATGCACATCTACTCAGTCGTGAATGTAGATTTCTTGAGGTTGTTTGAACCTTCAATGATTGAGGACCCTGAAGAGCAAAGTCGATTACCTTCTGTTGACGAACTGTTACCTGAATATCTTAACGAGTTGCAGGAAGATACAATGCTGGATAGGAAGGTAAGGATGACATGCAGTGGACAGGTGGAATACCTCAAGATTGGGCTTAAAGGTTTGAAGTCGAGCACTACGAAGTGGATTGAGATTGGACAAGTGAGACAACAGTTTCCTCACTTAGTCGATGCTTGAAGAAAACCAACTTTTGGTGGTCCAAAAGCTTTTTTAGTAGGGAGGCCGTGATCCAAATAGGATCCATAAACGACTGTCAAAGAACCATGACTGTATCAGTACGAAACAAATCCTTGAAGAATCCAAAACAGCAATTGAAAACACCCTGAACTAGTGGCCATGGCAGCCGGTGTGGAACGACGAGGACCTCGGTCAAAGAGCATTGACCGAGGCCCATGGAGACTGTGCACGACGTCGATGTAGCCCCTAGGAGCCCTGGAATGGGAAAAGGAGTTGATTTTCGATGCGCGATTAGCGCCTAGCGCTAACTGCGCATCGTTGGGTAAACAGGGCCGAAATGGAGGGGCCTTAAGCCCTTGGTCACGTTGGGAGTCAGAGAACCGCGGGCAGAGAAACAAAAAGCACTAACGTACCAAGGTGGGACCCACAACCTGGAAACGGACGGTTTTGATCAGGGCGCCCTTGAACGGTAAGAGGTTTTGGAGGAGAGTAGAGTGATCCCACTTAGCGATCAATGCGTGGCAGAGGAGGTGAGAGAAAACCGTCGTGATCGCGTGTTATCGGTCGAGCAAGTCAACCGCGCTCGACGTGCGTATGACGTTGGATCGGGAGGAGCCTATATCGGATGACTGAGATTGCACTCGATAGACAAAAGCATAATTGATAGGGAATTAAGCCGCAATTTAAGGGGATTTGGAATCTGTTGACTGCCACGGTGGAGAAAGAACGTATCCACGACATAACTGAAGAAACGAATCGACGAACAGGCTGGCGCTGTTCCGATGGAGACACATGGCTACTTCCCGAGCATTCATGCTGACGCCGAATAGGGAACTCCAAGCACGCAGGCAGTAGGCGAATCGACATAGGCGGGAGAGGAACTAGACATGCATGGAGATCAAATGGCTAAAGCCATGAATAGAGATAGTCGAATAAAGATTCAGAGAGAGGAGGAATAGAGAAGAGTCCAAGTGACCAAGAGAGACAGTGAACAGTGAACCCTGAGAGGAGGACTGAACATAAAGAGCAGTAAAGCCAAGCAGAGGAGACAGAGGGCCTAGCTGACCACAGGCAGCGTCGAGCACCAGAGAGCTTGAAGATTGAAGCCTTCCCATAGAGGAATCTATCTAGATTGAGCATCACAGTTGGCTCTTTCCACTGTAGACTGAGGGTCACAGAGCTGGTAGGAAGAAAAAGAGTCTTTGTACTCTGAGTGGCTTGGGGAATCTAAGAACCAGCCTACCAAGCAAAATCTGCTTCAGGAGAACTCATGTTGAGTCCCTGTATTGTAATTTCTCTATTGAAAGACACAATAAAACAAGGCCACCACTGAAGTTGGACCGGAGACGTAGCCCTGGAGAATAGGGTGAACTCCTTATTAAAAAGTGTTTGTGTCTTTGTGTTGCTTACTATATTTCTCTGTTGTCTTTCCACTTATTTTATGTATATTGGCAATCTAATCAATCTGTTGTTTCAATAACACAAATCACACACACCAGCACATGGGTCTGTAATACCTTTTTGTTTAATAAATCCTCAACTGATGTCATGCATAGGGTGATTATCAGATCATGCAGGGGTTTTTAGACTAGCATGGAGAATCTTCAACCTCATATGAAATCCTTATGAAAATGGAATATAGATTACTGATGTAATTATGCTACTCATCCACCTCTTCCTCTCTCAACCTTAAGTTAGAGGTATAATTCCAATCTTTTCACCCCCACTCCTGTGAGGATTGAGCTCTTACATTTGCTAGAGAGAAAACACCAACATTGTGAATAGATTGGATAAGTGATTTGAAAGCTCGAATTTTTCCGCCACTCGAATCCATGGGTATTCCCCTACTCTTACCTTTAAACCATTTCTCACTTACCACATTGTCTATGTGTCAATTTTTTTGAATGCATTTATCAAATCTTTCCGCATCATAGAACCATATTTTCATGAGTTTTTAGGAGTTGTGTACCACTCATACATTGTCAATCCATTAAGATATTTCAAACTCTTAACCCTACCCAAAAGAGACGACGCGTGAATCAATATCCAAATACTTTTGGTTATTAAGGATTGGATGAAAAAATAAATAATTTTCAAACCCCAACTCCCTAGCTTTATAGTTGTCACATTTTTTTACCATTGCACCAGAGGAATTCCTTCCTTATAAGAATTGCTTGACCACAAGAATTGAAAACTCCTTTTCCTTATATTTGTAAAATCCTCTTGGTACATTTTCAATGGATATCCAATCTATTGGGGTACATTCCAATATTACCTTTAGAAGGATTAGGTGTCCTCCATGGGATAGCATCTTGTTAACCCACATGGAGATTTGAGCTTCAATATTTTTGTAAATCCAAATCCAATTTGTGAAATAGTATGAATTAGGCTTTAAAAAAAACCAAGATGCTTAAATCCTGCATCAAACTCCTACTTGGGAAAGGGAAGAAGGTTATCTAAAATTCACCAAGGGATTAGGAATGAGATTAGAAGAAAAGCAAGACTTGGATAAATTGATAACCTTTCCCAAAGCTTTGTAGAAAAGATCCATAATACTCTATGGGGTCTAAAATTTATTAAAGGACCCATAGGAAAAAGGTATAACATTGTCCATGAAGAGAAGATGAGTAAGGTTTTAGAAATTAGAGACCCTTACCCCTTTCAAATCCCCTTTCAATTTAGCATCATCCGTTAATAGTTTTTTTTAATTTTCACCATTAAAAGAAAAAAGAAAGGAAACAAAAAATGTCCTTATCTAATGCATGAAAAAGCACAGAGAAAATTGGAATTCAATCCATTGATTTATATTACGAATGAAACTAACTAAATGAATCCCATTATCCAATTTATTATATTCAAAATGATCATTGATTTGGATGAGAAACATGCTCAAAAAAATCAAGATAACATTATCAAAGCCCTTTGCGAGGTCCAAATTGAGAGTAAGAGTTGCAAGCTTGGAATTATTAATGGAGTATATTTCTTTCTAGAAAGTGTCCATGACATTGTGAATGTGTTAGTGCTATAGGAAATTGAACTTCTCTTCTAAACTGAAGTCACCTAATATGGGGTTTAGTTTATGCAATGTCACTTTTATAACACATTTTACATCATGTTGGAATAAAATGTCATAATCATAATAGGTATTATTTTGATTTTTAGGAATAAGCACTATAAAAGTGGAATTAAAGGACTCAAGCATTTCCCCTATTGCTAAGATTCTGCACAAATTTAGGGAGGTCCTTTTTAATGTACTCATATAAGCCTATATATAACTCCACTATTAATCCATCTAGGCCAGGGCTCTTTCATCTCTTCATCGATGAAAGTGCATTCAAGATTTAACCATTTGTGACTTCGACAATTACAGATTCATTCATTTCATCTGATATAGACCAAGGAACCTTTCTAATTATTTTCAAAATTACCTAAACAAGGCATCCCCAAGGTTCTTGGAATAAATCCCTAAAATTGTGCACCAATTCTTTTGCTCTGTCTATGAAAGATCTAACCATATAACCCTCAAGATCTAACCATCTAACTCTCATTACCTTGATCATGGTTTTCCTTGCTCCGAGGGCCCTCGTGATAGTAACTTATCTTCCTCTTTTTATGTCCATAACAATGTTTTGTTGTGATTTATTTAGATTCAATTTTCTTCCAACCATGGAAGAAGGAAGATTATCTAGGGTGATACCTCCCTCACTAGGGACTCCCTTTTAGGCCTTGGGTTTGGGACTCAATGTTGAAGAATTTAGGGCAAATTAGGTTAATAAGATTTTTCTCGCCATCATAACTATTTGTGAGGTACTTTTAACCTTTTATTATTAGCACAATATTTTCTTGTTATTATTATAGTGGCCTTCTTAGTTCATCAAATAGTTACCAAAATAAAAGAGACAAGAACACAAGATGTTGGCTTTCTTCCAAGGCCAAAACCTCTCACTCTTTGAGAGGAAAACCTACACAAAATTCTTCTTATAAAGATTCCAATTGACAAATACAGAGACCATGACCCTTGACTTATTGGGCCACTCCAAGGCCAATACACCAATCCTCTTCTTTGTCACTGCTGAGATCATCGGCAATACTACTGAAGTCATCATTTCTACAACACCGAGGCCATCACTACTGCATCACCAAGATCATTAATACTAAAACTATGTTGCACCTTCATTGAGATATTCACCATAACAATGAGATATTATACTGAGATATGTATATATCAGAGTTTTGCATCTAGATTCACCGAGATCATGACCTTGTAGCTATGTGTCCATCAAGATCATGATTGTGTCTATATGATTACTTCTATACTGAGATTATAGTTGCGTCTAGAATGTATGTCGAGATAGAGAGTGTCCCTCCAAGATCCTCCTCTTCACAAATATGTTGAGACTGTAAGGGTGCTTCAGTGATCACTGGATTGGTAGGTTGAGATTGTGATCACCAAGGTTGTGAGGAGGTTGAGACTGTAGTCATTAAGACTGTGAGGAGGCCAAAAAATTCATCTTTGTGTTACCCATATGAAGAAGAGAGATGCATGACCAAATTCTTTGAGATTGTGAAGTCTTGCAACTGTAATTACCTCCTGTAATTACCCATTGAAGTTTCAAAGGCATCTGAGTTTTGTCTTCTTGTAATGCAGATCCTAACGTGCTTATATATAGTGGTTAGTCATGCATATAAGCCAACATGAGAGAGAGAACCATTGTGTCTCCTTATATGAGCCGACGTGACTTCTTGTTATATTGTTTGGAGGTTGACTTCTTCAAGAGGGATTGTGCTTGTATTTGGAGGGCTTCTAAACATTTCTATAGACTTGTATACATTAATCATAGGCTCAAGAAGATATTATTCATATGACATTGACTCTTTGACTCAATAATAAATCCTAAAGCTCTCAATGGGAGCCACTAAAAAATAAAATTCTTTCTCATGAAACCCATGTAGCAAGGCATACAAAAATTATTTTATTTATTTTATATTATCATTTACAACGATCATGTCATTATGAAGGCCAAACCTAGTTACATTTTACAACACTCCCTCTTAACTAGGGAGGTATTCATAATCATACTTTCTCATTCTCAATCTAAATAATTTCTCATAAGAAGAATCAGATTGGTAACCCATCTGTATAGCATCATAGTAACCAACATTGTTTCCACAGCAAGGCCTTAATTGACATCTCTATCTCTCATCAAATCAGATCACAATGTTTATGATACCAATGACTATAGACACCTTCATCACTATCTCTCAAGGTTCATACCCACCTGGGTGTCCATTGAGTATGACCTTCTAGAACTATTCTTATCTTGGGTTCCCAGCCCTCGAATAATATTGGTCCTCTTGCCTACTCTTATCTTGGATGCCCTACACATCCTTAAAGAGCATCAGATGCCAGATGATTACCCAATCCTCCATTCTTTCTTCCCAAGTGAAGACAAGAATGTTGTGTCTATCGCTCCCTCTCAACTAGGGAAGATATGTCCATTCCTGTAAAGGAATGTACCAAAGCTCCCTCTTAATTAGGTATTTTTTAGATCTCCCTCTCAACTGGGGACTCTCTTTCCATCGTCAACTTATTATTCATGGATCCTTTAGCTGTTTAATCAATTATTTCCTTGATGTCATGAAATTCAATCGAGCTTCTTTGTAGGGCATTAGCCATCGATCAGTTTCCTCCTTAGTTATCAGGTCATTTCTTTCTTCATGGAAACTCACCTTCTTGGTACATATCTAGAACCTTATTCATATGGCTACTTCTTTCTTATCGTGATTCTTTCAGGAATTTCTATCCACCACATGAATGCTAGTCATACTTGCACTTACAACTCTTATTCCAATAGCCTTGCATGACCTCATCCAGATATTATTCAAGAAATCAAAACATGACATTAAGTCAAATAGTACCTTATGAGATGGCTCTTCATCATGACATCTTCCTATAGGTATCAACATCTTGCATACATGTTGACACATATCCCAAAGATATACATTGTCAAGGGTCTCCATATTTTTTAGACTTCCATGAGAGTCTTCATATCTTTCTAGGATATTTCCTAGTCAAATCTTCTTGATATTTTGGATGTTGATTTCCTTCATCATGGTTGAATATCTCACATTCTCTTCCTTCCTTACACATTTCATTCCCAAGAGGTTCCAATCATAGTTTCATAATTGTAGTTAATCACCTCACACTTCATATGAGGACATATTATGTTGATTTCATCTAGTGTGACTTATGTCTTCCTACATCCTTTCAGAGGAGGAGTTACTTTTCCCTTGATAATGCTTCTCAAGATAGAAGTATTGATTCATGTTACCCGCAACCATAAGACATGACTTTATAATATTAAATACAAGCATACAAACTTCATTTTACCTTTAGGTCATCTAGGCTTCTCCCAACAACTTCCTTGATTGAAAATATCCTCAAACCCTTCATATGCTCCATTTCTCATGTCATTGTACCATCATCCCATGAATTCCATAAGTTGGAGTTCTTGATGAAACACTTGCTTCCTTTATAGATTACTGAACCTTCCGATGAGGATTCCATCAAAGAATATTGAGGATCTTGCATATCCCTATCTAGAAAATGTTTCCTTTTTGACTTGATGTATGATGAGCCTTGTTCTATATGACTTCATCCTTTCCTTCAATGTTCAATGGGGTTCCCAAGAGCTATATCATTCATGTTTGACTATCACGGATTTTGTATCCTTCCGTCCTTCATGATTCCCCATGGTGATATCATGAGCTCTTGCTTCCAATGCTTTCATGATGTCATAGTGCATCTTATTATTTATCATGGTCATATCCATAACAAAATATTTAGGATATTATGATAAGACCCTTTTGTGAGGGATACCATCTCAATCATAGTAGAGATTTGTTACTCCCTCTTTCCTTGGCCCTTTTCTTCAGCTTCTTCCATCTTTCTAATGATACGAACTTTCTTTTCATAACATTGAATCTTAGTTATATTGTTTTGTCTTGTTTGAGGACTAAACTTACCTTTCCTTTCTGCAAATGTTTGAGTCCTTTAACCTTCAACACTTTTTCCCTCAACTTGTCTTTTTCTATCTATCATAGAGACCACAAGTTTTCAAGTGAGGTAACTTTAGTGCATTTAAGAATAATTATTATAGTCTTATCATCTCTCCCAGATCTCCCAATTGAGATCTTATAAAAATATCTCTTCATTTTTTAAACCTTCAATTTTGTGTAGATCAGGTCTAAGTGATATGACCTTCTTTACTGCATTTTCAGAGAATATATCTTCTAGCATTTCGTATATCTCTTGGATGTCTCCACTACTACATATGGATGAGAGTACCTTTGACTAATTTCATAAGAATCCTATGAGTCCCTTGATCCTTTTCCATGCATTCAAAAAATTCTTGACCTTTAGAGACTTTTCCATTAATATCAATGAATTTTCTTTCGGGGACTATATCTATCCTCCTTTCTTATGCAAGGAATTTTGATGACCTATCCAACTTATAAATATCCTTGCAACCATGAAGTCATTTTACCAAATAAATTAATGAATGAAAGGTACGTACTTGACAAGTGAAGGTAACTCTTCTACTTGATCACTAGTTGAAGAAGATGTATTAGAGCTTCATCTTGGATGGTCTTCTTTCTAATGAAGAATCCTTTCTCCAAGAGAAAAGGTTACTCCTTTGATGAGGATGATTTGTTGCTTCCTTGGAAGATGTTCTTCTTGGGTAAGGAGGATCTTGAGAAGGTGGGGGATGATTGTCATCCTCACTGTCATCATCTAAAGAAGAAATATTTTCAGAAGTAGAAGGGATAGAGATAGGTGGCACATTTGTGGAACTAGGCTCATAGGCCAATATATTTTCAGCAAAATTTACATCTCTTCTAATGATAATATTTTTGGACTTAGGTGAAAGAAGTCTATATTCTTTGACATCTTCAGAATATCCAACAAAAATACATTTTTCACTCTTAGGTTCTAAGGCTTTATGTTTCTCATCTGGAATATGGGCCCATGCTTCACTTCCAAAAACACGAAAGTGACTTACATATGGTTTAATTGAGCTCCATGCTTCTCATCTAGAATATGGGTCCATGATTCACTTCCAAAAACATGAAAGTGACTTACATCTAGTTTAATTGAGCTCCATGCTTCTTCTGAGTGATAGTCTTTAAAACCTTAGTAGGAGTGTGATTTACTATGTAATTTGCACAATTAATTGCTTCTGCCAAAAAATTAAGACTAAGTCCTTTAGATTGAAGCATACAATTAGCCATTTCCTTTAATGTGTGATTCTTCCTTTAAGCTACACCATTTTTTTGTGGAGTATATGGAACAATATTTTGCATTTGAATTCCATGCTCAGTGCAAAAGTTGATGAATTTGTTGTTAACATATTCTCCGCCATTATCAGATCTTAGCTTAAGAATTTGGTGTCCAGATTGTTTTTCAACAAATTCCTTAAAGGCCAAGAACATGTTAAATACTTCACTCTTGAATTTTAAGAAGTATATCCAAGTGTGTCTAGAGAAAACATTAATGAAAGTTAAGAAATAATTGTAGCCAGATAATGAAACCACTGGAAGTGGACCACATAAATCACTATGCACAAGTTGTAAAGGATTTTAGGCATGCCAAGTGGCACGTTTTTCAAAACTATCTCGATGATGTTTTCCCAGTACACATATGGAACAAACACTATCTTTGGAAGATACCATAGGAAGACCTGTCCCCATATTTTCTTTACATAGATTTTGAATGGAGCGATATTTTAAGTGACCGAATCGCTCATGCCAAAGTTTGCTCACTTCATCATTATGAGCAATAAATACCGAGGGAAGAGTTGATGACCCAAAGTTGTTAAACTTATACAACCTTGTAGAATCATCAGCAATGTCAGTAGTTAAAATCTATTTAGGATCTCTTAGGTCCTTAATTACAACATTGTGTGGTGAAAATTCAATGGTTTTACTTTCACCTTTGCTTCTAAGTAAATCCACAATGTAGGACCACCATTGGAAGTAGTTAGTGCTGTCAAGAATAACTTGGCATGGAATTTCCAATTTAACATAAACTGAAGCTGTAAATGCTGAAATTAAGCGTTCCAATGGAAATATCTCTAAAAATTAGGCTGATTCAAAAAAATAGGCTCTAAAAAAGGCTTCTGGATGAAGAAGTTATGGCTTTTTGAAGAAAAGTTGTTGAAGATGCCGACGAAGTGCGTGAATGTGTGGAAGTGAATGATAATGTTATATTTAAAAAAAAAAATACCCCCCTTTCCAAGCTTAACCTAATTAGCTCACTTAAAAAAAGAATAAAAAAAATTATGACCCACTTTTATAAATAAGTGAAAGTCACTTTTACAATGGTACTTTATGAGCTACCCACTAAATTGTAACTTAAATGAAGGATAAAGAGACTTTAGAATTAGAACTAACTCACTTTTTATAATGGGTGAGAACACTTTTACATAAAGTAGCTTTAGAACATAAGTTACATGTGATTTTTGAAAAAGTAACTTAACAAAAAGAAAGACTTGAACTCAAGACCTCTATTCTCATAAAGCAACTTTGGACCAAGTGAGCTAGTTTAAAAGGTTAGTAACTTTTGAAAAAGAGGTTAGGTTTTTTTTTTGTCATTGAAGCTTTGGGGTGTGTGCTTATTATTATTATTATTATTATTAGCCACTAATGCTTTGGGGTGCGTGCTTACTTCAAAAAGCTCTTTTTGGCCTAAAAAACAAAAAACCACACAACTCAACATGGACATTAATAAAAACCAAACCTTATGGCTTGAAGTTAGTTTTCACCAAAAACTAAATATTTTCCTCAATGTTTTTGATTTTCTGAGATCACACTAACACTCGGTAGAAAAGAGCATATGCATGAGAAAAATCCTTCCTTTCTGTTTCTGATTTGCCCAGATCGTACAAAGTCACAGGCAAAGAGCATACACATAAATGAAAGGTATAGATCCAGTAATAAAAAAAAAAGAGCTAAATAAACCGAAATAAACAAAGAGATGAATAACGAAAACTACAAATAAAGACTGTATACCTCCAAATCTTAAAAATGACGTAGTTAGGGCTATCACAAACCTTTTCACGTGAAATGAAATGGGTTCCTCATTGGAATAGATGCTCCTAACAGAATAGAGCAATCCTCTCGGCCCGAAAGCAGTTAGAAACAGTAGATCTAGGGAACGATAGTTACATGCACTTGTACCCGCTTTAGATTTGGATCACCAATGGATGCGGATCTCAAATAGCTCTGATACCATGTAGGAATTTACAGGGTATGTTCCTCAGATAGAACACCAAAGGAAACCACTCACAAATAGATCATAGATCAATACACCAGTATTCTTGACGTGGTTAAAACCCTCAAAGAGGGAAATAGTCCACAACCTAAGCCAACACGACCACTTCAGGAAATTTATTAATAAGAGAAAGAAATTTACATAAGCTTCTCTCATGAACAGTCACCTTACAAATGACCCTCCATGTTATTTAAATAGAGATCATGGAAAAATCGAGTGTTAAGCCATGGATCAAGTGTCGGTAATACTGAGGAGAGAATGAACTATTGGATCACTACATATCATGAATATCGGTTTGTAAGTTACAAAAGTACATATGGAAGAAACACATTTTACCTAAGTCTACACTAGACCATGTTATACTTAACTATTTCCTATGTGTTGGAATATCCTAACATCTTTTTATATTGTTTGGAGGCCGACTTCTTCAAGAGGGATTGTGATTGTCTTTGTAGGGCTTCTAGACATTTCTATAGACTTGTATACATTAAACATAGGCTCAAGAAGAGCTTCTTCATATGACGCTGACTCGTTGACTCAATAATAAATCATAAGGCTCTAAATAGGAGCCACTAACAAATAAAATTCTTACTCATGAAACCCATGTAGCAAGGCATACCAAAATAATTTTATTTCTTTTATTTTATCATTTACAAATATTGTGTCATTATGAAGACCGAACCTAGTTACATTTTACAACACTCAAGTCATAACCCTTCCTAGAAACGAAAGTAGAAGGGTACGAAGATGATCTAGAAATGGACCAACCTATTGAAAAGGCTAAGAATGGAAATACAAGACCAAGGCACATGACTTAATAGTTGTTATAAGAGGCAACTATTGGACCCTACTTTCAATTTTCAAAGGAAAAAAAATTACCGATTTGGAAATGAAAGAGGTATCTTATCTATGAACTATTCTTGTTCTTTAACTTGATACTTAAGAAGAGATGGTTCCTTAGTAAATTCCAACAAAGTCCTATTATATTTTGGGCAAAATCAACCAGAAAATATACCCAAAAAAAGACCAAAACATTAAAGAGTTAGATTATACTTCTAAAAAATTCAAAAGAGTGATGTAATATATAATATAATAAATAACAATACTATATATACATATAACTAATAAATTTGAAATTTAAGTTATAACATAAAAACAAGTCAGGAGATCAATTATAAAGGAAATTGAAATAAATAACTAATAACTAATATATATATAAAACTTAAGTTAAAACATAAAAACAATTAAAGAGATAAATTGTTAAAGTAAAAAAAGAGATTGAAAAAAAATACTACCAAAGAAAAAGTAAGAATAAGGGAAGAAATATAAATTTATTATTAAAAAAACAATTAGAAAAAAATTAAGAATAAAATATTGATAAAATAAAATAAAAATCAATATAAGTTAAGAAAATAAAAGTTAATTGTGAAACAAAGAAGAAAAAGAGGAGAGAATTTAGATGTTAAGAACACAGAACAAAGTAGCAATGGAGCTGGAGATATCACGGGAGTGAGTGGTTAGTATTTCTTAGCCATCGTTGTTCCTCTCCCTCGTGTTGATCATTTTTTTATAGATCTAGGGTTTCATTTGTGGCTAAGTGCATATCTTTTCATTCTTCATGTTAGGTCTACAATTTTTTCTATTGAATCAAGGTTAAATCTAGGGTTTCGTTTGTGGTTGAGCACAAATTTTTCAGTCTTCATGGTAGATCTGGAGCTTTTTCTATTGAATCGGGGTTTGTTTATGTTTTCAACTAGCTTGGTTTGCTATTAGCTCGTTTGTTCTTTTATTGTTCCATGTGTTTGTAGCTAGTTGGGTTTTTTCCTATTGTCAGATTTTTTTCTTAGTGTTTCTCTAGTTATTGTGTGGTTGAGATCATTACTTATTTAATGGGTCTCCCATGCAGATTTTTTAAAAAGGTAGAGTCAATTCCATCTCTTGATTTTGGGTTTTCCTCCTTTGTGAAGAAGAATTTGACTACATTGAAGGAAAGAGGGTTGATTGATAAGTTCATTGGCCCTTTGCCTAGCTATAATTTTGTTAATTGGGTAAATCATGAGCCCATTGGTATATTTTATTGTGGAAACAATTATTATGCTTTTATTTTTTAAAACAAGGAGGATAAAGATCAGATCTATAGATTTGTATCTTATTTCATTGGAACTAGAGGAATGTTTCTCATCCACTGGTATTTGTATTTCAATGCCATGACGAAATTTTTTTCTACACCATTGTGAATCATATTACTATATATTCTCATTCTTTGTTGGGGTGAAGGTATTTTCAATACTGTAGGAGATAAATTGTGCCAATTTACTTCTGATTATATGGCCAAGGAGGATAAATTATCTTGTGCCATAATTTGTGTTTAAATGGATATTTCAAGAGGCCTTGTCCAGACAATTCAACTTACTTGGGCAATTGGTCCAATATTCAGGCCTCGTATTATGAACATGTTTCCTTTAAATGTAATTTTTTTCATGAGTATGGGAACTTTGAAAAAAGTTGTCCTAAGGCTCTAGCTTCTTAACTTTCTCCCAATCATCCACCATATCCTCATAGTAACAATGAGCAAGGTGCATTCAAACCAGTTACAAGGAAACATAAGAAGCATTTGACTAAGAGGTTGCATTCTAGCAAGCTTGAAACTCATCAGAATCCTCCCTCCAATAATAGGTATGAATTTTTGAAGCCCCTAGAGGCAAAATTTATGGGTGATGAGGCCCAAGTTGATTATTCAATCCCAGGTCAAGTGTCTCCAAAGAATATTAATTCATCCCTTAAGGAAAAGTATTTGTCCAAGGATACTAATAAAATCCCTCTTATAGAAAAGAACAAATAAGAAGTTGGAGCAAAGGATGAGGATGAGATAACATATTCTTCTCCTTCCTATTCAAATGTGTTACAAAATAATCTACTTTCTTCCTATTTCTTAAGAAGAATTAGGAAATATTAAAGCAAGAAAACGCCAAAAACTAGTGTCGAGAATTATGTTGCCTCCCATGTGTTATAGACATTTTTGTGCCTTACAGCTATAAGCATGAAATGTCCATAAAACAAGGGATCCTAAGTCCCTAAAAGTGTTGTTCCTACCCCTAGAGGAACAAGGTGAACCAATTACAGCTTCTCCCAGAAGTTCTCCACCAGAAACTGCTCAGAACCAGTCAAATCAGGATCATTTCAGCTGCTCCACTAGCTAGCTACGTTGCATAGCACCCCAGTACACTAGCTAGGTGCATTGCAACACACCTAAATGCACTACCAGGGTGCGCTGAGCGGGAAATGACAAATGGCAGTGTCATTCCGCGAGGTGGACAGACAATGGAAGCTTCCAGAATCTTCCCCAATGACACTTGCCTCAGTGAGTTCGACCAAGGATGAGTAAGAGGCTCTCAGTCTCCAAGTGGAAGCAAGAACTGACAGAGAGAAGCCACAAGTCAAATCATAAGCTGACTCATCCTCTTTGCATACATCTATATATGGATCCCTCATCCCAGAGATCCAGAGGCTGGAATTTGGTACTTTGCAGAGAATTGCTGTTGGTTTTGAGATAGAGATCAGTGCATTGGGTGATTTATGCTTTGTTGGAGGTGAAGAGGGGATTCCTTTGCTGGGGGGTTGATGCTGGATCAGGAATCATCGGTTGTAACTCCTCCTGGACCTTCTTGTGATATCAATAAAACTATTTGAGTTTCTCCTACATGCTTGTGTATCAATGATGTTTTTGTTATATTTGCATGTTTAGCTTAAATCTGATCCTAAGCTATTTATGAATGTAAATCTATGTCTTTGTGTAGTTTTCCTCTTCTATGATCTTGCAAGAACTTGGTGAAGATGGGCAAGTAAGGGAGCAGGTAGCTGGAAGCTGTCAAAGAGGAGAGAGATTGGATCAAAGGACTAGCGCAAGACACAGGTTGGTTCATCCTATTCCTCTTCGGTTACATTTCATAAAGAAGAATACGAAAGTAGTTTTCCTTGTTTTTTGCTAAGGCACTGTCACACCTTAGTGGGATAGGGGCGTTCTGAGTAGACACTTTTCCCGACAACACCATGGGTCTGGTGGTGGGTCAATTTCTCTCAAATCCTAGAAATGTTGTAAGAATCTATTCATGTTCTCAAGAAGCAGTAGGTGTAATATTTAGAAGGTTTAGTAGTGGATGTTTCCCCCCTTCTTTTTTTGGGCAGAGGATGGTTTTTAGCTCTTTTATTTTTATATTTATGGAAGAAATTTTATTTGTAATAGCCACTCCAATGTATTTATTTTGTGTTTCAGAAACAATTTTTTATTAATATAAATTCACCATTACTATTTAAAATAAGAACATAGAAGATGTTAGCACTCTGTAAATCCCTTAAGGTTGAGGAAAGGGATCCCAGAGGTAACCACAAAGCACTTGTAGGTTAAGGTCCAGTCCCCCTAACCTTGGAGAGGGCTCTCTCACTGGATCAACTATCTATCACACATATTGATAGGATATGGATTTTAGACTAGTTATTGAGTTTGGAAATTAAATGATATGATATTTAATGAAAATTGTTGAGAGAAAGGTCCACTGAAGTATAATATCATAGAAAATCACGAAATACATGTGCCATCTATATAACAAAGGCAAGCTAGGCGCACATATTTCAAGTCAATTATCAGTTGTGGTATAGCGAAGAATGAAGGAAACACAAAACTATTCAGTCAAATGTAACAAAGCATATGGTTATTAATTTTGTTACATAACTAATGACCAAATTGTTGGAAATAATACTGAGAGAGGGGGTGAATTAGTATTATTAGATCAATAATTTAATTTGCAAACAGATTTTTATACTCTACTTCAGCTAAGTGAACTACCATGTATACGCGACTGTACTCAAGGAAACCAGCGTATATGCAGAGAACTTTTGATTTACCCAATTTATCATGCATTGAAATTTAACCAATATATCAGAGATTTATTAGACAATGTAGTAAAAGTAGAATAAAGCATCACACATAAGCAACACACATGAACACCAAGCTATAAAGTGGAAACCCAATGTGGGTGAAAACCACTTGCTTCTGTCATCTCTGTCTTATTTTAATACTAAGGAAATATGTTTACAATTTTGTACTGGTGTAGACTTATACTAGTATGCAGGCTTCTACCTGCAGAAGGTTACAACCTTCTCTCATTCTCTAGCTTCTCCTGGAAGGGAGCTACAACCCCCTAACTCTTGTACTAGCCGATATGTTTACTATTACTTAGGCTGCGACATACAGAAGGCTACGACCTTCTTTCTTCCTCCAAGGACCACGTTTCCTAAATTTTCAGACTAGATCCATCAACAACATCATAACTGTAATTCAATCATCAACTACATCTACATCAACCAATCACTTTCTGAACCAACCACATATGAATCAATCAATCACTTTGACAACCCATCAATTTGATCATTCATAATATTTTCACTAGAATACACTAACCAGAACCTAAACCAAAACCCAGAACTCTGCAACAGGAAACAGAAACAACTTAAACAAATTTTATAAGGTATACGTTACTTCCATGTGTCGAACTTGTGTGTATACGCACTTTTATCAAAGCCAACAAGTGTATACATCTACAAATATTAATTCATAATTCTGCATCTATTCCAGACTTCAGTTAAACCCGGACCATAATATTTATAGAACAACACATAAGTTAGTGTACAGATCTAGAATAAACATGATCAAACCATATAAAGATAATTCATTTCAAGCCTTAAGATCCGGATCCATCATTAAATCTTATCCTCCATCAACCACTAAGGTTCATCTCTGGTTCAGATCAAGCACAACACCATAAGCCAATAACCTACATACTAGATCTCACACTTCATCAGATATTTGATACTTTCACACCTTGGCCTAATGATCTTCTCCTCCTTTTAGAGTTTTAGGTCTTTCTCAATACCATGGACCAAAACCATTTAGGACCAATACCTTGGACAAAATACCTAGGGTCAATACCTCAGACCAGATACCTTGGACCAATACCATGGATCAAAATACCATGGACCAAATACTTCAGACCAAAAACTTAGTTTTCCAAGGTATACGCACTTTTCCTTCTGTGAAAGTGTGTGTGTACGTATATGCTACTTGTGGTCAGTGAACTTGCATGTATATGCACCTTGGTAAGGGTGAACCTGCATATACCTCTCTTTCTTCATTCTGTGTAGATTGATCTATAATTCTTTGTTGTTAACTTGTACTGTGATCTTTTATCTGAGTGAGTTGCCATCAAGGACAATACTTATATCATAATGCAAACAATCTCCCCCTTTGGACTTGATGGAAACAACAACACCAAGTCACTCTCCCCCTTTGACATCAAGGGCAAAGGGTCATGCTCCCCCTCTAACATACATTATGCTAGTCATGCTCCCCCTGAGTACATGCTGAATTCTCTGATATGCTGAAGTGTACATGACTCTATACATACATCACCAATGACCTTCCTATCACCAATGACTCATACATACATCCATCTCCCAACCAAGTGGGGATATACCAAATTTGACTCATCCACCCAACCAAGTGGGGATATACCAATTGTTTATACATGACAAAAACAATAGATATTACATCATCCATCCCATGCATAGTGGGGTTACAAATTAGGTATTTTCATGACATTTACATTAAAATATATGCATGAAATTTATAATAAGGACATCAACAAGACCATGATAGTCATCAGCAACTATCATACACCATATATGATTTGCACCATCAGCAACATCAGGATCAACAACCTGTATATTTCCATCATCAAAAGAGTCTTTTGAATCAAAAAAATTATGCAGACCTGTACCAAGATCTTCTAAGATAATGCCAACAATGCATTATTAGAAGCATATGCTCCCCTTGAACCTACTGCTAGATTTTTACTATCATATCTTATTATTTCATATATTAGAAAGAAATATCAAAGCATCATCATCAATCAGATATACATCAAGTTATCAACAACTTTATGAGGACCAATATATTTCCACATGTTATCAACAGATTGTAACCATCATCAAAGAGAGCATATAATTGACAGAACCATATCAGACCCCTTTTTTCTGAGTTTGGCCCACGGCTTTTCCTCAAACCAACATATATGCAATTGTGCCCACAGAAACCCACGTATGTACGCGACTACGCTTCATGAAACTCACGTATAACAACCTTTCTTTGAAAAATAGGATTTAACAGCATGATGATGTAGCAATTACTCCCAGCTTTTGTCTGAGATATTCAAATGTCTCTCTGGGCAGTGGTTTGGTGAATATATCAACAACCTATTCTTTGGAGGGAACATACTCCAATTTGACCTTTTGTTCAAGCACTTGTTCACGTAGAAAATGATATTTGATGGGTATGTGCTTGGTCTTGGAGTGCATGACTGGATTCTTTGAAATACTGATGGTACTTGTATTATCACATAGAATGGAGATGGGTGGAGTACATGTGATCTGAATGTCTTGCAAGGTTTGCATCATCCAAAGTAGTTGTGTGCAGCAAGATGCAGTAGCCACATATTTTGCTTCATCTGTAGATAATGCAATTGAACTTTGTTTCTTGTTGAACTAAAACATTAACCTGGAACCCATATAGAATGCACCACCACTAGTGATTTTTTTGTCATCAACACTTCCTGCCCAATCTGCATATGTATATGCATGAAGAGTAATATCTGTATCTCTAGGATACCATAAACCAAAGTTCTGTGTTCCTTGAAGATATTTGAAAATCCTTTTAACTGCCTGAAGGTGTTATTCCTTTGGATTTGCTTGGAATCTTCCAACTATTCCTACTTCGTGCATGATGTCAGGTTGGGTACCCATTAGATAAAGTAGACCGCCAATCATGGATTTGTAAGTTGGTTGATGTACTACTGCTGATTCATCATTTGAGCTGAGACTACATCCCGTTACCATTGGGGTACATATTGGTTTAGAATCTTCCATGCCATAATTTTTCAAGATGTGTTTGAGATATTTGGTTTGTGAAAGAAAAATACCATCTTTATTTTGTTGAACTTGTAGACCAAGAGAATAGGTAAACTCCCCAAGAAAGGACATTTCAAATTCTTGCTGCATTACTAAAGCAAAATTCTGACTCATGGATTCTTCATTGCTACCAAAAATGATATTATCAACATAAACAACAATTATTAGCAATTTATCAGTGTCAATATTTGTCTATATATTGCTATCTGTTGACCCCTTTGAAAAACCTCGTTGGTGGAGATATTTGTCAAGACAGTAATACCAGGCCCTTGGAGCCAGATTTAGACCATAGAGAGCCTTTCTGAGTCTGCATGCAAGTTTTGCATCATTTCCAAGAATGAATCCTTCTGGTTGTTCAATATAGACTTCTTCTTCTAAGTCTCCATTAAGGAAGGCATATTTTACATCCATTTGGTATACTTTGAATTTCTGAAAACTAGAAAGAACAAGGAACATCCTTATGGATTAAAGTCTAGCAGCAGGTGCAAAAGTTTCTTCAAAATCTATACCGTCTCGTTGAGCATATCCTTTACAAACAAGTCTAGCCTTGTTTCTAATAACTTCTCCATTTTCATTCAGCTTGTTTTTGAATATCCATTTAGTTCCTATGATATTCTTATCATGAGGCCTAGGAACTAATTCCCAAGTATTATTCTTTTCAATTTGCTCAAGTTCTTCATTCATAGCCTTGACCCAACATTCGTCTTTGCATTCTTCATTTACATTTTGAGGTTCAGTGGAGGATAGTAATACTAGATAGCTTGAGCTTTCTGTAATAGTTCTTCTTGTCTATACACCTGCCTCTTTTCCCCCTAAAATTTGAGTTTCTGGATGATTTTTCTGAACATACATGGATGGAATCTTTTCTTCTACTATTATCTCCTCTTCTGGTGCTTCATTGGTTTCTTCTTCAGAATCAGTGTGATTTGATGTGGGAAAATAATCCCCATCTTCTTCATTGTCATAATCTTCATTTTTTATATGTTTTGGAATTTTGCATGCTTCATCAATCACAACATCAATTCTTTCAATAATTTTCCTAGGTCTTTTATTATAACATTTATATCCTTTACTTCAGGAAGAGTAACCAAGAAGAATACCTTCATCTTCTCTGGGTTCAAACTTACCAAGTTTCTCCTCAGTCCTTTTGATGTAACATTTGCTTCCAAAAACATTAAATTATTTTACAATAGGAGTCTTACCATATCAAAGGTCATGTGGAGTTTGAGTGCTATTTACCTCAACATTTTCTTAGTTGAGAATAGTGATGGCAGTGAATGCAGATTCACCCTAGAAGGTTGCAGGAGTTCTAGATTCATCTAGCATAGCTCGAGCCATTTGTTGAAAAATTCTATTCATTCTTTCTACCACTCCATTTTGCTGAGTCCTTACAGTGGAGAACTGCCTTTTTATTCCATGTTGTTCACAAAAGTCAAAGAATTCATCCAAGGTAAATTCCCCTCCTCGATCAGATTTGAGGCATTTGATTTTGTGATTTGATTCATTTTCAACCAAAGCTTTGAAGGCTTTTAACTTTTCAAATGCTTCATCTTTATGCTTTAGAAGACCTATCCAGCACATTCTGGAAATATCATCAATGAACAATATAAAGTATTCTTCTCCACGAGGTGACTTTTTCCTTGATGGTCCACATAAATCAGTATGAACAAGTTCAAGAGGCTTACTAGCTGACCCTTCTTTTTCAATGAAGTGAGATCTTGTTTGCTTACTGAATTGACATGGTTTTCATATTGTATTTTCAAGAATGCTAATATTGGAAGATCACGAACAACAAGGAATCTACATGCTTTTCTTATTTGAGAAAAGATTAGATGTCCCAATCTTCTATGCCATAGCCAATTTTCATCATTTTTTCTTAGATAGCATTGTTATTGTCCTCCCTTGAGTATGTATAAGTTGTTTGGATTTCTTGTACCTTTGATCACAGTTTCTCCTGTATCAATCTCACGAAAAACACATCCATTTGATCGAAACACCACTTCATTTCCTTGATCACACATTTGATTGACACTCAACAGGTTATGCTTTAGACCATCTACATACATAACATTCCCACCTTTAACCTTTTCTTTCAAGAAAATAGAGCCTTTACCTTTTATGACAACATGAGTGTCTTTTCCAAATGACACATTCTTTTCCTTTTCCAAGGCATTATGAGTGAAGTTTTTCTTGTCACCTGTCATGTGTTTTGAGCATCCACTATCAATGTACCACTGATTTTCTTGTCCTTCTACATACAAGCTATACCACATCTTTTTTTTGTGGTTCTTCCTTTCTCCATATTTTGGGATTTAATGGAGTTTTCTCCTTTTGAGATATTTGCCGAAATTTACTCTTGCATTCAGACTCCTCATGGCAAAATTTGTTATAGATTGAGCATTCTATTTCATTTTCAAGAAGAGAAACGTTATTATAGGAACTTTTCCTGATCCCTGTCACATTCCTTTGATTTCGTGCTTCTCTAGTCATGATAGTTTTGTAAACAACACATTGAGTAGCTTTGTGTCCAAAATTATGACATGAGAAACATTGACCATTAAAGAAGCTCCTGCGATTATTGAATCTATTGACCTGGTGATTGTAGTTTCTATTGATATTCCTCTTTGAAGCAAATTGAGTATGATTCACCTGAGGTTGGTTGTGGCTTATGTTCATCCTTGATGAAAATTGAGCTTGATTTACCTGGTGATTTGCTTTATGCCTTTGCAGACGATTGTCATATTGTTCATTGTTCTTTGCTGCATCAAGATAGCTTTTACTGGAGGTTGATGGCTTCTGTGATTGATATGCTTCTTCATTATATCCAATACTTGTCTTTATCAAAGGAGAACACTGCACTTTGATAATTTCATTTAAGGTTTCTAATACTTTAGCAAATCTAAGATTGAGAGATTTGGTTTTCTCAAGATCCTTTCTTAGACCCACAATTTCCAATTCTAGCTTTTCATTGTGTTTTTCTCTTTCAGCAAGTTGGTATATCAAGGTATCTATAATCATATTCTTTTCTTCTAAACAAATTTTGAGTTTAGAGATTTCTTCATGAAGGTCATCTTCTTCTAAATCATCCCAAAAATTATCATCTTCATAAGCCATTAAAAGTCTATAGTCATTACTATTTTCATCTTCATCACTATTTAATAAACCATCGCTATCTTCATGAGTATAGTAAACCTTTTTACTCAAACTTTGTTTTCTATTCCATTTTGCAGATTCCTTCCCTTTATCATATTTATCTTTATGAGGACATTTGGCAGCATAATGACCCACTCTACCATAAGAAAAACATTTGAAAGGTAGTTTACCTGTAAATCTTTGGAACCCTATTGAAGCTTCTTAACAAAGTTTACTTCATCTTCTTCTTATAAAATATTTCCTAATTCATTGAATTCTTCCTTTTCTATTGTTGAAGCTTTAAATGTGGCTTCTCTCATATCTGATGGGCCTCCTTTTCTCATCTCAAAGGCAGTTAAGATTCTGTGCAACTATGTCATAGTGATAGTCTGTAGATCCTGTTTTTCTTCTATGGAAAATACTTTTGATTCAAATTTAGCAGACAAGGATCTTAAAACTTTCTCAACTAAGGTAACTTCCTTTATCTCTTCACCCAAATTCTTCATGCAATTAATAATATCATATATACCTAGCTATACTTTCATCATTGTGCATCTTAAGAGTTTCATATTGAATTCTGAGAGTTTGCAGTTTAGCACGTTTTACTTGAGAGTCTCCTTCATAGCTTAGAACAATTTTGTCCCATATTTCTTTGCCTAATTTGAGCTACATAACTTTGAAAAACTCTGATTGTGACAAACTTCCCAATAATGTATTGACAGCCCTGGCATTGGTTTCATATTGATTTTTACTTGCCATATCTGTAGGAATTGTTGATGGAAATGTATATCCTCCTTCCACGATTTCCCAAACATCTATTCCAAGTGATTGTAGATAGGTTGTGGTTCTTATCTTCCAATAAAAAAAGTTTCTCCTATCAAAGATTGGTGGTCTGATGGATCCCATGCTTTCTTGATTACTCATGATGATGGATCTCCCTTCAAGCGATCAAGCTTCTTCTGAAAGACCTGCTCTGATACCAATTGTTGGAAATAATACTGAGGGGGGGGGGGGGGGGGTGTGAATCAGTATTATCAGATCAATAATTTAATTTTCCAAACAAATTTGTATACGCTACTTTAGCTAAGTGAACTAGCGTATATACGTGACTGTACTTAAGGAAACCAACATATGCAGAGAACTTTTGATTTACCCAATTTATCATGCATTGAACTTTAACCAGTATATTAGAGATTTATTAGACAATGCAGTAAAAGCAAAATAAATCATCACACATAAGCAACACACATGAACACCAAGATATAAGGTGGAAACCAAATGTGGGTGAAAACCACCTGCTTCTATCATCTCTGTCTTCTTTTAATAATAAGAAAATCGGTTTACAATTTTGTATTGGTGCAGACTTATACCAGTACGCAGGCTTCTACCTATAGAAGGTTACAACCTTCTCTCGATCCCTAGCTTCTCCTAGAAGGGAGCTACAATCCCCTAACTCTTGTACTAGCTGATATGTTTACTAGTACGTAGGCTGCGACCTACAGAAGGCTATGACCTTCTTTCTTCCTCCAAGAACCACGTTTCATAAATTTTCAGAATGGATCCATCAATAACATCATAACTGTAATTCAATTATCAAATACGTCTGCATCAACCAATCAATTTCTAACCTAACCACATCAGAATAAATTAATCACTTTGACACCCATCAATTTTATCATTCAAAATACTGTCACCAGAATACAATAACCAGAACCCAGAACTTTGCAATAGCAAACAGAAACAAATGAAACATATTTTATAAGGTATACGCTACTTCCATATGTCGAATCTGCATGTATACACGCTTTTCTTAAAGCCAACCAGCGCATACATATGCAAATATTAATTCATAATTTTGTAGCTATTCTAGATTTTAGTTAAACCCAGATCATAATATTTACAAAACAACACATGCATCAGTATAAAGATCTAGAATAAACATGATCAAACCATATAAAGATAATTAATTTCAAGCCTTAAGATCTCAATCCATCATTAGATCTTATCCTCCATCAACCACTAAGGTTCATCCCTGGTTCAGATCAAGCACAACACCATAAGCCAATAACCTACATATTAGATCTCACACTTCATCAGATATTCGATACTTGCACACCTTGGCCTAATGATCTTCTCCTCCTTTTATAGTTTTAGGCCTTTCTTAATACCATGGACCTAAACCACTTAGGACAAATACCTTGGACCAAATACCTAGGGTCAATACCTCGGACCAGATACCTTGGATCAATACCATGGACCAAATACTTCAGACCAAAAACTTAGTTTTCTAAGGTATACGCACTTTTCCTTCTGTGAAAGTGCGTGTGTATGTATACGCTACTTGTGGTCAGTGAACTTTCATGTATACGCACCTTGGTCAAGGTGAACCTGTGTATACCTCTCTTTCTTCATTCTATGTAGACTGATCTGTAATTCTTTGCTATTAACCTGTTGTACTATGATCTTTCATCTAAGTGGGTTTCTATCAAGGACAATGCCTATATCATAATATAAATTCACCATTACTATTTAAAAAAGGAACATAGAAGATGTTATCACTCTGTAAATCCCTTAAGGTTGAGGAAAGGGATCCCAGAGGTAACCACAAAGCACTTGCAGGTTAAGGTCCAGTGTCCCTAACCTTGGAGAGGGCTCTCTCACTAGATCAACTATCTATCACAAATATTTATAGGATATGGATTTTAGACTGGTTATTTAGTTTGGAAATTAAATGATATGAGATTTAATGTAAATTGTTGAGAGAAAGGGCCACTGAATTATAAAAGCATAAAACATCAGGGAATACATGTGCCATCTATATAACAAAGGTAAGTTAGGTGCACATATTTCAAGTCAATTATCAGTTGTAGTATAGTGAATAATGAAGGAAACGCAAAACTATTCAATCAAATGTAACAAAGCATATGGCTATTAATTTTGTTACATAACTAATGACCAAATATTTAGAAGAACCATGATAGAGCAATAAATAATTCTATCATGTATAAGATCCACAATTATCTTGAGCATATAGGAATGAATTCAAGATAATAGCTTCAGAAATGAATATTAGATTAACACAAAGGAAACACAAACTTGAAAACGCACACCACAAGAATCTTTGAAACTGATAACAAAGTGCTCTAAGCTTTTTTATTAAAAATGTTTACATACAGGGCCTCTTCCTACTCTCAACAATTCCCCATTATTTTATTACATTGTATATTTAGCCATTAAATACCATTTCAGCCTAAGACCAAGTACATTGCATTTATCCAACTAAGTGGATCAAAAGGTACATTTTATCAGAATAGCAAGATTTGGGTCAAATATAGGAACAACATTAACTCAGAAAATCATCTTCATCCTCATCTGCCTGTAGTCCTCCAGAAAATCCTGAACTCCCTTCCATTGTGCCAAAAAACCTACTAAAAATCCTTCTAATTCCTTGTTTCATTCACTTTCTGCCTTATCGGGTCACTTTTGGTCTTATCATTTTCCTCTACCTTTGGTATGAAAAAAAGAAGAAACAATGGCCCCTCTGTGTTGCATTGTAACTAAGTAACTGTCTCTGTTGGCGTGCCTTAATACATTCCCACATTTCTTAACTTTGTGACTATGGGTGAGACAAAGGCTTATTACATAAGAAATTTAACATAATCAGAGCTTTCTATAGTGTGCCACTTTGAATTGTACGGGGTGTGAACTTTGTGATATATCTAGCTCCTGGGATGTAGGCGAAAACTACATGATTAGGGCCTAGGGATTCAGGGCCAAAACATTTAGGGGTTTTAACCCTGTGGCTGGGACGGGGGTCGATTCTTTGAAATATCATTGCATTACAAACCCAATATCAGATCTTTCAATCAGATTTTTCTACTTTGGAGCAGTGACAATATCAATCCTTTGATCTTCGATGTGTGATGTGGCCTGATAGACATGGAGAGGTGATAGGAGAGGACCCATGCCAAGTTTATCATCTAAAATCTTTGTTAACTCTTTTTCTTCTCGACTTTTATTTAAATAAATAAAACACAACACACACACACATATATCATATTGTCACCCACCTTTGCGATTGTTGATGTGAGATAGCCCTTGGTTATCAGCCCCAACCTTTGGTTCTTTAAATTATATGTGACCATGGACCATCCCCCACATCGGAACCCCTTAATCATAGATTCTCAATTGTAAGGTTTAACTTTGATGCAAAGATGTTGTTGGGTTGTGTTATATTCTTTCCACGACTAGCGACATAGTTAATCGGGGGGTTAGAACGGGGGCAGAGCCCCCCCTTCCTTTCGCTGATTGCGTAGCGGGGGGGTCACAAGGGGTTTGAGGGGTGCAGGTAACCCCACTCTATGGGGTGCGAGGCAGCACCCTAAAAAAATTTGGTTTTGGACCCAATGTTGGGTTCGGTATACCTACCTATGGTTTTGTGCATGATTTTCGCACATGGTTTTGGACGCGATGGTTTTCGGTCCATGGTTTTGGACGTGATGGTTTTCGGTCCATGGTATTGGATGCCTTGGCATGTATAAATATGTATTGTAACATTGAAAGGAACATAATGAAAAATCAAGTTGATAGTCTTGGTTTTGGGATCTAGGGGAAATGTCTGTGTATATGTGTTTTATGTGTTATGCTCTCGCATTTTTTATTTTCTATGTTTTATAATTTGTATGTAGGTAATTTTTGTACGGGTTTAAAACCCACATTTGGTATCAGAGTTGTTTTGGCTTCAAGGGGATGCCTTTTTTGCTAAGGGGTTTCACTTGGGCCTGTGGTAGACCCTGTTCAGTGGGAGATCTGAGGGATTGATTCTGGTGGTGAAAGAAGATGGTGAGTAGTGGAAAGATAGAGATCAAGAAATTTAATGGTTAGAGTTTTGAGTTGTGGAAACTCAAGATGGAAGATTTGTTGGTGGATAAATATCAGTTGATCGCGGTAGATTCAGGTACGAAAATAACAAGAGTGTCTGATGAAGAATGGAAGAAGTTGGATCGGAAGGCAAAGAGCACAATACGATTGTGTGTCTCAGATTCAGTATTGTTGAATGTATCAGGGGAAGCTATGGCAAAGGCTTTATGGGACAAGTTAGGGACTTTGTACCAATGTAAGTCTTTGATGAATAAACTATTCCTATAGAAAAAGTTGTATAACCTGGGGATGAAAGATGGAGACTCGATGATAGAGCATATGAATGCGTTTAATACTGTGGTAAGTCCATTATCATCTATTGATATCAAAATTTCAAATGAAGGTAAGTGCATTAGTTTTTTGTGTTCTCTACCAGATTCGTGGGATAGTATGGTTATTGTAATAGGTAGCAATGCAACTGCCTTGTAGTTTGATGAAATAGTCTCATCTTTGCTGACAAAGGAGATGAGATGGAAAAATATGGAGAGGCAGAATGGTGATGCCTTGTCTGTATGAGGATGGTCCCAGAACAAAAAGAAAAATAAGTCATCGAGTGGGAGATCTAAATCTAGAGGGAGATCTAAATCTCCAAGAAAACCTGTAAAGGTGGTGTGCTAGAAATGCGGAAAGGAAGGTATCTACAAAAGGGACTGTAAATCTAAAGCTCCTGACAAAGGAAAGGGATCTGATGATGCTCCTTTTGCAGAGGCGAAAACCACCTCAGATGAAAGTGGGGATGTGTACTTGGCTTCTTCAAGTACACATGTAGATCACGAGGCATGGTTGATTAACTTAGGTGCATCCTTTCACTTCACTCCCCATAGAGAGTGGTTTTGCGAGTATGAGAAATACGATTGTGGTGATGTCTTCTTAAGCGATGATAGGAAGGCTAGAATAATTGGTCGTGGAAAAGTAAAGTTGAAGTTGCAAGGTGGAAGGGTTAGAACACTTCAGGGTGTTCTACATATTCCTGCATTGGCCAGAAATTTAATTTTTGTAAGCAAGCTAGATGATGCAGGTGTAAAAACAGTGTTCGAGAAGGACACCTACAAGATGGTTTGGGGGCACTAGTATTGATGCAAGGAGTTTGAATTGGAACTCTGTACAAGTTGCAAGGTAGCACTGTTGCTGATGGGTGCAACAATTCTGTGGTTCCTGAGAGTGGAGTAGAAAATCTAGTGGTCTTTGGAGAGAAGACCATGTTGTGGCATCAAAGGCTTTGACATATTGGAGAGAAGGGCTTTCGAATACTTCATGGTAAAGGTATGGTAGAAGGTATGGGTAATAACTCTCTAGATTATGATTTCTATGAAAATTGTGTATATGGGAAGCAGAATCGGATGAGTTTCCCCTCTGGTGGTAAGAGGGAAAAACAGAAATTAGAACTTGTGCACAGTGATGTGTTTGAACTTGTGAAGTTTCCATCACTGGGTAAGTTTGTGTACTGTGTATCATTTATAGAGGACTTCTCAAGGAATACATGGATATATTTCCTTAAGAAGAAATTTGAAGTCTTTGATAGGTTTAAAGAATTTAAGGTTGTGGTAGAAAACCAGACAGAGAAGAAGATAAAGGTGTTGAGGACAGATAACTGTGGAGAGTTTTGCAGGAAGGAATTTGAATAATTCTGTAAGAAGTGTTGTACAGCACGGCAGAAGACTACTCCATACACACCTGAGTAAAATGCAGTTACAAAAAGAATGAACAAGAAGTTGATGGAAAGGGAAAAAAGCATGCTTAGTGGTGTCGGGTTAGGACAGTAATTTTGGGTAGAGGTGGTGGAGATAGCATGTTACCTATTCAATAGATCACCTTCATCAGTGTTGGAGGATAAGACTCCACAAGAGGTATGGACTGGTAAGAAATACTCTCTTTCACATCTGAGGGTATTTGGATGTGATGCATATGTACATGTTCCAAAGGAGAAAAAAACCAATTTGGATAGTAAATCAGAAAAGTGCATCTTTATTGGGTATAAGGATGGTTTAAAGGGTTATAAGCTTTGGAACCCAGTAACAAGGAAGGTTGTGTAGATATGAGATGTGGTGTTCAGAGAAGTGAAAGAAGTTATTAAACATGAAGTCCAACCAAAGGAACTTGAGAAGACAGGGTTTGAGCTTAAGGAGAAAGATTCAGACTCTACAATAGAGGAGGAATCAGAAGATGAAGAGTCACAAACTCCAGGGGTGAGAAGATCAGTTCAAGAAAGAAGGCAACAATAAAGGTATAGTCCATCTGCTTTCTATTCAAATTTTGCTTTATCTATTACTGATGATGATCCTAGAAATGTGAAGGAAGCAGTAGATTCAGAGGATGGAAAACTCTGGAAAGAGGCCGTGGTTGATGAAATGGAATCTTTGCACAAAAATGAGGCATGGGATCTGGTGGAGTTACCAGCTAGAAGAAAACCCATTGGCAACAAATGGGTGTTGAAGAAGAAGACAAATGCAGAAGGAAAGGTGGAGAAATACAAAGCTCGGTTGGTAGTAAAAAGTTATTTCCAGGTGCTGGGAATTAATTTTGGTGATATTTTTTCTCTTGTTGCCAAGGTAGCTTCTATTAGGTTACTTCTATCTGTTGTTGTTGCTTTTGATTTTGAGGTAGAACAGATGAATGTGAAGACAACATTTCTTCACGAGGATCTAGAAGAGGAGATCTACATGAAGCAACCTGAAGGTTTTGCAGTGAAGGGTAAGAAAGAACCAGTATGCAAGTTAAAGAAGTCTCTTTATGGGTTAAAACAGTCACCAAGGATGTAGTATCAGAAATTTGATACATTTATACGGGGACTTGGCTTCACCAGAAGTAAAGCAGATCATTGTGTGTATTTTAAATTAATTGGTGACCATGTTATTTATCTGGTCTTGTATGTGGATGATATGTTGCTCGTTGGAAATGAAAAAGAAATTATCCAGGATTTGAAGACCCATTTATCCTCAAAATTCGAGATGAAAGATCTTGGTGCTGCAAACTATATTTTGGGCATAGAAATTAAAAGAGATTGGACAAAGAGGAAGCTCTAGTTAAACCAGAGGAAGTATATCGAGACAATATTGCAGAGGTTTAAATGCAGGATAGTAAACCGGTGAAGGTTCCTATGTCCCAAGACACAAGAAGAGGAAGAAGACATGTCCCGTGTTCCATATGCAAGTGCAGTTGTTATCCTGATGTATGCGATGGTCTATACTAGTTCAGACATTGCACATTCAGTGGGAGTATTTAGCAGGTTTATGACAAAACTAGGGAAGGAACACTGGACAACAACCAAGGAAAACCAGGATTGGACAAAGTGTTGGATATTCGTGGCTTTGTTGATGCAGACTAGGTTGGAGATCTGGATCAGTGAAGATCTACAAGTAGGTATGTGTTTAACCTATTTGGAGGTGTAGTTAGTTGGATGAGTAAGAAACAATCTGTAGTGGCACTATCAACTATAGAGGCAGAATGCATGGTAGCCACTCATGCAAGCAAGGAAGTAGTTTGGTTGAAAAGATTGTGTTCAAGTATGGGGTTAGTACAGGGAGCAATATGGATAGACTGTGACAGTCAAAGTGAAATTTTCTTGGCAAAGAACCCTATATATAATTCAAAGACAAAGCACATTGATGTTCAGTATCACTTTGTGAGGGATATGATTGAAGACAAAAAGATGTTGTTGGTAAAGGTGGACACTTTGAAGAATAATGCAGATGCATTGAAAAAATTTGTGAGCTCTGAGAAGTTCTCTCAGTGTATAGAAACAATGGGCATTGTAGGGCTGTAAAAATGACTAAGCTCTCCTATGGCCCCCTATAGAAAGAAACAACAAGTGGGAGAATGTTGGGTTGTATTATATTCTTTCCATGACTAGCCGACATAGTTGATCAGGGGGTTAGAACGAGGGCAGAGGCCCCCCTTCGTTGCACCAATTGCATAGTGGGGGGGTGGGGGGGGGGGGAGGGGGGTCACAAGGGGTTTGAGGGGTGCAAGTAACCCCACTCTATGGGGTCCAAGGTAGTGCCCCGAAAACTTTTGGTTTGGACCCTATGTTAGGTTGGGTGGACCTACCTATGGTTTTGTGCATGATTTTCGCACATGGTTTTGGACGCAATGGTTTTCGGTCCATGGTTTTGGATGCAATGGTTTTCATTCCATGGTATTGGATGCTTTGGCATGTATAAATATGTATTGTAACATTGAAAGGAACATAATGAAAAATCAAGCTGGTAGTCTTGGTTTTGGGATCCAGGGGAAAATCTCTTTGTATATGTGTTTTATGTGTTATGCTCTCGCATTGTTTTGTGTTTTAGAATTTGCATGGAGGTAATTTCTATACAGGGGTAATATATTCTCAATTTTAAGGTTTAACATTGATGCAGTTATGTGCCTCAACCTGCGATTATCAATCTGTGACCTGACGGCATCCTCTGCCATTTGTCTCTTTGTGAGTGGTGACACGTGTCACTCTGAATTACCCCCTTAGGAACCCTAAAAATGAAAAATATGCATGCCACATGTCCATGTATAGCCATGTCATTTCTGATGTCATATGCCACATGGAATATTAGAACCAATTGGTTCTCACCACGTATCCCATTGGAGCAGAGAGAAAAGGCCTCGTCCTGCTCTATTTTTCCAATAAAATCCTTTGTTAAGTTATAATTTGTCCTCCTGGTGCTTTAACACTAGCAGCAGATTTGTATCACAATTCACAGACCACAACATTATTTCGCAACATGCCCCGCTTACCATTTTGCTGATTGCTAATTTGCGATATGACCTGGGGCCCGCCGATATGTCTAATCAGTGATCGCAAATCGTCGATATTGCTTTGTTGTTGTGTTATGTATTGGAACCTTTGATCATCGATATGTGATATCAGTGATCGCTAATCATTGTTTCACTTTGACCTCTACTTCTTTCCTCTCCAAATCTTCGATATGCAGGATCTGAGACTCATACTTAGGCATTTTCCCTTTTTCTAGTTTTGAAGAGTAAACTTGAGCTTGCTCCAACTTTTGATCTAGAAGTCGGTTTGAAGAACTGGATATACCATTAGAAAGCATTTTCTGATAAATTTATCATGAAAACAATTGCAATAGGATTTAAACCAAACTTGATATGCACAAAAATCCCAAACATTTAGACTTGTTTTGACCACAAGACTTCAAGGACTGAATGGCTACTTGGACAAATAAACATTTAGGCGATGACACTTAGTGATCCATGGGCTAAATTGACCATCATATTCGCAAAATGAATAGCAAGAAGGAGGCACTTCAACCCTATATAATATGACCCTAACATTGGCTCCAATGGGGATGGCATCCTCTATGTGAGGTGCTAAGAACAAAAGCAGACTAGTAGCCTAACAATTAGGCAATGGATTCAACATAAAAACTGAAGAAAAAAAATTAACCAACTGACTGCAAACTGAATAACTGACTTACATAGCTAAAAAATTTAAAAGAAATAAGAAATTTGATAGCACATCACCAAATTCTTAGGGCCTTCTTCTCAGGCTTCAAACTTGAATCATAGTTATCCACACCTGTTGAAAGTATATACACTAGGTGATCTATTCTCTCCAATGTATCTAGTCAAGTAAATGGCTACTTGATTGTGTTCTGGTCACATTTGTCTTGAGCAGACAAAAAATAAAGAGAGTGACAACTCAAAATTTAATTTATCCTAACAATGTAAACTTTGAAACGGGAACTATAAACTCAAAACGGGAACTCTAGCCAAAACAACCCGAAAAAACATCAAAAACAATGCTAAAAAGGAAATGTGTGGCTACTGGAACAATGGTTTTTTTTTAGGGTCAATTTTGAACTTGTTTTAAAAATGGCAGTGAAAACGAAATTTTTGTGCAAAAAATAGCTTGAAACCGAAAAAGTGATGATACTGGAACAATGATTTTTTTTAGGGTCAATCTTCAAAAATTTAAAAAAATGCTAGTAAAACCGAATTTTTATGTGCCAAAAAAAGTAGTTTATGAGGAAAAACACACTAATGTTTTCGGTAGAATAACATTTTTCTTTCCTAAGTATAAATTCAACATTTTCCCAACCATAACATGCTAGATACAAAAGAAATTGAATTTTTTTCGACCATAAAATTAAAAAACCATGAAATTATGAACAAATTACATCACTAAATGAATTCAAAAGTCATTATTTGTATTGAATGAAACATATATTATATCTCTAATTTAATGTTGCATTGTAGATATTCTAAACAATAAAAATTATCATAATTAAGACATATAATCCAACAACATAAAAATGATTGATAACTTCTCATTTAACACTCTATGGAAATCAAAAAATTTATTCCAAGATACGACGCAAACATGAGTTATATAAATTGTCTTAAACAATTATTCAAAATCACTCATTTTCTTGCACACCATTAGAATTCACATCTTCAGATGAGTGACTGGATGCTGATGAAGATGTTCCATACTCGTCTCTTTCATCAACTAGTGCCCCATATGAGTCCACATGCATGCCCACCATTTTAGGTTTCAAAATTCTTCTAGATCTATGACTGGTTTCAGTAGACTCCCATGTCAACACTGTTCCTTCTGGTAACAACCTTTTCAAAATTTCTATCGTCTTGAAGCAAAGAGTTCCTCTCTTTGTTAAATTGAAGTCATAAACAAGTATGTCAACATCCTCCAATTTTAATATATCTGTGTGGCAGCGATTTATATTTGTACCCTTCATTTTTCTCTTTTTGCCATTTTTTTGTCAACTACCATCTCTGGCTTATACACACCATTGAATGGGTGTGTATTTGTGGCATACCAATGTACTTCAACACCTGTAACATCCTCATTTGCTATAAAGACCTTTATAACTTTAGCAACATTGAATGGATAGCCATTGGGATCTCCATCTGCTAGCACTATGATCATGCAACCCTCCTTAATATCCTGTACTGAACCCCTGTAAAGGTATTCCATGGCTTCATGGTGTGCACGAGACCTTTTGGAACCAATATACATCTCTCTTTCCTCTACCTATGAAGAATTAATAATATCTTGAGATTGTTGTTGTTTAACAATGTTTATTCGCTCATGTTCATTCGACACATTTTGCAGCCAAATAAATGGATTTTTCAAAGGTCTATCTTCATTTGTTGTTGTTGAAATGATATCACTTTGATTATTGAAAAATGACTCCCACCAAACTGAATCAGCAATGTCAAAGTACTCATATGTATATCTAATACATTTTTTAATTTCTTCTAGGCAATCAGAATAATTTATATCTCTATTTTGTCTACATGCATTATGAACTTCACCAACTGATTGTAATAACAATATTTTTGATGCAAATATTGGATGATCTGGAATGAACTTCAAAAATTGCAAACCTGATGACGGTGCCCATTCTACAGTAGTTGAATACTTCTTGCCCCATATTAGTGTTTTCCCATCAATTTTTTTGATACGAAATTGATGTTGGAAGCTAATGTCATTAAGTTGTTCAATGCATTTCCCCTCACCATATGATCCCAGAATAAACCTTCGCATGTCAACAGTTTCTTCCAACACATCAAAAGTAGGCTCTGGCATGTATGATTTCTTAATGCATTCAATTAATGATGGCAAGCTCCCAACTTCCTTCCTCCTCAATGTGACTGAAAAACAACTGAACATCTAATCAATATGGTCATGAGTGTGCCTAACAAGAAGGAAACTAACCTTTACCTTCTAAAAAATTCTCAATTCAACAAGCATGTTTAGATATCCAAAAACAACCTTATTTCTGTTTTCACGGCAAGTGTTGTCCAATTGTAGATACAAAACTTCAGGAAGATTACCAGACCAATGAGAAAGCACATCATGAATTATGGTTATGGTCAGATTTGCATCATTATGAGTATTTGGAGCTATGAAGTACACCCTTGGCAACATTTTCTTATTGAATACCATACAACCGACCAAGTGATACTGAATAAAATTTTCCTCTTGTAAATTTTTGGGTGTGCGAACAAAATGTGGTAAAAATGTTTTCTTCTGGTCCATACCATCAATTATCAAACCCAAATATTTATTCGGATTATCGTAGCACTTATTTTGATGCTTGTACAACTTTTTCCTTTCATTTGTTTGTTGTTCGCGATGCTCCTAAACTTCTTTGACAATTGAATCTACAGAACATAAAAGAAAGCCATTAAGAAATATGTTTTCATAGTTGATGACTATACAATTTTAAAAGTTAAAGTTAGGAATGCTTACCTCTTTTTGACCCTTCACATTTGTCCCTTTTTTATTTAAGAGAAGCACATGTACTACAAATCCCCATCCTTGTCTTCTTAGGAATATGGACATTGTTGAGTTCTTTCTTCCATACCTTCACAAAATATTGATATGTAATAAACTGGCCATGTCCCTCAGCACCTTCTGCATATTCTTTGTATAAGTTGTAGATTTCTCGTCTTGAAAAATTATCTGGAATATGTATTGTCTCTCTATTTTGCATACACTCTCCATGCTTTTAAAAGAAATCTTTCATCCATGACATTGTAGCATTTGATAATGGCCCAACCTATCTTTTATGACGTACTTCTGAATAAAATGTGGGATCCTCTTCCAAATTTTGTTGAATTCTCGAGAGACGAAAATTCCCAATCGAATGAAACATTTTGAAAGCTTTTCTATAGATAAATAAAGTCCTAATATGATAATCATAACATGACAATGTAGATTGCTTGCACCCAATTAAATATGAATTTTGCATGCTTTTATTCATTGACAAAAATATCTTCCTTCTCTCTAATGCAAATTTGAAATCCATATGTTTCAAGCAATCTTTTTGGCAACATTCACTTGAAATGAGAGTGCTGATAGAACTTCCTCTCATCAGATATTCTGCTCTACCCCTTGTATAACTAGAACATCTTGCATTGATACGAAAAGGTATACTTCTACTCCTCGATACAATATTTCTTGGAAACATCTCCATCATTGGATCATCATTTGTATAAAGATTTTCATCATCATTAAGAGGAATGTTATCCACAATATGATCAGCTGTGATTTTCAAATACTGACTTGGAGGATATTCTTCATCTTCCCCTTCTTTAGTGCTACTGTCATAGTCCTTAGAATTCGGACTAAATGGAAAATTTGACTCAACGTTTATTGGATATTCTTCCTCATGTGCATTGTCAATGCTGCTCTCATAGTCCATAGAATTAGGACTATGTCAAACATGTGACTGTTTACTTACTGAAAATGCTACATCATATCCTTTGTCACTGCTACTTTTATACTCATTAGAATTAGGACTAAGTGCATCATCCTATCCTTCATCATTGATGCTCTCATAGTCATTAGAATTAGGACTAAGTGGACACCGTGACACTCCATTCATTTAAAATTCATCATCATGCTCTTCAACACTACTGCTCTCATAGTCGTTAGAATTAGGACTAAGTGGAATTTGTGACTCTTTATTTATTTAAAATTCTCAATCCCCTCTTTCATCAGTGCTTCTCTCATAGTCCTTAGGATCAGGACTAAGTGGAAGAATTGACTTTCTATTCATAGTGGGAGAATTCCCACTATATTCATCAATATGAATAGAGTTATTATGCGATGAATATGTTGATGTTGTACAAATCGAAACTTCACTCTCAGGACAATCCATCCCTTTCAACTAGAAGATGTTGAATGATACAAATGGAGAGTCTCCTAAAGATATTATATAGCTTAGAAAATGAAATTTTCCCTCCAAAAAGTTCGCGAAAATATTTCCCTCCAAAAAGTTTGTTAGATTTATTTCCCTTCATTATTTTATTCTACAATTTATTGAAAAATGTAAACTAAATTTTTCTATGAAATAAATCATTAAAGTTAAAATTGTAAACTATAGCTTCTACCTAAATTATTTTAATAGTTAAAGTATATAATATTTACTAAACAATTGAATGTTTCTTTTTAATTTTTATAATACATTCTACAACAAATTAATCCCACATTCACCCCGCTGTAAAACAATTCCATAATATTTGCTTTATCATATTTTCCTTCGTCGACATAAAAAAATTAACATGTTAAATTTTTTTAAAACAAATTAATCCCACATTAACTGTACGGTAAAACATCTCCGTAATTTCACATATATAATAAATTCCATTATCACTATTACTCACATCACATCAAGGTTTTCTGAGGTTCATTGAAATACTTGGAGCGAATTTGTGGAGCAGCTACATTAATATCAACAACATATTCAATGAAGAATTCTTGCAATTGAAAGGTTAGTTAAATTTTTCTCGAAATGAAGTAGTTTTTTTTTTTTTAAATTAAAACTTTTTGCGAGCCAAATTAACCAATATGTCTGTCGTGGTGGGCCCGGTAAAGCTCACAACGACCAAATGGGTCCGTAGGTTAGGGGCAATGAGCATGGCTGGCCCGCCCGACCGTGGGGTGGCAGGGCGATTCTTGGAATCACCCACCACAATGCAGGCGGGCAGGTCGTCGGGGTGGCGCGGGGTGGGGCTGCGACAACCCACCCCGTGCCACCCCAACGGCCCGCCCACCCACTGGCGAGGTGGTTGACCGACTTTGGGAATCACCCAACCACCCCACGGGGGGGCGGGCGAGTCGCCGGGGTGGCGCGAGGTGCAGCTGCAATAGCGCACCCTGCGCCACCCTGCGGCCGGCTCGCCTGCCGGTGGATGGCTGGGCAATTCCTGGAATCACTCCCACCCTGTGCCACCTCGGGGGCTTGCTCGCTCAACCGCTCGGGGTTGTTGGGAGATTCAGGGAATTGCCCGCCACCCCGCACGCGGGCGGGCCAGCGAGGTGGCGACAGGGGGCTTCTACCATTTCTTCTCATATTGTTATCCTCCTATATCTTCAATCTACCACTCAAAGGGGAGTCTGAGGGGTAGATTGAAAACAGAGAAGGAGATTAATGTGGAGAGAAATGGTAGAAGTTGTTGCCACAATCCCCTTCGTGCCACCCCACCCGGTGGGCCACCTGGCTTGCGCAAGGGGAAGGCTGTGGCATCCCCCCGCGCCACCCTAGAGGCCACCCCACGAGCGGGCAGGCTAATGGGGTGGTGCGGTGGGAGGCTGTGGCAACAACTTCTACCATTTCTTGCCACATTGATCTCCTTCTTCATCTTCAATCTACCCCTCAGCCTCCTCCCTAAGGGGTAGATTGAAGATAGAGAAGGAGATCAATGTGGGGAGAAATGGTAGAAGTTGTTGCCACAGCCTCCCCTCGCGCCACCCTGGCAGCCCGCTTGCCGACTGGGTGGCAAGCGATTTTCTTAGTATTAATATTTTTTCAATTTCAATGATCTGATTATACAAATTAAAAATTTATGATATATTTTCGTTGTTAATTTAAATTAATATGTTTTTGTTATTTACTGATTTATGTGTTTCTTTTTTTCAGGAAAATGACATCAAAGAAGATTTCTATGAATCTTTCTAGACCAAAGATTCTTAAAGGTGGATTTTCAAAAAACATTGGTGAATGAACTCCACCTGAGCTGATGGCTACAAATCTTTCAAGTGCCTGAAATGATAAGAAGATGATCTCATACTGGAAGAATTCAAAAGAAGTGAATTTTCCATCAAGAATCTGGTATGTGAAAGAAAGAGAAAGCCAAAATGTGAATATATATCTATATATTGATATACCGAATGATAATGGAATTTATGAGGTGATGGGAAGAGTCATAGATATGTGTTCAGTATCGGACACTGAAGTTGTTTACATACTTACAAAACCTCCCACGTCACATGAAAGGATTAAATACCGACTATCATATTCATTATATGACACGAGAGAGGTGTCTACAAAGTTATGTAAACAAATCATAAATGAAATGAAAGAAAACATCGTAAGTATTGTTATTTATATTTGTATTTTGTGTTCTTGTAACTGTCTCACTATATCTTTTTAACTTTGTCTTTATTGACATATGATATTTTGTTTGGTAGAATTTTGTTGAAAGTTGTTCAATTAGGTTGGGAGGCATTCATTTCATAGAGCATGATATCATGAAAGTTGTCAGTAGTTTCTACTCAGTGTCAGAAGAAGATATGGAAAACAAGCAAAATGTAGTAATTGATGATGCTACAAAACTACATCCAAGGGATAAAAAAAAAGGCATCTAGTGGATAAATCTAGCAAGGGTAGACAAGTTACTTTTGAAAAAAATGAAGTTGAAACTGACAGTGAAGCATATGTTGACATTATTGAAGATGACATTGGAACTGAGAAGAGCTGTAAAAGACCAAAGTAACAATGCCCAAGAATAAATCTGTTACAGTTAATGATGAGAATGTTATGAAGAAGAAAAGTAAAGTTGAAGATTTTGAAGTAGTCATTACCAGCAGTCAAGAACCTAGTGAAACTTCAAAAGAAATCAAAGAAAGCATTACACCAGGAGCTGATTTAGAGGATGGCATTATCAAAACAAAACAAAATTCCATTCGATAGAATTTAACAAAGAGAAGCTTAACTGATGGTGGTCGTACATTTTATATTAATGTCAGACAAACCTATGAGGAAAGTTAAGGACAATGTCAATATCAAGTCAGAAAGCCACATCATTTGCATGTTCACAACTTGAAGACATTGATGAGGTACAATCCATATGCTCATGTGTTTAGTTATGTGCTTCTTGTTGATCGAATTCAAGTTCCCAACAAAGAAGAATTTGATAAGTCAAAATGTTTTGAACAATTATTATGTGCTTGGGGGGAACCATTCTATAGAAGCTCAAAGACAATTGATGGAGGAATATCCTAATAACCCACATTTTGAAACAATGAAATGTATCATTTATGCTAGTTTATCAAATACAGAAGAAAAGTTAGTGGCATGGGATCATAATTTAGATTTTGAATATAGGATGTCTATGACTTTCATCCAAAGGGTTAGATTTATTCATAGTGAATTCGAAGAAAAATGTGGTGGGGATAGGACAAATTTTACTGTAGATTTCCGAAAGGAATGTTGTATGGAAATAGGCTAACAAATTGAAGAGAAAATCAATTAAAAAAGTGGAAAAGGCGGCAACATTAGTGATTTATTCAGAGGTGTTGATAACATTTTCTAGTTGGCATTTAGAATTGGAGATGTATGGAAGTTGATTAATGATATTTTTAGCATGTCGGAAAACATTGGCATTAAAAACCAGAAGGTCAAAAAGTCTAAGCCATTGATATGTAGCAGCAGTAAATCAGGTCCTGAAATGAAGCAGCTTTCGGAAGATATGACTCTCACACCTTGGAGAGCAATGCAAGGAGTGAAAGATGGAAAAATTGTCAAAACAATATTATCTCGTGTGAGGTTAGGGGAATTATCATTGGAGGAAATGTCTGAGGAATTTCAAAAGTATGTTTGTTGAATTATTTTTATTTATTTCTATATTATAATTTTCTTTTAAATAAAACATATTGTTCTTGGTAGTATTTGTTATACATATAATTATATTAACTTTTTGTTACTTTATCTATGGAGTCACAAATTTTACATGAAAATTCAAGAACAAATGGTTAAATTGTTGAATGAAGATAGTTGGGATGATGTTGTACGCAACTATCCAGATTCAAGTTCTACATCAACATTAAAAGTTTTTTATCTTGCATTTAAAAAGGTATCTTGATTTATACATTCATTTTTATTCATCTATGTACTATTTTTAATTTATAACTTACACATATATTTGTTTATTTTATAAAAGATGAAGAAGGATGATAATGGAGCACTAGATAGTTTCAAAACCTTTATTGAAAAAATAAAGATTGAAAGACTGAGGAAGCAACATATTAAGAATGTTGAACTTGATCCAACTCTTACTCATTTCATTTGGAATGGGCTAGACACTATTCAATATCAAGTAATACAAGGCGACTGTGAAGACATTGCTAAACTCATACCTAAAATGGATTATGCCCTAGTTATTGCAGATATTCCCCATGGTTTCAATATTCCAAACATTGACTATGATAGTGACCCTTATACTTATCAAGCTCTTAGTAAAGTGGTTGCAGTATTTCTAGAAGTCTCGTCATCACCATTATGGAGATTTGTGACATTTCATTCAGACACACAATTGGCATTGGTATTGTCAAGATTCAAGGGGAAAACAAATTCAAGGATGCAGCTTAGATGGTAAGACGTTTAAAATGTATATTTGATTAATGTTGAAAAATTCATTTATGTACAAGTTAATTGAAATTTTACTATTTCATGTTACAGGCAAAAGTCAAATCTTCTTAACCGTGAAGATCAACTATTTATAAATGATTTTCAGTTCATTCATATTGATAGTTGGGCAAAAGATGATAGCTATATGTCTATGGTTTTTAATCAGGTAGACAGAAAGAGTCATAGCCAAATACTGACTTATGATGTTGTTGTGAGAAAACTAACATATGAAGACAATGTTGGAAATAATACTGAGGGGGGGGGGGGTGAATCAATATTATCAAGTCAAATATTCCCTTTTCCAAATCCAGATCATATACCCTACTTTAGTTAATGAAAACCGCGTATATATGCAACTACGTAGAAGGAAACCCGCGTATACCATGCAAACTTATAATTTACTTTATCTTACAGATGTTGATTATTAATCTGTGTATCAGAATCAAATAAACAGTAACCAGAAACAGTAAAACAGAGCAGAAGACAATCACACACAAGAACACAAGATATAAGGTGGAAACCCAATGTGGGTGAAAACCACCTGCTGCAATTCGTCTCTATCTTCCTTTTAATTAGAAACTTCTTTTTACAATGATTCTGTACTGGTGCAGTCCTTTACCAGTACGCAGGCTGCAACCTGCTGAGAGCTACAACCCTCTCTCATTCTCCAGCTTCTCCTGGAAGGGAGCTACAACCCCCTTGGCTCTTGCACTAGCCAAGATACTAGTACATAGGTGCTGACCTACAGAAGGCTACAACCTTCTCTTTCTTCCAGGGACCACGTTTCATAAATTTTTAGACTGGATCCATGAACATCAATCAATCATCAAGAATTTCTGCATCAAACAATCTCCTTTTCACCAATTAGAACTGAATCTAGTAGACAGTTCTCTGACAGCTGTACCCAAAGCACAATAACAGTAACCACACACCAAATTCTGAACCCAGTACACTACAACAATAAAAAGAAGCAGCTAGAACCCAACTCAAGAGATGTACGCTACTTCAATAACCTAAAACCTACATGCATACGCTTCTGTGTTTGGACCAACCTGCGTATACGCTGTTTTTATTCACTGAACCAGCGTGTATACGCGCCTTAGCTTCACTGAACCTGCGTACAGATCTATAAAGGATAATTCACTCTTTCAAATATTCAGACACTAATTAACCCAGATTATCAGATTTATAGATCAAGCATGCGCCACATATAACAGATCAAAATCATACAAAGATACTATTATTCAAGCCTTAGGATTATGACCCATCAATAGAACTTATCCTTCTCTTTGCACTAAGGTTCCTCCTTCATTTAGATTTAGATCTGCACCATAACCCCAATCACCAATATTTCAGATCTAGCACTTATTAGATATTCAATTAATTCAGATGATCCTTTGCCAAATGATCTCCTTCCTCTTTTATAGTCTTAGGCCTTTCACAATACCGTGGTCCAAAACCATAATAAAACAATACCATGTACCAAATACTTGGGATCAACACTTCTGACGAGATACCATGGTCCAAAACCATAGGTTCAAATACCAAGGACTAAATACCACGGACCAAAAGTAAGTTCTCCAACATATACGTTCTTTTCCTTGCGTGAAAGTGCGTGTATATGCATACGCGCCTTTGTAACGTCTAACCCACGTGTATACACTCCTTCGGTTAGGTGAACCTGCATATATATATTTTTCCTTCATTCTAAGATCTGTCACCAAAGTCGGTTGCCATCAAGGAAAACACCTATGCCATAGCTCTAAATGAGTGCCACAATGACAATAATCTCCCCCTTTGGACTTGATGGCAACCCCAAGATCCTCAAATTCATTCTCCCCCTTTATCATCAAGGGCAAAGGATTGTGCTCCCCCTAAGTACATGCTAAAATTTCTGCCCTGCTGTGTTGACCATGCTCCCCCTGACTGTAGGCAAGATCTACAAAAAGATGTTTTTCAAGAAGAACCGTGACTTATACATCATAAAAGACCTTCCTATCACCAAAAGACTCAATACATACATCCATCATCCAACCAAGTGGGGATCATCCACCCAACCAAGTGGGGATACATTAGAAATTTACATATGACAACAAAGTACATTACATCTTCATCCCAGGCATAGTGGGGAAACCACAATAGCCCGTTACATGACCTTGACACCATAAAAGAGATACATGACATAGAGACGAAATATCTAGAGCAAGACTTATGAAAGTCACCAATAACTGATATCAACAGCATCTATCAATCACCATTCAGATCAGCAACCATGATTTCCTTATGTTCTCCCTCTGCATTTGTTCCACCTGAAACCAACAACAGCTGTGAACTTGAACCAAAAGCTTCTAAGATAATGCCAACAATGCATCATTGGAAGTTTATCTGCTCCCCCTGAACCTGTGCCAGATGGTCTCTGTCAGACCCATATCAGACTATCTTCAACCAGAGCCTGTCCCTACTGATATCCATCAAACATCCATATATGCAATTGTATCTATATAGACTAGCATATGTACACAGATTCTCTTCAGCCAACTCGCGTACAACCACTTTTCTCTGAAACAGACAAGTTTCAACAACAATATGAAGCATCAACTACTCCCAGCTTCTATCTGAGGTATTCAAATGTCTCCCTGGGCAGTGGTTTGGTGAGTATATCAACAACTTGTTCCTTAGAGGGAACATATTCCAACTTGACCTTTTGTTCAAGCACTTGTTCCCAGAGGAAACGATATTTGATAGGTATGTGCTTGGTCTTTGAATGCATAACTGGATTCTTTGAAATGTTGATTGCACTTGTATTATCACATAAGATGGAGATAGGTGGTGTACAAGTGATTTGAAAATCCATCAAGGTTTGCATCATCTAAAGGAGTTGAGTGCAACAAGATGTAGCAGCCACATATTCCGCTTCAGCTGTAGATAGAGCAATCGAACTTTGTTTCTTGCTGAATGAAGATACTAATCGGGAACCCATAAAGAATGCACCACGACTCGTGCTCTTTCTGTCATCCATGCTTCCAGCCTAATCTGCATATGTATAAGCATGAAGAGTGAGACCTTTATCTCTTGGATACCATAAGCCATAGTTTTTAGTTCCTTGAAGATACTTGAAGATTCTCTTCACTGCCTGAAGATGAGTTTCCTTTAGATTTGCTTGAAATCTTCCAACCATTCCCACTGCATGCATGATGTCTGGTCGGGTACCTGTCAAATAAAGCAGACTTCCAATCATGGATCTATAGGTTGGTTGATGCACTGCTGCTGATTCATCATTTGCACTGAGGCTGCATCCTGTAACCATGGGGTACATACTGGTTTCGAATCTTCCATGCCATATTTCTTCAAGATCTACTTGAGATACTTGGTTTGAGACAAAAAGGTACCGCCTTCATTTTGTTGGATTTGTAGACCAAGAAAATATACCAGCTCTCCAAGTAATGACATTTCGAATTCTTTCTGCATCACCAAGGCAAAGTTTTGACTCATAGCTTCTTCATTGCTGCCAAAGATAATATCATCTACATACACAACAAGTATTAGCAATTTGTCGTTTTCAATTTTTATATAAAGATTGCTATTTGCTTATCCTGAAAAACCTTGTTGATGAAGATGGTTTTTAGCTCTTTTATTTTTATATTTATGGAAGAAATTTTATTTGTAATAGCCACTCCAATGTATTTATTTTGTGTTTCAGAAACAATTTTTTATTAATATAAATTCACCATTACTATTTAAAATAAGAACATAGAAGATGTTAGCACTCTGTAAATCCCTTAAGGTTGAGGAAAGGGATCCCAGAGGTAACCACAAAGCACTTGTAGGTTAAGGTCCAGTCCCCCTAACCTTGGAGAGGGCTCTCTCACTGGATCAACTATCTATCACACATATTGATAGGATATGGATTTTAGACTAGTTATTGAGTTTGGAAATTAAATGATATGAGATTTAATGAAAATTGTTGAGAGAAAGGTCCACTGAAGTATAATATCATAGAAAATCACGAAATACATGTGCCATCTATATAACAAAGGCAAGCTAGGCGCACATATTTCAAGTCAATTATCAGTTGTGGTATAGCGAAGAATGAAGGAAACACAAAACTATTCAGTCAAATGTAACAAAGCATATGGTTATTAATTTTGTTACATAACTAATGACCAAATTGATGGAAATAATACTGAGAGAGGGGGTGAATTAGTATTATTAGATCAATAATTTAATTTGCAAACAGATTTTTATACTCTACTTCAGCTAAGTGAACTACCATGTATACGCGACTGTACTCAAGGAAACCAGCGTATATGCAGAGAACTTTTGATTTACCCAATTTATCATGCATTGAAATTTAACCAATATATCAGAGATTTATTAGACAATGTAGTAAAAGTAGAATAAAGCATCACACATAAGCAACACACATGAACACCAAGCTATAAAGTGGAAATCCAATGTGGGTGAAAACCACTTGCTTCTGTCATCTCTGTCTTCTTTTAATACTAAGGAAATATGTTTACAATTTTGTACTGGTGTAGACTTATACTAGTATGCAGGCTTCTACCTGCAGAAGGTTACAACCTTCTCTCATTCTCTAGCTTCTCCTGGAAGGGAGCTACAACCCCCTAACTCTTGTACTAGCCGATATGTTTACTATTACTTAGGCTGCGACATACAGAAGGCTACGACCTTCTTTCTTCCTCCAAGGACCACGTTTCCTAAATTTTCAGACTAGATCCATCAACAACATCATAACTGTAATTCAATCATCAACTACATCTACATCAACCAATCACTTTCTGAACCAACCACATATGAATCAATCAATCACTTTGACAACCCATCAATTTGATCATTCATAATATTTTCACTAGAATACACTAACCAGAACCTAAACCAAAACCCAGAACTCTGCAACAGGAAACAGAAACAACTTAAACAAATTTTATAAGGTATACGTTACTTCCATGTGTCGAACTTGTGTGTATACGCACTTTTATTAAAGCCAACAAGTGTATACATCTACAAATATTAATTCATAATTCTGCATCTATTCCAGACTTCAGTTAAACCCGGACCATAATATTTATAGAAAAACACATAAGTTAGTGTACAGATCTAGAATAAACATGATCAAACCATATAAAGATAATTCATTTCAAGCCTTAAGATCCGGATCCATCATTAAATCTTATCCTCCATCAACCACTAAGGTTCATCTCTGGTTCAGATCAAGCACAACACCATAAGCCAATAACCTACATACTAGATCTCACACTTCATCAGATATTCGATACTTGCACACATTGGCCTAATGATCTTCTCCTCCTTTTATAGTTTTAGGTCTTTCTCAATACCATGGACCAAAACCATTTAGGACCAATACCTTGGACCAAATACCTAGGGTCAATACCTCAGACCAGATACCTTGGACCAATACCATGGATACAAATACCATGGACCAAATACTTCAGACCAAAAACTTAGTTTTCCAAGGTATACGCACTTTTCCTTCTGTGAAAGTGTGTGTGTACGTATATGCTACTTGTGGTCAGTGAACTTGCATGTATATGCACCTTGGTAAGGGTGAACCTGCATATACCTCTCTTTCTTCATTCTGTGTAGATTGATCTATAATTCTTTGTTGTTAACTTGTACTGTGATCTTTTATCTGAGTGAGTTGCCATCAAGGACAATACTTATATCATAATGCAAACAATCTGCCCCTTTGGACTTGATGGAAACAACAACACCAAGTCACTCTCCCCCTTTGACATCAAGGGCAAAGGGTCATGCTCCCCCTCTAACATACATTATGCTAGTCATGCTCCCCCTGAGTACATGCTGAATTCTCTGATATGCTGAAGTGTACATGACTCTATACATACATCACCAATGACCTTCCTATCACCAATGACTCATACATACATCCATCTCCCAACCAAGTGGGGATATACCAAATTTGACTCATCCACCCAACCAAGTGGGGATATACCAATTGTTTATACATGACAAAAACAATAGATATTACATCATCCATCCCATGCATAGTGGGGTTACAAATTAGGTATTTTCATGACATTTACATTAAAATATATGCATGAAATTTATAATAAGGACATCAACAAGACCATGATAGTCATCAGCAACTATCATACACCATATATGATTTGCACCATCAGCAACATCAGGATCAACAACCTGTATATTTCCATCATCAAAAGAGTCTTTTGAATCAAAAAAATTATGCAGACCTGTACCAAGATCTTCTAAGATAATGCCAACAATGCATTATTAGAAGCATATGCTCCCCTTGAACCTACTGCTAGATTTTTACTATCATATCTTATTATTGCATATATTAGAAAGAAATATCAAAGCATCATCATCAATCAGATATACATCAAGTTATCAACAACTTTATGAGGACCAATATATTTCCACATGTTATCAACAGATTGTAACCATCATCAAAGAGAGCATATAATTGACAGAACCATATCAGACCCCTTTTTTCTGAGTTTGGCCCACGACTTTTCCTCAAACTAACATATATGCAATTGTGCCCACAGAAACCCACGTATGTACGCGACTACGCTTCATGAAACTCACGTATAACAACCTTTCTTTGAAAAATAGGATTTAACAGCATGATGATGTAGCAATTACTCCCAGCTTTTGTCTGAGATATTCAAATGTCTCTCTGGGCAGTGGTTTGGTGAATATATCAACAACCTATTCTTTGGAGGGAACATACTCCAATTTGACCTTTTGTTCAAGCACTTGTTCACGTAGAAAATGATATTTGATGGGTATGTGCTTGGTCTTGGAGTGCATGACTGGATTCTTTGAAATACTGATGGTACTTGTATTATCACATAGAATGGAGATGGGTGGAGTACATGTGATCTGAATGTCTTGCAAGGTTTGCATCATCCAAAGTAGTTGTGTGCAGCAAGATGCAGTAGCCACATATTTTGCTTCATCTGTAGATAATGCAATTGAACTTTGTTTCTTGTTGAACTAAAACATTAACCTGGAACCCATATAGAATGCACCACCACTAGTGATTTTTTTGTCATCAACACTTCCTGCCCAATCTGCATATGTATATGCATGAAGAGTAATATCTGTATCTCTAGGATACCATAAACCAAAGTTCTGTGTTCCTTGAAGATATTTGAAAATCCTTTTAACTGCCTGAAGGTGTTATTCCTTTGGATTTGCTTGGAATCTTCTAACTATTCCTACTTCATGCATGATGTCAGGTTGGGTACCCATTAGATAAAGTAGACCGCCAATCATGGATTTGTAAGTTGGTTGATGTACTACTGCTGATTCATCATTTGAGCTGAGACTACATCCCGTTACCATTGGGGTACATATTGGTTTAGAATCTTCCATGCCATAATTTTTCAAGATGTGTTTGAGATATTTGGTTTGTGAAAGAAAAATACCATCTTTATTTTGTTGAACTTGTAGACCAAGAGAATAGGTAAACTCCCCAAGCAAGGACATTTCAAATTCTTGCTGCATTACTAAAGCAAAATTCTGACTCATGGATTCTTCATTGCTACCAAAAATGATATTATCAACATAAACAACAATTATTAGCAATTTATAAGTGTCGATATTTGTCTATATATTGCTATATGTTGACCCCTTTGAAAAACCTCGTTGGTGGAGATATTTGTCAAGACAGTAATACCAGGCCCTTGGAGCCAGTTTTAGACCATAGAGAGCCTTTCTGAGTCTGCATGCAAGTTTTGCATCATTTCCAAGAATGAATCCTTCTGGTTGTTCAATATAGACTTCTTCTTCTAAGTCTCCATTAAGGAAGGCATATTTTACATCCATTTGGTATACTTTGAATTTCTGAAAACTAGAAAGAACAAGGAACATCCTTATGGATTAAAGTCTAGCAGCAGGTGCAAAAGTTTCTTCAAAATCTATACCTTCTCGTTGAGCATATCCTTTACAAACAAGTCTAGCCTTGTTTCTAATAACTTCTCCATTTTCATTCAGCTTGTTTTTGAATATCCATTTAGTTCCTATGATATTCTTATCATGAGGCCTAGGAACTAATTCCCAAGTATTATTCTTTTCAATTTGCTCAAGTTCTTCATTCATAGCCTTGACCCAACATTCGTCTTTGCATTCTTCATTTACATTTTGAGGTTCAGTGGAGGATAGTAATACTAGATAGCTTGAGGTTTCTGTAATAGTTCTTCTTGTCTATACACCTGCCTCTTTTCCCCCTAAAATTTGAGTTTCTGGATGATTTTTCTGAACATACATGGATGGAGTCTTTTCTTCTACTATTATCTCCTCTTCTGGTGCTTCATTGGTTTCTTCTTCAGAATCAGTGTGATTTGATGTGGGAAAATAATCCCCATCTTCTTCATTGTCATAATCTTCATTTTTTATATGTTTTGGAATTTTGCATGCTTCATCAACCACAACATCAATTCTTTCAATAATTTTCCTAGGTCTTTTATTATAACATTTATATCCTTTACTTCAGGAAGAGTAACCAAGAAGAATACCTTCATCTTCTCTGGGTTCAAACTTACCAAGTTTCTCCTCAGTCCTTTTGATGTAACATTTGCTTCCAAAAACATTAAATTATTTTACAATAGGAGTCTTACCATATCAAAGGTCATGTGGAGTTTGAGTGCTATTTACCTCAACATTTTCTTAGTTGAGAATAGTGATGGCAGTGAATGCAGATTCACCCTAGAAGGTTGCAGGAGTTCTAGATTCATCTAGCATAGCTCGAGCCATTTGTTGAAAAATTCTATTCATTCTTTCTACCACTCCATTTTGCTGAGTCCTTACAGTGGAGAACTGCCTTTTTATTCCATGTTGTTCACAAAAGTCAAAGAATTCATCCAAGGTAAATTCCCCTCCTCGATCAGATTTGAGGCATTTGATTTTGTGATTTTATTCATTTTCAACCAAAGCTTTGAAGGCTTTTAACTTTTCAAATGCTTCATCTTTATGCTTTAGAAGACCTATCCAACACATTCTGGAAATATCATCAATGAACAATATAAAGTATTCTTCTCCACGAGGTGACTTTTTCCTTGATGGTCCACATAAATCAGTATGAACAAGTTCAAGAGGCTTACTAGCTGACCCTTCTTTTTCAATGAAGTGAGATCTTGTTTGCTTACTGAATTGACATGGTTTTCATATTGTATTTTCAAGAATGCTAATATTGGAAGATCACGAACAACATGGAATCTACATGCTTTTCTTATTTGAGAAAAGATTAGATGTCCCAATCTTCTATGCCATAGCCAATTTTCATCATTTTTTCTTAGATAGCATTGTTATTGTCCTCCCTTGAGTATGTATAAGTTGTTTGGATTTCTTGTACCTTTGATCACAGTTTCTCTTGTATCAATCTCACGAAAAACACATCCATTTGATCGAAACACCACTTCATTTCCTTGATCACACATTTGATTGACACTCAACAGGTTATGCTTTAGACCATCTACATACATAACATTCCCACCTTTAACCTTTTCTTTCAAGAAAATAGAGCCTTTACCTTTTATGACAACATGAGTGTCTTTTCCAAATGACACATTCTTTTCCTTTTCCAAGGCATTATGAGTGAAGTTTTTCTTGTCACCTGTCATGTGTTTTGAGCATCCATTATCAATGTACCACTGATTTTCTTGTCCTTCTACATACAAGCTATACCACATCTTTTTTTTGTGGTTCTTCCTTTCTACATATTTTGGGATTTAATGGAGTTTTCTCCTTTTGAGATATTTGCCGAAATTTACTCCTGCATTCAGACTCCTCATGGCAAAATTTGTTATAGATTGAGCATTCTATTTCATTTTCAAGAAGAGAAACGTTATTATAGGAACTTTTCCTGATCCCTGTCACATTCCTTTGATTTCGTGCTTCTCTAGTCATGATAGTTTTGTAAACAACACATTGAGTAGCTTTGTGTCCAAAATTATGACATGAGAAACATTGACCATTAAAGAAGCTCCTGCGATTATTGAATCTATTGACCTGGTGATTGTAGTTTCTATTGATATTCCTCTTTGAAGCAAATTGAGTATGATTTACCTGAGGTTGGTTGTGGCTTATGTTCATCCTTGATGAAAATTGAGCTTGATTTACCTGGTGATTTGCTTTATGCCTTTGCAGACGATTGTCATATTGTTCATTGTTCTTTGCTGCATCAAGATAGCTTTTACTGGAGGTTGATGGCTTCTGTGATTGATATGCTTCTTCATTATATCCAATACTTGTCTTTATCAAAGGAGAACACTGCACTTTGATAATTTCATTTAAGGTTTCTAATACTTTAGCAAATCTAAGATTGAGAGATTTGGTTTTCTCAAGATCCTTTCTTAGACCCACAATTTCCAATTCTAGCTTTTCATTGTGTTTTTCTCTTTCAGCAAGTTGGTATATCAAGGTATCTATAATCATATTCTTTTCTTCTAAACAAATTTTGAGTTTAGAGATTTCTTCATGAAGGTCATTTTCTTCTAAATCATCCCAAAAATTATCATCTTCATAAGCCATTAAAAGTCTATAGTCATTACTATTTTCATCTTCATCACTATTTAATAAACCATCGCTATCTTCATGAGTATAGTAAACCTTTTTACTCAAACTTTGTTTTCTATTCCATTTTGCAGATTCCTTCCCTTTATCATATTTATCTTTATGAGGACATTTGGCAGCATAATGACCCACTCTACCATAAGAAAAACATTTGAAAGGTAGTTTACCTGTAAATCTTTGGAACCCTATTAAAGCTTCTTGACAAAGTTTACTTCATCTTCTTCTTATAAAATATTTCCTAATTCATTGAATTCTTCCTTTTCTATTGTTGAAGCTTTAAATGTGGCTTCTCTCATATCTGATGGGCCTCCTTTTCTCATCTCAAAGGCAGTTAAGATTCTGTGCAACTATGTCATAGTGATAGTCTGTAGATCCTGTTTTTCTTCTATGGAAAATACTTTTGATTCAAATTTAGCAGACAAGGATCTTAAAACTTTCTCAACTAAGGTAACTTCCTTTATCTCTTCACCCAAATTCTTCATGAAATTAATAATATCATATATACCTAGCTATACTTTCATCATTGTGCATCTTAAGAGTTTCATATTGAATTCTGAGAGTTTGCAGTTTAGCACGTTTTACTTGAGAGTCTCCTTCATAGCTTAGAACAATTTTGTCCCATATTTCTTTGCCTAATTTGAGCTACATAACTTTGAAAAACTCTGATTGTGACAAACTTCCCAATAATGTATTGACAGCCCTGGCATTGGTTTCATATTGATTTTTACTTGCCATATCTGTAGGAATTGTTGATGGAAATGTATATCCTCCTTCCACGATTTCCCAAACATCTGTTCCAAGTGATTGTAGATAGGTTGTGGTTCTTATCTTCCAATAAAAAAAGTTTCTCCCATCAAAGATTGGTGGTCTGATGGATCCCATGCTTTCTTGATTACTCATGATGATGGATCTCCCTTCAAGCGATCAAGCTTCTTCTGAAGGACCTGCTCTGATACCAATTGTTGGAAATAATACTGAGAGGGGGGGTGAATCAGTATTATCAGATCAATAATTTAATTTTCCAAACAAATTTGTATACGCTACTTTAGCTAAGTGAACTAGCGTGTATACGTGACTGTACTTAAGGAAACCAACATATGCAGAGAACTTTTGATTTACCCAATTTATCATGCATTGAACTTTAACCAGTATATTAGAGATTTATTAGACAATGCAGTAAAAGCAAAATAAATCATCACACATAAGCAACACACATGAACACCAAGATATAAGGTGGAAACCAAATGTGGGTGAAAACCACCTGCTTCTATCATCTCTGTCTTCTTTTAATAATAAGAAAATCGGTTTACAATTTTGTATTGGTGCAGACTTATACCAGTACGCAGGCTTCTACCTATAGAAGGTTACAACCTTCTCTTGATCCCTAGCTTCTCCTAGAAGGGAGCTACAATCCCCTAACTCTTGTACTAGCTGATATGTTTACTAGTACGTAGGCTGCGACCTACAGAAGGCTATGACCTTCTTTCTTCCTCCAAGAACCACGTTTCATAAATTTTCAGAATGGATCCATCAATAACATCATAACTGTAATTCAATTATCAAATACGTCTACATCAACCAATCAATTTCTAACCTAACCACATCAGAATAAATTAATCACTTTGACACCCATCAATTTTATCATTCAGAATACTGTCACCAGAATACAATAACCAGAACCCAGAACTTTGCAATAGCAAACAGAAACAAATGAAACATATTTTATAAGGTATACGCTACTTCCATATGTCGAATCTGCATGTATACACGCTTTTCTTAAAGCCAACCAGCGCATACATATGCAAATATTAATTCATAATTTTGTAGCTATTCTAGATTTTAGTTAAACCCAGATCATAATATTTACAAAACAACACATGCATCAGTATAAAGATCTAGAATAAACATGATCAAACCATATAAAGATAATTAATTTCAAGCCTTAAGATCTCAATCCATCATTAGATCTTATCCTCCATCAACCACTAAGGTTCATCCCTGGTTCAGATCAAGCACAACACCATAAGCCAATAACCTACATATTAGATCTCACACTTCATCAGATATTCGATACTTGCACACCTTGGCCTAATGATCTTCTCCTCCTTTTATAGTTTTAGGCCTTTCTTAATACCATGGACCTAAACCACTTAGGACGAATACCTTGGACCAAATACCTAGGGTCAATACCTCGGACCAGATACCTTGGATCAATACCATGGATCAAAATACCATGGACCAAATACTTCAGACCAAAAACTTAGTTTTCTAAGGTATACGCACTTTTCCTTCTGTGAAAGTGCGTGTGTATGTATACGCTACTTGTGGTCAGTGAACTTTCATGTATACGCACCTTGGTCAAGGTGAACCTGTGTATACCTCTCTTTCTTCATTCTATGTAGACTGATCTGTAATTCTTTTCTATTAACCTGTTGTACTATGATCTTTCATCTAAGTGGGTTTCTATCAAGGACAATGCCTATATCATAATATAAATTCACCATTACTATTTAAAAAAGGAACATAGAAGATGTTATCACTCTGTAAATCCCTTAAGGTTGAGGAAAGGGATCCCAGAGGTAACCACAAAGCACTTGCAGGTTAAGGTCCAGTGTCCCTAACCTTGGAGAGGGCTCTCTCACTGGATCAACTATCTATCACAAATATTTATAGGATATGGATTTTAGACTGGTTATTTAGTTTGGAAATTAAATGATATGAGATTTAATGTAAATTGTTGAGAGAAAGGGCCACTGAATTATAAAAGCATAAAACATCAGGGAATACATGTGCCATCTATATAACAAAGGTAAGTTAGGTGCACATATTTCAAGTCAATTATTAGTTGTAGTATAGTGAATAATGAAGGAAACGCAAAACTATTCAATCAAATGTAACAAAGCATATGGCTATTAATTTTGTTACATAACTAATGACCAAATATTTAGAAGAACCATGATAGAGCAATAAATAATTCTATTGTGTATAAGATCCACATTTATCATGAGCATATAGGAATGAATTCAAGATAATAGCTTAAGAATTGAATATTAGATTAACAGAAAGGAAACACAAACTTGAAAACGCACACCACATGAATCTTTGAAACTTATAACAAAGTACTCTAAGCATTTTTATTAAAAATGTTTACATACAGGACCTCTTCCTACTCTCAACAACTCCCCATTATTTTATTACATTTTATATTTAGCCATTAAATACCATTTCAGCCTAAGACCAAGTACATTGCATTTATCCAACTAAGTGGATCAAAAGGTACATTTTATCAGAATAGCAAGATTTGGGTCAAATATAGGAACAACATTAACTCAGAAAATCATCTTCATCCTCATCTGCCTGTAGTCCTCCAGAAAATCCTGAACTCCCTTCCATTGTGCCAAAAAACCTACTAAAAATCCTTCTAATTCCTTGTTTCATTCACTTTCTGCCTTATCGGGTCACTTTTGGTCTTATCAATTTCCTCTACCTTTGGTATGAAAAAAAGAAGAAACAATGGCCCCTCTGTGTTGCGTTGTAACTAAGTAACTGTCTCTGTTGGCGTGCCTTAATACATTCCCACATTTCTTAACTTTGTGACTATGGGTGAGACAAAGGCTTATTACATCAGAAATTTAACATAATCAGAGCTTTCTATAGTGTGCCACTTTGAATTGTACGGGGTGTGAACTTTGTGATATATCTAGCTCCTGGGATTTAGGCGAAAACTACATGATTAGGGCCTAGGGATTCAGGGCCAAAACATTTAGGGGTTTTAACCCTGTGGCTGGGACGGGGGTCGATTCTTTGAAATATCGTTGCATTACAAACCCAATATCAGATCTTTCAATCAGATTTTTCTACTTTGGAGCAGTGACAATATCAATCCTTTGATCTTCGATGTGTGATGTGGCCTGATAGACATGGAGAGGTGATAGGAGAGGACCCATGCCAAGTTTATCATATAAAATCTTTGTTAACTCTTTTTCTTCTCGACTTTTATTTAAATAAATAAAACACAACACACACACACATATATCATATTGTCACCCACCTTTGCGATTGTTGATGTGAGATAGCCCTTGGTTATCAGCCCCAACCTTTGGTTCTTTAAATTATTTGTGACCATGGACCATCCCCCACATCGGAACCCCTTAATCATAGATTCTCAATTGTAAGGTTTAACTTTGATGCAAAGATGTTGTTGGGTTGTGTTATATTCTTTCCACGACTAGCGACATAGTTAATCGGGGGGTTAGAACGGGGGCAGAGCCCCCCCTTCCTTTCGCTGATTGCGTAGCGGGGGGGTCACAAGGGGTTTGAGGGGTGCAGGTAACCCCACTCTATGGGGTGCGAGGCAGCACCCTAAAAAATTTTGGTTTTGGACCCAATGTTGGGTTCGGTATACCTACCTATGGTTTTGTGCATGATTTTCGCACATGGTTTTGGACGCGATGGTTTTCGGTCCATGGTTTTGGACGTGATGGTTTTCGGTCCATGGTATTGGATGCCTTGGCATGTATAAATATGTATTGTAACATTGGAAGGAACATAATGAAAAATCAAGTTGATAGTCCTGGTTTTGGGATCTAGGGGAAATGTCTGTGTATATGTGTTTTATGTGTTATGCTCTCGCATTTTTTATTTTCTATGTTTTATAATTTGTATGTAGGTAATTTTTGTACGGGTTTAAAACCCACATTTGGTATCAGAGTTGTTTTGGCTTCAAGGGGATGCCTTTTTTGCTAAGGGGTTTCACTTGGGCCTGTGGTAGACCCTGTTCAGTGGGAGATCTGAGGGATTGATTCTGGTGGTGAAAGAAGATGGTGAGTAGTGGAAAGATAGAGATCGAGAAATTTAATGGTTAGAGTTTTGAGTTGTGGAAACTCAAGATGGAAGATTTGTTGGTGGATAAATATCAGTTGATCGCGGTAGATTCAGGTACGAAAATAACAGGAGTGTCTGATGAAGAATGGAAGAAGTTGGATCGGAAGGCAAAGAGCACAATACGATTGTGTGTCTCAGATTCAGTATTGTTGAATGTATCAGGGGAAGCTATGGCAAAGGCTTTATGGGACAAGTTAGGGACTTTGTACCAATCTAAGTCTTTGATGAATAAACTATTCCTATAGAAAAAGTTGTATAACCTGGGGATGAAAGATGGAGACTCGATGATAGAGCATATGAATGCGTTTAATACTGTGGTAAGTCCATTATCATCTATTGATATCAAAATTTCAAATGAAGGTAAGTGCATTAGATTTTTGTGATCTCTACCAGATTCGTGGGATAGTATGGTTATTGTAATAGGTAGCAATGCAACTGCCTTGTAGTTTGATGAAATAGTCTCATCTTTGCTGACAAAGGAGATGAGATGGAAAAATATGGAGAGGCAGAATGGTGATGCCTTGTCTGTATGAGGATGGTCCCAGAACAAAAAGAAAAATAAGTCATCGAGTGGGAGATCTAAATCTAGAGGGAGATCTAAATCTCCAAGAAAACCTGTAAAGGTGGTGTGCTAGAAATGCGGAAAGGAAGGTATCTACAAAAGGGACTGTAAATCTAAAGCTCCTAACAAAGGAAAGGGATCTGATGATGCTCCTTTTGCAGAGGCGAAAACCACCTCAGATGAAAGTGGGGATGTGTACTTGGCTTCTTCAAGTACACATGTAGATCACGAGGCATGGTTGATTGACTTAGGTGCATCCTTTCACTTCACTCCCCATAGAGAGTGGTTCTGCGAGTATGAGAAATACGATTGTGGTGATGTCTTCTTAAGCGATGATAGGAAGGCTAGAATAATTGGTCGTGGAAAAGTAAAGTTGAAGTTGCAAGGTGGAAGGGTTAGAACACTTCAGGGTGTTCTACATATTCCTGCATTGGCCAGAAATTTAATTTTTGTAAGCAAGCTAGATGATGCAGGTGTAAAAACAGTGTTCGAGAAGGACACCTACAAGATGGTTTGGGGGCACTAGTATTGATGCAAGGAGTTTGAATTGGAACTCTGTACAAGTTGCAAGGTAGCACTGTTGCTGATGGGTGCAACAATTCTGTGGTTCCTGAGAGTGGAGTAGAAAATCTAGTGGTCTTTGGAGAGAAGACCATGTTGTGGCATCAAAGGCTTTGACATATTGGAGAGAAGGGCTTTCGAATACTTCATGGTAAAGGTATGGTAGAAGGTATGGGTAATAACTCTCTAGATTATGATTTCTATGAAAATTGTGTATATGGGAAGCAGAATCGGATGAGTTTCCCCTCTGGTGGTAAGAGGGAAAAACAGAAATTAGAACTTGTGCACAGTGATGTGTTTGAACTTGTGAAGTTTCCATCACTGGGTAAGTTTGTGTACTGTGTATCATTTATAGAGGACTTCTCAAGGAATACATGGATATATTTCCTTAAGAAGAAATTTGAAGTCTTTGATAGGTTTAAAGAATTTAAGGTTGTGGTAGAAAACCAGACAGAGAAGAAGATAAAGGTGTTGAGGACAGATAACTGTGGAGAGTTTTGCAGGAAGGAATTTGAATAATTCTGTAAGAAGTGTGGTATAGCACGGCAGAAGACTACTCCATACACACCTGAGTAAAATGCAGTTACAAAAAGAATGAACAAGAAGTTGATGGAAAGGGAAAAAAGCATGCTCAGTGGTGTCGGGTTAGGACAGTAATTTTGGGTAGAGGTGGTGGAGATAGCATGTTACCTATTCAATAGATCACCTTCATCAGTGTTGGAGGATAAGACTCCACAAGAGGTATGGACTGGTAAGAAATACTCTCTTTCACATCTGAGGGTATTTGGATGTGATGCATATGTACATGTTCCAAAGGAGAAAAAAACCAATTTGGATAGTAAATCAGAAAAGTGCATCTTTATTGGGTATAAGGATGGTTTAAAGGGTTATAAGCTTTGGAACCCAGTAACAAGGAAGGTTGTGTAGATATGAGATGTGGTGTTCAGAGAAGTGAAAGAAGTTATTAAACATGAAGTCCAACCAAAGGAACCTGAGAAGACAGGGTTTGAGCTTAAGGAGAAAGATTCAGACTCTACAATAGAGGAGGAATCAGAAGATGAAGAGTCACAAACTCCAGGGGTGAGAAGATCAGTTCAAGAAAGAAGGCAACAATAAAGGTATAGTCCATCTGCTTTCTATTCAAATTTTGCTTTATCTATTACTGATGATGATCCTAGAAATGTGAAGGAAGCAGTAGATTCAGAGGATGGAAAACTCTGGAAAGAGGCCGTGGTTGATGAAATGGAATCTTTGCACAAAAATGAGGCATGGGATCTGGTGGAGTTACCAGCTAGAAGAAAACTCATTGGAAACAAATGGGTGTTGAAGAAGAAGACAAATGCAGAAGGAAAGGTGGAGAAATACAAAGCTCGGTTGGTAGTAAAAAGTTATTTCCAGGTGCTGGGAATTAATTTTGGTGATATTTTTTCTCTTGTTGCCAAGGTAGCTTCTATTAGGTTACTTCTATCTGTTGTTGTTGCTTTTGATTTTGAGGTAGAACAGATGGATGTGAAGACAACATTTCTTCACGGGGATCTAGAAGAGGAGATCTACATGAAGCAACCTGAAGGTTTTGCAGTGAAGGGTAAGAAAGAACCAGTATGCAAGTTAAAGAAGTCTCTTTATGGGTTAAAACAGTCACCAAGGATGTAGTATCAGAAATTTGATACATTTATACGGGGACTTGGCTTCACCAGAAGTAAAGCAGATCATTGTGTGTATTTTAAATTAATTGGTGACCATGTTATTTATCTGGTCTTGTATGTGGATGATATGTTGCTCGTTGGAAATGAAAAAGAAATTATCCAAGATTTGAAGACCCATTTATCCTCAAAATTCGAGATGAAAGATCTTGGTGCTGCAAACTATATTTTGGGCATGGAAATTAAAAGAGATTGGACAAAGAGGAAGCTCTAGTTAAACCAGAGGAAGTATATCGAGACAATATTGCAGAGGTTTAATATGCAGGATAGTAAACCGGTGAAGGTTCCTATGTCCCAAGACACAAGAAGAGGAAGAAGACATGTCCCGTGTTCCATATGCAAGTGCAGTTGTTATCCTGATGTATGCGATGGTCTATACTAGTTCAGACATTGCACATTCAGTGGGAGTATTTAGCAGGTTTATGACAAAACTAGGGAAGGAACACTGGACAACAACCAAGGAAAACCAGGATTGGACAAAGTGTTGGATATTCGTGGCTTTGTTGATGCAGACTAGGTTGGAGATCTGGATCAGTGAAGATCTACAAGTAGGTATGTGTTTAACCTATTTGGAGGTGTAGTTAGTTGGATGAGTAAGAAACAATCTGTAGTGGCACTATCAACTATAGAGGCAGAATGCATGGTAGCCACTCATGCAAGCAAGGAAGTAGTTTGGTTGAAAAGATTGTGTTCAAGTATGGGGTTAGTACAGGGAGCAATATGGATAGACTGTGACAGTCAAAGTGAAATTTTCTTGGCAAAGAACCCTATATATAATTCAAAGACAAAGCACATTGATGTTCAGTATCACTTTGTGAGGGATATGATTGAAGACAAAAAGATGTTGTTGGTAAAGGTGGACACTTTGAAGAATACTGCAGATGCATTGAAAAAATTTGTGAGCTCTGAGAAGTTCTCTCAGTGTATAGAAACAATGGGCATTGTAGGGCTGGAAAAATGACTAAGCTCTCCTATGGCCCCCTGTAGAAAGAAACAACAAGTGGGAGAATGTTGGGTTGTATTATATTCTTTCCATGACTAGCCGACATAGTTGATCAGGGGGTTAGAACGAGGGCAGAGGCCCCCCTTCGTTGCACCGATTGCATAGTGGGGGGGTGGGGGGGGGGGGGGGAGGGGGGTCACAAGGGGTTTGAGGGGTGCAAGTAACCCCACTCTATGGGGTCCAAGGTAGTGCCCCGAAAACTTTTGGTTTGGACCCTATGTTAGGTTGGGTGGACCTACCTATGGTTTTGTGCATGATTTTCGCACATGGTTTTGGACGCAATGGTTTTCGGTCCATGGTTTTGGATGCAATGGTTTTCATTCCATGGTATTGGATGCTTTGGCATGTATAAATATGTATTGTAACATTGAAAGGAACATAATGAAAAATCAAGCTGGTAGTCTTGGTTTTGGGATCCAGGGGAAAATCTCTTTGTATATGTGTTTTATGTGTTATGCTCTCGCATTGTTTTGTGTTTTAGAATTTGCATGCAGGTAATTTCTATACAGGGGTAATATATTCTCAATTTTAAGGTTTAACATTGATGCAGTTATGTGCCTCAACCTGCGATTATCAATCTGCGACCTGACGGCATCCTCTGCCATTTGTCTCTTTGTGAGTGGTGACACGTGTCACTCTGAATTACCCCCTTAGGAACCCTAAAAATGAAAAATATGCATGCCACATGTCCATGTATAGCCATGTCATTTCTGATGTCATATGCCACATGGAATATTAGAACCAATTGGTTCTCACCACGTATCCCATTGGAGCAGAGAGAAAAGGCCTCGTCCTACTCTATTTTTCCAATAAAATCCTTTGTTAAGTTATAATTTGTCCTCCTGGTGCTTTAACACTAGCAGCAGATTTGTATCACAATTCATAGACCACAACATTATTTCCCAACATGCCCCGCTTACCATTTTGCTGATTGCTAATTTGCGATATGACCTGGGGCCCGCCGATATGTCTAATCAGTGATCGCAAATCGTCGATATTGCTTTGTTGTTGTGTTATGTATTGGAACCTTTGATCATCGATATGTGATATCAGTGATCGCTAATCATTGTTTCACTTTGACCTCTACTTCTTTCCTCTCCAAATCTTCGATATGCAGGATCTGAGACTCATACTTAGGCATTTTCCCTTTTTCTAGTTTTGAAGAGTAAACTTGAGCTTGCTCCAACTTTTGATCCAGAAGTCGGTTTGAAGAACTGGATATACCATTAGAAAGCATTTTCTGATAAATTTATCATGAAAACAATTGCAATAGGATTTAAACCAAACTTGATATGCACAAAAATCCCAAACATTTAGACTTGTTTTGACCACAAGACTTCAAGGACTGAATGGCTACTTGGACAAATAAACATTTAGGCGATGACACTTAGTGATCCATGGGCTAAATTGACCATCATATTCGCAAAATGAATAGCAAGAAGGAGGCACTTCAACCCTATATAATATGACCCTAACATTGGCTCCAATGGGGATGGCATCCTCTATGTGAGGTGCTAAGAACAAAAGCAGACTAGTAGCCTAACAATTAGGCAATGGATTCAACATAAAAACTGAAGAAAAAAAATTAACCAACTGACTGCAAAATGAATAACTGACTTACATAGCTAAAAAATTTAAAAGAAATAAGAAATTTGATAGCACATCACCAAATTCTTAGGGCCTTCTTCTCAGGCTTCAAACTTGAATCATAGTTATCCACACCTGTTGAAAGTATATACACTAGGTGATCTATTCTCTCCAATGTATCTAGTCAAGTAAATGGCTACTTGATTGCATTCTGGTCACATTTGTCTTGAGCAGACAAAAAATAAAGAGAGTGACAACTCAAAATTTAATTGATCCTAACAATGTAAACTTTGAAACGGGAACTATAAACTCAAAACGGGAACTCTAGCCAAAACAACCCGAAAAAACATCAAAAACAATGCTAAAAAGGAAATGTGTGGCTACTGGAACAATGGTTTTTTTTTAGGGTCAATTTTGAACTTGTTTTAAAAATGGCAGTGAAAACGAAATTTTTGTGCAAAAAATAGCTTGAAACCGAAAAAGTGATGATACTGGAACAATGATTTTTTTTAGGGTCAATCTTCAAAAATTTAAAAAAATGCTAGTAAAACCAAATTTTTATGTGCCAAAAAAAGTTGTTTATGAGGAAAAACACACTAATGTTTTCGGTAGAATAACATTTTTCTTTCCTAAGTATAAATTCAACATTTTCCCAACCATAACATGCTAGATACAAAAGAAATTGAATTTTTTTCGACCATAAAATTAAAAAACCATGAAATTATGAACAAATTACATCACTAAATGAATTCAAAAGTCATTATTTGTATTGAATGAAACATATATTATATCTCTAATTTAATGTTGCATTGTAGATATTCTAAACATAAAAATTATCATAATTAAGACATATAATCCAACAACATAAAAATGATTGATAACTTCTCATTTAACACTCTATGGAAATCAAAAAATTTATTCCAAGATACGACGCAAACATCAGTTATATAAATTGTCTTAACAATTATTCAAAATCACTCATATTTTCTTGCACACCATTAGAATTCACATCTTCAGATGAGTGACTGGATGCTGATGAAGATGTTCCATACTCGTCTCTTTCATCAACTAGTGCCCCATATGAGTCCACATGCATGCCCACCATTTCAGGTTTCAAAATTCTTCTAGATCTATGACTGGTTTCAGTAGACTCCCATGTCAACACTGTTCCTTCTGGTAACAACCTTTTCAAAATTTCCATCGTCTTGAGGCAAAGAGTTCCTCTCTTTGTTAAATTGAAGTCATAAACAAGTATCTCAACATCCTCCAATTTTAATATATCTGTGTGGCAGCGATTTATATTTGTACCCTTCATTTTTCTCTTTTTGCCATTTTTTTGTCAACTACCATCTCTGGCTTATACACACCATTGAATGGGTGTGTATTTGTGGCATACCTGTTGTGGGGAAAAGTATCCGATGCGGATGACCCTATCCCTACTCTAAAGGTGACAGTCTTTAGCAACAACTGAAAGTAAAGCTTTGATGTTTTCCTTTATGAAAGTACAGAGAGGGGGAAGAAATGATCAACCAACCTGGTATCCTTCGCTTAGTCGATCTTGATCCTCTCTCTTTGTCTCTTGTTCCCAGCTCCTTGCTCTCTTTGCCGGTCCAGCTACACACAAGCCCTGCACAAAACGAGAGAAGAAACTACAAGATACAAGTACTCATAACTGATGCATGGATTAGAGTGAATCAAATATACATGTAAATAGAATACATCAATGCAATACAAGTATATAGGAGAACATGCAAAACTTTATTGATAGAAGTAACAGGGTTCTGAGAAGGTTACAACCAATGATGGCTCCAATCCAGCAGCACCTGCCCAGCAGCAAGAACTCTCCTCTTCACCTCTAGTAAAACAATCACCCAATAGCTCTAACTGTAATCCAACAGCACCTCCTTGCTTTACACAAAATTCCAGCCCCCTTAGACCTCATAGAAGAGCTCTATATATAGGAGAGAAGAAGAGAGGCGGAGTTGCCAGTTTGTTGTGGGGAAAAGTATCCGATGCGGATGACCCTATCCCTACTCTAAAGGTGACAGTCTTTAGCAACAACTGAAAGTAAAGCTTTGATGTTTTCCTTTATGAAAGTACAGAGAGGGGGAAGAAATGATCAACCAACCTGGTATCCTTCGCTTAGTCGATCTTGATCCTCTCTCTTTGTCTCTTGTTCCCAGCTCCTTTCTCTCTTTGCCGGTCCAGCTACACACAAGCCCTGCACAAAACGAGAGAGGAAACTACAAGATACAAGTACTCATAACTGATGCATGGATTAGAGTGAATCAAATATACATGTAAATACAATACATCAATGCAATACAAGTATATAGGAGAACATGCAAAACTTTATTGATAGAAGTAACAGGGTTCTGAGAAGGTTACAACCAATGATGGCTCCAATCCAGCAGCACCTCCCCAGCGGAGTCGCCAGTTTGTTGTGGGGAAAAGTATCCGATGCGGATGACCCTATCCCTACTCTAAAGGTGACAGTCTTTAGCAACAACTGAAAGTAAAGCTTTGATGTTTTCCTTTATGAAAGTACAGAGAGGGGGAAGAAATGATCAACCAACCTGGTATCCTTCGCTTAGTCGATCTTGATCCTCTCTCTTTGTCTCTTGTTCCCAGCTCCTTGCTCTCTTTGCCGGTCCAGCTACACACAAGCCCTGCACAAAACGAGAGAGGAAACTACAAGATACAAGTACTCATAACTGATGCATGGATTAGAGTGAATCAAATATACATGTAAATACAATACATCAATGCAATACAAGTATATAGGAGAACATGCAAAACTTTATTGATAGAAGTAACAGGGTTCTGAGAAGGTTACAACCAATGATGGCTCCAATCCAGCAGCACCTCCCCAGCAGCAAGAACTCTCCTCTTCACCTCTAGTAAAACAATCACCCAATAGCTCTAACTGTAATCCAACAGCACCTCCTTGCTTTACACAAAATTCCAGCCCCCTTAGACCTCATAGAGGAGCTCTATATATAGGAGAGAAGAAGAGAGGATGAGTCAGCTTGAGGCTGGCATAGAGCTGACTAGTGTCCTCTCCCTCTTCAGTTAATCTTCAGTTCTTGAGTCCACTTGGAGATCCTTGCTTACACATGGTGATCAAGTACCTCTTACTCATCACAAGGCGAATCTGATGAACCAAGTGTCAGTTTGGAAGCTTCCTGGGCAGTTGACACCTTGCAGGATGACTGTGCCACTTGGCCAATCTCGCCCAGCGCAGGTAGCCTTCATTACTTTTGACTTCCAGCGCAGGTACAGAGTGGGACAGTTGCATTCCAGCGCAGAAGCTCAGTTAAGCAGCTGACATGATCCAAAATAAGCCTGTTTTGAAGTGTTTTCAGGTGGAGAACTGATTGGAAGTGCTGTTGTTTGATGACCTTGTTCTTTTAGGGGTAAGAACAACATGTTTAGGGACTGAGGATCCCTATAATTATTGACATTCCATGCTCCATGATGCGAGGCACAAAAATGTCTATAACAATACCAACGTACTTCAACACCTGTAACATCCTCATTTGCTATAAAGACCTTTATAACTTTAGCAACATTGAATGGATAGCCATTGGGATCTCCATCTGCTAGCACTATGATCATGCAACCCTCCTTAATATCCTGTACTGAACCCCTGTAAAGGTATTCCATGGCTTCATGGTGTGCACAAGACCTTTTGGAACCAATATACATCTCTCTTTCCTCTACCTGTGAAGAATTAATAATATCTTGAGATTGTTGTTGTTTAACAATGTTTATTCGCTCATGTTCATTCGACACATTTTGCAGCCAAATAAATGGATTTTTCAAAGGTCTATCTTCATTTGTTGTTGTTGAAATGATATCACTTTGATTATTGAAAAATGACTCCCACCAAACTGAATCAGCAATGTCAAAGTACTCATATGTATATCTAATACATTTTTTAATTTCTTCTAGGCAATCAGAATAATTTATATCTCTATTTTGTCTACATGCATTATGAACTTCACCAACTGATTGTAATAACAATATTTTTGATACAAATATTGGATGATCTGGAATGAACTTCAAAAATTGCAAACCTGATGACGGTGCCCATTCTACAATAGTTGAATACTTCTTGCCCCATATTAGTGTTTTCCCATCAATTTTTTTGATACGAAATTGATGTTGGAAGCTAATGTCATTAAGTTGTTCAATGCATTTCCCCTCACCATATGATCCCAGAATAAACCTTCGCATGTCAACAGTTTCTTCCAACACATCAAAAGTAGGCTTTGGCATGTATGATTTCTTAATGCATTCAATTAATGATGGCAAGCTCCCAACTTCCTTCCTCCTCAATGTGACTGAAAAACAAGTGAACATCTAATCAATATGGTCATGAGTGTGCCTAACAAGAAGGAAACTAACCTTTACCTTCTAAAAAATTCTCAATTCAACAAGCATGTTTAGATATCCAAAAACAACCTTATTTCTGTTTTCACGGCAAGTGTTGTCCAATTGTAGATACAAAACTTCAGGAAGATTACCAGACCAATGAGAAAGCACATCATGAATTATGGTTATGGTCAGATTTGCATCATTATGAGTATTTGGAGCTATGAAGTACACCCTTGGAAACATTTTCTTATTGAATACCATACAACCGACCAAGTGATACTGAATAAAATTTTCCTCTTGTAAATTTTTGGGTGTGCGAACAAAATGTGGTAAAAATGTTTTCTTCTGGTCCATACCATCAATTATCAAACCCAAATATTTATTCGGATTATCGTAGCACTTATTTTGATGCTTGTACAACTTTTTCCTTTCATTTGTTTGTTGTTCGCGATGCTCCTAAACTTCTTTGACAATTGAATCTACAGAACATAAAAGAAAGCCATTAAGAAATATGTTTTCATAGTTGATGACTATACAATTTTAAAAGTTAAAGTTAGGAATGCTTACCTCTTTTTGACCCTTCACATTTGTCCCTTTTTTATTTAAGAGAAGCACATGTACTACAAATCCCCATCCTTGTCTTCTTAGGAATATGGACATTGTTGAGTTCTTTCTTCCATACCTTCACAAAATATTGATATGTAATAAACTGGCCATGTCCCTCAGCACCTTCTGCATATTCTTTGTATAAGTTGTAGATTTCTCGTCTTGAAAAATTATCTGGAATATGTATTGTCTCTCTATTTTGCATACACTCTCCATGCTTTTAAAAGAAATCTTTCATCCATGACATTGTAGCATTTGATAATGGCCCAACCTATCTTTTATGACGTACTTCTGAATAAAATGTGGGATCCTCTTCCAAATTTTGTTGAATTCTCGAGAGACGAAAATTCCCAATCGAATGAAACATTTTGAAAGCTTTTCTATAGATAAATAAAGTCCTAATATGATAATCATAACATGACAATGTAGATTGCTTGCACCCAATTAAATATGAATTTTGCATGCTTTTATTCATTGACAAAAATATCTTCCTTCTCTCTAATGCAAATTTGAAATCCATATGTTTCAAGCAATCTTTTTGGCAACATTCACTTGAAATGAGAGTGCTGATAGAACTTCCTCTCATCAGATATTCTGCTCTACCCCTTGTATAACTAGAACATCTTGCATTGATACGAAAAGGTATACTTCTACTCCTCGATACAATATTTCTTGGAAACATCTCCATCATTGGATCATCATTTGTATAAAGATTTTCATCATCATTAAGAGGAATGTTATCCACAATATGATCAGCTGTGATTTTCAAATACTGACTTGGAGGATATTCTTCATCTTCCCCTTCTTCAGTGCTACTGTCATAGTCCTTAGAATTCGGACTAAATGGAAAATTTGACTCAACGTTTATTGGATATTCTTCCTCATGTGCATTGTCAATGCTGCTCTCATAGTCCATAGAATTAGGACTATGTCAAACATGTGACTGTTTACTTACTGAAAATGCTACATCATATCCTTTGTCACTGCTACTTTTATACTCATTAGAATTAGGACTAAGTGCATCATCCTATCCTTCATCATTGATGCTCTCATAGTCATTAGAATTAGGACTAAGTGGACACCGTGACACTCCATTCATTTAAAATTCATCATCATGCTCTTCAACACTACTGCTCTCATAGTCGTTAGAATTAGGACTAAGTGGAATTTGTGACTCTTTATTTATTTAAAATTCTCAATCCCCTCTTTCATCAGTGCTTCTCTCATAGTCCTTAGGATCAGGACTAAGTGGAAGAATTGACTTTCTATTCATAGTGGGAGAATTCCCACTATATTCATCAATATGAATAGAGTTATTATGCGATGAATATGTTGATGTTGTACAAATCGAAACTTCACTCTCAGGACAATCCATCCCTTTCAACTAGAAGATGTTGAATGATACAAATGGAGAGTCTCCTAAAGATATTATATAGCTTAGAAAATGAAATCTTCCCTCCAAAAAGTTCGCGAAAATATTTCCCTCCAAAAATTTTGTTAGATTTATTTCCCTTCATTATTTTATTCTACAATTTATTGAAAAATGTAAACTAAATTTTTCTATGAAATAAATCATTAAAGTTAAAATTGTAAACTATAGCTTCTACCTAAATTATTTTAATAGTTAAAGTATATAATATTTACTAAACAATTTAATGTTTCTTTTTAATTTTTATAATACATTCTAAAACAAATTAATCCCACATTCACCCCGCTGTAAAACAATTCCATAATATTTGCTTTATCATATTTTCCTTCGTCGACATAAAAAAATTAACATGTTAAATTTTTTTAAAACAAATTAATCCCACATTAACTGTACGGTAAAACATCTTCGTAATTTCACATATATAATAAATTCCATTATCACTATTACTCACATCACATCAAGGTTTTCTGAGGTTCATTGAAATACTTGGAGCGAATTTGTGGAGCAGCTACATTAATATCAACAACATATTCAATGAAGAATTCTTGCAATTGAAAGGTTAGTTAAATTTTTCTCGAAATGAAGTAGTTTTTTTTTTTTTAAATTAAAACTTTTTGCGAGCCAAATTAACCAATATGTCTGTCGTGGTGGGCCCGGTAAAGCTCACAACGACCAAATGGGTCCGTAGGTTAGGGGCAATGAGCATGGCTGGCCCGCCCGACCGTGGGGTGGCAGGGCGATTCTTGGAATCACCCGCCACAATGCAGGCGGGCAGGTCGTCGGGGTGGCGTGGGGTGGGGCTGCGACAACCCACCCCGTGCCACCCCAACGGCCCGCCCACCCATCGGCGAGGTGGTTGAGCGACTTTGGGAATCACCCAACCACCCCACGGGGGGGCGGGCGAGTCGCCGGGGTGGCGCGGGGTGCAGCTGCAATAGCGCACCCTGCGCCACCCGGCGGCCGGCTCGCCTGCCGGAGGATGGCTGGGCAATTCCTGGAATCACTCCCACCCTGTGCCACCTCGGGGGCTTGCTCGCTCGACCGCTCGGGGTTGTTGGGAGATTCAGGGAATTGCCCGCCACCCCGCATGCGGGCGGGCCAGCGAGGTGGCGACAGGGGGCTTCTACCATTTCTTCTCATATTGTTATCCTCCTATATCTTCAATCTACCACTCAAAGGGGAGTCTGAGGGGTAGATTGAAAACAGAGAAGGAGATTAATGTGGAGAGAAATGGTAGAAGTTGTTGCCACAACCCCCTTCGTGCCACCCCACCCGGTGGGCCACCTGGCTCGCGCAAGGGGAAGGCTGTGGCATCCCCCCACGCCACCCTAGAGGCCACCCCACGAGCGGGCAGGCTAATGGGGTGGTGCGGTGGGAGGCTGTGGCAACAACTTCTACCATTTCTTGCCACATTGATCTCCTTCTTCATCTTCAATCTACCCCTCAGCCTCCTCCCTAAGGGGTAGATTGAAGATAGAGAAGGAGATCAATGTGGGGAGAAATGGTAGAAGTTGTTGCCACAGCCTCCCCTCGCGCCACCCTGGCAGCCCGCTTGCCGACTGGGTGGCAAGCGATTTTCTTAGTATTAATATTTTTTCAATTTCAATGATCTGATTATACAAATTAAAAATTTATGATATATTTTCGTTGTTAATTTAAATTAATATGTTTTTGTTATTTACTGATTTATGTGTTTCTTTTTTTCAGGAAAATGACATCAAAGAAGATTTCTATGAATCTTTCTAGACCAAAGATTCTTAAAGGTGGATTTTCAAAAAACATTGGTGAATGAACTCCACCTGAGCTCATGGCTACAAATCTTTCAAGTGCCTCAAATGATAAGAAGATGATTTCATACTGGAAGAATTCAAAAGAAGTGAATTTTCCATCAAGAATCTGGTATGTGAAAGAAAGAGAAAGCCAAAATGTGAATATATATCTATATATTGATATACCGAATGATAATGGAATTTATGAGGTGATGGGAAGAGTCATAGATATGTGTTCAGTATCGGACACTGAAGTTGTTTACATACTTACAAAACCTCCCACGTCACATGAAAGGATTAAATACCGACTATCATATTCATTATATGACACGAGAGAGGTGTCTACAAAGTTGTGTAAACAAATCATAAATGAAATGAAAGAAAACATCGTAAGTATTGTTATTTATATTTGTATTTTGTGTTCTTGTAACTGTCTCACTATATCTTTTTAAATTTGTCTTTATTGACATATGATATTTTGTTTGGTAGAATTTTGTTGAAAGTTGTTCAATTAGGTTGGGAGGCATTCATTTCATAGAGCATGATATCATGAAAGTTGTCAGTAGTTTCTACTCAGTGTCAGAAGAAGATATGGAAAACAAGCAAAATGTAGTAATTGATGATGCTACAAAACTACATCCAAGGGATAAAAAAAAAGGCATCTAGTGGATAAATCTAGCAAGGGTAGACAAGTTACTTTTGAAGAAAATGAAGTTGAAACTGACAGTGAAGCATATGTTGACATTATTGAAGATGACATTGGAACTGAGAAGAGCTATAAAAGACCAAAGTAACAATGCCCAAGAATAAATCTGTTACAGTTAATGATGAGAATGTTATGAAGAAGAAAAGTAAAGTTGAAGATTTTGAAGTAGTCATTACCAGCAGTCAAGAACCTAGTGAAACTTCAAAAGAAATCAAAGAAATCATTACACCAGGAGCTGATTTAGAGGATGGCATTATCAAAACAAAACAAAATTCCATTCGATAGAATTTAACAAAGAGAAGCTTAACTGATGGTGGTCGTACATTTTATATTAATGTCAGACAAACCTATGAGGAAAGTTAAGGACAATGTCAATATCAAGTCAGAAAGCCACATCATCTGCATGTTCACAACTTGAAGACATTGATGAGGTACAATCCATATGCTCATGTGTTTAGTTATGTGCTTCTTGTTGATCGAATTCAAGTTCCCAACAAAGAAGAATTTGATAAGTCAAAATGTTTTGAACAATTATTATGTGCTTGGGGGGGACCATTCTATAGAAGCTCAAAGACAATTGATGGAGGAATATCCTAATAACCCACATTTTGAAACAATGAAATGTATCATTTATGCTAGTTTATCAAATACAGAAGAAAAGTTAGTGGCATGGGATCATAATTTAGATTTTGAATATAGGATGTCTATGACTTTCATCCAAAGGGTTAGATTTATTCATAGTGAATTCGAAGAAAAATGTGGTGGGGATAGGACAAATTTTACTATAGATTTCCGAAAGGAATGTTGTATGGAAATAGGCTAACAAATTGAAGAGAAAATCAATTAAAAAAGTGGAAAAGGCGACAACATTAGTGATTTATTCAGAGGTGTTGATAACATTTTCTAGTTGGCATTTAGAATTGGAGATGTATGGAAGTTGATTAATGATATTTTTAGCATGTCGGAAAACATTGGCATTAAAAACCAGAAGGTCAAAAAGTCTAAGCCATTGATATGTAGCAGCAGTAAATCAGGTCCTGAAATGAAGCAGCTTTCGGAAGATATGACTCTCACACCTTGGAGAGCAATGCAAGGAGTGAAAGATGGAAAAATTGTCAAAACAATATTATCTCGTGTGAGGTCAGGGGAATTATCATTGGAGGAAATGTCTGAGGAATTTCAAAAGTATGTTTGTTGAATTATTTTTATTTATTTCTATATTATAATTTTCTTTTAAATAAAACATATTGTTCTTGGTAGTATTTGTTATACATATAATTATATTAACTTTTTGTTACTTTATCTATGGAGTCACAAATTTTACATGAAAATTCAAGAACAAATGGTTAAATTGTTGAATGAAGATAGTTGGGATGATGTTGTACGCAACTATCCAGATTCAAGTTCTACATCAACATTAAAAGTTTTTTATCTTGCATTTAAAAAGGTATCTTGATTTATACATTCATTTTTATTCATCTATGTACTATTTTTAGTTTATAACTTACACATATATTTGTTTATTTTATAAAAGATGAAGAAGGATGATAATGGAGCACTAGATAGTTTCAAAACCTTTATTGAAAAAATAAAGATTGAAAGACTGAGGAAGCAACATATTAAGAATGTTGAACTTGATCCAACTCTTACTCATTTCATTTGGAATGTGCTAGACACCATTCAATATCAAGTAATACAAGGCGACTGTGAAGACATTGCTAAACTCATACCTAAAATGGATTATGCCCTAGTTATTGCAGATTTTCCCCATGGTTTCAATATTCCAAACATTGACTATGATAGCGACCCTTATACTTATCAAGCTCTTAGTAAAGTGGTTGCAGTATTTCTAGAAGTCTCGTCATCACCATTATGGAGATTTGTGACATTTCATTCAGACACACAATTGGCATTGGTATTGTCAAGATTCAAGGGGAAAACAAATTCAAGGATGCAGCTTAGATGGTAAGACGTTTAAAATGTATATTTGATTAATGTTGAAAAATTCATTTATGTACAAGTTAATTGAAATTTTACTATTTCATGTTACAGGCAAAAGTCAAATCTTCTTAACCGTGAAGATCAACTATTTATAAATGATTTTCAGTTCATTCATATTGATAGTTGGGCAAAAGATGATAGCTATATGTCTATGGTTTTTAATCAGGTAGACAGAAAGAGTCATAGCCAAATACTGACTTATGATGTTGTTGTGAGAAAACTAACATATGAAGACAATGTTGGAAATAATACTGAGGGGGGGGGGGTGAATCAATATTATCAAGTCAAATATTCCCTTTTCCAAATCCAGATCATATACCCTACTTTAGTTAATGAAAACCGCGTATATATGCAACTACGTAGAAGGAAACCCGCGTATACCATGCAAACTTATAATTTACTTTATCTTACAGATGTTGACTATTAATATGTGTATCAGAATCAAATAAACAGTAACCAGAAACAGTAAAACAGAGCAGAAGACAATCACACACAAGAACACAAGATATAAGGTGGAAACCCAATGTGGGTGAAAACCACCTGCTGCAATTCGTCTCTATCTTCCTTTTAATTAGAAACTTCTTTTTACAATGATTCTGTACTGGTGCAGTCCTTTACCAGTACGCAGGCTGCAACTTGCTGAGAGCTACAACCCTCTCTCATTCTCCAGCTTCTCCTGGAAGGGAGCTACAACCCCCTTGGCTCTTGCACTAGCCAAGATACTAGTACATAGGTGCTGACCTACAGAAGGCTACAACCTTCTCTTTCTTCCAGGGACCACGTTTCATAAATTTTTAGACTGGATCCATGAACATCAATCAATCATCAAGAATTTCTGCATTAAACAATCTCCTTTTCACCAATTAGAACTGAATCTAGTAGACAGTTCTCTGACAGCTGTACCCAAAGCACAATAACAGTAACCACACACCAAATTCTGAACCCAGTACACTACAACAATAAAAAGAAGCAGCTAGAACCCAACTCAAGAGATGTACGCTACTTCAATAACCTAAAACCTACATGCATACGCTTCTGTGTTTGGACCAACCTGCGTATACGCTGTTTTTATTCACTGAACCAGCGTGTATACGCGCCTTAGCTTCACTGAACCTGCGTACAGATCTATAAAGGATAATTCACTCTTTCAAATATTCAGACACTAATTAACCCAGATTATCAGATTTATAGATCAAGCATGCGCCACATATAACAGATCAAAATCATACAAAGATACTATTATTCAAGCCTTAGGATTATGACCCATCAATAGAACTTATCCTTCTCTTTGCACTAAGGTTCCTCCTTCATTTAGATTTAGATCTGCACCATAACCCCAATCACCAATATTTCAGATCTAGCACTTATTAGATATTCAATTAATTCAGATGATCCTTTGCCAAATGATCTCCTTCCTCTTTTATAGTCTTAGGCCTTTCACAATACCGTGGTCCAAAACCATAATAAAACAATACCATGTACCAAATACTTGGGATCAACACTTCTGACGAGATACCATGGTCCAAAACCATAGGTTCAAATACCAAGGACTAAATACCACGGACCAAAAGTAAGTTCTCCAACATATACGTGCTTTTCCTTGCGTGAAAGTGCGTGTATATGCATACGCGCCTTTGTAACGTCTAACTCACGTGTATACACTCCTTCGGTTAGGTGAACCTGCATATATATATTTTTCCTTCATTCTAAGATCTGTCACCAAAGTCAGTTGCCATCAAGGACAACACCTATGCCATAGCTCTAAATGAGTGCCACAATGACAATAATCTCCCCCTTTGGACTTGATGGCAACCCCAAGATCCTCAAATTCATTCTCCCCCTTTATCATCAAGGGCAAAGGGTTGTGCTCCCCCTAAGTACATGCTAAAATTTCTGCCCTGCTGTGTTGACCATGCTCCCCCTGACTGTAGGCAAGATCTACAAAAAGATGTTTTTCAAGAAGAACCGTGACTTATACATCATAAAAGACCTTCCTATCACCAAAAGACTCAATACATACATCCATCATCCAACCAAGTGGGGATCATCCACCCAACCAAGTGGGGATACATTAGAAATTTACATATGACAACAAAGTACATTACATCTTCATCCCAGGCATAGTGGGGAAACCACAATAGCCCGTTACATGACCTTGACACCATAAAAGAGATACATGACATAGAGACGAAATATCTAGAGCAAGACTTATGAAAGTCACCAATAACTGATATCAACAGCATCTGTCAATCACCATTCAGATCAGCAACCATGATTTCCTTATGTTCTCCCTCTGCATTTGTTCCACCTGAAACCAACAACAGCTGTGAACTTGAACCAAAAGCTTCTAAGATAATGCCAACAATGCATCATTAGAAGTTTATCTGCTCCCCCTGAACCTGTGCCAGATGGTCTCTGTCAGACCCATATCAGACTATCTTCAACCAGAGCCTGTCCCTACTGATATCCATCAAACATCCATATATGCAATTGTATCTATATAGACTAGCATATGTACACAGATTCTCTTCAGCCAACTCGCGTACAACCACTTTTCTCTGAAACAGACAAGTTTCAACAACAAGATGAAGCATCAACTACTCCCAGCTTCTATCTGAGGTATTCAAATGTCTCCCTGGGCAGTGGTTTGGTGAGTATATCAGCAACTTGTTCCTTAGAGGGAACATATTCCAACTTGACCTTTTGTTCAAGCACTTGTTCCCAGAGGAAACGATATTTGATAGGTATGTGCTTGGTCTTTGAATGCATAACTGGATTCTTTGAAATGTTGATTGCACTTGTATTATCACATAAGATGGAGATAGGTGGTGTACAAGTGATTTGAAAATCCATCAAGGTTTGCATCATCTAAAGGAGTTGAGTGCAACAAGATGTAGCAGCCACATATTCCGCTTCAGCTGTAGATAGAGCAATCGAACTTTGTTTCTTGCTGAATGAAGATACTAATCGGGAACCCATAAAGAATGCACCACGACTCGTGCTCTTTCTGTCATCCATGCTTCCAGCCTAATCTGCATCTGTATAAGCATGAAGAGTGAGACCTTTATCTCTTGGATACCATAAGCCATAGTTTTTAGTTCCTTGAAGATACTTGAAGATTCTCTTCACTGCCTGAAGATGAGTTTCCTTTAGATTTGCTTGAAATCTTCCAACCATTCCCACTGCATGCATGATGTCTGGTCGGGTACCTGTCAAATAAAGCAGACTTCCAATCATGGATCTATAGGTTGGTTGATGCACTGCTGCTGATTCATCATTTGCACTGAGGCTGCATCCTGTAACCATGGGGTACATACTGGTTTCGAATCTTCCATGCCATATTTCTTCAAGATCTACTTGAGATACTTGGTTTGAGACAAAAAGGTACCGCCTTCATTTTGTTGGATTTGTAGACCAAGAAAATATACCAGCTCTCCAAGTAATGACATTTCGAATTCTTTCTGCATCACCAAGGCAAAGTTTTGACTCATAGCTTCTTAATTGCTACCAAAGATAATATCATCTACATACACAACAAGTATTAGCAATTTGTCGTTTTCAATTTTTATATAAAGATTGCTATTTGCTTATCCTAAAAAACCTTGTTGATGAAGATGGTTTTTAGCTCTTTTATTTTTATATTTATGGAAGAAATTTTATTTGTAATAGCCACTCCAATGTATTTATTTTGTGTTTCAGAAACAATTTTTTATTAATATAAATTCACCATTACTATTTAAAATAAGAACATAGAAGATGTTAGCACTCTGTAAATCCCTTAAGGTTGAGGAAAGGGATCCCAGAGGTAACCACAAAGCACTTGTAGGTTAAGGTCCAGTCCCCCTAACCTTGGAGAGGGCTCCCTCACTGGATCAGCTATCTATCACACATATTGATAGGATATGGATTTTAGACTAGTTATTGAGTTTGGAAATTAAATGATATGAGATTTAATGAAAATTGTTGAGAGAAAGGTCCACTGAAGTATAATATCATAGAAAATCACGAAATACATGTGCCATCTATATAACAAAGGCAAGCTAGGCGCACATATTTCAAGTCAATTATCAGTTGTGGTATAGCGAAGAATGAAGGAAACACAAAACTATTCAGTCAAATGTAACAAAGCATATGGTTATTAATTTTGTTACATAACTAATGACCAAATTGTTGGAAATAATACTGAGAGAGGGGGTGAATTAGTATTATTAGATCAATAATTTAATTTGCAAACAGATTTTTATACTCTACTTCAGCTAAGTGAACTACCATGTATACGCGACTGTACTCAAGGAAACCAGCGTATATGCAGAGAACTTTTGATTTACCCAATTTATCATGCATTGAAATTTAACCAATATATCAGAGATTTATTAGACAATGTAGTAAAAGTAGAATAAAGCATCACACATAAGCAACACACATGAACAACAAGCTATAAAGTGGAAACCCAATGTGGGTGAAAACCACTTGCTTCTGTCATCTCTGTCTTCTTTTAATACTAAGGAAATATGTTTACAATTTTGTACTGGTGTAGACTTATACTAGTATGCAGGCTTCTACCTGCAGAAGGTTACAACCTTCTCTCATTCTCTAGCTTCTCCTAGAAGGGAGCTACAACCCCCTAACTCTTGTACTAGCCGATATGTTTACTATTACTTAGGCTGCGACATACAGAAGGCTACGACCTTCTTTCTTCCTCCAAGGACCACGTTTCCTAAATTTTTAGACTAGATCCATCAACAACATCATAACTGTAATTCAATCATCAACTACATCTACATCAACCAATCACTTTCTGAACCAACCACATATGAATCAATCAATCACTTTGACAACCCATCAATTTGATCATTCATAATATTTTCACTAGAATACACTAACCAGAACCTAAACCAAAACCCAGAACTCTGCAACAGGAAACAGAAACAACTTAAACAAATTTTATAAGGTATACGTTACTTCCATGTGTCGAACTTGTGTGTATACGCACTTTTATTAAAGCCAACAAGTGTATACATCTACAAATATTAATTCATAATTCTGCATCTATTCCAGACTTTAGTTAAACCCGGACCATAATATTTATAGAACAACACATAAGTTAGTGTACAGATCTAGAATAAACATGATCAAACCATATAAAGATAATTCATTTCAAGCCTTAAGATCCGGATCCATCATTAAATCTTATCCTCCATCAACCACTAAGGTTCATCTCTGGTTCAGATCAAGCACAACACCATAAGCCAATAACCTACATACTAGATCTCACACTTCATCATATATTCGATACTTGCACACCTTGGCCTAATGATCTTCTCCTCCTTTTAGAGTTTTAGGTCTTTCTCAATACCATGGACCAAAACCATTTAGGACCAATACCTTGGACCAAATACCTAGGGTCAATACCTCAGACCAGATACCTTGGACCAATACCATGGATCAAAATACCATGGACCAAATACTTCAGACCAAAAACTTAGTTTTCCTTCTGTGAAAGTGTGTGTGTACGTATATGCTACTTGTGGTCAGTGAACTTGCATGTATATGCACCTTGGTAAGGGTGAACCTGCATATACCTCTCTTTCTTCATTCTGTGTAGATTGATCTATAATTCTTTGTTGTTAACTTGTACTGTGATCTTTTATCTGAGTGAGTTGCCATCAAGGACAATACTTATATCATAATGCAAACAATCTGCCCCTTGGGACTTGATGGAAACAACAACACCAAGTCACTCTCCCCCTTTGACATCAAGGGCAAAGGGTCATGCTCCCCCTCTGACATACATTATGCTAGTCATGCTCCCCCTGAGTACATGCTGAATTCTCTGATATGCTGAAGTGTACATGACTCTATACATACATCACCAATGACCTTCCTATCACCAATGACTCATACATACATCCATCTCCCAACCAAGTGGGGATATACCAAATTTGACTCATCCACCCAACCAAGTGGGGATATACCAATTGTTTATACATGACAAAAACAATAGATATTACATCATCCATCCCATGCATAGTGGGGTTACAAATTAGGTATTTTCATGACATTTACATTAAAATATATGCATGAAATTTATAATAAGGACATCAACAAGACCATGATAGTCATCAGCAACTATCATACACCATATATGATTTGCACCATCAGCAACATCAGGATCAACAACCTGTATATTTCCATCATCAAAAGAGTCTTTTGAATCAAAAAAATTATGCAGACCTGTACCAAGATCTTCTAAGATAATGCCAACAATGCATTATTAGAAGCATATGCTCCCCTTGAACCTACTGCTAGATTTTTACTATCATATCTTATTATTGCATATATTAGAAAGAAATATCAAAGCATCATCATCAATCAGATATACATCAAGTTATCAACAACTTTATGAGGACCAATATATTTCCACATGTTATCAACAGATTGTAACCATCATCAAAGAGAGCATATAATTGACAGAACCATATCAGACCCCTTTTTTCTGAGTTTGGCCCACGACTTTTCCTCAAACCAACATATATGCAATTGTGCCCACAGAAACCCACGTATGTACGCGACTACGCTTCATGAAACTCACGTATAACAACCTTTCTTTGAAAAATAGGATTTAACAGCATGATGATGTAGCAATTACTCCCAGCTTTTGTCTGAGATATTCAAATGTCTCTCTGGGCCGTGGTTTGGTGAATATATCAACAACCTATTCTTTGGAGGGAACATACTCCAATTTGACCTTTTGTTCAAGCACTTGTTCACGTAGAAAATGATATTTGATGGGTATGTGCTTGGTCTTGGAGTGCATGACTGGATTCTTTGAAATACTGATGGTACTTGTATTATCACATAGAATGGAGATGGGTGGAGTACATGTGATCTGAATGTCTTGCAAGGTTTGCATCATCCAAAGTAGTTGTGTGCAGCAAGATGCAGTAGCCACATATTTTGCTTCATCTGTAGATAATGCAATTGAACTTTGTTTCTTGTTGAACTAAAACATTAACCTGGAACCCATATAGAATGCACCACCACTAGTGATTTTTTTGTCATCAACACTTCCTGCCCAATCTGCATATGTATATGCATGAAGAGTAATATCTGTATCTCTAGGATACCATAAACCAAAGTTCTGTGTTCCTTGAAGATATTTGAAAATCCTTTTAACTGCCTGAAGGTGTTATTCCTTTGGATTTGCTTGGAATCTTCCAACTATTCCTACTTCATGCATGATGTCAGGTTGGGTACCCATTAGATAAAGTAGACCACCAATCATGGATTTGTAAGTTGGTTGATGTACTACTGCTGATTCATCATTTGAGCTGAGACTACATCCCGTTACCATTGGGGTACATATTGGTTTAGAATCTTCCATGCCATAATTTTTCAAGATGTGTTTGAGATATTTGGTTTGTGAAAGAAAAATACCATCTTTATTTTGTTGAACTTGTAGACCAAGAGAATAGGTAAACTCCCCAAGCAAGGACATTTCAAATTCTTGCTGCATTACTAAAGCAAAATTCTGACTCATGGATTCTTCATTGCTACCAAAAATGATATTATCAACATAAACAACAATTATTAGCAATTTATCAGTGTCCATATTTGTCTATATATTGCTATCTGTTGACCCCTTTGAAAAACCTCGTTGGTGGAGATATTTGTCAAGACAGTAATACCAGGCCCTTGGAGCCAGTTTTAGACCATAGAGAGCCTTTCTGAGTCTGCATGCAAGTTTTGCATCATTTCCAAGAATGAATCCTTCTGGTTGTTCAATATAGACTTCTTCTTCTAAGTCTCCATTAAGGAAGGCATATTTTACATCCATTTGGTATACTTTGAATTTCTGAAAACTAGAAAGAACAAGGAACATCCTTATGGATTAAAGTCTAGCAGCAGGTGCAAAAGTTTCTTCAAAATCTATACCTTCTCGTTGAGCATATCCTTTACAAACAAGTCTAGCCTTGTTTCTAATAACTTCTCCATTTTCATTCAGCTTGTTTTTGAATATCCATTTAGTTCCTATGATATTCTTATCATGAGGCCTAGGAACTAATTCCCAAGTATTATTCTTTTCAATTTGCTCAAGTTCTTCATTCATAGCCTTGACCCAACATTCGTCTTTGCATTCTTCATTTACATTTTGAGGTTCAGTGGAGGATAGTAATACTAGATAGCTTGAGGTTTCTGTAATAGTTCTTCTTGTCTATACACCTGCCTCTTTTCCCCCTAAAATTTGAGTTTCTGGATGATTTTTCTGAACATACATGGATGGAGTCTTTTCTTCTACTATTATCTCCTCTTCTGGTGCTTCATTGGTTTCTTCTTCAGAATCAGTGTGATTTGATGTGGGAAAATAATCCCCATCTTCTTCATTGTCATAATCTTCATTTTTTATATGTTTTGGAATTTTGCATGCTTCATCAACCACAACATCAATTCTTTCAATAATTTTCCTAGGTCTTTTATTATAACATTTATATCCTTTACTTCAGGAAGAGTAACCAAGAAGAATACCTTCATCTTCTCTGGGTTCAAACTTACCAAGTTTCTCCTCAGTCCTTTTGATGTAACATTTGCTTCCAAAAACATTAAATTATTTTACAATAGGAGTCTTACCATATCAAAGGTCATGTGGAGTTTGAGTGCTATTTACCTCAACATTTTCTTAGTTGAGAATAGTGATGGCAGTGAATGCAGATTCACCCTAGAAGGTTGCAGGAGTTCTAGATTCATCTAGCATAGCTCGAGCCATTTGTTGAAAAATTCTATTCATTCTTTCTACCACTCCATTTTGCTGAGTCCTTACAGTGGAGAACTGCCTTTTTATTCCATGTTGTTCACAAAAGTCAAAGAATTCATCCAAGGTAAATTCCCCTCCTCGATCAGATTTGAGGCATTTGATTTTGTGATTTGATTCATTTTCAACCAAAGCTTTGAAGGCTTTTAACTTTTCAAATGCTTCATCTTTATGCTTTAGAAGACCTATCCAACACATTCTGGAAATATCATCAATGAACAATATAAAGTATTCTTCTCCACGAGGTGACTTTTTCCTTGATGGTCCACATAAATCAGTATGAACAAGTTCAAGAGGCTTACTAGCTGACCCTTCTTTTTCAATGAAGTGAGATCTTGTTTGCTTACTGAATTGACATGGTTTTCATATTGTATTTTCAAGAATGCTAATATTGGAAGATCAAGAACAACATGGAATCTACATGCTTTTCTTATTTGAGAAAAGATTAGATGTCCCAATCTTCTATGCCATAGCCAATTTTCATCATTTTTTCTTAGATAGCATTGTTATTGTCCTCCCTTGAGTATGTATAAGTTGTTTGGATTTCTTGTACCTTTGATCACAGTTTCTCCTGTATCAATCTCACGAAAAACACATCCATTTGATCGAAACACCACTTCATTTCCTTGATCACACATTTGATTGACACTCAACAGGTTATGCTTTAGACCATCTACATACATAACATTCCCACCTTTAACCTTTTCTTTCAAGAAAATAGAGCCTTTACCTTTTATGACAACATGAGTGTCTTTTCCAAATGACACATTCTTTTCCTTTTCCAAGGCATTATGAGTGAAGTTTTTCTTGTCACCTGTCATGTGTTTTGAGCATCCACTATCAATGTACCACTGATTTTCTTGTCCTTCTACATACAAGCTATACCACATCTTTTTTTTGTGGTTCTTCCTTTCTACATATTTTGGGATTTAATGGAGTTTTCTCCTTTTGAGATATTTGCCGAAATTTACTCCTGCATTCAGACTCCTCATGGCAAAATTTGTTATAGATTGAGCATTCTATTTCATTTTCAAGAAGAGAAACGTTATTATAGGAACTTTTCCTGATCCCTGTCACATTCCTTTGATTTCGTGCTTCTCTAGTCATGATAGTTTTGTAAACAACACATTGAGTAGCTTTGTGTCCAAAATTATGACATGAGAAACATTGACCATTAAAGAAGCTCCTGCGATTATTGAATCTATTGACCTGGTGATTGTAGTTTCTATTGATATTCCTCTTTGAAGCAAATTGAGTATGATTTACCTGAGGTTGGTTGTGGCTTATGTTCATCCTTGATGAAAATTGAGCTTGATTTACTTGGTGATTTGCTTTATGCCTTTGCAGACGATTGTCATATTGTTCATTGTTCTTTGCTGCATCAAGATAGCTTTTACTGGAGGTTGATGGCTTCTGTGATTGATATGCTTCTTCATTATATCCAATACTTGTCTTTATCAAAGGAGAACACTGCACTTTGATAATTTCATTTAAGGTTTCTAATACTTTAGCAAATCTAAGATTGAGAGATTTGGTTTTCTTAAGATCCTTTCTTAGACCCACAATTTCCAATTCTAGCTTTTCATTGTGTTTTTCTCTTTCAGCAAGTTGGTATATCAAGGTATCTATAATCATATTCTTTTCTTCTAAACAAATTTTGAGTTTAGAAATTTCTTCATGAAGGTCATTTCTTCTAAATCATCCCAAAAATTATCATCTTCATAAGCCATTAAAAGTCTATAGTCATTACTATTTTCATCTTCATCACTATTTAATAAACCATCGCTATCTTCATGAGTATAGTAAACCTTTTTACTCAAACTTTGTTTTCTATTCCATTTTGCAGATTCCTTCCCTTTATCATATTTATCTTTATGAGGACATTTGGCAGCATAATGACCCACTCTACCATAAGAAAAACATTTGAAAGGTAGTTTACCTGTAAATCTTTGGAACCCTATTGAAGCTTCTTGACAAAGTTTACTTCATCTTCTTCTTATAAAATATTTCCTAATTCATTGAATTCTTCCTTTTCTATTGTTGAAGCTTTAAATGTGGCTTCTCTCATATCTGATGGGCCTCCTTTTCTCATCTCAAAGGCAGTTAAGATTCTGTGCAACTATGTCATAGTGATAGTCTGTAGATCCTGTTTTTCTTCTATGGAAAATACTTTTGATTCAAATTTAGCAGACAAGGATCTTAAAACTTTCTCAACTAAGGTAACTTCCTTTATCTCTTCACCCAAATTCTTCATGAAATTAATAATATCATATATACCTAGCTATACTTTCATCATTGTGCATCTTAAGAGTTTCATATTGAATTCTGAGAGTTTGCAGTTTAGCACGTTTTACTTGAGAGTCTCCTTCATAGCTTAGAACAATTTTGTCCCATATTTCTTTGCCTAATTTAAGCTACATAACTTTGAAAAACTCTGATTGTGACAAACTTCCCAATAATGTATTGACAGCCCTGGCATTGGTTTCATATTGATTTTTACTTGCCATATCTGTAGGAATTGTTGATGGAAATGTATATCCTCCTTCCACGATTTCCCAAACATCTGTTCCAAGTGATTGTAGATAGGTTGTGGTTCTTATCTTCCAATAAAAAAAGTTTCTCCTATCAAAGATTGGTGGTCTGATGGATCCCATGCTTTCTTGATTACTCATGATGATGGATCTCCCTTCAAGCGATCAAGCTTCTTCTGAAAGACCTGCTCTGATACCAATTGTTGGAAATAATACTGAGAGGGGGGGGGGGGGGGGTGAATCAGTATTATTAGATCAATAATTTAATTTTCCAAACAAATTTGTATACACTACTTTAGCTAAGTGAACTAGCGTATATACGTGACTGTACTTAAGGAAACCAACATATGCAGAGAACTTTTGATTTACCCAATTTATCATGCATTGAACTTTAACCAGTATATTAGAGATTTATTAGACAATGCAGTAAAAGAAAAATAAATCATCACACATAAGCAACACACATGAACACCAAGATATAAGGTGGAAACCAAATGTGGGTGAAAACCACCTGCTTCTATCATCTCTGTCTTCTTTTAATAATAAGAAAATCGGTTTACAATTTTGTATTGGTGCAGACTTATACCAGTACGCAGGCTTCTACCTATAGAAGGTTACAACCTTCTCTCGATCCCTAGCTTCTCCTAGAAGGGAGCTACAATCCCCTAACTCTTGTACTAGCTGATATGTTTACTAGTACGTAGGCTGCGACCTACAGAAGGCTATGACCTTCTTTCTTCCTCCAAGAACCACGTTTCATAAATTTTCAGAATGGATCCATCAATAACATCATAACTGTAATTCAATTATCAAATACGTCTACATCAACCAATCAATTTCTAACCTAACCACATCAGAATAAATTAATCACTTTGACACCCATCAATTTTATCATTCAGAATACTGTCACCAGAATACAATAACCAGAACCCAGAACTTTGCAATAGCAAACAGAAACAAATGAAACATATTTTATAAGGTATACGCTACTTCCATATGTCGAATCTGCATGTATACACGCTTTTCTTAAAGCCAACCAGCGCATACATATGCAAATATTAATTCATAATTTTGTAGCTATTCTAGATTTTAGTTAAACCCAGATCATAATATTTACAAAACAACACATGCATCAGTATAAAGATCTAGAATAAACATGATCAAACCATATAAAGATAATTAATTTCAAGCCTTAAGATCTCAATCCATCATTAGATCTTATCCTCCATCAACCACTAAGGTTCATCCCTGGTTCAGATCAAGCACAACACCATAAGCCAATAACCTACATATTAGATCTCACACTTCATCAGATATTCGATACTTGCACACCTTGGCCTAATGATCTTCTTCTCCTTTTATAGTTTTAGGCCTTTCTTAATACCATGGACCTAAACCACTTAGGACGAATACCTTGGACCAAATACCTAGGGTCAATACCTCGGACCAGATACCTTGGATCAATACCATGGATCAAAATACCATGGACCAAATACTTCAGACCAAAAACTTAGTTTTCTAAGGTATACGCACTTTTCCTTCTGTGAAAGTGCGTGTGTATGTATACGCTACTTGTGGTCAGTGAACTTTCATGTATACGCACCTTGGTCAAGGTGAACCTGTGTATACCTATCTTTCTTCATGACTGATCTGTAATTCTTTGCTATTAACCTGTTGTACTATGATCTTTCATCTAAGTGGGTTTCTATCAAGGACAATGCCTATATCATAATATAAATTCACCATTACTATTTAAAAAAGGAACATAGAAGATGTTATCACTCTGTAAATCCCTTAAGGTTGAGGAAAGGGATCCCAGAGGTAACCACAAAGCACTTGCAGGTTAAGGTCCAGTGTCCCTAACCTTGGAGAGGGCTCTCTCACTGGATCAACTATCTATCACAAATATTTATAGGATATGGATTTTAGACTGGTTATTTAGTTTGGAAATTAAATGATATGTGATTTAATGTAAATTGTTGAGAGAAAGGGCCACTGAATTATAAAAGCATAAAACATCAGGGAATACATGTGCCATCTATATAACAAAGGTAAGTTAGGTGCACATATTTCAAGTCAATTATCAGTTGTAGTATAGTGAATAATGAAGGAAACGCAAAACTATTCAATCAAATGTAACAAAGCATATGGCTATTAATTTTGTTACATAACTAATGACCAAATATTTAGAAGAACCATGATAGAGCAATAAATAATTCTATTGTGTATAAGATCCACATTTATCATGAGCATATAGGAATGAATTCAAGATAATAGCTTAAGAATTGAATATTAGATTAACAGAAAGGAAACACAAACTTGAAAACGCACACCACATGAATCTTTGAAACTTATAACAAAGTACTCTAAGCATTTTTATTAAAAATGTTTACATACAGGACCTCTTCCTACTCTCAACAACTCCCCATTATTTTATTACATTTTATATTTAGCCATTAAATACCATTTCAGCCTAAGACCAAGTACATTGCATTTATCCAACTAAGTGGATCAAAAGGTACATTTTATCAGAATAGCAAGATTTGGGTCAAATATAGGAACAACATTAACTCAGAAAATCATCTTCATCCTCATCTGCCTGTAGTCCTCCAGAAAATCCTGAACTCCCTTCCATTGTGCCAAAAAACCTACTAAAAATCCTTCTAATTCCTTGTTTCATTCACTTTCTGCCTTATCGGGTCACTTTTTAGTCTTATCAATTTCCTCTACCTTTGGTATGAAAAAAAGAAGAAACAATGGCCCCTCTGTGTTGCGTTGTAACTAAGTAACTGTCTCTGTTGGCGTGCCTTAATACATTCCCACATTTCTTAACTTTGTGACTATGGGTGAGACAAAGGCTTATTACATCAGAAATTTAACATAATCAGAGCTTTCTATAGTGTGCCACTTTGAATTGTACGGGGTGTGAACTTTGTGATATATCTAGCTCCTGGGATTTAGGCGAAAACTACATGATTAGGGCCTAGGGATTCAGGGCCAAAACATTTATTTTCAAAATTCGAGATGAAAGATCTTGGTGCTGCAAACTATATTTTGGGCATGGAAATTAAAAGAGATTGGACAAAGAGGAAGCTCTAGTTAAACCAGAGGAAGTATATCGAGACAATATTGCAGAGGTTTAATATGCAGGATAGTAAACCGGTGAAGGTTCCTATGTCCCAAGACACAAGAAGAGGAAGAAGACATGTCCCGTGTTCCATATGCAAGTGCAGTTGTTATCCTGATGTATGCGATGGTCTATACTAGTTCAGACATTGCACATTCAGTGGGAGTATTTAGCAGGTTTATGACAAAACTAGGGAAGGAACACTGGACAACAACCAAGGAAAACCAGGATTGGACAAAGTGTTGGATATTCGTGGCTTTGTTGATGCAGACTAGGTTGGAGATCTGGATCAGTGAAGATCTACAAGTAGGTATGTGTTTAACCTATTTGGAGGTGTAGTTAGTTGGATGAGTAAGAAACAATCTGTAGTGGCACTATCAACTATAGAGGCAGAATGCATGGTAGCCACTCATGCAAGCAAGGAAGTAGTTTGGTGAAAAGATTGTGTTCAAGTATGGGGTTAGTACAGGGAGCAATATGGATAGACTGTGACATTCAAAGTGAAATTTTCTTGGCAAAGAACCCTATATATAATTCAAAGACAAAGCACATTGATGTTCAGTATCACTTTGTGAGGGATATGATTGAAGACAAAAAGATGTTGTTGGTAAAGGTGGACACTTTGAAGAATACTGCAGATGCATTGAAAAAATTTGTGAGCTCTGAGAAGTTCTCTCAGTGTATAGAAACAATGGGCATTGTAGGGCTGGAAAAATGACTAAGCTCTCCTATGGCCCCTTGTAGAAAGAAACAACAAGTGGGAGAATGTTGGGTTGTATTATATTCTTTCCATGACTAGCCGACATAGTTGATCAGGGGGTTAGAACGAGGGCAGAGGCCCCCCTTCGTTGCACCGATTGCATAGTGGGGGGGTGGGGGGGGGGGGGAGGGGGGTCACAAGGGGTTTGAGGGGTGCAAGTAACCCCACTCTATGGGGTCCAAGGTAGTGCCCCGAAAACTTTTGGTTTGGACCCTATGTTAGGTTGGGTGGACCTACCTATGGTTTTGTGCATGATTTTCGCACATGGTTTTGGACGCAATGGTTTTCGGTCCATGGTTTTGGATGCAATGGTTTTCATTCCATGGTATTGGATGCTTTGGCATGTATAAATATGTATTGTAACATTGAAAGGAACATAATGAAAAATCAAGCTGGTAGTCTTGGTTTTGGGATCCAGGGGAAAATCTCTTTGTATATGTGTTTTATGTGTTATGCTCTCGCATTGTTTTGTGTTTTAGAATTTGCATGCAGGTAATTTCTATACAGGGGTAATATATTCTCAATTTTAAGGTTTAACATTGATGCAGTTATGTGCCTCAACCTGCGATTATCAATCTGCGACCTGACGGCATCCTCTGCCATTTGTCTCTTTGTGAGTGGTGACACGTGTCACTCTGAATTACCCCCTTAGGAACCCTAAAAATGAAAAATATGCATGCCACATGTCCATGTATAGCCATGTCATTTCTGATGTCATATGCCACATGGAATATTAGAACCAATTGGTTCTCACCACGTATCCCATTGGAGCAGAGAGAAAAGGCCTCGTCCTGCTCTATTTTTCCAATAAAATCCTTTGTTAAGTTATAATTTGTCCTCCTGGTGCTTTAACACTAGCAGCAGATTTGTATCACAATTCACAGACCACAACATTATTTCGCAACATGCCCCGCTTACCATTTTGCTGATTGCTAATTTGCGATATGACCTGGGGCCCGCCGATATGTCTAATCAGTGATCGCAAATCGTCGATATTGCTTTGTTGTTGTGTTATGTATTGGAACCTTTGATCATCGATATGTGATATCAGTGATCGCTAATCATTGTTTCACTTTGACCTCTACTTCTTTCCTCTCCAAATCTTCGATATGCAGGATCTGAGACTCATACTTAGGCATTTTCCCTTTTTCTAGTTTTGAAGAGTAAACTTGAGCTTGCTCCAACTTTTGATCCAGAAGTCGGTTTGAAGAACTGGATATACCATTAGAAAGCATTTTCTGATAAATTTATCATGAAAACAATTGCAATAGGATTTAAACCAAACTTGATATGCACAAAAATCCCAAACATTTAGACTTGTTTTGACCACAAGACTTCAAGGACTGTATGGCTACTTGGACAAATAAACATTTAGGCGATGACACTTAGTGATCCATGGGCTAAATTGACCATCATATTCGCAAAATGAATAGCAAGAAGGAGGCACTTCAACCCTATATAATATGACCCTAACATTGGCTCCAATGGGGATGGCATCCTCTATGTGAGGTGCTAAGAACAAAAGCAGACTAGTAGCCTAACAATTAGGCAATGGATTTAACATAAAAACTGAAGAAAAAAAATTAACCAACTGACTGCAAACTGAATAACTGACTTACATAGCTAAAAAATTTAAAAGAAATAAGAAATTTGATAGCACATCACCAAATTCTTAGGGCCTTCTTCTCAGGCTTCAAACTTGAATCATAGTTATCCACACCTGTTGAAAGTATATACACTAGGTGATCTATTCTCTCCAATGTATCTAGTCAAGTAAATGGCTACTTGATTGCGTTCTGGTCACATTTGTCTTGAGCAGACAAAAAATAAAGAGAGTGACAACTCAAAATTTAATTGATCCTAACAATGTAAACTTTGAAACGGGAACTATAAACTCAAAACGGGAACTCTAGCCAAAACAACCCGAAAAAACATCAAAAACAATGCTAAAAAGGAAATGTGTGGCTACTGGAACAATGGTTTTTTTTTAGGGTCAATTTTGAACTTTTTTTAAAAATGGCAGTGAAAATGAAATTTTTGTGCAAAAAATAGCTTGAAACCGAAAAAGTGATGATACTGGAACAATGATTTTTTTTAGGGTCAATCTTAAAAAATTTAAAAAAATGCTAGTAAAACCGAATTTTTATGTGCCAAAAAAAGTTGTTTATGAGGAAAAACACACTAATGTTTTCGGTAGAATAACATTTTTCTTTCCTAAGTATAAATTCAACATTTTCCCAACCATAACATGCTAGATACAAAAGAAATTGAATTTTTTTCGACCATAAAATTAAAAAACCATGAAATTATGAACAAATTACATCACTAAATGAATTCAAAAGTCATTATTTGTATTGAATGAAACATATATTATATCTCTAATTTAATGTTGCATTGTAGATATTCTAAACAATAAAAATTATCATAATTAAGACATATAATCCAACAACATAAAAATGATTGATAACTTCTCATTTAACACTCTATGGAAATCAAAAAATTTATTCCAAGATACGACACAAACATCAGTTATATAAATTGTCTTAAACAATTATTCAAAATCACTCATATTTTCTTGCACACCATTAGAATTCACATCTTCAGATGAGTGACTGGATGCTGATGAAGATGTTCCATACTCGTATCTTTCATCAACTAGTGCCCCATATGAGTCCACATGCATGCCCACCATTTCAGGTTTCAAAATTCTTCTAGATCTATGACTGGTTTCAGTAGACTCCCATGTCAACATTGTTCCTTCTGGTAACAACCTTTTCAAAATTTCTATCGTCTTGAAGCAAAGAGTTCCTCTCTTTGTTAAATTGAAGTCATAAACAAGTATGTCAACATCCTCCAATTTTAATATGTCTGTGTGGCAGCGATTTATATTTGTACCCTTCATTTTTCTCTTTTTGCCATTTTTTTGTCAACTACCATCTCTGGCTTATACACACCATTGAATGGGTGTGTATTTGTGGCATACCAATGTACTTCAACACCTGTAACATCCTCATTTGCTATAAAGACCTTTATAACTTTAGCAACATTGAATGGATAGCCATTGGGATCTCCATCTGCTAGCACTATGATCATGCAACCCTCCTTAATATCCTGTACTGAACCCCTGTAAAGGTATTCCATGGCTTCATGGTGTGCACGAGACCTTTTGGAACCAATATACATCTCTCTTTCCTCTACCTGTGAAGAATTAATAATATCTTGAGATTGTTGTTGTTTAACAATGTTTATTCGCTCATGTTCATTCGACACATTTTGCAGCCAAATAAATGGATTTTTCAAAGGTCTATCTTCATTTGTTGTTGTTGAAATGATATCACTTTGATTATTGAAAAATGACTCCCACCAAACTGAATCAGCAATGTCAAAGTACTCATATGTATATCTAATACATTTTTTAATTTCTTCTAGGCAATCAGAATAATTTATATCTCTATTTTGTCTACATGCATTATGAACTTCACCAACTGATTGTAATAACAATATTTTTGATGCAAATATTGGATGATCTGGAATGAACTTCAAAAATTGCAAACCTGATGACGGTGCCCATTCTACAGTAGTTGAATACTTCTTGCCCCATATTAGTGTTTTCCCATCAATTTTTTTGATACGAAATTGATGTTGGAAGCTAATGTCATTAAGTTGTTCAATGCATTTCCCCTCACCATATGATCCCAGAATAAACCTTCGCATGTCAACAGTTTCTTCCAACACATCAAAAGTAGGCTTTGGCATGTATGATTTCTTAATGCATTCAATTAATGATGGCAAGCTCCCAACTTCCTTCCTCCTCAATGTGACTGAAAAACAACTGAACATCTAATCAATATGGTCATGAGTGTGCCTAACAAGAAGGAAACTAACCTTTACCTTCTAAAAAATTCTCAATTCAACAAGCATGTTTAGATATCCAAAAACAACCTTATTTCTGTTTTCACGGCAAGTGTTGTCCAATTGTAGATACAAAACTTCAGGAAGATTACCAGACCAATGAGAAAGCACATCATGAATTATGGTTATGGTCAGATTTGCATCATTATGAGTATTTGGAGCTATGAAGTACACCCTTGGCAACATTTTCTTATTGAATACCATACAACCGACCAAGTGATACTGAATAAAATTTTCCTCTTGTAAATTTTTGGGTGTGCGAACAAAATGTGGTAAAAATGTTTTCTTCTGGTCCATACCATCAATTATCAAACCAAAATATTTATTCGGATTATCGTAGCACTTATTTTGATGCTTGTACAACTTTTTCCTTTCATTTGTTTGTTGTTCGCGATGCTCCTAAACTTCTTTGACAATTGAATCTACAGAACATAAAAGAAAGCCATTAAGAAATATGTTTTCATAGTTGATGACTATACAATTTTAAAAGTTAAAGTTAGGAATGCTTACCTCTTTTTGACCCTTCACATTTGTCCCTTTTTTATTTAAGAGAAGCACATGTACTACAAATCCCCATCCTTGTCTTCTTAGGAATATGGACATTGTTGAGTTCTTTCTTCCATACCTTCACAAAATATTGATATGTAATAAACTGGCCATGTCCCTCAGCACCTTCTGCATATTCTTTGTATAAGTTGTAGATTTCTCGTCTTGAAAAATTATCTGGAATATGTATTGTCTCTCTATTTTGCATACACTCTCCATGCTTTTAAAAGAAATCTTTCATCCATGACATTGTAGCATTTGATAATGGCCCAACCTATCTTTTATGACGTACTTCTGAATAAAATGTGGGATCCTCTTCCAAATTTTGTTGAATTCTCGAGAGACGAAAATTCCCAATCGAATGAAACATTTTGAAAGCTTTTCTATAGATAAATAAAGTCCTAATATGATAATCATAACATGACAATGTAGATTGCTTGCACCCAATTAAATATGAATTTTGCATGCTTTTATTCATTGACAAAAATATCTTCCTTCTCTCTAATGCAAATTTGAAATCCATATGTTTCAAGCAATCTTTTTGGCAACATTCACTTGAAATGAGAGTGTTGATAGAACTTCCTCTCATCAGATATTCTGCTCTACCCCTTGTATAACTAGAACATCTTGCATTGATACGAAAAGGTATACTTCTACTCCTCGATACAATATTTCTTGGAAACATCTCCATCATTGGATCATCATTTGTATAAAGATTTTCATCATCATTAAGAGGAATGTTATCCACAATATGATCAGCTGTGATTTTCAAATACTGACTTGGAGGATATTCTTCATCTTCCCCTTCTTCAGTGCTACTGTCATAGTCCTTAGAATTCGGACTAAATGGAAAATTTGACTCAACGTTTATTGGATATTCTTCCTCATGTGCATTGTCAATGCTGCTCTCATAGTCCATAGAATTAGGACTATGTCAAACATGTGACTGTTTACTTACTGAAAATGCTACATCATATCCTTTGTCACTGCTACTTTTATACTCATTAGAATTAGGACTAAGTGCATCATCCTATCCTTCATCATTGATGCTCTCATAGTCATTAGAATTAGGACTAAGTGGACACCGTGACACTCCATTCATTTAAAATTCATCATCATGCTCTTCAACACTACTGCTCTCATAGTCGTTAGAATTAGGACTAAGTGGAATTTGTGACTCTTTATTTATTTAAAATTCTCAATCCCCTCTTTCATCAGTGCTTCTCTCATAGTCCTTAGGATCAGGACTAAGTGGAAGAATTGACTTTCTATTCATAGTGGGAGAATTCCCACTATATTCATCAATATGAATAGAGTTATTATGCGATGAATATGTTGATGTTGTACAAATCGAAACTTCACTCTCAGGACAATCCATCCCTTTCAACTAGAAGATGTTGAATGATACAAATGGAGAGTCTCCTAAAGATATTATATAGCTTAGAAAATGAAATTTTCCCTCCAAAAAGTTCGCGAAAATATTTCCCTCCAAAAAGTTTGTTAGATTTATTTCCCTTCATTATTTTATTCTACAATTTATTGAAAAATGTAAACTAAATTTTTCTATGAAATAAATCATTAAAGTTAAAATTGTAAACTATAGCTTCTACCTAAATTATTTTAATAGTTAAAGTATATAATATTTACTAAACAATTGAATGTTTCTTTTTAATTTTTATAATACATTCTAAAACAAATTAATCCCACATTCACCCCGCTGTAAAACAATTCCATAATATTTGCTTTATCATATTTTCCTTCGTCGACATAAAAAAATTAACATGTTAAATTTTTTTAAAACAAATTAATCCCACATTAACTGTACGGTAAAACATCTCCGTAATTTCACATATATAATAAATTCCATTATCACTATTACTCACATCACATCAAGGTTTTCTGAGGTTCATTGAAATACTTGGAGCGAATTTGTGGAGCAGCTACATTAATATCAACAACATATTCAATGAAGAATTCTTGCAATTGAAAGGTTAGTTAAATTTTTCTCGAAATGAAGTAGTTTTTTTTTTTTAAATTAAAACTTTTTGCGAGCCAAATTAACCAATATGTCTGTCGTGGTGGGCCCGGTAAAGCTCACAATGACCAAATGGGTCCGTAGGTTAGGGGCAATGAGCATGGCTGGCCCGCCCGACCGTGGGGTGGCAGGGCGATTCTTGGAATCACCCGCCACAATGCAGGCGGGCAGGTCGTCGGGGTGGCGCGGGGTGGGGCTGCGACAACCCACCCCGTGCCACCCCAACGGCCCGCCCACCCACCGGCGAGGTGGTTGAGCGACTTTTGGAATCACCCAACCACCCCACGGGGGGGCGGGCGAGTCGCCGGGGTGGCGCGGGGTGCAGCTGCAATAGCGCACCCTGCGCCACCCGGCGGCCAGCTCCCCTGCCGGCGGATGGCTGGGCAATTCCTGGAATCACTCCCACCCTGTGCCACCTCGGGGGCTTGCTCGCTCGACCGCTCGGGGTTGTTGGGAGATTCAGGGAATTGCCTGCCACCCCGCACGCGGGCGGGCCAGCGAGGTGGCGACAGGGGGCTTCTACCATTTCTTCTCATATTGTTATCCTCCTATATCTTCAATCTACCACTCAAAGGGGAGTCTGAGGGGTAGATTGAAAACAGAGAAGGAGATTAATGTGGAGAGAAATGGTAGAAGTTGTTGCCACAACCCCCTTCGTGCCACCCCACCCGGTGGGCCACCTGGCTCGCGCAAGGGGAAGGCTGTGGCATCCCCCCGCGCCACCCTAGAGGCCACCCCACGAGCGGGCAGGCTAATGGGGTGGTGCGGTGGGAGGCTGTGGCAACAACTTCTACCATTTCTTGCCACATTGATCTCCTTCTTCATCTTCAATCTACCCCTCAGCCTCCTCCCTAAGGGGTAGATTGAAGATAGAGAAGGAGATCAATGTGGGGAGAAATGGTAGAAGTTGTTGCCACAGCCTCCCCTCGCGCCACCCTGGCAGCCCGCTTGCCGACTGGGTGGCAAGCGATTTTCTTAGTATTAATATTTTTTCAATTTCAATGATCTGATTATACAAATTAAAAATTTATGATATATTTTCGTTGTTAATTTAAATTAATATGTTTTTGTTATTTACTGATTTATGTGTTTCTTTTTTTCAGGAAAATGACATCAAAGAAGATTTCTATGAATCTTTCTAGACCAAAGATTCTTAAAGGTGGATTTTCAAAAAACATTGGTGAATGAACTCCACCTGAGCTCATGGCTACAAATCTTTCAAGTGCCTCAAATGATAAGAAGATGATTTCATACTGGAAGAATTCAAAAGAAGTGAATTTTCCATCAAGAATCTGGTATGTGAAAGAAAGAGAAAGCCAAAATGTGAATATATATCTATATATTGATATACCGAATGATAATGGAATTTATGAGGTGATGGGAAGAGTCATAGATATGTGTTCAGTATCGGACACTGAAGTTGTTTACATACTTACAAAACCTCCCACGTCACATGAAAGGATTAAATACCGACTATCATATTCATTATATGACACGAGAGAGGTGTATACAAAGTTGTGTAAACAAATCATAAATGAAATGAAAGAAAACATCGTAAGTATTGTTATTTATATTTGTATTTTGTGTTCTTGTAACTGTCTCATTATATCTTTTTAACTTTGTCTTTATTGACATATGATATTTTGTTTGGTAGAATTTTGTTGAAAGTTGTTCAATTAGGTTGGGAGGCATTCATTTCATAGAGCATGATATCATGAAAGTTGTCAGTAGTTTCTACTCAGTGTCAGAAGAAGATATGGAAAACAAGCAAAATGTAGTAATTGATGATGCTACAAAACTACATCCAAGGGATAAAAAAAAAGGCATCTAGTGGATAAATCTAGCAAGGGTAGACAAGTTACTTTTGAAGAAAATGAAGTTGAAACTGACAGTGAAGCATATGTTGACATTATTGAAGATGACATTGGAACTGAGAAGAGCTGTAAAAGACCAAAGTAACAATGCCCAAGAATAAATCTGTTACAGTTAATGATGAGAATGTTATGAAGAAGAAAAGTAAAGTTGAAGATTTTGAAGTAGTCATTACCAGCAGTCAAGAACCTAGTGAAACTTCAAAAGAAATCAAAGAAATCATTACACCAGGAGCTGATTTAGAGGATGGCATTATAAAAAAAAAAACAAAATTCCATTCGATAGAATTTAACAAAGAGAAGCTTAACTGATGGTGGTCGTACATTTTATATTAATGTCAGACAAACCTATGAGGAAAGTTAAGGAAAATGTCAATATCAAGTCAGAAAGCCACATCATCTGCATGTTCACAACTTGAAGACATTGATGAGGTACAATCCATATGCTCATGTGTTTAGTTATGTGCTTCTTGTTGATCGAATTCAAGTTCCCAACAAAGAAGAATTTGATAAGTCAAAATGTTTTGAACAATCATTATGTGCTTGGGGGGAACCATTCTATAGAAGCTCAAAGACAATTGATGGAGGAATATCCTAATAACCCACATTTTGAAACAATGAAATGTATCATTTATGCTAGTTTATCAAATACAGAAGAAAAGTTAGTGGCATGGGATCATAATTTAGATTTTGAATATAGGATGTCTATGACTTTCATCCAAAGGGTTAGATTTATTCATAGTGAATTCGAAGAAAAATGTGGTGGGGATAGGACAAATTTTACTGTAGATTTCCGAAAGGAATGTTGTATGGAAATAGGCTAACAAATTGAAGAGAAAATCAATTAAAAAAGTGGAAAAGGCGGCAACATTAGTGATTTATTCAGAGGTGTTGATAACATTTTCTAGTTGGCATTTAGAATTGGAGATGTATGGAAGTTGATTAATGATATTTTTAGCATGTCGGAAAACATTGGCATTAAAAACCAGAAGGTCAAAAAGTCTAAGCCATTGATATGTAGCAGCAGTAAATCAGGTCCTGAAATGAAGCAGCTTTCGGAAGATATGACTCTCACACCTTGGAGAGCAATGCAAGGAGTGAAAGATGGAAAAATTGTCAAAACAATATTATCTCGTGTGAGGTCAGGGGAATTATCATTGGAGGAAATGTCTGAGGAATTTCAAAAGTATGTTTGTTGAATTATTTTTATTTATTTCTATATTATAATTTTCTTTTAAATAAAACATATTGTTCTTGGTAGTATTTGTTATACATATAATTATATTAACTTTTTGTTACTTTATCTATGGAGTCACAAATTTTACATGAAAATTCAAGAACAAATGGTTAAATTGTTGAATGAAGATAGTTGGGATGATGTTGTACGCAACTATCCAGATTCAAGTTCTACATCAACATTAAAAGTTTTTTATCTTGCATTTAAAAAGGTATCTTGATTTATACATTCATTTTTATTCATCTATGTACTATTTTTAGTTTATAACTTACACATATATTTGTTTATTTTATAAAAGATGAAGAAGGATGATAATGGAGCACTAGATAGTTTCAAAACCTTTATTGAAAAAATAAATATTGAAAGACTGAGGAAGCAACATATTAAGAATGTTGAACTTGATCCAACTCTTACTCATTTCATTTGGAATGTGCTAGACACCATTCAATATCAAGTAATACAAGGCGACTGTGAAGACATTGCTAAACTCATACCTAAAATGGATTATGCCCTAGTTATTGCAGATTTTCCCCATGGTTTCAATATTCCAAACATTGACTATGATAGCAACCCTTATACTTATCAAGCTCTTAGTAAAGTGGTTGCAGTATTTCTAGAAGTCTCGTCATCACCATTATGGAGATTTGTGACATTTCATTCAGACACACAATTGGCATTGGTATTGTCAAGATTCAAGGGGAAAACAAATTCAAGGATGCAGCTTAGATGGTAAGACGTTTAAAATGTATATTTGATTAATGTTGAAAAATTCATTTATGTACAAGTTAATTGAAATTTTACTATTTCATGTTACAGGCAAAAGTCAAATCTTCTTAACCGTGAAGATCAACTATTTATAAATGATTTTGAGTTCATTCATATTGATAGTTGGGCAAAAGATGATAGCTATATGTCTATGTTTTTTAATCAGGTAGACAGAAAGAGTCATAGCCAAATACTGACTTATGATGTTGTTGTGAGAAAACTAACATATGAAGACAATGTTGGAAATAATAATGAGGGGGGGGTGAATCAATATTATCAAGTCAAATATTCCCTTTTCCAAATCCAGATCATATACCCTACTTTAGTTAATGAAAACCGCGTATATATGCAACTACGTAGAAGGAAACCCGCGTATACCATGCAAACTTATAATTTACTTTATCTTACAGATGTTGACTATTAATATGTGTATCAGAATCAAATAAACAGTAACCAGAAACAGTAAAACAGAGCAGAAGACAATCACACACAAGAACACAAGATATAAGGTGGAAACCCAATGTGGGTGAAAACCACCTGCTGCAATTCGTCTCTATCTTCCTTTTAATTAGAAACTTCTTTTTACAATGATTCTGTACTGGTGCAGTCCTTTACCAGTACGCAGGCTGCAACTTGCTGAGAGTTACAACCCTCTCTCATTCTCCAGCTTCTCCTGGAAGGGAGCTACAACCCCTTTGGCTCTTGCACTAGCCAAGATACTAGTACATAGGTGCTGACCTACGGAAGGCTACAACCTTCTCTTTCTTCCAGGGACCACGTTTCATAAATTTTTAGACTGGATCCATGAACATCAATCAATCATCAAGAATTTCTGCATTAAACAATCTCCTTTTCACCAATTAGAACTGAATCTAGTAGATAGTTCTCTGACAGCTGTACCCAAAGCACAATAACAGTAACCACACACCAAATTCTGAACCCAGTACACTACAACAATAAAAAGAAGCAGCTAGAACCCAACTCAAGAGATGTACGCTACTTCAATAACCTAAAACCTACATGCATACGCTTCTGTGTTTGGACCAACCTGCGTATACGCTATTTTTATTCACTGAACCAGCGTGTATACGCGCCTTAGCTTCACTGAACCTGCGTACAGATCTATAAAGGATAATTCACTCTTTCAAATATTCAGACACTAATTAACCCAGATTATCAGATTTATAGATCAAGCATGCGCCACATATAACAGATCAAAATCAGACAAAGATACTATTATTCAAGCCTTAGGATTATGACCCATCAATAGAACTTATCCTTCTCTTTGCACTAAGGTTCCTCCTTCATTTAGATTTAGATCTGCACCATAACCCCAATCACCAATATTTCAGATCTAGCACTTATTAGATATTCAATTAATTCAGATGATCCTTTGCCAAATGATCTCCTTCCTCTTTTATAGTCTTAGGCCTTTCACAATACCGTGGTCCAAAACCATAATAAAACAATACCATGTACCAAATACTTGGGATCAACACTTCTAATGAGATACCATGGTCCAAAACCATAGGTTCAAATACCAAGGACTAAATACCACGGACCAAAAGTAAGTTCTCCAACATATACGTGCTTTTCCTTGCGTGAAAGTGCGTGTATATGCATACGCGCCTTTGTAACGTCTAACCCACGTGTATACACTCCTTCGGTTAGGTGAACCTGCATATATATATTTTTCCTTCATTCTAAGATCTGTCACCAAAGTCAGTTGCCATCAAGGACAACACCTATGCCATAGCTCTAAATGAGTGCCATAATGACAATAATCTCCCCCTTTGGACTTGATGGCAACCCCAAGATCCTCAAATTCATTCTCCCCCTTTATCATCAAGGGCAAAGGTTTGTGCTCCCCCTAAGTACATGCTAAAATTTCTGCCCTGCTGTGTTGACCATGCTCCCCCTGACTGTAGGCAAGATCTACAAAAAGATGTTTTTCAAGAAGAACCGTGACTTATACATCATAAAAGACCTTCCTATCACCAAAAGACTCAATACATACATCCATCATCCAACCAAGTGGGGATCATCCACCCAACCAAGTGGGGATACATTAGAAATTTACATATGACAACAAAGTACATTACATCTTCATCCCAGGCATAGTGGGGAAACCACAATAGCCCGTTACATGACCTTGACACCATAAAAGAGATACATGACATAGAGACGAAATATCTAGAGCAAGACTTATGAAAGTCACCAATAACTGATATCAACAGCATCTGTCAATCACCATTCAGATCAGCAACCATGATTTCCTTATGTTCTCCCTCTGCATTTGTTCCACCTGAAACCAACAACAGCTGTGAACTTGAACCAAAAGCTTCTAAGATAATTCCAACAATGCATCATTGGAAGTTTATCTGCTCCCCCTGAACCTGTGCCAGATGGTCTCTGTCAGACCCATATCAGACTATCTTCAACCAGAGCCTGTCCCTACTGATATCCATCAAACATCCATATATGCAATTGTATCTATATAGACTAGCGTATGTACACAGATTCTCTTCAGCCAACTTGCGTACAACCACTTTTCTCTGAAACAGACAAGTTTCAACAACAATATGAAGCATCAACTACTCCCAGCTTCTATCTGAGGTATTCAAATGTCTCCCTGGGTAGTGGTTTGGTGAGTATATCAACAACTTGTTCCTTAGAGGGAACATATTCCAACTTGACCTTTTGTTCAAGCACTTGTTCCCAGAGGAAACGATATTTGATAGGTATGTGCTTGGTCTTTGAATGCATAACTGGATTCTTTGAAATGGTGATTGCACTTGTATTATCACATAAGATGGAGATAGGTGGTGTACAAGTGATTTGAAAATCCATCAAGGTTTGCATCATCTAAAGGAGTTGAGTGCAACAAGATGTAGCAGCCACATATTCCGCTTCAGCTGTAGATAGAGCAATCGAACTTTGTTTCTTGCTGAATGAAGATACTAATCGGGAACCCATAAAGAATGCACCATGACTCGTGCTCTTTCTGTCATCCATGCTTCCAGCCTAATCTGCATCTGTATAAGCATGAAGAGTGAGACCTTTATCTCTTGGATACCATAAGCCATAGTTTTTAGTTCCTTGAAGATACTTGAAGATTCTCTTCACTGCCTGAAGATGAGTTTCCTTTAGATTTGCTTGAAATCTTCCAACCATTCCCACTGCATGCATGATGTCTGGTCGGGTACCTGTCAAATAAAGCAGACTTCCAATCATGGATCTATAGGTTGGTTGATGCACTGCTGCTGATTCATCATTTGCACTGAGGCTGCATCCTGTAACCATGGGGTACATACTGGTTTCGAATCTTCCATGCCATATTTCTTCAAGATCTACTTGAGATACTTGGTTTGAGACAAAAAGGTACCGCCTTCATTTTGTTGGATTTGTAGACCAAGAAAATATACCAGCTCTCCAAGTAATGACATTTCGAATTCTTTCTGCATCACCAAGGCAAAGTTTTGACTCATAGCTTCTTCATTGCTGCCAAAGATAATATCATCTACATACACAACAAGTATTAGCAATTTGTCGTTTTCAATTTTTATATAAAGATTGCTATTTGCTTATCCTGAAAAACCTTGTTGATGAAGATATTTGTCCAAACAGTAGTACCAAGCCCTTGGAGCCTGTTTGAGACCTTAGAGAGCCTTTTTTAGTCTGCATACAAGATTTGGATCATTCCCAAGAATGAAACCATCTGGTTTCTCAGTGTACACTTCTTGTTCTAAGTCTCCATTCAGAAAGGCTGATTTCACGTCCATTTGAAATACTTTGAACTTTTGAAAGCTAGAGAGAGCAAGGAACATTCTGATGGCCTCAAGTCTAGCAACGGGAGCAAAAGTTTCTTCAAAGTCTATTCCTTCTTGTTGAGCATACCCTTTACAGACAAGTCTGGCCTTGTTTCTAATCACTTCCCCACTTTCATTCAACTTGTTTTTGAAGATTCATTTTTTCCCTGTGACATTCTTATATTTTGGTCTAGGAAACAACTCCCAAGTGTTATTCTTTTCAATCTTCTCAAGTTATTCATCCATTACCTTGACCCAGCATTCATCTTTGCATGCATATTTTACATTTTGTGGTTCAGTGGAGGAGAGCAAAGCCAAATAGCTTGAGGTTTCTACAATTGTTCTTCTTGTTTGTATACCTGCCTCTTTTTGCCCCAAAATTTGAGATTTTGGACGATTCTTCTGAACGTACCTGGATGGAGCCTTATCTTCTATCCTTATCTGTTCTTCTGGTGCCTCTTGAGCTTCTTCTTCATCATAAGTCTGATTTGATGTTGAAGGATAGTTCTCATCATCTTCGAAATCTTCAGATCTTACCTGCCTAGGAGTGCTTTCTTCTTCATCAGTTACTACATCAATAATTTCAACAATTTTTCCAAGCCTTTTATTGTAACAGTTGTAAGCTTTGTTGTGAGGAGAGTAACCAAGGAGAATTCCTTCATCTGCTCTAGGTTCAAACTTGCCAAGATTCTCATCAGTATTTTTGATATAGCATTTGCTTCCAAAAATTTTGAAATATTTTACCGAAGGAGTCTCACCATACCAAAACTCATGTGGAGTTTGAGTGCTGTTCTCCCGGACATTCGTTTTGTTGAGAATAACAACTGCAAAAAATGCAGCTTCACCCTAGAAGGTTGCAAGAGTTCCAGACTCATCAAGCATAGCACGAGCCATTTGTTTAATTGTTCTATTCATCCTTTCTACTACTCCATTTTACTGAGGAGTCCTAGCTGTAGAGAATTCCCTTCTTATTCCATGTTCTTCACAAAAATCGAAAAATTCATTCGAGGTAAATTCTCCTCCTCGATCAGACCTGAGGCATTTGATTCTGTGATCTGATTCGTTCTCCACCAAGGCTTTGAATGATTTGAACTTTTCAAAGGCTTCGTCTTTGTGCTTCATAAGTCCTATCCAACACATCCTGGAATATTCATCAATGAATAATATAAAGTATTCTTCTCCTCGAGTTGACCTTTTCCTAGAAGGACCACATACATCAGTATGGACAAGTTCAAGCGGCCTGCTGGCTGATCCTTCCTTCTCAGGGAAGTTAGTTCTGGTTTGCTTACCAAACTGACACGATTTTCATATTGTATTGTCTGGAATTCTGATGTCTGGAAGACCACAAACTGCCTGGTATTTGCATGCTTTCCTTATCTATGAGAAACTAAGATTCCCCAATCTTTTGTGCCATAGCCAGTGTTCATCATTCTTGCTTAGATAGCATTGATGTTGTCCTTCTTTGAATATGTATAAATTATTTGGAGTTCTTATGCCTTTGATCACTATTTTTCCTGTATCAAGATCACGAACACTACATCCATTTGATCGAAATATTACCTCAGTTCCTTGATCACACATCTGACTAACACTCAATAGATTATGCTTTAAGCCATCAACATACATGACATTTCCAGCTTTGACCCTTTCTTTCAACTGAATAGAACCTTTACCTTTTATGAGAGCAGGGGTGTCATTTCCAAAAGATACATTCTTCTCCTTCTCTAAGGCACTATATGTTGGCATTATGATTCTGGTATGGCTTTATGATACATATGTTGTACTTGATGGCAACCCACTCCTCTCAGATAATAAATTATAGTGTAGAGAAAAGTTCACGCACTTATATGCAGAGAAAAGTTTATTTCATGTAGAGAAAAGTTCACGCACTTTTATGCAGAGAAAAGTTTATTTCATGTAGAGAAAAGTTCACACACTTATATGCAGAGAAAAGTTTATTTCATGTAGAGAAAAAGTTCACGCACTTTCATGCAAGGAAAAGCACGTATATGTTGGAGAACTTACCTTTGGTCCATGGTAGTTAGTCCTTGGTATTTGAACCTATGAGGAAAAGCGCGTATATGTTGGAGAACTTACCTTTGGTCCATGGTGGTTAGTCCTTGGTATTATTGAGCCCCATGTTTTTGGGCCCCTTGTATTGGTTATCTATGGTATTGATCCATTATTTTAGGAAGAAGCTTGCCTATATAAAGCAAAGGAGATCACTTGGCTAATTCATCCTTGCAATTGAATATCTTAAGATCTGAAATATTGGGTTATTGTTTTGAAAGTTTGATCTATGAAAGTGAAGTTGAAAGCGAATCTGTGAAGGGTGATCTCTCGAGCGCTGCAGCTGCGGAAGTGTGGAGGCGCCACAGAAGGCGCAGTGCGGAGACGCCACAGAGGCGCCACAGAAGGCGCAGTGCGGAGGCACCACAGAAGGCGCAGTGCGGAGACGCCACAGAGGCGCCACAGAAGGCGCAGTGAGGAGGCGCCACAGAAGGCGCAGTGCGGAGGCGCCACAGAAGGCACAGTGCGGAGACGCCACAGAGGCGCCACAGAAGGCGCAGTGCGGAGGAGCCACAGAAGGCGCAGTGCCGAGGCGCCACAGAAGGCGCAGTGCAGAGGCGCCACAGAAGGCGCAGTGTGGAGGCGCCACAGAAGGAGCAGTGCGGAGACGCCACAGAGGCGCCACAGAAGGCGCAGTGCGGAGGCGCCACAGAAGGCGCAGTGCAGAGACGCCACAGAGGCGCCACAGAAGGTGCAGTGCGGAGGCGCCACAGAAAGCGCAGTGCCAACGCGCCACAGAAGGCGTAGTGCGGAGGCGCCACAGAAGGCGCAGTGCTGAGGCGCCACAGAAGGCGCAGTGCGGAGACGCCACAGAAGGCACAGTGCGGAGGCGCCACAGAAGGCGCAGTGCGGAGGCGCCACAGAAGGCGCAGTGCGGAGACGCCATAGAGGCGCCATAGGAGGCGCAGTGCGGAGGCGCCACAGAAGGCGCAGGTGCGGTGGTCACGACGCCACAGAAGGCGCAGGTGCGGAGGTAGTACAGATATCCACAGATCTATACCAGTGAAGTTGCGATCCCTACTTAAAATTTGTTTTAACTGCCTTTGACTATTCTGCAGGGTTTTGGGTGCATAACTGATGTTTGGTTACTGGTATTGAGTTCAGATAACAGCATGATTAATGACTTATCTTTATGTACTAGATCTGGTTGATAACTCTCATAATATCATTGTATATGTATGGATCTGGTGATTGGGTGATTCAGAAGGTTGTTTGATTATGAGCTTCAATGTTGTTGTTGGGACCAGTATGAAAATTGGATGAAAAGTGGCCTTTCAGATTATCTGTTGTGCTTCAGTGTATCCAGTCTGAAAATTGATGAAACGTGGTACCTGGAGGAGAGAAGATTGTAGGCCAGCGCCTATGTACTAGTATCTAAGCTAGTACAAAAGCTAAGGGAGATCTTTGGAGCATTGTAGTAGGTAGCAGCCTGCGTACTAGTAAATGGATCGGCTAGTACAAGAGCAAAGGGGGTTGTAGCTCCCGTACTGGTATAAGACTGCACCAGTACAAATATTGTAAAAGGATTTTCTTATCAAGAAGAAGATTGAGATGACTTGCAGCAGGTGGTTTTTCTCCCGCATTGGGTTTCCACCTTATATCATGGTGTTCATGTGTGTGCCTTATGTGTGATGATCTATTCTCTATTACGGCATCTGTTATCTGATAATATGGTTGATAATGTTCTAATGCACTCATTGAAGATCAATTAACTTAATCATAAGAAGTTGTGGAAGTAGCATATATGAATCTGATTATGGAAATGAAAAAGTTTTATTAATGTGATAATACTGATTCACCCCCCCCCTCAGTATTATTTCCAACAATTGGTATCAGAGCAGGTCCTTTGATAGAAGCTTGATCGCTTGAAGGAAATCCGTGGAACAATGGGAAAGAAGCTTAAGAAGAAAGCACCTAAGAAAAAGAAGTCATCTCAGAAGAACTATGACAGTGGGAGGATCGATTGGGGATTAGGTATAAGAAGCTCTTCAGATTCAGAATCAGATTCAGAATCATTATCAGCTATGAATATATTATCCTCTGATGTTCCAACTATCTTTCCTTTTGGAAGAGATGAAAGTGATAGCGAAACTATTGAATTTGCTCCAATGGGTGAACAATAAAGATATCAAATAGAGGGAGAATTTAAAAGGCTCACAGACAAAATTAGAGATCAACAAGATCTATTGAACAAAAGGGAATGTGATTTCAAAGAAGAAGCTACCGAACTAAAGGCCCAACTAGAAGAAGGAAACAAGGTAAGAAAGCTACTCAAGGACAAGGAAGACCAATGTCAAAAATTGCAGCATGAAGTGACATCATTAAGAAAAGAAGTCAACGAAAGAAGCACAACCATCAAGAAACTCAAAGATAGATCCAGCTACTATGAAAATCTTGAAGCTACAATCCTCTCACTAAAAGGAGATCTTGAAGAATCAAAGAAGCAGAATACAGATCTACTCCAAGCTATTGCAAAACAAGAAAACGAAGTCACCAGCTTAAAATCTCAACTAGAATGTGCCTTCCGAGTTCGTTAAATGCAGCAGGATCTGAATGAAGAACAAGAAAAGGAGATTTTCAAACTAAGGGAACAAATGGAAGAAGGAAGGAAAGCTGAAGAAGATTTGAAAAAGCAATCTCTTGAAAAGGAAGAACAGCTTCAGGTTGAGGTAAATATCTTGAAAGGTAAACTAGAAGAAAAGGATAAGCTTTTACGATTTCAAGATAGTTCTAAAGTCTTGGATGATATTCTTAGTAGTCAAAGGTCTCCTGCTATAAAGACTGGTCTTGGTTTCCATGAATCTGTTGAAGGTGAATCTAGTTCACAAGGTGAGGCAAGGAACTCTAAGGAGAAATCTAAAGTGATCAACGAAGAAATGAAAGATCAATCTCATCATCAACCAAGAAAAGAGATTCCTTGAAGAAAATCCTTTACTCCTCCTATGAATAATGTTGAATGTTATGTATGTCATAATCTTGGACATGTTGCAGCTAGATGTAGAAGAAGAAGGGTTCAAGACCATTATGCAGAAAGATCATCACATTCAAGGTACTTTTATGGATATTGCTTTGCTTGCAATATGTTTGGTCACAAAGCTGTTGATTGTTACAGGAGGAATATGAAACATGTAAGATGTTATGCATGTAACAAGCTTGGACATATAGCTAAGGATGTAGGAACAAAGTGTGGGCACCATATCAAAAGGAGAAAATGTCATCATCACGCTTGAAGATATGGAGGAAAAAGGAAGTACAGTAAAAAAAAGGCGGCACTGCACAACGTACAGACATACCAGAATCAGAGGGAGCTGAAAGTACAAAACTTCAGTGTCCTAAATCTCATATGCAAACTCCATAAAGGAAAGTTGCATATATACGCGAGTTAGTTACTGCACAGTCGCGTATATGATTGTTTGAAGAAAGGTAGTAGGGACAGATTCAAGAGAAGGATCAGTTTTGCTCTAGTTAATAATAATGATGTGTGGATATGATGGTTAGAAGTGTTTTGGTTCTAACTTGATATTGATAATGTCTTGATACTTCTTATTGATATGCATGATCAGACAGATGGCATAGGTTTAGAGGGAGCATATGGACTTAATGCATTATTGGCATTCTGGTTAATAGCCCTTGGTGATGATACTTATATGGATAAATGATTCATCTTGCTATGGTTATGAGTTGTTCACATGGTTCTTGGATCAGATTTATGGTTGATTCTCTAATGATGCTTGCATGGGAAGCACTTAGCTTGAATTCACATCTTCTTGATGTTGAGTCACTCATATGCTGCTGTCGTCATATGCATAAAGATCATATATTACAGTTATGATTCCTTTCATTCTTGGCACAAATGGATGAGGATTGTTGGCTGGATACAGGGATGATTATTCAAAGTTGCATTGTTGGAGACATGATGATAATGAGCTCTTATCTATATGATGATAGGATTGTTTCATACATATGTTGATTAATGCAGATATTCCCAATTGATGATACTTGATTCATGTAGATCTGGATGGCTATGATGCTTCTCACATAGAATGCGAAATTCTGTTGATGCGGACATACCTTGATGATTCATGCACTAATAGAAGTTCCTGGTCTAGTTGCTTTTGACAGATATTATGGAGTAGATCATACAGCGTTGTTGCTGATGTTCATCTTATTTAGGTGATGTCATATCAAGACTCATGATGTAATAGTGTCATCTCTTCAGGTCATGTAACGACCTATTTTGGTTTCCCCACTATGCCTGGGATGAAGATGTAATGTATTTGGTTTTCATTTTTCTGATATATCCCCACTTGGTTGGGTGATGGATGTATGTATTGAATCTTTTAGTAAGGTCATTTGTGATGTAGAACATCCTTTTGCAGACCTTGATTACAGTCAAGGGGAGCCTGAGCATGAACAACACTATATAGCAGAGCAGACATTTCAGCTTGTTCTCAGAAAGAGCATGATCAGATTGGTGCACCATGACATATACAAAGGGGGAGCTCATTCAGAGATTTCAACAGGTACTCAGGGGGAGCTTATAATGCATTGTTGGCATTATGGAGGACGTACAGAAGGAGATCTTGGATGCTCGTCTGATTATTGCTGCAATCTATCTCTTTCATGGGCATTTATGGTGTTTGGTGGATTATGTTTCTTCTTTACAGATCTGGTTCATATTCAGGGGGAGCATGCTCTTAGGGGGAGCATAACCCTTTGCCCTTGATGTCAAAGGGGGAGAATGAGCTGAAGATTTTGTGGTTTCCATCAAGTCCAAAGGGGGAGATTGTTGGCATTATGATTCTGGTATGGCTTTATGATACATATGTTGTACTTGATGGCAACCCACTCATCTCAGATAATAAATTATAGTGTAGAGAAAAGTTCACGCACTTATATGCAGAGAAAAGTTTATTTCATGTAGAGAAAAGTTCACGCACTTTTATGCAGAGAAAAGTTTATTTCATGTAGAGAAAAGTTCATGCACTTTTATGCAGAGAAAAGTTTATTTCATGTAGAGAAAAAGTTCACGCACTTTCATGCAAGGAAAAGCACGTATATGTTGGAGAACTTACCTTTGGTCCATGGTAGTTAGTCCTTGGTATTTGAACCTATGAGGAAAAGCGCGTATGTGTTGGAGAACTTACCTTTGGTCCATGGTGGTTAGTCCTTGGTATTATTGAGCCCCATGTTTTTGGGTCCCTTGTATTGGTTATCTATGGTATTGATCCATGATTTTAGGAAGAAGCTTGCCTATATAAAGCAAAGGAGATCACTTGGCTAATTCATCCTTGCACTTGAATATCTTAAGATCTGAAATATTGGGTTATTGTTTTGAAAGTTTGATCTATGAAAGTGAAGTTGAAAGCGAATCTGTGAAGGGTGATCTCTCGAGCGCTGCAGCTGCGGAAGTGCGGAGGCGCCACCGAAGGCGTAGTGTGGAGATGCCACAGAGGCGCCACAGAAGGCGTAGTGCGGAGGCACCACAGAAGGCGCAGTGCGGAGACGCCACAGAGGTGCCACAGAAGGCGCAGTGCGGAGGTGCCACAGAAGGCGCAGTGCGGAGGCACCACAGAAGGCACAGCGCAAAGATGCCACAGAGGCGCCACAAAAGGCGCAGTGCGGAGGCGCCACAGAAGGCGTAGTGCGGAGGCGCCACAGAAGGCGCAGTGCAGAGGCGCAGTGCGGAGGCGCCATAGAAAGCGCAGTGTGGAAACGCCACAGAGGCACCACAGAAGGCGTAGTGCGGAGGCACCACAGAAGGTGTAGTACGGAGGCGCCATAGAAGGCGCAGTGCAGAGGCGCCACAGAAGGCGCAGTGCAGAGGCGCCACAGAAGGCGCAGTGCAGAGGCGCCATAGAAGGCGCAGTGCGGAGACGCCACAGAGGCGCCACAGAAGGCGCAGTGTGGAGGCGCCACAGAAGGCGCAGTGCGGAGGCGCCACAGAAGGCGCAGTGCGGAGGCGCCACAGAAGGCACAGTGTGGAGACGCCACAGGAGGCGTAGTGCGGAGGCGCCACAGAAGGCACAGGTGCGTTGGTCGCGGCGCCACAGAAGGCACAGGTGCGGAGGTAGTACAGATATCCGCAGATCTATACCAGTGAAGTTGCGATCCCTGCTTAAAATTTGTTTTAACTGCCTTTGACTATTCTGCAGGGTTTTGGGTGCATTACTGATGTTTGGTTACTGGTATTGAGTTCAGATAACAACATGATTAATGACTTATCTTTATGTACTAGATCTGGTTGATAACTCTCATAATATCGTTGTATATGTATGGATCTGGTGATTGGGTGATTCAGAAGGTTGTTTGATTATGAGCTTCAATGTTGTTGTTGGGTCCAGTATGAAAATTGGATGAAAAGTGGCCTTTCAGGTTATGTGTTGTGCTTCAGTGTATCCAGTCTGAAAATTGATGAAACGTGGTACCTGGAGGAGAGAAGATTGTAGGCCAGCGCCTATGTACTAGTATTTAAGCTAGTACAAAAGCTAAGGGAGATCTTTGGAGCATTGTAGCAGGTAGCAGCCTGCGTACTAGTAAATGGATCAGCTAGTAGAAGAGCAAAGGGGGTTGTAGCTCCCGTACTGGTATAAGACTGCACCAGTACAAATATTGTAAAAGGATTTTCTTATTAAGAAGAAGATTGAGATGACTTGCAGCAGGTGGTTTTTCTCCCGCATTGGGTTTCCACCTTATATCATGGTGTTCATGTGTGTGCCTTATGTGTGATGATCTATTCTCTATTACGGCATCTGTTATCTGATAATATGGTTGAAAATGTTCTAATGCACTCATTGAAGATCAATTAACTTAATCATAAGAAGTTGTGGAAGTAGCATATATGAATCTGATTATGGAAATGAAAAAGTTTTATTAATGTGGTAATACTGATTCACCCCCCCCCTCTCAGTATTATTTCCAACAATTGGTATCAGAGCAGGTCCTTTGATAGAAGCTTGATCGCTTGAAGGAGATCTGTGGAACAATGGGAAAGAAGCTTAAGAAGAAAGCACCTAAGAAAAAGAAGTCATCTCAGAAGAACTATGACAGTGGGAGAATCGATTGGGGATTAGGTATAAGAAGCTCTTCAGATTCAGAATCAGATTCAGAATCATTATCAGGTATGAATATATTATCCTCTGATGTTCCAGCTATCTTTCCTTTTGGAAGAGATGAAAGTGATAGCGAAACTACTGAATTTGCTCTTATGGGTGAACAAGAAAGATATCAAATAGAGGCAGAATTTAAAAGGCTGACAGACAAAATTAGAGATCAACAAGATCTATTGAACAAAAGGGAATGTGATTTCAAAGAAGAAGCTACCAAACTAAAGGCCCAACTAGAAGAAGGAAACAAGGTAAGAAAGCTACTCAAGGACAATGAAGACCAATGCCAAAAATTGCAGCATGAAGTGACATCATTAAGAAAAGAAGTCAACGAAAGAAGCACAACCATCAAGAAACTCAAAGATAGATCCAGCTACTATGAAAATCTTGAAGCTACAATCCTCTCACTAAAAGGAGATCTTGAAGAATCAAAGAAGCAGAATACAAATCTACTCCAAGCTATTGCAAAACAAGAAAACGAAGTCACCAGCTTAAAATCTCAACTAGAATGTGCCTTCCGAGTTCGTCAAATGCAGCAGGATCTGAATGAAGAACAAGAAAAGGAGATTCTCAAACTAAGGGAACAAATGGAAGAAGGAAGGAAAGCTGAAGAAGATTTGAAAAAGCAATCTCTTGAAAAGGAAGAACAGCTTCAGGTTGAGGTAAATATCTTGAAAGGTAAACTAGAAGAAAAGGATAAGCTTTTACGATTTCAAGATAGTTCTAAAGTCTTGGATGATATTCTTAGTAGTCAAAGGTCTCCTGCTATAAAGACTGGTCTTGGTTTCCATGAATCTGTTGAAGGTGAATCTAGTTCACAAGGTGAGGCAAGAAACTCTAAAGAGAAATCTAAAGTGATCAACGAAGAAATGAAAGATCAATCTCATCATCAACCAAGAAAAGCGATTCCTCAAAGAAAATCCTTTACTCCTCCTATGAATAATGTTGAATGTTATGTATGTCATAATCTTGGACATGTTGCAGCTAGATGTAGAAGAAGAAGGGTTCAAGACCATTATGCAGAAAGATCATCACATTCAAGGTACTTTTATGGATATTGCTTTGCTTGCAATATGTTTGGTCACAAAGCTGCTGATTGTTACAGGAGGAATATGAAACATGTAAGATGTTATGCATGTAACAAGCTTGGACATATAGCTAAGGAATGCAGGAAAAAAGTGTGGGCACCATATCAAAAGGAGAAAATGTCATCATCACGCTTGAAGATATGGAGGAAAAAGGAAGTACAGTAAAAAAAAGGCGGCACTGCACAACGTACAGACATACCAGAATCAGAGGGAGCTGAATGTACAAAACTTCAGTGTCCTGAATCTCATATGCAAACTCCATAAAGGAAAGTTGTATATATACGTGAGTTAGTTACTGCACAGTCGCGTATATGATTGTTTGAAGAAAGGCAGTAGGGACAGATTCAAGAGAAGGATCAGTTTTGCTCTAGTTAATAATAATGATGTGTGGATATGATGGTTAGAAGTGTTTTGGTTCTAACTTGATATTGATGATGTCTTGATACTTCTTATTGATATGCATGATCAGACAGATGGCACAGGTTTAGAGGGAGCATATGGACTTAATGCATTATTGGCATTATGGTTAATAGTCCTTGGTGATGATACTTATATGGATAAATGATTCATCTTGCTATGGTTATGAGTTGTTCACATGGTTCTTGGATCAGATTTATGGTTGATTCTCTAATGATGCTTGCATGGGAAGCACTTAGCTTGAATTCACATCTTCTTGATGTTGAGTCACTCATATGCTACTGTCGTCATATGCATAAAGATCATATATTACAGTTATGATTCCTTTCATTCTTGGCACAAATGGATGAGGATTGTTGGCTGGATACATGGATGATTATTCAAAGTTGCATTGTTGGAGACATGATGATAATGAGCTCTTATCTATATGATGATAGGATTGTTTCATACATATGTTGATTAATGCAGATATTCCCAATTGATGATACTTGATTCATGTAGATCTGGATGGCTATGATGCTTCTCACATAAAATGTGAAATTATGTTGATGCGGACATACCTTGATGATTCATGCACTAATACAAGTTGCTGGTCTAGTTGCTTTTGATAGATACTGTGGAGCAGATCATACAGTGTTGTTGCTGATGTTCATCTTATTTAGGTGATGTCATATCAAGACTCATGATGTAATAGTGTCATCTCTTCAGGTCATGTAACGACCTATGTTGCTTTCCCCACTATGCCTGGGATGAAGATGTAATGTATTTGGTTTTCATTTTTCTGATATATCCCCACTTGGTTGGGTGATGGATGTATGTTTTGAATCTTTTAGGAAGATCATTTGTGATGTAGAACATCCTTTTGCAGACCTTTCTTACAGTCAGGGGGAGCCTGAGCATGAACAACACTATAAAGAAGAGCAGACATTTCAGATTGTTCTCAGAAAGAGCATGATCAGATTGGTGCACCATGACATATACAAAGGGGGAGCTCATTCAGAGATTTCAACAGGTACTCAGGGGGAGCTTATAATGCATTGTTGGCATTATGGAGGACGTACAGAAGGAGATCTTGGATGCTGGTCTGATTATTGCTGCAATCTATCTCTTTCATGGTCATTTATGGTGTTTGGTGGATTATGTTTCTTCTTTACAGATCTGGTTCATATTCAGGGGGAGCATGCTCTTAGGGGGAGCATAACCCTTTGCCCTTGATGTCAAAGGGGGAGAATGAGCTGAAGATTTTGAGGTTGCCATCAAGTCCAAAGGGGGAGATTGTTGGCATTATGATTTTGGTATGGCTTTATGATACATATGTTGTACTTGATGGCAATGCACTCATCTCAGATAATAAATTATAGTGTAGAGAAAAGTTCACGCACTTATATGCAGAGAAAAGTTTATTTCATGTAGAGAAAAGTTCACACACTTTTATGCAGAGAAAAGTTTATTTCATGTAGAGAAAAGTTCACGCACTTTTATGCAGAGAAAAGTTTATTTCATGTAGAGAAAAAGTTCACCCACTTTCATGCAAGGAAAAGCACGTATATGTTGGAGAACTTACCTTTGTTCCATGGTAGTTAGTCCTTGGTATTTGAACCTATGAGGAAAAGCGCGTATATGTTGGAGAACTTACCTTTGGTCCATGGTGGTTAGTCCTTGGTATTATTGAGCCCCATGTTTTTGGGCCCCTTGTATTGGTTATCTATGGTATTGATCCATGATTTTAGGAAGAAGCTTGCCTATATAAAGCAAAGGAGATCACTTGGCTAATTCATCCTTGCAATTGAATATCTTAAGATCTGAAATATTGGGTTATTGTTTTGAAAGTTTGATCTATGAAAGTGAAGTTGAAAGCGAATCTGTGAAGGGTGATCTCTCGAGCGCTGCAGCTGCGGAAGTGTGGAGGTGCCACAGAAGGCGCAGTGCGGAGACGCCACAGAGGCACCACAGAAGGCGCAGTGCGGAGGCGCCATAGAAGGCACAGTGCGGAGACGCCACAGAGGCGCCATAGAAGGCGCAGTGCGGAGGCGCCACAGAAGGCGCAGTTCGGAGACGCCACAGAGGCACCACAAAAGGTGCAGTGCGGAGGCGCCACAGAAGGCGCAGTGCCGAGGCGCCATAGAAGGCGCAGTGTAGAGGCGCCACAGAAGGTGCAGTGCGGAGGCGCCACAGAAGGTGCAGTGCGGAGACGCCACAGAGGTGCCACAGAAGGCGCAGTGCGGAGGGGCCACAGAAGGCGCAGTGCAGAGGCGCCACAGAAGGCGCAGTGCAGAGGCGCCACAGAAGGCGCAGTGCGGAGACGCCACAGAGGTGCCACAGAAGGCGCAGTGCGGAGGCGCCATAGAAGGCGCAGTGCGGAGGCGCCACAGAAGGCGTAGTGCGGAGACGCCACAGAGGCGCCACAGGAGGCGCAGTGCGGAGGCGCCACAGAAGGCGCAGGTGCGGAGGTAGTACAGATATCCGCAGATCTATACCAGTGAGGTTGCGATCCCTGCTTAAAATTTGTTTTAACTGCCTTTGACTATTCTGCAGGGTTTTGGGTGCATAACTGATGTTTGGTTACTGGTATTGAGTTCAGATAACAGCATGATTAATGACTTATCTTTATGTACTAGATCTGGTTGATAACTCTCATAATATCATTGTATATGTATGGATCTGGTGATTGGGTGATTCAGAAGGTTGTTTGATTATGAGCTTCAATGTTGTTGTTGGGTCCAGTATGAAAATTGGATGAAAAGTGGCCTTTCAGATTATGTGTTGTGCTTCAGTGTATCCAGTCTGAAAATTGATGAAACGTGGTACCTGGAGGAGAGAAGATTGTAGGCCAGCACCTATGTACTAGTATCCAAGCTAGTACAAAAGCTAAGGGAGATCTTTGGAGCATTGTAGCAGGTAGTAGCCTGTGTACTAGTAAATGGATCGGCTAGTACAAGAGCAAAGGGGGTTGTAGCTCCCGTACTGGTATAAGACTGCACCAGTACAAATATTGTAAAAGGATTTTCTTATTAAGAAGAAGATTGAGATAACTTGCAGTAGGTGGTTTTTCTCCCGCATTGGGTTTCCACCTTATATCATGGTGTTCATGTGTGTGCCTTATGTGTGATGATCTATTCTCTATTACAGCATTTGTTATCTGATAATATGGTTGATAATGTTCTAATGCACTCATTGAAGATCAATTAACTTAATCATAAGAAGTTGTGGAAGTAGCATATATGAATCTGATTATGGAAATGAAAAAGTTTTATTAATGTGATAATACTGATTCACCCCCCCTCTCAGTATTATTTCCAACACTATATGATTGAAGTTTTTCTTTATCACCTGTCATATGTTTCGAACATCCACTGTCGATGTACCATTGATTTTCCTGCCCTTCCGCATATAAGGCTATACCACATCTTTCTAGTTTTGGTTCTTTTATTCTCCATGATTTGGCACTTGAGGCTTGCTCCTTCTGAGTTGTCTGCTGAAACCTGCTCCTACATTCAGAATATTCATGACTGAAATTGTTACAAATAGAACATTCTATTTCATTTTCAAGAGCAGAGGAGTTGTTGTAGGTCCTTTTCATGATCCCAGTCATGCTCCTCTGTTTATGAGCTTCTCTAGTCATGATTGTCTTATAGGCAACACATTGAGCTGCTTTGTGACCAAAGTTATGACAAGAAAAGCATTGGCCATTGCAAAAAATCCTGTGATTATCAAATCTACCAGCCAAATGATTGTAGTTCCTATTGACATCCATTCTTGAGGCAAATTGAGAAGGTTTTACCTATGGATGGTTGTAGCTTCTATTTGTCCTTAAAGTAGATAGTACCCAACTTACCTGGTAGTCTTTGTTCATTCTTGAGGTAAATTGTCACTGATTTACCTGGTGATTTCCATTGGGTCTTTGTTCACTTCTCCTTGCAGCATCAAGATAACTCTTGGAGGTAGATGGTTTCTGTGCTTGAGTTATTTCTTCATTATATCCTAGACCTGTCTTGATTAGTGGAGAGTGCTGCACTTTGATAATCTCATCTAAAGTGTCAGATCCTTTAATAAATCTAAGATTAAGAGCTTTTTTTTTCTCAATCTCTTTTCTCAGTTGCACAATTTCACATTCTAACTTTTCATGATGTTTTTCCTTTTTAGCAAGTTGGAATTGTAGAGTATCTATGATCACATTCTTCTCTTCTAAAAAAATTTTGAGTCTAGAAATATCTTCATAAAGACATTCTTCATCTATAGCATCCACAAAATCATCATCTTCAAAAGCCATTAAAAGTTTCTAATTATAGCCTTCTTCATCACTATTTGAAAGTCCATCACTATCTTCATGAGTGTAATAGCTTTTCTTATTTACATTCTGTTTCTTGTTCCATCTAAAAGGTTCCTTACCTTTGTCAAGATTATCTTTATGAGGACACTTGGCAGCATAGTGACCAACTCTTCCACAAGCAAAGCATTTGAAAGGTAACTTACCTCTGAATCTTCCAACACCCCGTTGAAGGTTCTTGACAAAATTTGATTCTTCCTCTTCTTCTGACATATGTCCCGACTCATAGTAATCTCCTTTGCCTGATGCCTTGAATGCAGCTTCTCTCCTGTCTGATGGTCCTCCTTTCCTCATTTCGCAAGCAGTTAGAATTTCGTGCAGCTGTGACATGGTAAGGTTCTGTAGATTCTCCTTTTCTTCTGTTGCAGAAACTTTTGATTCAAACTTAGGGGACAAAGATCTTAGAACTTTTTCAACCACACTAGCCTCTTTTATTTCTTCACCCAAATTTTTCATACAATTAACAATCTCATCTACACGAAGGAAATAGTTAGCCACACTTTCATCATTGTGCATTCTGAGATTTTCATACTGAATTCTGAGGGTTTGAAGTTTTGCTCGATTTACCTGTTCATCTCCTTCATAGCTCAGAACAATCTTGTCCCATATTTCTTTTGCAGATTTATACTGCATAACCTTGATGAATTCTGATTGAGATAGACATCCTAATAGAGTATTGATAGCCTTTGCATTTGTTTCATATTGCTTCTTACCAGCTGAATCTATAGGAGTTGTGGATGGAAAAGTGTACCCTGTATCTATGATATCCTAGACTTCTATACCAAGAGATTGAAGATAGGCTGTGACTCTTACCTTCCAATAGACGAAGTTGGTCCCATCAAAAATTGGTGGCCTAATAGATTCTTCTCTCTCGTAGTTGCTCATGATGATGGATCTTCCTTCAAGCGATTAAGCTTCTTTAGAAGGACCTGCTATGATACCAATTGTTGGAAATAATACTGAGAGGGGGGGGGTGAATCAGTATTATCAAGTCAAATAGTCCCTTTTTCAAATCCAGATCATATACGCTACTTCAGTTAATGAAAACCGCATATATACACAACTACGTAGAAGGAAACCCGTGTATACCATGCAAACTTATAATTTACTTTATCTTACAGATGTTGATTATTAATATGTGTATCAGAATCAAATAAACAGTAACCAAAAATAGTAAAACAGAGAAGAAGACAATCACACACAAGAACACAAGATATAAGGTGGAAACCCAATGTGGGTGAAAACCACCTGCTGCAATTCATCTCTATCTTCCTTTTAATTAGAAACTTCTTTTTACAATGATTTTGTATTGGTGCAGTCCTTTACCAGTACGTAGGCTGCAACCTGCTGAGAGCTACAACCCTCTCTTGTTCTCCAGCTTCTCCTGGAAGGGAGCTACAACCCCCTTAGCTCTTGCACTAGCCAAGATACTAGTACGTAGGTGCTGACCTACAGAATGCTACATCCTTCTCTTTCTTCCAGGGACGACGTTTCGTAAATTTTCAGACTGGATCCATGAACATCAATCAATCATCAAGAATTTTTGCATCAAACAATCTCCCTTTCACCAATTAGAACTGAATCTAGTAGACACTTCTCTGACAGCTATACCCAAAACACAATAATAGTAACCACAAACCAAATTCTGAACCTAGAACACTGCAACAATAAACAGAAGTAGATAGAACCCAACTCAAGAGATGTACGCTACTTCAATAACCTGAAACCTACATGCATACACTTCTGTGTTTGGACCAACCTGCGTTACGCTACTTTTATTCACTGAACCAGCGTGTATACGTGCCTTAGCTTCACTGAACCTGCGTATAGATCTATAAAGGATAATTCACTCTTTCAAATATTCAGACAATAATCAACCCAGATTATCAGATTTATAGATCAAGCATGCGCCACATATAACAGATAAAAATCATACAAAGATACTATTATTCAAGCCTTAAGATTATGACCATCAATAGAGCTTATCCTTCTCTTTGCGCTAAGGTTCCTCCTTCATTCAGATATAGATCTGTACCATAACCCCAATCACCAATATTTCAGATCTAGCACTTATTAGATATTCAATTAATTCAGATGATCCTTTTCCAAATGATCTCCTTCCTCTTTTATAGTCTTAGGCCTTTCACAATACCACGGTCCAAAACCATAATAAAACAATACCATGGACCCAATACTTGGGATCAACACTTCTGATGAGATACCATGGTCCAAAACCATAGGTTCAAATACAAAGGACTAAATACCATGGACCAAAAGTAAGTTCTCCAACATATACATGCTTTTCCTTGCATGAAAGTGCGTGTATACGCATACGTGCCTTTGTAATGTCTAACCAGCGTGTATACATGCCTTCGGCTAGGTGAACCTGCGCATATATCTTTTTCCTTCATTCTAAGATCTGTCACCAAAGTGAGTTGCCATCAAGGACAACACCTTGCCATAGCTCTAGATTAGTGCCACAATGCCAACAGATAAATAAGCAAAAGGAGAGATAGTTAACATTTATCAAAAACCACAATTATTGATTAACTATCTTATAGACATATGTTCAAATGAAGGAGATTGGGTTCTAGATTTATTTTCTGGCTCAGGTAAGTTTTATTATATGGAATTGAATTTCAATATGTTATTTTTTAATTAATATGTCATTGTACTAATTTACTTCATTATTTATTTTGTGCTTGATAAATAGGTACAACACTAGCATGTTGCCTTCAAAAAGGAAGAAATTGCATTGCAATTGAAAAAGATCCAATACAGTGCAATTTCATTCAACAAAGAATTAATGTTGTTCAATTTCTTCCAGAGGCAATGCAAGAAATTGGGTTGAAGAAAGGGGAATTTAGTGAATCACGTGTGGTAAAAAAAGCAAAGGAACCCCAACCACCATTACATGGAATGTTTGGAAAGACATACGTTGGGAGATTCGCAAACATCAAAGATCCATTAGAAGAGGAAAATGAGCAAAAGGAAGTAGAAAATATTGTGGAAGAAGACAATGATGAAACTCTAGAGGACGAAGAGTTTGGATTACGTGACATTGTTGATTAAATTTAAGTTATGCTTGGAAATCAAGCTCATTTTTTGTAACTATTGAGTAGTTATACTTGTAATGTTTTGAATTTGACATTTTATGAGAATAATATGCACTCAATTAAGGTTTTTATGCGTTAAATATTTGTAATATGCGATTTTTGCATTAATTTTTAAGTTAATCATCATTTTTTGAAAAAAAAAAGTGATTATTATTATTTTTTTTACTTCAAATTCATAAGAAAGACTATTATTTAACCATTTTTAGTTAAAATTTTCATATAAAAATTGTGATTTTGACATGTCATTTCTAGCAAAAAATTATCAAAACGTGTAGTTTTTTAGTTATATGTATGTTAAAAATGGTTATTTTTATGTCAATTGTTAAAAAATAGTGTTTTTTAGAATAATTATTTCATGTCGATTGAAAAATTAATTAACTATGTATAAATATGTAGAATATAGAATATTCAAAATATCGACCTTCTTTTTTAAATATGCAAAACAATAAAAACCTCACTACAAAAAAAATAAAATTAAAATAAAAACAAGAAAATATGAAGAGAAAGACCACTTCAAAACTTATTAAATTTACAAAATAATTATTTACATTTCATACATTAGAAAATAAAAATAAAAATAAAAAAAAGCTTTTAAAAAAGGGCCTGGTGTAGAATTACCACTTTTTAAAATCAACATCAAAAACACTACCATTCTAAAACACAATGTACATAAAAAAATTTATAGTGCCAAAAACTATGCTCTAAAAAAAACATGTGTGTTCTGCATCACCCCTTTTCAAAATCGGGTCACTTTTTTGCTATCTCTACAAAACGGGTAACAGTATGACTTTCCATTTCAAAGTTTACATTGTTTCCTGAAAACCAACATTGGTAAAGAGTGCAGGCTTCCATGAATCCTAAAACAAAATTTCCATGGGATAACAATCCTCTTCTTCTAATGGTTCCAAGAGGCTAGCAAAAGGATCTTCAAAAACATAACTGGCTACCTTCACCTTATGATCAGTAAGAGGACTCTCTTCTAGAGAAATGGGAGCACTCAGTTCATTAATATCACGCTCTTCAATTGAGGCAACCACCTTATCCACAACAATAATGTGCACATCCATAGGATCTAGGAAAACCTGCTCTTCATGAGTAGACTCTTCATTTTCTGAACCTGGAGGCAGATCCTCATGTGCAAGAGGCTCTAAAACAACCCCTTATTTTTTGTTTCTCCCCCTTTCTTGATCATTAATAGTCTGTTGAATACATTGTTCAGCCTCAAGAGCACAAACCTGATGCATTTCTTCATTGAGCTCTATCTAATCAGTTTCATTTTCAGCTGCAGAAATTGTTGCCTGCTAGGAATCTTCATGAATATCTAGGCAATAGACCTCTTCTATTTTTTGTTCTTGATATTAGGATTAAAATTCACAAAGTGCTTCTTTAACTTCAACATCCATACATTCTTCATCCCCATAAATATTTTCTAGATATTGGAAGAAAACTTCAAAATATGCAAAACATTTTTCAGTCGTAGGCAAGGGAGGACAAAATTCCTTAAAATTCTCATAAAAGACAGTGTGAAAATATGTAAGAGAACACAAAATGGCAGGTGGAAATCCTTCATACCAAGATCTAGATTTGTCTTCTAAGGTTGCCATGAAATTTTTCATTAAAGAGTCCTCAGGAAACTTAACCCCAAGCTTATGTACATGCAAATGAAACTTGAAAAGATGTAAAGTAGCATCATCTCCTTTTTTAACTTTGAATTTTGGCAAATAAGTTTGTCAATCTACACAAGACATAGGATCTGGAAAACTAGGAATATGGGATTTTTCCATAGGTGCATACCTAGCATTTATTCTTGAACCCATATTGAAAATAGTCAACCAAAATTAATGACCTTTGATCTATGGAGTCACTTTAAACGTTTGATCTTTTGAATCCTTTGAGATAAAAGTCACCAGGTGAATGATTCAACCTTTTTGTGTATATTTGTTGTTCACCATCAACAATTAGATATGAAACTTTGATGATCTTTCCTAGAGAAAATGAAACCTTCACTCCTTGGCAATGGCGCCATTATGTTAACACTCTATAAATCCATTAAGGCTGAGCAAAGGGATCCTAGAGGTAACCAAAAACCACTTGTAGGTTAAGTTTCAGTCCCCCTAATCTTGGAGAGGGCTCTCTCAATGGATCAACTATCAATCAAAAAGACTGATAGGATATGGATTTTATACTAGTTATTGAGTTCGGAAAGTAAATGATATGAGATTTAATGAAAATTGTTGGGAGAGAGGGTCACTACAGTATAAGACCATAGAACATCAGGGCATAAATTTCCATCTATATAGTAGAGGCAAGGTAGGTACACATATTTCAAGTCAATTGTTTGTTGTATTATAGCGAAGAATGAAGGAAACACAAAAATATTCAGTCAAATGTAACAAAGCATATGGTTATGAATTCTGTTACATAACTAATGGCCAAATATTTAGAAGAACCATGACAGAGCAAAAGCAAATTATATCATGTATAAGATACACAGTTATCTTAAGCATATAGGAATGAATTCAAGATAATAGGTTCAGAAATGAATATTAAAATAGCACAAAGGAAACACAAACTTGAAAACACACACCACAGGAATCTCTGAATCTAATAACAATTTGCTCTGATTTTTTTATTAAAAAATTTTACATACAGGGCCTCTTACTACTCTCAACGACTCCCCATTCTTTTATTACACTGTATATTTAGTCATTAAATATTATTTCGGCCTAAGACCAGGTACATTACATTTATCCAACTAAGTGAATCAAAAGGTGTGTTTTATCAGAATAGCAAGATTCGGGTCAAATGTAGGAGTAGAATTAACTTAGAAAATCATATTCATCCTCATTTTCTTGTAATCCTTTGGAAAATCCCTAACTTCTTGTCATTGTGCCAAAAAACCTACTAAAAATCTTGCTAATTCCCAAGTTCATTCCCTTTCTTCCTTATCGGGTCACTTTTGGGCTTATCGAGTTCCTTTGCCTTTGGGATGAAAAAAAAAAGAAATAGCGGCCCCTTTGTGCTGCACTGCAACTGCGTAATAGTCTCTGTTGGAGTGCCTTAATACATTCCCGCATTTCTTAAGTTTGTGACCAGGGGCGATACCAAGGCTTATTACATCATAACTTTAACATAATCAGAGCTTTCTATAGTGTGCCACTTTGAATTACATGGGGTGTGAGCTTTTCGATATGTCTAGCTCCTGGGGTTTAGGGGAAAACTACATGACTAGGGCCTAGGGACTCAGGGAAAAAACCTTTAGGGGCTTTAACCCTATGGCTAGGACGGGGGCCGATTCTTTGGAACATTGTCACTTTACAAACCTAATATTGAAGCTTTTGATCAGAGTTTTCTACATTGGAGCAGCGACAATATCAATCCTCTGATCTCTTATGCGTGACATGGCTTGATCTACGTGGAGAGGGGATAGGGGAGGACCCACACCAATTTTTATCATATAAAACCTTTGGTAACCTTTCTTCCACTCAACTTTGATTTAAATAAATAAAACATATATATATCATCCTGTCAACTGCATTTGCGATCGCTGATTTGAGATAGCCCTTGGTTATCATCCTTGACCTTTGGTTCTTTAAACTATTTGTGGTTGTTGGACAGCCCCCACATTAGAGCCCCTTAATCGTAGATTCTCAATCAGAAGATTTAACTTTGATGCAGTGATGTGCCTCAATCTACAATCATTGATCTACGACCTAACGTCATCCTCTGTCACGTGTCACCTTGTCATTGGTGACACGTTTCACTCTAAATTTCCCCCTTAGGACCCCTGAAAATGCCAAATCTGGCTTGCCCTACTTGCCGCTCCAAATCTCTGATATGTGGGACCGGGGACTCATACTTCGGAATTTTCCCTCTTTTCTGGTTTTGAAGAGTAAACTTTAACTTGCTCCAACTTTTGATCCATAATTCGGTTTGAAGAAATGGATATACCATTGGAAAACTACTTCTGAGAAATTTAACATGAAAACACCTGAAATAGGATCTGAACCAAATTTTACATGCAAAAAATCCCAAACATTTAGACTTTTTTGACCACAGGACTTCAAGGACTGGCTCCTTGGACAAATAAACCTTTAGGCTACGACACCTAGTGATTCATGGGCTAAATTTACCATCATATTCTCAAAATGAATAATAGGAAGGAGACACTTCAACCCTAAATAATATGACCCTAACAGAAGAAAGAAAAATGCTCCAAAATTTACAAGTGGAGAGATTAACAAAATATCATGAAAAAATGCATGGATATAAAAGGAATATATTTTTTCCTTTATAAATAATAATAAGAAGAAATAAAATAAAGGATTGAAGGAAGTTGATTGAATATGCGTGTGTGTGTGTTAAAAATAAATATATAAAAATAAAAAAACCTTAATGATGAATATAGAAATGAAATACAAGTAAATAATTTTATTTTTATTTTTTGTTGAGTACATGGATCCTTTCATTAATAAAAAAAATGCTACATGTAGTTTGGATTTTCAAAAGAGGACTTTAATCCAAGTTAATCTTGATACTAGCAAGTTTCCCGCCAATAACAAACAATCAAAATATGACTGCAATCATCATGACTACAGTGAAAACTCCTTGAAGATTTACAATTTCAAGGGGGGAATGCCGCTGACATTGGCATTATTTTCCATGAGTTGAGTAAGTGGTCATTGTCTTCTTGGATGACCTTATTGCTTTTGTAGCCTCATTTTTTTGCTTCTTTGTCTTGCCTAGAGACCACCTTGAAATCCTTCATTTGAACCCTAAGACCGGACTATGAAGAACTCCAGCCTAGTTGATTTTTTCCTTGGTTCAAAGATAAGCGGTGTACAAAACCCTATCCTCATGAGTTGGTATGTCCTACATATCTTTTGTAAACCGTTCTTTTGCAAGGGAAATCAATCGTGGGCCATACTAATCCAATCATTTTTTAGGTATTTTGATTTAGCTTCCTATGATGTTGAGCTAACAATTTTCTATCATAATGTATTTTGTTGTTGATCTTCAATATAATTTTGCTCGAACTTCATAGGATTCAATAGAGGATTATGGTATTTTCCTTCTGTCGATTCCATGCTTTATTAAATGTTGTCTTACTCTGGAGACTGCTTCAGAGAGGAGAGAGACTTGAACTTATTTCCAGATCTAAGGATCTGGTTAGGATTTGATGTACCTTAAGGACTCATATTTCTTCTTCTTTGAGGGACTTTTCCCAAATCATCATGGTCTTTCTAAGAAGGGTGTTCTTGAGGAAATTCCTTGGTATTCATTGGATAGTCTTTAATAAGATTCTCGTATTCATGACAACATCTACATCTAAAAGGAACATGTTCATAATATGGAGACTGCTTCCAAACACTATTTGATAATAAATATCTATGGAGGTTGTAAGAGGCTAGGAGATATTCATGGAAACACATATCCAAGCATTTGATGTGTACCTCCCTTTCTTAGCAGCCTTTGAGACATTTCCAAAGTTTATGATCACATTGTCGATACCTTTAAGGGCTGCCTCCTCCCAATATTCCTTATGAAGAGAAAAGAATGTACCCCATAATGAGGTTTCAAGGAATTCTTCCTTCTCTGGATTATACTTCTCCTTCCAAAATTGCAAGATGAGCCCTGCATTGTTGGGAAAATGTGGCCTTCTTTCAAAAACCCTTGATTTGTCTTCCAAGTTGAAGAAAATTACTATGAGGAATCATTTTACCCCCAGCTCCAATTCTATTTGACCCTTTAGGTTCCATTTGTTTTGGATCCACCCAATCAAAACCTTTTCAAAGGGCCATAATCCAATGAATTTGCATATCAAAGCCTAATCCTGCATATATTGGATATATTCCCTAATCTTGCTAGGTGTAACCTCATATTTTGGATCCTATGCTAATTTTGGTAGGTACCACCCTAAATTTCTAAATTTTTAGGATGCACCTAATGGAGGTTTCACTACGAAACCAAAAACCCCACTTCACCTAGCTACTCTATAAAGAGGATTTTGAATATCATATGAAAGGGAAGTACTAATAGATCTTGGTCTTTATGAACTCTTGAAACAATATGGCTAAAGGAGGGGGAAGAACCCCATCTCGCTGAGCATGGATGGCTATGTAGAAGAAACCCTAAAATTTGCAGAGAAAATACAAGTAAAGGATTAAGTAAAAAGAGGTGGAAGAAAAAATTACAGAAAAAAAAGAAAAGGCTAAAAAAAGAGAAAATTTAGGGTTGTTAGGTGCAGGTGGGGTTATCATAGACCTAGGATGAAACATTAAGTGTAAATATGCCTGGAGCATAGGAATTATATCAATAAACCTTTTGGAATCTTACACCCTCTTCTAGGGTCTCGAGGCATTGCCTCCCTCCATATGGTGACATACACTAAACCAGTTGGTTATCAAGCAATAATAATATTCTCTAGAATTAGACAGGAATTATAGAGCATCTTAGATGCAAGTTTTTATTACACTTTCTAAGAAAACAATGCGAAAGAAAATTTTTATGCTAGCCTAATTATTAGGGAAAGATAGGGTTTTAGTAAGATTAACGGTAAGCTTTATCAACAACTAATATATTGACGAGTTTTGGCCCATCACGGTGTGTTAAAACATAATTTATGGAGCACTTGTATCCCATGCAAGGCTATGAATAGCAAGTCATCATTGTTGGACGAAGCAACAAACTTGAAACACTTTGTTTATGTCAAGACATGGTTGTAATTTTGAAGCAGAAACCAATGTTCTGCGTGCTAAATGAGTCGTAAACTATCTTGTGTATTCAATTGGATAATTCTTCATATCATCTATGATAAAGAAAATATATTGAAGTCCAAAATCCATACTATGAGGGTTAATTTTTCCTTATTGAGTTTTGGAATAGTCGAGTTATTTTTTATTGTTCATGCATGAAAAATATAAATATTTAGAAAATAGAGAACAAATAGAAAAACCATTCACAAAATCCCAATAACAAAATATATAACATAGGACAGCCCAATTGGAGGGTAGGGACACTCTGCTCTTTTTTTCTCTAAACGGAAATGGATGCAAGTATAAAGGAGTGAGACCTATGGCCCATGGGATATAAAATAATGCAAACCCTATCTATTTTCTATTGCTCTATCCACTCTACTCAATTATGGAACAAGATGTACTCGATTAGAATGGAACCCATTTTCCTCCTAGTGGCCTGGTTATAACACAACTTAATAGCCAACTAGGGATTAAATTTCACCTATTCAACACTCATTATGAGTTATAAATTGACTCCTCTAGATTCGTATTCATCATGGAAACATGGATAGACCCTTTTCCATGAGTAATGGATCTAACATGGTATCCTCTTGAATCATGGTGAACAAAATAAGAAGGTCAAATTTTTCGGGGGTTTAAATTTTGCATGTGGAATTCTTTTAGGGTATTTCTTGCACTGTTGGAAATATATATCAATGTAGAACATTTCTAGGGAGTATTGTGTAAGTAAAAGCTCTTAAACCCAAAAAAAAACATCTGTAAATGGCTCAAACTACATCTGAAAGGTTTAAAATCCCAATTCACCAAATTGAAACCCACCACTAAAAATGGTCTTGTGAACCAATTCCTCCAATTTTTCCACTATAGAAGCATTAATATGGATGAAAAATAATATAGTGATCCAATTTAGATAACTAAAACTGGTAAGAACAAGTTGGGGACAGATGGTAATGGTAGCTTTGAGTCCTACACTAAGGGCTCTATTAACTTGTTTTCACCTAAACATTTGTTGAACCTGATAAGTTTTAGAAGTGGGTAAGGATTGATCCCTAGGAACTTGATCACTTTCTTGGGCAATAAGCATACCCCACCCCCACTTTTCAAATTGTTTACTATTTCTATGTTATTTCCTGAGCTTATTTATGTGTGCAAGATTGCTCATGGCTAACTCTGTAGTGAATTTTGAAATTATGATTGAGCAAATGTTTGTGGCCTATTTCTGCTCATCTCATGGTTGGTTTTTTGTCCCACCATGGTCTCATATCCTAGATAGGCTTTGATTCTAACTCTATTTTAGGGAAACCCTCTAACCTCCCCCTTGAATTTCTATATGACCAGTGTTATATATCAACTTTCTCACACCTATAATCTGACTCTCTCAAAAAGTGGAACATATTAGAAATGCTTCATTAAGAATTGGTGAGTAATTATGATCTCTCATATGTCAAGAAGACACTGAGATTAAGGAAAATAGAGCCTTTCTCATCTATTTGGCATGTGCCAATTCCATGTACATAAACAATCTACTATAAAGCACAAATAAATTTTACTAAACATCACAGCTAGGCTCAAAAGGAAAGTTAGCCAGTTGGAATCTAAATGAACTACTCTTTATTCCATCATTAGTAAGTTGTCACAAAACAACACAGCTAGTCCTTTTATTATTCAAGCAATTTTGGTTGTAAAGCAAGCAAAGGAAGAAGACAATTCTAACCTTCCAAGCCTTAATGAGCTAGTGCAAGAGCCTCCTCCAATGGAGCTTATAAGGAAAATTGATGATATTGGTGTCCCCTTGCCCCACCCCATTTCCAATTAACGTTTTTAAGAGTTTTGTTGATTTTTGGGTCTTTGTGTAGAATTTACATATTTATGTCTTTTACTTGTCTTGTCTAACTAGTAGCTAACGTTTTCCACTACTGGTTGGGATAATTGTTATATACAACCATTAGGCTTCAAGTTGGATAAACCTCTATAATATCATGATGATATCCTTTTACTAATACTAATTGATGATAATATTAGCCTTATTTTTGCATAATACAAATTATCTACCAGTTCTTTGTTTTATTTTTTTTAAAGAGAAAATGATAAAGGGTAGCCAAAGCCCATAGATGAAAAAAATGAACCAAAGAGAGAGAATTGAAGCTAGGGAGGGGAATGTTGCAAATGAAGCCACATCAACACGACGAAAGAGACTCCATGAATTTGAAAATCTTGATTCTAATATGGAGCTAGTACACAAATAAAACCATGGATATTTGAATTGTGATCTACAATTAGTCCTTGTAGAACCTTCGTAGGGGTGGATTGAGGTCAAAAAGAAGAAGAGAAGAAAATATAGGATCTAATATTATGGTACTTATGTGCTCTTGCTTGGCCTTCCTCATTGTATTTTTCTTCATATATGATTTAGCAAATGAGTGCTTTCATGCCACTAATTTATGCATCTTTAATAATGATCTCATGATATCTATAACATGTAACCTCTTTTCTTTTTGTTAGTGAGGAATTACAATTAATTTTCCAAGGAAAAAATACACATACATACATACATGTATGTGTGTGTGTGTGTTTTGCTAGTTTTGTGTTGGAAGGTGCTTGGTTCAAATCCATCTTGGTTAGGCAAGAAAAGATACTTCGACGAGTTTATTGAGTATACCATCCATGAATTTGAGAAAGAATCATGTAGGTTTTCCCATGAGTTTTGTTTGGAAATTATGTGTATGTGATGAGCACCAGTATTACGGCAAGGATGCTGCAACTCCTGGGGATACCAACTTTACTTCATCAACCTGGGGTTCGTACAAACTTGGAGGTGACAGTGTTGTATACAAAAATAGATGTAATGGGTACACTCTTTGTCAATGTTGAGTTGGGGGTATAGACCAACAGGGCTTCTCAAACCAGCCTTCTATTGATTTAGAAGAAATTTGATTACCAATTGAGAGAGGATAATTTTACCCTAATTGAGAGAATTGAAATGCTACTTACTGTAGTAATGAAAAATTGAAATAGATGCCTATAAAACACATAACTCATCTAGCTATTTTCTAATATACCTTGCTTTCAAAAGAACTCTAATTTAACACATGTGAAATCTTAACTAACCTAATCATGAAGTATGATCTAATCAAGCACTTAACTATTGTGTACTTGAATAAATATAAAAACCTTTTTCTTTTTATATTTTTGTAAAGACATAAATGATACTCCTTCTTGGTTGCATGGCAAGTGAGATAGGTGTGGAGGGAGATGAGTGCAATGGGTCAGATGGTTTGGGAGGAAATTAGGGGTCTTCTCTTAGCTTTTGTGATGTTTTTTTCACAAATCAGGCTCAAAATAGGCCACTACAGGTTTTCCTACAGGATGTCCTAGTACACCTATAGGATCCCCTATTTTCCTACAGGAACAGGAAAAAAGCTTAAGGAGTGATTTGGAAAGTGGTATGGAGCTTAGGGAAGGTGAGGAATGGAATAAATAAGGCAAGGGAGTGGTTAGAACTCACTCAGAACTCAAACCAAAGATTTATGATGGTTGGATTTGCTCAATAAGCATGGAAAGTTGCCTTTGTAAAATGATACTTGGAATTGAGAACTTAGTAGCCCTTGGCAATCATGGGTGGATGTGGTTTGGCTGAGGCTGATGACATAAAGTCTTCTTGAAATGTAAAAACTCCTGCAACATATACATCATTGATGGCATTTATTCATAAATCATCTCAAAACAAGAAAGGTTTACAAAAATATAAGAAAACATAATTTGCATCATTTATTTGCCTAGTTCATGCATGAAAATGCTTGAAACCTATTATGAAAGCAACATGTAATCTAATGCAAAAATTAAGTTATCAGAAATGACAACTGCAACCTATCTTCTAAACTGAAATATGATGACCTAATTAGCAGAAAACCCTAAATTTCATAAGGAAACATAATTCTATCTTTTTGGGCTGAATGGGAGTTGTTCCTCAAGACATGGTCCCTGAAGGAAGGAATGAGGTAAGATCCACCTGTTATCAAATTTTTTTAGAATATTTTCTTATCTCTACAATTCTACTTCTAAATATATTCACAAATGGAAGCAAACTAATCAAATCTACCAATACCTGCAATTCAACAACACCAAAATCAATTTAACAACTAATCTATGAGATAACCTAAGCATACAAGTACAGTAAGAGGAACCTTTGCTGCTAGGGTTGGCCCCTAACCCAAGAGCTTCAACCCTCTGAATCAATTCAGTGTTGGATCAAGGGAATGCTACTCATTTTCATTAGCATATCAAAAAAATACATATCAGTGTTTTGGTCACAATCCTTCAACTCGAAAACTGCTTAGCTATCTTGCATAAAAATATCTTAATCCTAATGAGGTTCTAGGCCTCTTTATTTATACAAATTAATTTTCCAACAACTTCCTTAAATCTAGGGGGCTTGGCTACCAATCTTGAGATTAACTAGTTCTTAACTATCACTGGCTTGGCTGCCAATGATCCTCGTGACTCAGCTGCCTGCAACTCCGAGTTGTTGTGATTTGATTAACGAATATTCGAGTGAGTGGGAAGTTAATGAGGGAGATCCCATCTCCTATAATCTATCCTTCTTATCTCATTCGAGTTCTTTTACCCTAATTAGCCACATTTCTCTCCCAAAACCTGCAATTAATGCACATTAGACCACTAGACATGACATCTTACTTTTACTCATCTCATTAAGCAAAATATAATTAAAAGATGTAAAGAATTATGATAAGAGTTGACTTTAGTATGCTTGGAGGTGTATTAAGGTCCATATATTTTACCCAATGATGAGACTCATCATCACCCCTACTAAAAGTGTTGCTCATCCTATGAGAAACTCAATCTATGTCCATGTCCTTCATTGCTCTGGTGGCTTCCCTAACATTCCATGCCTCTGTTGTAGTCTCTTCCTCCTATGAATAAAACCCTGCATTATTCTCTATCTCCTCCCACTGATTTCTTTCTTCTTCTTCTTTTATTCCTTCCAACATTCCTAAAAGTAATGGTGTACTGAGCTTCAAGCCAATCCAATTGAATTTGAGTCTTTTTAATGCTTGCTTATACATTGGGGTTCTATTTAGTGCCTCCCTCATTCCGTTAGGAGAATGATATTCTCTGATTTTTAGGCTATAAGCTAAGGTGTTCCATCTCCTTTGGTAGGCTTGTTGGCTATCATCTTGATCTAAAATGACGTTTTGAACAACTTGTCATGCTTACAAGAACCTCCCACTCCAAATCTTAAACAAACATGATCTAGTTTATGTTGACAATTACGGAATTATGTACTTGAAACAGGTGTATGTGTTTGTTTTTTTTCATCTGTTTAAGTGCTTTAACTTGATTTGCTTCTTCTGATATTAAACAAATATATCAAACATATAATGCAGCAAATAAACATCACACATAACATTAAATTTAATAAGGAGTTCACCCTGATCTCGTGGGCTACGTCTTTGTGAGCTCTTGTCAAATTGACTTGGCTCTTTGCGATTATGGCTTGAATTCTTTTACAAGTTCCACACTCAACTCCAAATGTTACTGAACTAAACCAATGAGCTTATAAAAACATCTACATCCCTGTCATGGTTGTCCTCATTGTGCAAGTAGATCTAGGCTCCCTTGGACTTGATTGCTTCAGCAAGTGCACTAAGCTTCCCTGAGCTTATTGATGCAAAAACGCCTTCAGAATGCTTCAAATGTCTTTGAAACCTCTACTACTATCTCCATCACATATCTGACATCAACAAATGACTATTCATTTTCTCAAAACGAGCACTGCATCCCCGATCTAGGCCTTCCTCCACGGTTGGCTCTGGGCTACCTGAACTTCCCTTCAGCATCTCAGCCTTTAGAAGTCTCCAAATTCTTCTGAAAACACCTTCATTAGATTTATAAGGTTCATTACAATTAAGAATGACTGTTTGTTTGCTAAGAATAGATACTAGGAGCTCCTGCAACAGCCTCCAACCCCTGGTGGCCCTAAGCTCCAAAATCTCCTTGGATGAAAATCTCCTTGAAGATGGCTTCTTCAACTTCTATGGACTATTCCAATGGCTTCAGAAGGCCCATATTAGCCTAGCTAGCCTCTTTCTTTCCTCCCTTAGTTCGAAAATTTCCTCTTGGGTTCATTTAATCAGTCTCTCCTAGAATTATTCCACCAAATCTAGCAAACTGCAGTTATCTGGAGCTAAATTTGGAAATCTGCACCAAATTTGGAAGTCCGCCAAGTGAAACCGTCGGCTGAACATATCTGTTGGCTAAAACTACACATGTAACCGAACTACTGGGCGACGATTAAGGTGACCATTTAGTTAACGTAATTATTGGCGTGAACGATGGCATGTGACCAGGGTTATTGAGACCACTAGCAGTCTAGCCCCAACCCGTAAATAGTTAACATTTAAATATATACCACGACCATGTAATGCTAAGTAACAACATGTAGTGGAGTCGGTAAATCATTTGGTTAGCCCGCTGGAGGTCATGGGTTCGATCCCGCCTGACCCAACATAATTTTGCCACACCAATCTAGGGCCATGTGGTGGCCTTTGGGCTTGCCACGTGTTGGCTCCTGATTGGTCCACCCAAAAGGAATATTCCAAAGAATATTTTGGAGAATATTCTAGAGAATATTCCAAGGAATATTCCTCAAAATATTCTTTTATTTTAATATTTCCAAAAATCAAATTATTCTTGAAAATTGCAGTTTACTGAACTTTTTCAAAATGCGATAACTCCTCCATATGGTGTCGATTTTTCGAACTGTTTATGGTGCTAGAATCAGGAAGACGAGATCTATCCGGTCATTCAGTTTCAACACTCTTTTGAACACTTTGAAATTTGAGCTATTAGTGAAGTCCTGGATCAATATCTGATCACTCCTCCCCATTGGGAATCTTTTGGACCCCAAAAGACTGATATACTAATCTGAACAGTAGATGAGAGTACATCACCCTCTTCTTTCAGCCTCCATACACTTGCCTTGCATGGCTAGTGCCTTTAAACAAAAACATGAAGGTAGTCGACACTTCCCTTCCTAGATGCACTTGTCCTCCTGTTAAGAACTTTCTTCCTTGAACTCATTCAAAATTTACAAAAGGTAGTTGAACATCACTTCCAAGCCACTTCCATGAAAAGTCACAAATTTAACCATGGCGACTTTTTCTGCTACAAATCTTCTTCTGTAGACGATGTCAAAAGAAGAACAAAAACTTGATGAAATAAATTATTGTTTCAACAAAATAAACAAATTTCACATCATGTGAATCATCATCATGTCTTTACATCTTGTTTAAAAATGATCGACTATATCAAAAGTCGACAAAAATCATGCCTTTCAAACATTTGACCCTTCAAGTCAAGCATGTACAAAAAGAATTCAAACAATTCTTTTACAAAGATGAAACACTTCATCATTATCTCCCTTTTACAATCTGGGAGATCAAATCAACTTTTCTCAGTCAATATTACATTACATGCATGTTTAAAACAAAGTAATCAACCCTTCAAGTTAATCACACATACATGTTCAAAATACTAGGAAATCATCATCCCTGTGCTCATGCATATCATTCTCATGCATGCATTTCATCCTTCAACTTTCTCTTAAGTACAATCATAAGTACAAGATACTCGATCACATGTACATGTACTTTCAAAGCTAAAATGAATATAACTTTCGCTACAAAAAAGCGAGTCTCATACTCAAATTTTCCATATTGCATCTTGCATTCCCTTAGCAAAGAAATGTATTTAATCAAAAGACATGCAACTTTAATTGGATAAGAACTCTAGCCATTTCTTACCAATCCACTTCAAAGGCGCTTCCTTTAACTGCACATTAACATCAACATGTGGATCATCCTGACACATATCAATTATGGAAAATTCCTTTCCATTCTTGCCATACTCTTTCTCCACTTTCTTGAACTTTCGTGGAAGCATTGTTGGATTCAGAGTCCAACACTTTTCAGCAGTATTTCCTTGCTTATGGAAATAACTACAACAAATTTGCATCTTCTTGAAAACATGATTTACATTCTTAAATGGACCTTTGGCTTCTTGCCTTCTTTCCTTGAAAATTTTCCTATATGTGGCCATTCTTTTCCAACATATAGAAACACTATGCTTAAACAAACCACAAAAAGAACATGCAATTATTTTCCAATGCTTATGTGGAAATCCACCATGCTTTACATGATCAAAGGAAATATGATTAAAATCAGATTTATACCTTTCCCTTTCACCTTTATTACCTTCATGAGGAGGTGATTTGAATGAAGAAGAATCTCCCTTTGGAACACCATCAATCCATTCAATGGTTTTAGAGCTTTCAAAACTGTCTTGTTCAATTGCATGTTTATGAACACCTTCTTCCTGCAAAGTATGTTTCAAACTACTTCATTCCCCAAGAATACAATCTTTACAACCTTGAGGTAGAGAACTTGAAATGAAACTTCTTCTAGGAACTATTTCAGTTTCCTCATGGCCGCTCTAGAACTTTCTCCATAACATTTCCCATAGCCAAGACCCAAATACTTAGGCCTTTCCTCAACCATTATTGGCTCAACAATACCCTGTGCATGTTTGCCCAATCCTCTTCCTTCATATCCCATTTTGGACATGAAGTTGGACCCTATGCCTTTGGTATGTTTCTCAAAAGAACCAACATAAACATTCTTAGAAGAATTTGAAGACAAACTAGAATTGTTTACCTCTTCTTCAAGCTAATACTTGGCTAAGGCTTCTTTGGCAACAAGGAGTTGTGTCTCCAACTCATGCATCCTTTCCAAATTCATGTTTGCAATATGAAGTTGGCTTTCCATTTACTGCAATTGGTTAGAAAACAACTGTTTCTTTTCCCTCATGGAATTCAACTGCTCTTGAAGTCTAGTGCTCTTTCTTTCATCCTCATGCATTTCTCTCACCATTTTCATCATGATGAACAATTCTTGCTTCAAGCCTTCATCAAAGAATCTTGTGAAGGAGAGTGATTTTGAAAACTCACTTGTGGAACTTTTCATTATCAAAATGAACAAAAGAACTTCAACAAAATTCAGAATCTATTAACAAATTTCTGAACCATATGATTGCACAGTCAATCCCTTATTCAAAAAACCTGTTTTGCATCAAACCTCTTGTGCTTCAAGAATTTCCTTGAGGTCCTTGGGGTAAGGAGAATTCCTTCAGCCCTTCTTCCTTCTTGTTGTCTCCTGGACTTAGCTATCAGTAGCTTTCCCTTCACCTTTTCAAACTCAAACAATAGTTAGTTTACAAATAATCAAACAATGAAATCCTTTGTACTATTTAAACACCTTTCAAGTCAAACAAGCAAATAGATTGCTCTGTCAATCAAGCATCTTTCTATGATACCACCTGATCTAAAATGAGGGTTTGAACAACTTTTCATGCTTACAAGAACCTCCCACTCCAAAGCTTAAACAAACATGATCTAGCTTATGTTGACAATTGTGGAATTATGTACTTGAAACAGGTGTATATGTTTGTTTGTTTTCATCTGTTTAAGTGCTTTAACTTGATTTGTTTCTTCTGATATTAAAAACATATATTAGACATATAATGCAACAAATAAACATCACACATAACATCAAATTTAATAAGGAGTTCACCCCGATCTCGTGGGCTGCGTCTACGTGAGCTCTTTTCAACTTGACTTGGCTCTTTGGGATTATGCCTTGAATTCTTTTACAAGTTCCACACTCAACTCCAGAGGTTACTGAACTAAACCAATGGGCTTAGAAAACCATCTACATGCCTGTCATGGTTGTCCTCATTGTGCAAGCAGATCTAGGCTCCCTTGGACTTGGTTCCTTCAGCAAGTGCACTGAGCTTCCCTGAGCTTATTGATGCCACAAACGCCTTCAGAATGCTTCAAACTTCTTTGAAACCTTTGCAACTATCTCCAACACATATCTGACATCAACCAATGACTTTTCATTTTCTCAAAACGAGCACTGCATCCCCGATCTAGGCCTTCCTCCACGGTTGGCTCTGGGCTGCCTGAAATTCCCTTTAGCATATTATCCTTTGTAAGTCTCCAAATGCTTCTGAAAACACCTTCATTGGATTCATAAGGTTAATTACAGTTAGGAATGACTGTTTGTTTGCTGAGAATGGATACTGGTAGCTCCTGCAATAGCCTACAACCCCTGGTGGCCCTAAGCTCCAAAATCTCCCTGGATGAAAATCTCCTTGAAGATGGCTTCTTCAGCTTCTCTGGACTATTCCAATGGCTTCAGAAGGCCCATATAAGCCTAGCTAGCCTCTTTTTGCCCTCCCTTAGGTCGAAAATTTCCTCATGAGTTCATTTAATCAGTCTCTCCTAGAATTACTCCACCAAATCTGGCAAACTGCAGCTAACTACAGTTATCTAGAGCTAAATTTGGAAAACTGTGTCAAATTTGGAAATCCGCCAAGTGAAACCGTTGGCTGACCGTATCCATCAACTAAAACTGGACGTGTGACCGAACTACCGGGCGGCGGTTAAGGTGACCGTTTAGTTAACGTAACTGCTGGCATGAATGGTGGCATGTGACCAGGGTTATCGGGACTGCTGGCGGTCTAGCCCCAACCCATAAATAGTTAACGTTTAAATATATACCGCAACCATGTAATGCTAAGTAACAACATGTACGGGAGTCAATAAACCATTTGGCTAGCCCACCGGAGGTCAAGGGTTCGATCCTGCCTGACCCAACATAATTTTTCCACACCAATCTAGGGCCACGTGGCAGTCTCTAGGCTTGCCACATGTTGGCTTCTAATTCGTCCACCCAAAAGGAATATTCTAAGGAATATTCTAGAGAATATTTCAAATAATATTCCTTAGAATATTCTTTTTTTTAATATTTTCAAAAAATAAAATTATTCTTGAAAATTGTAGTTTACTGAACTTTTTCAAAATGCGATAACTCCTCCTAATTCGAACCATTCATGGCCCCAGAATTAGGAAGACAAGATCTATCTGGTCGTTTAGGTTCGACACTATTTCGAACACTTTTAAATTTTAGCTATCATTGAAGTCCTGGATCAATATGTGATCACATCTCCTAGCAATATTAACATGTCTTCAAAGTGTGTGACTGCATGTTCTTGGACAGCAAGGTACCTTGGTGCAAGCTTGGGATCATTTTTAATGAGGTTGTGAGTGTTGATGACAGCCATTGGGTTAGATTGTTCTGCTCTGATCATAAGGGGTTTTGCCTCTTCTTTTTCCAATACCTTTTTCATCTCTATAGCTCTTGCCTCCTCATGATTCATCCAAGATGCCAAGGCCATTAATTGCAAGTCCCCTAGCTTTGGATTTGGGTCCCACACATTTAAATATGTCAAGGCTAAATTGTGTAGGTAGAACTTAGATATCTTTGCTCTATCCTCCAAGGTGGTTTGATCACAAAGGTCAATGAATTGTCTGTAGTCTTGGAAAGGCATAGTTCCTCTTTGTGCTAGGGTCTTTATTTGGAATTGTAGCCATTGTTCCTTGAGGTATAAGGCATATGACTTTGCTGGCATCCTGCACTAGATTTCCTCCGGGGATAAACGGGCCATAGTTGCCAATTGGCTTTCCCTTTCTTGTAGTTGCCTCCTTAGCCATGTGTTCTCAGCCTCTAACTACGATTTCATTATTTCTTCTTTGTCTCTTATGTTTCTCATTTCTCTTCTCATCTCCCTACAATTTCTCCTCCATGTGGCCTACATCCTCTACCCCTTTTGATTTAACAATTTGCATCCACCTGTGTGTCCTTTCCCTCTATTTTTCAAGTTCAAAGAATAGAGTAATGGAAAAATTTTGTGGTATCACCCTACCTCCTTCAATGAACCTATAGTAGGAGCTAAGGTTTGGTTGTGGGCTAGGTTCCTTTAGTTCTTGTCCCTCTTCCTTTGTTTCTTGTTGAGTAATTCCTTCCTAGTCTGTTTTCTTTATTTCCTGTAGGTTTGACAGAGTTTCCTATAGGATTGTCTCTGCTTCTTGTAGGTCTAAATGTGTCTCCTTTAGGAGACCTTTTCCTTTTGATGAGGTTGACCTTGTGATCGGCCTCCTAACATAGGTGATTAGAGACTTGGGAGAAGATTGTTTTGATGTTACTTCTCCTCTGTTTTTCTCTAGAGGGACTTGTTATAGACATTTTTGTGCCTTACAGCATTGAGCATGAAATGTCCATAATACAAGGGATCCAAAGTCCCTAAACATGTTGTTCCTACCCCTAGAGGAACAAGGCTAACAAACCACAGCAATTCACAGAATTTCTCCACCAGAAACTGCTCAAAAACAGGTCAATTCAGGATCAATTCAGAGGCTCCACTAGTTGTCTGCGCTGAAATGTAGAGATTACACTGGCTAGGTGCACTGCAACGCAGGTAGAAGCACTACCAGGGTGCGCTGAGCGGGAAATGACAAATGGCAAGTTCATTCAACGAGGTGGAAAGACCCTGGAAGCTTCCAGAATCTTCTCCAATGACACTTACCTCAATGAATTCAACTAGTGATGAGTAAGAGGCTCTTAGTCTCCAAGTGGAAGCAAGAAATGACGGAGGAAGAGGACACTAGTCAGATCTCAAGCTGACTCATCCTCTCTCCAAACATCTATATATGGATATCTCCTCCATGAGATCCAGGAGGCTGGAATTTTGTTATTGCAAAGAATTGCTGTTGGTTTGAGATTGGAATCATTGGGTGCTTAATGCTTTGAAGGGAGGTGAAGATAGGAATTTCATTTGCTGGGAAGGAGATGCTGGATTGGAGCCCTCTTGGTTGTATCTCCTCTTGAACCTTGTTATTCATCAATAAAGCTATCTTGGTTTCTCCTATATACTGATGTATCTTTGATGTATGATTGCATTAATATGTTTAGTTTATTTCTAATCCTAAACTAGTTATGAATATGAATCTATGTCTTTGTGTAGTGTTCTCTTCTTGTGATCTTGCAGGGACCTGTTGAAGCTGGGCGAGCAAGAAGGCAAGTAGCTGGGAACTCTCAAAGAGAAGAGAAACCGGATCGAGGGACAAACGGAAGACACCGGTTAGTCCATCTATCTCTCTTCATTCTTAATTCATAAAGGAAGAATACTAGAATAGTTGTTTCTGTTTGTTGCTAAGGCACTGTCACACCTTGGGTGGATAGGATCATCCTGCATAGGCATTTTTCCCCACAACAAATTGGAGACTCCACTGGGGATATCTGTTTAGTCATTTTATTTGTGTCTCTATCATTGTTTGTTTCATAGACTCAACAACAACAATTGAACTGCATCTGCTATTCTCAGATGCAAAGTAGACAGCTGCTGCTTTGATCCAATCACTGGATTTGTCTATGATCTGAACAATGGACTCACAAATGATTTGATGATCCTTTGTGATAGATCTTAGCCCTCCCTCAAAGCATCCCTTTGATTTTACCTTGCTTGTTGCTTTGATTTGGCCTGAAACCGTAGATTAATCAGCAAACTGTGACCCAGAACCCAGTGAGGAACTCTCGTTTCTCCTTCAGCGCAGACTCTGTGAAGAGGTTCTGCATTTCAACGCAGGTCCCGTGAAGGCTACCTGCGTTGAATGTCAAAACCTCTGTGTTGGGAGTGCGTTGATCCAGTTAGGCCTTGTGCAGCTGTGGTTCTTTGCTCTATTTTGCCTTGTTTTGATCTCTGATTTTTGCAGCCTGTAACCAGCATAGGTACCTGTCTGATAACTCCTTTTCTCTGCTTAAATTCTGCCTCCTTTTGTACAAAAAGACTGTGAGTGTTTTTATGTGTTTGTGGCGTCATTTACAGTTTTCCTTTGCAAGAGTGAAATAGTCATCCTGTAGCCCTTGATTCAGATCTATTGATTGTGATCTTAGGAGAGAGTTCATTGGCTGTTTACAGTTGATTATACATTTACTTTTGCTTTTGGTTTGAGTTTGTCTCTTTTAAGTGTCGAAACAAGTGTTCATTTCAAAAGTCGTAAAGTGTTGTATTCTCTTCTACCCTTTCTGAGTTCGAAAAAGTAAACTTGTTTGTATTTGTCATTTAAAATAAAATTCAAAGTTGTACAAAAGGCTTTCTTTTTAGGCATCAATATTAAGAGAGCGGAAAACAAACACCTGCATTGTGCATTTGCATCTTGATAGTTTGCATGCTTGATTTAGGAAAAGTGCATTAGAGTGTGCTGATTGCTCTTTGAGAAAAGATGGTGTCTTTCTTTTCCCTTTGTAGCTAGGATTTTCATTGTTGAAAAGATATAAAAGCTTGCTTATCATCTTTAGACTGCATTTAGGAATTGTCTATACATCTCGTGGTGAACCTCAAAAGGCAAACTTCTGAGAAAGATCAACATAAAATAAACTGAATGAACTTAATAACGCTTTGTAACTTAACACACAACATAGAGGTCTAGGATAGAGACGTGTTCCAGCGTCGTAAAGCCTGGTGACTATCGATCTCGCTGATGGTGGGTGATTCCTCCTGAGGGACGATAGCGCCAGTACGGATTGTGCTCCCATGTACCGTCGAGTATACATTGGGAGACCCCTATAGGCATAAAACCTTTATCCTTAGGAAGCCGTGTCGGCAGCCCTACTGATCGCAATGCACTGAACACAGCGTTCAGGAAGATTGACTGCCCGTACCTTAAAAAGTATTCTGCGGTTTTGTGAAAATTTTGGCACACCCTCTACCTAGAACTCTAGAGCAGTTCCTTTTGGCCTTTTTGAGACTCTATAACGGAAAAAGTCCATCCGAGCATTTGTCATTTCGGGCTCGTTAAAACATCGAAGGAGACTAGAGTCATCTTTAGCTTTTTCTCGATTCTTTACAATTGAAAAAGTAAGTTGTGTCTAAAGCGTCGTTAAAATTTATTTTAAACGGAACAATCACCCCTTTCTCCTGCGTTGATCTTTAGGTTGAGAAAATGGAGCACACCAACCAAGGAATTCCCCTTGGTGGAAATCCTAGTCCCTTCTCCTCTTGGGGAGATGTTGGTGCGCCCCATATGGCCACATTGTCGCTTCCAGGACTGACAATTGGCTTGCCGGTCTGGCTCTTCTCAACCAATGTCGTTCAGAACACCACTATTCCTGAACAGTCGAATCAACAGTTAGACCATACTAGAGTTACCCACCAGCCTTCTACTTCATCTAATTCTTCCTCTCCTCCTTCCTCTTCACTTGACGGAACTGGTAAAACAGAAAACCAAGTTCCTAAGGAGAAGAAGGAAAAGAAGAAGAAAGAGAAGAAGAAGAAGGAGCCAAAAGCGACTGGGGGCAAACAAGTGTCGTTTGACAAAAATCCACACACAACACTGACTAGGCCTAAATCGCCATGTGTCATATGCAAGGGAGACCACTTCCACAGAGATTGTCCCTGCATCCCTCGGATACTAAGGGACTGGTATCCCCGTTTGCACAATTCGGTGGCGTCAACCTCTGATAGCCATGTTGACAGCACACCGCCAACTAGTGAAAGTGAAGCCACCGGACAGAGAGGGAAAGCTAGATTTCCCTGCAAACTGTGTGAAGGCGACCATGCCATCCACCGTTGTCCCTTCTTAGACGAGGCTAAAAGAGTTTTGGAAGATCGCCCGGTTTTACCAGTGAAACTTCCTCCTGGATATCAAAAACTCCTGCCAAGTCCTTCACCAGTTGAGAACCTGGCTGGCCCGCTCAGGTGGTCAGCCGAAGCACCTATCATTGAGGATGAACTGTCTGAATCCATACCTGACGAAAGTCAAAAGGTTGAGGCGGCAGTTGACCCAGTTTTGCCTTCAGAGGCTCTATCTTCGAATGATACCATCACAGAGGAGAATAGAGACGACACCGTCCAAATTCTCTTCATCAACACAGACTCCGAAGAACAAGGGGGCAATCTGCCCATTCCTTTATCGCAGGAAGGAACTTCGTCAGAGTCATATCCGGCCGTCTATTCGGTCCCACCACCAAGCAACCTAGTTGTATCCTTCGATTGGAACCAACTAGGCAGACCCCGGTTGCCAGCAAGCATACCATTCAGAATTATCGTTCAAATATACAAAATGGTAATGGCTGGCACCATCATTGATGAGGGGGCATCTGTGAGTATCCTTTCCTCTATTTCTTGGAAATCGCTTGGTTCGCTAGCGCTTTTGCTTGAAATGAGAAATATGACAGGCTTTGATAAAGGAACCAGTCGACCTTTAGGGATCCTCCCCAATGTGCCTATCACATTGAAAGGGAAGACCATTCAAATGAACGTGATGGTCGTTCAAGGACCCTTGGATTATAACCTACTCCTTGGACGAGACTATATATATTGCATGGGAGCCATCGTCTCCTCACTCTTTAGAGTAATGTGTTTTCCGCACGAAGGAAGAGTGGTCAAGCTTGTGGACCAGCTTTCATTTCCCAGATCACGCATCGCAAATAGTCATATACCATACCTAAATGGTCTCTTCACGCAAGAAATGTCTCAACCCACGGTCCTGTTATCACAAAATCACTACTGAGGGCTGCAACCAAGCAAGATTTCATGTAACTCTTTCAACCTAACTTTAGATCAAAGCTTAGCCTCTTTGATCAGAGAGGGCTCTCTCACAAACTCTTGATAAAAATCATTCACTACAACAGATGGCTAACTCTTACTCAGTCATGAAAGCAAAAGCTGGTTGGAAACATATCAAACTGGTTCTCATTGGGCTATGGAGTCTCATATACTAAGTAAACAAGAAAAACATAGTCATTTCATGGAAGTCAAGGCTCTTTGCATTACATGTCAAACATACTCCATCAAAACCACAGCTTGCCAAACACACAGGAAGTCAGAGCATAAGATTATGAATTCTGAGTGATTGTGTTACAACAAGGCTGTAAAAGAACATAAAATATAAAACACCATCATTATATTTGAACACAATAATCCATCGAGAATCTTGAGAAGAAATCAACACTGTTTTACTATTACTGTCACAAGTCTTACAATGGCCCAAAACAACTCTGTTTTTGTATAAAATGTCCAACCCTTTCTACATCTAACATTGATCCATATATAGGCAAGCAAACTAAACCACCTCGAGCTTCCTCCTCCAGCATGAGGGGAGCCTCGAAGGTGGCTATTGACTATCCCTATCTAGTGCATAACTAACTTATTAATTATATAATGGCTAAAATGAAATTACAAATGGTTTTCATTTAATCAAAATCCACAATCTTTGCTCCTCGTAGCATGATGCTTTTCTGGCTCTTGACACATGTCCTTTTGCTACTTGGGTTGAGGTGTCTTGAAGGAAAGTACACTAAATGAGTTGGCCTTGGATTCCAGTCACGTAGATGGCTTCATTAATTAACCAAGGAAGGTGCTCTGTTTTCATGGCTTCTGTCTCCCATCACTCTTCATCACTTTAAAAACATGTCCTCTGCTCTTTAATTCTTCCCAACAACGCATATTACCACACCTTTCAAATGAGCTTAAAGCCTTATGAGCTGAACAGGTGTACAAACCGGATAACTGAAGACTAAAACCAAAACCCTAATAATTCGGTCATAAAGTGCCTTTAACGAGACTTTAGCTGGAAACAAAACATTTCACCTTTTTGCAAGGCACATCTGTCATTTTCTGAACAACTAGGATAGTTTTGAATAGTCACCTTTATGTTCTGAAAACATTTCATTCAAAAGTAGCTGACCTCAGCATCAATTTCATTTTTTATCATAAAACAGTCATCTACAGCAGTTTCGTAGCGCGCTACGAAACTGCTGTGTGACTTAAAAAACACAGTCTTCCTCTAAACTGCTCACAAAATTGAATAGTTGCTGTTTGCTAGGGTTCACGGTTCACCATTTGAAGGATACTGCCATCATAGACAAACCCACTGGTTGCAGCTGTTGCTATTGGTCATTATGAAAAAACTACCTTGTTGGTGGCTTCCTTTAGATATGCTTATTGATGTGTTGCTTTCAACAGATGAGTTTATAACAAGTCTCAGTTTGTGCCTTGACTTTGTCAAGTGAAGCTTTCTTACAGGATATAGTATCTGAAAGTTGGGAGGTTTCATTTTGAGAAACTTCTCCAGTTTCCAAATCTTGAAAAGAGGCAATGATTGCTTCCATGATCATTCTTTCTTCCTCATCTATTGAAATTGAAACTCGAGCAAATCTATCCAAAGGACAGTCAGAAACTCGGTTGCCTGTGAGAAATGCTGCTACAGTATCACTACAATTTCTGTCAAGGATGCTGTCACTGCTTTTATCTCATTTGCCTCCTAGAGTGGGAATGATCAATGGCATCTTCAGTGATGTCATTTTGTGTGAATCCCCCGAACTTGATGATGTTTTTATCACCAGCATATGAGTTATATATGAGATCTAAATGGTGAGGCTGAATAAAAAGGTCCCCTGTGCCATGTCCAAATAATGCAGGAATAAAAGACTTTGTTGCTATCTTAACAACATCAAAATCCATGATATCAGAATGCGCCTTCTTCTGGATCACCTTTCGCATACATTGAGCTGCAATTTTTAACAGTGAACTTTGGGACATCACCATCTCCATCCTTTGCCCAAAACTTTGATAGAATCATTCTTTGGTTGAACATCCCAAATCCAGACAGACTTATCTCGACCACATGTAGCAAGTATCATACCAAACGCGCTCCAAGAAACACTTTTGACCTCATTCTCATGGCCCTCTAAGGAGGCAATGCATTCAAATTCACCACCAACATTTTCCAGATTGCAGTAGTGGCATCAAAACTTGCTGGTGTCGTTTTCTGGGCACGGTTCCAACGAATATGGCCCCTGCCTTGTTTTTTTATTATTTTTGCAATGAAATGCTGCACATTTTTGCCAATCCCGTTTTCCCCATGCATATCTTCTGTCAACAATATCAATCTCCTCTGATTCTGAAATGAATTTAGCATTTCTCATATTGCCATGCACTGTGTTATGCGAGCCAGGGTGATTGATCAGAAGTCGGCAAAATTAGCCACACGAATGACATCTTGTCTCATAATAATATACAGCAGCTTCATTAGTTGTATGAACATGGAGTCCTGGTTCACATCATATTCGAAAGATCCTCTGCGCCCTTGGAATTTCCTTGTTCGGCGAACTAACACCATAAAAATCTCACATATTCCATGGAACCCGCATTTTTCAGGGTAAACGTGCTCATTCCACCAAGCATCAATTTCGCCCTCTGTCCCCACTTGATAAATTCCGGCAAAACAGTCCCAACAACGCAAATCAGAGGCGAAAAAGAAAGAATTGAGATATCTTATGTTGATGGTTCAAATTTGTCTTCCTCCATTTGCGCATGAACAGAATGATCTATAACACCCAGCAATTCCACAAACATAATCCCAAAATCCAGCGCGCTGTTGTAGAGGCCATGTGTTCAATACCATGCTCTGATGCATGCCATGTGTGCACACCGCTGTCATTCAATCATCAGTGCAGAAACTTCGACTTTCTACCCTCTTGTTTTTCTGTAGGTGGTGTTTAAATGTGCATAGAAAGCTAGAGGCAAAGATTGGAATCTTGACCTCAGCATCCCCAATGTTCGTATCTCACCAAATCGGCGAAAGGCAATGTTCGTATCTCACCAAATCGGCGAAAGGCAACATATATACCTCCAAAGATAGTGGAGTAAATGGTATACCAAATCTGTATGTCCACGAAATAAACAAGTACTATTGGAGCCCAGAGGGCAATTACCACGCCAATGTTGTTTTTTGCGTTTGGAGAAATTCATGCCATTCGAATGCAGTAATATGCATTGTCACGATAGCCTTTGTAGGCCCAATCAATGGATGAATCTCATCGTAGTAGCTGAATGCCAGTTTGGTTACAAGAAGTAGGATCCAGAACATTGTGTATTTGCAAAGAGAAAACTGACTTTCGTGCATTGCCCAACCAACATAAAGTCAAGGCCGTGCCCACCACATCAGGATACTTGCAATGCGCCATTTACATTAGGAACCAGATTAGAACACGATTGCAGAAATGTATAATGAAGGGCTTTCCCACTTGTCACCAAACCGGTTCTTGAAAATTTTGCCAAGACCAATTGGGTTATCCATGCGTGAGCATAACAGACTGGGAGGATGATTACTCATGCAGCAGCAACGACAACTTTCAAAACATATCTTAGAATTTCTGATGACTTCATGGCTTTCCTTGCTTTCCAGCTAAGAATTATATTTAGAATAGCTTGAACAAGCTTTAATATTGCGGCTGTGATAACAATACTCAAGATCTTTTCTAAAAACAACTTCATTAAAGATTCCAGTTGGCTGGCTCGATCCATTCCAGAAAAGAATTATCATTCCCTGTAAAGACAAAATATGGAAGATCCTCATTTGATCAAAGCTTCTAAGAATGTGCCAGAAGGAACGGATTTCAACAAAGTTCATCTTGCCCAACCACCTGTTTCTATCAGTTAAAGGCTTTCCTTTAGAGTTACAGCCATCTCCTGGTAGCATATAAAAACAAAATCTGTATCTGCACGCATTGGCCATCCTAGCCGAAAACAATCCACTGACCAGAAATATTCATTCAGATCATCACAATTCCTCCATTGAGAATGTTTTGCAGTGCCATCTTTGCTTCTCTTGGCTTCCATTGCAATGAGTTCATAGATGATGGTCACAACTTTTCTGAGAGAGGACTCCTCATCACCTCCATATGCTGGCTTTACATTTTCCCCTGTTGTAGGAGTCACCTTGCCAGCTAACATCCCATACAGCTCAAATGCCATATGATGGTAGATATAACAGAGGCACTCTATGATATAAAGAAAGCAGAACTCTGTATAATAGGCACGCTATGATATTGACCTCCACTAGATACCAGAACTTTGACCAATATAGTGGGATTATAGAGAAAGCCTTGAAGATGAAAAACACAGCAGTATTATTTGTATATTGATGATAATAACCTGCACTGTGACATGTTGCGCCGGACATTCCCACAGAACCCATAGGAGACAAAAGTGATATGGGTGAGTTATGGTTTCGGACAAATTCCCCGTTTTGTAGCGCGCTACGAAACCACTTAAACAGGTAGCGCTGCTAAACTGCTAACGAATTTATACGCTGCGAAACTGCTAAACAGAATTCAGGCGCTGCGAAAACACCCGGTCTTTAAACTAGGCTAAAAATTTTTGGCAACAGCATTTTCAGTGATAACAGGTCCGTCCTCCCGATGAGTGCGAGTAATTCAGAAGGATATGACTAGAACCCAGGGGGCATGCGTCCTGGTCTGCTTCGGCAGGAAAACTTTGGGTATAGGGTAGGTTTCCGCGGGAGAATATGACTAGTCCGTACCCCGTCCGTGGTTGGAAGAGGGGTTGTTCTGAAATAAGATTCTTTTGTCAAAGTTACATGAGTTGGCAGGCATCGTCGATCACCTTTGTTTATCTCGGTAGACATCGCCGAAGAAGTGTTTTGTTTGAAATATTAACAGGACAATCTTTGGGTAACCTGAAAGAGGTAGGCCTCTCTCGGTAAAACAATTGTTTTGGCGGAGGTGAAGTAGAGGTAACCTTGAAACGTTGTTTTATACCTGGGGGCATGCAAACCCTTTGGAGTGCAAGCAAGGGGCAGCTATTTATTTTTTAAATTTTTAGGTCCTCCCTTTAAACCTGTAGGTCTAACCCTTTAAACTAGTAGGATTAGTCGTTTCCGAACTTGCATAAAGAAAGGATCCGGAGCAAAGCTTTGTAAGATGAAGCTCCATAAAAAATAGAATCTTAATGAGACATTCTTATCATATGACTGGGTAATCGAGCAGTTTTAGCACACAGTTCATGCTCGTTAAAAAATAATCACAAGATTCGAGCAGTTTTAGTCCATAGTTCATGCTCGTTAAAAAATAAACAGATCTGAGCAGTTTTAGCCCATAGTTCATGACTCGTTAAAAAATAAACAGATCCGAGAAAATGTTTCCACCCACGTTTAAGCTCATTAAAAAATGAACTATTCCGGTAAATAACCACCGTGAATGTAGCGACATCAGCCATTAAAGCCTTGGTCGTGTTGGCCCACCACCTCCACCTTTCCATTGGCCGATCATTCACCTCCATATGATTGTTTACCCATTTTGAGGAACAGCTGCGAAGAGTGATTTCACTAGCCATCCTTGTGACACTGCCGTGATTGGAAAATTCCAACCCGTACCTGGAATCAGCTGCTAACCCGTTTTATCACTCGTTCCTAAAAAGACGAGTCTTCTTTAAGCTCTTTTCATCTGACTCGTAAAATATGAAAAGATTGCCGAGTTTTGGCCTTCCAGCTCGATAAAGTGACCGGAAAAGCTATCCCTCCTCTAGATTTTAATCTTTTTGGACCTAAGGGATTATTGCACAAAAAGATCGAGCGCTTGTTTTGTTCGGCTCGTTAAAACTATCGAAAACTCATCCCTTCTGTATTGTTTTATACTTTTTCAGACTTAAGGGATTAGATGACGAAAAAGGACTTTCGGAGTTGACTTTACGTACCTTTTCAGACTCTCTAAAAATGAAAAGGACCGAGTTATCTTTGTCGTTAGACTCGTTAAAAGCATTAAATAGCGACAAACTTGTCTTTAGACGAGAACGAGTTTCACTATCGCTAGGCTCGTTAAAACATAGCGATGGGCTTGCCCGAAGGGCAAGTTATAGAACAAGCATATGTTATCCTCCTCAAGCTTGACAAAAATAAAGAGGTACTGGTCAGCAATGACTGGGGAAAAATTGGGAGAAACTCAAGAAAAATTTGATGGTAGCAAGTCGCTCTTGAACATGACACTTCCACTCCGTGCCTCAGTCGGGTTGGGTTGTTTCATTCACCGGTCACATCACCATGGTCTCGCCATACCATCCATATTTGGGGTAATGCTACCGATCCATCGCATAAGCGTCGCCATATGTTCAAGAGAAGTCGTTCAGAGGAGTCAACCGTGTCCCATCCACTACCATACATTATCCTTCATCCTTTCATGACCGCCACCCTGAATCATATGTCATCAGATCGTTTTCACCTCCATCAAAATCATTAGCTCCGTTCCGTGTCACTGATGTGGGATACATTAAGGCCCTCCTTTGACGGATCGCTTCTTGTCGACATCAGCTCATTATCCAAGAAGTTGATCTAGGAACAACCCCTTCAGTACTTTGAAGCTTGCATACCTCAATGGCAAGTTTCTCACTTCCAGCGACAGGTATACATCAATGACCTTCGACTGAAAGATTTTGCGTGGTGTTCGACGCCAAGTCCTTTATTCACACCACGTGAATTGTACTGCAGTACCTTGAGGGTCATTATCATTATCGGTGATTCCTCTCGCGCTTTTTAACGGTTTACCTCATTGACCGGTAATCAAGCGATGTCTTTCCATGTTCGACTTCAGAACATTTCTCACATGGATCGACTTGTACTTAGAGTGAAGATCGAACGAGTTTGAAGACCCTGGATCTAGTTTCATCCATCCAGGCTGCGATATATATTCAGGAAAGATAAAGACATTGACATGTACATCATTGCAGCAGATAATCATCCTACCCAAAGGATGATAATTTCATCAAAATTATCAGTCTACCATCAGACGATTGTCTGTTCTATGTACAGAAAAATGAATTTATAAAGCTGAGCATGGGAATGCCTGCCTCAGCTAGATCATGAAAGCAGTATGAAAAATAATGTATTGTATTGTATCTTATTACAGGTCTCCTCCCAGCATTGGATGAACTTCGGATCCTCCTAATAAAGCATTTCACCCGATAAACGGCCTCATACTTTAGGGGGCAACTGTTATAGAAATTTTTGTGCCTTACAGCATTGAGCATGAAATGTCCATAATCCAAGGGATCCAAAGTCCCTAAACATGTTGTTCCTACCCCTAGAGGAACAAGGCTAACAAACCACAGCAATTCACAGAAGTTCTCCACCAGAAACTGCTCAAAAACAGGTCAATTCAGGATCAATTCAGAGGCTCCACTAGTTGTCTGCGCTGAAATGCAGAGATTACACTGGCTAGGTGCACTGCAACGCAGGTAGAAGCACTACCAGGGTGCGCTGAGCGGGAAATGACAAATGGCAAGTTCATTCAACGAGGTGGAAAGACCCTGGAAGCTTCCAGAATCTTCTCCAATGACACTTGCCTCAATGAATTCGACTAGTGATGAGTAAGAGGCTCTTAGTATCCAAGTGGAAGCAAGAACTGACAGAGGGAGAGGACACTAGTCAGATCTCAAGCTGACTCATCCTCTCTCCAAACATCTATATATGGATCTCTCCTCCATGAGATCCAGGAGGCTGGAATTTTGTTATTGCAAAGAATTGTTGTTGGTTTGAGATTGGAATCATTGGGTGCTTAATGCTTTGAAGGGAGGTGAAGATAGGAATTTCATTTGCTAGGAAGGAGATGCTGGATTGGAGCCCTCTTGGTTGTATCTCCTCCTGAACCTTGTTATTCGTCAATAAAGCTATCTTGGTTTCTCCTATATACTGATGTATCTTTGATGTACGATTGCATTAGTATGTTTAGTTTATTTCTAATCCTGAACTAGTTATGAATATGAATCTATGTCTTTGTGTAGTGTTCTCTTCTTGTGATCTTGCAGGGACCTGTTGAAGCTGGGCGAGCAAGAAGGCAAGTAGCTGGGAACTCTCAAAGAGAAGAGAAACCGGATCGAGGGACAAACGGAAGACACCGGTTAGTCCATCTATCTCTCTTCATTCTTAATTCATAAAGGAAGAATACTAGAATAGCTGTTTCTGTTTGTTGCTAAGGCACTGTCACACCTTAGGTGGATAGGATCGTCCTGCATAGGCATTTTTCCCCACAACAGGACTACCTTTTCTTGTTGTTTTGGTGATTCCTCTATGACAATTGGATTTTTGGTATGGGTTTGAGGTCTCCATTGTCTAATCCTGGTGCTCTTTCTTGTCCTAAAGTAAAGTGGGGTTTGTCTTTGTCTCTTTCCCTTTGATTTGACAGGTGCACTTAGGGTAGTTAAAGCAGCTGCTGCCTCTTTTTCTGTAGGCTCTAGAGACACCCTTGGTGATTCTTATTCTTCTTTGACTTGAGTTGTAGACTTATGTTCATCCTTCTATCCTTCATCCTCTTTTCCATTTTCTTTTTCATCCCCTTCTTTGTATCCTCCTTCCTCTTCTTTTACTTCCTATATTTCTTCATTCTGTTCATCTCTTTATTCCTTTGTTTCCTCCTATGTTTCTCCTTCATTCTCCTCCTATGTCTCTTCTTTATTTTCATCCTCTATTTATTCTTCCCCCTCACTAATAGTAGGGCCTATGTCATACTCAATAGCTTGAATTGCTCCTTCTGCCTGCATGTCTGCAATTTTTTTCCATGCAATAGGGAATCTTAAATTTTGTAGAGCATCTTCAAGGACGATTTTGATCAACCCATGATGGGCTAGTTGCTAATGTTTTCCCTCTTGCACCTTGATGCTCATGTCTATCATGGATTGTAGAAGAAAATAGGGTATACTTAGTCTGTTATGAGGAGGTGTGTTCTCTCCAAATCTCAGTTCTTGGAGGAGTCTGAAGTGGTATCCATACACTACACTGTATCTCCCCTCACATGAAATATATTTGATGATATGGTAACTGACTTCATTCCAAGGGTATGGAATGCTCTCCCTCCTAACCCCATTTTTGTCTTCAATTGGCTCTTCTCCTTCCAAAAAGAAACTTTTCTTTGCAAGGGTGTTGTTAGTCTTGTCCTCTTTTCTCCATTGTAACCCTAGGGGGAGTGTAGTTATTCTTCTTATAACCTCAGGGGTAATTGCTACTGATAAACCCTTCACTACAGCAGTGGCACTGGCTCTAGTGAGGGGTATGAGTGAGAGGGAAAATTCTCTGGCCACATCATCATCGTATCCTCTCATCCTCTCAAAGAACCCCATCCATTGATGCCTTGTAAAAATTTCCACCACAAGAGGATGTTGGTGGATTCTTGTTGTGTTGGTGGGTTCTGTTAGCGCTCGAATCTGCCTCAGGCTGAGGAAGGAAAAACTCAAGGCAACATCAAACCAAGCTCAGCCTCGTAGCTAGCCCTACGAGGACAAGAGAGGGCTCTCTCCGGGTCTATCTCGGCAAAAGGTCTTCAAAGGGGCTGAGATGACTCAAAATTAATATTGATTTTAGGCTAGTAAAGAGATATGAATGAGGTTTTTAATAAATGATGGGGTTTTCTGGATTGTATGGGATTAAGAAGAGCGTGAGCAGGGAAATTAAATGAAAGATGCAGATTATTACATAAGGAAAGATAGTCAAAAGCTTAAACATTCAATTTGAATTTATATGGAATGTGAATAATGTTTGAGAATGCTGAAAAGGGCATCGATTCATGAATCCCTTTCAGATGGAGGAAAACATAGAACTTGAATACTTTCCCAAGGCAGAGCAGCACACTGAATTCTGCCCTTCACACTTAAAATTATCCAACAGGCAATGATTATGAATGAAACAATAAACATCACAAGAAACATATGAAAGCAGAGAAAAACATAATGCTAAGTTGTTACCACAGGGATCTTATGAAACAAAGCTGCAAACTTTCAATTAAATCTCTGTCAACTGTACAATAAAACTCTGTATTTCTCCTCACACCTCTGCCAGAACTCTCCCTCCTCTTACAAATGATTTTCAATACATTAAATAAGCCTGGAAGTGGGATAACAAATCAACCCAAATAAGGAATGATTTAATTATCTTTTAACAAACAAAACTGCAGAGCCAATCATCTGTTCTGAAAACAAAACAACGCTTCCCCTAAACCTGTTGATGACCAACAAAGAAGCACACCTATAGCATAGATCTCATAACTGAAGACCAACATAGGTAATTGAATACTTGAATGCCACTTTGCACATTCTGGAAATTACAACTGCCCCCAAATTTATGGAAATGCGTTTGGCCATTAGAAAAAGATATTGATATATTTAACGCTAAAATATGGATTAAATCCACCACATATATTCTGAAGATGGATCGAATGCCAGAGTATTTGCAATTGACTGCCACATAGGACATTTTCAAGCCTAGCTGGAGGTCAAACGCTTTTTACAAGTTATTTATGCAACGAATTTTTCCGAACAACAATATATGAATATCGTTGCTTGTCTTTCAGCTGTTCAACGAAACCACGAACAATATATAACAATTCAAAACATGTCCAGCAATATATGACAATGCAAAACATCGGGTTTTGTTATTCTTAAACTCTTCTAGCAAAATAGAACCATAGCGCTCCTCTACACGTCTAAAGGGAGTCAACTGGTATCCTTCCTTTTCAACTGCGGCATCTGTGTTACTCAAATATCGAGCAGATTCATACTGCAAGAAGCTCCGCTATCTCCTTGAAACTAGTGTCATCCTGTCACCCGCTCAATCCAAAACTTCTTAGTTCTATCATCAATCAAATTGGAATGACAGAGAATGAAATACAATTCTTTCTTGGAAGAGAATCCTTGGAAGAGAATTGCAGAGGTCTGTGATAATCCCTCCACTGTCACGTTTGCAATCATGGATGACTTTTGTAACATGAAGAGATTCTAGAGCAGGTTTGTAGGCCTTCATTAGTATGTTTCCACCCGCAACTGCATCAATCAGATACACAAAATCCTTAGATGCAAGTTGGAAGCCGATTTGGGTGTTTGGGCACGAAATCGGACACAAAAACAAAATTGTTCAGCTCTGTCACTGTATGGGTAGCGCGCCTACCCAATGGGTAGCGCGCCTCATATGGGTAGCGCCCGTGTTCTCTGCAAAGGGCTAGGAAGGTTAAATGGGTAGCGCGCCTCATATGGGTAGCGCGCACCTCCAAACACTGTCCACGGCTATGAAAACACGGCTTCGGCCTTCAAGAACACAAACATGATTTCTGCCTTGAGATTTTCGAGCAAATGAAATTGTTTGCCATGATTTATATGTGAAGAAAATATCTCATCAAATCAGATTTGATTTAAATTTGTTTGCTAACCCACTTTATAATGTTTCAGCACTTTGACATTTGATCTTTTAATACAATGCTGCTCTTTGACTTTCTCTTGCTTTTTCTGAGTCTTGAACTGATAATACTTTGTTGACTTTTGTAGGGATTGGAGCTGATGAGGCTAGTGCCATTTGAAGAGCTGGAGAATTTGAAACATTTTGACAAATCACATCTTCTAAAAAAAAAACACATTTGATGATTTCTTCTTCAAAACAGGGTTTTGAAGAAGAATCAATCTCACATTATTGACGATGACATCCTTGAAAACTCACTGAACCTTCCTCTAGTCTGCAGACAAAACCCTGGACTCAAGAATTAAAATGACTCTTTTCTAGACCACAGTAACATCAGTGACTGCGCATAACAAGGAATGAACTTTGGAGAATTTGACTACAGCGGGCTGACAAGATGGAGTCTAACATTGGCTCCAATGGGGATGGAAGTTGCCTCTTTTTGGAGGTGCCAAGAACCGCAGAGCTTTGGGAGAGCAGACAGTGCCTCTGTCCATTGGGCAATGGAGTCATTATTGCGAAGAAACGACACGATTAATTTATTCACTGGAAACTGACTGAAATGATTGAAAAACTGACTCGGAAAACTTCAAACTAAACTATAATGAAACTGGAACAAAATGCTGCCCTTTAGCTTCTTATTTATTTACAAAATCTACCCTACTTTGTTGCAAAAATAATAGATCAGGTAATACTGAAATGCCAGATCAACCATTCAAGTAAATCTGAGAAGAATGCTGCGTGAGAGTGCTTCAACCAGATCACAGATGCAATTGCTGGCAGCCCTACATGCACATAATGAGTTTGATCATGTAAAAGACAGTTTGATTTGTCAGTCGAACTGAAAAACATTTCCATGTATGTTGCAATAGGATCAGAAAAGCTAGACTCTATTTGCTGCCTCAACTCCGCAATACATACATCCAGCTGCACACTGTCAATGCAAAAATCTGTAGGCAACTCTATTGTTTCTTGTTTTGAAGGAGGGAGCGTTTCCAAGAACTTTTTGGGATCTCGGAATTCACAAGACTGGATCTGATCATTTAAACACTAAATTTCCTTCTCAATTCTTTCAACAATTAACTCACAGACACCAGTTTTAGCTTCAAAAGGAAGCTTCAGAGATTTCAAACATTGAAGCAAGGCACTGAAAAAATCTTCATTAATTTCAAAATCTGCTAACTGATTTCTTACTTCTTTTACAGCTTCACATAGTGCAGGGTTTGCCACGTACCCTACCATTGCATGAATGGATCAGTGAGCACTGGAATCTCTGGATCAAGCTGGAGTCGTCGGGTGAATGTTTTAGCCTTCATATGTGTCCGACTGCTGTCCACCATCAGCATCAGATATGCAACTTGATTTCATGTACTGGAGCAAGACAATCTACAAGTCGAATGTCACATCAACAGCAAACCATCTTCCCTAGTATGGTCGCCACTATGTTAGCACTCGAATCTGCCTTAGGCTGAGGAAGGAAAAACTCAAGGCAACATCAAACCAAGCTCAACCTCGTAGCTAGCCCTACGAGGACAGGAGAGGGCTCTCTCCGGGTCTATCTCGGCAAAAGGTCTTCAAAGGGGCTGAGATGACTCAAAATTAATACTGATTTTAGGCTAGTAAAGAGATATGAATGAGTTTTTTAATAAATGACGGGGTTTTCTGGACTGTATGGGATCAAGAACAGCGTGAGCAGGGAAATTAAATGAAAGATGCAAATTATTACATAAGTAAAGATAGGCAAAAGCTTAAACATTCAATTTGAATTTATATGGAATGTGAAGAATGTTTGAGAATGCTGAAAAGGGCATGGATTCATGAATCCTTTTCAGACAGAGGAAAACATAGAACTTGAATACTTTCCCAAGGCAGAGCAGAACGCTGAATTCTTCCCTCACACTTAAAAGTATTCAACAGGCAATGATTATGAATGAAACAATAAACATCACAAGAAACATATGAAAGCATAGAAAAACATAATGCTAAGTTGTTACCACAGGGATCTTATGAAACAGAGCTGCAAACTTTCAATTAAATTGCTGTCAACTATACAATAAAACTCTGTATTTCTCCTCACACCTCTACCAGAACTCTCCCTCCTCTTACAAATATTTTCAATACATTAAATAAGCCTAGAAGTGGGATAACAAATCAACCCAAATAAGGAATGATTTAATTATCTTTTAACAAACAAAACTTCAGAGCCAATCCTCTGTTCTGAAAACAAAAAAACGCTTTCCCTAAACCTGTTGGTGACCAACAAAGAAGCACACCTATAGCGTAGATCTCATAACTGAAGACCAACATAGGTAATCGAATACTTGAATGCCACTTTGCACATTCTGGAAATTACAACTACCCCCAAATTTCTGGAAATGCGTTGGCCATTTTACCGAAATTAGAAAAAGATCTTGATATATTTAACGCTAAAATATGGATTAAATCCACCGCATATATTCTGAAGACGGATCGAATGCCGGAGTATTTGCAATTGACTGCCACATAGGACATTTTCAAGCCTAGCTGGAGGTCAAATGCTTTTTACAGGTTACTTATGCAACGAATTTTTCCGAACAACAATATATGAATATCGTTGCTTGTCTTTCAGCTGTTCAACGAAACCACGAACAATATATAACAATTCAAAACATGTCCAGCAATATATGACAATGCAAAACATCGGGTTTTGTTATTCTTAAACTCTTCCAGCAAAGTAGAACCATAGCGCTCCTCTACACGTCTAAAGGGAGTCAACTGGTATCCTTCCTTTTCAACTGCGGCATCTGTGTTACTCAAATATCGAGCAGATTCATACTGCAAGAAGCTCTGCTATCTCCTTGAAACTAGTGTCATCCTGTCGCCCGCTTAATCCAGAACTTCTTAGTTCTATCATCGATCAAATTGGAATGACAGAGAATGAAATACAATCCTTTCTTGGAAGAGAATCCTTGGAAGAGAATTGCAGAGGTCTGTGATAATCCCTCCACTGTCACGTTTGCAATTATGGATGACTTTTGTAACATGAAGAGATTCTAGAGCAGGTTTGCAGGACTTCATTAGTGTGTTTCCACCCACAACTGCATCAATCATATACACAGAATCCTTAGATGAAAGTTGGAAGCTGATTTGGGCGTTTGGGCACGAAATCGAACGCAAAAACAAAATTGTTCGGCTCTATCGCTGTATGGGTAGCACGCCTCATATGGGTAGCGCCTGTGTTCTCTGCAAAGGGCTAGGAAGGTTAATTGGGTAGCGCGCACCTCCAAACACTATCCACAGCTATGAAAACACGGCTTCGGCCTTCAAGAACATAAACACAATTTCTGCCTTGATATTTTCGAGCAAATGAAATTGTTTGCCATGATTTATATGTGAAGAAAATATCTCATCAAATCAGATTTGATTTAAATTTGTTTGCTAACCCACTTTATAATGTTTCAGCACTTTGACATTTTATTTTTTAATACAATGTTGCTCTTTGACTTTCTCCTGCTTTTTCTAAGTCTTAGACTGATAATACTCTGTTGACTTTTGCAGGGATTAGAGCTGATGAGGCTGCTGCCATTTGAAGAGCTGGAGAATTTGAAACATTTTGACAAATCACATCTTCTAAAAAAAAACACATTTGATGATTTCTTCTTCAAAACAGGGTTTTGAAGAAGAATCAATCTCACATTATTGACGATGACATCCCTGAAAACTCACTGAACCTTCCTCTAGTCTGCAGACAAAACCCTGGACTCAAGAATTAAAATGACTCTTTTCTGGACCACAGTAACATCAGTGACTGCGCATAACAAGGAATGAACTTTGGAGAATTTGACTGCAGTGGGCTGACAAGACGGAGTCTAATAGATTCTCTCTTATTGAAGCTTCCTATCATATTTTCCTGGTAATTCTTGAGGTTTGTGTGGATATAGTTCAAGACTTCTGGTAGGTGAGGAAGTTTTGGAATTTAAATTTTAGTGACATGTAATACAATATTTCTATCCTTAGATGCACTAAAAATTCCTAACCGAATTGAGGATTTCTTCTTTTTAAATGGAAAATATGGAAGGTATGGCACCTACCTCACTTTTTTATGTTCTGGTGATGATAAACCTTGATTTGATTTCCCTTAGTGTCCATTGATAGCTCTGTAGGCTAATCTCTCTATATCCTGTAGGTTTCCTGCTTGTTGTAGATGTTGATTGTTTCCTGTAGGTGTTATTTCAAGAATGTTGAGAGTAACCTCTTCGTTTGATGAATCCTCGAAGTTTCCTTTGCTTTTCTCGTATGGGAGTCTGTGTTTTATTTCTATTTATGGGTGATCGTGTTGGGTGGTGTGCTAGTTGGCTGAGTACGAGCACCCTCTTTTGGACCGTTGGTCCCACTACTAGTCCATCATTTCACGTTACCTTGTAATCATTCCCACTCTTATCCTCTGTAAATTAACCACTTTTGGATTCATTCCCTTTTTCCTTTGATTTTACCTTTGCCACGTGTGTAGTGGTCTAACCCTTTTCTTCTCGTTATCTGACCGAGGGTGGCCAAGTTAACTGGCCACCTTCACTTATAAAATCAACTCTCACATTATTCCTATAGTTTTGATCATATCATACTTATGATATAGCATTAGTAAGATAACATACATGTGGTTCCTTTGCTTCGTTGATGATGCATGCTGGAGAGTGGTGCCACTTCGCTGTGCTTTTTCAATATGCATATTTTCATTGTATATTTCCTCTTTTGATGCTTTGTTCCTTTTTTATGATGTGTAGGTGTTGGACCCCGTTTCTGGTGATTTTCCCACTGCCGTTGAGGTCTGGAGGAGCTTCCTCATCCTTGTAGTCCCTGTGTTGAAGATGGTTGCAGTCTTTGTGGTTTCTTTTGTGGGATAGGTTGCTACAGGATTTCCTATAAGATGTCCTGTAGTTGCCTTTCCCTTAAACTTTCACATTTTTCTCAGCTTTGAAGTAGAAGGGGTGTTGAAATGAGTGGAGAAGGGGGTTATGGAATGGTAGGTGAGGGATGCTTCTTTTGGGTATGCCTCCTCTTTCCTTCTTTTTCTCTCTTTTTTTCGTTGTTTTTCCTCTTTTTCTTTTGTAATTTTTTGAACTGATTTATTTGATGGATAGAAGTGTGACATGGTGATGAAAGGTATTGGCTGTGATGTGGTGAAGTAAATGAATTTTCATTCAGACATAGGCTTGTGTCACCACCTTTCCATTGGACTGCTCTTCTTGTGGTTTTCAAGATCTCTTGTCATTTCTACAGGAAACTCCTGTAGGATTACAGGGAATCCTGTAGAAAACACAAAACTTGTTTGAAATGATTTGGAGTGGTGTATAGATGGAAGACTAGGGGGGTAATGGAGGATATGAGATGGGTGAATTAAAACATGGCTTTTATAGGTCCTATTTTCCTCCTCATGTTGTGCTTATCCTCCTCTTGCAGACCTACAAAATATAATTGTCATCTTTTGTATCTTTTCTCTTCTTTTTTTTCCCTTTTTTTTTTTTTGAAAAACAACTAGTCTACCCCCAAGGAGGTTTTCATCCTAGTTGCCTACCCTGGGTGCCTCAAAATAGGTTTTCACCCAGAGATCTTTTTATTCTTATTTTTTTTAACACTCTTGGGCCACCTCAAGAGGTTTTCAACCCAACAGTGGGACTCGGGTGCCTCATGGAGGTTTTCACCTGAGTCTCTTTCTCTTTTTCCTTTTTTTTAAATTTTTTTCCTTTCTTTTCTTTTTCAGGGACTTGGTGGGGTGGAAGTTGAGACTTTCTCTACCACAATCAATGTCTTGTTGATGCTATTGATGAATTCCTTCTTCGATAAGGGATTTTTGTATATTTTTAATCTGTATCAATTGACAAGAAAAGGGATAGCCTCTGCATCAATGGTTCTTATCTACACAACACCATTATCATGACAATTTTCTATTACATAAGGCCCTAACCATCTAATCCTTAAATTTCCTTTAAAATATTTGTACCAGGAACCATAAAGCAAAGCCCAATCACCTACTTGAAATTTTTTGTCTTTTATATTCTTGTCATGCCATATTTTCCTTTGAACTTGAGTCAATTTTGTGTGTAGGAGGACCTGCATCCTAAATTCATCTAACCCATTTAGTTGGAGCAATCTTTCTTGTTGTCTCCTGCTGATATCTAGATCTAGTTGTGTTGCCATCCTTAAGGTGTTGCATTCAAATTCAATGGACAACGGGGCTTTCTTCCCATAGGCCAACTCATAAGGAGTGAAGCCAGTGGTGGTCTTCCAGGTGGTATTGTAGGCCTAGGTGGCCTCAACTAATATGTCTGCCCAATCCATTCTACTACTGCTAATCACCTTGGTTAGAATGCCTTCCAATTCTCGGTTGGTTACTTCCACTTGCCCATTAGCCTATGGGTGGTAAGGGGTGGATGTTATATGCTTGATCTTGTGTTGGCTTAACATATTTTCAATCATATGAGATGTAAATTGACTCCCTTGATCAGTGAACAATTCTCTACGGTACCCAAACTCATAAAACACATTCTCCCTTAATATTTCAGCCACGTTTTCCTCTATTGCTACTTTGATGACTTTGGATTCATCCCATTCTGTTAAGTAGTCAGTGCACACAATGAAGTATAGCTTCTTTCTTGATGGAGGGTCAATGGACCTGATGAAATCCATGCCCCACTTGTCAAATGGCTCGACAGTCACTTGAGGTTGCAGAGGCATTTCATCCCTTGGGATAGTTTTCCTAATCCTTTGGCACCAATCACACTAGCTAGCATACCTCCTCACATCTTGGTGAAGTGTGGGCTAGTAATAACCAGCTTGTAGTACCTTGAATGTTGTTCTTTTGGCTGCAAAGTGACCTCCACAAGGCCCATCATGATAGGTCAAGAGGATGCCAAAGAATTCCTCCTCCCTGACATATTTTCTCAAAATTTGATCTGGACCTATCTTGAAGAGATTTCCCCCAATCCAAGTGAATGGGGCACTCTTTCTTATGATTCTGATGTTTTCCTTGGAGGAAAAATTTGGTGGAAACTATGCAGACACCAAGTAGTTCTCTATGTCAGCAAACCATGGAGAGAGAACTGAAATGGTGAATAAATGTTCATTTAGTAATTGATCATCAACCATTCCTTCCTCGCAGGCAAAGTCAATCTGGATAAAAAAATCTGCAACAAAATTCTCCTTGCCAAGGTTATCAACAATAGCTAAATCAAATTGTTGCAATAAAAGTAACCATCTAATAATCTAGGCATTTACACCAGGTTTATTCATCAAGTATTTAGTTGCAGCATGGTCGGTATGTACAAATGTCTGGTAAACAATAATGTAATGTCTAAATTTATTCAATGAATGTACAACAACTAGGAGCTCTTTTTTAGTCACTGTGTAGTTCAACTCGGCTTTCAACAAATTCTTACTGATGAAGTAAATGACATAAGGCACCTTGTCATCTATCTAGCCTAGAGTTTCTCCTATATATTTGTGAGAGGCATCAACATGAATATGAAAAGGAAGAGCCCAATTTGGGCCTCGAAGAATAAGTGTAGTAGTCAACTTGTCCTTTAGGGTGTCCAAGGCTTCTTGGCAACTTTCTGACCATAAAAATTTAGAGTCTTTGGCCAATAACCCAAATAAGGGAGAAGCTAGCTTGCTGAAATGTTTTATAAATCTCCTATAGTATCTGGATAAACCTAAAAAGCTTCTGACATCTCTCTATTTCTATGGATTTGGGACCCTTTTGACGATGGTTGTCTTATTTGGTTCTACCTGCATTCCTTCATAGGATATTGAGTGACCTAGAACAGTCCCTACAGTTATCAAGAATTCACATTTTTTTGGACTAAGTAATAAGTTCATTTCAATGCATTTGCTTAACGCTTTTCCCAGGTTAGAGAGAGCCTCCTAGAAATCACACCCATAGGGTGTGAATTCATCCATATAAATTTCCACTGCATCATGGACTAGCTCTGCAAAGATACTCAGGACTACTCTTTAGAAAGTGGCAGGGGCATTGCATAAAACAAAAGGAAGGACCCTAGAAGCGAAAGTACCCAAGGATAGGTGAAGGTGGTTTTATACTGGTCTTCTCGGATGATCTGGATTTGATTGCACCCATTGAACCCATCTAAGAAAGAGGAGAAATTCTTCCATGCCAGACCATATAACACTCAGTTAATGAAAGGTAGGGGAAAATGGTCCTTCTTTGTTGCTTTGTTTAGCTCTCTGTAATCAACAAAAATCCTCCACTTTCCATTTTTCTTTGGAACCAACACCAGAGGAGACAATCACTCACTATCTGAGATAGGGTAAATCAATCCTGCATCCAGCAGCTTCTCTAACTCTTCTTTGACTATATTCTTGAGAGCTAGATCCATTCTCCTTTGAGGTTGTCAGACTGGTTTGCAACCTTCTTTGATGTAAATGTGATGAGTACACATTGAGGGTTCCCTTCATTTCTTTGTAATTCCATGCAAAGGCATCTAAATGTTGTCTTAGCATATTACATAACTCTTCTTCTTGGTGTATGGAGAGAGAGGGGTTGATTTTCAAGGCTCTTTCAAGGCCGAATTCTATTATATTGACACGAGTAGGGTTTGATTCAGCTAAGCATAGATCAACCTGATGGTTTTTCTTAGTTTCCTCCACTACTTCCTCTAGATACATGGTATTTGGAGTTGGATTTTGGAGGATGTGTTCAATCAAATCATCTTCATCAAGCTGCTCTCCTTCTCTGGAAGTTTCTAGGGTATAGAGTTGGGAGGAGTAGACTTCATCTTCTTCCTCCTCTTCTAGCCATAAAGGTAAGTCATGTTCTAGAGATGGTTGAGTAGGAGGGTACAGGACCAATTGCTTGGATAGATGCCCATTTTTTATTGTCATATTTCTAGCCCTGCAGCTTATGTAGGCATCGATAGTGGCTAATTGAGGCCTCCCAAGTATGAGAGGATAACCATTAAATTTGGTCTTAGGCTGGAGAACTAAGAAGTCTGCAAGGTATTCCCAGGAATCAATGGAGACCATCACATCCTTAACAATCCCCTCAGGGGCTACTGTGGATTGGTATACAAGCTGCAAGACTGTCGTGGTCTCTCTTAATGATCCCTAGACATTTAGCTTGAGGATAGTGTCCTTAGTCATTACATTAATGGTAGCCATAAGATCAATCAATGTATGGGGGACAATGGTGCCATTGATATGTACTTCTACTACAAGGATTATAGGGTCTAAATACTTTGGGCAAAGTACCTTCCCCAACATTAAGTCAGACAGTTGTCCAATGAAATTAATGGTAGGGGTGTCTCTTTTTCGCCTCCCTGGATGTTTGAAACACTTCTCTTTAATCAACTTGTTGTAAATAGGTACATTGTTAATAACTTGGAGAAGTGGGATTTTGACATAGATTTTTCAATTCACCCAGAAGTTCATTCTCTTTTGGGGCATGCTAGACTGGATGGGTTAATATTTTAGGAAAGGGTGGTGGATTCATTCTAGGCATACATTCCTCTCTTTCCTCCTCACTCTCCCTAGGTGGAGATGGAGGTCGGTTATCTAGGAGCACTCTCCCAAACCTATGGTTGATTTCATGAATTTCCACAGCATAAGCAGGGTAGGATGTCTCTCCACTATAGACCTTCTGTGCCTGCCTATTATTCAGGTTCGAGTTTGGTTGGGTTGGCATATGAGGTTTTTTAGGTGGATCAGGGTGTAAAATTTGTGGTTGAGATGGAGGTGAAGGCAATAAAGCTGGAGCATTGTTATATGGGGGCCTCCACCCTTGGGGTGGTGCATTCCACTGAGGTTGTGGAGTAGTATATGGCTAAAATGGTTTGTTGGTTGGCTGGAAATGGTATTGAGGTGCAAAAGACCAGGGAGAAGGTGTAGACCAGGAGGGATGAGCAAGGGGGCCCCAAGAGGGAATGGATGTGTTTTGATTAGGGTTGTAATATGCATAGGATGACCCTTGCATGCCCTGCTGGTATGGTCGAGGCCCATGAGGCCTCCTTTGATTTATGTAGCAGAGATGTTCAGTCACCCCTTCAGTTCCCTAATACATAGCTTTTAGTCTAGGCAAAGAAGGGCACTTGTCTGTGGAGTGGTTTTCTTCACAGACCAAGTAGATTTCTATAAGGTTTAATGGACATTCATTCCTAGGGTTCCTCCTTGTGCATCTACGGCAGAAGATGACTAATGCTCTCTCTGCTTCCTCCTTCCTCCTCTTCATTTGCATAGTTTCCATCTGCAGGGAAAGGGTTTGTAGCATTTCACTCTTAAAATATTCCAACATATTTCCAATTTCAATTTTTATAGATGTATTGGAAGAGGATGAGTTGGCCACTATTTGACTAACCCTACCCCTTTTTCTAGCTACCCTAGAATGATTCTTGAAAACAGTCTTGATATCATCATAGGGTAGCTGGTAGATATCCCCTCCTGGTAGCAGGTTTAGAGTTTCTAGGAGATCATCCCTGATCCCCTTGAGAAGGACTACCTTAAGTGACTTAGGATCAAGTGTGCACTTGGCCCTTTTATAGCTGAGCTGGAATCCTTCCTAATAATCCTCTAAGGATTCATCCTATCCCAAGGTCATTCTAAAAATTTCCTCTTTGGTATATTTGGACTTGCAATAGTCCCTATACTTGTTGTTAAAAGCTTGTTGCATCTGAGACAAGTGGTGATACTATCCCCAGGTAAACCCATGACCCATCGTAGAGTTTCATCCTTGAGAGTGGATGGGAATAATTTCAACTTCTGATCATTAGAGGTGTAATCATAAGTTCTGCATATGACAATAAATTCAAACAAGAAAGTATATAGATCTTTTGAGGTTAGGGCATGCAAGTGAGGAAGAGCAGAGGGGCTTATGTTTTTCATCTTGGCATCCCCTTTGGTTTCTTTGATGGGAAAATCTCCCTCAATTATTTCTCTATCTTCCCTTTCATTTCTATTTTCATCCATTATGTCAGTTGGAATGGTTTCTTCTCTTCCCCTATAGGTTCTTCAAAAATCTTTGGTTGTTCACCTAAGGGGTCCTCTAATTCACAGCCACTGAAGAAGAGGGAAGGTTGGCTATTTGAAGTGGTGGGGGTATTTGGTATAAATTTTCCTAAGTTATCCCTATTCCTACGAGGCATGAAAGGAGTGTTTTTGTTTTGTTTTTCAAGCTTTAAGACTGATTGTAAAATTGAAAAGACACACTGAATTGAAACTAACTGTTGAATGGAATCAATTGCAGAATGGAAAGGAAAGCAAACCAACTTACACTACTTTGCATAATGGAACTAAGAGAAAAATGAAAGAGATAAGAAATGGAGGAAAGAAAGTAGAAATCACATCTACTCAGACACCTCCCTGGCAACAACGCCAAAAAGTCATGAGCACCAGTATTGTAGCAAGGATGTTGCAACTCCTAGGGCTACCGACTTTACTTCATCAAACCGGGATTCGTACAAACTTGGAGGTGACAGTGTTGTATACACATATAGATGTAATGGATCCACTCTTTGTCACTGCTAAGCTGGGGCGATAGACCTCTAGGGCTTCTCAAATCGGCCTGCTATTGATTTAGAAGAATTTTGATTACCAATTGACAGAGGAGAATTTTACCCTAATTAAGAGAATTGAAATGCTTCTTATTAGAGCGATTAAAGACTGAAATAGATGCCTACAAAACACATAACTCATCTAGCTATTTGTTAGTATACCTTACTTTCAAAAGCACTCTAATTTAACACATGTGAAATCTTAATTAACCTAATCAAGAAGTCTGATCTAATCAAGCACTTAACTGTTGCGTACATGAATAAAGATAAAAACCTTTTCTTTTTATCTTTTTGTAAAAACATAAATGCTACTCCTTGGTTGCATGGTAGGTGAGATAGGTGTGGAGGGAGATGAGTGCAATGGGTCAGATGGCTTGGGAGGCAAGAAAGGGTCTTCTCCTAGATTTCATGATGTTTTTTTCACAAATTGGGCTCAAAACAGGCCACTACAGGTTTTCCTACAGGATGTCTATAGGATGTCCTAGTTCACCTACAGGATCCCCTATTTTCCTACAGGAACAGGCCGAAAGCATAAGGAGTGATTTGGAAAGTGGTATGGAGCTTAGGGAAGGTGAGGAATGGAAGAAATAAGGCAAGGGAGTGGTTGGAACTCACTCAGAACTCAAACCAAAGCTTTATGATGGTTGGATTTTCTCAATAAGCATGGCAAGTTGTCTTTGTAAAATGATACTTCGAATTGAGAACTTAGTGGCCCTTGGCGATCATGGGTGGATGTGGTTTGGATGAGGATGATGACATAAGGTCTTCTTGCAATGTAGAAAATCCTGCAACATATACATCATTGATGGCATTGTCCATAAATCATCTCAAAACAGGAAGGGTTTACAAAAATATAAGAAAACATAATTTGCATCATTTATTTGCCAAGTTCATGCATGGAAATGCTTGAAACCTATTCTAAAAGCAACATGAAATCTAATGCAAAACTTAAGTTATCATAAATGACAACAACAACCTATCTTATAAACTGAAAGATGATGACCTAATTAGCAAAAAACACTAAATTTCATAAGAAACCAGAATTCTGTCTTTTTGGGTTGAATGGGAGTTGCTCCTCAAGTCATGGTCCTTGAAGGGAGGAATGAAGTAAGATTCTACTTGTTATCAGCCTTTTTTTAGAATATTTTCTTATCTCTAAAATTCTACTACTAAATTTATTCACAAATGGAAGAAAACTAATCAAATCTACCAGTACTTGCAATTTAACAACACCAAGATCAATTTAAAAACTAATCTATGAGATAACCTAAGCATACAAGTACAGTAAGAGGAACCTTTGCTACTATGGTTGGGCCCTAACCCAAGAGCTTCAGCCCTTTGAGTCAACTCATTGCTAAATCAAGGGAATGCTTCTCATTTTCATTAACATATCAAGGGAATTCTTCAACTCGAAAATTGCTTAGATATCTTGCATAAAAATTCTAAATCCTAATGAGGTTGTAGGCCTCTTTATTTATACAACTAAAGTTGCCAGCAAATTCCTTAAACCTAGGGAGTCTTGGCTCCCAATATTGAGATTAACTAGTTCTTAACTATCACTGGCTTGGCTTCCAATGATCCTCATGACTTGGATGCCTGCAACTTCGAGCTGGTGTGATTTGATTAAGGTATCTTCAAGTGAGTGAGGAGTTACTGAGGGAGATCCCATGTCCTATAATCTCTCCTTCTTGTCTCATTCGAGTTCCCGTACCCTAATTAGCCACATTTTTCTCCCAAAACTTGCAATCAATGCACATTAGACCACTACACATGACATCTTACTTTTACTCATCTCATTAAGCAAAATATAATTAAAACATGGAAAGAATTATGAGAATAGTTTATTTTATTAATCTTGGAGGTGTATTAAGGTCCATATAATTTACCCAATGATGAGACTCATCAGTATGTCTGCATGCAAACACATGTGTGTGTGCAAGCTAAAGTATGTTAACATAAACATCACTCGTTTTGCCCACTTGCATTGTAGAATATGTCTTTCAATGCAACATTTTTTTTTATTAATACTATATTTTCATTAATAAAAAAGTTATAAACATTGTCATTATTATTATAAATATTTTAGTTTAACAGTTAACTAGGTTTATATCAAGTCTAGCCCCAAGGGTTAGCTCAGTTGGTCAAAATCAGTGCCTCTCCATCGGGACGTTACAGGGTCCATTCTCCCCGAAGCCCTTGGGGTTAGGTCTTGCAGTAGGCCGAGGGGCGTCAACCCAGATTTTTCTATGGACGTAGCACCTCCTATTGACCAGGGTGTTCGTGAACCACTATCAAAAAAAAAAAATTGGGTTTATCTCAAGTGGTTGGTAAGAATGTTATCCTCCCCATCCAAGTTAAATTCCCACAAGTGACATGATGAGGTTTTTTGTAATATAGATAATGCCAATTAGATCTAGTATGGGTGATTAAGAGAAATCATTGTAAATTGGATCTAGTATGGGACCGTGTTTAGGAGAAATGATTGTTAACCTCTCTACTCATGTTCAATCTTTGTAAGTGATATGTTTGAGCTCTTAATTGAGATATTATTTTGCTGGCAATATACTAGCAACCTCAATTTTGCCTTTTGGCTTACCAACTTTCTTCATTAGGCAAAACCCAATACCTATCTCTCAACTGAGTCTATCTTGGGTGGTTGGGAGGGATAATTATGATCCTCCCCACTTGCCCAATACCCATCCATCAATTAGGTGGTTGGGAGGAATAATTATTATCTTCATCATCCAAGTTCAATTTTAGCAAGTGACAAGTTGAGCTCTTAGTGACTATATTGATGTAATGACCTTAAGCCTTTTATTGGTATACTAAACTTTTAATGAATATATTTTTAAAATAGTCTAAAGTGTATAGCTTTTGCAAAATTCATATAATATAATAAACACAAAAAACATTAAAAGTGTTTCAAATCTTTATAACAACAACTTATAGGATAATAGAGAATAACACTACATAGATTAAAGAATAGGAATAGTGACAAGAGAAAGTAATAAAATAAGAAAACTAAATTTTGGAATGAAAAGAGAATTTAAAGCTAAATTGAATACATAAAGAACTGAAAAAATAAATTATTAAAATAGAAATGATAAATAAAAGGATAAACATAAAAAGAGATCAGAAAAAGAAACATACAAACAAAGAAGAATTAGGGAAAAAATCAAGGAAAATTTTAAGAATGGAAATTTATCTTAAAGTTTAGAAACTTTTGTGAATCTCACATGTCCCTAATATGCAAACCATAAAATGCTTGTTAATATATTTGTGCAAATATTCAAATTTCTAATGGTTTTATATAGTCTCTACAAAATGTTGGCGAATTTTAAGTTTTATACTTTAAAATTTGGGCGAACCATTTTCAGAAAATAATAATGATAATAACAATAAATAAATAAAATAAAAAGTAAAAAATAAAAATATAAAAAAAAATAAAAAAAAATGATAAATAAATAATAATAAATAAATAATAAATAAATAAATAAATAAATAAAATTAAAAAAATTCTCTCTCTCTCTCTCTCTCTCTCTCTCTCTCTCTCTCTCTCTCTCTCTCTCTCTCTCTCTCTCTCTCTATATATATATATATATATATATATATATATATATATATATATATATATATATATATATATATATTATATTAAAATAAAAAATAAATTAATAATTTTGGTGAATCATTTTTTGGAAAAATCATGAAAATTTAGCCCATCTGTGAATATTAGCCCACACAATTTTCCTTGGAAAAATTTATAATTTTTTTTTAAATAAAATAAAATTTAAGAAATAGAAGTTAAATTATAAAAATAAATTATAATTTAAGAAATATATGTTAATTACGTTGATAGGCATGTTTATTTTGGAAAAGTATTTCTAGAATTTTAATTTAATTATCAGTAATTATTAGGTCAATGGTAGGGATTTAATCTCCATGGAATATTGTTGAATATTATTAGTAGTAGCTATAGATCAGAAGTTGAGATTTATTTTAGAAGTAGTTATGCCATTTCTACCCTTTTAATTAAATTGGTTAATTAAAAAAATGTCAAATGAACATGAGCCATAGTTTCTTAGGCATGTGGTATTAATGAGCCATGGTAACAAAACCTATTTATAGGTTATGAATATCCATGGTAAATTTGAGTTGAATCTCCATGGTTAAGAGTCTTGTTACATGCTTTTTTAAATAAATATTTATTGGGAAGACAAGGTATTATAGATAGACACATCACAAGGAGAGAATAAAAGGAAAGGCAGTAGTTCATGTCCCAATCAAGGGGGGTGGAATCTAATAACAAAGGATGAAACTAATATCCTAGAGTTGTCGAGGGTTCATGTCATATTAAATAATGTTAGAGGTTAAATAATTAGTTCAAAAAGGTAAATTATACCAACCTCAAGTTAAATTTCCATGTAAATAAATAATGTATGTAAATTATAAAAGAAAAAATCAAACCAAGGTCATGGGACATGTATTCCAAGTTGAATGAGGGGAAAAATTTTACATTGGGATCCACTTGTGGTTAATTATTTATTGGTTATCGAAATTGGCATTGGTAGGAGGCGAAAGGAAATAAATGGAAAATTAATTATTACAGGCCAACAAGGACATGAGGAAAAAATGCAAAATAAATAAAGGAAAATGAAATAAATTCCACTTCAACAAGTGGGGAAGAGGAAGAGACAAGAAAAGGATAAAAATATTAAAAGAGTATGCATGCAAGGAAAAAAATGAAGAAAAAGAAAAAGAAAAAATAAATAAATAAAATTTGAGAGATAACACTCTAGAATTTTTAGGGGGAAACGAGAGGAAAAAGATAGAGAAACTACAACACTTGGGCACAAGAAAGATACAAGCAAGGAAAGAAAGTAGCTCTAGAGGAATTCGAGTGGCAGCCAAGAATAAGGTTTGAACAACAACTAGCAAGAGAAGAAAAGAATAGAGAAAAGAGTAGCCAGTAGGAGGATTTTTGCAGGTAACAATGTGCATGTTTAATTATCTTGTTGGGACTTGAATGCATGGTTCATGAAGTGGTTTGCTGGTCATATTTTTTTTAATTGGCATGCATATTTGCCTAGATTAATAGTCATGTATAGCCTTGCCTCATGTCATTTCCTGAATAGCCATGATGTAGTGGGTTCCTTGCCTGGTTGAGCTATGGATGCCAATAGATTTTGGATCCTAGTTGAGGACGTCTCAAGAAAATCCCAAGCATTGATGGTGGAGATGGTTTTCTCCAGTGGTCCCTTGATAGGTGGGTGGAGACAAAAAAAATCCTCTATGTATGGTGAAGAAATTCTGAGGCATCCAATCTTGTATTAGTTTTGGTGATTTTTGGACACAGTGTTAAGAGGAATCATTGTGGCTTCAGGGTGGAAGTAGTCTTCCTCTGGATTCCATGTTTGATTATGTTTTTGTTTATCCCATGTAATATCAAATTCAGGCTTGGAATATGGCATGGGGGGATTGGACAAGAAGAAAGAGTTGGTTCAGCCCAATCCATGGTCGAGCGGAACATGGAAGTCCTTGACTTGGATGGTACTATGCATATTTGTTATTATTTAATGAAGATCAATGAGCACAAGTTTTGGTTTAATGTGTTGATTATGTGACTAGTTTGTCATGGCTCCATTACTAGTTAAGTGTATGTTACATGCATAATGTATTCTTGTTATATGAAATGCTCTTGTTATTGATATGCTTCATGCTTTGACAAGATCTTGGATAATTTATATGGATGCATGAGATTATTTGTGTTTTATTGCAAGTAGTATGAGAGGGAAGCAAGCCTTATTAATAAACATTTGATGAAACTATTGAGAACAATGAACAAACTATGCATTCATGATCTACAATTACAATGGTCACAAAGTGTTTGTATAAAGTAATAATATGTGTTGGGAAAGCATGAGCCACAACAAATCCTAAGAATAGAGCATGAAGACTTATACATATTGTTAACTAAGTTCTAGAAAAGTCTAGGAATTTGGCTTGAATGTTAGCCCTAAATTTTTGGAAGAAGGTCTGTGACAACACTTTCAGAACTAGGAGATACCTGCCACAACTGCATTGAGGATTGGTTATCTGTGCGGTTGGAGGCCTCTAGACGCACTGACAGGCCTATAGTCGTGTGGCTGAGGAGCGAAATAGCTTAAGAATTGGCCCAATCTTAGGGAAAAGGTCACTAGGGAAATTTAGGATGATAATAGTGTGATCATGTGCCTTTGGGGCTTTACAGTCAATTTTGGACAAGTAGACCCCACTTTCGTAACTGTATCTTGGAAGTTGGATCATGCATTGTAACTCTCCACTCATTTTTACCTCAGTAAGCATGTTAAAGTGGGTAAATGTGGGGTGGGGTGTTACAGAGTGGTATGAGAACAGGTTCACAACACTAGATCTCAAGGTAAATGCATATTATTGTGCATTTATCTAATTTTATCATGCATCCATGTTAGTTATTTTATTGTTATTGTTTCTATATCCACATACATGATGTTGTTACAATTTTGTTGTCATTATCTTGATTCATGCATGAACTCATATGCTCTTTGATATTATTATGTATCCTTCTAATCTAGATTGACTTGTGCAAATGCAATAGCCTCACTAGAAATAAATTAAGGTCATGATTTTGATTATGTCGTTTATTTGGTTTATCTAATAGTGATATGTTGTAGGAAAATAGAAGGCCAGGAGATGAAGAGTGGAGTGGTTAAGTATAGCTTATATGACTCCCCATATGGGCCATTAGATAAATCAATGGAATGGGAGAAATTAGTTGAGCAACGAGGAGAGGGAGACTCTCCTAATCTAGTGGACACATTAAGAAGTTTGGGGACAGAGATCAGAAGTTGTAAAGTTGATAATGAGTAGTTGATTGAAGCCCAGGAAAGGCTTGCAAAATCTCAAGAAATTAAAGTTGAGGGTAATGCATTTATTCTTCAAATCCTTTCAAATTTACAAAAACATGGATAGTTGAGGACCAGTCATGGAGACAGACAAGAAGAAATGACTAATGGGTAAGATGGAAGTTGATATCAGAAAAGGTATAGGGTGGATAGTGATGATACAATAAAGAGTGGTGGGCCCTTGAGAACACTTGAGAAGAGGGCTAGTATGCATGGATTTTATTCTAGTTTTACTTCTAGGAGACATCATCGCCATCATTGTCAACATCATCATAGGAAGAGTGAGAAATAGTATTTTCCAGAGGAATTCAAGAAAGCCAAGTCTCATAATTTTGATGGTGAGATGACCAAATTAGAAGATGCAAAATCATGACTGCTCAAAATGAGGAAATTTTTCAGACTTCATGATTACTTAGAGAATATGAAAGCCAAGATAGATACTTTCACTCCGCAAAGGAAAGGCAGATATCTAGCGCGAAGATGTAAAGCATTTCAGAGGCATCAGGGAAGAGAAGCTGACTTGGGAAGATTTTGAAAGACTCTTAAAAGAAAACTACCTATCTGAGAGGTATTATTATGCAAAGTCCAAGGAAATATATGAACTCATGATGGGTTCCATGTCAAATGAAGAATATACAACCATATTTCTAGAGATACTAAGATATGGCCCATATATCAAGGATGAGAAAGAAAATATCCAAAGGTTCATCAGTGGATTTCCATTATGATTCAAAGACCAGATTGATTTTTATGAACCTCAATCATTGGAGGAAGCCATTAGAAAGTTGAAGCATTGCTATGAAAAATCAAAGCACAATCCTAAGTTCAAGTGTGACTAGAAGGGTAGTGAGAAGACTAAAGGAAAATGGATCAAGAAGTAAGGAAGATCCCAATATGCAAGAGAGAAGGAAAATATGGCTCCTCATAAGAAGTTTAATGCAACTGAGAAAGAACATGGGTCTCATCCTATGGAACAGTAGTATAAAGGCAGTGGTAGAGAACCATTGAAGTGTTGGACATGTGGTGGATACCATCGCAAGAAGGATTGTCCATTGTATCAGTGTGCTAGAACTCATATCTACAGTGCTCAGGAGGTGCAGACAGTTGGGGATGTAGCTTAGAGCATTCCTCGTATCTATGCAACAATTAATAACAAGTAGGCAGATCACCAGGCATCCATCATCGAGATGGTAGGTAATCATTGTGATCAATTTGTTTCTCTTTTTATTGATCCAATATTAAATTATAGCTATATTAGTCCTGAACTAGTGGATCAATTCCATTTGGATAAGGAAATGCATTCAAAATCTTGGTTGGTGCAATTGGCTACAGGGACCAAGAGAAGAGTTCACCATTGGGTTAAGTCTTCTACATTTGAGCTTAATGGTATGCCTACATAGTAATCCTAAATTTTCTTCATTTGGGTGCATATAGCATGCTACTGGGCATGGATTGGTTTTTTATTCACAGGACCAACTTAGATTGTTATGAGAAGGCCATTGAGTGCCTAGATGAGGTTGGTGAAAAGAAAATCTCACATGGAAAGCAGAAGCCTACATCAGTGAGGAGGATTACAACCATGCAAGCTAAGCATAGCCACAAAAATGGATCTTTATTGTTTGCAATACATATCTCTAATGAAAAAGGGTTGGATGATGAGGATGGTGAATCCCTGAAGAGGTATCCTATCTTATAGAAGTTTCAAGATGTGTTCCCTGCAGAGATTCCATAGTTTCCTCCTCATAGGGAGGTGGATTTTTTTATTGAGTTGATTCCTAGAGGAGCATCAAAATATAAGGCACCATACAGGATGAGCACTCCTAAGTTGGTGGAATTGAAGTTGCAACTTAAAGAGATGCTTTATAAGGGATACATAAGGCCAAGTTTATCTCTCGGGGGAGCACCACTATTGTTTGTAAAGAAGAAGGATGGTGCCCTCATATTGTGGATTGATCACAGGCGGTTGAACAAGGTGACCATCAAGAACAGGTATCCATTACCTCAAATTGATGATTTTTTTGTAAGTTGAAGGGAGTTATCATATTTTCAAAGATTGATATGAGATCAAAATATCATCATGTGCACATCAAATAAGAAGACATCTATAAGACTACATTTTGTACAAGGTATGGGCACTATGAGTTTGTGGTGGTTCCTTTTGGTCTTACCAATGCTCCAACCACCTTCATGTATATGATGAACACTGTGTTGCGCCCTTACCTGGATAATTTTGTGATAGTCTTTGTTGATGATATATTGGCTTATTCAAAGAATGAGGAAGAGAATGTAGAGCATATGGAAATAGTATTGAGATTGTTGAGAAAGCATAAGTTTGATGTCAGGCTTAATAAGTGTAGTTTCTTTCAGTATTAGATTCATTACTTGGGACATATTGTCTCCAAGGAGGGGATAGTAGTGGATCCAGAAAATATTATGATTATCATGGAGTGGTTAGCTACAAAGAATGTGAATTGTTGAATGTGCAACCAACTTTGATCAGTTTAAGCAATTACATACCAATGGTCCAGTTTTGAGAATTGCATATCTTGGTAAGGACTTTGTGGTTTGTACAGATGCCTTTAAGGAAGGACTCGGTGGATTCTTGATGCAGGAAGGGTAGGTGGTTTGCTATGAATCAAAGAAGTTGAATGAGCACAAGCATAATTATATGACTCACAATATTGATTTGGCAGTTATTATTCATGCATTGAAGATGTGGAGACATTATATTCTTGGTAGGAAGTTCATTTTGATGAGTGACGATAGTGGATTGAGGTACTTGTTGGACCAACCTAATTTGAAAGCAAGGCAAGCTAGATGGTTGACTACTCTCAGTGAGTTTGAATTTGAAATAAAGTACATCAAAGGCAAGGAGAATCAGGTGGTGGATGCACTCAGTAGGAGAGTACAAGTGAACCATATTTCAGTTGTGAGCTATTATGGGAAAATTTTGAATAGCGGATCTTATGTGTAGGGTAGCATGATGAGAGGTACTAGCAGTTGAAGCAGAGATTGCAGCAGAAAGGTGAGGATGATAAGGATGAGGAGCATCACCTCACATCAGATGGTTTCGTTAGATTTAGGGGTAGGATCTATGTGCCTAATAGTAGTGAATTGAAGAAGCTCATTGTGAGGGAGTTTCATGTCAAGCCATATTTAGGCCATCTAGGATAATATAAGACTTTGACAACCATTAAGAAGTTCTACTATTGGCCTAATTTGAAGAAATAGGTGATTGAGTTTGTTGCTAAGTGCTTGGACTATCAACATGTGAAATTTGAATGCAAGCATCCAATTGGTCTATTGTAACCTATTCCTATTGTGGAATGGAAATGGGAGGTTATTTCCATGTATTTCATTATAAGATTGCCAAGGACATCAAGGAAGTGTGACTCCATCATGGTTGTGGTTTATAGTTTGAGTAAGGTATCTCACTTCATTGAATTAAAGTCTACTAATTCAACTAGTGAAGTGGAACAAATCTTCATTAAGGAGATAGTGAGGTTACATGGAGTTCCCAAGAGGATTATATCATATAGAGATGCAAATTTCACTTCCACGTTTTGTAATGAATTATTTGCAATCTTGGGGACATAGCTAGTCTTCATTACAACTTATCATCCACAGGCAGATGGGAAGATAGAGAGGACAAACATGATCCTTGAGGATATGTTGAGGATGTATGCCATGCATCAACAAAGGAAGTGGGAGGAATATCTTCCAGTGATGGAGTTTTCTTATAATAATGGGTATTTGGAACCCTTGAAGATGAGTCCATTTGAGGCTCTCTATGGGAAGATTTGTAATACCCCTATCAGTTGGAGTGATATGGTCAGCAGGGTGTTGATTGGGCCTGATATGTTGAAAGAGATTGAGAAAGAGATGTAGGTTATCAAAAATAATTTGAAGGCAGCTCAGGATAGGAAGAAGAGCTATGAAAACCAACATAGAGTATTCAAGGAGTTTTAGGTTTGAGAGCATGTGTACTTGTGTGTCAAGCCTAAGAAGAGCTCCTTGAAGATTGGGTCATGTGCCAAGTTGGCACCTCGCTATTGTGGACCCTTTGAAATCCTTGAAAGGATTGGACTAGTGGCATATAGGCTTGCTTTGCCTCCATCAGTGAAAATCCATTATGTTTTTCACATTTCTCTATTTAAAAGATATGTACGGGGTGCTAATCATCTGATTAATTGGTATGTATTGCATGTGGAACTAGAAGAAGAGTTCCAACCAAAGTCTCAATGCATCTTATAGCAAAGGAATCTCATGCTCCATAACCAAGCAATAAAGAAAGCTAAAGTGCAATGATAGAACTTTAAGCCCGAGGAAGTCACATGGGAGATGGTTGATCAGATGTGGGCATTATATCCTTCTTTATTTGTTGGCTAAAGCAAATTCGCTTTTATATATATATATATATATATATATATATATATATATATATATATATATATATATATATATATATATATATATATATATATAGATATATATCTGTGTGTGTGTGAGATTGTAAATACTATATTGAGTTGTGTTTATAAAGATTCAATAAGTACTATGTTTGTCATGTTTTCGGCAATTTTTTCTTGTCATAAGAATCATAGAACATCGAGGATGATGTTCCCCCAAGGGGGAGGAGTTTGTAACAGTCTTGGGTTAAATTTCCATATAAATAAATAATGTATGGACATTATGAAAGAAAAATGCAAACCAAGGTCATGGGACATGTAGTCCAAGCTTAATGAGGGGAAAAATAATACATTGGGATCCACTTGTGGTTAATTAATTATTGGCTATGGAAATTGGCATTGGCAAGAGGAAAAAGGCAATAAATGGAAAATTAATTATTATAGGCTAGCTAGGGCATGAGGCAAAAATGAAAAAGAAAGAAAGGAAAATGTGAAAGAAAGGAAAATGAAAGAAATTCCATTTCAAAAAGTGGGGAAGAGGAAGAGACAAGAAAAGGATAAAAATAGTAAATTATATGGATGCAAGGAAAAAAAAAAACAAAACAAAACAAAACAAAACAAAACAAAACAAACAAAAACAAAAACAAAAAAACAAAACAAAACAAAAACAAAAAACAAAAACCAAAAACCAAAAACCAAAAACCAAAAACCAAAAAACCAAACAAAAAACAAAAACAACAAAAATAAAGACAAAAAATAAAAATAAAAAAAATAAAAACAAAAACAAAATAAAACAAAAATTGGAGAGAGAACACTCTAACATTCCTTTTGGGGAAAAGAGAGAGAGAGAGGCCACAACACTTGGGCACAAGCAAGAGAAAAGCAAGGAAAGAAAGCAATGGAAGAGGAATTTGAGTGGTAGCCAAGAAGAAGGTTTGAACAACAGCTAACAAGGGAAGAAAAGAACGGAGAAAAGAGCATCCAGAAGGAGTATTTTTGCAGGTAACATTATGCATGTTCGATTATCTTGTTTGGATTTTAATGAATGGTTCATGCATTGGTTTGCGGCCATTTTTTTCTCATTAGCATGGATATTTGTTTGAATTGATAGTCATGTAGAGCCTTTCCTCATGCCATTTCCTAAATATTCATGATGTAGTGGGCTCCTTTTTTGGTTGAGCTTTGGATGCCAATCGAGTTTGGATCCTAGTTGAGGTGGTCTCAGGAAAATCCCAAGTGTTGAGGGTGGATATGGTTTTCTCCCAGTGAACCCTTAATAGGTGGGTGGAGATAGGAAAAATCCTCTGGGAATGGTGAAGAAATTCTGAGGCATCCAAGCTTGTATTGGTTTTGGTGATTTTTGGACCTAGTGTTAGGAGAAATCATTGTAGCTTGAGGGTGTAGGTGGTCTTACTCTGGATTCCTTGTTTGGTTATGTTTTGGTTTATCCCATGTAATCCCAAATTTGGGCTTGGAATATGGCACGAGGGTGATTGGGTGGGAAGAAAGATTTGGTTTAGCCCAATCTATGGTCAAGTGGAACATGGAAGTCCCTAAGTTGGTTGGTACTATGCATATTTTAATATGTGTTATTCTTTAATGAATATCAATGAGCACAAGTTTTGATTTAATGTGTTGATTATGTGACTGGTTTGTCATGGCTCCATTACTAGTTAAGTGTATGTTACATGCATAGTGTATTTCTTGTTATATGAAGTGATCTTGTTATTGATTTGTTTCATGGTTTGATAGGCTCTTGGATAATTTATATGGATGCATGAGCTAATCTGTGTTTTATTGCAGCTAGTATGAGAGGGTAACAAGCCTTCTTGATGAACATTTGATGAAACTAATGAGAACAGTAGACAAACTATGCATTCGTTATCTATAGGAACCATAGTCACAAAGTGTTTGTATAAATGAATAATATATGTTGGGAAAGTATGAACCACAACAAAGCCTAAGAAAAGAGCATGAAGACTTATACATATTTTTGACCGAGTTCTGAAAATTTCTATGCAGTTGGCTTGAATGTTGGACCTAAATTTTTGGAACAAGGTCCATGACCGCACTTTCAGAACTAGGAGATATCAGCCACAATTTCACTGAGGATGGGTTATCTTTGTGGCTGGAGGCCTCTCGTTGCACTGACCAGCCTATACCCATGCGGTTGAAGAGCGAACTAGCTTAAGAATTAGTCGAATCTTAGGGGAAATGATCACTAGGGAAAGTTAGGTTGATAACAATGTGATCATGTGTCTCTGGGCCTTTGTAGTCAATTATATACAAGTGAACCTAATTTCTGTAATTGCATCTTTGAAGTTGGGTCATGCATGGTAATTGTGCACTCATGTTTACCCTGATAAGCATGTTAAAGTAGGTAAATGTGGGGTGGGGTGTTACAAAAACCGCATATTCTCCTACTCTAGGAGACTAAATTAAGATCTTTGGTAAATAGTTTGGTCTTAAATATGAAATATTTAGTTAGTGCCAATAGCTCTATTGTAAAGTGTCCAGACTTGAATGATCTAATGGATCTGGGGAAATATGTTGTAATCAAGGATTATATTTTGAAATAAGTTATATGAGTTGCAAATATTGATTCATTTTGGGGCTCTAATGCAAGGTATTCACCTCCAAAGACCCATATATGCTTAGTAGTGGTTATATTCCTCTTCGGAGGATCATTTTGGTTTAAGAGTCTGTAGAAGATACTGAATATGGAAGAAAATATAATGTAACTCCCCATGTACAATTCTGATCTAAGCATAGATTTTGCAATCAATATAAATATTTCATTACCATAAAATTTAAAATTAAAAAAATAAAATAAAATTATAACTTTGTTAATTTTTAATTTTTTAATTTTGGTAATGTGCATGTATCGTGAAATAGGTGTTTTGATGTTTATCAGCATTTAAACATAGAGAAAATTTTAGATGGTAAAAATGTGGAAGAAAATCAAAATTTTTAAACAAAGAGGTTAAACAAAATATGAAGAAAAAAACTTGAATATAAAAAGAATAGACTCTCTAAATTTGACAACTTTTATTTTAATAAGGAATTGTTAAATCAACCAAACCCCATAGATACCCCATATTCATTTTAAATCGCATCTGGGCAGATTAAATTTCATAATGTGTAAAAAAAATTAATCATTTAATTTTATGTCACGTATTAATTCCTTCATATTGGAAAAAAATTACACTAACAAATTTGATTTTGTTAGGTGTTATGTTTTTGTGTGTAAGTGTGTGTGTTTGTGCTAGATCACAACTAATCCACCAAAGATACATATATCAGAGGTTGATTCAAAAATTGGATAGTAGGAAGAAAAAGGGGAATTCCTCTACAATCATATTTACACCTAGATTATACCTATTCAATAGGATTGTACATTCTGCAAGAAGCTCCTAAAATCCAACAAAATTTACATTTCATTTATAAAAACATAGTTTTTTATCTCCCTCTCCAGGGGGAGGGTCTACTTACTAAGTAGGATTATTTAAATTAAAATTTGGAATGTACCTAGAGTTAAAAAAAAGGTAAGTTATCAAACGCAGAAGGTTGGCCCAACTTTATCTTCTTGTTCATATCCTTAATCTAGATTCGTGAGTTAACCATCTCATCCTCCATCTAGGTAATTTTTATCTTTAGCTACTTGATCGGGTCCATGGAAACAATAAGAATGGCTACCATATTCTTGTAATTGATTTTCAAATTCATGATTTATGTATGTAGTTCCTATATTTCCAATTCCTTGTTCTTACTTCTTGACATTCTAAACATAATTTTTGAAGTACTACCCCACTCTAATTTGCCTTAGGACACCTAGAAAATCACTTGATGAATTCCACTCCCCAAGTGCTCTATAGGAGGCCAATCACAAATTCTACAACCCAAGACCAAAAATTGAATTAATGAGAAGTAAGCAAGAAACAAATATTTGCAAACCTTCCCAAACAACTCATAGAACCTAAAGATGTCCCACTCTACTCCACTATTTAAAGCACCCTTCAATCCTATGCTAGACAAACCTCCATGCACTGACCACACTAGGAAATCCCAAATATGTAGGCTTCGAACGCATCAAAATGTTCCACAAAGCATACCTGGACCAACATAAACATAAATTACTCCCAAAGGAAAAACACCTCTCCCAAGGGGCCCAACTATGCATGCTTAAGGAGGTCTCTCATGCTTCAAAAAGTACTTGTCAAAATCAATTAAAAAAAATTAGAGCAGTAAAAAGTCACTCAGACTACTTGTACCTCAAATCACCTCCATGAGTTAGCTTTGACTCCTTTATGCAATCTTCCACATAGGCATATAACTCAGCTTCATGTAACTATTCATTGGTGCAACTGAATTGGGGTTATGTCAATGGGATTCCCTTCAAGTGAAAGAATCGCTAGCTTGCTCATATAAGTGTTAACATTGTAATCTCACCAGTGTAGCCTTTGGAATTAACCTTTCCCTCATTATCTTGCATGTGAAAAGCACCTGGAACACAAGTACAACAATTAACATTTACTTCCCACTACGAGCTGTGTGTGTGGAAAACTCTAGAATCAAGCCCTTACTAAATGGATGAGCCATCCATTTGTGTGTCTAGAGTACATTCCCTAAGGGTGGACATCTTTCCACTTGGTTTAAACATAAAATAAGGAATATTTTGATGGATTATAATCCTATTTACTTGAGGTTCCCCTTCGCCAAATTTGTACCATGCTTGGCTAGTTATATTCTTTCATGTTGCTGGATCTCAGAACATGAAACATTGGGTGTATAGTGACCTTTTTTAGTAAGGAGATATATTCTTCTAAAAATGGTTTTAATCTTTAGGTCCCTAGGATAAGATCCTTCGATGAAGTGTTGAAGGATGATCATGGAATTTCCCATAACATTCAAGTTGTCTATGCCCATCATGGTTTCTTAATTGAGCCCTTGAAATAATGTGTATGCCCATACTTCGTTGTTAGAAGCATGCCCCAATCCCCAAGAATAATTTTACTCATTTTGTTCTCCAGGGTGGAAAATCAAACTGCCCCCTCCTGCTCTTTCCACCCGAAATTTAAATTTGTGTTATTTAATATTCAAATTATATTGAGTTTTTTTACTTAATTCACTGGATTGTAAAGCACATTTCTACTCTCAATGCAATTAATCCTTGTATGTATATGTGGATTGAGTTCAAAAATAAGAAATGAATAAATACATGATTCAAGATTATATTACTTGTTAGCCCTTAACTCTCTTTCTTCATTATCTTTTGCTTTTGTGTTGTGTTGAGTAAATGAGTGTTTGCATGCCAATGGTTTATGCATTTTTATGGATGCCCTCGTAGCATATATATTTTTAGAATTTATAATTCATTTATTGAAGAAGACATCACAACTAATCTCATCATGTCACTAATGGGAATTGAACCATGTTGGTGAGGATAAAAACCATTCCTCCCAACTGCTCGAGATCAACCCAATTGGCACAATAAATATTTTTATCAATATTATATTTTTAATTAATAATGGTCTTATAAGCATTATCACTATAATTATAAATGTTTATATTTTAACAATCACGAAATAGATAATATAATAAATAATTAGATTTGTTATGTTTGACATTGTAAAATAGAATACATATTTATACAACTTGATTTATTAAAAATGTGTATTTCAATATCATTGCATATAAATTTTCCCATATGGGGTGACCTAAAAGGGTAAAGAGGGGGCGGTAACCTTTTTTTCACCTCATGAAATTGATGAAGGAGATGTGACTACCACCCTCTGCCATGAATTTTAAACATATATGCTCTCATTTCTCCATCCTTATGTCACAACACTCAATGTGTGTTCATTAAATATGTTGCCTCGTTGTAAAGGCTCTAGCTAATCATCTTGTGTGGGATCTCATCTCTTGAAGTAGAAATTATCATGCTCGATATATGGCAAGTATTTATTGTTTCCTCTTTTCTTTATATTGTCTTGAGTCGCTTTAGGTTCTCTACACTACAAATTCAGTTCTATCTCTAGGTTTTGCAATTACAGCTTCTTCTCTTTTGGGGGAAGGACCATGCACCCCTAGCTTGGTCTCCCCCACCGTTTCCTCTTCTTAGGGTTTCTCTGGTAACTATTTTTCCTCTCCAGTGATTGATGAGAACTAGTGCAAAACTCTATAGAAAGTTTGACCTTGCTTCATTATGTTGGCCACCTCTACAAGTATATAATAATTTTCATCATTTATGCATTGAAATAGTTTATTGGGCATTTCATGTTCAATATCGACTTTCCTTTCTCAACAATTCTCAGTTCGAATTTTTATTTTTTAGTGTTTATATTCTTAATTTGGATTTTTAGTTTGATTTCAACCTTAGGGTGACTCCTTTCATACTCTTGTCTCGAGCAATTGGTTTCTATTTCCTCTTTCTTCCTATCTGGATAAGTCCTCTTCTAACTTTTTTTGTTGGTAACTCATCCCCCTCTCCTAACTTTGACACAAATTTGTGGCCTCTTCTTTCATCATACTTACTCTAGGTGATTTTCAAGCATTCTGGTTTGTTTACTTGACCCTGGTTCTCCACTCATGTTCATTCCTTTGAACCACTATTTTTCCTTTTCACTCTCTTCTCTCAATCTCCTTTTTTCCCTCTCCCATGCCTTAAAAAATATATTTCCCTCATCGAGGTACTAATATTCATGGCACATATGGGAGCTTTGAGGCTTAGGCATGTTCTTGTTCCTCTACTTACCTTTACTACATCCAAACTCTACCCAAGATACAAGAAGAAATTCACATGGCTAAGGAAGAGGAGGAAATTAAATGGAAATCTCAATCAAACTCAAAGGTCCTGGCTTCAGTGGAAAACTAGGTTCTGAAGATTGGTCACACTGGGAGTTGGCAAAACTAGTACCTACACATTGTTAGCAAACTAAGACTTTGCTTGGCAAAGTCCTCCTTGAATATAATGAAGCTAAGTAGGATACCTTTCTATATATTGATGAAATATATGTTGGCATTATGACACAGGTTTGGTGCTATGACACAGGTGTTGTCCTTGATGGCAACCCACTCAAATGGCAGATCACTGTTCAGGCTTTCAGAATGATAGAAAGAGAGGTATACGCAGGTTTCCTCTGATGAAGTTGCGTATACACGCGGTATTGCCAACCAAAAGTTGTGTATGCGTATGCACACACTTTCATGCAAAAAAAGTGCGTACATGTGGGAAAGATTATTTTTAGATCCATGGTATTTGGACCTATGGTTTTCGACCATGGTATCTCATCTAAAGTGTTGAACCTAGGTATTTGGTCCAAGGTATTGGTTATTTATGGTTTTGGACCATGGTATTGAGTAAGGTCTAAGACTATAAAAAGGAGGAGATCATTTGGCAAAGGCATTGACTCAAGTATTGAATATCTTATGAAGAGGAAGATCTGAAATACTGGTGATTGGTTTATGGTGTAGAGCTAAATCTAAATTAAGGAGGAACTTGAGCGCAAGAAGATGGATAAGTCCTATTGATGGGTCAAAACTCAAGTCTTGAATAGTAGTATCTTTGTGTGATTTTGATCTGTTATAATTGGCGCATATCTTGATCTATAAATCTGATAATCTGGGAATAACTGATGTCTAAATACTTGAAAGAGTGAATTATCTTTTATAGATCTATACGTAGGTTCGACACATCAAAGGCACGTATACACGCTGGCTCAGTAAATCAAAACAGCATATACGCTGGTTGGCCTTAATACAGAAGCCTATGCACGCAATTTTCTGCATATTGAAGTAGCGTACATCTCTTGAAATATGTTTTAGCTACTTTTCTTTATTCCTGCAGTGTTCTGGGTTCAAAATTGGTGTCTAGTTACTGTTATTGTTTTCTGGGTACAACATTCAGAGAAGTGACTATTTGATTCAGTTTGTTTGGTGCAAAGGAGATTGGTTGATGCAGATATATTTGATGTTTGATTGATGTTATTCACAGATCCAATCTTAGAATTATGAAACATGGTCCCTGGAAGAAAAGAGAAGGTTGTAGCCTTTTGTAGGTCAGCACCTACGTACTAGTACCTCAGCTAGTACAAGAGCTAAGGGGGTTGTAGCTCCCTTCCAGTAGAAGTTGAAGAACGAGAGAAGGTTGTAGCCTTCTGTAGGTAGCAGCCTGCGTACTGGTATAAGACTGCACCAGTACAAAATCATTGTAAAAAGAAGTTTCTAATTAAAAGAAGATAGAGACGAATTGCAACAGGTGGTTTTCACCCACATTGGTTTTCCACCTTATATCTGTGTGTCCATGTGTGTGATGATTTGTTCTGTTTTACTGCTCATGTTTACTATTCTTATGATTAATGAAGTCCTGATGCATTAATTAAAGATAAAAAATTAATGAATCTTAAGTTTTCTGATATACGCTAGTTTCCTTAGGCACAATAGTGTATATACGCAGTTTCCCATAGCTGAAGTAGCGTATACAAATATGATTGTGAAATGAAAAATAATTGATTTAATAATACTGATTCACCCCCCCTCAGTATTATTTCCAACAATTGGTATCAGAGCAGGTCCTTTAGAAGAAGCTTGATCGTTTGAAGGAAGATCTATCATCATGAGAAACTACGAGAAAGAAGCATCGATCAGGACACCAATTTTTGAAGGGAGAACCTTTGTCTATTAGAAGGTAATAATCATAGCATATCTTCAATCTCTTGGTACAGAAGTCTGGGATATCGTGGAAAGAGGATACACATTTCCATCAGCAACTCCTACAGATACGACTCGTAAGAAGAAGTATGAAACAAATGCAAAGGCTGTCAATAATCTATTAGTGAGTCTATCTCAATCAAAATTCGTCAAGGTTATGCAGCTCAAAACCGCAAAAGAAATATGGGACAAGATCGTTCTGAGCTATGAAGGAGATGATCAGGTAAAATGAGAAAAACTACAAACTCTCAGAATTCAATATGAAAATCTCAGAATGCACAATGATGAAAGTGTGGCTAACTATTTCCTACGTATAGATGAGATTGTTAATTGTATGAAAAATTTGGGTGAACAAATAAAAGAAGTTGTTTTGGTTGAAAAGGTTCTAAGATCTTTGTCTTCTAAGTTTGAATCAAACGTTTCTGCCATAGAAGAAAAAGAGAATCTACAGAGCATTACCATGTCACAGCTACACGGAATCCTAACTGCTTACGAAATGAGAAAATGGGGACCATCAGACAAGAGAGAAGCCACATTCAAAGCCTCAAGAAAAGGAGATTACAATGACTCAAGACATATGTCGGAAGAAGAGGAAGAATCAAATTCTGTCAAGAACCTTCAACGGGGCTCTGGAAGATTCAGAGGTAAGCTACTTTCAAATGTTTTGCTTGTGGAAGAGTCAGTCACTATGCTCCCAAGTGTCCTCATAAAGATAAGCTCGTCAAAGATAAGAACCAGTTAGATGGAACAGAAAACATAATGTAAGTAAGAAGAGCTACTACACACATGAAGACAGTGATGGATTTTCAAATAGTGATGAAGATGAATAGGGTAATGATTATAGACTTTTGATGGCTTTTGAAGATGATGATTTCTTGGATGCTATAGATGAAGAAGGTCTTTTTGAAGAAATTTCTAAACTCAAAATTTGTTTAGAAGAAAAGAATATGATTATAGGTACTTTGACATTCCAACTTGCTGAAAGGGAAAAACACAATGAAAAGTTAGAATGTGAAATTGTTGGACTTAGAAAGGACATTAAGAAAACAAAAGCTCTTAATCTTAGATTTGCTAAAGGATCTGAAACTTTAGATGATATTATCAAAGTGCAACGTTCTCCTCTAATCGAGACTGGTCTTGGGTATACTGAAGAAACATCTCAAGCACAGGAGTCATCTACCTCCAAAAGTTATCTTGAAGCAGCAAGGAGAAGTGAACAGGTTGACAATCGACAACAAAGGCACAATGAAGATCATCAGGTAAATCAGGGACAATTTACTTCAAGAATGAACAGAGATCACCAAGTAAATCGAGGGCAATCTACTTCAAGGTAAGTCATTCTCAATTTTCCTCAAGAACGAATGAATATTACAATCACCTAGAAAGAAGGTTTGATGATCGCAGGAATTTCTTCAATGGCCAATGTTTCTCTTGTCATAACTTTGGACACAAAGCAACTCAATGTGTTGCCTACAAGACCATCATGACCAGAGAAGCACAAAATCAAAGGAGTGTGATTGGAATCATGAAAAGAACCTATAATAACTTTTCTACTCTTGAAAATGAAATAGAGTGTTCTATTTGTAACAACTTTGGTCATAAAGATTCTGAATGCAGGAGTAGGTTTCGGCAAACAACTCAGAAGGAGCAAGCTTCATTGAGCCCCAAAACATGGAGGAAGAATGAAATGCAACCAGAAACATGTGGTATAGCCTTATATGCGGAAGGGCAGGAAAACTAGTGGTACATCGACAGTGGATGCTCGAAACATATGACAGGTGATAAATAAAAACTTCAATCATATAGTGCTTTAGAAAAGGAAAAGAAGGTCTCATTTGGAAATGACACTCCTGCATTCATAAGAGGTGAAGGTTCTGTTCTATTAAAAGAAAAGGTCAAATCTAGGAATGTTATGTATGTTGATGGCTTAAAGCATAATCTATTAAGTGCCAGTCAAATGTGTGATCAAGGAAATGAGGTAATATTTCGATCAAATGGATGTATTGTTTGTGAGCTTGATACAGGATAAATAGTGATCAAAGGCATAAGAACACCAAATAATTTATACATACTCAAGGGAGGACAATCTAAGCAAGAATGATGAACACTGGCTATGGCACAGAAGATTGGGGCATCTAAGCTTCTCTCAAATAAGGAAAGCATGCAAATAACAGGCGGTTCATGATCTCCTTGACATCAGAATTCTAGACAATACAATATGCAAATCATGTCAGTTTGGGAAGTAAACTAGAACTAATTTCCCTGAGAAGGAAGGATTAGCTAGTAGGCCACTTGAACTTGTCCATACTGATGTATGTGGTCCATCTAGGAAAAGGTCACCTCGAGGAGAAGAATACTTTATATTGTTCATTGACGACCTTTCTAGGATTTGTTGGATAGTACTTATGAAGCATAAGACAAAGCTTTCGAAAAGTTCAAAGCATTCAAATCCTTGGTTGAAAACGAATCAGTTTGCAGAATCAAATGCCTTAGGTCTGATAGAGGTGGGGAATTTACCTTGGATGAATTTTTCGATTTTTGTGAACAACATAGAATTAGAAGGGAATTCTGTATGGCAAGGACTCCTCAGCAAAATGGAGTAGTAGAAAGGATGAACAGAACGGTTCAACAAATGGCTCCTGCTATGCTTGATGAGTCTGGAACTCTCGCAACCTTCTGGGGTGAAGCTGCATTTGCTGTAGTTACTATTCTCAACAAGACAAACATCCGGGTAAACAACACTCAAACTCCTCATAAACTTTGGTATGGTAAGACTCCCACAGTAAAATACTTCAAAATTTTTGGAAGCAAATGTTACATCAAAACGATTGATGAAAACCTTGGTAAGTTTGAACCTAGAGCAGATGAAGGCATTCTTCTTGGTTACTCTCGCCACAGCAAAGCATATAAGTGTTATAACAAAAGACTTGGAAAAAGTGTTGAAAGTATTGATGTAGTGGTTGATGAAGAAGGAAACATTCCTATGCAAGTAAAATCTGAAGATTTCAAAGATGATGAGGACTATCCTTCAACAACAAATCAGACTCATGATGAAGAATAAACCCATGAGGCACCAAAAGAACAGATAAGGATAGAAGAAAAGACTCCATCCAGGTACATTCAGAAGAATCATCTAGAAACTCAAATTTTGGGGTAGAAAGAGGAAGGTGTACAAACAAGAAGAACTATTTCAGAAGCTTCAAGCTACCTTGCACTGCTCTCCTCCACTAAACCACAAAATGTAAGTGAAGCATGCAAAGATGAATGCTAGGTCAAGGCCATGAATGAAGAACTGGAGCAGACTGAAAAATAACACTTGGGAGTTGGTTCCTAGACCAAACGATAAAAATGTAATATGCACAAAATGGATATTCAAAAACAAATTGAATGAAAATGGAGATGTTATTAGAAGCAAGGCAAGACTTGTTTGTAAAGGGTATGCTCAGCAAGAAGGCATAGACTTTGAAGGAAATTTTGCACCAGTTGCTAGACTTGAGGCCATAAGAATGTTCCTTGCACGTTCTAGCTTTCAGAAGTTCAAAGTATTTCAAATGGACGTGAAGTCTACTTTTCTAAATGGAGATTTGGATGAAGAAGTGTATATTGAGCAACCAGATGGGTTTATCCTTGGAAATGATCCAAAACTTGTATGTAGACTCAAAAAGGCTCTATATGGCCTTAAATAGGCTCCAAGGGCTTGGTATTATCGGTTGGATAAGTACCTCCATCAACAAGGTTTTACAAAAGGATCAACAGACATCAATCTGTATATAAAAATTGACAATGATAAGTTGCTAATACTTGTTGTATATGTTGATGATATCATCTTTGGTAGCAACGAAGAAGACATGAGTCAAAACTTTGCCTTGATGATGCAAAAAGAATTTGAAATGTCCCTGCTTGGTGAGCTCACATATTTTCCTGGTTTATAAGTCCAACAAAACAAAGATGGTATTTTTCTATCACAAACCAAGTATCTCAAGCAGATCTTGAAGAAATATGGGATGGAGAATTCGAAACCAGTATGCAGCCTCAGCACAAATGATGAATAAGCAACAGTGCATCAACCAACCTATAGATCCATGATTGGTAGTCTGCTCTATCTAACAGGTACCCGACCAGACATTATGCATGCAGTGGGAATAGTTGGAAGGTTTCAGGAAAATCCAAAGGAAACTCATCTTCAGGCAATTAAGAGAATTTTCAAGTATCTTCAACGAACTCAAAACTATGGCTTATGGTATCCTAGAGGTACAGGTCTCACACTTCATGCATATACAGATGCAGATTAGGCAGGAAGCATGGATAAAAGAAAAAGCACTAGTGGTAGTGCATTCTTCATGGGTCCTAGATTAGTATCTTGGTTCAGCAAGAAACAAAATTCAATTGCATTATCTATAGCTGAAGCAGAATATGTAGCTGCTGCATCTTGCTGCACACAACTCCTTTGGATGATGCAAACATTGCAAGACATGCAAATCACTTGTACTCCACCTATTTCCATTTTTTGTGATAATACAAGTGCAATCAGTATTTCAAAGAATCTCGTCATGCATTCAAAGACCAAGCACATACATATCAAATATCATTTTCTCCAGGAAAAAGTGCTTGAACAAAAGGTTAAATTAGAGTATGTTCCCTCCAAGGAACAAGTTGTTGATATACTCACCAAACCACTGCCCAGGGGAACATTTGAATACCTCAGACAGAAGCTGGCATTAGTCGATGCATCATCTTTCTGTTGAAACTTGTTTGTTTCAGAGAAAAGTGGGTGTACGCAAGTTTCATGAGGAGGATCTGCGTACATATGCCGGTTTATGTGGGTACAGTCACGTATATGTTGGTTTGAAGACAAACAGTGGGCCAAGCTCAGGGTGAAAGGAGTCTGATATGGGTATGACAAAGACCATCTGGCACAAGTTCAGGGGGAGCATATATATTCTTCTAATAATGCATTGTTGGCATTATCCAAGAAGATCTTGGTTCAAGATCACAATGTTTTGGTTTTAGGAGGAACAAGTGTAGAAGGAGAACAAGGTTGCTAGTCTGAATGATGATTGACAGATGCTGCTGATGATATTTGTTAATAACTATCATAGTATGGTTATAGATATTTCGTCTCTATGTCATGTATTTCTTTTCTTATCAAGGTCAGGTAACGGCCTTCTTTGATTTCCCCACTATGCCTGGGATGGATAATGTAATGTTCTTGTTTTATCTTGTGTAATCTTTTGGTGCATCCCCACATGGTTGGGTGGGTGAGTCAGTTCCCACTTGGTTGGGAGATGGATGTATGTATGAGTCTTTGGTGGTAGGAAGGTCACTTATGATGTATAAAGTTATGTATATTCTTGTAGAACATCTTCTTGCAGGCCTTGCCTATAGTCAGGGGGAGCATGAAAAGCACAGCAGAGCAGAGATGTCAGCATGAACTCAGGGGGAGCATAACCCTTTTCCCTTGATGTCAAAGGGGGAGAATGACTTTGAGTGACTTGGGGTTGCCATCAAGTCCAAAGGGGGAGATTGTTGGCATTATGAGACAGGTCTAGTGCTATGACACAGGTGTTGTCCTTGATGGAAACCCACTCAGATGGTAGATCATTATTCAGGCTCTCAGAATGAAAAAAAGAGAGGTATATGCAGGTTTCCTCTGACGAAGTCGCGTATACATGTGGTATTTCCGACTAAAAGTTGCATATGTGTATGCATGCACTTTCATGCACAGAAAAGAACATACATGTGGGAAAGCTTATTTTTAGATCCATGGTATTTGGACCTATGGTTTTGGACCATGTTATCTCATCTAAAGTGTTGAACCCAGGTATTTGGTCCAAGGTATTTGTTATTTATGGTTTTGGACCATGGTATTGAGTAAAGCGTAAGACTATAAAAAGGAGGAGATCATTTGGAAAAGGCATAGACTCAAGTATTGAATATCTTATGAAGAGGAAGATCTGAAATACTGGTGATTGGTTTATGGTGCAAAGTTTGTTGGTATCATCCCAAGACCCCATTTTTCCTCCTAAAACATATCATTTGCCCATTCCTTTTTATCATATATCCCTTAGAATCCTTGAAAATTGATTAGTTAATAGTCCTATAGTTATTAAAATGCATTGAAATTGATTTAGGAGTTTTATGTTAAAGAATTAGAAGTTTTTGGTGAAATGGTTACAGGAAGTTCCAACATCCTGTAATTAGCTCATTGTTTGACATGTGGCACAACAGCTAGGCTAGAGCGAAAGGCATGGATGAAAAGTAGAATTTCCAAGCATGGACGAATACCTATCCTACAGCAGAATCGACCCTCCTACATGCGCGGTCAACACAGGTCAAAGCATGGCACACTGGCGACAAAGGCAGCAACAACAACGCATTCTAATTTGATTTAGTTTTTGTTCTTTTTGAAATCAGTTTAGGATGGAAACATTTTGAAAATCTCGATGTAGTAAAAGAGGCAACAGCCATATTCTGAATGTACATTCATTTTCGAAATGACATGGTTGTAAATAGACATATGTAAATACAGTCCGGGTAAGGAATGATGGTGAATCATTGTATCATTCTGAAACAAAGTTTTTGAACTTAATAATAAGAATCCAGTTACAGTCACGACCCTTGTCTTGTGCGTTGATTTGATAGCTGGTTGAATACAGTCCAGTATACCTCTGGAACGCGGACGGGCCCTGCGTTAAACTGGTATACTGTCCTTTTCGTTTTATTCACACTTAGGGTATCATATGGTTTGCACAGTAGTTACGATTGGTTTTCAATTTCAATAGCTCTTGATTTCAATTGAATGTATGTGGTTTGCGTTTGTGGTAATACTTGAACAGTCATCGCTGAGATCTTGAAGCGCGTCCTGTAAGGGATTCGATCCCTTTGTTGTCTTTTAAAAGCAATGTCATGAACCTTGTTTTCATTTCAAAATCTATTTATGATCTCTGTATATTTTTATCTTGTATAAATATTAGTGAATGTTGGGTGTTTGCTGAACAAGGGTTTTATGTGTGATGTCTCTGTAAGGAGATCGAAATCTTGGTTTGCAGTGATACACAGTGTTTAGGTTCAGTGTTTAATTTGGTAAATGCATTTAATGATAGTATTGTAATCAGGTATATTAGCAGAGTGACCTGAGTGTTTGGATGATAGGTAACATACCCCAATCTTCCGTAAAGAAGTCCTGTGACCTACATCATAACCACTTAGCCAACAATCCTTTATGTCTATATACTTTAGATGCATGCCTCTAAGCTTACGCGTCCTGGTCGATAATAAATATAGTCTAGTCTAGTACCCTAGCTAGAACACTACATTTTGGCGCCGTTGTCGGGGAGGCGTACTTAAAGGATTCAAACAAAAAGAAAAAAATTTCAATACACAAAAATAAACAAAAACACAGTTAGAAATCATGTTCATTTATGCCTAGATTTAGAGATAGTCACGGTAGATTTGTAAAAACCCCCCACCATCTAAAAACTAACCCATCATCAGTAGGAGCAGACTCTCTAGGGAATACAACACCAGCTGAGGAAGTTCTCCAAACATTGGAAGAAAATTTTTATTCAGGACAAAAACTTACTCTTATTGAAAGGGAAACTTTATTCACACACAAATCGCAGAAGAAGCACTTTCCTAGACCTTCCACACAAGGAGAAAGTAGTACAGTGACCGAACAATCTTCCTTTCTCCTTTTTCCACCAAGTGACATTGACACAGAGAGACGAATTAAAATTGCTGAGGAAGGATCTGGATCAGTACCACGCCAAGGAGATGAAGAGGAGTCAACTTTTATGTTCCCTATACATGAACCACAGGAGGATGATGAGATCAAAATGAAAAACATACCCCCATCCGTGCTACCAAATTTCTATGGTATGGCTTCGGAGGATCCAGACTCATTCTTGTTCGAGTTTGACATTGTATGTCGAACTTATGGTTATACATATGATGCCCATAGGCTCAGATTGTTCCCAGCCACATTAAAGGCATCAGCCTTAAAATGGTTCATGGGGCTAGGTGAGCATGCTATAGTTGATTGGGATGGCATGAGGAGAATATTTCTAAGGAAATATTAGCCTTATTATAGATCCAAAGACTCTAAAGATGATATCTTTAGAATGAGCCAGCAATAGGATGAAACCTTAGAGGAATATTTAGAACGGTTTGTCTACAACTTACAAAAATCTAAACACCGAACTATGCCTCTTGATCTGGTCCGCACAATATTCTTGAAAGGTATCCGAGAGGAATACATGGATAATCTCAACTTGATGGGAAAAGGTGACATTTTTGCCTTACCCTTTGAAGAAATCACTGAGTTGTGCGAAAAATATTCAAGGAGTAAAGCTAAAATGGGAAAGAGAAGCCTGTCATCAAGGGTCACAAAATCTGCCTCTGCGAGTGTCACAAGGGCTGAAATAGGGAATCTTTTAGAAGAGTTTAAAATAGATCTGTTAAGCACTCTAGGGAACCAAATTGACACTTTAAAAGCCAAGAAGAAACAAGAAGATGAAGATCATGTCATGGCTATCTTCTGCCCAAAATGCCGAAAGAAACATGCATTAAAAGATTGCCCTCTAGAGAACATCCAAGTTTGTGCTTTATGTACTGAACATCATGATATGTTTAACTGTCCTAAAGTTAAAGTTTTGCAGAACTGTAATATGGCAGCCAATACAGAGATGGAAAACGTGTATTACATGGGCACAAAGCGACCATGGCAGCCAAGGCCAGCACCTCAAGGTATGTTTCCAAATCAAAATCTGCAATTTCCTATGAATGATCAAATGTATGCACAAAACTCATGGAATGTACCCATGCCATGGCAGCACCAAAACCAATCACAACACCAATGGAGACCGTCTCAATAGTACTCCCAATCTTATCATACATACCCTCAATCATACCCACCATACTCACAACCATATCAGCAATACCAACAGCCGTATTCATCACATTCTCAACCATATCAGCAGTATCCTCAGCAAGTTGTTTATCAGCCCCAACCTCCTCAACAAGCACTGCCTGCTCCTCCACCAATAAATCCACCACAACTGCAATTTCCAGCTAACTCACAACCTCCCAGACCCACTCAAATTCCTGCTCAAACTGTCCCAAATCCAAATAATAGAGCAGAGAGGCCAGCTTACAATGTAGAAGAGGGAACCTCATATTCCACACTGCCTTTGCAAAATATTAACTTGAGGTCTGGTAGGGTACTCCACAAAGATTCTCCATTAACAGATAAGAAAGAAGAAAACTCAGAGAATGAAAATGAAATGACAAATCAAACAAAACCAAACAATGATACCAAAGATAAACAGATGCAACCACTGCATCCACCTTTTCCAGACCGATTGGTCCAAATAAAACCACCACTGTCTATACCACAGTTTGATGTCTTAGATCAACTTAAGAATGTCTACATAAAAATTCCACTGCTGCAAGCTATAAAAGACATTCCCATCTATACTAAGGCCATCAAAGACATATGTCTCAAGAAGCCTGCTAGAAAAAGGATTGATCCTCAAACCATTCATGTCATAGGATATTTAGCAGGCCTTATGACCAATACCATCTCCATGGAAAAGTATGTTGATCCTGGCATTCCCAAAGTGACCACCATCATTAACAACATACAAATTCCAAACACTTTGATAGATCTTGGAGCCGCAATCAATGTCATGACTCTTGAAACCATGAGAACACTCCAGCTCATAAATTTGCAACATACAATGATTGTTCTAGAACTAGCTGATAGGTCCAAAGTCATTCCTGAAGGGATTTTGGAAGACATAATTGTCTCACTGGACTCTTGGGAGTATCCAGTGGATTTCTTAGTCCTTCAACCCAAATCCAATTTAGGAGGACACCCTATCATCCTTGGTAGACCATGGTTATCGACTGCTGATGCATTTATAGGATGTGGATCGGGCAACATGATCATTTCAAGGGGGACCGAAAGAAAACAACTCACCCTTTATCCATCGGCACAATCACTAGCAGTAACACACAATTTGTGGCTTGATGATAAATTTAATGATAAAGAAGGAGTACAATCTGTTTTTAGCATTGACCAAATCTATGATTTCCAGGAACAAGACAATAATGATTTGGTAGAATTATTCCTTTCTCAACCTGATATGTCTGAAAATTTGAGAAATGAACAATATCATGCTGCAGATGTGCTTCTGGCCCAAAACTTTCAGGAAACATGCACCATCCAATCTTTGCAAACCACATTTCACGACATTTTTCCAGTTCAATCCATCACGAACACACAGAGTCAGATCATAGAGATTAGTCCAGGGAAAACTCTGAACATAGGCAATCACCTAGACTCATCTCAGCAAGAGAAATTGATTTGACTCTTGAGAAAATACCAAAAATCCTTTGCTTGGGACTACACCGATATGCATGGGATTCACCCGGACACATGCACTCACCATATCTATACAGATAGCACCATTAAACCAGTGAGGCAACCACAGAGAAGAATGAACCCCATGCTCCAAGATATTGTCAGAGAGGAATTGCAAAAACTTTTGAGAGTTAATTTTATATATCCTATTTTTGACAGTCAGTGGGTATCCCCATTGGTTATAGTGCCCAAGAAAAATGGTAAGTGGTGCATTTGTGTTGATTACAGACAGCTGAATAAAGCAACGCTCAAAGATTATTTCCCACTGCCATTTATTGACCAAGTGTTAGACACCCTAGCTGGCAAATCATCATTTTCTTTTCTTGATGGTTTCAGTGGCTACAACCAGATCACGATCGCCTCTGAAGACCAGGACAAAACCACATTCACCTTTCCTTGGGGCACCTATGCTTACAATTTTTTGCCATTTGGACTTTACAATGCTCCAGCTACATTTCAGAGAGCTGTGTTAGCTATTTTCGCTGATTTAATTCATGATTGTGTTGAAGTTTACATGGATGATTTTTCAGTATATGGCAATTCATTTGAACATGCATTAGAAAACCTTGAGAGTGTTTTGAAAAGATGTATTGAAGCTAACTTGTCCCTTAGCAATGAAAAGTGCTTTATGATGTTAAACGAAGGGATAGTGTTAGGCCACTATATTTCTTTTCAAGGCATCCAGGTTGACCCAGCAAAGATCCAGATCATTGCTGATTTGCCAATTCCACAAAATCAAAGAGAGGTAAGAAGTTTCCTTGGGTATGCAAGCTATTACCGAAGATTTATTGAACATTTTAGTAAGATATATTTACCTTTGTTTAAACTTCTAACGAAAGATGTACTTTTCAACTGGAATGAGAACTGCCAACAAGCATTCGAACAACTCAAAAAGAAGTTATCAACCGCACCAGTCTTGAGAGGGCCTAATTGGAGCCTACCATTTCATATCTTTACAGATGCATCTGACACTGCAGTAGGTGCATCATTAGGCCAAAAAGAGGAATCTTGTACTTATGCCATTTATTTCATTAGCAAAAATCTAACACCTGCAGAGTTAAACTACACAGTTACAGAAAAGAAAACACTTGCCATCATTTATGCTGTGAATAAATTTCGACATTACATAACTGGTTATGAGGTCTTTGTACATACTGATCATTCGGCCATTAGAAATTTAATGAATAAACCAATAACTAGTGGCAGAGTCACCAGATGGTTATTATTGTTACAGGAATTTAACATCACAGTGTTAGATAGACCAGGCAAAGAGAACCAGGTGGCAGATTTTCTTTCTAGACTACAAAATCCAGGTGAGGTTGTTCCAGTTGAAGATTCTTTTCCAGATGAAAACTTATTTGCAATTTCCATAGTAACTCCTTGGTATGCTGATTTGGCCAATTATTTGTCTACAGGAAGGACACCTCCACACTTTACTGCAAAGGAAAGGAAGAGACTAGTCAAACAAAGTGCTAGATATTCATGGCTTAATGGCGATTTATTTTACACTGGTTATGATATGATTATTAGAAGATGTGTAAGAAATGATGAGGTAATTGATATTTTAAAATCTTGCCATGATGAACCGTGTGGTGGCCATTTTGCAGCAAAGCGGACAGCATTCAAAGTTCTTACTCTTGGATACTACTGGCCATCCATTTTCAAGGATGCCAAGAAGTATGTAAAGAGTTGTGACAGCTGCCAAAGAATGGGCAGGCCAACAGCTACCAATGATATGCCCCTCCAGCCCCAAGTTCACCTAGAGCCATTTGACAAATGGGCTCTAGACTTTATAGGACCCATTAACCCAACCTCCAATGGTAAGAAGTACATCTTAGTATGTACTGATTACGTCACAAAGTGGGCTGAAGCAAAAGCACTGGTTAGAGCAACCGAACACACAGTAGTAAATTTCCTTTTTGAAGAGATTTTTGTGAGGTATGGAGTACCAAGGGAAATTGTGACTGATCAAGGTACTCAATTCACCTCAAAGCTAGTGAAGGACATCACAGACAAATACCAAATCAAGCATAGGAAAAGTACCCCTTACCATCCACAGGCCAATGGGCAGGTGGAATCCACAAACAAAACTTTGGAGGGGATCATTACTAAAATTGTGGCAATGAACAGGAAGAATTGGGAAGAGAAGCTCAAAGATGCACTCTGGGCTTACAGAATTACGTGGAAAGATACTACCGGATTTACACCATATCAATTGGTGTACGGCAAAGAGGTAATGCTTCATATTGAGTTTCAAATACATACTTTTAAACTGGCTGCAGATTTGCCAATTGATTTGGACCAAGCACAAAAAGAAAGAATTGAGCAGTTGAACCAGCTGGATGAGATGAGGCAGCAAGCAGAGGAAACCACAATCCTCATGCAAAAACAAAGGAAGCAGTGGCATGATGCACATATTAAGAAGAAGCAGTTCAAGGAAGGTGACTGGGCTTTACTTTTTGACTCTAAATTCAGAGATCATAAAGCCAAGTTCACCACCCATTGGATGGGCCCATACCAAATTGTTCAGGCTTACGACAATGGTTCAGTCACACTCAAAACTATTGATGGAGAAGGTCACTCCTTTACTGTCAATGGTCATCGCCTGAAACTATACACCAAGCCCATCAGCAAGCAAAATTTTCTCCATACACTATCTCAGCAAAGAGAGGTTGAGATACTGCAACCCTCAGCTGCAGTATCACTGCCTTAGTTCATTTCCTTTTAATTTCAGAGTCAAAAAGAAATAAAATAAAATAAAAAATATATATAAATAAATGAATAAAAAAAAAAAAACTAAATAATATATATATATATATATATATATAAAATAATGGGTTAGATGTGAAAACCAGCCTCTGGCACACTCTAACCCCGAATTCCTACTTGAAAACCAATTCTTTGGCGGGTAAGAATTCTCTTTCTTTTGTTCACTGTTTGATTTATCAGCTGAATCAGGACTTGAGGACAAGTCAAAATTTTAGTCGGGGAGAGAGGCATCGACATTTTGTTCTTTTATCTCTCCATTGTAAATTCTTAAAGATTTCTTATCCTATCTCTTCACTGTAAATTTCCAAATCAGCTTGTTCCAGCATTCCAGACTTCAATAAATAAGTTGTTTTGTCATTGTTTTATCTCAGAGGGACCTGGTTATAAACATTATGCAGGGGGACCTGTTCTGTCCAGACAACTATGCTACCAACACCAGTAGTAATGGGACCTGTTTAAGACACCCAGAAGGGACCTGTTAAAGAGATTGACACCCAGGGCTACTTCAACAAAGTTTCATCAAGTTTCTACAAGAATTTCATCAAGTTTCTACAAGGATTTGGGCACCAAGATTCCATCAAATGCCCAACCTCAATGAACCTGTATACATATAAGGAGCTGCATGAACATTTTCACATCTTTCTCAAGGGACCTGTTACATCTTCAAATCTTTCTCAAGAGACCTGTTGCATTCAATCTTTCTCAAGGGACCTGTTACATCTTCAAATCTTTCTCGAAGGACCTGTGCATCCAATATTTCTTAGGAGACCTGTTACAACAAGCAAAAGAACAGTCAAAAGGGACTAGTCCTACTCAGCATGTCAATACAACAACAACCAACAAAAGAGTAATATGTTTCTTATTCTTAACATTTAATTTCTTAGATTGATTTTTAATGTAAATTTGATGACTGTGACTGTTATGATCGATTTCAAGGACACCTACATTTCCTATCATCCCTTATTCCACCGATTCTTATCATTTCTCATACTTCAACCTATTCATACTTCTAAACCCATTACCAACACATCAACCTTGTCATGCTAAATACATCCTACAGCCATACCAACATCCTCCATCTGACCGAATACCAACCGAAACAGGACACGTGGTGGATTGTGTTTTTAAATAAAAGGGAAAGAAACAAATGTAAAGCGGCCTATTCATTGTATTCCACACGGCCAAATTATGACTCCACCACCCGACGTACCCAAGTGATTCAAGGGACTCCCCGAAATCATACCCAGCATTATATATATACGCTCCCAGCGCTCTTGTGGTGACATCTATGCAAGCATATAGCACTCCTATGTTCTAAAAAAATGAATACGCTGTGAGTAAGTACAGCTGGTTATCCCACCATCATTTTCGCATTTGATTCCTGTAACTTTCAAAGTAGAATCAGAAGCAGTGAGCGCCGAAAGAAGTATTACCATTTGGGTTCGACTTACACAGTGAGGATTGGAAGCAGTGAGCGCCGAAAGAGGAAAATATAACCACTCTGTTTCGACTCCCACCACAGTCATGAGACAATCGACCGACCGAGCATCATATTGAAGATTAAGGGAAGCGATACACCAGGTAACAAATTTGAAATTTCTTTGTTGAAATTGTAGAAACATAAACAGAGAAGGGTTAGAGCACGACCCTCTGCCACTATGACTAATAGGGTCGAGCCGAGTGTGTTCGACAGTTCACAATATCATGAAGATTGCATTGAAATTCTCAGAGAGATACAGTGGTTACCATTCTTAGAGAAATTTCATGGAAGTAATGAAGAGGTTACCAAGCAATTTGCTTTCACATTCAATGGAGAGAAAGCCCTGATAGGTAACTTCTCATTCAGGGTTTCAGAGGATACTATGGCCTAGTCAATAGGGATTAGCCCAGAAGGGGAGAAGTACTTTAAAACAAAGCAATTTAAAGAGAAATCGTGGACGCAGTTTATGTCTAGATCCAGAGTCTCATCAGTCAACTGGAAGAAAGGTGTTCCAAGAAGTTGGTTGATGCATCCTTGGGATGAGATGGCCTATATCCTTCAAAAATTCATAACCTGCGAAGGCCGTTACAGTATTGTCTATCTATACCATATTAAACTACTGCTCCACTTGAAGAAACAATGTGTTATCAGTCTACCATATTTTCTATTACAAAGCTTAACCAAGATGTCCAAGACCATCCAGAAGCAGGAGGGAAATGAAGACAAGAGCCTATATCACTTTGGCTTAATTAAAATTCTTATTGAGCATGAATTGCAGAGAAGAGGGAAACCGTGGAAAGAATTCCTAGCTGCTAATCAAATTAGAGATGAGGAAGACAAAGAAGAAGTGCAGGAGGACTCAGGGTTCATGAAGGATATTGATGAAGAAATCCCAGTATCCAAAGCCAGCAAGACACCTCTACCTGTGGGCAGCATAAGGACCAGGAACATGAGAAAGGAAGATGCTAAGAGGGCCGTACAAGATAAAATTTTCACCACTTACTCACGAAGAACAAGGAGGACACCAAAAGCCCAGTTACAAGAAGATCAGCTTGAATCCAATGCACCTGCACAAATGGATGTTGAGAGTGGTGACCACTCACCACCAGGGCCAGGAGTTGATATAGAGGTAGAAAGTAATAACAGGCAGGAAAAATGTTCACCACCTCCCATTAAGAGACAGAAGAAATTAGAGAAACAAATTGAAGAATTAAAGGAAGAGATCATGGAGGCTAATATGCTAGAAAAAGTTATCAAAAGAGAAAACGAAATGCTCCGAGCACAGAGTAAAGAAACTCAAAAGAAGAATGAAAAGTTAAGGGAGAGAATCAGTGAACTAGAGGCTGAGCAAACGGAGATTTCTAACTGGGCCACTAAGTGGTACAATCAGAAGAAGACCCTCAAAGAAAAATACAAAAGGTTAAAGCGGGAGCTCAAGGGTCAGAAAGATAACCAGGTGAAAAAGAATGTGGACACATTGCTAAAGGTAGCAGAGATCCAGGCAGGGACAGAGTTCAAGGGAAGCACTTCGGGGTTAGCATGAGGACATGCTAATTCCTTAAGTCGGGGAGAGATGTTGGTATCATCCCATGACCCCCTTTTTCCTCCTAAAACATATCATTTTCCCTTTCCTTTTTATAATATATCCCTTAGAATCCTTGAAAATTGATTAGTTAATAGTCCTATAGTTATTAAAATGCATTGAAATTGATTTAGGAGTTTTATGTTAAAGAATTAGAAGTTTTTGGTGAAATGGTTACAGGAAGTTCCAACATCCTGTAATTAGCTCATTGTTTGACATGTGGCACAAAAGCTAGGCTAGAGTGAAAGGCATGAATGAAAAGTAGAATGTCCAAGCATGGACGAATACCTATCCTACAGCAGAATCGACCCTCCTACATGCGCGGTCAACACAGGTCAAAGCATGGCACACTGGCGACAAAGGCAGCAACAGCAGCGCATTCTAATTTGATTTAGTTTTTGTTCTTTTTGAAATCAGTTTAGGATGGAAACATTTTGAAAATCTCGATGTAGTAAAAGCGGCAACAGCCATATTCTAAATGTACATTCATTTTCGAAATGACATGGTTGTAAATAGACATATGTAAATACAGTCCGGGTAAGGAATGATGGTGAATCGTTGTATCATTCTGAAACAGAGTTTTTGAACTTAATACTAAGAATCCAGTTACAGTCACGACCCTTGTCTTGTGCGTTGATTTGATAGCCGGTTGAATACAGTCCATTATACCTCTGGAACGCGGACGGGCCCTGCGTTAAACTGGTATACTTTCCTTTTCGTTTTATTCGCACTTAGGGTATCATATGGTTTGCACAGTAGTTACGATTGGTTTTCAATTTCAATATCTCTTGATTTCAATTGAATGTACGTGGTTTGCGTTTGTGGTAATACTTGAACAGTCATCGCTGAGATCTTGAAGCGCGTCCTGTAAGGGATTCGATCCCTGTGTTGTCTTTTCAAAGCAATGTCATGAACCTTGTTTTCATTTCAAAATCCATTTATGATCTCTGTATATTTTTATCTTGTATAAATATTAGTGAATGCTGGGTGTTTGCTGAACAAGGGTTTTATGTGTGATGTCTCTGTAAGGAGATCGAAATCTTGGTTTGCAGTGATACACAGTGTTTAGGTTCAGTGTTTAATTTGGTAAATGCATTTAATGATAGTATTGTAATCAGGTATATTAGCAGAGTGACCTAAGTGTTTGGATGATAGGTAACATACCCCAATCTTCCGTAAAGAAGTCCTGTGACTTAATCATAACCACTTAGCCAACAATCCTTTATGTCTATATACTTTAGACGCATGCCTCTAAGCTTACGCATCCTGGTCGATAATAAATATAGTCTAGTCTAGTACCCTAGCTAGAACACTACAGAGTTGAATCTAAATCAAGGAGGAACTTGAGTGAAAGAAGATGGATAAGTTCTATTGATGGGTCAAAACTCAAGTCTTGAATAGTAGTATCTTTGTGTGATTTTGATCTGTTATAATTGGCGCATATCTTGATCTATAAATCTGATAATTTGGGAATAACTGATGTCTAAATATTTGAAAGAGTGAATTGTCTTTTATAGATCTATACGCAGGTTCGACACATCAGAGGCGCGTATGCACACTGGTTCAGTAAATCAAAAAAATGTATACGCTGGTTGGCCTTAATACAGAAGCATATGCACGCAGGTTTCTGCATATTGAAGTAGCATACATCTCTTGAAATATGTTTTAGCTACTTTTCTTTATTGCTGCAGTGTTCTGGGTTCAGAATTGGTTTCTGGTTACTATTATTGTTTTCTGGGTACAACATTCAGAGAAGTGACTATTTGAATCGGTTTTTTTGGTGCAAAGGAGATTGGTTGATGCAGATATATTTGATGTTTGATTGATGTTATTCATGGATCCAATCTGAAAATTATGAAATGTGGTCCCTGGAAGAAAAGAGAAGGTTGTAGCCTTTTGTAGGTCAGAACCTACGTACTAGTACCTCAGCTAGTACAATAGCTAAGGGGGTTGTAGCTCCCTTCCAGGAGAAGCTGGAGAACGAGAGAAGGTTGTAGCCTTTTGCAGGTAGCAGCCTGCGTACTGGTATAAGACTGCACCAGTACAAAATGATTGTAAAAAGAAGTTTCTAATTAAAAGAAGATAGAGACGAATTGCAGTCGGTGGTTTTCACCCACATTGGGTTTCCACCTTATATCTGTGTGTCCATGTGTGTGATGATCTGTTTTGTTTTACTACTCCTGTTTACTGTTCTTACGATTAATGAAGTCCTGATGCACTGATTAAAGATCAACAATTAATGAATCTTAAGTTTTCTGATATACGCTGGTTTCTTTAGACACAGTAGCATATATACGCAGTTTCCCACAGCTGAAGTAGCGTATACAAATCTAATTCTGAAATGAAAAATAATTGATTTAATAATACTGATTCACCCCCCCGCCCCCTCTCAGTCTTATTTCCAACAATATAACCAGAGCATATGACATGGACAACATATTAGCCCAAATTAAGAATGCGCTCTTCAAAGGTAGGGCTCCTACTCCCCCAAATCGCCCATGGGACTCGGTCCCTATTGAGGAGTCAAGGACCTCACAAGTTATTTCATGGTCTTTCTCGGTGGCTTTGAGCATTGTTCTTATGATTTAATTTTATCGATATCTTTAATTGTTCAAGGAAATCTCGTTTGTTATGTAAAGGGCAACAAAAACCAGGTCATGGAACTATTTTGTTATCTATTGTGTCCATCTTTGTTAGAAGCATAGGCAGCAAATTTAGATTCAATGTTTATGTTGTTATGACCAACACTTTTTGGACTAAAGTCTTCTTGTTTGTAGTTGGTCTAGTTTCCATTGTGGTAGACCACAACACCAAGAGGTTTAATATGGATGTATTTATGTTTTAGAGATAATAGAAGATCTTTAACTTACAAAAAAGATTGCATATAATTTTGTATCTTGAAATTTATCATAATTGACATATTACTAAGTGAAAAAAAAGTGATATAATATATAAACATAATATTGTTATTGAATTAAAAATTATATAAAATTAGAAAATAAATAAATAATTAAATAAAATTACAATTAAAAAATTAAACAAATTATTAAAAAATATATACAAATTTATCATGTTTAATATTTCAACATATTTTCCCCAGATCTGGGTGTCCAAATGGTGAACACCCCTTCTGAATAACGGGCTTTGGCACGTGGATGGATTCTAACATTACATGGATTCAACCCAACATATTTACTCCATGCACCCTATTGCCTTGGTTTGTGAGGACCACCTTGCATCTTCTCCGGGCTTCTTAACCTATCGTGACCTGCACTCCATGTTGTTCCTTCTCTGGATGCTTTCCCCTCTACCCAACATTGTCTTTCCCAGCCTTGTTGCTACGCTCACTAGCTCATATGTTGCAACCATGAGTGGGGAAAGAGGGCATCATCATCATCCTGGACATGGATGAGGCAAAGGGAGACCCCCCACCACCCTGGATGATCGTTCCATTGCCACCATTTTCGACCACACCATTCTAGATAGTATCCGCAGGAAATTTGTGGCTATGGAGGAAGAGGAAATGTGCCATGGGCACTCATCCCTTTGGGGCCTACACAACCTTCTGGCCCCACAATTGAAACAATGGGAAAATATTAAGGACAAGTCTACCCATCATATTGTTGAGCTCTTTTCACTCCTCTGGCACTCTTCTACCTCCTTGAAGTGACTAGCCTGTAAGGATCTTGGAATTGATTACCCTCCCAACATCCCCTCCCTGGTTGGGTCACCTACGCACTCCCCTGCTACAATCTCCTACCCCCCTCTTTCTCACAGAGCTCCCCTGCCTCCAGTCACCCCCAATGCTCCACCTTCACCCAGGCCTAGTCCTTACGGGTACCTCATTTTGGAGGAAATCCTAGAGGAGGTCAGTAAGTTGTAGGCTCGTGGAACTTCTTGAGCGCATGGTGGCTCCAGCTTAACTTTTGTCTGGATTCACATCAGTTCATGACACCTAGCAACATCTTCAGAAAACCCGGGTTGGTTTTCTTTCTCCTTTTGACTAATGGACTACAGAAGATCGTTTTGATTCGGCAATTACCAATGTGATAGCACAATTACAGCTCGGCCTATGAGTGCCAATTCAGAGACTGGGGAACTTTTTGCTATGCCTCAATGTGAAACTACCATTTCATCAGTCCATTATCCAAGATCCGCGAGGCCTTGCCCTCCCTTGCAGTTTTTATGGTTCTATCTTTTGGAAAAACAATGTTAACTCTGGTTTCCCCCTCCAAGGGCAGAGAACTCATGTCTTATCTCTCTGGTTTCCTCGCTTTGAGGCAGAGACAAAACTCATGAATGTACATATTGTAAATTTGGCTTAGTTAATATAATTTATACATGCTTACTTACAAAAAAAGTATTTTAGCATATTTAAATAGCATACATATTTGTAAAAAATGATATATTAAAAATATTTATTTTAATAAAATTGTATATAAAACAATTCCCCAAATATTTATATATTTATAGTATTTAACTTTTTTCCAAAGGAAAAAACAGTAACTTTTTATTAAAAAGATAATGAAAAGTTACACTTGCATATGCACTGAAACATTCTGTAAGCTGCCACAAGGGCCCGAGTGCTTTTGCACCCAACGCATCATTAGAAGGCTAACGTGCACAAAGAAAAATAAAAAAGAGATGAGAGTAGAGAGAAAGAAAGAGGCAAATAACTGAATGAGAGTAAAACTCTCACTTCAAGTTTTTCTCCCCTTTTTCTTTTCGACCTTACGCCACTCTCCTTGAGTGGGCTCGATTGAAGCAATGACTATCTGTGTTTCTGCATTCTGTGGACCAGTTTCTTTGTCTGAGTCTGAAGTATCAGAGTGGTGCTGTCGTTTGATGCCTCCCATGCTTGGATCCACTCTTGTCATCTCTGTCTTGTTGTTCGGTGTGGCTCCCTTCTGATTCTCCATTTCTTGAGATGTCTCAGTCTTCTTTGCAGGGGCCTCTTCCACCTCTACTTCTGATTCTTCTTCCTCTGAGTCTGGGGGTGAAAATTTCCATCCTTTCTTCTGCTTCCCTTTCTGCTTCTTTTTACTGTTTACTTTCTTGTCTTCTGGACATGAGCTTTGCAGGTGTCCTGTCTGTCTACAGAGCCTGCATCTGAAAGCAGTGCTTTCATAGTCTAGTACTTGCAACCAGTTTTGTTGTTTGTAGATCAGCCTTATATTGTCCGGCTGCCCTTTGCTTAAATCTACTTCCACACAAATACGTGCGAAAGTGTAGATCCTTTCATCAATCCTTTCCAGGTCCGTTTTGATATATTTCCCTAAGCTGTTCCCAATGCCTTCCAAGACTTGTTCATTCCAGAAGTGCAGAGGAAGATTGTATAGTCTGACACAGACCGGCATTTTGGTGACAGTCATTTTGTTTGGGTCAAAATCTGGAAACCATGGGGTCATAAATAGCCCCGATGTTCCCCAAAACCATGGCCCTGTACTGATGACTGTATCTCTGACCTCCTTGGATGTAAATTTAACTATAAAGAACCCCTTTGAGCATAGGTGAATATCACATTCCATGGTGCAGCTGGTGAAGATCCAATGGAATAGATCCAAAGGTTTAGGCCAAAAGTTGTTGAAGTGGCATATTAGAGCTTGCGTTTCATAGGAATTTACGAAATCGTCAAGCCCTGAGGAATCTAAATTTAAGGCTGGGGTTTGCTCTGACTGATCTACTATGTATGGCCTGGGTATGTGACCGCCTTGATCTGAAGAAGACCCTATGTCTTTGCTGCCCTGAAGAATGTTTTTGTAGGATAAACCTCCTTTGGGTTGATGATGGGGTATAGATTTTTTTCCCTTGTCCCCCCTAAGGAGCTTGGCTGTCCCTGAGGCAGAGCCCCTCCTCTCAATCTGAAATGTAATGTAATGATTGATCCTGGCCCACTCTCATAGCTATCAATTGATATGAGATCCTGGAGAGTCCGCCTGCCACTGACTAGATGTTGGATCTGAACTGGGTAACCCATTTCAGCCCAGATCTGTTGTTTCAGTTGCACGGAGGTGCTTCCTGCATGAACCCATACTAAACGAGTTTTTCCCTGAGGGGGTTTAATCAAAATCTGAAACAAGAATTTTTTACCTGCTCTGGCTGTAAGCAGACCTCCAGATCTGGCCCTATTTTTGTTTGTTTTTCCTTGAACTTGTCTGGATCTGCTAAAGCTCTGCTCGATCTATGATTGGTGCCCTCGATCTGCTGCCTGGGGTTGCACTGTGCTCGTATATTGGCTAGATCAAGTAGATCCGAGCCGAAACTATACTGTTTGGGCCCCTGCGTTGATGGAGGGATCGGATCTGCTTCATGCAGCCCTCCCCTACCTTTTCTCCGTGCGATTTGGCAAATCCTGGCCTCTATAAGCCACCCGGCACGACATCTTGTTTGTTCAAGAGCATCGTTCATGTCCTCGATCTTCCGCCAGAGGTAGGCCTCTTCGTATATCCATTTAAAAAAGTGTGACTCCGTTGAAACCCTCGCCTCCCGGTCTCGTTGAGAGCATAAATTTTGTTCCCAGTCCAAAATCGTGTGATTCCTTATGACGGATAATCCCACAGCTACATTTCCGCGTTGATCTGGGTGCATTTGAAGCGTTTTTCTGCAGGAGGCATGCCATTTCTCTGGAGGCGCATGCAAGAAAGGCAGCCTACCAGCAATGGTCGCCGTCACCCCAGTCCCTGGATCGGCTTCGGTCCCTGAGGTGGGCTTGGGAGCCACCGCGGCAATGACAGAAACTCTGCTCGAGAAAACCCTAGCCGTCGCCATCTTTTCTTATAGTATTTAACTTAATATGGAGGGAAAACCATTTAATATAATATTAAAAACTACATGATCAATACATTATGTTTAATATCTCAACATTTATAACATACATATTTGTAGAAATTGATATATATATATATATATATATATATATATATATATATATATATATATATAATTAATAAGATTCTATATAAAATAATTATTGAAATATTTATAGCATTTGACTTACTATCCAGGGAAAAATCATTTAATATAATAGTAAAAATGATATGAATATAAGTAATTGTGAAAGACATAATAAAATTATAATTATAATTTTTAATATATAAAAAATTCAAATAATATAAAAATAGTTTAAAATTTAAAAGTCAATAAGGTTTATTGCTGGGTTAGAATGAATAATTGGGATCCTCCCCACCCAAATTAAAAAATTAATACAAAAATTGTTTAAGAACTTAAAAGTCAATTGTGTTTATTATGTTTGTTTGATAGGAATAATTTGGATCCTCCTCACCCATGATGAACTTTGATGTAATGGACAAGATCATGTATATTCTTCATATAAAATATATGGATATTTATCTCGCTTAAAAGAAATTAAAAACTCAAAAACAACAATCTATAATATAATTAAAAATAATGCTATAAGTTAAAAATAAGATTAATGAGAAGAAAATTATTGAAATAAAAAGGAAAAATAAAAAAAATTATTAAACATATTTAAATTAAAAATGTAATTTATTTAACATAAAAATGTAATTAAAAATTACATTTCTATGAATGTTTTCCTAGCATCTAATTTTTTTATGAATGTTTTCCTAGCATCTAATCTTTTTTATGAATGAGAAGTTGCCATTCATGTAAGTATATACATATAGACATACATACCACATATGTATTTTTATGTGTATATACATATATTAATTACAACCTCTCATTCATAAAAAGAGAAAAAGGATTACATACTCTAGATAGTATGAAACATTCATAAAAATGTAAGTTTAAATTATATTTTTATACATTTGGCTAGTTCTATGTTAGAAGGTGTTTGGTTCAAATCCTTTTGGTGAGCTAAAGTATGATATTCATGAGTTTACTGAGCATGCCAACATTGAATGTGAAGAAGCATCATGTAGGTTTCCCAGAGTTTTATCTAGAAATTGTTTCTGCACATTCACATGCTAAAATATGTTAACGCTAACATTACACATACCCCCGCATGGACTATAGAATGTGTATTCTAATGCAATAAATATTTTTATTAATAATATATTTTTCATTAATAAAAGTCATAAAAATTATCACTATAATTATAAATGTTTGTATTTTAACAATCATAAATAATAATCCTTGATGGGGGGTGATACATGACATGAAGAAGGTGGTGGGGGGGTAGCACTATTGTCACCACAAGCAATACTTGCGGTAGAAATGGCCTACAACCCCTTGGGAGTAATTATCTTGTGATGCCACACATGTAAACATGGTTATTGCACTTAAATGCACTACATTACTCCCTAGTGTGGGAATGTTATGTCTCCATATGGCTCATTTGATATTAATTGATAATGGATCTCTATAATTTGAAACTTATTATGGGGCTGCCCCATACTAGATTTTTCCCAAATATACCATGGAATTCCTTTATAAACAACCTCTCTTTATGGCCCTCTCATTCATGGACCTCTTCTCTTTCCTTTTTTTCTCTTTGTCATTCAATGAGTGGTGCCTTGGCTCTAGTGGTGAAGTAACAAACCTTTTGCTTCGCACTTGTGGTCTTAATGTTTCTTCCTAATTTCACTCCTTTAGCCCCACGACTCCCCAGTCTCTCAAATATTGACTCTTCTTCCCTCCCATTATTTCCATGATAATATAACATGCTTGATGTAGAAGGGGTGGCAGGGTTTGAGGCTCTAAGAGTGGCACAAGGGTTTGGTTTCACATTGAATACTCTACTCATATTTATGATAGCCATATTTTTTTCATCAGTGTAGTTGGAGCTCAATTAAATGAAGGACATCAAGTAAGAGTAAAAAATCTATTCAAATTCAAAGATCTTGGAGGAGCTTGTTTTCTAGGTGTAAAATACAAGGCATGTGTGTGAAAAAAAAAGAACTAATACTTTCATATGATAGACTTGTATTTACAACTCAAGGTGCTCCTAGGCAAGGTATTTCTCAAGTACTCCCAGCTCAGTTCCTAGAATCATTAGAAGGGCTGTGGCAAAGCCAATCGAAGTGGAAAGCTCACATTCATCTTAATTTTTCATGTTTCAGTTTTTTACGAGTTTTTTGGTTCTATTGTATTGGTTTTTATGACAACTTTTGGTTACAACCCAATCCCCCATGAACTAGATAGAAGGTAAACATTGTATTTTGATATGTTTTCTTTTATCTCTAAAATTGCATGACAATGATGGCTTGTTGTTTTTCCATTGGTATAGTTTCCCAAGTGATGAACAACCATCATAAGACTATGTAATTTTGTTGTTTATCAGTGAAAACTTGGCTTACACACCAAACAAAATTCATAAATAATAAATATCAAAGTCTTATATAAACATTGTCACTGTATATATATATATATATATATATATATATATTTTGTATCCAAAGGAATCGACAACTGGGTGGGGCTCATACTCACATGACATGGGGTCAATTTCAACTGTTACCACTATAACCTCTGGGTGAATCCATACGCACACCCCCCCCCCCAAACCCACATGGTAAATCGGGGGATTCAAATCTCGATCCTAAAATTTTCACAAAGACTTCATATCACAACATTCTTTAATTGAGTTACACCCATAGGGACTCTAAATATTTATATTTTAATAATCATAAATAAAACTAATTAAATTTATCATATTTGACATTTCAAGATAACATTATATCTACACAAATTGATATATTTTTTTCAAAGAAAAAAGCTTATATATTCTTTAGGAGAATATATACAATGTCACCAATATTAGACGATTGCCCTTGGGGCCCAAAAGAGTCAAAGTTTGAACATCCTTGTGGTTTTTTCATCTACATCACATATTCTCAAAACTAGAAAAAGGATATACAATATTTTGGGCATGTCAAAAAGGAGGAGAGGTGCCATTGGTGTTATAGATGGGACTCCATTGCTTCAATTTCCTACCAGTCACTGAATTCATATATTCCAGAAGATCCTAATGGAAGCTGAAGGGCTTCTTTTAATAGAGCATCTGCCTTTTCGTTGAGTTATTGTATGGTATTTATTATATGCAATCCATTCTAAAGTGGAATCAAGTTGATGTATTTCTAGTAATATTGAATCTAAACCAATGTTTTGGATATATACCCTTCCATTTTCCCAATCTATGACCAGCCTAGAATCCCCAAAGACTTAGATCTTGGGTATTTTTTTCATTTTGGCGATCTGTAGGAGAAGGTAGAGCACATAAATTTCTTCCTTCTTGTTGGATCCTCTATGTATAGAGAGATTTCAACAGAGAAAATGTGTTTGGTTGAAATAAATGACCACACCAACCCCACAGTGAGGTGCATGGCCTTGGTTGGCTCCATCAAAAAATCCCGATGGGATTTCATTATCAAGTTTAGGCATGTGAGGCACTCATTGTGGTGTGTTTTTTTGTTGGGAACTAAAATTCTTAGCAAGAACAATGATTTTGTATGCACACAACACAATGGTCACCATCCTATCTTGGAACATATTTGTATTGCAAGCCTTCAAAATATTGACAATCAGGATGCATGGAAGGCATGAATATAAGAATACTATTATATCAATGTGCCACCATCTTACCAATTCTACAAGTGAATTTGAAATCCAATAGGATTTAGGATTAGAAGTTGACTGAATTAGAGAGTATACTTGTGTTACAAAGGGGTACCTGACAAATAAATGTAGCACACACTCTTCATGTAGGTGGCATAATGTAAATTTATTGGGCCCATGCCATCCATAAGCGTAAAGGACCTCCAAAGTAAGAAGCTTGTTGTTGAGTGCAATCCAAGTGGAATTTTTTTCTTTAGGGGGGCTTCGACTTTCTAGAAGGCCTTCCACCACCAGTGTTTTGGACCATCAAAATGATCTTCAACCCACACCTTATATCCTAGCTTAGTTGTCTAAGCGCTTGTACTTATATCTTTAGACCAACAAATATTTTTAGGTGTTTTTGGCTTGAGAGTAATAAATTTTGTGTAAGAAGTAGGATATATTGCTCCCATTCCCTAGAAATATCACCAACCAAGCCTCGAGTCTAACTATATATCTAGGCATATGATCTTATAGCTTGTGGGATCTTTACTATTGCATATGATAAAAGAATAATATTTATATCTCTAGGTATTGTAACAGAGGAGAAAGCACAAATTCATCACCAACCTCATATCGTAGATCCCTTCTGATGTAGACTAGGGTGTTGCCTATTTCTAAGTGATCCATTTCAAAATCAAGGGGAAAGAAGCCACCATTGCTTTCCATATGATTGAACCTATGGGGGATTTGTTAATAATTCTAATCCATTCTATGATCGAGAATATTTTGAGGTATTTTCTCATAGTGACCTTAGTCTATAGTTAATCACTTTTAATCATCGTCCATATGTTTTTACTAACTAAAGCTTTAGCGAATAGGAATAAGTTTTTGAGGTCACAACCCTTAAATTCTTCGGGAGCCACAAGTTTAGTCCATATAAGAAAATAAATTATAGGTTTATATCTTGCTCCCATCCATGTAAAATTGAAATTAATCCTATGAATACTATTTATAATTCCCTTTGGGACCAATGCAATAGATAACCAATATTCAAGCATACTTTCGAGGATTGATTTCAAAAGAATGAGATGTCTTCCACGAGAGAGAAGATGATGTGTCAAAACAGATATTCTAGCCTCAACCTTCTTAATGAGCCAAGCCCAGTCAACCTTCCTGTATTTATTGGGTTTCAAAATAAACCCAAGATATTTGAGCCCCTCCTCCAAAGATTTTGTCGGGAAATCGGAAGTGTCTATCTTCAAGGAGTGAATAATGGTCACAGTTTCATTGCAAATCAAAACAAAATTTTGGGAGTTGATAAGCATATCGGTAGATTTACATAAGGAATCCATGATGGGTTTCAATGCTATGATATTCCTTTTTGTTCCCTATATAATAAAATAGTGCCATCTATGAAAGGAAGGTGTGTATCCTACACACTATCAGAGAAATTTATGCCCTTGATGTCACCTAAATACTTATATAAATCCATAAGGTTGCTAAGAGCTTTAGCCACAAGTAGAAAAACTAATAAACATGACTTTTATATACTAATCACTAATTAAGCATTATTATAATTGTTATTATTATTTATATATATATTATATTCATAACAATTAACTATATTTTGTAACATAATATCTTCAAATTTGTATTCTCTAGAAACTAAGAGAGATCGATTTAAGACTTATTCATCCATAAACTAAATCATTCATTCTCAAAATCGATGGCTAAGAGAAGAATGTGATGAAATTCTAGATGGTATTTATTTAGTGCGTGACTATGGCAATGTCATAACAAATTTTTTTGGTAGTTAATCTACAAGGGCTAGGAACTAAAATGGTTTGTGCATAATGATATCATGAAGAAGGGGCATGTATGGAAAAGGGTGTTAGAGAAATGATCGTGTGGGTTGAAAAGTTAGGGGGGAAAGGAATTACACAAGAAAATAGAGTGTCAAGTGTCCAACATTAGGGTTGGGATATTTTTTAAGTCACATGGAATTGTATGTAGGGAGAATGTTGTCTAATTTGGGTACCTATGCACTAGGGTATGTTGATAGGTGTTTTGACGTATTTCTTCCAAGATAGGGGTTAGGAATATAGGGTTTTTAATAGTGGTTGTTGGAGTGTATTGATTAAGAGGGGTACATTCAATCAATGTTTGTTGGGAAATGCCAAAATAGATGGGAGAGTCAAGGTCACTAGTATTTTTTGGGTGCGTAGGATTACGGCATGTAAAGGTAACAGAAGGATGGGAAGACCTACCTAAACCTACTGCATGTTGTTGCTGTTGTGGTCACAATCATTTTTTATTGTTTCTTCAATCCACTAGGATTCATGAAGATGGGGATCTTGTAATGGACCAAGAGTTGTGGAACTTCATTGGAAGTAGAAACATTAGCTCTGAAAATATAGATGATTTTATATGAGATGACAAGCCACTCTGTAAATATTTTTATACATGTATTCACATCAATAAAAACAAACTTTTTAATCATGCACTATGTCAACACTTACCCTTTGTCCAATCATGGTGACAAATATTTTTTGGACCACACTAAAAATTCTCATATTACATCATGAACCAAACTTCATGCTATGATGGAGGACACATGGAAGTTTCCACTTATATCCCTTTGTCAATCCATCTCTGTAAGGGAACATGGGTATACATAATTGACAATATTTGACATTAACAACATAAATATGTTAGAAGCATGCAATATTTGTGGAGCTAATCATCAAATGTCAAGGATGGGTATAAATCAAATTTAATGTCCATGCACACATTTCACATAATATATCCTACCCTGGATGACCATTTTTCTCTACTCAAACTATAAATATGTCACATCACATACCTTTGAGAAGTCATGGGAGATATGTATTAGGTTGGTCCATTGGATTGGTCATTACATTGAAATTAATGGTGGGAATAATGTAAAAGGAAAACCATTTTCCATGAAATCGCTATCTATGATGTCACAACAATGGTGACATGGTGACTGATCAAATATAAGATGTTTCTACAATCTACGATCTATCTAGATCTAGTTGTTCTCACATCATAATTCCCTTGGGTCAATAATCTAATATGATGTTGTTCTACACAACAATCATAACATGGTGTTGGTTTGTAAAGTGGAAAAGAAAACTATTTTTCCAAATCTATATTTCCATGGTAGGTTATTAGGAAGTAGTTATATTCGTAAGGATTGCGCATTGTATTACTAAGAAGTATCTTGGGATAGTCTATGCACCAAGCACTACATATGCAACAATCAGCAAGGTATCATGCTAAAAAAAGAGGGAGGATCAAGGTGGGTTTGATAGAGCACTACAAATAGTGGTGGAGATGATGATTATGCAAAAAATCATCCAGATAACATGTGTCATGCTTGAAACCCATGTGGGGAGCGAAATAGGCTCAATAAAGGATGAGGGTAGGGGGACTAACTATGTTATGGGGGTACTAATCCAATGGATGTCAACAAGAGGTGCAAAGGGGTAAAGAAAATGTGATGTACTTGTGCATGTAAGTAATCCAATTTATCATGTGCTTCCTATATGAGTTCTCTGACATAGGAAATATACTCTTATATTTGATGAAGGAGGATAGTCATACCAATATCAAGAGGTAAAGTAAAATGAAACAAACTAAATTGATCCAATCCTTTGATGATGATAATAGCTAGCGTTGGTTGACATTTATGATCCCTTTACATAATTGATTGTGTGACTCTTGAAAATTTGAAGCACAATGCACAAATGAACTCCACCATATCAAATCACCCCTGCTAAGGTGTTGGGTGCAGGATTCCCTAAGGACAGTTTTGTGGCTAAAAGCCCATATTTTGGTCAAATTTTGTAATCCAAATGTAAAGACTCTGCATTTTGTGGTCGCGAAGTGCGTAGGTGTTAAAGAGTCATAGGGTTGTTCGCCCTTATTTTGGAAATGTAATGTCAGTGGTAAAAGATCTACCCATGGTCCGTGGACCATGGAATTGTATAAATAGAGCTAAGCTTTAAGTAGTTAGAATAAATTAAGAGATAATCAATAATCAATGAAGATATGAGGTATGAAAGATAAATCTAAAGTAGAAGTCTAAGTCTTGGGTCATAGCGTAGGTAGAGGCTCTGCAGCTGAGTGCGCAGGGTGGGTCGAGTCTGTAATCATTCAAAATTATCAATAAAGAGAAGCATTCTATAATTTTTGCATCTTTATTTCATGTTTACACATCTGTTATATTGGGTATGAATTTCAATTATAATGCTTATATGATGCGTGAATGTATGTAAATGTGTTGGTTAAGTGAAAGAAATTAAGAACATATGTTTATGCGAAGCTAACTAAGATCGGTTAACAATATAAGTAAGACACTTAGCCTAGTTTGGGATATATTGCAGTCATTGCTCTAGCAATGTGAAAGTCCCTAAGCTGTAGGTTAGGGCTACGCGAAGCCAATTGTACCCTTTCACAAAGGTATTGAAGGGTGAATAGAGGACTAAGAAACCTGCGTGAAGGTAGGTATAGCTGTAGTAAACTGACATCACAACCATCTCAAGGGTGCAGAAACTTGGTTCCAGCATCCCCCCATATTGCTTCGGGTGAGACTTTAGTCCGCACTCTGCAGGCTGATGCCGAAAGGGCCAGTAGTGTAGGGATTTGTTTGGCTAACAAACGCTGAACCTAGGTCAGGCCCCCTCAAGCCAACAAATGGTTCTGTTGCCGAGACAGGAATCTGCATAAGAGATGTGTGATGTCGTATCATTGGAATCCAACTAAGAAAGAAATTGAAGGTTGGTTAGACAGAAGGATTCATGAGTTTTCAACAAAAGAAAACATAAACCCACGACTGTCAAAAGAATAGTGGTTGGATCGATACCTATATACGGAGATCCACGAAATATTTTTCACCTCCTTTCCTACTAAGATATATGAGTGGATCGTGAGGCTAGCAGATAGCCAAGGAAGGTGGAAAATTGACAGTCCTATTGTGTGGACCCTAGAGCTAGTGTGAAGGTTGGAAGCATCAGAGGATAGGATCTCCTGCGCTGTTGATCACTGACTCGATCATGTCATAGGAGGATTTGTTACTGAATTCGCAGTCGACACCTCAGTCATCTATAGCGAGTCGGAGCAACACTTTTTCAAAGGAACATGAGGTAAGTACGTAAAATATTTGAATACTTGGATTAAGATGTTGTTGTGTGAAAAAAATGTTATGCATATACCTTGATATTCGGGACTATGCAAAGCGGAAAATTTTACAGAAATGAAGGAAATAATGGTCCAGAGTATAGCCCCTTGATTTCACCTCCGTGAAGAGACGAAGAAGGAATAACAAAGGTCTCTTCGCGAAGTGTTGTTCAGTTAATAAGGCAAGGATTCCCACAAATACAACCTCCACCAACACCACCTCCGACTTCACCATCATCACCTCCAACTTCACCCATACCACCTCCACCTCCATCGCGATATAGTATGGCAAACACTATGAAGTTGCCTTTGTTCAAAGGTTTGGGAAATGAATACCAGGACCAATTCTGGTTCATTGTGAGGGTTGTATGGGAAGCTCAAGGTGTTACAGATGATCATATAAAGAAAGTGACACTGGTTAGCACCCTGCAAGATTGCGCGCTAACTTGGTATATTAAGTACTCCAACAATAACTTGAATGCTATAGTAGCGAACATCTAAGCAACTCTAAATAGGGAGTTTGGTAGGCCTAAATCTGAAGCACAGCCAATTGTGGGTTCAAAGAGACTGCGATGCGACAAGGTGAGACACTTTGGGAACTAGATCAGAGGCTAAAATGTATGATTCGTGAAGCCAACATGAATTTGACAGATGGACAACATCACGAGTGGTTTGTGGCTTCGCTACTACCACACTTAAGGAGTGCACTGTCGCAGCAAAAGATAAAAAATCAGGTAGAGGCCTTGGAGATCGCCACGATACTACATGAGACTTCGATGCAGGATCCTAATTTAGGATCCAGTAGATCCATGCACAGCTAAAAAATTTGTGCCTTGAGATGCAAAGTCTAGAGCAGGATAGGATGGTTCGACCAAAGGTACATGAGGAGGTATGGTGCTTGAAATGCAAGAGTCAGGGTCATGACAAAGTCCATTGCCCATTCTTTACAAATTACCTTGTAGGAGGAGGACTAATGCCTTTAAAGATGGAATCTCAAGAAATACCTAGTGCTGCACCTACTTTATGGTGCGCTATTTGTTAGGTAGATGGAAAACATGCCATGGATAACTGCCACTTGTTACAAAAGTATGTACAAGCCCTGCAACAATTGTTCTACAACTTTTGTAGGTCGGTAAGACATGATGATCATACTTGCAAGATCTATGAATTGATTATGGACAGAACTCCCACCTACAAGGTTTAGGCCGAAACATGGCCCCTTAACCAGAATGCAGGGATGGTGCAGACAGGATTTCAAGGGCGCAGACAAGGCCAAGATGGAGGAGGACCTGGTAGAGGTCGAGGACAGTTGATTTGCTATAATTGTAGAGGACTAGGACACTATGCCCGCGACTGCACTAATCCAACACGTCCGTCGTGCAAGTATTGCACATTATGTGATCATGAAATGGAAGATTGTCCTATGCTGATAGCTAGGATACATGACAAAGGGGTGCTACCACCTCCCCCGACTCAGAACCTACAGATGATGAGGTCTGAGCCATGCAAGGAAGATCCAAACATAAATATAGTTCTCCAGAGTGGAATCATGACAGGAGATGACAAGGGAAAATAGCCAGAATACAATACATGGGTTTGCAAGGCCCCGGCGAAAGAGGCTGAGTTTGACTTGGAGTGCACTCGAGAATCCTTCATGGAAGCTAAGAAGAGCTTCGCTAAGGCCTCCACCTTAGGAAGTAAGGATAGGCCCAAGCCAGAGATGGACCCCTCTATGAACACAACTTTCCTGGAAACTTGTATGAAGTTAGTGTGCAACAGTAAGGCCGTGAAAGGGCAACAAGAACTCATCAATAGATGTGTTGGAACCACGTTAGGTGAACCACATGTAGTGTGAAAGATTGGCAAGCATAAGACAAGGATGGGATGGGAGATGAGACTAATCGCACAAATAGGAGAGTATGAAATGGATCAGGTTATTTTGGACCTAGGGTCAGATGAAAATGTTCTACCAAAACAGACTTGGGAGAAAATGGGGAGACCTGCACTGTAATGGTCTCCAATTCAGCTAAGGATGGCAAATCAGCAGAAAATCATACCCATGGGGTGACTATAGGGAGTGACCATGGATATTGATGGAGCGAGTGCGCTGATAGATTTTTAAGTAATAGAGATTGTGGATGATAGCAATCCCTACCCTGCTCTCCTAGGAATTGACTGGGCTACTAATAAGAACGGGGTAATCAATTTGAAGAAGCGAAAGATAATCTTTGTGAAAAATTCGATGCACATAATAATACCCCTCAATCCTACTCAGGGATCGCGCTATATGGAACCAGTCCGCGATTATGAGAGTGATGATGATCTTGACTGCATCTATAAGATAATAGCACAAGACAAAGATTGGGTGAATCCCACCGCGGATGAATGGATTACGTGGGAGCGCAAGAGTTCCTACACTTTGGACTCTGACAAAGAAATAGAACGCCTGCAGAATCTGTTACATAAAGTAACCATGCTGAATTGCAACATGATGACCTGGTCATTACATTGTGTGTCGTCAGAGGTAAGGAATCAACCTACTTATGATGGTCTAATTGAGGTAGATACGTTTTTGGATGCATTTAAAAGGGAGGTGCTAGAAAAGCAATGCTTCCAGGCCTTGGATTGGGCACTCCGCCTATGAGAAGGTGGGGTACGCACAAGGGAATCTTTGATGATTGGTGTGAATATATGAGGCTGATGAGAGAATGACTTGGGAAGCCTAAGATGCAACTGACAGACAAGTACAATGGACAGAATGATCCACGTGCATAGTTGGCTAAAGTGGAGAAGAAATATTCCACCACTGAGAGCGAGGGACTAGCTATGGTGTATGCGCTCCAGAAGTACCGCCACTACTTGCTAGCTAAGTAACCAGATTCGTTATATAGGAGCCACGTGTTCGAATCCAGCTTGTTGGACACGATTCGCCTGGAAAACGTGTCCAAAAAACATGACACGTCGATTCCTATTAGGACACATCGAGTCCCAAGCGTGTCATGAAATTCACCAGCATGTCCCGATTTTTGACAGCGTGTACAAGATTCGTTTGGTGGAAAAGTGACCTATGTTTGGCTGGACCATCTTTTGGAAGATATTTGCTGGTTGCATTCCATTTATTTCTAGCAAGATATAGTGTAACATGGTTATATGTATACTGGAAATCCTAAATGTATAGTGGAAGTCGGGTTTGAGTAAATATTCAGGATGTACTTATTAAGGTTTTGTTCATGATGATGTCAATGAAGTAAATTATTTGAATGAGAAGTTTTGATTGAGGAATCTTTCAACTATAGGATCACAAGATAGCCATTTTATTTGTAAGTCATTAATGGTGGTTTCTATTTTTCCTTTTCTACATGTATCATCCAGATTTTCAATAGAATGTTTCACATTCTCTTTGATTAGACTTGGTTTTCTTGTTTCCATATCTTTTCTGGGTGCAACTATGCACAAAGTTGCAGTGTGTGTATGGTTTACAACTTTTATGTGAAATAACATGCTATTGAGGCTTGCCCCACATTGCAAAATCCGGGGTAATTTAAATCCTTTTATCCTAGGTCATTGATTAGAAACATAAACAAAATTGACCTAATGCCTCCACAATCACATTCTGCTCTGGAATAAATTGTGAATTTCCACTTGATACCATGCTCTCTAAAAAATGAGTCAATCTCATTAGTGTTGTACTCTCCACCAATATTAGATTTCAATGCCTCAAGATATTTATCACTTTGCTTTAAACATAAATGTGTTGTCTATGTGTTTATCTTACTATCTTGTAGTTGTAAGTTGTCTTTCAGTTATGAATTATGAATCATGATTTATGTGACCAATACCACTGACATGTATTTGAATTTTGTATGTACTATGCATGCTATAGATGAAGATCTATGTTTGAAATCAATAAATTTGTATCATTAACTAAAATTTGTGTAAGAAATATCTAATTTTTAATCTATATATATATATATTTAATAAAATAATATATAATGAATCCTACGTGTCCTGTTCCAGGGGGTCAACATGTTCGAATCTGACACCACGAATCCCAAATTCTACGAATCCCGAATCCCCGTGTTAGGTGACTTAGGTTGCTAGGGGGCCACTTTAAGATGTATATGGATCACTCCGTGCTAAACTACCTAGTCAATAAGCCTATGTTGGGGGGAAATCTACAGATGGCTCTTACTATTCCAAGAGTACGATTTTGAAGTTGTTGTGAAGCCTGGACGATTGAATGTGGGACTAGATCATCTACCACGCATCGAAACAGGGGAGGAACCTACTAACCTGGAAGAAGGATTACTTGACACGCATCTCTTTTTTGTGCACATCGCAGATGGTCATTTCAAGGATATAATACAATTCCTAACAATAGGAACTGCACTAGAAGGATACTCTGTCCAGCAAAAGAAGGAATTAGTAGTGCGCGCAGAAAATTTCTCTGTCATTGTTGGGCATCTATACAAGATGGGGACTGATGAGATACTGCGAAGGTATGTACCTGAGTTTGAATGAAGTAGCATCCTCGTGGATGCTCATGGGGGTGCCATAGGGGGACATTATGCAAGGACAACAACCGTGCAAAATATTCTACGCGCTGAGTTGTGTTGGCCAACCCTTCATCAGGATTCAAAAGCATATTGAAAGGCGTGTGATGTATGTCAAAGAAAAGGTAGGCCATCGCAGAGGGATGAAATGACTTTGAATCCACAAATGATGTTGCAACCCTTCGAAAAGTGGGCAATAGATTTTGTAGGACCCATTCAGCGACAACAAAAGATAGGAGCGAGGTAAATTATCAATGCGACGGAGTACTTGAATCGTTGGGTAGAAGCACAGTCGGTGAAGGATTGCACAAGCGTGACTGCCGTGAAGTTTCTATTTGAGAATGTACTAGCGCAATTTGGATGTCCAAGGATCTTGATGAATGATTGTGGTACACACTTCCTGAATGAGATGATCAGTGCACTAACGGAGGAATTTCAGGTGTATCACCAGAAGAGCACACCTTATCACCCTTAGGCTAATGAGATAGTGGAGGCGTTCAACAAAGTGCTTGAAAACATGCTGACCAAGGTTTGCAATCCTCAGCGAAGTGATTGGGACCTATGCAAACCTGTAGTATTGTGGGTTTATCGGATAGCATGTAAAAATTTGATGGGACAAACCCCTTTTAGGCTTGTCTATGGTGTGAAAGTCATAATGCATATGGAATACATCATGCCTTGTCTGTGCATAGCACCGCTCATAGGTATGATGGATCGTAGAGCCCTGGAAGAGAGCCTCGTGCAACTAGATGAGCTCGAAGAAGAATGAGTTTTGGCTGGATTTCACCAACAGGTCCAGAAGCAGCGTGAAAAAGCATGGCATGATCAACACATCAAGCTGCACACATTCAAGATAAATGATCTGGTTTTGTTGTATGATCCTAAGTTTGATAAATTCCCAGGAAAGTTCAAGATGCACTGGTTAGGGCCCTATGTTATTAAGGAGATTACCGACGGTGGCGTGGTCTAGTTGGTTAAGTTAAATGGAGAACCCTTCCCAGGAAAGGTGAATGGCAGTCACTTGAAGCCATACATCGGTGATCTGGCCATGTGACTATATGAAAGTAGCAAAGTCTTAGCACTCTAGGCAGCTGAAAGGAGGTGCCTAACTATAAACTACACTGCCCAAGTTGGGAAGCTACGCAATGTCAGAACTGCGTGAAGCGGCGAAGTGTCACAAGGTCTGCTATAGCACGAAGACAATTGTGCTAGTGTGCAGGTCCACCGGAAAGTGACCATTAAAGTCACTTTTTATGATTTGATGGTCAGTTTGAGGCCAAATGGAGTGGGCGATAGGAATTTAAGGTGAACTTTATGGATTCAATTCTTGAAAATCTATCGCCAATCTAGTATTAATGGGCCAAATGTGATGGGAACAGTCGGATTTGAATTCAAAAAGCCCTATAAATCATAGGTGGTTGTCCAGCAAAAAACACTTGGCATTTTGAAAATTCAGTTGTTGCACTATCAGGTGTGTATGGACCTTACAAATTTTTAGGCTTTCAAATAAATTTCAACATTTGAGAGATTGTCGAAAGAAATGTAGGACCTCCTGAATAGAATGATGTTGACACCCGAGGAAGACGCATAGGAAACTGCAGTAGTAGAAGCCCCAGAGAGTGCCAGAGTGATAGTTGAAGTCTCTAAATCACCCAGAACACCAAGACCAAAGAAGGATAAGACGGATATGATCTTGGTGCGCGTCTGACCAAGAAACCCATAGAGGACCAAGCTCACTTTGTAGGAAAAGGGGTAGGCCATTAATATGGAGGCCGATGAGGAAGAATTTGAAGAAATCCTAGTGGAAGAAGAGGACGTGGAAATGGAGGTTGAAACCCAGGGTTCGGACCCTATTAAGAGGTTACCTAAACATGTTCCTCCACGCAAGGGCAAAGCCAAGGTGCCGAAGGACATAGACGAAAGCAAGAGCTCCCTGCAAACATCATTGCTCCCAAATGATATTGTTTTTGAGGGTTCGCACTTAGGACGGGTTCCTGTGCTAAAATTTGAAGATTAGGACCTCGCAAATCATGAGAAATTCCCACATTTAGCGACTGAGCAGCTAATGCACCGATGGATTGACACGACTACTGGAACGATTGAATTAGAGCCATGGACATGGCTCAAGGGTGTAGAGAAAGTTGGGCTCCTTAACCTTCTCTGGGTGCTGCATTACCATCACACCCCAGTGACCATCTTTGTCATCAAGAAGCTACTCTACTTGGTGCATGACGAGTGTTTGTGGTTGGAGGAGCCCATTCCCATCACAGACCACTTGATTCATCAGATCATGCAGTTGCCTTACTCAAGGGAGGATCCAACCAATATATCAGAAGGAAAAGGTGGCAAGTTGGCCCTCGCGGAAGCTATGAAGAAGAAATTTAAGTTGGAGAAGAAGAAGTGGGGATATGCCATCTCCAACATTAACAACCCTGTAGTCAAGGTCACAACACAAATATTAGTAGGGAAGGTGATGTGGAAGTGTCACGCGGATGAGGTGCGTGTGCCTCTGATTGCACTAGTGGCCCAATGTGCTGAAGGAGTCCAATTCAACTAGGTGAATTATCTATGTAGTGAGTTCCTTGCAAACTGTCGCGAGACACAGGAGCAGGACAAGACATTTCAATATGTGTGGCTCCTGCTATCGATCGCGTTGGTGGCATGGGAGCTTCCAGAAGACAACCAATTCCCTTCAGTTGTGCCAAACCTTCCAGTGGTAGTGAAGTATGCTTCATTGTGGGCAACCAAGGATGTGCAGCTCATAAAAGAAAGCAATATATTTTGGGTCTTGATGGAGATGAGTATCTGGATGGGGATCAATCAAAAGTCATAGTTGTCAACCACAATATACGCCAATTTATAGAGCTTTACAGAGTTCAAAGTGAATTTCCACCATGTCTTTATCAAGGTGTGGAAGGACCCCAGAAAGACATGGCATAACTTACCATATCTGGCAACTGATGATGTTATATTTGTAGTCTTCAAGCCTTGGTTGCCAGAGTGGCGCACTCCAGCATGCTTCACAGTGAAAATGGACAAGTCCGCTGTGCAACATAAGAAGGAAGAAACAAAGCTCCAAATGGCGCAGCTGACTAAGAAGCACATGAAAGAGGAAGCAGAGGTTAAGGCCTAGCCAACATGTGATGCCGCGAAATTGGCGGAATAGTAGAAGACAGGAGGAGAAGTGCGCGAAGGACAGAAGTCACCTTTGCCCGAGACTAAAGTAGAAACAAAGGAGCCAACAGAACAAGGTGGCACAAACCCACAGACGACATCCACCCAACTCAAGCATCAGTGACAACATGAGAAGGAAGTGCCACAGAAGAAAACTAAGGCTTCAAAGACATCCTTCGACCCAATCACCCTCACTGAGGGGGCTTTGCATGATATGGGAGAAAAGGCGAGGGATGTCACCGTGGAGGCCCTCTAACAGTTTGAAGAACAATAGCTTCTAGTATTAGGGGTTCTCTGAACAGAAATACAGGAGTTTCAAATTCACACTCGACAGGCTAGCGCAGTTTCCACTAGCCTCATGATCAGCACTTCAGCTACCAAGGAGATGTTGCACATAAGGGCGACCAACGTGGTACTCCTACCTGATGGGGAACTCACTATAGAAAATGAGGCCAACAAGCCCACAGTTAGCAGTTTGAAAGGGGTAGGATTAAATATGTTTGTGCTCTCTCGGGAGATGCTCTACCTCTTGTAGGATGGAGTCACAGTAGAACTTAGGGCCTGGGAGAGTCGCGCTCTGCAGGTGATGATCGAGCAGTGCATCAACATTGAGCAGTTGGGCCTGCAGCACAATGAGGCAGTAGAACAAAATAGGTAGATTATGCAAGTAGTGGAGGAAGCCTGCCAAATGGTCTCAGAGTTGGACATTTAGGCAAAATAACCAGTTGAGGCACACGTCCGTATGTTGGCCACAGCGATGCGCGGCACTCGAACAGAGATGGCCAAGGTTCAACTGGCACTGAACTTATAGATCGTAGAATTCCAGTTGAGGCCTCAACCTTCAACTCCATCAGAAGTTAGGGAATAATGTACCACCACTGTTACAATAGCAATAGCGGCAGTTGACAATGCAGTAGCAGACTACACGTGATTTTTTGAACAATCATTCGAGGTCCTGACCACCCTGCAGGAGGACCTGAATGTAGAGCGCCTGGAGACAAAGGTGTGCAAGCTACAATAGAGGTATGATGAGGTCAAAGGGACCGCACAGACGGTTTCCCTTACACAAAGGCTTGCATAGATGTAGGAGGAAAAGGTGCTCAAGGAATAGGTGGATGCCACTTGGCATAAAGAAGCAGTCCTAAAAGTGCACCTACAGCCATGGATAGACGAGGCTTATACGATCATAGATTCCATTGAATGAAACCTCACGACGCTACAAGAAACTCAACAAAAATTTAGGGTAGTAGCTCAGTGGAAGTCACCAAACAACGAGTGGAAGAAGTCCAGCAGGCAGCCGCTCAATGCATTATCGAAGTTGCGGTGATCCAAATGGAGCTGGGAGGTCTTTGCACTAAGATCTTCGCACCTGTGGAGTGACTTAAGGGTGAGTCATGATGTTTGTGTTGGGGGCCTATTGGGTGTGGGATCCCCCAAGGACAGTTTTGGGGCTAAAAGCCCATATTTTGGTCAAATTTTGTAATCCAAATGTAAAGACCCCGCATTTTGTGGTTGCAGAGCGCGTAGGTGTTAAAAAGTCATAGGGTTTTCCGCCCTTATTTTGGAAATGCAATGTCGACTGTAAAAGATATATCGATGGTCTGCAGACCATGGGATTGTATAAATAGAGCTAAGCTCTAAGTAGTTAGAATAAATGAAAAGAGAATCAATAATCAATGAAGATATGAGGTATGAAAGACAGCTCTGAAGTAGAAGTCTAATTCTTGGTTCGTAGCGTAGGTAGAGGCTTTGCATCTTTTGCGCAAAGGCCTAGAAGTCTACAATTAAGTGCGCGGACCCCTGCAGCTGAGTGCATAGGGCAGGTCGAGTCTGTAATCGTTAAGAATTATCAATAAAGAGAAGTATTCTATAATTTTTTTCGTCTTTATTTCCTATTTACACATTTGTTATATTGGGTATGAATTTCACTTATAATGCTTATATGATGCGTGAATGTACGTAAATGTGTTGATTAAGTGAACGTTATTCAGAACATTTGTTTACGTGAATCTAACTACGATCGATTAATAAGATAATTAAGACACTTAGCCTAGTTTGGTGGATATCGCATTCACTACTCCTTAAGTCGTAGGTTAGGGTTGCATGAAATCCAATTGTACCTTTTCGCAAAGTTACTGAAGGGTGAACAGAGGGCTAAGCAACTTGCACGAAGGCAGGTATAGCTGGAGTAAACTGACATCACAACCATCTCAAGGGTGTGGAAACTTGGTTCCAGCATCCCCCCATACTGCTTCGAGTGAGACTTCAATCCGTGCTCTATAGCCTGATGCCGAAAGGGCCAGTAGTGTAGGGATTTGTTTGTCTAACTAACGTTGAACTTGGGTTAGGCCCCCTCAAGCCAACAAAAGGTTTCATCAAAGTAACAACAAGGAAACTCTTAAGAGACATGCTATGTTGGGATGAGTGCGAAGAAGCCTTCCATTCAAACCAAGTGGTAGCTTCCATAGGGAATCTTGTCATAAGAAGGAATGGAAACAAGTAAGAGGGTGTTGCTAGAAAGAGTAATAATGGACTCCAAGTACATATTGTAGCTATAAATCCTAGGTGAAATACTTTAGAAAGGTGCAAACCCATTATTTTCAACTCATAAATAATAGTTGATGCATTTGTTGGTATATGGATAAGATATCGTCTCATCCTAAAGTTGCATTATCTTTAGAAGTGTGCTTAAAGAGCATGCCAATAAACTACTATGCAATCATTATAACTCTTCGTTAGAGGTTGCATCACCGATATCTAAGCAAGCATAGTCAAGATCCATGTGTAGATGAGAAACTATGAAACAATTCACAATGAGTGTGGGCATGGTTAAGTTTCAAGTTCCACAAGTGTAGGATACACTCACTAACTCCTTCTCATAGTTGATGGCATGAAATACTACATTTTGAAAGTTGGGATGTTAATGCATAAGAGTGTAATAAGGAATTATGATGGTGTGCCATTTATACCCAAGGCCATAAAAACAATGTAATTTAGAAAATGAAATCAATTTTTACTATGTTATAGCCTCTTAATAACTCTTATTGAAGGTGTAGCACATCTCAGTGCAGAAATATAATTAACCAAAATCTTGGCCAGAATAAATATACCATATATATGTGTGTCTGTGTGTCTGTGTGTACATACACACACACACACACACACATATACATATACATATACATATATCTATATATATATATATATATATATATATATATATATATATATATATATATATATATATATATATATATATATATATATATAGATATATATACATATACATATACATATACATACATACATATGTATATGTATATGTATATATATATATATATATATATATATATATATATATATATATATATATATATATATATATATATATATATATATATATATAGATATATATATAAACCACTATGCTTATATAAGAAGGACAAGACATAACCCATAAACTTAGGATAGATATATCACAATACAAGCACTTATGCATTATTCTCTTACAACAAAAACATGATTTATTTATACATTTTCATGGCATAGTGAATGTTATATGGGCTACTAAATCAAGCTTGGTATTATAATTGTGTCAAGAAACCAGTATGGGGGAGATGTTGTAGTGTTGGTAAATGAGTGTAAACGTTTAAATGTTGAGCCAATGTGGGGGAGATATTGTAGTGTTCATAAATGAGTGTAAAAATTTAAATGTTAGGTTCAATTAAAAAATAATAAAAATTAAAAAGTAATAAAAATAATAAATAGATTCAATTCACTTTTTTGTGTTGTAATTTTTTATTAATAAATATACAAAAAAAAAAATTCTTGAGAAAGTCAATTGGGGTTATCTCGGGTTGTTGGGCGAAATGGCTATTATCTTCCCCACTTAGATGCAAATCCTTGCTAGTGACATGATGAGCATTGTTGTAATGGTTGTGTGCCTATGATTATTGTTGTATTGGTTCCATGCTTTGTGAACTCTTAAGTGAGTATACTTGTGGGTTGGCTTGGTACCAACAACCTCACTCTGGCCCTTGGGATGAGAGGGAGGTTGATTTCTTTCCTTAAAAAAAAAAAAAAAAAACTTGAGACAAATCATAATATGCATATGACATTAAAATTAATTTAAATAAGAATGATTTATATTCCTAACCATGATATTTCAAAACATATAATCAATAAACATATAAAACTTAATAGATTTAATTAATAAACATATAATCAGAAATAAAAATATTTAATAAATAAAAGTGTGAAATATATATAAAATATATATAGTACTTTTAAAATAAGATTCATTTGACCATATAAACTAAAATAATGATTCATATTCCTAACCCTTATGTTTTAGAACTTTATATTTAATTTTGATTAATATGCATATTCAATTTTTTTTGTAAGTTTAAGTTTATATTGCCTCGGAAATTGAAAACATCAACTTACATATGTCATATGTCCATGATTTTTTTAAGTTCACCAAAGGCAGTCTCAATTTGCCTCTAGCAAAACCATATATATTGATTATGTTCTTGAAAAAAGTCATACCAATGCAAAATTAACTAAAATTCATACAACCTATCAACTAAAACATTGAAAATGAAAATATTTTGGAAATCATTGAAACTCATGAATCTGAAGAGGTCACATGTACAAGATATTTTTCATTTGAATTGAGAGGAGATGAGGGAATAAGCTCACACTGGAGGTCGCTCTCAAGGTGAGCTAGCCGTGTGTCTAGAATTTCCAAACATAAATGTTGAAATATCTTAGAATATGTTAGAGTCGGTCTGGTCAGTCCCCCGTCAGAGATAAAAACTCTTTATGCATTTAATTTTTAGGTGTTCTGCTCCATTCACTCAGCTGCATTCCGCTAGGGGCATGCCATAATCTGACGGAGAAGATCATGCTAGTCATTCCCCCTCATGTCTGGCTCCTGCTGGCTTATGTCTTTGTGTCAAATAATCAAAAAGTCCATAACAGTCCAGGTCTGGTCCTTCAACGGACAAAGGTCATTTTTGGTCATTAGGTCTGGGAATTGGTCAGTTTGGTCTCGAAATATGCTCAGTAAAGCCATGCAGGCCAGAGTGATGCTCTTGCAAAGTAATGATCCGCAGCTCTCCATCATCTTATTGACAAAATTCAACGGTTCCTCAAAACTCCGTTTTGAAGAAAAGTCCAATAGTGCTATTGGTGACAAAATTTTCAAAAAAGGGTCGACAATTGATTTCTTCAGGTGCAGTAATGGTTTTTGTGGCCACAGTGCTCTGTCATGCAATCCCTGCGAAAAGTGTTGAAAATTTCATCATTTGAGCCCAAAATTTAGAGAAAAGGTGAAAATCGGGGTTATATTAAAGTCAGTGAAAGGTGTTGAACAAGTAGAAAAGTGGGTTTTTTAAAAGGTTAATTTAAAAATATGACCTCCAAGCCTATATACAAAAATATCACCCTAAAACAAGCTCATTTTGCAAGTGAGGCATTGGAAGAAGGGTGCAAGGTCGTGAGTTGAAGAATTAGAGTGATTTGGAGCAACTTTGGGTGATCTCAGAGCGCGCGGCGCACACAGGCAGGAGCGTGACGCACTCACCGAGCACGGCACACACAGAGCCTGCCCACCGTTGAAAATCATCACTGGTGCGATGCACTCAGGGCGCGCGGTGCACTAGGCATTGCATGCGGCGCACAGGGGTAAAATGCCCAGAAACCACCCAATTCACCCTAAATTTTTTGTGGAGCTCATCCAATTGAAAGGTAGGAAACCCACCTCCACTTTTGCATCAAATTTGAAAGGAATAGCATGGTTTTATGATTATAAATCAAATGCAAATTTTTTTTATAAAGCAAACAAAAGAAGACATCAAGAAAACCATGATGCTAGAGTTTGTGCTACAGTGATATTGCTGCCAAGGTGTTTTTCCTACCCTTCCCCTATTACTCATTCCCCTATGCCATTTTCCCCATAATCACTACCCTAACACTAATAAATTCATACTCCCTTTCCCCCTCCTCCTATTGCTCAAAAAACCCAAACCCTACCTTGTCAACAACACAACCACTACCCTATCAAATATCCCAAAACCCCTTGTGTATCCCTAAATAAAATTTTCCTATAAACCCCTATTCCCATTATATTATTCCCCATCCTAATGCTCCCTTTTTTAAATTACCCCCTTGGTGGCAGATTGTCAAAGCAACTACCAGCTTCATTTAAATCAAAGGGCAGCCTAAATTCAGTTTACAAAACAACAGTTATGGCGTCCGAGGTTTCATCAGAATATGAGGAGGAGACCCACAGTGATACAGATTCAGGAGAACAGGCCCCCAGGAGACATCACCGGAGTGGCAAACATGTTAGAGATGAGCCAAACACCCTCACCGAGTTGCAGGCATGCCCTTTTGCTATGTCATGTTTCCAACACTTAGTATGTTTTCAATTTTGTCAGAGGGTGGAAAATGTCATAGCTCATCATGAGTTGGCCCATCTTTTTGCACTTCACCTACATGGAGGACAGTCTATCTTGGCTGGGATCACTTTCACATTGACACCCGAAACCATATCAGTGGCAACAGGCATACCAAAAATTGGAGAACAGTGGCATAAGAAGAAGAAGGTGGAGAGGCATCATTATGAGCCTTACATTAAGGCCAGCTATTTGAGCCAGTTCACGAGAGTTTTTCCATTCAGATTTTTGAGAGATGAGTATGCTTTGCTCATGAAATTGATCATGAAGTACTTTAGTTGTGAGGGGAGGTTTTCTCGCCTTTATGCCTATCACATCAGGTTGCTCATGGACTTTACCAGGGTGCGGATGATGAACCTCCCTTTTTCATTTGTGGTAACATAGAGAGGATGAAAAATTTCATGCAGCACAAGACCCCTCGACAGCAGCTCAACAGTGTTTATCACTTTGCTCTTATCCGGATTTCGGTGGACCATCAGTTGGGATTGTAGGGTATTTCTTGGGAGGACTTCATCTCCCGTGACTTCTTCAGCGCTCCACAGGTAGTATTAGAGGAAGAGCATGAGATAGGTGGCCCATCCCATCGGTATGAGCGACATGAGACTGCTGCTATGCCAGTATACATCACCTATCAGAGAGGCAGTAGGCCCTTATTTGCAGCAGCAAAGCGAGTGTTATCTCCACCCGGGGTGGAAGGGGCCTCGCTTCCAGTAGCAGCATCACATGAGTAGGGTAGGGGTAAGGAGCTAGTGCAGGAGGAAGGGCCATCAGGTGAACGGGAGACCGATTTCGTTCTCCTCCATGATGATGAGACAGATGCAGAACCAACAAATGCAGAGCTTACAGAGATCATCCAGGAGCAACAATCTGTGATTGAGTCCTTATCCCTTGACTTGGAGAGGGACAAGTGGAACATGAAGTACCTGGAGTAGAGAAATAAGCAGCTTGAGGACCAACAGATGATTATGGACCGCAAAACATTCGTGAGCATCGCCAAGCTGCTCAAAGAAGAAGGGTTGAGCTCACATATTTGGAGTAACAAATCAATGAGGATCGGGAGGCCAACCTTGAGAGGGTCAACATGTATTTGGAGAGGCTACTGGACAAAGCCAAACAGGACCTTGCTCTACTGAGACACATGGCTTTCCATTACAGGGTGCGAAACATGAGTGCACAGGGTCGAATAAGAAGTTTGAAAGCGAAATTGAGGAAAGCAACAAGAAAGGAAAAAGAGGCAAAAGAGCAAGATCGGCTTCGAATCTTGGTTGAGGCTTCCTTGGCCCATCATAACACCCCATAGGGAACCTCCAACCCAAATTTCAAGAATTTTGGGGAATTTTTGGTCATTTCACAAATTTTTGGGCAAAAAACAGGGTTGTTCTCCTTGTGCCTAAAATTCTAGAGCTCCAAATGAGGAATGGTTTGCATTTCTGGATTCAACATGGAAAATCAAGACTACTGGTGTCCGGAAAAGAAATTTTGGCAAGGTATGAGTCTCCAAAAGGTCAAAAAACACCCAAAAATGGCCTCTCTACCACTTTTTTGACACACCGGAAGCAGTCTTGGGAGAATGAAAATTTGGAGGGGAAAATGAGAACCAAATTCAAAAATTCTAGTGGGGTAGAAAGTAGACAGGAAACGATTTCCAGCAAGCCCACTTGGTCACATTTTGGACACCCTCAAGTTCCCCAAAACAGGTCCCAAAGTAGCACGATACACAGAGAAAATGGCGTGGCGCACAGAGAAAAAATTTCCCAATTTGCTTCCGTTTCGCGAAATTTCAGTTCGCGACTTCTCCAAGTGGGCCCACTCATCTACACTTCGGTTTTTTGGCACCAAAGGCGGCATTTAAAGTGTTTTTTCTCCATATTTTCTTCTATCCAAGTGGCGAAGGAAGGCAAACGGTCACCCAAGCCAAATGTCATGTTTGTAGCACTGCACCTGTAGCTAATGGTCTCCATCTCCATTTTGCAATGATTTGAGTAACTCCCCAACCCTTGGGCATTCTATCTCTTCCTTACACATTCTATATATTGTATGCAAGTTATTTGTAAAGGGTTGGTTGGCTTGTAACTTCTGGGAGACTGTGGGTAAGAAACTTTGTTTCTTCACTGTATATTTTTGACAGAGAATTAATGAAAGACAACGACTCTGTTTCATGAGATTCTTGTGGTTGTGAGTGTAGAAAATGTGTCTCTTATGTTTTCATATGTATTTCGTTATGTTTCATAATTCAATTCATGTTCATTTCCAGTGAAATTTTCTAAGTGAGATTAGGTAGAATTCAATTTCATTGCTCTGCCTGTGGGAAAATTTCATGTTCAGTGTTTTTATTCTGTTGAAAAGGATTCATGTCACTATTCCCTTTTCACTTTATTCAACAGTCTATTCATGCCGCGGTACCTCAAACTAAATTGTTACATTTTCCGCCTACCGTGCCTCATGGAATAATCTGTGCCTTTGTATTAAATTCTCTGTTCTTTGTTGAGCGTTGGTCCCATACCACCCCAGAAGCTCGGTCATTCATAAAATGTGTTTCTTGTATCCATATTCACTTACTAGCCTAAGATCAATATTTCATTGTAAGTCATCTCAGACCGTCTTTTGCTTACCTATTTACTGAGCGTGACTCGGAGAGAGCCCTCTCCTGTTCTGGTACGGCTAGCTACCAGACTGAGTGTGGTTTGTGGTTACCCTAATTTTTGCCTTCCTTTAGCCTAAGGCAGATTTAGGTGCTAACATAATACATAATACCATTTAGGGCAGCATAGAAATGACATTGATCCTCTTGCTTCTCCTTTAATACTCTTCCAAGAAGAGTTTTCAGCTGCCAGTGGAGAACTATTGAGTTAACATACTATTTTCATCTTCCCTTAGTGTGTCTAGGGACGAGAACCAAGTGGAAAACATACTCAATAATGTTGTGAGTCTGAAAAAAGAAAATTAAAAAGGCATTCATCAATAGTTTGGGTCTCTAGGCATCAAATATTTGCTCGAATGTCAAGAGGAACAACAACGTAATAATTTTTGCAACTTCATGTGCCTGTTCTTGGGCATCATTTCTATTTTGAGGAGCACGACAACCCTCACCCTCAATGGCCACCTCGCCAACCTTGGCGACTGCACATGCATTATCAAAGTTGGGTGCTCATGTTGTTCAAATACCAAGTAATAATAAAATAGAAAAAGAACCAATGAAGAAAGAGCATATGATAGGGTAAATTTGAGACTTATGTAGGTAGCAAATGTGAGTGGGTCTACAGATAGAGGGAGGGAAAAAATGGACTGAGAGAGAAATAGAAATATATCCAACCATGAATTTAAGAGATATAATTCAAGCCACACTTCTTTGTCTCTGGAATAGAAGTTACAAAACAACCATCCAAGAAAAAACTAGCAACTATTCTACCAGAAGTTAGGGGAATCAAGACAAAGTACACAGAGAGTACCACTAGAAAAGTTGTGCACTTAGCCTAGGGAATGAGTTGAGGCATACTGCCGAGGATTCCACTTCAAAAGTGAAATAAATAAGCATAGTCCCAGTTAACCCACCAGCAAACGAAGTTTTGTCCATGCTCTTAAGGCTATGATTCCAATCGCTTCATGAGGACTTTGCCTCCAAAAGCCCAATCCCACCAATTCTCAAGGTACATAACACCACAACCACAGTACCCTAGTTGTCTTCAAACTAAACTAGGATTGGATTTGAACTAAGAAAAAGCATTGGAACTATAGGATAAATACCACTTCCCAAGAATTCAACAGTGAAAGTCCCCTTTCACCAGCCTACTTGCACCAGAGATGGGATTGATTCACCTCTACTAACTCTTTGCTTCAGTTGTGTAGTAAAAATGGTCGAACTGAGTATCGAAATAACCAACTTCATAATTGCTAAATTTAATTTCATGCACATGCTTGTAGGGGGGCAAGCACGCCGACCCCTCCTCCCACTCTTAAATGCTTCTTGAGATGTTTTATTCCTCTCGATGCTTAGTAGATCTGGAGTTAAACATGGATCTATGTTGGTAAAAAAATACATTTAGAGGGGTGTTAAGGTAAATATCATAAATATGTTCTTTAATTTTGGTCTTTATAGCATGAGCCATTTGTCCTATGCCCAAAATTCCATTAGAAAAAAGGGTTTTGTACATGGCATGGTGTTGGAAAGCACAAATTTTATAATTATATGATTAAAATAAGTTTTAAGGGGCTCAAATATGGTCTTGATTTTCTTTTTAATAGAGAAAATTCATATTTTTCATCAATGATACCTTGAATAAAGGGAAGATACACCTGGGTGGTAATGGTTCAGGACCTAAAGTGAGTGTAGGTTTTGAGATTGATGGCCTTGCGGGAATTTTTGTTGATTGGAGTGGAGGAGTAACTGTTGAATTATATACACATAATTAGATACATATTTATATGTTAAGATACACACAATATGACCCACCATGCTGATACAAGAAGCACGAGTCATAACCCATAAACTTAGCATAGATATATCACTATACAAGCAATCACTCGTTCTTCTCTTACAACAAAACCATGATTTATTTATATAGTTGCATGGCTTAGTGAATGCTATATGGGTTACTAAATCAAGCTTGAATAAGTTGGCATTATAATTGTGCCGAGAGTCAATTTACAACCCAGTATGGGGCAGATGTTGTTGTGATCGTAAATGAGTGTAAACATATAAATGTTGGGTCAATAAGGGGGAGATGAAGTAGTGTCCATAAATGGGTGTAAGCATTTAAATGCCAGGTCAATATGGAAGAGATGTTATAGTGTCAATAAAATGAAACATTAGATAGAATAATAATAAGATTAATAAAACATAATGTTGGTTCAATTAAAAAAAAAATAAATGGATTCAATTCACTTTGTTATATTGTAATTTTGTTTTTATTAAAAAATACATAAACAATTTTTTCTCTAGGAAAACCATAATATAAATATGACATTAAAATGAATATAAATAACAATTATTTATATTCCCAACCATGATATTTCAGACTATATAATCAATAAACATATAAAATTCAATTAAACATATAATTAAAAATAAAAATATGAAATATATATAAAATATAAATAATATTTTCCTTGATGGGGTGAATGAACACAAACAAGAGGGTCTTGGGGAGGGTGTATACCACCCCACTGACTTCTCTATTGATTAAGGTAGGGGTGGCATGGCACAACTCTGTAATGCACAAACACGTGCGACATAAACACAATTAAATGTTTGTAATGGTTAAGTTTACAAGTTGGATAATAGAGGTGGTGCAACAGAGAGTGGGTCTATGTCTTGGATGATGGTAGGGCCCTTGACTCTACGTCCTTGCAATTGAAAATAGCTCATTGCCTTATCGTGTCTAGCTGGAATTAACAGAGTGGGGGGTGGAATCATGGGATGGGGAATGTCTTGGTAACCAAGGTACGGGTATTCATGGGTATTGTTCTTGTGTCTAGAATATACGTGGAAAAGACAATATTGTTCAATTGCAGACCATTTAGGATCTTGGCATAAGGGCTCCTTTGCACCCATAACTGGATTTAGGTGAGAGACAAAAATAGGTGGTGTTGCTCTCCTACACAAAAAATCTCCATCTGAGCTCTTTTTTAGGTTCTTGGGCTAGGAATAAGGTAATGTGGAGTTTATATATATAGTTTGGTTTCATTTATTAGTTGGTATTGTGCTTAGACAGTAAATTGGGGATTCTTAACATGTCTTTGGAAACTATAGGAGTTTTGTCCCTCTAGGTTTCTTTTTAGATATCAGGGACTTTTTGCTCTATTTGGGGTCTATGGCTGTGGCCTAAGAAAGAAGAGATATACCACCATATTTCTAGCTCACCCTCTCCACCCTAGTTGTTGTTTGGAAGCTTTCATGTTATACTTATGGTGGGTTGAGAGGATTCTACCTATAACATTTATTCCATTGAATTTAGGCAATATTGTATTCTAAACAGTTTAATTAGGATTTCAAGATCCTTTTCCAAAATTTTGATCACTTCATTGCTATGGGTTTTTTCTTAGATATCAAGGTTTTATTGTTTTAATTGAGGCTCTGAATTATTTCTTGTGAGGGGAGAAAAATACCTGTTTCTCTCTAGACTTCCCTCTTTTCCCTAGATGTTGTCTACATGGCCATATGCTTTATTTTTGGTGGGTTGAGGATACCTTGTTATTCATCTTCTCTTAGGAGCTCTCCCTGCATAATATATCTACTTGCCTAGGTATGTTGTTATACAAGAGTGGTGTGGGTTTTTGGGCATCCTGGAGAGTTTTGTCCTCTTATATTTCTTGCTTCCTCCTCATCTCTAGGAGCTATTATTTCTTGGTGCAGTTGAGATTCATATTTAACTTTGTATCTATCAAGGGTTGACACGAATCAAGTTTCTCGATGTGTAAACCTTTCGTCAAGTTTTATACTCAAATAGATGCACAACAAGGAAAATACCCTCTAGCAGAGGTTTTTGCAGAAGCCCTTATAAAAATAGCTCAAAAATCCATTTATAGTAGTGGTCACTAGTGGATTTCGGTGGGAGGACTTTTTAGTGGTTATTTTTTAATGGTGCTTCTATAATAAACTAGTGCATCAGTGCTTAATTACATATGGTGCATCGTGGAAGAGTTATTTTTTATAAAAATAAAAAGTTAAATGTGTATTAAGTACATAATGTGCACCGGTGCATATACTACTTGATAGCACTGGAAAAGGGTTAAATTTAAAAAAAAAAAATTGGTCGTAAAATCAGTTTGACCAGTCTTATGTTATAGTCTCACAACACCCCGGTAATAAACTTGTATAAGAAATTCCTGGTGCATAAACAATATGGTGCACCATTGTGCGGTTTCTAATTTAAAAATGGTGGTGCATTGATTTTATCATAAGAATTGGTGTCGCTAATTGAATTGAAGGCTTCGGTACTTAATATAAAATGGTGCATCGTCACAGGGTTATTTTTTATACAAGTAAAAAACAACAGTGTGCTACATATATAAGGTGCATTTATGTGTATATTATTCAATAACACTAGACAAGGGTTAAATTTAAAAATAAATGTTGATCATAAAATTTATTTTCACCATTTCGGTGCTATACTCGCATAAAGCACTGGTGCTTCCCTTTTTACAAAAGCCCCATGTGTAAAATCATGGTGTTGTGCAGGCAATCCTTTCTGCAAATAGAAACAATCCCTCTAGTCCTATGGGAGGATCTAGCAACTACATAAGACAATTACATGCAATATTTCGTAATTCATACTAGAAAATGCAAAGGAATATAGATCTCCTACCTCTCTCTGATGCTAATACCCTTGATGTCAACCTTGACTCTTTGGCTTCCAAGCTCATGATCTCCTCTTTGCTGGTGTAGATGAGTGTCTGCAAGTAATATCAAGTAGAGACAACAAAATTATACAGAGCATAACATTTTCTAATACAAATTATGTAACATATCAAGGAGCATCACAATAAATGGACAATAATTGACACATTTATGGAAAGAAAACATATATTATATTAATAATAGATGAAAAAGGGATCATTACAACCAATGAAGCCTCAATGTTTGAATCCTCCTTCAAGTGAGATTCCAAATCCAAGCCTTAGCCTTCAAACACTTTTCTACTTTGCAAATGGGCAAACATTTGGCATAATTTAGAAATAGGATGGAAACCAACCAACCAACAACCAACCATTAGTGGATGGTAGGCGATTCATTTATAGGGAAGGAGAGGGAGTTGAGGACCCATGAAAAGAGGGAGGATTTCCACATCTCAAGGGACAGATCCATGGAAATAGGATCTAGGGCTAGGAATGGGAGGTCTCATTCCAATCTTCATTTACCTGAAACCAAGTCATCGTTCGCGAGATTTCTAGTAAGGGAAGCTTCTCCTCCATTTTGGGAAAAACTGCCTGAAGAGGACTAGTGTGGATTTTCCTAATAAAAGTAGCACTGGAAGCACTAGACATGAGTAATGTCACAGGTTTCCAACAATGATTTTCTTGATAAAAGTAGCATTGGGCTTGCAAAACAAGGTTTTTTACAAGCTCTTCAAAATTATTTCAAGGCAAGTTTTATTCATTTTCTTCGGGGATGTTCCAAACATGTTTCATGGTGAATACATTGTTTACAATAGCTTTCATCACTTTGTGACACTTGTGATATTTATGATGCAAAGTGCGACACTTCATGATGTAAGGCTGGGAATGTGACAAAATATTTTATAACAAATTCCCCAATCATGAAGGTAGAACGGGAAGTGATGGTTGAAGTGCTTTACAACCAAAGGCAAGGACTTAGATAACCACCACCAATAGACCTGCAAAACAAACATAATGTAATATATATGACATCTCTGATGTAAGTATGCTTAAAGTGTAAGCATCTAACAATACATGGATCCTTGACATGGAAGCATCCATCCGTATAGAAAGGATCATGTTTACAATTATGAATAATTAATAACTCCATGAAGGATGGATTTATCAAATGAAACACAGGGTCTTCATCTCTGTCTCGATTGAACCAAAGTATGAATATCACCATGCGAATAAATGGGTCGTAGTCAGACATGGTAGAAACTGCCTTGATTACCGGTCAATGATGTAAACTGTTAACATGCATGAGAGAAACCACCAATTATGAAGCTATCTCTCAAGGTACAACAACACAATCCACAAGTGTGAACAATGAATTTGAAGTTGAACACTTGCATAATCATTTGATCAAGGGCTGGTGATGTGAACATATTGTCGGATGTAAAGAACATGTCATTGAGGCATGCAAGCTCCAATGTACTGAAAGGGAGTTCCTAGGTCATCTTCTCGGAGAAAGAGTTGGAGTTGATAGGAAGTGATATGTTGAAGGAGGGCCATAATGTTTCCCATGTCATTGACATGAAACATAGGATTTTGTAGAGTTGGCAAGAGAGTTTTAGGATTGTTAAAAATAATAATCAAACAGGATATAAGTGGTTTGAATTTGCAGGTGGGACTTCTCTTGAACATATCAGTGACACGACTCTTAAATTTGGCAGCATTTGGCTCAAAATAGGATCATATGTCATGGTGACAATATATAATTAAATGATAGGCAAATGAATTTCCCAAACCTAGTAAGCTAAGTGACAAAGTTAGGATGACCCGAACCCAACACGAGATATAGATAAGTGTCATGTTCAAGAGAGACATACAGGATATATGTTTCTTTCCATTTCCCCCCACTATTTCTAGCGAGTGCCTCTTTAATTTTAATCTCAAGTTTGAAGAGGATACCATATGCTTGTCGTATAAGTTCATCCTTCAGATGAATCCATCCTAGTATTTATAATGAGCCCTAGCAAGGAGTAGCTCAGTCTCGTCATAGTGACAATTCCTTCGTCATTTTAGTTTTACGAGTTTGATGGAGGGGTAACTTGACATCTTTTTCATGTTTAGATATTTGAAAAAGAGGAAAAAATAAAACTCCAGATGTCCCTTTTCATATATAGTCTCTTAAGTTTGAAAAGGTAGAAAAAAATAATTAAGAGAACCTCTTAGCCATGTTCGACTAAGGTATTCAGTTTTCGTAGATATTTTATCTCGGTCTGGAAAAGGGTTAGACTTATGCTAAGTAGACGTCTTTTCATTTACTTTTACGAGTTCGAAAAGACAAGTGCTCAACAATTTTTCATATTTTTGGAGTCTAAATAGAGATAAAAGAGGACTCCTCCTGGAGTAACGAGTGGTATAAAAGGGTAGAAACGGGTTCTGGTCATGACGGAACTACTCAAAATACGTAAAGATAAAGGGGTTGGCTAATAAGACCATCATCACAGTTTTTCTTCAGGCAAGGGTAAAACAACCAAGTGAAAGTGTATGATCAACCAAGAATATGGTGACAATGGAATGAAAAAACCAAGGCTCATCTTCCAAAAATAGGCTGATAAAAATAGAAATCACGAGAGGTAGGATGAGAATGGTTTCATTTTTACACAAGCTTGAGATGGAGATAAACTATGCTTGAGATTGGTTTCATTTTTACACAAGCTTAAAACAAATAAAAACTATGCTTGAGATAAGTTTTCATGCCCCCATCATAATGACTCAATTTGAGGTACATGCCCCCTAAGATTCATTTCATTCACCTAAGTAGACTACTGGTTATTAACAGGTGGATGGAATGAAGGTTCATTTACGAGATCAAGTGAAAGACTCAACTAGAAATTTATGAGATCTAATCAAAGACTCGAATTAGAAAGGGATTTGTTCCATTTTTTAACTAGCTTGACACGTGAAAGGAGCCATGCTCATGACACCTTGTTTCATTTTTTAACGAGCTTGATACAAGTAAAGGAACTCTGCTCCAACACCTTGTTTAATTTTTTAAGGAGCTTGATACAAGACAAGGAACTCTGCTATGACACCTTGTTTCATTTTTTAAGGAGCTTGACAAAAGAAAAGGAACTCTGCTCCGGAAACTTTGATTCATTCTTTAAGGAGCTTGACATAAGACATAGAACTTTTCTCTAACACCTTGATTATGGACCATAGGAGGCCATGGCTTCCAAGAGGTTCTCATTGTAAGGGAAAACAATTCTCTGGAAGGGATACATGTCAAGGGGTCTAATGGAAATATCAGACTCCAATTCCCCCAATACATGATGCACTATATCACTGACTAGATCATCGATAGACACGAGCATGGAATAAGTGGCCAAATAATTAACCTATGGCAGAGGTGATACCACTTGCATACAAGGACCATGTAGGAAACATTGTTGATTAGCAGTCAAATTAGGACCAATGAATGAAATTTTATCAATGGTCACGATTCTTCCTTCATTCGGGAAACATATCACACGACAGAGAGAAGAGACAAGAGTTCCCATGACATAAACATAGTCACGGTCAAGGAGTAAATTAAAATCCAAAGAGCCTTGGAAAACCATCAAATTGATATAGGCGATTTTTCCTCCCAAAGTAATAGGAAACTTAGGAAGGATTCTTATCGGTTGATTGGTTATGCTATTAAAAGCCAATAGATTCTAAGTAACAAACACAAGTTCGGAGAACCTAAAGCTTGCCAAGTAGTTGAAGACAAAATACTAACTGATTCACCTTCAGCTATGATTGTTCCATGTACGGGTATATTATAAGCATGTATTATGATCTGGAAGGGAACATAAGGAGGAAGACGATATCTTGTAAGTTGGCTCCAATCAAAGGAAGTGACCATACTACTTGGATGGGGTGCCATGGGAATGAGAGAACTTCCCCCTTATGTTATAGGAATGGGAGGATCACCCATCTGTACCATGGGAATGAGAGGATTGACCCCCAATTCATTAGAATCTGAAGAAACAAGAACAACATGAGCAGTATGAAGTTCACTCTCTATGGGAAAGGTATGATCAACTGAAGGTGAAATTGATTCAACCATTTTCTGAACCAATGTTTGGTCGGGAACGGGCTCATGGGATTCACATTTAGAGAGAGTGGGATTGACTAGAGATGAATTCTAATCAATCACTTGGTCAACTAGTGGAGGATCAGGGGAACGCTTCCGATAACCAATCGGAAGATGAGGCTGAGAAGCTATAAGGTTGCCCAACATGTTGGAGGCTTCATCCATATAAGTACAAAGGTGAATAGGATGATTCCCTTCACATAGCCTATAGGGAAATTTTAACTTACCTTACTATCACTAGTTTAGGGTTTGTCACCAGCATGATCTTCATAGGTTGATGACAAAGGTCGATGTGAGGCTGTATACCACACTTATAATACCTTTGGAATACCAAGACCATATATAAGAAGGTGGTCACCCTTACAAATCATGTAAGGGAATTTAACTTTGCGGGGTTTATTGGAAGGTTTCTCCCTAAAAGCTGCATCCATAGTAATGATTTCTTAGTTGTCCCTCTGCTTATTTTTATTCTTCTTAATCTTCCTTTTCTTCATCTTATTATCCACCTAGTTACTAACTTGCAGTATTTCACTAGACGAAGAGGAAGAAGAGGAATAAGGCAAAGAGTCAACTTTAGGATCAACTGGAGGTTGATATTGTTCAGGTGGAGGAGAACCTGGTTGAGAAGTAGTTTGGATATTCGGAACCGTAGGGGTCGAAAATAACCAAACTGGCAAACCAATGGTAAATCCAAGTAGGGACAACATTTCCATATAAGTAGTACCAATATTTCCAAAAGAAGTAAAGGGACCAGGATTCCTGTTATAGGGGTTTCCTTTATTGGTGGATTCAGAAACTGTTGCCATTAGTCTCAACCTAAGATCTACTAAGGACTATTTCTATAGGAAGGATGTTGTTCCGCGGTCAATTAATTGATTTTAGAAATTAAAGACACAAACAAAAGAAAGGGGTAACTAGGCAAAAGGGTTTACCAAGCAACCATCAACTGCAATATACACCTTGGTGAACCAAGGACTTAATGTATGGCAGTCAATCTCCCTAAATGTTGTGTTCGGTGTATCACGGTATACAAGGTGGTAGACTCGGTTGCCCATGGATGGTAGCAACCTATAGGGGACTCCCAAAATATACTCGATGGTACGTGGGAGTGCAGTTTGTAGTAGTGATGTCTAATGTGTAACCATTTGATGAGAGTGTTCCTTTATACTTTTCATGCATGGAGCGTCATCTAATATACTCGAAGGTACATGGAGAATGAACCTATACACTTGCATGCATGGAACAGGATTTAACCCCCAGGATGCAATGCTGGAAAACAATGATAGCTCCTATGTTTAACGACGTTGGAACACATCTCTAGCCTAGACCTCTAGATGTCTGTGTTAATGTTCCAAATTCTCCTTAGGTTAATTGAGATGAATTTTAAAGTTGATCTTGAATTATGTTTTGGTTTCAAGGCTCAAAAAAATTGATGTCAGCTGAACACACCTATAATGCAACTAATATGTCAAAAAGACTCTTTGCATTTCAATGAAATATATCTGGTGTAGGGAAGAAGTGCAAACATTGATGCAACAATCAAATATGCAACCAACAATAGCTTCCTAACTAGATATTTCAATTCCACAATTCCAATGCATCGATCAAAGTGAATTAAATTGAATTCACTAAAGTTCACCTACATAAATTTTTTCTTCTTTTAAAATGAATGAGGATGAATTTATCATCTTTCAACACCAAGTAATGTAATCTATGCTCAATGATAATCTCGAAAACAACTTTCTAGTGCAATGTAACCTAATTCAATTTCTAGAAGTAATGATCAATTTTAAGATGAAGGTTTAACAAATGCAAATGTAATTTCTTTCTGGTTTCCAAAAGAACTAAAAAGTTCATATCAGACAACAAATAAGTAATTCCCTCAACACATGAAAGTAGCAAAAAAATGGATTTGATTACCCAAAGAACTAAAGGTTCAACCAAAGTTTGTCTTCACTATTTCAACATGGAACAAACTCTTGCAAACCATTAAGAATTTAACAACAATAAGTCAAAATTCTATGCAAACAGAGCAGGAGAAAAACTTTAGAGATCAAGACATTCCAGATATTTTGTCAAAAACCCTAAAAAATCTCATTTTTTGGATCAGCGCAACTGTGATGGTCAAAATCTGCACTGACAGGGTCTTCATCATGACTGTAATGAGAAAAATCCACATTGACATCGCTCTGTTTCTCAGGAAAAGGGTGCTGGGTGAGAAAAACTTAGGAGAAAACAAAAAAAGTTGAATAGAGACCAAGATTTGACACTCTAAACCACACACCACTCAAAATGTGGATCCACAATCAATCAAATTTATGGATCACTAAGAGGTTGGCCAAACTTATCAAACGAGGCCAAAAACAAAAGGAGGTTTGAAGGGTTATGTAATCCCCAATGGATTTGTCATTTTGTTTTGCAATAAATCCTTTATGCAAACAGAAACGGTCCCTCTAGTCCTATGGAAGGATCTAGCAACTGTAGAAGACAATTAAATGCAATCTTTCCTAATTCATACTAGAAAATGCAAAGGAAGATATGTATCCTACCTCTCTCTGATGCTAATACCCTTGATGTCAACCTTGAATCTTTGGTTTCCAAGCTCACGACATCCTCTTTGCTAGTGTAGATGAGTGCTTGCAAGAAAGATCAAGTGGAGACAACAAAACTATACAAAGCATAACATTTTCTGATACAAATTATGTAACAAAACAAGGAGAATCACAATAAATGGAAAATAATTGACACTTTTATGGAAAGAAAACATATATTGTATTATTAGTAGATGAAAAAGGGAGCATTACAACCAATGAAGCCTTGATGTTGGAATCCTCCTTCAAGTGAGATTCCAAGTCCAAGCCTTAGCCTTCAAACACTTTTCTCCTTTGAAAATGGGCAGAATTCAACAGTAGGATGGCAACCAACCAACCAACAGCCAACAATTATTGGATGGTGGGAAATTCATTTATAGGGAAGGAGAGGGAATTGAGGATCCATTAAAAGAGGGAGGATTTCCACATCTTAAGGGAGAGATCCATGGAAAGAGGATCTAGGGACAGGAATGGGAGGTCTCATTCCAATCTTCATCTACGTGAAACCACATCATCATTCTCGAGCTTTCTAGTAAGGGAAGCTTCTCCTCCATTTTGGGAAAAACTACCTAAATAGGACCAGCGCAGATTTGCCTAATAAAAGTAGCATTGTAAGCATTATACATGTGTAACTCCAGAGGTTACCATCTCGGATTTGCCTAATAAAAGTAGCGTTGGGCTTGAAAAATAAGGTTTTTCACAAGCCCTTCAGAATGATTTCAAGGCAAGTTTTCTTCCTTTTCTTTGGGGATGTTCCAAACATGTTTCATGGTGAATACATTGTTTGCGACATCTTTCATCACTTTGTGACACTTGTGATATTGACGACACAAAGTTTGACACTTCAGGATGCAAGACTAGGAGTTGCAAAATACTGTATAACACAAGGTGCACTAGGGCAAGGTTTTTAATTTAAAAAACGTTGGTGTGCTACTCATATAATAAGAATTGGTTCCATTAATAGAATTGTATGTCTTGGTTCTTAATAGATAATGGTGCATTGTTCGAAGGTTATTTTTTTTAAAATAAGAATTACAGTGCTCTAAGTAATGCTGGAGCATCAGTGCATAGACTACTTGATAGCATCGTACTAGCGTAAAGTGAAAAAAATGTCAATCGTAAAATTCATTTTCACCATCTCAGTGCTAAACTCCTATGAAGCCCCAGTGCTTTGACCTTTTCAGAACGCTTGGGTGCGTATACAACATGGTGCAACATTGCAGGGTTTTTAATTTAAAAATAGTGGTGCTCTAGGTGAAACTGAAGCATCGCTGTGTATTCTACTCGATAACATCAAAAAAAGGTTAAATTTAAAAAAAAAAATCAGTTGTAAAATTCATTTTCTCCATTTCAGTGTTATACTCCCATGAATCATCAGTGTTGTTGCTATTTTGACGTGCCCAAGTGTGTAAATAACATGGTGCACCACAATAGGGTTTTCAATTCAAAAAATCATGGTGCGCTCTGTAAATACTCCACATTGGTGTGTCGGTTACTTAAGCACACTAGAACAAGGTTAAATAAATAAATAAAACCTACATGTCATAAAATTCATTTTTACCATTTGTAGTGTTGTAGATCTCTCAAGCACCGTGTAACTTTTGCCTCTATGAAGCACCATGCCATCAATGTTTCACTTGCTTTCCATCCTTCTGTCTGTTGCTCATTTTGTGCCTTTCAAATTTTGTCAAATGGTGGTTAAATTTGTTTCTTTAGTTTACGTGGCAACCATGCCTCTCCGACAATTAAATGTCTAGGTAATGTTTATGTTTCTCCCTAACTTAATTTTTTAGGTAGGTAGAATTGAAAATAAAGTAATTTATTTTTTCCTACGTGGCGCGTTCAAGGCATCTGGATCACAACATTCACGGTGCAGCTTATAAACTTACAGGGTTCACTACAAAGTAGTGCATAATGTTAATGCACTATTAGTGGTTTAACGTATTCACTAAATAGAAATGCACTGGGTCGTCAAGTTCTACGATGCACCACTTTAAAAATTATAATTTTTACAGAAGTGTGTTTGGTAAAAGTAACTTCTCAATGTGTTTATTTTTTCCAAATGTACAACTTAATATTAAAAAATATTGCTTGATGCATTATTTAACCTGAACATTCTAGTGCAATGTGTCAACACAAAGTTAACGCACTAGTGCGAAATTTTATGTCAACACACCGCATTGAAAAATAAAAATAATTAATGTTTTGTATGTATGTGAACTAAAAGCAGTGCGTCAAGTCAATGTATGCATCATTTTCGATGCATACATATTTTTTTAGCGCACCATGTTTGATGTGTTCCTACTTTTTTGGAGCACTAAGGTTGATTTTTTTTAAATTTAAAGTTATATGTCCATATTCATAAACACATTTTTCATTTAATAAAAAAAATATGTTTTATGTATGAGGTTGATGTATTATATAGATCAATCATGCAAAGATGTAAGAGGACAGAGGAGCAATAGATGTAAGAGAAAATAGTATGAGTGGGAGGCATGAGAGAGGAAGAGGGATTTGTACCCTCACCCTATTACCGTAGCTACCTAAGGCCTCTTGAGGAATGTAGGCCTCCTTAAGTACTATAAGGAGGCTACATCCATGAAGGGGCACTCTAAGTTGTTAGCACAGTTGATCCATCAGTGGGATGTCCATTGTCAAGATTTTCATGTTGGTCTTGACATGTGGTATGAACCCACTGAGGAGGAAATTTATTTTATCACTGGCCTATCCAGGGGAGGAGCGGATTTTCTCCAGTTCCCTGTTCCCTGATGGTGTTGCAGTAGAGATTCGGCTTGTATACTCTTAGAGATATGTTAGGGATCATGTAGTTTCTCCAAAAGATTTCCAGGTGTCTAGTGGACAACTATGGATTGCTTCTTTTGGTGCAAAGGAGGTTAGGTGCCTCTCACTATTAGTGAGTACCATTACACACTCTAGTAGTGATGGGAAGTGCATTATTTTCCCTCTTTTGTTTTATGTTAATTCTTTGGTGCAGAGGCCACGATGTATTAAATGGTCTGCCATTTTTTTGTGGCAGTTCTGTATAGCTTTAGATATATGTTGTGTTATGATACATAGGAGGGTGAACACCCTTTTTCTTTAGAGATGTTTTGTTTATCTTTTGAGAGGTTTCTGGAGACAAGGCCTATATTTAACTATCACCCTCCTAGGTTGACGACTGAGGTGCAGATGAACATGCGGGGCAAGATGATGCCCAAGAGGGGCCAACCGAAGTATCCGTCCAAGATTTCCACCAATGCACTAGGGCTACTGACCAATGAGGATGACCCATGTTTTTCTTGGTGTTATGTACTTACACGGGGATGGATTGGCAATATTATCCAAACATCCTCTTCACATAGGATGCACCAGCAGATGATAGAGGTAATATTAGTGTTTTATCTAAATTAATCTATTTTCATTTTATTGTCTTAATTAATTAGAATAAAATTTATTCTAGCACATTCTTTAACTTGTTTTATTAAATTGTTTAATGAAATTGTCTAATTATTGTTGTGTACTATATATTTTGTAGACATTAGCACATTCATTGGGGACATGCCTCCTCCCCCAATAGATGCATATGCAGAGATGGTTGAGGTTGCGAAGGGTGAGGGATGTTGGAATTGGATGTAGATACACACGGGCATGTGGTCACATCATAGGCCTGATATTGGATTCATGATGGAGTTGGGTGACCAACTCTCTAGACTTTTGGTTGAGGCGGGGGTCCTCCCCATGAATACTAAAGATATCAAGGCAGATCCTGGGCTCCTGGAGCTCTAGATGGAATTTCCACGTGATATGATAAGTCTTATGCATTATATCATAGGAGCTACCAGGTTTATACTAACATTGAGGGATGGCCATGCAATAGATACATAGTCTTCACCCAATACTACACCATTGGATCATGATGAATGGGGTGATGATCCTTTTGGTAGTACTCCACCTCCTCGAGATGGCCATGCAATAGATATGAAGTCTTCACCCAGACATACTACCTCATTGGGTGATGTTCAGGGTGGTGATCCTTCTAATATCACTCCACCTCCTCCTCATTCACCTCATGACCCATTGCCTCATGTTTATCCTCAGAGAGTATAGAAGTCACCTCCTCCTCCACCTCATTCTTCGACTCTTGAGGTAGTTTTCCATCCATCATCTTCTGCTATAGACCAGGTTTCCATTAGTACTGTTGTATCAGATATTTTATAGTAGTTACTTAACTTGACAATTTTATTTGACTTTCTTATATATGTGTGTGTGTGTGTTGGGGGGGGGGGGGGGTGCATCTTTTATGCTCATGTTGATGTACTTAATTTATATGTTGGTGTTGATGTGTATATTGTTAGGTCATGTTAGATATGTTCATTTAATATGCTTGCAGATATATGTGTATGTTATGTGTGTTTATATATATATATATATATATATATATATATATATATATATATATATATATATATATATATATATATATATATATATGTTCATGTTGATGTACTTAATTTGTTTGTTGGTGTTGATGTGTACATTGTTAGGTCATGTTAGATATGTTCATTTATTGTGATTCTAGATAGATGTGTATGATATAGTAGTTATTTGACGTGAGATTTGTATTTGAGGATGTGTGTGGTGATGATGTTAGACAATGCTTGTTTTTTGTTAGATGTGATCAAATGGTGATGCCCTATTAGATTATTAGATTTGTGTGCTAGATAATGACATTTATATGTAATAGAGATGTATATAATTAGATGATGTTAGTGAATTTGAATTTGTATTTTAGATGATGTTTATGTTTGTTAGATGATTAACATCATGACATTTATTTTTGTGAAATGATATTTATTATAGATTGTGTATTGGTGAACTAATATCAAAAATTTATATATGAAATTACATGCAAAATGACTTACTTTAAATAAAAAATGGGAAGATATTTTTATAAATTACAAAGTTTAATATGGTTAAAACTATAATTGTAAAATTACAATAAATATTTTTCTATTGCATAGATAGTTCATACATATTCACTATAACTAAATTCTTATTAAAACAAGGGTCATGAGTAGCATGGTCCCTACCTATGGAAACCATAGAAAAAAAAAATTGTTTATAAAACATGTCTAAAAAATAGTCACTACAAACCAAAAATAATTTTACACACAATCAAATTTTACAAACCTCTAAAAAAAACTACCTTTCTAGTCATAGTCAAGCATAGAAATCAGGAAGTTCTGACCTATGCTTATAATACAAGAGTTAGACAATATCTAATTTATCTTTGCAATTAATTTTCAAAAAGTATCTTGCAACATGTAATCATTAAATAATAATTTCAAATTTTTTATAATAAAAGTAAAATATATAACTAATTGGTCTATAAAATCAACTATAATTAAAAAAAAATTGTTCATGAAATATTGGACTATAAAAATAACATTATAATTAATTTGATTTTATAAATTTAATAAATTAAAGTTTATTTATTAATAATAATTATGAATGAACAAATCTTGCTCAGGGCATACCCTGGCCAAATAAAAAATAATCTCGAGGCTATCTGTTCGACGCCACCGGAAATCCTCCCTTTTCTCCCTGCAGTCTCCTCATATTTTTTGAATCTATGTTTCCCATGCAGAATTCGTGACCACCTATTTGCTTCTGCATCAGACTTTATTTTTTGTGAAATTTCTTATTGCTCTACTCTTGATCTCGGAGTCCTCTTTTCTCCCTCTTCCCTGCTCTTCAGATCCCTTGTTTGGTTTTCAATGCCTCATCGGTTACAACGTGCTGGAGCAACATTTCAGAGTTTCTTCAAGACAGAGCCGAGGACCTCCAGATGGCCCGCAATGAAGATTGTCTTCATTGTCGAGACTTGTAGGAAGAATTTGAGCAAATCAGAACGCATCAACGCCTCTTGGATGAGAAAATTGATTTCGCTACCAAGATAATCACTACTAAAGGAACAACCGATCTAAAAGAATAGCAGAAAAGGAACATAAGAAAAACGGAACAACATAAAAGGAACAACAAAAAATACAACAGAAAAGGGACAGTAGAAAAGGAACAACAGGAAAAATGGAACAACAGAAAAGGAAAAGCAGAACAGTAGAAAAGGAACAGCGGGAAAAATGGAACAACAGAAATGGAACAACAAAAAGTCACATAAATATATATTAGATGTTTTGTAAAGTTTGTTTACTTCTTTTTCAGTTTGTCTAAATCTATTCCTGTGTCAGTACTTTTCAAGTTGAAAATGAAAGCAATTTAGCAGAATGCTTTAATGTAATCCAGTTCCAAGCTCATCCTGCGAGCTCTACTCATGTAGTACTGGAGCTTAGCATCCCTATCTTTTTTGAATATAATCAACAACCGAATTTGTAAAATAATAATAATAATAATAATAATAATAATAATAATAATAGTTATGAATGGAGCATCATTAAAAAATGTATTTATTAATTATAATTCTTATTTAAAATATAATTTTTTAAATTAATATGTATTTTTTTTTAGAAAATCCACAAAATTTTGCAACTACTAATATGAACAATCTGAAAACTAGTTTCTTTTCATATAGACATAAAACTTCTCTACTCAATTTGCAGTGAAATAGAATAGAATTAAAATCACATTCACATAATTCAATAGCACATTTTTTCTAGGGAACCCGACTGGGAAAACCCTCTGCTTGTTGAGAATATTATATATAGAAACTAAGGAATGATCTCTTACAATACAACTTTATTTTCAATAGACAATACACCCTTCTCCATGACTTCCCTAGGCTTGAAAAACATGCTTGTTGTAGCCTAATCTGCTCCCTAAATAGGTGCTCGTATTAAATAGGAGTTTCCTCCTATCTTTATGTGCACTACCAAAGGGAACTATTCCTACAACAATTTTGTGCACAAGTTTCTATTGCACACTCTTCCTCACAAGATCACACACAACCTTGTGTGTACTCCTATTGCTTTGTCTCACCAGTCCGTGCTCAGAAAAAATGAGTAACAATATTCCTTTGCTCCTCATTTTAAAGCAATTAAAATGACTAAGTTTAGAAAATTTCAAATTAAGGAATGATTTTGTGATTGATTGAGTTACCATGATTTAATTTCTCATGCAACTTGTCTTATCTCTTTAGACTCAACCACAAGTTCTTTTCCTCAATTAACTCGCACTAGAAGACCGAAAAGTTGGCCTTCCACTTTGACACATTAGTTAATTGCTCCATGAACACTTCCTAAATTTTAGGATCATGTCCTAACTTTTTAGGAATTAGATCCTAAACCATAGGAACTTATGCATGATCAAGGAGAAACTTGTTCTGGTTCCTTTGATTAAGGCATGAGTCAAGGATCACTTTCTCACTAACATTTTCAACACTCCCTCTTAGTGAGGAAGGTGTTCCTAGAAGAACCTCATCTCCCTAGATCTATCTCCAACATTACCATGCTTTTAGTTGTTATAGATGCTCCCTCTGAACTAGAAGACTTCCTTACTTTCCTTTGCAGAACTTGATGTTAAGACCTGTTCTTTCCCACTATGTTCTGCAAATCCACAATTTTCCACTATCAATGATCATAGCTCCTTTTGTGTCACTAAACTTTTTCTCATTGATCTTCCCACTAGCATACCTCTAGCTCCACAAATAAGTCTTGATCATTGGGTCTTCTAGATCTACCATATTATAAATGGTTTTATCCATCTGCAACATACTGAACTAGGATTCCACAACTCTGCCTCCTAACATCTCATTACTCCTTCAATAATCACTATACATAAGGACTTCAAGGACTACCCCCTTGTCAAAACTTTGGCTGCTCCAAAATGTTGGTCCTAGGGCACAAAAATTTTCCCTGTCACTATGACACATTAGCCCTACTGTCGGTCTCCTCAAGGCTTCCAAAACTTCCCTCACACAATCAACTCTTTGACTGATCTAGGGCTTGCAAATCAACCACTAACAATCCATACGCTTATTGTTCTTAGGTTGCTCTAGAAATTCTTCTCCTATGATGTGTTGCTCTCAACTTGTGTTGGTCTTTATTTTGTTCTCTACTTTGATACAATGTAGAAAACCCTTGAATCCTTACAAATTCTAATGAGAGAAAATTGATCACAAAAGACACAATATTTCTCTACCGAAAAATCCACAGAAATAAAACAATAAATAGAAACATAATCACATATTGAACACAAACTATATCTGAGGAACCAAATTGGGAAAAACCCCTGCTTGCTTGTATTGAATCAACTAAGCAATCTAATATATTAGATAAAATATACTTCAAGCATGAAACCCCTACAATATTGATCAACTCTCTACATAAGAATTTCCAAACACTTAGGAAAATAATCCTACAAGGAAGCTCCTATTTCCTTGCACAATTCCCAAGAGAAATACATCTGCTTGATCCTCAATCCTTTCTTGCTCTTCTTGCTTCTCAATCTCTTCACAAAAGATTGAGTACGATGAATAAATATATTTGTCGTTTCATCCAATCTCAATAGGCAATTTAAATTGCATGAACTACTAGGGATAAATTAAGTAGCTGCAACTAGTTAACTGAGAGTTAGTTGAGTTAGCAAAAGTCAAACTACTCAACTAAACTCAAGAACTAAACTCTATCTCTATTCTAGAACTAGAGAACATTTAATTGACATACACAAGTAGTTAACTCCACTAGATAGCTAAATTTTATCTATAAATAAGTACACAACTCACTAAAATCCATCTAACTCGAATTAACTAACAATAAACTAGTGATAGGCCACATCACACATGTTAATTGATTACTAACTCAAGTATCTATGAGACTGAATTCGAATTAGAATCTTTGACTAAGGCACAAGTCAAGGAATCCATTCCTTGCTACACTTTCAACACTCCCACTTAGTCAGGAAGGGCTTCTTGGAAGAACCTCATCCACTTGGATTTGTCTTCACCTCTTCCAAATTCTCTACTGTTACAATTGCTCACTCTGAACTAGAAAGTGCCATGTACCATGTGTATCTGGGTGTCTGCTTCTTGATGTTGCAAGACTCAACTCTCTTATGAGCTCCCTTGACCAAATCCTCTGCCCACTTGGCTCGAACTCTCCTTAACCTTGAAGTTTTTAACTTGTCCTCATCATCATCATACTAGTCATCCCACCTAGGCTCCATCTTGAGAGCTCTATCCTTATCTTGATCAACCACCACATCTCTACTCTGAGAAATATTTTCCTTTCTCCTCAAGATTTCACATGCATCTACCTCCAATTTGTATAGGCTCTCAATCCTGACACCAATTTTCTTGACCCGACCTAAAGAAAAATGATTGAGGCATGCCTTCCCATTGTTGAAGATTGCATCATACCCTTTGTCTTCAATCCACAACCTATTCATCAAAGCAATTTTTCTAGCATCACTATTTCTTTCAAATAAATCAATAAGGGCCTTCCAAATCTGGAATGGTGCATCCTTTCCATGCAGCTTTGGAAAAATATGGTCTCTAACTCCTTCTAGGATCATCCTCCTAGCTTTGGAAATATCCTTCTTCCATTAATTTAGTTGTTGTGCATATGAAGCAACAGGTTTAGTAATATCATTTGGTGTATTTCAAAATCTCATTATCATCTAACATAGCCTCCATTTTTCCTTTTATGCACAAAAAATCGAAGTCCCTTCCAGTGCATGCTCTTTCCTCAAGCCATAGGATGATATGATTCATGCACTTGTAGAACTCCCGTACCAAATAATATTCTCTTCAATGCACTTTGAATCTGATCAAGGAATTCCTTCAAACCTTGCAACTGTTAATATGGATAATCTAAAAACTAGTCTCTTTTCATATGGACACAAAATTTCTCTTCTCAATTTCTAGCAAAATAGAACAGAATTAAAAAGACATTCACACAATTCAACAACACATTTTTTCTAGGGAACCCAACTGGGAAAACCCTCTACTTGTTGGGAATATTAATTATAGAATTTAATGATATCTTACAATACAAATATGTTTTCAATAGAGAATGCACCCTTCTCCCTACATTCCCTAGGCTTGAAAAACATGCTTGTTATATCCTGATCTTCTCCCTAAATATTTGTGCAATAGGTTCTCCTATTAAATAGGAGTTTTCTCCTATCTCTATGCACACTACCTTAGGTAACTCTTCCTCACAATTTGTTTGTTGGGTGTGGAGCCTGATTATCTTCTTGATTTAGAGGTCTTTGTTTCAATCGAGTGTATACCCTGAGAAGACTCTACATCCCTCCATGCGAGAGGGGAATTCCCCCCCCCATCTTGAGGGGGGCCAGATTGGGGGTTTGGGGGCTAGTAGGACCTTAATGAGGGTTCGGGGGAAGCACCCCCAAAGCTAAAAATAGATGAAAATTTCCTTGTAAAATATTGTAATTTCATAGTCAACCTGGGTCATTCATTAGGCAGATTATTTGACGGCATAAGTTATGTTAATTTAGGGTTTTTTTTTCCCTAGAAGGCAACCCTCAGTTTATATGAGGGAATTATATTGCGATTGTGTATTATTTTTTCTCAGTGAGAAAGAGAGAGGACATGGTGTGAGAGTGAAGAGGAAATTACAACGGATCTATTGTAGGTTATATCTCTTCATTTTGCTAGATAATATAAAAGGAAGGATTGGTTGTCTTTCCATGGACATAGCCTAAATTGGGTGAATGACATATATCTGTGTCTCTCTTGTTTTATGCATTTTTTTTTTGCAATATTATATGTGTTTCATTGCTCCATTAATTATTTTCTAACAACTATTATAAGAGACGAAGGTCTGTTTTGTTGATAAACTCATTGGAGAGAAGGGTTCCTAGTTCAAGTGGGAGCAATGGCATCAGATGGCAGGTTTAGGATTGAGAAATTCAACGACCAAAACTACCAGCTGTGGAACATGAAAATGGAAGATTAAATTTATCAAAAAGATATTTACCTACCATTGAACGAAAAAGAAAAGAAGCTAACAAGTATAACGGATGAAAAATGGGAGATTCTCGAGAGAAAGGCACTAGGAACAATACAGTTGTGTCTAGCAACATCGGTGGCATTCAACATTTAAAAGGAAACAACAACAGAAGGTTTAACGATGGAATTGGCCAAACTATATGAAAAACCCTCGACATTAAATAAGGCATTTCTTACGAAGCATATATTTAATATGAAGATGTTAGAAGGTGGACTTGTTTTTGATAATTTAAATGAATTTATCATGGTTACCAATCAATTAAGTTCTATAGGGGCAAATTTTGATGATGAAGTTAGGGCTCTATTATTTTTGTGCTCATTGCTAGAAAGTTGGAATGGCTTCGTTATGACTATTAGTAACTCTGTATTTGGATCTAGTACTTTAAAGTTTGATGATGTTGTTGGTGCAATCCTAAGCAAGGAAATGTGAAGTAAAATCTCTGGTGAGACATCAAGTAATGATTTGACTACAGAGACTAGGGGAAGAAAAATTAAAAGAGTAAGGAGCCCATGAAATTACAATAAGTTAAGAAGAGTCACATCTAAATCCAGATCAAGGATAGTGTGCTATAAATGTTGGAAGAAAGGACACCTGAAGAAAGACTGGAAGTCCCAGAAAGGAAAAGAAGGAGATGGACAACAAGAGAACAATCATGAAGCGAATGTGACAGGTGATGCGTTGCAAGATGCTTTGATTTTTTCAATAGAGAATATTATTGATGCCTAAGTGGTAGATTCAAGGTCTTCATTCCATGCCACACCAGATAAGAAACATTTTCATCACTATGTTCAAGGAGATTTTGGACAGCTTCATTTGGGTGATGATAAACCCTACAAAATCATTGGAAAGGGTAAATCTTTTATAAAGAAACAAAATGGAAACCTATGGTTATTGAAGGAGGTAACAGATGTTCCTAATCTCAAGAAAAATTAGATTTAAATGGAGAAGTTAGGTGGTGAAGGTTGTGTAACTACATTCACAGAAAAACCTGGAAGGTCACTGAAGTAGCCCTAGTAATAGCAAAAGGAGAAAAGGTTCGTACATTGTATATATGCAATAGTATTTCTAATTTTGGTAATGTTTTAACCTCCACATGAGCAGATACATCATTGTGGCATCATAGTCTTGGGCGCATGAGTGATAAAGGGATGTAGATTCTTCACTCAAGAAATTTGTTGCAATGTTTGAAGCTTTTTGAATTGTATTTATGTGAAAATTTTTCTTATGGAAAACAAAAGAGAGTCAATTTCTTAGAGTTGGGAAGGAAAAGAAGAGAAAAAAATTAGATATTTGCATACATATGTATGGGGACTTGCTTAGGTATCATCTCTTGGTGGCTCTCATTGTTATGTTACTTTTATTGATGATGCCACTAGGAAAACCTGGATTTATTGTATTTGAAATAAATCTGATGTATTTTATACTTTCAAGAAATGGAAATCTTTGGTTGAGAATGAGATAATAAATAAGTTGTAATGTCTCAGATCAAACAATGGAAGTGAATACTGTAGAAAATATTTTGATAAATATTTTTTAGAGCAAAGAATTCTCATAGAGAAGACAATTCTAGGAACACCACAGGAAAATGGTGTGTCAGAAAAGATGAACAGGACAATCATGGAGCATGCAAGGTGCATGATATTGCATGCAAGATTTCCCTTACAATTTTGGGAAGATGTTGTAGATATTTTTGTTTTTCTAATAAAATGAGGGCCTTCAAGTTCATTGGATGGTGGTATTCCAAAGGAAGCATGGACGGGTAAAAAGGTAAACAGCTCATTTTTAAATACTTTTGGTTGTGAGGTGTTTGTCCACATAAATAAAATAGAACAAACCTTGAGGCAAAATAAAAAAAATGTACCTTTATTATATATGGTGTTAATGATTTTGGTTATCGCTTATATGGTTATGAAAATCACAAAATCATTAGGAGTAGAGATGTCAAATTCAATGAAAAGGTATTGTATAAGGATCAAATGCAGGAAAAGGAAAACGAAGAATACACAATGCTTGATGATATCACAAAAAAAGTAAAGGTGCTTGAAAATCATAATGATTAGTTGCCACAACAACCACAACAGCAAAAAGCACCTCAAACACCTAAAAGTTGTGTTAGAAGATCTACCGGGATAAGTAGACCCCCTGAATGATACTCTGCTTCATTATATTATGTATTAATTACTCATTTCAGTGAATCTAAAAGATATGAAGAAGCAACTTAGGTAGAAACCAAGAAGAAGTGGGGGCAAGCCATGGAAGAAGAGATGAGCACCTTAATGCAAAACTAGACTTGGGACTTAGTCAAGTTGCATGCAAGTAAAACAAGATTGCATAATAAATGGGTTTACAATTTGAATGAATAACATGGACGTAAACACATGTATAAGGCTAGACTTGTAGTGAAGGGGTTTGCACAAAAGTAAGGTATAGATTTTGATGAAATTTTTTCTCCTATTGTTAAAATGAATTCAATCAGAACTATTTTAATTCTAGTGGTAGCATAAGGATTTCATCTTGAGAAATTAGATGTGAGGATATCCTTTCTTTATGTGGATTTTGGGGAAGAAATATATGTGCAACAACCACAAGGGTATGAAGTCAAAGGGAAGGAGAAATTAGTGTGCAAATTGAAGAAGAGTTTGTATGGCTTAAAACAAGCTCCAAGGTGGTGGTATCTAAAATTCGACAAGTTTATGTATGAAGAGGGTTATACTAGATGTCACTCTAACCATTGTGTTTATCTTAAAAGGAAAAATGATTGTAGCTATATTATATTGCTATTGTAGTAGATGGCATGTTAGTTACAGGGTCTAACATGCTGGAAATAAATGTGCTTAAAGGAAAATTGGTAAATTAATTTGCAATGAAGGATTTGGGTGTTGTAAAACAAATCCTTGGTATGAGAATAACTAGAGACATGAAAAATTGAAAATTAAGATTGTCCTAGAGTGAGTACGTAGGAAAGGTGTAGGAAAGAATTAATATGTAGAATGAAAAACCAGATAGTACACCTTTGTCTAGACATTTCAAACTAAGTAAGGAGATGTGTCCCAAGGCTCGGGAAGAGATGGATTATATGTGTAAAGTTTTATATGCATCAACAGTTGGAAGCTTAATGTATGCAATGGTATACACAAGGCCTGATATTGCACATGCAGTGGGAGTTGTGAGCAGGCATAGGAAAAATCCAAGAATATAGCATTGGATTGCAGTGAAGTGGATTCTCGAGCATTTGAAAGGTACAAAAAATAAAAAGTTTTGATTTGGTGGTTCAAACATTGCTATACAGGGATATTTTGATGCAGATATGGCAAGTGATAGAGATAATAGGAGGAACACCACAATATATGTGTTTATTGTAGTTGGAATAGTTTTCGATTAGGGTTCAAAATGAAAAACATTATTGCATTTTCAAAAACGGAAGTAGAATATGTTGTTGTTATAGAGGATAATAAAGGAATGATTTGGTTACAAAGGTTTATGAATTAATTGGGAAAGAAGTGGGAGATGGGCAGGTTATATAGTGACATTCAAAGTGTTATTCATCTGGCAAAGAACTCATCATTTCATTCCAAGACTAAACATATACAACTCAAGTACCATTTCATACGGTCAGTTTTGGAAGATGGACAGTTGAAGCTGGAAAAGATACACACTAGCCAGAATCCTACAGATATGTTAACAAAGGTTGTAACCAGGGAGAAACTGAGTTTCTACTCATTTTCATTTGGTCATCAAGTATGATGATGAAGATGAGAAACAACCATGTGCAAAATGGAAGCATCATCCAACAAGTGAAGCAACAGTGGAATTTTTATAATTAGTCTCCAAGTGGGAGATTGTTGGGTGTGGAGCCTGATTCGGAGGTCTTACTTTAGCCAGATTTGTACCCTAGAAATACTATACACCCCTCCATGGGGGGGGTGTGGGGTCTAGTGGGCCCCCGAAGCTAAAAATAGATGAAAATTTCCTTGTAAAATATTGTAATTTCATAGTCAATATGGGTTGTTCATTAGGTGAATGATCTTATGGTAGAAGTTATGTTAATTCTGGGTTTTTTTCCCTAGAAGGCAACCCTTTGTTTATATGAGGGAATTTTATTGCAACTGTGTATTTTTTTCTGAGCGAGAAAGAGAGAGGAGATTGTGTGAGAGCGAAGAGGAAATTACAACAAATTTGATGTAGGTTGTATCTCTTCATTTTACTAGATAGTATAAAAGGAAATATTGGTTATTTCTCCATGGACATAACCTAAATTGGGTGAACCACGTATATTTGTGTCTCTCTTGTTTGATGTGTTTTTGGGTTTTTGTGTTTTTGTTTCCGCAATATTGTATGTGTTTCATTGCTTCGTTAATTATTTTCTAACAAATTTTGTGCATGTATTTCTCTTGCACACTCTTCCTCACAAGATCACACACAAACTTGTGTGTAGTCTTATTTCTTTGTCTCACCAACCCATGCTCACAAAAAATTGAGTAACAATGTGCCTTCGCCCCTCCTTTTATATAATTCGAATGGCTAAGTTTAGCAAATTTCCAATTATTTTGTGATTGATTGAGTTAGCATGAGTTAACTGCTCATACAACTCACCCTATCTCTTGAGACTCAACCACAAGTTCTTTCCCTCAATTAATTCCCACTAGAAGACTGATAACTCGGCCTTCCACTTTGACATATTAGTTCACTGCTTCATGAACACTTCCTAAATTCAAGGAATTCCCCCTAAATTTTAGGATTAGGTCCTACTTTTAGGTATTAGCTCATAAACCATAAGACCTCGTGCATGCTCAAGGAGAAACTCATTGTGGTTCCTTTCATTAAGACACAAATCAACCCTTCTTCGCTAACATTTTCAACATTTTTTATTATAATTTTTTTTTTAATTTCTAATGTTTAAATAATAAATAAGAAAATGAAATCAATAAACTACTGTCAATAATATATATATATATATATATATATATATATATAATTTATCATTAAAGTTATGAGAGTTTCAAGCAATTTAAATTTAAATTTAATATCTTACCAATTATATAAAATGCCAACAAGACAAATAAAAAATAATATAATTAGCATGGGATATTGTTAGATGTGATCATGATGATGATGCCATGTTAAATTATTAGATTTGTGTGCTAGCTAATGATGTTTATATGTGCTAGAGGTGTATATAATTAGATGATGTTAGTGAATTTGAATGTGTATTTTAGATTATGTTTATGTTTGTTAGATGGTTATCATCATGATGTTTATTTTTATGAAATGATATATTTTTATTATAGATTATATATTGGTGAACTTATATCAAAGGGGTGGAAGGAGGGGGAGGGATTCTCTTTATTCTCGATGGAATCATTGTGGACAAGTATGCTTGGGTACTAGGAATCAAGACTAACAATCAAGCGGAAGTTTACATGATCCAGATTTAGACAGGAATGCAACAAATTACAGAGATGCAGTGGAAATAATACTTCATTTCATTAATGTAAAATACTGAAATACGCTTGTTAGCTCTGCTACATGTTGCTGATTTTCAAAGAGTGGAAGTAGGCTGGGTCTTTGGTTTCTTGCTCAGAAATGGTCCACACTAGTTATCCTCGCCTTCTCCTTCACCCCTCTTACTTCCTTTCAACCCGCTGCCTCCTTTCTTTCCCCCAAAACCCAGCATAAATCCCTGTTCCTAAAGGCCTAAGCACTAAGTTTTAAACCCCATAAGACCGATTCCACATGACCCCGTGCTTCCGCAACCCATCATCGTCCTTTGGTCGCAGCCGTTGATCATTCTGATCTAACAGTCCCCGCCACAAATAACCTGCCCGCCTGTCTCCCGCCATTCGATTATCTCCGCCGCAATTGGACGACAATCACTTCCCCCGCTACCATAACTTAACCACGTGTTAACTCACAATCAACACGGTTTTTGCCACGTCCCATCTGCCACGTGTCATGAGTTGAATGGTATCGCGTGCCCACGTACGATTACCGCCATCCTCCGAAAGTGGTGCGGGGAATACCACCTGCCACCAAAACCGCCTTCCCCACTCGTTAATTGCCCACACACCTTTCCCATTCGATGACTGTCGAATCCGCCACATCCAGATCCAACGACTCACGACCGCCCGCTCCCACTTCCACCCAATATTCTCTGCCTACTAATTCCTGCCATTGATCTGCGTGATCTAACGACAGATCTTTCCCCTCAGTTCATCCACACTATCCTCATCCATAGCCATTCCAAACTCCCGAAGTATGAAGGTGGCCAGTGTGCAGTACTCGGCGTAGTTACTCTCCAACAACTGCATTCAAGAAGCAGAATGATGAAGTGGAAATCAGACAGCCTCGAGCAGATAAATGCATTTATCAGTTATGGATTTCCATTCGTATTACACACCACCTGCTCAGAGAAGGACCGCCAAATAGCAGAGTATCTGAAAAGATCAATTTTGTTCATTAAAGCACGCAGATTGTAGTGGAGACTCTTTCAGAGAGTTAAGGTGGTTGGTGGTCCATCATGACCCCTCCATGCATAGCACATCAACATATCTTTGTAATCAAAATCTATATATTCCCAAAACGCAGATGTAATCAGGGTTGATGGTTGCTACTACTTTGATACTTGCAGCGTCTGGTCTTCATTTTCAGCTAATACAAGCTTCTTTTACTGTTAATTGCTCACTTTCCATTTCTACTCTGTTCTAGGTTGTGCCTGTTATGCATTTATTCATGTGCTCTTGATGTTTAGCATTAGAGGGGCTGTCATCCCACCTCTGTGTTGAAGTCTAGTATATATCATTGAATGTGTTATGCAGGTTTCTGTTTACTTAGTGCCAGAGAGCTGTCATCCTGTCTGTGCATTAGGAAATAGATTCGCAAACCTCTTTACTGGTTGCAGCCGGCCATCACATGGTCTTGTGCATCTCCTAGTGTGGTCAGTATTCTCCATGTTGACCTAATCCTCAAACTGTGAGTAATTGGTGGCCTAAAGCCTTGTAGTCTGGGGGTGTTCACCAATGTCTGGAGTTAAGCATAGTAGAAGTGGTTATCTGGCTTGGACAAACATCATTCATTCCATTCATCCATTTCCAACATTTTGTTGAGTTTGTTATGTTCTCAAGCACCTCCGAGATACAACCTAGGAGAGTTTCTTCGGGTGATAACATTAATTGGCGTCATTGCCGGGTAGAGGAGATTGAAGCTTAGCTTCCCTGGGAGACGACACAGTTCTAGATTTTGATGATATACAAGGTCTACGCACATTTCTGGTTGTAATCATCTATCTGGCGACTCCACTTGAGGAAGACCAACCTTTGACGACTCCACATTGTAGTTCTGTCTCAGTTTGTGAGACATGCTCGAAGAAATCCTCAGGAATCACCAGCTGAACCAGTGCCTGACCCTGAGAAGATCGTTAAGCAGAAGAAAATTTTGCAGAAAGGAGCTTCAAGATTAGGTAAGCCTAAAAAATCCCATGTATCTCTGCTAGTGAAGAAATCACCTTCAGAGATTCATTAAGCTCCTATTCATTCATTTCCCTTTCAGATTTCAACCCAAAGAAAGCATCCCATGTTGTCCATCATATTCCTCTGTCTCTGTTATCCATTTCATTGATCCATACTACTCAATCTACTAGTATCCTTCCACCCACCTCAGTCATGGCAGGCCAACAAGCTCCCACAAAGATAGAAAGAATCGTTGCTGCTAGGTACAAACCGTTGGTCTTGTCTGTTCCTTTAAATGCCATGCCTGCAGGAGATTATCAAAAATATATGCCTAAGTTTACTGGTATAGAGGGAGTATCAGCTGAAGAACACCTTGAGTCTTTTTATAGCTATGTTGATAACCTGGATATAAATGAATATGATGTGTGGATGAGGGTTTTTGTCCAAAGCCTAGATGGAGAAGCCAGAAAATGGTTCAAAAAATTAGCCCCTAGGTCTATAGCAGACATTGAGGCCTTAGATGATGTGTTCCTAAAGCACTGGGGGGATAAGAAAGATCTTCTCTACTATCATACTGAATTTGGGAACTTGAAGAGGAAGAATGATGAGCTGCTGTCTGATTTCAATATCAGATTCAATCATATGTACAATAGAATACCATCTAAAGTGAAACCTACCCCTACTTCTGCTATGTTCACTTATGCCAATGCCTTCGACTCTCAATTTTGCTTGCTATTAGGAGAAAGAAGATGTGCTTCTTTGGTTGATATGCAAGATGTAGCCTTTGAAGTAGAATCAAACATCATCGTTGCAGAGAGGCTTGGAGGTGATGCAGATAGGAAACGATAAGGAGGAGAGCTCTCATCATCCTTAGATCTTAAGATCGATAAATTAGCCAAGATGATAGAGTTATTAACCTTTGAAGTTTCTAGATTAGAGGATGAGCAATATTCTAAGGAAGCAGGAGCTCCTTGTTCCTTTGCTCTTCCAAAGCCAAATCTATATAGAGGAGCAAAGGAGCAGTTCCAGATTTTGTAGAGAAGCAAAGATGGTAATGAAGACAAAAGGGTGAGAACCCTTTTTTAGAGTATAGTCATGGATGAAGAGCGTTTTGAAGAAGAGGAGGAGGTCCATGGTTTGGAAGATAAGGGCAATGCCCCTTTCTTAACCAGAGCTGCTTATGAAAGGTCATTATCCAGAGGCACTGCTCGTGAGTTTGTTGTACCTACAGAACAAAAAACTCATCAGCAGAAGCAATCAGCAGTAGGTCCTACCATCCTCAAAGAATCTGAGCCCGAAGCTAGCCCAGCCTCTAATGACTATGCAAATCTGCAAATTGACTGGCCTGCTGTTATCCCCAGTCTAGTGATCAAAAAGGGAGAAGAAATCTCCCCATCATCTTATGTTTCTCTATCTAGTCAAGTGACAATCCCTCATAATTTCCCATTAGGCAACGAAGCAGGCCAGAATTCAATGCCCAAGGCTGATATGGATAATATCTGTCTTGATGTTCCAAAGCCTGCCTAGTTGGCCTCCACACAGCTTGAAAGGGTAGTGTGCCAGATCACAGAGGAATAGGATGCACATTTTTGGGACACTTCCTTGGATGTGGACTGTTCTAAGAAAGATGTAGGAGCAGATGAAGTCTTTGTGTCCTCCACAAATGACAAAGACAGGTACACAGTAGCCATTATCATTCAACAGGTGTACAAAGGCTCCTATGAAGGACATCCAAGGATGAGAGCATACGGAGAGGGGATGAAATATAAGCAGTCTCTACCTGATAAGGTCAAATGCCCTAAACTCTTCGAGGTAGAGGATCAAATCAATCCAATTTTGTAGATCTATGATGAACCAGCTGATAGGCTAACCGAGAGGAGAAAAAATAGTTTTAATGGTCCACTAGATGGCCAGTTTTTGAATATTTATGATTGTAAGCATGTTCTTTTACAGGTTTTAGTGTAGACTTAATTAGAATCCATGCCCAATGGAATACTAGGCAATGTTTTTAAGCTTGTTTTGTATGAAGGCATTGGTCTGTAGTTCTTGAGACCTCACAGGGAGGATCTCATCCCCAGAAGGAGCCAGTGTTAGCTCTGCTACATGTTGTTGATTTTCAAAGAGCGGAAGTAGGATCGGTCTTTGGTTTCCTACTCAGAAATGGTCCACACTAGTTATCCTCGCCTTCTCCTTCACCCTACTTACTTCCTTTCAACCTGGTGCCTCCATTCTTTCCCCCAAAACCCAACATAAATCCCTGTTCCTAAAGGCCTAAGCGCTAAGTTTTAAACCCCATAAGACCGCTTCCACATGACCCTGTGCTTTCGCAACCCATCATCGTCCTTTGGTCGCTGCCGTTAATCGTTTCGACCCAAAAGTCCCCACCACAAATAACTTGCCCGTCTGTCTCCCGCCATCCAATTATCTCCGCCGCGATCGGACAATGATCTCTTCCCCCGTTGCCATAACTTAACCACGCGTTAACTCGCGATCAATGCGGTTTTCGCCACGTCCCATCCACCATGTGTCGCGTGTTGAATGGTATCACGCGCCTGCATACGATTACCGCCATCCTCCGAAAGCAATGCGGGGAATACCGCCTGCCACCGAAACCGCCTTCCCCGTGTGTTAACCCCCCACGCACCTTTCCTACTCGATGACCGTCGAATCCGTCGCATCCAAATCCAACGGCTCATGATCGCCTTCTCCCACTTCCCCCCGTTATCCTCCGCCGACTAATTCCCACCACTTATCTATGCAATCCAATGGCCGATCTTTCCCCTCAGTTTGTCCACACTGTCCTTTTACATAGCCATTCCAAACTCCCAAAGTACGAAGGTGGCCAGTGTGCAGTACTCGGCGCAGTTATCCCCAAGAACTGCATTCAAGAAACAGAATGGCCGAGTGGAAATAGGACAAACGCGAGTAGATAAACACATTTATCAGTTATGGAGTTTCATTTTTATTACACAGCACCTACTCAGAGAAGGACCGTCGAACAACAAAGTATCTAAAAAGATCAATTTTGTTCATTAAAGCACACAGATTGTAGTAGAGACTCTTTCAGAGAGTTAAGGTGGTTGGTGGTCCATCATGACCCCTCCACGCATAGCACAGCAGCATATCTTTGTAATAAAACTCTATATATACCCAGAACATAGATGTAATCAGGGTTGATGGTTGTAGTTTTGATGTAAGGTTCAGCGTCTAGAGACTGTAACTACGTTGATAATTGCAACGTCTGCTCTTCATTTTCAGCTAATACAAGCTTCTTTTGCTATTAATTGCTCACTTTCCATTTCTACTTTGTTCTAGGTTGTCCCTGTTATGCATTTATTCATGTGCTCTTGATATTTAGCATTAGAGGGGTTGTCATCCCACCTATGTGTTGAAGTCTAGTATGTATCATTGAATGTGTTATGCAGGCTTCTGTTTACTTAGTGCCAGAGAGCTGTCATCCTATCTATGCATTAGGAAATAGATTCGAAGACCTCTTTACTAGTTGCAGCCAACCATCACATGGTCTTGTGCATCTGTTGGTGTGGTCAGTATTCTCCATGTTCACCTAATCCTCAAACTATGAGTAATTGGTGGTTTAAAGCCTTGGAGTCTGGGGGTGTTCACCCATGTCTAGAGTTAAGCATAGTAGAAGTGGTTATCTGGCTTGGACAAGCATCATTCCTTCCATTCATCCATTTCCAACATTTTGTTGAGTTTGTAATGTTCCCGAGCATCTCTGAGATACAACCTAGGAGAGTTTCTTGGGGTGATAACAACGCTTACAAACAGAAATGGAAATAAAACAACTAGGGTGATGGTAGCTTATCTCTGAGAAGAGATGTGGAAGCTACATGCCTCTGAACTATGTTACAATGAGGCTCAAAGGCCTATTTATTGTTGAGAAACAATGGAAAACCCTAAACATCCAAAAACCTAACCTTAGAAGATGAAAACCCAAACTGTGGGCCCCGTTTGGGTAAATTGGTACATCAACTTCCAGGGGTCGTAACTTTGGCAGACGATCTCAATTTGACACACACAATATCTCCTTAGAAATATCTGTCGTTTAGGGCCTCAAAACAACTCTGGAAGTTCAAGACCCAAAAACTTCTAAAAATAGTAAAATGTGTTATAATTAAGGAAATTGAAAAGCTGAAAGAAACAATGGTGGGGGTCCAACTGGACTTGGCAGGTGGCCACCAATATCCACCTATATCATTCCTCCCCGCTTAGGAAGCAATGGTCCCAATTATGTTGAGTTCCTCCATGAGATGAGGAAACTTTTGCTAAACTTGGTCCCTACTTGCCCTGGTGAAGGAGTTGGCATGCTTTGATAACTTGATACAATTGGATATTCTGTTGGCAAGTTTGCTTGATCTGTGTGTCCATGATTCGATCAATTGCATCTTGTTCCATGCAATATGGATTTAACTTTGCGGGTGTGAGATGTTCTGCAATGTCGGATGTGTCTAGTAATGGTGGAAAGTATGGGCGAAGGAGGTCCACATTAAACATTGCGTACAGGCCAAGGAATGAGGGAATGCTGAGCTCAAATGCATTATCTTCCATAGCCTTATTAATGTTGTAAGGACCATATCGCAGTGGTCTAAGTTTCGGATAGGCTCCGGTAAGGCGTTCCTTTTGCAAATGCAACCAGACTTCGTCACCCACCTGAAACTTGTGTGGTACCTGATGTTGATCATGTCGCTGCTTGTACTCGGCATTTGATTTCTCCAGAATGTCATGGACTTGTTGGAAAATATGTTGGATGTGCTCAATGAAGTTGTTTTCCTTATCTATTTCAGACTGGACATCAACCGAATCTGCGTGAGTAGCTGCAAATGGCATGGCCACATCAATGGGACGTAGTGGTTGGAATCCCAAGCCCACCTGAAAAGGGTTGTGGCCAGTCGAGTTTCGAAGAGCCCAGTTGTAGCTGTGTTGAACATAGGGGAGGCTCTCATCCCATGTGTGTGGATGCTTTGAGTTTACATGTAAATAATGCGTACGATCATCCTGTTGACAACCTCTGTCTCGCCATCAATTTGAGGATGGAAGGTTGTGGACTTAGTGAGCTTAGTGTCCAGCATCAACCAAAGACTCGACCAAAATGTACTGAGGAACCTGTTGCCCTGATCTGAGATGATAGACTGTGGGATCCCAAAGTGTACCCACACTCGTTGAAAGAAGAGTTTAGTAGTAGCTTATGTTGTGATATTCTTCTTACAGGCCGCCATAATGGCCATCTTCGAGAACCTATCGACGACCACAAAAACATGGTCATTTCCATGCTTAGTGGAAGGAAGGTCTGACATGTAATCCATGGAGATGGATTCCCAAGGTTGAATAGGGGTAGGTAGCAGGGTATAGAGGCCTTGCTTCTTGATGGTCAGTTTTGCAAGGGCGCACGTAGTGCATGATCTGATGTACTTCCTGACATCCTGTCGAAGATTCAGCCAACAGAAATGATTCTGCAATACTGCCACCATTTTCTCGACCCCAGAATGCCCAATAGCTTGACTGTAGTGTGCTTCCCAAATCATCTTGACACGCTCGCTTGAAGGAACACAAAGGTGACCTAGGTGGCATAACAGGGCATCCTAGAGGTGAAAATCTGGAACATGTTAACCCTCCAAGAGTGTTTGGTATGTGTGGCTGAATACTGGGTCACTTTTGTAGAGAAGTGGCCAATCAGAAGTCTCGTGCCCACAAGAGTTGAGCACGATGGTTAACGCCATGATCGGTGGTCGACTGAGGCAATCTGAAACATTATTGGTATTTCCCTTCTTATACTTGATATGCAAATGGAATTGTTGCAAGTATGTGGACCACTTCTGATGGCAATCATTCTGCGATTTCCCTTGAGTCTATATGAATTGTAGGGGTCGATGGTCTATGTGGATGATCATTTTCTTCCCCAAAATGTAATGCTTCCATTGTCGGCGGGCTTTCACAATGGAATACATCTCTTTGTCATAAGTGGGATACTTCTAGACTGTGTCTGAAAATGTCACACTGTGATATGCCGCTGGATGCCCGTGTTGAGTAAGGACTACCCCAATAGCATAGTCAAAGGAATTTGTCTCAACCTCAAATGGTCAAGTTTGGTAATGTGAGCACTGGTGCCGAGTAGAGGTGATCTTTCAACTCTATGAATGCCTTCTATTGAAATTCAGACCAAAAGAAATTTTCTTTCACTCCTCCCTTGGTGAATTGACTCAAGGGCCAAGTGATATGATAAAATCCCATCACGAACCTGCTATCGAAGTTGGAAAGACCTAGAAAGCTGCGGAGCTCTATCAGAGTGGTTGGAAATGGCCAATCCCGAATGACTTGGATCTTGGCTAGATCCACATGCACCCCATGTTCATCAATAATGTATCTCAGATATTGAACCTAGGTCATGCCAAAAGTGCATTTATCCAAATTGGTACATAACTTGTGTTGTCGTAGTGTTTGGAGAACCTGTCAAATGTGGTGGAGTTGCTCTTCCCAACTCTAGCTGAAGATAAGGATGTCATCCAAGTATACCACTACAAATGAGTTGGTGAATGGCCGCAAGATGTCATCCATTAGCCTCATGAAGGTTGCAGGAGCATTCGTCAATCTAAAAGCCATAGCCAACCATTTGAAAAGGCCCTTCTTAGCTTTGAAGCAATCTTCCACACATCAGAGGGTTTGATTGGTACCTAGTGATATCATGACTTCAAATCAATATTGCTGAAATATTTCCCCCCTTCAGTTGGTCTAGGAGATCATCAATCCATGGAATCGGTTACCTATTACTAACAGTGATCTTTTTCAGTGCTTGATAGTCAATACAGAGTCTCCAAGTCCCATCGTTCTTATGTACCAACAAGATCGGGCTCCCATGGGGTAATGAACTTGGATGGATGTGACCTTTTTGCAACAGCTCCTAAATATGCCTCTCAATTTCACCATTCTCTAGAATAGAGAGTCGATAGACTAGTCCATTGGGTAGCGGCGCACTTGGGGTCAGATCAATGGAGTGCTTGACTTGATAGCGCAGAGGAACCCTTGTGGGGGAGGTGAAGATGTCCTGGTACTCCTCCACGACCTTGTCCATCTGTAGTTGTCATGCGGAGGGGCCCTGTCTGGAGGTCGTGGCCACCATCTTCTTCTTTCCTTGAGGTCATATCATCAGGAAAACAAATTTCCTAGTTTTGGAAATGAGCTTACTGCATTGTTTTGTAGTAACCAAAGACAGTGTGGCAGGCGGTGCTACCTCTCGTATCTTGTATAACTTATTTCCCAAAGTAACAATAACAACATGGGGCCTTGGTTAATACATAGCATGTCACTTCCACAAGTATGGTTGTCCTAATAATACATCACAAACATCAAGGGGCGAAATGTCACATAATACCTCATCCATGAAGGGCTTGATGTCGTATGGAAGGCGACATTGCTGGCTCATGCGAAGATCCCATCCTTAGTGAAGCCACCCGATGGTCTATGGTTGTGGATGTGCTGTGGTCGGTAAGCCTAGCCGCTTCATGAACTCTGTCGAATTGGGGTTCTTTTGGCTCCCGATATCGACAATGAACTATAGTAGGGATCCCTTTACCAACATCTGGGAGTGGAAGAGACACTCCTCCTCCTCAGGATATTCGGGTTCCTCCTTCTGGATCTTCATGGTGGCAACAGTGGAATTGGGCTCTGCATCGATAATCTACTTCCCTTTTTCATTCCCCTTGCCAGGTTCTGACTCGGAGTTAGAACATGCTTCTGATTCTGAAACCTTTAGCTCGGCCACCAGTGACTGCTTGGCTTGACACTCACTTGTGTTGTGAGTGGAGCTCTTATGGAACTCACACTACTTTCTCGTGTCATTTTTTGGCTTCGTAGCAATGTTCTTTGCTTGCAGCTTTGGTGGGTTGTCTTGGGTTGCCCTGCCTTGGCTTTGTCCTTTGTTCTGCATTTTGGGGGCACCTTTTCCTTTCTTTGAATTCAGAAATCCAAAGTCTCGCTTCTTCTGTTTGAACTTTTGCTCGACATTGACGGCATATCGGTATGTCGTGCTGAGCGAGGAGATGTTCAGGAATTATATTTCTTCCTGGATGTACTTGTGCAGGCAACCACGGTATTTGATTACCGAATGCTACTCTAAATCCTTGATACCCAACTTTGTGCGAAGGGTATGGAAAATATTGGTAAACTCTAGCACGTCTTGGTCCCTTCCCTGCCACAATGTGGTCCATTTTATGTATTGATCTTCATAGTTTCTGACAGGGTAGTACTACTCCTTGATGACATCCTGAAATGAATTCCAAGTGGGTGCGACTGAAAATAGTGAGCCTTTACTTTCATCCTTCTGCTCACAGTAGGTTTCCCACCAATCCTTGACGTAAGGGGATGCTTTGAGAAGATCGAAAATAATATTTTCCCGATTGGAAAAATTATGAACAAAAAAAATCCCTCTAGCAGATTTAACCATTTATCGATGACATCTGTGTCTATCTGACCCTCGAATATGGGGATTTCAAAATTAACTTATACCTTAAATAGTGTGGTGTTTCCAGAGTAGTTGTTGGAAGCCGATGTGTCGCCCCTTGGTAGCCACCGAAGGATTTGGGCAAAGTTGTCCATCATCACGTTCCTTTGTCACTCGAGGGCTTCTTCGAGAAAGATTATGATAGGATCCCCTACCCTCTCGTATTTCTTTTCATCCACCATGGGAGGCTGTCAAGATTTACGAGGCTGGTCTTGCAAGGGTTCGAACAGTTCAAGCCCTAACTCCTTATATCCCAACCTCATTGGGGACATGCAAAGAAAAACAGAGAAAAAGTAGACTGCTATGATACCACTGATCTAGATTTAAACAGGAACACAACAAATTACAGAGGTAACCATAAACATAGAGATGTAGTGGAAATAATACTTCATTTCAATAATGTAAAATATTGAAATATGCTTACAAACAAAAATGGAAATAAACCAGCTAGGGCGATGGTAGCTTATCTCTGAGAAGAGATGTGGCAGCTACATGCCTCTGAACTGTGTTACAGTGAGGCTCGAAGGCCTATTTATTGTTGAGAAACAATGGAAAACTATAAACATCCAAAAACCTAACCCTAGAAGATGAAACGCCAAATTATGGTCCCCATTTGGGTAAATTGGTACATCAACTTCCCGGGGTCGTAACTTTGGCATAGGATCTCCATTTGATGCGCACAATATCTTGTTAGAAAGATCTATCCAAGAACTGTTTTCTTAGAAAACGTCGTTTAGGGCCTCAAAACAGCTCTAGAAGTTTAGGACCCGAAAAATTGCTAAAAATAGTAAATTGTAATACAATTAAGGAAACTGAAAAGCTGAAAGAAATAATGATGGGGGTCAAAGTGGACTTGGTGGATGGCCACCAATATCCACCTTGATCATTACACCTTGTATATGAGGCTCCTTCTAGCAAAGAAAAGGGAAGTTAAAAGCATCATAATCCTGGGTGACTCCTATATGATTATTAAAAGCCTCAAAAATTCCACCCCAGCCCAAGACAATCACCTATGCCAAATTCTTCTTCATTCATAGAGCACGCTTTCCTCCTTTGAGACCTATCAAGATTGGCACATCCTCTGGTACATTAATTCAAAAGCAGATATGATGGCTAATAAAGCATGTCACCTATCGGAAGGAAAATTAGAAGTTAATGGGGTCTTTAGTCCTTACCCTATACCCTAACCCACCTATTTTTCCCCCTCTTCCCCTTGCCCATTACCCTCTCCTTCATACATGGTATAACAAGATTATGATTGTTTCCCTTTTCATCCCCCGTCATACCCCTTTTATCATCAACTAGATTACTCCTCGTCCTTCCCCACACACTTATGTGATGACACCTCTCCACTCTCCTCTACCGTGTGACCACCTCTTTCTCCTCCATGTGAAGTGGTTAGGACCGAGTCTACAGATAAGTGTGATACTTCTCACATCGAATTCTTTATCCAAGGCTCATTGTAGGAGTTCGAAGTTGGTTTTCATGCAAGCCCTATCTCCCTCCATGCAACATTTATCATGGCCCTAAAAATATAGCCCAACTGCTTGAAATTTTTCTTGCAAATAATGGTCGCTCTCTCTCCTCACAGGGTAATGACTAGGCCGTATTGGCATCCTGGTGGCTCGGGTTGGATTCTATAGGGTTGTGGTTATAAATCTCATATGAGTTCTCTATCCCAACTCATCCTTTTGTGATTTTCATCCCTGGTTGGTTTAGGTTCTGTTTTTTGAGTGAACATAATTTGGTTATGTATTTGGGGTGCGAGATTTCATTCTCTCTTTGGGACTGGGTTCGCACCCTCCATTTTCAGTAGCTCTCATGTTTGCTCGGGATGGCTCAGGTTAGGATTTCTTTGGAAGAAAATTTTTGGCACACTACTTCTTGGCCCTGTCCCACCTTTCAGAAGACAGACACAAACTCTTGGGGTATCATTGTTGTGAAGGTAAATCCCCTCTGTAGAAAAAGGTGATCCCTCTAGCCCAATGAGTGGGTATAGCAATAAACTAAACAAACTAACATATAGTTTCCTAGGTTATGTTTAACAAATGCAAAGAGAGAGTTTCCTACTTTGCTATGATGTTAATTGCTCAATCCTTTGGAGATGACTTTGGTTCCTTTGCTTCCAGGCTCTCTTCTTACTTGTTCTTCACGACTGAGCACCTATAAGAAAGATCAAAGAGATATGCAAGATACAAGAGCATATATGGCATACATCAAACGTAAAATACTTAATAGATCAAGGAGTATTAAGCCAAAAGCATAAACATTTACATAATTATGGAAAGTGAACATCATATATATATATATATATATATATATATATATATATATATATATATATATATATATATATATGAGCTAAAAAGGGAAGCTTACAACCTATGCCTTGATGTTAGAGACCTACTTTTGGTGGATGCCGAGGTCCAAGAAAATAATCTTCAAACACTCCTTCTCCAAGTTAGAATGGGCATCATTTGGGCATAATTATAGTATTGGAATGTAGCCAATCAATGACCAACCATTTGGGGATGGAAGGGAGTTCATTTATAGGAAGGGAGAGGAGTTAGGGATCCAAAAAAGAGGAAGGAAGGTCCACATATCAAGGGGAAAGTTGATAATGATAACATCAAGAGGTCCAAAAGGGAGAGCTTGGCCATAATAACAACAACCAATATCCATCTTGTTGTTCTCGAAGGTTCTAGTGCACGAAGCTTCTCCTCCAATTTGGGAAAACCTTCCAGAAGAGGTTCAGTGTGGGTTTTCATATCAAAACCCACACTGGAATTGCTAGGGTAAATAAGAGAAATCTTCCATAAACAAGGGAAAATAGTGGAGAAAAATGCTCTGGCCCTAAAAATTAGTGTTTTCTCTAACCTTCTTTAGAATTGACTCTGGGAAGTTTTCCTTTGGTTCTTCATGAAGGTTTTGGTCTGTATATCATGATGGATATGCTACATAGTTATCAATGTTTTGGCACTTCGGCAAATGGAACAGGAAGTGAATAGGAGGTGTGACAAAATACTATGTAACAGATGCCCCCTAAAGCATGAAGGCATAACAGGGAGTGATGGTTGAGATGATTTACAAGTCAGTGCAAGGACTAGAACAACATTGTCAAGAGACTTTCAAATCAAGCATATACATATACATATACATATCTGACATCTCTGATGATCATGCCTACTGATACATGAATAGGCATCTAATGATACATGAATCCATGATATGGACATAGCCATCCAAATATAAGGATCATGTGTACGAATCCACGATATGGCCACAACCATACGAATAAAAAGGATCATGGATATGGACCCACGGTATGGTCGTAGCCATTCGTCTAGAGGAAACATGTGTACAATCATGAATAAATCGTAACTCCATGCAACCTGGATTTTATCAGATAGAATCCAGGGTCGTGTGCTCTGTCTCGACCCAATCAATGTACAAATTCTAACATGTGAATAGATGTGTCGAAGTCGAACATGATAGAAAACCACTTGATTACCGGTCAATGATGTAAACCATCAACAGGAATGATAGAAACCACCAATAATAAAAATGGCTCTCAAGGTACAATCAGCACAATCCATGAAAGTGAATAATGAAGTTGAATCAAACACTTGTGGAATGATCCAATCGAAGTTCAATGATGTAAACATGTACTTGAATGAAAAGAACTTTCAATTGAGGCATGCAAGCTCTAAGGTACTCGAAGGGAGTTTCTAGATCATCTTCCTGGATAATGAGCTGAATTCAACAGGAAGTGATCATCTCATGGGGAAAGCCCATAATGATAAGATCAAGAGGTCCAAATGGGAGAGATTGACCATATCAACAACAACCAATATCCATCTCGTTATTCTCAAAGGTTCTAATGCATGAATCTTCTCCTCCAGTTTGGGAAAACCTTCCAGAAGAGGTTCAGGGTGAGTTTTCATATCAAACCCGGCACTGGAAGTGCTAGGGTAAAGAAGAGAAATATTCCATCAGCACGAGCAAGCAGTGGAGAAAAATATGTTGGCCCTAAAAATTAGTGTTTTAGCTAACCTTATTCATAATTGACTCAGGGAAGTTTTCCTTTGGTTCTTCAGGGAGGCTTTTGTCTGTATATCATGATGGATATGCTACATAGTTGTCAATTTTTTGGCACCTCGGGATATGGAAAAAAAAGTGAATAGTAGGTGTGAAATAAATACTGTGTAATAGATGCCCCCTAAAGCATGAAGGCGGAACAGGTAGTGATGGCTGAGATTCTTTACAAGTCAGTGCAAGGACTAGAAAAACACCATCAGGAGACCTGAAAATCAAGCATACACATATACATATACATATCTGACATATCTGATGATCATGCCTAATGATACATGAATAGGCATCTAATAATACATAAATCCACGGTATGTACATAGCCATCCAAATAGAAGGGATCATGTGTATGAATCCATCGTATGGTTGCAACCATCTAAATAAAAAGGATCATGGATAAGGACCCACAGTATGGTCGTAGTCATTCATTTAGAGGAAACATGTGTACAATCATGAATAACTCATAACTCCACGAAACCTCGATTTTAACAAATAGAATCCAAGGTCTTGCGTTCTATCTCGACCCAATCAATGGACGAATTCTAACATGTGAATAGATGTGACGAAGTCAAACATGGTAGAAAAGCACCTGATTACCAATCAATGATGTAAACCATCAATAGGCATGAGAGAAACCACCAATAATGACAATGGCTCTCAAGGTACAATTAGCACAATCCACGAATGTGAATAATGAAGTTGAATTTGAACACCCATGGAATCATCCGATCGAAGTTTAATGACGTAAACATGTCCTCGAATGTGAAGAACTTGCCATTGAGGCATGCAAGCTCTAAGGTACTAGAAGGGAGTTTCTAGATCATCTTCCTAGATAATGAGCTGAATTCGATAGGAAGTGATCTGTGAAAGGAGGGCCATAATAAATCCACATCATCAACATGAAACAAGAGGATGTATTAAAGTAGATAAGTGTGATCCAGAACTGTGGCAGGAGGTCAGATAGTGTATAAGCAATAAAGAACTACAAATAGGAATTCTCTTGAACATATCGATGACATGACTCCAAAATTTAGTAGCATTTGAATCGACATATGAGTAGAGGTCATGATGACGAAGAGGTACAATTATATGAGAGGAAAAATGGATTTCCCAAACCCAAGAAGGCAAGCGACTAAGTGAGGATGTCCCAAACCCGACACGAGCAATAGATGAGTGTCATGCTCAAGATTGACATGTTGCCTTTACAAAATACAAGAGATGATCACTTTCACTTTTTCCCCCACCATTTCTAGTGAGTACCCTATTGTTTTTTATCACAAGCTTGAAGGGGATTTCATATGATTTCTGTGTAAGTTCATCCTTCGGACAAAACCATCCTAGTAAATTTTATGAGCCATGGGAAGGAGAAACTCGGTCTCATCATGGTGACAAGTCCTACAAGTTTTATGAGTCTGGCGCAGGGGAAGCTCAGCATATTTTTCATGTTTAGAGTGTTTGAAAAATAAGCGGAAAATAAAATTGCAAAGGTCCCTTTTCATAAATCGTCCCTTGAACCCGAAAAGGTAGAAATAAACATCCAAGAGAACCTCTTAGCCATGCTCGACTAAGGTATTCCTTTTTCGTACAATAGTTTATCTCAATCTAGAAAAGGGTTAAACTTATATTGAGTATATGTCATTTCATTTATTTTAACGAGTTCAAAATGACAAGTACTTGGCAATATTTTCATTTTTCGAGAGTTAGAAAAGAGCTTAAAGATGACTCCAGGAGGTCACTTTTTTATTTATTTTTTATGAGTCCAAAAAAGTGATAAAATAAAACTCATTGAATCAGTCAAAATAAATCACCATCACCAAGTATGCATGACTTGTCGCTGCACAAGGAAACACACATTACCGATTTCGAGGAAAAATGTTAAAAAATGAGTGAAATATGACCTGATTCAGTAAAAAAAATTATTTAAAACTTATAAAAGCCAAAAAGTAAATCATTTTTACCATTTCACTAAATTAAAAATCTGAGAGCATTTTACCTCATTTTACCTCGATTTTCAAGTAAGGAGTGCGATCAATCCCAGACACCACTCGCTGAGCCATCTACTACAGGTAAGATATTTGTCCCTTCCCTTCATTTCGGTACTTATTTCATACATTTTCATCCATATATTAGGTTGCAAACAGGATTTGCAAAATTATTGTGGTGAGGGTGATTAGCGTGGGTTTTACCCATTGAACCTGCGTTGTTCACCCTATGGTCAACTAGGCCATCACGCTGGTAGTGTGTGAAAATTCACACACAGCCGCATTGGTGCTAAGGTAAAAAAATTGTGAAATCCTCCATGTTGTAGGGTTTTTCATGAATTTTTCCTCCATGGAAGCTCATGAAATGTTGTTTTATTGACTTTACATAAGATAATCAGTCCAAAATGGTGGTTGAATGGAAAGAAAGAGGACATGAAGCTGAAGACCATCAAGCAGCTTAGGATCAAGATTGTATTGATTCCGTATGAGCATGTGGGTTTCTCAAGTTCTTTAGGATTCCTGGGATTAGATCCTAGCTCGAGATATCGCAGCATTTGATTAGTTGGTGGGATGTGGATCACCAACTATTCATGATTGGGGACCAAGAACTAGAAATAGATGTCGTGGACATTTATTTCATTATTGGCTTATCTAGAAAGGGATACGAGCTCAGTTTCTAGTTTGTGCACTGGAGGAGAGAGCATGGATATGATGATTGCAAGGCATTGTCCAAGGGCTAAAAAGACCCAAAGTGGGAAGATAGATATCAAGACCATCAAAAATCTCCCACTATGAGTAATCCTACATACTATGGCCCGAATAATTGGGGCTCAGGTGCTACATGAGGCAACAAAGTCTCATTTGCAGTATGCAATCGAGTGTCTAAATCCCACATCCTTCAATTAGAGTGAGGTTTTGTTGGTCCTCATGAAGCACCAACTTACTAAGTGCAAGTCAGGAAGTCTGAAAGAATTCAGTTTCGAATCCATTTTGGTGATGTTCTTCCTAGAACATGTGCCATTGTTTTGTTATTAGTGGATAGAAGTGGATGCACCAAAACCTATAGATCCACGATTACTCAGATGGGGTGAGATGATGCCTCAACATGGAGACAGCCAAGAAATGTCATTCCCTCTGGAAATTTTTGAATGGTTGCATCAGTAGCTAATCATGGTCGATGATTGGGCATATGCAGGCATGGATTTCTGAATAGATCCAAATCTTGCACTTCCACCAAGAACACAGTGGACCGATGAAGGTAAACTCTATTTTAAAAAATTTTGAAGTTTTTTTATTTTTTGTATGTGTAATGAGATTTAACTTATGATGATTTGCAGATGTGGGACCAGAGAGACCTCAAGGGGTTTATCTGATAGCCAAGCAAGTGGCATGTCAGATTGAGGAGGCTCCTTATGAGGAGGGAGCATATCTGATTGTCAAGGTAGACCGTAACCTGGAAGCTTTAACTAGGGGCATTCCAGAGTATGCCTTGATAGATGAGGTGCCATTGCGGTACCAGAGACACACTAAAAGGGCTTCTACCAGACTGTGTTGGCTGTTGGGCCGAGTCATTAGGGCTATTTCATGCTATCATGAGCACCATGTGGGTGAATAGCCAACTCTAGTTTACTTTCTGCACTGATGTAGGGTTATGAATCCATGTGTCTCAGAACAAAGAATTTTTCATTTTGATGTAGAAAAATATTTTGTGAACTCTCTCTCTATATCTCTCTCTCTCTCTCTATACACACACACACACACACACACACACACACACACACACACACACACACACACACACACACACACACACATATACATGTTTTTCTGTTCACCATGTCTTTTATGTGATGTTTTATGATTTACATGTTTCGCAAATGTCTATCTAACACATAGTTAGCCAATGCATCTGTTAATGTATTCATGCGTCTTGGAATGTGATGATAAGTAATAAAATTAAAGTTTCATTCCAAGAGGCAAAATCGCAAATACATTCTCAAAATTTGAGGGTTTCTAACTGAATATTTTCCATTAAGTTGTAGTACAATGAGTTGTGAATCAAGTTTCATGATTTACTCTCTAATGCCAAGAGCAATAGCTTCTGACAAAATCTGGATGACCACACTATATTCGGAAATGTTATCAGTCGTACGACCTAAACATATACCTTTCAAACTCACTAACTCACCATTAGGGTCATAGATTGCCCATGCATCAGTACATAGATTCTATGCACTACAACAAGCACCATGAGCAAAACTGATGTAATGATTGGATGACATCTGCAAACCAAGTAGAGAATGAGGTAAGTGGAGGAAAACCTGTTTACAAAAGCAAACTAACACATGAAAACCACATTGAACAATAATGAAAACACACTAATGTACAAAAGTATTTACACGAAAAATCACGCATAATACTTCTTAGGGTAAATCCCATTTCGTGGCTCAACCAAAGAATTTCCTTCATAATATACTAACTCATAGGAACCATTTTGTAAATCTCGTTTAACAATGTAAGGCCCATGCCACATTTGTTCGAATTTCCTAGCTTCCAATTTATCATTAGCTTGATCATATAACAATACCAAGTCACCCTTTGAAAAAATGCAAGGAGAAACAGTTCTATTGTATTGAGCCTTAACTCATTTCTTTTGGGCTTCAAATACGACAAGTTTCATCAAGCATTTTGAGGTAAAGTAAACGTTCCTCATCAGGTGAGGTATTAGGGAGTAATACGACAACTAGTTTTAGTGAATGAATTTCACACTCAATTGGAAGGGTTGCCTGGAGACCATATACTAGCTAAAAGGGTGTGAATCCAGTGGCAGTCTTAGCTGCGGTTCAGTAACCCCAAAGAGCTTAAAATAGCATGAGATGCCAATTTCACTTATGCATCCCAATGGTGCATTGAATCACTCTAACCAAGACTTTGTTGACTACCTCAACTTGGCCATTAGCCTGTGGATAATAAGGATTTGAATTGTCGTGACGCAAACCCAACTTAGCAGTGAGCTCTGCCATCATGTAATTTCATAAATGAGAGCCATGATCAGTAATGATGACTTGAGGGACACCAAATAGAGCTATGAAATGGTTGAAAAGAAATTGAATGTCATATTTACCATCAGTATCATATGTGGGCATCACCTCAGCCTATTTAGTGAAATAATCAAGGGGGACGATGATATAACCATGCCCCGCGGCTGAGTGAGGGTTACATGTCATGAAATCAATACCCCATTTAGCAGAGGGTACGATGGTAACAAATAGGTGTAACGGTGCGGGTGGGGTGCATTGTTTACGATTGTAAATCTGGCAGGTGTGACATTTTTGGACTGCTAAAATTCAATCTTTAAAGATGAAAGACAAAAAATAATGGCACGAAGTATTTTCTTAGCAATAGTATATCCTAACATATGACCACCACAGGCCCCAGAGTGACATTCATTTAGGACTCTCTCATCTTCTTCAAGTGACAAACATCTACGAAGGATAGAATTAACACCAACATGGTACAAAGTATCACCAATGATTTGATAGGGTTGGAACTGATGTCGAATGCGACGATGTTTAGAACTAGTCAACTTTGATAAAAAATTGTAGGTTTAGAGATAAACAATAATATCCCCATACCATGGGTCAATATTTTTTATGAGAAATAGAGTTACATCTGGAATTAGCTCATCAAAATCCGTAGATGTGGTCACATAGGGAAGGTCATAAACTAACTTAGTGAAAAGTAGTGATTTCTTTGATTTGGTTGTAGAAAATTCCAAATCAAAATTCTAAAGGATAAAAATCCATTTATAATACTTTCCCCCCAGCAACTAACGAGTTAGAATGTATGTCATGGGGTTGCAGTCAGAAATCGCAGTGGTTTTATGCAAGAGAATATAGTGTCAAAAGTGTTGAACAACATGAACAACTGCTAAGGTGAGTTTCTTGACCTGGGCTTATCGAGTCTCGGTGTCAATAAGATTTTGGCTTAAATAGTAAATCACTTGTTCATTTCCATCATCATCATCTTGCACTAGTACCATGGCAATAGTATTGTTGACTACGGCCAAGTACAAGAAGTAATCGAGGTGATAATTAGGGGGATACAGTAAAGGAGTAGTAATGAGGGAGTTCTTTAATGCATCGAAATCTCTTTGAGAGATTTCATCCCAAATAAATCGGATCCATTTTTTCAGCAAACGAGTAAATCCCTTGGCAAGTTCAACATAATTGGGCAGCAGATATCCTATATGTACCTATATACTTTCCAACATTTGAAGATGAAGATTGAAGGGAGCCAAGTAAAATCTCATGTATTAGACTCTCCCCTTTGGCTTACAACTGGATGGTTACTGATGATTCATAGCCCATAAACATATACGTGCAAGTTACTTAGTCAATCCACTTATCTAGCCAATCTCCATCAAAATGACGAAGAAATTAGCTTCCCATGCAAGCTCTGCAACAGGTGTAAAGATGATGGAGGGGGTAAATTCACAATGGCCTCGACTTTGAGGGGGTCAATCCAGATTCCTCCTCTAGATACAAGAAAGACTAGGAGAGGACTAGATTTGACACTAAAGACACACTTATGCAGATTTAAATGAATATTGTAGTGTCTACAGCGAAGAAAAATCGCTTGAAGGTGGTGAGGATGGTCATGATGCTTAGCAGAATGTTTTGGTAAGTTGTTAAGATAAGGTTGAACGATGTGTTTTGATGTCATGAAAAGCATAAGACATCGCTCCATGGAAGGTAGTTCCAGTGTTTTTAAGACCAAAAGTGATTTTTTGTAGGCAAAGGTTCCCCATAGACAAATAAAAGAAGTTTTGTGTTGATCGGTCAGAAGAATGTTAATCTGGTTGTAGCCAGAAAAACCATCCATAAAAGAAAAAAACTCACTTCCGGCACATTCATCAATGATTTGATCTATAAAAGGAGTTGGATAATTATATTTCACACACGCTCGAATGATATCATGGTAATCAACACAAGCACGAATAGTCCCTTGTTTCTTAGTCACAGAGACAGTATTCAAAACCCAATCTATCAATGGAATGGAGTAAATGAAACCAACCTTAAGAAGCTTTTCAATTTCTCCCTTTATAATGGCTTCCTTTCTAGGGTGCATCGAGCAAAGACACTAACGAACAAGATTCACGTTTGGATAAGTAGGTATTTCATGCACAACTATACCTGGATATATGCCATACATTTCTTCATATGACCAGGCAAAGACATCACAGAATTCCTTAAAAAGGGCAGTGTAAATCTTGATCTCATCTGGAGAACAAGAAACCCCGACATGGATGTTTTCGAAAATTCTTGATTTAATAGAAATGTCAATCGACATCGTAGCAGTAATGTTCCCCATGTGTCCTTCAAAAAAAACTTCATGCACCAAAATAGGAATTTGAGGTGGATGAGTCTGTGCATGTGAAACAAATGTATCTAAACACAATGAAATCTCTCCAAGACTTAGGAAAAATGAGGAACAATGATGAGCACCATTCCAGGGAGTTTCCTTAAGAGACATAACCTTGGTGATACTCTTGTCAGTGGGAAATGTCTCATTTAAGGAGTCTAGAGAATTCGAAGAACGAAGCCAAGGGGATTGTGAATACACATATAGATGCATACTAAGATTATCATGACGTTCAAAAGTGGCCCCAGAAGCCAAAATGAAAACTTGATAGGATTTTTATGCTAGGCTAAGTAACATAACATCGCCAAAAGAGTCAACTTGATCGGGATGACGAACGATCCAAGGATCATGTGAAGTGGAGATCATGTTAATGGAAGCGACATTTGGAGGTGGGAGGGAAAATTTTCCCATAAGAGAAAAGACTTTAAAAATACCCACCCCAACAATCTCATAAGGAATGCCAGTATTTCCCACGTATGGCACATTGTAATTCGAAGAGCTAGAAGAGAAAAAGGCTAACTGGTCAATCGTGACTATTTTCCCCTCATGAGCAAAACAGAGCACACGAAACAACATAAAAACCATGCAAAACATAGCATGGGTCTAAATACAACCAAGTAGAAGGTTATAATTCAAATTGGCATCAACGACTTCTAAGTTAACGGTTTTACCTTCTAACATTATGGAAAATTTTGTGAGAATACCATATGGACTAGATCCTCTACCATCAAAGGCTTTTAAGGTGTTGGGAGACTAGTTAAGAGGCGGAGAGACAATAGCTTTCCAGTACGAGACGGACATGATGCAGATGCAATCACCCTCATTAAAAACAGTGCGATGAATAGTCTTCCTTTTGATAATGACTTGGATTAAAAAGGCAAGTTGATGTGGAAGACATGGAACATGATTTTCTAGGTCAAAAGTAATCAAACTCGAATCAGTAGGGTCAATTCCTCCTATAGAGGATAGTAATTCTTTCCTCTACGATGGAAAACTCTAGAGAACTTCCAAGGCAGACATCGATGAAGATGCTTGAGCTAAATATCCAACAATATTGTAGCATTGAGCATCTCACGCATTCAGATTGTAAGATGATTTCTGAAGGACACCCTTAGGAGGTGGTCAGATAAAGGAGTCATTACTAGGTCTCTCAATATGAAGAGGACTAGAATTCCTTGGAGTAGAAGTGGAATTTGTATCAGTAACTTCTTGTTGGGGAGGAGTGAGATAGTCTTTCGACCAACTAGCAGCAAAAATAGGTGTCGTTCCACTCATATAAACATAAGAACCTGAAGATGTAGAATATTGTGGTTTTTCTACCAATTGGGTTCATTGTGATGGAAAAGGTTCTTTTAGTACTATCGGTTTCTCTTGGGTGCCTTTTAACAAATGACTGATTTCAGCACGACATGGATAATCCTTGGTATAATGATCTTCCTCACAAATGAGGCAATGATATTTCAGCTTACATTTAGATGCATCATTAGCAGATGATTTCGGAGGATCCTGTTTCGGGGTATCATATTTTGCTTTTCCTTTACCCTTATTTTTACCTTATGAGGTTTTGTCTGTCACGATAGACTGAACGACATTAACCTCAGAGGTTTTACTAAGATTTTTAGAGGGATTCGAAGGAGAATTGGATGCAGTAGTTGAAATGGGTTTCTTCTTTGAGGAAGTAGAAGAATATTTACTATAAGTTTGAGTCACTTACCCAATAATACTATTAACAGGCGGTGCCTCTAGAGTTTTGGAAGATACAGGATCCGTAGATGGTCTTAGAGCATCAGGCAAGAGATCATATAACGTGCCAGATTGGGAATATAACAAATCTAAATATTGAGCATGGGAAATGGATTGATCTTTGGTCACACAACCACCCATAATTATGTCCTTGGAAATTTTATTAATGAATGATTTCGTACACCATTTAGTTAAAATCTCATCAGGTATATCGAACTTGATAAGGTGACACTGATATCTCCATTCATGGATATGATTGGAGATGTGGGTAGCAATATTTTTTTCAAGGACGTAAGCAGATGGGTACCAATTTCATATCAAACCAGTAAGTAGAAGTGAGTAAGTAAGGCCATTTCTAAAGAGTTGAAGTCTTGGTAGGAACCTCGAGGTAACTTGATGTACCATTTCATGGCAGAACCTGTCAAGGTTCACTGGAAAAGACGTAGACGAATGGAGTCATTAACCCAAGAATTGGATGAACACTAGAAATGATAAGTCATACATGGGCCTAGGGATCTTCTCCAGACTTTGCTTCGAATTTCAAAACATCGCTAGGAATCTTAGTAGGAACCAGAGGCCAATATGGTGAATGGAGTATTGGGTCATTTTTTAGCCTTGACACATCTGGTAGTTCCAACGTTGCTAGAAATGGAAATTGTGGATTAAAAGGCATGGGGGGGCTTTGAGAATGCCCATATTATGGATTCCAACCTTTTTGGTATTGATTCTGCCCCCAAAGTGGCAGATTTTGACCATAAGGAGTTTGATATTTCCCCCACTGAGTGGTATTGTAAACATACAAAGGTGGATTTTGCCCCCCCAAAGGTGGGTTTTGACTAGGGTAAGGTTGATATTGACCCATCATAGGTTGTTGAGAACCATAAGGTGGATAAACATCTTGCAAAGAGTATGGAATATAAAGTTATTGTTGCAACTATTGACCATTGTGGTAAAATTGTTGACCCTTTTGTTGTAAGGGTTGACCTTGTTGCTATAAAGGTTGGCCTTGTTGCTATAAAGGTTGGCCTTGTTGGTACAAGGGTTGGTTTTGATGTTGTAGGGGTTGACCTTATTGCTGCAATGGTTGTTGATACAACCCTTGTTACACGTAAGGCCCTTGTTGTACATAAGGTTGATGTTATTGGAAAGTTCATTGTTGAATTTGTTGAGTTCCATATTGATATTGATAGGTTCCAGTTTGAAATTGACCAGATGTCCTAAATGAGGGATTTCAACCAGCCTGCATTTCGGGTCCTTCCTGTTGATGAAAAGGTGGGTTTTGAGGCTATTGTAAGCCATACATAGGGTACGGTTGTTGGTAGGGTATCTGGGTCGAAAGAGGTTTTTGATAAGAGATTTGGCCTGATCTAGATGGAATAGATGATCCATTAGGATAAGGTACACTGCCAACATTTTGACTAACTCAAATAGCATGATTTTGAGATCCACTCACATAAGTTCCACCCAAAATAGGAGGTACATAAGGAGGAGGTGGTTGTTGTCCCCCATGTGCTGGGATAGGTGGTGGGACATATTGTCCACTTAATGGAGGACCTGAAGAACCTATAGGGACATTAACTATCCCAACCGTAACTATCAATTGTATAGGAACTTAGGAAACTGTAGTTTGTACAAGTTTTTGAGAGGCTGCACTTGAAAAAAATGAACTAGAATTAGGCATGGCACCTGACTACTAAATGGGATTATGGTAACTTGAAGACACACCCAAAGTACTTGAAACCAATTGAGCCAAAGAGTTATAACCTAGTGGAAACAAAGGTTCACTGCTTTCACGTGGTGATGGAGGTGGCACACTTCCCACATATGGAAAGCCTTCAGGTGGAAAGTTATCTTCAAAATCATCGCCAACACTAGGAGTGTGAGTGGTTGAGACTTCTGGAGGGGGATCTCGAGGAGAGGTTGGAAACTCACCTTCTGATGCCATGGGTGGAAACAGTTGGCGAGGGTGAATCTGCGATGATGGTGAATAAAGCTCCAAAGGTACACTAGGATTATTGTACAATCTGTATGGTCATTGAAGAGATATCACCAATAGATCAAAAAGTTGATTCGAATGGAATAACAAATACTTCTATGGAGCCTCAGGAGTTTCTGGGTCAGATTCCTGAGATGATGAGTGTTGAGGACGAGGACGAGAAGCAAGGGGTTGAATACTCAGAAAAATTCCAAGTTAAAAACCTTGGGCTTAAAGTGACTTTGAAATATCAATATGGACTCCTTGTGATGTCCCTTCAATGCCATATGATGAAGGGGATATGTAAGGCAAACCTAGTGGTTCCGCCACGATGACCTTCTCTCAAAAGCAAAAGGAGGTGGTTGATTTGAGCTTATAATTAAAATTTACTATTAATCAGGCAATATGAGGCCAAGGATAACTGCATAGGTAAGCCATGTTATCGTGGTCAGTTAAATTTTAGAAATTAAAAACAGGAAATAAATCAAAAAGGGTGTACTAGGTGCTAGAAAATTATATATTACGGAGCAATGGAACACATGAAATATATTGTAGAAATATAAACACATAAAACCCATAAAACAAGAGAGAGACAGATATATGTGGTTCACCCAATTTCGGCTACGTCCATGGAGAAACAACCATTCCTTCCTTTTATATTATCCAGCAAAATGAAGAGATACAATTTACAACAAATTTGTTGTAATTCCCTCTTCGATCTCAATCTCCTCTCTCTTCTCTGCTCAGAATACACATCTACATAGACGCAATAAAATTCCCTCATATATATTGAGGGGTTTCCTTCTAGGGGAAAAACCATAACTTAAACATAACTCATACCGTCAAATTTCCACCTAATGAACGACACAGATTGACTACGAAATTACAACATTTTACAAGGAAATTTTACATCTATTTTTAGCTTCGGGGGCACTACCCCCGATCCCCTGCCAATGGAGGGCTCCAACTAATCATCTTCACCCCTCCCTGGACCCCCCTGGTGGCACACATTTACGGGTGGTGTTGCCGCCACATTATGAACTAGGGTCCAATGCGGCGATACCTCTTAATAAAGAAGATAATCAAGATCAACACCCAACAATCTCCCACTTGGAGATTGATTATAGCAACTCCATCACTACTTCATTTGTTGGACAATGACTTCTCTTTGGACCTAGTTGTTTCTCATCTTCATCATCATACTTGAACACTAATTGAAACCGAGCAGAATCTCAGTTTCTCCCTGGTTACAACTTTTGTTAGCATGTCTGCAGGGTTCTGGCTAGTGTGTATCTTTTGTAGCTTCAACTATCCATCTTCCAACACTGATTGTATGAAATGGTACTTAATCTATATATGTTTAGTCTTGGATTTAAATGTAGAGTTCTTTGCAAGATGTATGGAACTCTGGTTGTCACTGTATATCCTGCCCAACTCCTGCCTCTTACCCAATTCATCCAAAAATCTTTGTAACCAAATCGTTTCTTTACTAGCCTCTATAGCAGAAACATACTCTGCTTCTATAATTGGGAGTTCAACAACACTCTGCTATTTTGAAACCCAACTGACAGTTGTTCCACCTACATTAAACACATACCATGTGGTGCTCCTCTTGTTATGTCTATCACTCGCCATATCTGCATCAACATATCCCTGTAGATAAATGTTTGAACCACCAAAGCATAATTCTTAATTTGTGGTACCTCTTAAATACCTGAGAATCCACTTCACTGCCATCCAATGTTCTTTTCCCAGATTGTTCATGTACCTGGTTACAACTCCCACTACATGTGCAATATCAGGCCTTGTGCAGACCATTACATACATTAAGCTTCCAACTACTGATGCATATGGAACTTTAGACATATAAGCCATTTCTTCCTCAGTCTTGGGACACACCTCCTTACTTATTTTTAAATGGCTAGCCAAAGGTATACTGACTAGTTTTGCTTTCTGCATATTAAATATTTTCAACACCTTTTGTATGTACTCACTTTGAGACAATATTAATTTGATATTCTTCTTGTCTCTAGTTATTCTCATACCAAGGATTTGTTTTGTAACACCCAAATCCTTCATTGCAAATGAGTTTTCCCATTTTCTTTTTAGCACATTTATTTCCTACGTAGAACCTACAACAAGCATGTCATCTACATATAATAATAATATAATATAGTTGCCATCATTTTTCCTTTAGAGATAAACATAATTATCAGAGTGACATCTAGTATAACCTTGTTCAGACATAAAACTATCAAATTTTAGATACCACTACCTTGGAGCCTGTTTTAACCCATACAAGCTCTTATTAAACCTGCACACTAGTTTCTCCTTCCCTTTTACCTTATATCCTTGCGGTTGCTGCATATATATCTCCTCCTCCAAATCCCCATAGAGAAAGGTTGTCTTTACATCTAACTACTCAATATGAAAATATTCATCTGCTACTAGACTTAAAATAGTTATGATTGAAGTCATTTTAACAACAGGAGAAAATATCTCATCAAAGTCGATACCCTTTTTCTGTGCAAACCCCTTTACCACGATTCTAGCTTTATACCTTTTTATACTGCAATCTTCTTCCTTCAACCTGTAAACCCATTTATTCTATGATGTTGTTTTACTTGCACGCAACCTAAGTAAGTCCTAAGTCTAGTTATGTGCTAAGGAGTCCATCTCTTCATTCATGGCTTCCTCCCACTTCTTCCTGGTTTCTACCTGCACTACTTATTCATAACATTATGGTTCACCAGAATTAGTTAACAATACATAATATAATGAAGGAGAGTATCGTTCAGGGGGTCTACTTATCGTGGTAGATCTTCTAGCACCACTTTCAGGTGTTTGAGTTGCTTGATGATGTTGTTGTTCAAGATGTTGACCATTATGATTTTTAGGCACCTTCACCTTTTCTCTGATCTCATCAAGCATTGTGTATTCTTTGTTCTCTTTTTCCTGTTTCTTTTCCTGCATTTGATCCTTATAAAAAACATTTTCATTGAATATGACACCTCTGCTCCTAATGATTTTGTGTTTTTCATAATCATAAAAGTGATAACCAAAATAATTAACACCATATCCAATAAAGGTACATTTCTTTGATTTTGCCTCAAGCTTTGTTCTATTTTCTTTATTAATGTGGACAAAGGCTTCACAATCAAAAGTATTTAAAAATGAGTATTTTACATTTTTACATGTCCATGCCTCCTCTAGAATACCACCATCCAAGGAACTTGAAGGCTCTCTGTCTATTAGATAAACAAAATTATCTACAACATCTGCCCAAAATTGTAAAGAAAATCTTGCATGCAATCTAATGCACCTTGCATGCTCCATGATTGTCCTATTCATCCTTTTTGACACACCATTTTCTTGTGTTGTTCTTGGAACTATCTTCTCTTTGTGAATTCCATTCTCTGAACAGTACCTATCAAACTCTTTGCTGCAATATTCACCTCCATTGTCTCATTTGAGACACTTCAACCTTTTTCCTGTATCATTTTCAACCAAAGCTTTCCATTTCTTGAAAGTATCAAATACATCAGATTTATTTCAAATACAATAAATCCAGATTTTTCTGTTTGCATCATCAATAAAAGTAACATAATAATGAGAGACACTGAGAGATGATAACTAAGTAGGTCCCCATACATCTGTATGCACAAGCTCTAATTTTTCACTCTTGTTTTCTTTCTCAACTCTGAGGAATCTGACTCTCTTCTTGTTGACAGTGCTGGACTTGCCAACATTCAAGGGACCACCTCGGTATGAAGTCCCAACTAAACCTCACACTGTTTAGTGTGGAAGTCCCTTCCGATATGATGGCCCAGTTGTCATTATCTTAAGGATTTGCCTCAACTCTTGCTCTTTAGCACAGGAGAGTGGTCTACTTGGTCTTCGAGAAGTGATGTTTGTGTGCCTGGTGATTTCTAGTGTTACTTGTGTCAATGGTTCTTTCACTGTAAAGGGAGAGGGTGAGAGTGAGTCCCAAGTCAGTTGGGAGGAAGCTCCAACTCTACTAGGAACACACAACACAATAGGACATGCACATCTTCAGAAGAAGCAATCCACATGGATGTGGTAGTGACAACACACAATGGAAGATAACATGTACAACACTCAGTGGATGAGTCTGCACGAGTGCAACATTTTTTACAGAAAGTTTTATGTGAAATGTTTGTCTAATGTTCGGGGAGGTAGCCACCATGGGCGAGACATCGTTAATAGAATATACAACACATTTTCATTAACAAATTATGTATTACAACAAGTGAAATAAGTTCAAGTGTTCAACATAGTTTAAAGCAACATGCATTACAAGTGTTCAAGATTAGTTTTATAACAGTTACAATACATGTGTGAAAATGTGATGGCCTATTAGCAGGCTTCTAAATTAAGCGAATGTTCCAAGATACATTGTTACACATACATCACTAACCCTGTGTGCAGGGAATTAGAGCCACCACTTACTCCTCAAAGAAAATATTACATACTCTCTTGGCTATGTGGGAGGAGTTGAGGTGAAAAGTCATTTGCATGTACAAATGAGGGGGTATTTATAGCCAAAGGTGAAGCTAACCCTTGTGGTTGTTCGACTACCCTCCTGACTGTTTGACTTCCATGAATTTTTTACTTTACATGACTCTTTGTACAACAAATGGGTCTCTTGTAGGGAAAATTTTAAGGATGAAAATATTCTTTAAATGCTGGAAATCTTGGCGAATCTTACTAGTCCCCAATTTGTAAATTATAATTCTTTTGTTGATATCTTTATAAAAACATGCAATTTCCTAATAGTTTTATATATAGTCTTTATACAATTTTGGCAATTTTAAAGGTAAAATAATTTTACACTATAAAATTTGAGCGAATCATTTTTAGAAAAAAATGGAAATTGGTGAATCTTGTTTTTAAAAAAACCATGGAAAATTAGCCCACTTGGGAACATTAGCCCCTAAAATTTTCCATGGCCGATATTCTTTGAGGGTTGGGAACCCAAGATAAGAATAGTCCTAGAAGGTCATACTCAGTGAACACTTGGGTGAGCATGTACCTTGAGAGACAATGATGAAGGTGTCTATACTCATTGGTCTCACCAACATTGTGCTCTGATCTATTGAGAGATAGAGCTGTCAGTTAAGGCCTTTCTGTGGAAACAATGTTGGTTAATATGATGCTATAACAGATGGATTTACAATCCGATTTCTCTTATGTGAAATTGTCAGATTGAAAATGTCCAAACACCTTGTAATTATTTATGAATACCTCCCTAGTCAAGAGGGAGTGTTGAAGAAAGTGTAACTAGGTTCGGTCTTCATAAATGTAATTTTGATCTTTTTACTTGTAAAAGAAATGAATTATTATTTTTGTCATTATCAAGAATGGGTTTCTTTCCCATTTGATAGGTCAAGCACATGTTTAAGTGCTTCTACGAAAGTCAAAGAGTCAATGAAATATTGAAGATCCATATGGGCATGTTACAGTATGTAAATCTATGTATTAGAGTCAAAGGAATATGCCAAAGAAGATCCTCCAAAGAAAAGACAAGTCTCCTCTTTAAGTCAGCCCAAGAAATTAATCTTTATGTACAAATTTCAAGTCGACCTCACCAGTTGATCAAGTCGACCTAAAAGGAGGGACATACTCCTATATATAGGGGCATTTGACTTAAAAATTAGACCATCAAGTGATCTATGAAAACAACGAAGAGAAGAGACAAGAAAGAAGTTCCAAAAAGGGGCATAAGGGTGATTCTAGGGAAGCGAAGAAGAAGAAAGAGAAACCAAGTTTGGAAGGGCTATTTTAGGGCTTAATTTTGTCACACGTTCGAAGAAAGGAGGGAAGTTCTACAGTCACATCAGATCCATAAGTGCAACAACATAATCAAGTTTGATTGGGCTAAGAAAATACTTCTAATAAATCCTCCATCTCTAGCGAAGAAGAGGACACCTAAAGTGAAAAAAGGATGCAAGTAAACAGGCTCATTTCAAGCCCTAGATCAACCACATGTGTAAATATTTCAGATCTGCAGTAAGGTAAGAGTATCAACCTCTTGGAAATATCCCTCAAGGAAGGTCCCATTCTCTAGCTTAAGTGTCAAGAAAGGGAAGACTTCCAAGTGAAGCAGAGAAGGAAATGAATGCTCCAAAGAAAATGTCTTTAAGGAAACCTAGGGATTTTGTAGTTTCCGAAAAAAGAGTTGTCAGTTGCCAGAAGAAGTGCGAAGGAAGCGATCAAGGTACAAAGCAGAATAAGGTATTGATTGAAGGATAAAAGGAAGAGAGATTGTGTCTTGTTCTTGAAGGATCTACTCGTCAAGGGTCTAGGGTTTGGCATTTGTCAGTTGAAACTTTCATAAGAGAAATTTGCATAAGGATTTTCATCTCTAGGAGAGAGAGGTTTTTCCCTAGTAGAGATCCAACATCTTGTGTTCTTGTCTCCTTTTGTTTTGGTAACTATTTGGTAAAGTAAGAAAACATGAACTATTAATAATAAGAGAAGAGTGTGATAATAATAAAATTAAAATTTCTTCAAAAATAGTTATCATCATCAGAATAATCTCACCATAACCTAGATGCCTTGGATTCTTCAATGCTTTCCCATCCACCATTTGATGAATGGCCTCATTAGCTTCTACCACATTGATGGCCCTAATGAGTGCCATGTTGTGGGCTCTTGTGACTAACTTGGTGATTTTGGTTGTAATTTTTAAGGTGGCTTCACTATGTTGAGGCCGACGAATAGAGAGAAAATATGTATAGAAGTCTACCAATACTTCTTTAATGTCCTCCTATTTCACTACATATTCTACATTCTTATAATTTAGAGATGTGATTCTATTGTGAGATCAATTTTGGATGGTGCAGAGATAGAAGAACAAGGTGTTGTGTTCCATTTTATTTAACCATCTTATCATTGACCTCTATTTACAATATATATCTTATTTCTTATATCTTTCCTGCAGTACTCTTGTGAGGGAAATTCCTTTATCTGCTACTTCCATAGTTCTGCCATTGTTGATAATTTTCTATGGGAGTGATGCCAATTCCTTTTCTGAGGTTTATTTCTCTTGGAATATATTTATGAATTCTTATTAGTTCCGTTTTTTGAGAAGAAGTTTTATTTTCTTGAGATTTTGTTGAAAGACGAACATTTTTTATCCCTTAATGGGGCTCATGTTTTGCTACCATTCCAAGATTTTTCCTATTACACTCGTATCTGTAAATCAGAATTGTTCCAACCTGAATGAAAATTTTAACTATTTTCCTAAGTTCCTCTAGGAGAGACATACTAGCTAGTGATCTGAGCCAACTGAAGGGAGGATATCCACTATTATTTCATCGCCACAAGTGAGGATATTTTTTGAGATGAGGAAAAAATCTAGTCAAGAAGAGATATGTGCTTTTCCTCCTCATCTGTTATTCCAAGTGAAGAGTCCATTTGTGGCTTTCATGTCCACCATGTCATTGTCCTCAATGAATCTTCAAAAGTCATCTAATTCAGGATATAGGTGTCATCTTCCTCCTTTATTTTCAATCAAGGAGGTGATTATGTTGAAATCACCCCCTATTATCCATTTGTGCTTTTCAACTCTTGTCTCAAGAGAGTGGAGATACTTGAGCATGGTCTGTTTCCTTTCTAGAAGCTGAGGGTTATAAACATTAGAGAGAATCTATGCATGCTAGTTCCTAATAAATGAAAAGAGATAGAGAGAATATAGGTTTCCTAAGACAATCCTACAACATTGAACTATGTTGGGTCCTAGGCTATACCGAGGCCACCCAATTCTCCTTCAACATCTACAACTATGAATTTTTCCTTTTTCAATAGGCATGACATTATTAGTTGGAAACTTAAGATAGATCATTTGGTTTCTTGAATTAACAAGATTTTCATAAGATCCTATTGAATTTTCTGACAAATAATAAGTTGTTTAGAGGGTTTATTCAAACCCATTATATTCCATAAGATTACATTCATGACAAAATTGTATTTTGAAAAGTGTAGATCTCCAAGATTTGTTTGTATTGACCTAAATCGACCAAATTTCTACCTAGTGTGTCAATTCTTTGGAGAGCCATTTTCCTACTCCTTTTCTTGAACTCTTTGTTTATTTTTTTTGTGCTCCTTAGTGATGATGGTATACACTCCTGGATTTTATGAGGCCTTGGACTTTTGGAGTGCTACAACTAGAATATTAATATGTTTCTGGGAGATCACTTCCAAATCATTATGACAACATGTGTCCTCAATTTCCATTAGATCTAGCCCTTCCATGTATTGAAATCATCCTCCTCTATAACCATTATATCCTCTATTTTCTTTAGATCCTAGATCGTGAAATTGTTGGCATGTAATAGATTCAACCTTGCCATCATGGTGCTCCTCCACAGGTTGCTCGTTTGCACCTTTTGAATGTATTTCCTAAATTTTCTCTTGCTCTTGGATATTTCATCCTTTCAATAGATCCACTTGAACTTCAAAGTTGTTTCTTATCACGTCTCTTAGGTGCGACATAGGTGGTCGTATTCTTGTTATGGAATTTCTTGGAAGGGATTTTTGTAAATCATTCTCCATTCTTTTCTTTTGTCTCTCTTGTGTCTTTCTTGGGTTCATTGAGAGGGTAATTATAGAATAGGTGTCCATGCATGTGGTATCTCTTGCACCTAAAGGGAACATCCTCGTAGTAAAGGGTTTGAAACTAGTCCTTGTCTTATGATTCCAAGGGCTATTGCTTCAGGGAGGGAGCCAAAGATATTCATGTATACACATATCCTTGCATAAGAGGTATTAAATCCATGCTTTATTTGTTCTAAGAGGTAGAAAAACTCACCGAACCTGTTGTCGATTTACTTCAAGGTCTCTAGATCCCACTTTTAAGAGGGAAGAGAATACATACACATCCAATTAGGGGCCCATCGAAGTCCTCTTTTCAGGTTTGAAGCATTCCACTGAGTGGCACATGTAAATCCCAGTTGAGTTGAAGAAGTAATGACCCTCATCCATTGTTAATTTTGCAACTCAATGACAAATTCCAATCATGGGACAAGATTCCTCTTTTCGAGAGGACCAATAATTATTTTTGAAGCACTTTATTTGGAAAAGGGAAAGTGTATTTTTGAATTGAAGCCCACATGTGCAAAAAAGGACAGGACGACCCAAAAGAGAAATTGGACACCCTCAGATGACTATAAATACAAGTCAAGTGGCCCTCATTTAGACACAATCCTAATTATTATTATTTATTTTGTTTGGTTGGCATATGTATGAGGTGGTTTCTAGAGACTGGTTCGTATAGGCCTGAAATTGCAGGGTTCAAAGCTCGCATGTGAGATCTAGGGTTTTTATTTCTAGCAACAGGGATGACACTTGAATTTTTCAGTTGCAACAGCAGGCACATGGGCAATGCGGTTGAAGGGTTTCATCTGCACATATGTAAACTCTTTATGTGTGGTTGGAAACTAGGGTTTGATTTTTTAATTGAAGGTAGTTGACCGCAAACAATGACAGTTGACCTCAGGCTTTTTGATTATTAGCATTGCTGGGTTCATCTCTTAGATATTAATTATTTGATTTTGTTGGATAGTTTTGTGGTTGAATATATGGATCATTGTACTTTCTCTTTGTTGAACATTTTATGATAATCTAATAAGAAGAAGAATTTAAAAGGGTTTTCCCCGTAGTGGATTTTTCCCTGGTCTCCGACCAATCCTGATGTCTCTATGTGTGAATTCTTTTTTTTTCATTGTTCCTTTATGTTCCATTGCATTGATGACGATATTGTTCTTTATATATAATTTCATATGTTGTTGAATAATGTGGTAAAACTGAATAATGTTATGATTCAGTGAGGTGAAATTAATATGTAAATGAAGAAATGCAATTATCTAAAACAAAGAACAATATAGTCCTATGAAAAAATTAACATCCATGACATCCTTCAGATATTCTATGTGAGGGAAAATTACAATGGAAAACCATTTTGAGCCTAATATTAAATCATGTTTACTTCCATTGCATTGGGATCTAGTGGTGGAGTGATTTTTCTATTGCCCAGATATTGATGAACTTGTATATCAGTGCATGGTCCTACTTGAATTAGATATTTCCATTCTGGCTAGATGGAGGGATGTGAATCTATAGGATTTCTCCTAATTTACTAATGCATGTTCTTATGCTCTTCAGTGTGAGGGCTATTTCTAATTCATGGTAGGGCTTTTGTGCCAAACTTGGCTTGCTGGCTTCAATGACATTGGCTTTTCCTAAGTTAGGATTTTCCGGAATGGTCAGCTTTGTAGAGTGATTGGAGGGGCTTCAAGCCCCTCCCCATGGGGTAGAAATTCATTAGGAATCTCTCATCAGGGGGACTTTAAATAGGAGCAAGGTAGGTGGAGTGGGATTGAGATTGCAGAGGTGGCAATCATGAACCCTAAGAAGGTCAACTTCAAAAGTGGTGGTCATTGCAGAGCTCCTTAGGATTTACAATGTTTAGAATAATGGATAGTTGGGGAAAATGTTATCTAGCAATTTTTGTAGACTTTAATGACATTTTTATTGAGTAATTATTAAAAACTATATAATTCATTACCCTAAACTTTGAAATATTCACAAATCATATTTATTGTAGTTCTTTCATCTTTGAACCACTTGCAATATTGTGTTAGAGTTTCTACATGGACATTATGATTAATTGTTGTAATTAGCCAAACAAATCCATCCATTATTTTCTCTACTATAATGCCCAATTATGCTTCACCCAAATCACACAATAGTCTAAAAAAGTTAAGAGACACACTATTCTATTTTATTTTGAATGAAGTTTTAAGTGATCATGCCAACCAACCAGTTTTATAAAGTTGAAACAGTCCACCAATTCTTCCATAAACCATCTCATATAAATATAAGAGTCATATTGTCTTTGAAATTTTCCTTGCTCAAAACATAAGAATATCCATGTAATCATTTTAAGAATTCTACATAGCAATACATTTAAAGAGTAAGAAACAAATTATATTTATACATCAAATTAATTAATGGCGGAGAAAGGTTAAAAAATGTAACATCTATACTACAACTCTTTTGAGCCAATGTGTCCCTTCCCTTAGTGGTTTGACTTATATTATATATCCATTTATCCCTTGCTTTCATGACTTCATCAATTAAGGAAGTGTTAGCATCAAGTTTTCACCTTTCGCTAAAGGTCCAAAGGAAATATTTATTAGTTCATTTTGCAAAGTCATAATTATGTAAAGGGCCTTATAATTTTTTTTTTATGTAAATTGCTATCTAAGCCTAGGGACATGTCTAATCAAGTATTTTCACCCAACCCTAAGCTTATCAAAAAAATTTCATGGCGCAATGAACCTATCACAAGCCTATAGTCGGCACTACAAAATATTTTCATAGCATGACGCTACGAAATATTTTTGTAGCGCTCAATGAAAATTTTAAATTTAGGTTTTCGAGCTTCCAACTCCATTATTTCAAGTTCCCAAGCATTTTTTAAAAAATCACTACCCCTTTTCATCAATGACGTGACAACTAGAAGCATTTTGAAGCCCAAGAGATATGTTTAAAATCAAACTCTAATCTTCCATGTTTGCCCTAAAATGATAATTTCAAGCAATCCCATAATTTTGTTTACAATGCGTAGGAAGGTTCTCGAGCAGCTTAAAATGTTTGACCAGGGTAATTCTAGGTTGGAAAAGATGTTTGCAGCATCAGAGTCTTTAAAATATGGTTCGATCAGGTCATGTGAAGCGATTTGAGCCTGATAGGATGTATTTCGATGTGTATCCAGAGATGTTGACATTGTTTAGAAATGCAGGATGGGAACCAATGTTTCAGCATTTCAATGGACACAAATTGAGTCGGTGCCATGATTTAATATACTCATTTGATGGAAACACAACAAGAATGAGAACCCTACAGTTCCCAGCCATAAGGGAATATATTATAGAGGCAACACGTTTTCCAACTAAGGGTGAGAGATAGTTTAAGAAATAGAGATTGCAGAATGTGGACTTGATTTTTTTCTTGAAGGAGGACTTCCAAAAACAAGACTTGAATGTATGAGTCCTACAAAATATGCTGAATCGTGAATGGTCTAACACCCTCAGAACTGTACAACTCTTCTTCACTTGTGAAGGCAGGTATTCTAAACCCTATTTGTATCATATGAGGTTTTTATGTCATTTAGCAGGTTTTAGTAAGATGAATTTTCCCTATTTCCTTCACCAAAGTTTGCTAAAGATGTGCACCAAAGAAAGAACCAGACCTGAGCTACAACCTCATGATATTTTTCATCACAACCTAATTAAAATATTATATACTCATGAGATAAACAAGTAGGTGGAGATGTTGAGACATGGAAATCTAAGACAACTTGCACGTAGAAGACCAAGGAGAGGCCAAACTAAAATTTCTACCCAAACCCTAGCTCAGGAAACAAAGGGAGAGTATAGCCACATCCTTGTTGAAAAACATTATGCAAACCATGTAAAGGAACTATAGGTTAGGTTTTATGAAAGGAGAACAAGAAGACAATAAAAGTTGATGTTAGAGTAAGAGGATGAAAAACAAAGAGCAACACAAAGTAGAAAAGGAAAACAAAAGATAGAAACAGAGAATGAAGAAGTTGAAACCGAACCTAGGGTTTACTCTAGAAAACCTCACACTCTCCCTAAAAAAAAAACTGAGAATGTGTTTAAAAGAAAAAAACAATCCCTAAGTTGAAGGAGACATTTATTATTGATGAATATGAAGATATTGTGCAAAATTCAAAGAGCAAAAAGAAGGTCAAAAAAAAATGGAAAATAGAGCAGGCTGACAGAGAGGGGAAAAAAACCTAAAGCTGAAAAAATCATACAAAAAACTACTAGAAGGATGACAAGAAGCAAGGATAAGTTATACCTAATTACTTAGGCTGCATAATCCATGGAAAAATAATCAATTTACTTCATGGAATAGAGAAATATTCAAAACCCTAATTTTGTTGTATAAACCCTAATGGTACCTCAACATTTTTACCTAATCAATTTATTTTTTTCGACAGTAAGTTATTTTCATATATTATGGTAATATGTCAAAGGGTTTTTGTGGCTGGGTGAGTGAAAAGAATATGATTCAACACAAGGAGGAAAATCCTTAAAAGGAGAAATTAGTTATAAGGGAAGTTGCACAATTTCATCATGGTTTACAGGTTCATTCACTAGTTTTTTTACCAAGATGGAAGATGAGTTACAATTATAGATATCAAGCCTACAAGGGAGTGAGTGGTTATTGATCCTATAATACAGCTATGTCTAGTCCTTATTATAGAATAATAGTAGGAGATACACACAACAATTCTACAATTCATTTTGACCAATGTTATGTACCAGATAGAGATACGAATAGATAAGATGATAGGGTTTTGATTATTTTTGTTAATTAAACTTTAAGATATTGTAAATATTATGTATTTATTGCTACTAGACTTACTGGATCTTTTTATTGTATTTTTCCTATATATTACATGAGAAATGAGGAAAAAGGGTTGGTTTTTTATGAAATAATAACCATTGTTTGTGTGTTGAAATCTTTATCATTCTACAATTTTCCAGGATTAATAAATTTTGATTAGTGATATAAATATTTATGTGATGGTATGTCTTAGTATGTTTTTTCTATATGTTTCAATGTTTCCTTCTTCGTAATAACATTTGAATGTATGGCCTTTTGAATATTTCAATAAGAGTAAATATTATAGAATTGATCCTTGCTTTGATGCTATGTTTCATATATTTCAAATATTTGCACTCCTATCTTCTAAATCTATGTTAGGATTCATTTCATATTCCCTATTGTAGTAGAATGCTATCCTATTTTCTTCCTTCAAGTATAACGATGATCAATATCTAGGATGTGCTATCTACCTTTCCTTTGTCAACCATGATCAAACATCTAGTATCTTGGTAAGTTTCCATAAACCCTAGCTTGTTAATTCCTTTGCCCAATGGAATACCTCCCTCATTCTCGGCCAAACCCTACATCAACACAACACGACTGAAGATCTAACCACTATATAAAAGTACAGTCAATTACTAAATCTAGTGATTAGGCTATCAGAGAGAGACCTCTCTAGATTGAAGGGGCTAGCCTTCAATATATAAGTTGGACAACAAAGGCTACCTTATAAACTTCTCTCCTACAACCAAGAGGAAATTTCTAAGTGATAATAGGAAGTGTCATCATTTTCTTTCCAAGGAAAATAATATACAATTTTATTTATATATAAAACAAAATTACTTTTTGTATATGCATGTCATCATTCTAGTTGTTACATGCTTCATAAGAAAAACTATGAAATTTTTTGTCCTCTATAGTTGAGGTTTTGATATATTTATATATGACCCCTAGAGATAAATTTGGAGTTCCAACTACTTTAATCTTTCAAACACACACACACACACAAGGACATGTGTGTGTGTGTGTGTGCAGGAGAGAGAGAGAAAGATATATATATATATATATATATATATATATATATATATATATATATATATATATATATATAGATATATATATATATATATATATATGTAGATGTGTGTGCTTTGAAAGATTATAATAGTTGGAACTCCAAATTTATCTTTGGGGTACATATATAAAGATATCAAAACTTCACTTTGGAGGACAAAAACTTTCATATTTTTTCTCATGAAGCACGTAGCCACCAGAATGTCGACATGCATGTACATACATACATATATATATATATATATATATATATATATATATATATATATATATATATATATATATATATATATATATATATATATATATATATATATATATATATCTATATCTATATCTATATCTATATCTATATCTATATCTATATCTATATATATATATATCTATATCTATATCTATATCTATATCTATATCTATATCTATATCTATATCTATATCTATATATATATATATATATATATATATATATATATATATATATATAAGATAATACAAACTACAAAATTTGAAAAACTTAACCCAAAAAAGTCATAGTATGCATGAACTATTTAATTTTTGGGTCTAAGGGTCATGAAAATATTGTTGTTGTTGTCCATATTTAATTTTTGTGATTTTGCATGTGCCTCTATCAAGATCCAATCCAACTTTTGAGAGGGTATATTCTTTTGGTTCTTGTTTTTGTATACATGATCAAAAGAAATATGTGTAAAACAGAGTTGTTGATAGCTTTTTTGACAAATGGGAAGAACGATATATTTTCTCATTCTTGTTGCTCATTTCATCTAGTTTATGACAACTTGTGAATCCCCATATACATGCAATGAATTGATCCTTTCACTAGTACAAAATGAGACATTAGTGAGTACATGACTAAAATTGTTAGTCACCACAATTATTTCAAGTGAATTACTACTAAATTTGAGCAATTCTAAATGATCGAACTAGATATTAAGTGACTCAACTAAAAGTGACTAACTTAAATGACTAATTTAGTCAAGGACTAAAATATATGACTAGATAATAAGTGACAAAATTAAAAATGATTAACATAAATTAAAAATGATTAGCGCTTTACTTGTAAGGACACAATATCATATTTTTACTTGTTCATGTTGGATTTGACAGATCTAGGTAACATATCTATGGCATAGTAAACACTCTTAAGCTTCCCATGAGTACATGAATGAATGAAACACCTTGATATTTAAGCTCTTTATAAATAATTGTGAAAAGCGTTTACAACTTTGCATCATGGTCAAATTTTGTTCTTGATACATTTATTTCTTACATTTTTTGAAAAAAATTGACATTTTAACCACACCCTCATGCAAATCAATGCATGGGAATGTAAAATGACATGGCTCATAAGGCTAACAATTCATTATTTGTAAGATTTCTTGATAGTTTACTTGCGTGCCTTTTTGTAGATGTATGATCACTTTAAAATTTGAAATTCCACATCCTAACACACATAACGAGATAGTGATTGAATCCCAATAGTGCTACTATTGGTGCACCCTGCACATAATTTAGACAATGCTCACAATTCTTAAATATTTGATGTTGACATATGGAATTTGTTATTGTTTAGGGGTGCTTTAAAACTTACATTGATCTCTAGTCTTAATGTAATTTGTTCTAAGTACATAGTGGTTATTGGGCTCACACACTAATGGTATTGCTCATGGTTCATTAGTTTTAATTACACACTTTGGAATGTTACAAACACATCATTTGGGTCACAATTCTATGGTTACAAACTACCCAACTATAAATGGTGATAAATTGATGATAAATGGATGAAATTTGAATGTTACAAACATGTAAGTTATCCACATTCAACTTTGTTTTCTTCAATGTCCTTAGTAACAATGACAAGTTTTAATATTTCCTTTATTTATCATCACAAACACATAACTCTTTGTTGTCCCAAACATAGTTAATATTGTTGGTGTATGATCTCTTAATTGTGGAATGGTCTCTTGATGATGAGAACGAACTCTCAATCTCCAAGGGTCATGAATAAATGAATGAATTATCTAACGCCTTACTTGTATAGACAATTTATGATTCATTTTCTATTTTGATTGTGTCATTGTATAGATGCTTCACTAGCATCTCATGCGATATGGTTAACTGAGCAATATTTATCTTTTATTTTTCAAGTATAATTTTGTTGCATGAATAAGCATAGTTGTATAATTAAAATCAACCAAAATTTCTTAATAATTCATGGTTTTTTTTTATTATTCGCACACTTATCCCTGACCTTTTACTTTGAGAGTGAGTAATGTCAAATTACTAGTCTTCATTAAGGAACTTCCTTTCATTACTCAATGACCTAGCTTAGCTCGGTATTTAAGGATTCCCCACCTCAATAAGGATATCCTTCTTGTAGTATAAAGAGTGAGAGAAGGACACCAAAGTGACATTGGGTGGCTTGCTTGATGGGTGCTGTCAAGACAATTTTTTTCTATGAGAGTGTTTGAGTGGAGATACAATTTAGAAAATGCTTACAAGAAAATTAGTTTCTTTTATTTCCGTCACCTAAACTACCTCCAATAAAATAATGTGCTTTTAATAACATCTAATTTTGATAAATAATTAATTCAATAAAATAAAATAAAATAAAAATAAGATTATTAATATTATTGTTATTTTTTTGTATATGAGAGAATAGACAAATATAGCAAGTTTGTACTTAAGGATCGATTCTATCCACTACCACAATCACCTCAAGTGTACACACATTGCCTCACATGTGGCACACTGAGCTAATCGAAGTTTAAAATGATAACATCATAAGAAATGCCTTAACAACCCATTCTATCATCAACTAATCTACACCACGGGGGAGATTAAAAATAACTTTTATATTAAAAATATAGACAATTTATTTTATTTGAAAATCAATTTTGACATCTAATTAAGGAAACTCGGTAAAATAAAATTTAATGTGAAAAATGTTAAGCAAAATAAAGTTGGGGTAAATTACAAAAATAAAATAAGTGAAATATAAAATTAATAATTATAATTATAATTAATAATTCAATCATCTTACTCCTAATTTACCAAGTATCAGAGGCATAAAATCTCTTCATATACAAACCCGTCTTAAAGTGAAAAGAGATTTGATTCCCTCTGCCCTCGGTAAATCCAAAATTAAGATAGATCCAAGCTAGTTTTATATCAATTTATGTAATTGAAAATAAACAATTATTATTTTAATGAAAAGTTACTTTCAAAAATATTTGTAATTTCCTCAATTTTAAAATAAAGTTAGCTTGGTTCCATCTTAACTCTGGATCTATCAAGTGACAAGAGGCATCATATCTCTCGAGGTGCAAACATCTTTTTTGAGTGCAAAACTTGAGGAAAGGTTTGTACCTTGAGAGATTTGATCCCTCTCAACGCTTGCTAGATCTGGAGTTAAGATGGATCTAGGTTGGTTTCAGTCATGCGCGACCAAAGCAAATCTAATGAACATATGATTAATTTTATCAATATACGTAAATTCATCTAATATTAATATAATCATTTTAAATATGCTAATATGTCTCAGATTAATCTATATATTTTAATTTTAAATTTTCTTAGTTTCCTCAGTTTGTTGTGATGATAATAACTTTAATGATGTAAAAAGATAAGTATAAATTTTGAATGTAAAGGGACAATGTAATAGTGTTGAATGATAGAAAATGTGAATAATAAGAATATAGTCAATTACAAATAGTCTTCATTGTGGTTAATATAAAATTATTTTCTTCTATTATTCTTATTGTCACGCTTGTTACTTTTGTCATATTTTCATATCGATTATATGAAAATGACATGTTAAACCATAAAACATTTAAATCTTTAGCTCAATCTATTGTAGTAAGCATCATTCCTTGTCTCTCCTTCTTTCCAATATTAATAGGTTGAATTACTATAACACAAAAATCAATGTACATTGTCAATAATTTTGTGTGCTTACACTGAAGTCAATGAACAATGTTAATCCAATCACTTTAAAATTAATGTACCATTATACATCCAATTACATCAAAGAAAAAATCAACATTTACACTGAAATTAATTAATCTAATGCAAGAAATTAAATAATATTAGAAAACAATATTTACACTAAAATCACTGCATCTAATGAAAGCAATCAAATAAGATTAGAAATCAACACTTACACTCAAATCAATTCATCTAGTGCACGTAAGAAAATTGGATTATAAACCAACATCTACACTAAAATTAACGCACCTAGTGCAAGTAAGGAAATAGGATTGTAAAGCAACATCTACACTGAAATCAATGCAACTAGTGCAAGCAATCAAATATGATTAAAAATCACCAGCTACATTGAAATCAATGCATTTAGTGCAGGTAGTAAAATAAGATTAGAAATCACCATCTACACTAAAATAAATGCATCTAGTGCAAACAATGAAACATTATTAGGAATCAACATCTACATTGAAATCAATGCATCTAGTGCAAGCAATCAAATAGGAATAGAAATCATCATCTACATTGAAATAAATGCATTTAGTGCAAGCAATCAAATAGAATTAGAAATCATCTACATTGAAATTAATTCATCTAGTGAAAACAATCAAATATCATAAGAAATCAACATCTACACTAAAATCAATGCATCTAGCGCAAGAAATATTCTCTCCCCACCACCCCCCGCCCATATATATATATATATATATATATATATATATATATATATATATATATATATATATATATATATATATATATATATATATATATATATATATATATATATATATATATATATCTATATCTCCTTATTTTCCACTCTATCTTAAACCCCCAAATACACATGCTATTTCACTTCATATCTATCAATGTATTTGTTCCTCCCTCCCTCTCTCCCTCTCTCTCCATCCTCTTTATCACTGCCTCTCTCTCTCTCTCCACCTTTCTCTCTATATTTCTTTCTTCTTATATCCCTCTCTCTCCCCCTCCAACTCCCTCTCTCTTTCCCTCACTCACTCCACTCTCTCACATCCTCTCTCTCTTCCTTCATCTCTTTCTCTCTTACTCTTTAGCCTCCAACTCTGTTACTATATCCCTCCCTCTCTCCTTCTCTCCCCCATTCTCTCCATCTCTCCTTCTTTGGTGTTATCTCACAACCAAACATACATGCTCTCTCTCCATATCTCCCTTGTTACTCCCTATCTATCTCCACTTCTCACTCTCTATGTATTTCTTCTTCCCTCCCTCTCTCCTCCTCTCTCCCTCCTTCTCTCCTCTTCTCTCTCAAATCTTCTCTCTCGTACTTCCTCTTTCTCACTTTCTCTCCTACCTCCCTCTCTCTTCCCCCATTACTCTCTCTCTCTCTCTCTCTCTCTCTCTCTCTCTCTCTCTCTCTCTCTTGTTTCCCTCTAATCCTCTCTCTTACCCCATCACTCTCCTTCTCTCTCTCAAGTATTATCTCTCATTCTTCCTCTCTCTCTCTTTCTCTCTCTCTCTCTTTAACTATGTTACTATATCCCTCCCTCTCTTCTTCTAACTCCTTCTCTCCCCCCTTCTCTCTATCTCTCCTTCTTTGTCTCTTTATCTCCATCTCTCCCTTGTCACTCCCTCTCTCTCTCCACTTCTCACTCTCTATGTATTTCTTCTTCCCTCCCTCTCTCCCCCTCCAAATCCATATCTCTATCCCTCCCTCTCTCCTCCTATCTCTAATCCTTCCTCTCTCGCACTCTCTCTCTCTCTCTCTCTCTCTCTCTCTCTCCCCCTCCAATCCTCCCACTCTCCTCTCTCTCCCCCCTCCATCTTTATGTCTCCCTCTCCCTCTTTTACCCTTCTGTGCCTCTCTCTCTTTTTATTCCTCCTCTCCCTTGTCACTCCCTGTATCTCTTCACCTCTATCACTACCTCTATGACTTTATGTTTTTGTTCTTCCCTCCCATTTATATAGAGTTAATATATATTAATATATATTATAATATAAAAAATTTAATATTGGATCAAAACAAAGTTATTATATATTAGTATGAATATTATATTTAATAATAAAAATAATAATCTTTTAATATTAATATTATGGTTAATAGTATTTTTTGCATGGTATTAATAATAATTTGGCCCATGGTATTAATAATTATGTGTCCTGTAGATTCCACCTAAATAAAACCTCTTTTTTCAGTTTTCATAAATGTAAAGAGGTTAATGGAGTAAAGATAAAAAGAGGTTTTATTTATTTACCATACCTATAGTCTATTTTTTATTTTTATTTTTATTTACCATACCTTTGGAGTAAATATAAAAAGGGTCTTATTTATTTACGATATTTTGGTTTATTTATATTTATATTTATTTATCACGGCTCTTTTTTTTATTATTCCTAAACCTCTTTATATTTAAAAATTATTTTGTGTTTATACATAATAATAATTAGAATGATTTTTAAATAGGGCCCACATTAGATTTACAATGTTAAATATTAATATTTTCATTTACGTTTATGTTTACATTTACATTTAAGTTTACATGTTTACTTTTTTACCTGAGATCTACCCCATGGGCACAATAATTATTTTATTTTTAATCTGAAATTACAAATAATTTTGAAAAATACATATAAATAACCAAAAACAATTTTCTATTAATTAAAATCAAATAAATGTCAATTAAAGTTGCTTTATATTTTCAAAAAGAGTAAAGAGTTTTGTAATTATTTTATTTAATTATTTAAATTGTAAAGGCAGTAAATTTGGGGTAAATTTGGGGTTTTGGCTGATTTTTCCCTAAACCCTAGGGGTTATAGATCATCTTGCCGTGATAATTGGCAATGTAAAAACATTGTTTTACATCTGGGACTATTTCTACTAGGGTAACACCTATCCAAATATCTGGGAGGATAAAACTGATCCAGATCGTGGGGATGGGATTTCAATGGATTTTGAGTGGATCCACGTGTTTGGTGCCCCTAAAAACTGACATATCAACCATTAGAGTGATTTCAGATTCTATCGACATTGAACTAGCGACAAGTAGCTAGGAACTAGAGAAAGAGAGATGCGCTGCTGAAACCCGAAAAAAAACTAGTATGTTTTTAGATTCAAAATTCCTTGTAATGGAGAGGTGATGGGTGCTTCAGTTGTTGGTTACATGTCTAGCAGTTAGAACGGCTTCCGATGGATCAATGGATGCCAAGGTTTCATCGAAATTTGGTCCTCGACAAAGTTGAGGAAACCTTCTAATCCCAAGCTCTATTACTCTCACATTGTTGTTGAGATAAATAAAATATTCAACTTGCAGAATGATTGATCCAATCGTTAAGCACTATGGAAAAGGTCAACTATCTTGCTTCTTAGCTGATTTAGATATTGTGTTAGATCTGGTGAGTAACTCTTAACAAAGTGTGAAAAAACATTTCGTAATTAATTTTAGATTTTCTCGAGTATTTTCATATTTTTTTTTAAATTAGATTATGTTTTTCATCTATATCTAGAAGATGATAGTGGGTGGTTCCAAACTTAGATTTCACATTTTTTAATTATTTAAATCATATTGATTTGATTTTTCTAAAGCTTCTCCACATTATTTATTTCTCTTGAGAGATCAGATCTTCAATATATGACTTCAAAACTTTGACCCAAAAAACCATTATCCTTTTTCTCTTAAATGTGTTATTTTTTGGTTGAATTTAAATTGCAGATATGCAGACATGGTTGTGAATGCAACTTTAGCATCCATGGCCGAACATGGCAGAAAGCATGGCATAAAGGTTTATCATGTTGCTTCTTCGGTGGTAAATCCCATAACAATTCAATAACTTTTAAAAATAATATTTGAACATTTTAAATGTAATCCTTACATTGAAAGCAAAGGAAACCTAGTAAAATTGTTGAAGAAATTGACCTGGGTTAATACTATGGAGAATTATGGGTAGGCTCTAGACACATTGGTTAGTTCACCAAACAATGTAAGTTATACTCTTTGTTTCTTACTCGAAATTTTGATGAATACAAGTGGAATTTGAAAAGTTAAAAATTTACTCATGTAAATTTTACTTTGCATATAATCTCTGTTCAAGGAGGAGTAGATTTGTTATTTAATCTAAAGAACTGTCAATTCACCATAATTATAAAATAAAAAAATACATAAAATGAATCATTGCAAACTGATAGTCATATTGCAGATAGCGGGGTTATCAAGATCATCTACAAAATATATGTTACAACCATTGATAATGGGGTTATTAAGATCATTTAAAAAATATATGTTATAGCCATTGAAGCACCTAGAAAAGATCTACGAGCCATATGCATTCTATGAAGGAAGATGAATTATCTGCAATGGAGATGAAATACAATTTTTTTTGGTGTTGTATTGTTTTAAACATTTTGATTGGTAATCAAGCAATGTACATTAATAATTTTTTAATATATTTGTGTATATCCGATACAATTCTGAAAATTTGTTTCAAGAGCTCTTTGAAGATGAATGAGACACTTTCAGATTTGATGTTAAGATTATCGAGTGGAAAAATTACATCAGAAATATTCATATTCTATGATTTCGTGAATATATGTCTTAAACGAGTGAATATGTATCACTGGATCACAATGGTTGCAATGGCCATGAAGACATTCATTTTAATTTCATTGGGTTCACTATTTATGGGAGAGTGATGGTGGTTGTTGAACTCATTTCCACTAGCAATGATCTCATTAATGTTGTGTTTAAGTCATAGGGAGGTAGTTACACATTTACAAATATTACTCCAAGGAAATATAGGCTAGTTGCTTCCCATCATGAATACATAAATTTCATCAATCCTCTAGAAGTATACAAATCCTCTAGCAGTATACAAATATCAGGTCATATCAAATCCCACTACATTTTTTTCAAAAAGGAAAGTCCATGATATATTTCTCTCTTTGCCTTCATTTGATATGCAGAATAAGTTTGAAGATTACTTAAGGATGAGTGTCTCGAGGACACAGTATCCCTCCATGAAATCAAATGTGAAGAAGTGGAAAGAGCGGATGCTGTGAGCCAATTGTTAAACAAAGGAAGAAGATACAAGGTCATACCTAATTTCAATACTAGCTAGGATGGTGCTACGCATGAGGTACAATGATTGAGGTTTATAGAGTATATTTTCTATAATATTATCTTTCAAATACGTGATTCTCATGTTCTCTTAACAATTTCCCAAAGAGGCTCTCTAGAGATGGATTTGGACTTTGGAAATCTGGTAGTAGGTGACATATTCTCTATCCCAAGTTATGATATGGATGGGTTAGTTGTTTCTAAGGGTAATCCTATTTTAGGTGTTCATGTATAACTTTATTTAGATGATGTCCACGAGGTGAAGTGCCCTCAAAGCATCTCCTTGGCCAAATCAAGTTCTTTGTCATGCAATATCTAATGGATATGGGAAATTTTCTTTTAAATTTATTCCATGTGGAAAATAAAGGTTGTTGCCATTCTACAAGGGTGAGAATAAAATATTTGATGTTTCACTTCCATCAATAGAGGTTATTATTCAACACAGTCATGTTAATATATCTCAGCCATTTCAGGTCACAGGTTTCTCAATTGGAGGACTTGTGGTGACTTTTGAAGGAGTCGGTTTTGAAGGTGCTAAGATATTAGTTGATGGACAAGAAAGATCTACAACAAATGTCCAAGAATATTACAAACTTGATCATGAAACATCAACATGCTACACAATAAAGGTTAAGAAGGATCACTTCGAGTTTAGCATTTTGGAGAATTTGATGGTTGTGCCAAACATGGCTTCAATCCCAAATATAGAAGCAACACATTATAATATTTGTGGTTCCCTAAAATTAGTGACAAATGATGATTCTGGCAAGCATTAGGTTGGCTGGAAACATGAGCTAGACAATGATAAGCCTCAACTAAAGAGGATTGATGATATGGGAAACTTTAGCTTCAAGGTTCAACCAGGTGAATATTGAATATCCCCACTGACCACAACAACAGAACGTGATTCTGGTCTTCAATTTTCACCATCACATATTGATGTGACAATAACTAGTCCAATGTTTGGCATTGAATTTATAAAGGCCCTTGTTGATATTCGTGGATCGGTGATATGCAAGGAAGGATGTGACTCCTCAGTGTCTATATCACTTACCTCTCTGGCTGCTGAAATCTGGGTTCAGAGAAGCTTAACTCTTTAAGTTTAACAAATGAGAGCAGTGACTTCATATTTGAGAAAGTCCTACCTAGTGCATTACATATTGAGGTAAAACATGGACCTTCATTTGATTTGTTACATTGGGATGATGACTGGTGTTGGGAGAGAAAGGTTATTGATGTCAATGTTGGTGTTTCTGATCATTCAAAGATAGTGTTTATCCAAAAAGGTTATTGGTTATGTATTATGTCTACTCATCCTGTGGTTTCTTACAACGTACAGCCAAACAAAGAACCCATCAATTTTTTGATTGAGAAAGGATGGTAGAAAATATTCTTAGAAGCTTCTCGTGTGCACATGCTTCATTTCTTGAACTCGTGCATTTTCTTTGGAATGTGTTCATTAGAATTCAATGTATTGAACCATAAGCCTATATATTTGACTCATGAAAAATATCTACTAAGTGGTGAAGTACATGTTGATTCAAGTTCTTATCCCAAAGCAAATGAGTTCTCTCGAAGCATTATTGTAGACATATGGGAAAAGGAGGGAGAATTTATAGATATGATCAATAATGTCAAACTTGTTTCAAGTGCTAATGGACCAAGCAACATTGTTTTATATCAGTACACTCATTGGGCCAATCTTGAAGATGAACTGGTCTTTGTTCTGAGAGATAAAAGGAATTCTAGTGAGAAAAATAATATTGAAAAGGTCTTTTTTTATCCAAGAATTCAGCACGTTGCTGTTAAAACTAATGGGTGCCAACCTGCTATTCCTGCTTTTGTGGGGTGCCTGGGAAAGTACATTCAGGATCAGTGCTGCCAACAGTCCTAGGTGTTGACATTAAAATAATTGCTCAAAATTATAGTAGCAATGGTCTTTTGAAAAAGGGTAACTTGGTTCTTCAAACTTCGACAAGATCAAATGGTTTGTTTTGGGTGGTCATCTGTATGATGATACTGAGTACTATGTTGAAGCTTCCAAAGGATATCATTTAAAAGGACTTGCATAGGACCCCTTTTGAAGCTTAGTTGTATGCTCATCCAATTTGATTGGATGCCCCACTTGACTAACTAAACCATACATAATATTTGATCGTCAGTATTCGACCTTCTATGCACTCCCGAAGTTTGTGGTCCTTAGTAGAGGAATCACTGAATTTGCATCAAACAACCACTAGATATGGACAAAACCTCTTCAATTGCATTGCTTCAAACTATGACCATGTAACTTTGGATTTTACTATTACTTTCATCGCTTTACAATGAAACCAGTGTAAATGCAGGTTGTATGTGGATAAAATATAAACCACTATCAATGTAGGTTGTCTTGTATGTGTATTCAGGGGCATACATGATAAAATGTTTGAGAGTGAATAGGATACCATTTCAAGAGATTTTGTGCTCTATCTTGAGACTCAATATCCAACATGGAAGTAATTTGACCGTACTAGAAATGGACTCATATCCCAATAATGCATACAATTTCTTTGTGTACATATTGATTGAGATGATGGGGAGCTTTAAGCTTTAAATCATTAAAGTAGCTGGTCATATGTGTTGTGCCTTGGCTTAAAGAAATATGCGTCTTCTCAATTTGTTGTTCGAGAGGCTTCCTCATCTCCAATGTTTGTTAATGGGTGACAACATTATCTTGGTAAAAACATAATTTCTAGTCTTATTTTACATGTGCAATGAACAACATGTTTCAATGTTAAAGAATGTTTTCATTTGCTACTTAGTTGTCAAGTATAGCTTAAAAAAAATTTATACACAATATATATTGATGTAGCTTAGGTTGACTATTATGTTTTGGTTCATTATTATGTCCTGTTTGTAGATTTAGAATATCCAATAGATATGTGTTGTGCCTTTGCTTAAAGAAATATGAATCTTCTCAATTTGTTGTTCAAGAGGCTTCCTAATCTCCAACGTTTGTTAATGGGTGACAACTTTATCTTGGTAAAAACATATTTTTTTCTTTTCTTTTACATGTGCAACGAACAACATGTTTCGATGTTTAATAATGTTTTCATTTGCTACTTAGTTGTCAGGTATAGCATAAAAAAAAGTTATACACAACATATATTGATGTAGCTTAGGTTGACTGTTATGTTTTGGTCCATTATTATGTCTTGTTTTCACATTCAGAATATCCAATAGATATGAAACAAAACCAAGTAACAACTTTGTTTCATATCTATTCATTAATGAAAATCTACACTACCTAAATTTAAAAATTTAACATGTTATAAGATGTGAAAAGACCATAAAATTCTTCCATGCTTTTTTCCATGATGTTCATAATGAATATTTATGTCTTTTACCTCATAAATGAGTGCAGAGTTGGCTTATTCTAGTTTTGAAATGCAATGCAGGAACTTTCAAAATATCCCATACCTCAACGTCTTAGATCCCCACTCTCTCATCTCCATATGATATAGGTTTATGTAGACATAACTGAATTTCATGATAGGGAAATCAGTGTATTAGGTTTCTTTCTTCATAGCACCCATACTCTAAAGATGATAGAACTTCGTTTAATTGATGACTTGAATTATGATGATCCATGATATGTAAAATTTTTGGAGGAAGTGATTTATTTGAATAGAGTTTCAAAGCAAGCAAGGATATTGGTATGAGAATATTCTTTTTAAATACAAGATTCAAAATATTTAAACTGTTGACTGGTAAAAAGGATTTCTCACTTCATTTTATTTTATTTTATTCTTTACGGAAGGGTATGACCAATGTAGGTTGTATATGGATATGAGGATGAATTCTACTGTGGATACGAGGATGTGGACACCAGTGGAATGACCTACTTAGTATTGGGAAACATCAAGTATGGAAGTGGATGGCAGTCTCATGGAGTGGGTATGCGACATTTTTCCCCATTTTCATTTTGTTTATCACTCATGGTTTGCGCCAGTTCTAATAGTCAGTTTTAACTATTTATCTTTTTGTCATTTATATCATTAACATTCCATGTTTCCCAGGTAAGGTAACATTTTCGATTGCTTTAGATGAGCAACCTATATGATTAGGATGTTCCCAATGAGTTTTGAACATTTATCCAATATGCTTGTCGATTTCGGATTGTCATTGCGGGTTATCATTTTATTTGTTATCCGGTTTGACATTCGACTGACAACAAAATTCCATGCTTTTATAAATTATTTGTATGTTAATTTTTAAAAGTATTTAAGAAATTGTTTTCAGTAGACACACTTCAAAGAATAGATTTCACACTACTAGGTTTAAAGTTTTTGTTATGTATTTGGTTAAAATTTCCCAATATTTATATCGTATCTCAAGTGTCAGGTTTGGGTTATTTATTTGGTCAAAATTTCCCAAGAATTATATCATATCTCAGCTTTTTGAAATTCATGCATTCATGCTATCGAATGTATACATCATGACAAGTATGAGCCCTATTAAGCTCACCAACTCTATGACTATGCTTCATGAATCATAATTCAAATGGACTCTGAATTTGGCTCTTTTTCTTGAATAAACTATATTAAGAAAAATCCTCTCATTCAAAATCAACCCCAAGTCATACTCAAAATTTTGACATGTGAATAACATTGGCTCAGAAACAAGTTTGACATCCAAGCCCTTGCAAGTCAGACAAGATTGTCCATTTAAAAAAAAAATTGATCATATCCTTAAATTGTTAGCCCTTGGACTCCCTCATTAAAGAAAAGATAATTCTATGATCTTGATAATTAGTCTATCAAAACGTCGATGGGGCGAAATATGAGTTAAGGAGTAGAGAAAGAAATTTTCCTTAACATTGCCTAGAATATTTTGAACTTTTGGGGGAACATCATGTGACACTACCATCACCACAACGACATTTTTTAGTAAAGTTCCACTACAAGACGCATCCATTGATTCACGTTCATCAACCCGTGACCATAAATATGATTCTTCCTTAACATTTTTCCTAAATGATGATAATGATATATAGTCCTTATCATCATCAAGTATGGATTTTCTTTCTTCACCTGTGCTCCACTTTCCCCCTCCCAATTTTATATAAGCATCAGTTTCTCTTGCATGCTTCCCTCCGATTGAAAAGTTATATCCATACTTGAAATCCTCGTCTTGATCTTGGTTCTTATGCTTCTCTTCTTCTTCTAAGCTAAGAAATTAGAAAAACATTACCTCCCTACCACCACAAATAGATAAACCATTTTTCCTACACTATCTTTCAAGCTCCACAAGAGGAATACTAAACAATTCTCGAGTTGTTGCTCCCTCTCCAATCGCCCTAGCAACATCTTGATTTGGACCAGATCCATCTATTATGTCCGTAAGATTGGATTCATAAACATCAAGGTCTTTCAATGGTGGGGCATCTCCACATATTGAATGAAAGGGAGGGACACCTGAATTTCCAAACTGAAGAAAGGTAGCTCTCTGTCCATTCACATAAGCATATGAAAGGAGAAACCAGTCTGACCAAACCTAGAGAACTTTCATCACTCTCTCCTGCAAGGAAACCCATAATATAAATGTAAAAAAATCACAAAAATATTTGCACAGTCATTACACTAATTATGATATTTTTTTACGAGTAAAAATTACCAACCACCTTGCTAATTGATGACCAATAAGGTGCTTTATCTTAATACATGATTTGTTTTCATCATTACTATCCTTAACATGTTCTATTATTTAGAGTGAGTTTTCATGAATTGACAGTTGTGTTGTTAAATTATGGTATGTTCTATGCTTAGAGCAGTTTACTTCTTTTCTTCTTATTAGCCACCGATTAGCAATCACAACATTAAGTAAAGTGTAGATAGAAAATTAAACGATCGACAGAAAACAAGCCAAACAAGAGACACAAGATGTGGTGGCTAGCCAGGGACAAACCCCAATGTGGGGAAACCCTTTGATCAGGTCTTATTTTATCTTCAATAGTTCATCAGAGGGAAATAGTACAAAATCAGAATTCTGTAATTTTATATCAGCAGCAACAAACCCTAAATCAACAAAGTCAAACTTAGTCAAACGAGATGAAATTGACCTCCAATATGCTTGGTCAATTTCTTGGTCAATAGTCTTCAAACAACCTAGAGAATGAGCCCTTAAACAACCCCAAATACACAGTCAAACTGCAGTTGACTGAAGTCAACCTGCTGCGTCAAACTAGGGTAGTCAGCACTGGTCAAACTTGAGGTCAGATTGCCTCGATTTTCATGCCAAAAAATGCTGCCTCCTTAGGAGAGGTAGCCACGCCAAAACCACACTCTTCTAAGGTCAACGCTTTGTCAACGCTGGTCAAAGAGACCTTCAGCAGCTTCTGTGTCCTTCTTGCCCTACTAGGTCCTCCTTCCCACGTGTGAGTTGCTCCTTTTGTAACCCAAAGCTAAGGAGAGAGAGAGAGAAAAAATGAGTGAGATGAGATGATGAGAAAATGAATCAACCTCACTTGTATTTATATGATTCACTGGGAATGTGTGCCACACATTTAACTGTTGGCCAGCCTTGACAATTTGTCAAGTAAATACAAATAAAATTCATATCTCCATAAATTCTTGTTGGAATCGGATGATCTTTAGATCAATCCTACACCTATTGACAAGAGGAATCTAGGAAAAAAATCATCTGCCATAAATGAGATGACTCACATGGAGTTTGGCCCTAGTTTCCATTTTCAACACATGTTTTTCCACATTTCTGTTTTTATATCCCACACAATTGGAATTTTGCTACATCTCCTCTACTTCCCTAGGCTAGATGTGTTAAAGAGGGTACAAAACAATAATGATATGTTCTTTTGCCATAAGTTCTTCTCAATTTTTGGATGAATTATGTGGAAATTTTATTCATGCCAATTATGTGGCAGGAAATAATGTTCCATTATTCATGTTTATCATCTCTTGTTTATGAGTTAGCATGCTTCTATTGTACTATTTCATTATGAATATCTCATGTAAAGATCAAGTTGAGTGGGTTTTAATTTGATCTCCACTGTAGTCAACAACTGAATATATATGCTTCCTGTTAGGTTGGATGATGACACAACACACTTTGATTTTCACTACTTCTCTCTTTTTCATATACAATTACAAGTGCACAAATACAAAATCACTTTTCTTTTTACATGGATAAGAAAATGATGACAACTTTGTATTATGTAGTGATAAGGATAACTCTATATTGGAGCTATACCTTGAGCCCTTCAATGAATCCTTTCCTTACCCAACACTACCATCTCCTATTGGTAATGGAGTTCAATTTCTGAACCAACAATTGTCTTCAATACTATTTCATGGTAAAGAAAGAACACAACCATTGTTGGATTTCCTTCAAGCACACAAATACCAAATCCATGTCATTTTTATTTACTTGGTTAATATATTGCATCATTGCTTTTGATAATTAATTCTTTATTATTCTATGCCAATAAATCTCTATCAAATAGTGGAGAAGGATGACCTGCCTATTTTAGAGATATATAATATGAATTAACTAAAAATTCAGAGGGTTATTTCGATTCTCATATTTCTATTTCACTTCTTTAGAGAAAACTATATATTCAAATACCAAGTCAACTCAAACCAGACTAAAATTGAGAATCCTAGTTATGAAGATGTTTCTCTCTCCATACCTTATAATGACATTATTTTTTTGAATTATACTTTAAGTTGACTGATAATAACCTGGATCTATATATTTCTTTTAGCACCAAATTGAAATCATGGTAAAAATATGAATATCCCATTAAATATGACCTAAAGATGATTCAAAGAATATCACCTTTACCTTGAGAATGTGGCAAAGCAATTTTTGAGGTGTGAATTTTTATTAGAGGCATTGTGTTTTTATTTGCTTTGGTTAGAAAATGGTTTTCTCTTGCTTTTATGTGACTTTCAATTTATCATATCTAGCATGTTGAGAAATGGGAAAGAATAATGTGTGACATTTATCTTGCAAAAATTGATGGTGAATGAAAGCATATAGAGTTTAGCCAAGCTACAATCCACTTTGGTAAAGGTAGAGGGACATCTTAAAAGGTTACCTAAGAATACACCATATACATAGTTTGAACATAAGTAATATATGGCTTTTTCTTTTGCATATATGTTCTTTTTTCTATCCAAGACATCACAACAAGACAACTATTGATATTGTAGAAATTGTTAGAGGAAATCATTGAGGTCAATTTTTCTGATGTTCTACTTGATTGATACATTCTCATGACAAGAACGCTTTAAATATAAATTAATATGTTACCAAAACAAATTATATTCAAAGTTTATACATATAAAAGATAAAAACAAATCTCAATTCCTTCATTTGATTGTTACTTGAATCTGGTGTGGACAGGTTACATGAAATGTGATTGGAAAAAGGATGAGGAGACAATATAGAGATCATGTCTTGGATATGATTCATTTATTACTGGAGATCCTTCAGGAACTTTAGCCATCGACTTTGGAAATGTTTCTAGTAATTATTCCTATGCTTTTTAATGTTGTGATTCCTTCACCTCATGGTTATTTTGGGCAAGAAAATGTTTTAGGAATGTGATAAGATATTGGTGGATAGGTAAACATTTTTTTTATAATTGCAATGTCCATTCCATGATATCCTCTCCTTATTGTTTGATTCTATTTTGAACATTTATTTCGATTTTGCTTTGTATTTTAACTAAGAAATTGAAAATACTTAGAAGTAGAAGATATCTACTTCATAATAGGAATTTCTCGAAGCAGAGAAGAAGCTAACATGAAAGGGAAGGCCTATGGAGGCCTTAACATTGTTGATTATATTGACATATGTTGTGCACCAAAGACTAACAATGTCAGATCACAGGTTCCAACAAAACAATCACAAACCTGCCAGTAGGTTCAACCTCATTGCACCAAGGTTCACGACCCACTATGTTCTTGGCAGTAGAATTCCTAAGGCCAGTAGTCTATGATTGGTGTACAATGCTCTTGAGCACTATGAAGAAACAATTAATATCAGTTAGACAAGGAAAAACAAAGAACTTTGGCTATGGTAGAATTCTTTCCTCATTTTTCTTTGAGTGGATTCTGGCACTATGACCCAGAGTAGCTACTGTCATCAACAGTCGTAGAGATCCCAGGATAGATAGATCGGTAGATCTGATGAAATGACTTGGTAGAGGCGAGGTCACTCATGCGACCTTTGATGACAAGTTCTTCCACTGGTGGGAGAAACAAGTCATGCCCATAGATGATTATCCCTATGCGGGTTTAGACTTCTGAGAGAACCCGAAGCTAGTACTTCCAAAAGGAATTGCATGGGGTGACATTGGTAAATTATTTGATTTTTAACTTATTCGATTTTTTTTTATTTTTAAATATAATCTCAAGAAATTCAAAGTCTTTTGTTGTGAAAGAAAAAATTTACAATATTAAATCATCATGATACATATATTCGACTAGTGAATTGTGAGGGTCTACTAAGGCATAAGTGTCATGGCAGAGATGCGAAGAGAGTATTAGCTGAGTCTGAGAGAGTTATTCATGCTATTCAGAGGAACTTTGAGATTTTGAATCGCTAGGTTCCAATGGTAGCAATGGAGGATCTCCCTAAGGCTATACAAAGATGAGTGGTTGGAGTACCATGAGAGTGCGTGAAACTCTTTCGACGAGTGGCAAATGCATTGCCTTCTTTCAAGATGCTCATTCAGGGCATGGATTTTAGATGACTAATATTTTTGATATGTGGACATGATCGAGCTTAAGTTCTAATTTTTTAGGACTTTTTATCACATTTTATAATATTTTGACATACTATATACAGAGATTTCATAATGATTCGATCATATATACAAATGATTTTGTGATATTTTTATTTAATGTGATGAATTATTAATATGCCAATCCAATGCTTGGTTAGCTATAAAATCAAAAAATGCATTATCTGATTGTGGAATATGAATGAAACTAATAAAAGTGAATCATCTTTGCAATAATCTCACTCTCAGAAATTGGTGATGTAATAAAGGATTCCTCGCACAATAAATGTTATTTAATTGAGACACAACCAATTGTGAATCCAAATAAACCACCAATGATTCAATACCATGAGATGTTGCTTCAGATAATAAATTGATAACGACATTGTACTCAACCACATTATTAGAAGTAGGACCAATAAATATGCCTCTTAAGACTAACAACTGACTAGATGGATAATATATTACTCAAGCAATAGAAGCTAAATACTAAGTATGTCTACTAGCACCATCTGTGAATCCCAAATACACCAAATCACCCATCGAAACATGCCAATGAAAATAAAAAAAATATCATCATCACCACGAGACCCATAGACAAAAACAAAAGACTATGTAAAATATTTATAAAACAAAGAAAATGTTAGGCAAGAGCCTAGGCATAATACTTCTTGAGATAGAGCCCATTTCTGGGCTTCAACATCAAATTTCCTTCAAAGTCAACCAATTCATACACACCCTTATTAAAGAAATTTTTAATGATAAAGGATCGTACCACATAAGTTTGAATTTTCCTACCCCCATGGTGTCTTTATCTTGGTCATAGACCAAAACAAGGTCATCTTCAAAGAAAACCCTCAGTCGTACGGTCTTTTCAAATTGGGCTTTTACTCTTTTCTTATGAGGTTCATTCTTTATGATTGCATCCTGATGCTACTCATTGAGATGTTCCAAATGAATGAGGCGTTCTTCAAGACTTGAGGTGTCTGGAAGAAGCTGGACTACCAATTTGAGAGATGGAATTTCACATTATACAAGAAATATTGATTCCAACCCATAAACCAACTGGAAAGGAGTAAAACCCATAGCGGTCTTAACAAACATTCGATATGCCCAACGCAGGATATAACATGGTGTGTCAGTTGGACTTAGCTTTATTGATCATCCTTTAAAGGATAGTCTTAGGGGATTTATTGAAGAATTATACTTTTCCATTAACTTGAGGATAATACGGAGACAAATGCTCCTGCCAAAATCCCAACTTCAAATCCAACTCAAACATCATCTTATTCTGGAAGTGAATGCCATGATCAGTGATAATCTCTTTAGGAATACCAAAGTGTGAGATTATATGATTGAACAAGAAAAGAGTTGTTGTCTCACTGTTGTTATTAAAAGTAGGCATAGATTCGAGCCACTTAGTGTACTAGTCTACTGTTATGCTAATATACTTGTGGCCCTTTGCCAAACCCAAGTTACAAGTAGTAAAATCAATACCCCACTTAGTAAATGGACCAACAATGATGACAGGAAAAAGCAGAGTTGTATGTGCACACATTTTTCGAGTATAAACTTGACAAGGATGGCACTCCTTGACCACTTCAATACAATCTTTGAAAATTGAGGGCCAAAAACAACCTACACGCAAGATTTTTTGGGTTGTAGCAAGCTCAAATAGATGACCTCCATAAACTCCAATGTGGCAGTCATTTAAAACTAACTCAACTTCTTCTAAGGTTAAACAGCGTGTAAGGATTGAATCAATCCTACAACGGTATAAAGTATCACCAATGATAAGATAATATTTAGCCAGGTAACACAATTTTTAGCATTCATCCTTAGAAAGAGACTAAGGAAAATTCGAAGTCTAGAGACATATAATGATATCTCCATACCAAGGATCTTGTGAGAAGATAAGAAAAAGATGCTGATATGGAAATGACTCTTTATAAATAACATCTCCTTCAGAAGGCAATTCCAATACCAATTCTGCAGAAACTAAAGATTTCTTTGACTTAGCTGACATAAAATTGATATCAAAATCTTGAAAAATGACAATACATTTATTTTATTTTCCCCTAATCACTCACCTAAAAAATTTAAATGGGTTGACATCAGCCAATGCAAAGGTTTTTCTAAGTAGAATATAATGATGGATGGCATGAAAAACTTCCAAAGCCATTTTTTCAATATGAGAATGCCTATGTTCAGGACCAACTAAGCCACTTCTTAGATAATAAATCACATGCTCCCTAAGGGAATTATCTTCCTAAACTAAAACCATACCAATAGTTGATTTTGTTGTTGTGAGGTACAAGAGGAAATATCTGCTATAATTAGGTGGACTCAGAAGAGGAGCAAAGGTCAATTCCTTTTTCAAAGTATTGAATGAGCATTGAGCAAAATCGTCCCAAACAAATGGAACTCCTTTCTTAAGTAAACACATAAATCCTTTTGTGATCTCAACATAGTTTACAATAAATCTCCTTAAAAAAATGGCTTTTCCTTGGAGACTTTGAAGTTGACGGATATTCGATGAGGGAGGCAACTGAAGTATTTCCTCAACCTTGAAGGGGTCAACATGAATCCCTTCATTAGACATGATGAATCCCAATAACTGACCCATTGTAACCGCAAAAACACACCTATTAGGGTTCAAACATATTTTATAGTAATGAAATCTCTCAAAAACTAAAGGAATGTGTTTTGGATGTTACATTCCCTTGAAAGAGCAAGCCGCCAAATGATCCAAATAAGCTTAAATTATATTCTTGATGTTGAGGAAAGCATAAGACATAGTCTGTTGAAAGGTAGCCCCGAAATTTTCAAGGCCAAAAGGAATTTTACTATATGGAAACCTACCCGAGGGGAAAATAAATGTTGTCTTATGTTGATCTTCAGGATGAATTGTTATTTGATTGTATCCAAAAAATCCATCCATGAACGAAAATATTTAATTTCTAGCACACATTAATAATCTTATCGATAAACGGAGTGGGGAAATTGTCTTTACGATGAGCTTTATTCAAATCCCCAAAATCGATGCATACTCATATTCTTCTTTGCTTTTTATCTATAGGGACTAGATTCGAAACCATTCAGTCAAAGGCAAAAGGTATATGAAACCTACCCTAAGAAACCCCTCTACCTCAGCCTTAATAGCCGCGCCATTCCTAGGATTAGTTGATCAAACCTTTTAACATACAGGATTTGCATTTTTGTAAGTCTTGATCTCATGATGAACTATTGAAGTATCAATTCCAGGCATATAATAACAAGTGAATACATATCGAAAATCTTTAAAGATATCAATATATATTTTGATTTCTTCAAGGAAACACTCAGCTCCAATGAAGATATTCTGAATAACATTAGGATTCCTAGAAACGTTCACTGGAATAGTTTATGAAATATTAGACATGTTACCTTAGACAAAAATATGTGATGGAGCCAAAGGGTTTAAAATGTTATGAACATTTCCACTAGAAAGATGGCTAGACAAATTTGAATCAACTTTGCTCAAGTTGGGGATAAAATAGGACCGATGATGCAAACCATCCCACGGTCTTTCTAAACCAGTCATTGCTTCTAGAATTGCCTCATCGAATGGTAAAACAATATCAAGGGAAATCCATATCTGAAGTGGAATCAATTTTCCAGACCGACACCACATCCCCATCTACATCCTCTAATGGGAGAGGGATGGGATCAAAATCTACAGAATTCACAATAGATTGACATGCAATTTCTGTTGCAGATATTGGATCAACCATTCCACCCACTTTCTCTTCTTCTAATGTGGCAGTAGAAGGGGGCAAGGGCCAAGGATCTGAAAAATAATGAGTTCTAAAAGAGCACTGCTGAGGAACGACCCTGGAGGATGAAATGGAATTGACATGACAACGGGAGATGGAAGATCAAAAGTAACCATCAAATAAGAATACATTCCAACTCCTAAATTCTCAACAGGCTACTTGGTATTCTTTACCAAGGGGACAGTGGAGTCAAATATGCATTAGGGTCATTGGGAGAGTAGGCTAACTAATCGACCATAACAATTCTCCCTTCTTGAGGGATGCATAGGATGTGAAACAAAGATGAGAAAATGGAATCCATTTCATAAACCTAATTACGACCCAACAAAATATTATAATCAAGATTATAATCAACTATATCTACTTCCACATGAACGACCTTTCCCCCTACACAAATAGGGAAGGAAGGTAGAATCCCATGAGGCCAATGAGAATGACCATCGAATGCAATTAAGAGAGTAGGAGAGGGAACAACTTTAGGTCACCCAATAGCCTTCCAACATGACATAAACATGACGCATGTCGAAGCCCCTTCATCAACTATGATTTGAAATATGGTATTCTTAGGATATGTAGATTTAATATGAATATCCATATGATGAGGGAGCCTTGTTTTAACATTTGAAATATCGAATGCAATTACCATAGAATTCTTTTTTTCTACTGCTCTGATCACAGTGAGAAAATCACTCCTATGTGTAGGACACGATTTGAGTACCTCTAATGCCGACATAGCACAAGGGCTTTTAGCTAAATCTTCAACAATAAAATAGTTCGGAGTATCCCTCACATTGGGATTATAATTTTACGATTTTGAGTAGCTCTTTGTCATCCGAGGGCTCTACTGCGGACCTCTCAATATGAAGAGGTTTTGGAATATCAGAAGCAATTTTAGCCTTAGAAGCTATGCCTCTCTATAATCATGAGCTCTAGTTGAAATATCAACATGAGACTTAACCATATATACATTTGATGTAGATTCCTCATCCTGGTTATCCCCTATAGGGGTTCCAGTACTAGCATTCGTGTCAGCAAGGAATTGCTTCCCTTGGGAAAGGGGTTGGTAAGCACAACATGGGAACTAGAAGAACCTTGTTGAGCTAACAAGCACTGAGCATCCCGAATCTTGGGGAAAATATGGGTAAGGTGATCCCCACTGCATAAATTGCATGGGAACATAAACTTCTTAGATTATTTTTTCCCTCACTTGTGTCATCATTAGGTTTATTAGAATTTCCCTTCCATCCCTTATCCTTTTTTTTCCCATGTCCCTTCTTCTTCCCATCGGGTTATTGATTTCCTTTTGGAATTTAGGACTAGACAGTAGTAACTGCTAAAGGTTAAGAAGGAGTAGACATAGACAACATATTTTGTGTTATAGAAGCATATTATAATGACAACTGATGTAATTGAACCAACAAACTAGTATTATTACTATCGATCGATCCTATAACTTTGTTGGCATGGGGGCCAAGTTTTGGATTGGTGGGATCGATGCTCAATCTGGGAGCATCAGGAAAAATCTTACAGAGAACTCCTGATTGGGAATAGATGAGCTCTAAGTGCTGGGCTCTAAATATAGCCTATTATTTAGTGAAAACCCAAAAAAGTGACACATCCTTAGAAATATCTAGTTGCAATCATTTAAAAAACCAAGCCAGAAGAAAATCATAAGGGATATAGGCCTTGATCAATCTCTTCCTTCTATGCCACTCTTGAATGTGGTCAGAAATATCTGTAGCCTTGTCTTGCCCAAAATTGGCTACGACTTTAGTTATGGCATCATAATGGACAAACAACTGAAAATGGTTTAGAAACGTTGTAGCTAAATCACCAAATGTAGAAAATGACCCCCCCATTAACTCGATGTACCATTTAGTTGCATTTCCAGTTAAGGTGCATTGGAATAGTCTCAAATTAATTGAATCATCAATTAGGGAGTTTAAGGAGCACCATAAATGGAAAGTGGTTATATGATCAGTCAGATCCTCACCAGACTTCCCTTCAAATTTTGGAATATCAGATGGAATTTTAGTAGGAACTGGAGGCCAGGCCAGATTATAATGAATCAGATCGTTATTCAATTTTGAAATATCTAGAAAATTAAGTGTTGCCAAGAATAGTAAGCATAGGAACAGGAGAATTCCAAGTTCCAAGAGTAGAATTCCAACATTCGAAAAATAGTATCCTGGATTTTGAGAGGCATTAAGCTTCCAAGGGTTACTTGTAGAAACACCTGAACCATAAGGAAAACCTTGTAGTCCAGGGGTATATGGATGGTATCCAACCCTACTGTAGATTTACTAGTCATAGGAAAAATTCTTCCCAATGGAACATTATATGAAGGGGAAAGCCCCAGATAAGGATTCCAAGCACTAGCCAAAAGCATATATGCGCTAATCTCTACAATAAAAACCACGTATAAATGGAAAACTAGAGAAAAAATAAAATAATGACATTGATCAAAGAGATCAGGCTAAATGACAAGATTTCTTAAGAGTCAAGAAGGCTGGAAAAGTCAAGAAACAACAAAAACCCAGATCAAAGAACACATTAGGGGAATTTTGAGGTCTAAAATGGGCCTCCTAAGGAAATTTTAAAATAATAGTGGAAATAATAAAATAATATTAGATTCAATCATCAAATTTTAGAGGGAAAACAGAAAAACTAATTTTTCAACTCGTATTTTCAACTTATCTCCCCATGGGTTTACTCAAATTTCAAGCAAAAATACTCGTTGGATGCATAATTTGATTCCTCATCCAATAGTACCCATGTTTCATACTTTAAATGGACCCTTCTACATGAAAAATGAGAAATACATGAAAATTTCATTTCAATCACATTTTTTCATGTATTTCTCACTGTTCGTGTAGCAGGATCCATCGAAAGTATGAAACATGGGTACTCCTTCGATGAGGAATTAAATTTTTCATTCAATGAGTACTTCCACTCAAACTTTGAGTAAAACCTTAGGTAGATAAGTTGAAAAAGTAGTTTTATTATTTTTGAATATTTTTACTTTTTTACTCCAAAAATGGTGAATCATCCCCCAGGGTTGGCATCGTCATCTTGAATTCTATTGGTTCTTATAAAGTTTATTTTTGTTGTGAATTTTCCTTAAGAGGCCCATTTTTTAGACCTCAAAATTCCCCTAATGGCAACCCTTCTATGAAATACTTGATGGTATTCCCTAATGGAGTCAACAATTCTGTTGGTGGGAAAAATTCCCCAAAGTAAGGGTTGACAACCTCAACATAGCATAACAAGATAATCAACAAAGAGAACTCAAGAAAGAATGGTGAACATATGAATTACTAAACATGGATTTGGAAACATACCCAAAGGTCCTATGTTTGATGATGTTCCCGTAGGGTCCAAACCCTCTGCTTCCTCCAGAACGAGCAGGTTTGCAAGTCAATTCACAGAAGCATATACATAGATAATTCAATGTGCATACATAAAATATATGTTAGATCATCATATATAATCATATAAATTATTATTCATGAGACAATAACATATCAGGAACAAGACATGATCTTCTTTATTGATTAACAACAATAGGTACAGGAAAGGTACAACCTGATCCAAGCCAAAGGCACCAGCGAAGCCTTACTCTAGATTCATCTAGCCCGAGTCATGAAGACAACCTCTCTAACAAGTGCAAGGAGATGTTATAAATATGATTAAAATCTCTTCAAAGAAAACCAGGGTTTCCTAGAGATTGGGAGTGCAGGAGGCATGGGAAAAACATACTTGATCTGGGAGAAAAATGGGTATAATGTCGATAGACCTTATCTTCTATTTTTTAGGCCTACCTAGTGGTGTATATTGACAACCTGAAGTTAGTTAATTCAGTTGTGCCACAATCTCTTGTAGGTGGGCTCTCAGTAAAACACGTGAACCCCGCCTGAAAAAATATCATTTTATTTTATGTTTTCATATTTAAAAATATATACACGAGTGCAGTGTTTTAGGACCCACGTATGTATGTGATTTAGTGTGGGAAGAGTCATGTATGGGATTTGAAATATTATTTTTTAATATAAGATCAAGTCTGCATGGGAAAAGGGCTTCCCAAGGCCATAAAAGAGAATCAAGTCTACACGAGTGCTAAATGATGCTATAGCAAATATGTTCAATTTAGAGGTTGATGAGCATAAAATACATTTGTTAGGACTGTGAAAAGATCTCTCAAGAATATTATCCCAAGTTGGACTTTATTTTGAAGAAGGAACCGCATAAATAATTTAGAATTTTTGGGGAATTTTAGTTTTATGCCATAATCAATCTAACAAATCACGTTATCACAATTGCTTTTATATTTCTCTCCTTTTAAGCTAATTTTTGGATGAGGCTCATCATTGGATAAATATATGGACCTTAATACACCTCCAAGCTTACTAAAATCAACTCTTCTCATAATTCCTTACATGTTTTAATTATATTTTTCTTAATGAGATGAGTAAAAGTAAGATGTTATGTCTAGTGGTCTAATGTGCATTGATTGCAGGTTTTTGTGAGAAAATTATGGCAAATTATGGCCAATTAAGGTGCAATAAATCGAATGAGACAAGAAGGAGAGAATATAGGAGATGGGTATTCCTCATTAAATCCCCATTGATTCAAAGATCCCTCAATCAAATCACACTAGCTCGGAGTTGCAGGCAGCCGAGTCATGAGGATCATTAGCAACCGAGATAGTGATAGTTAAGAACCAGTTTATCTTAAGATTGGGAGCCAAGCCTCCCTAGATTTAAGGAAGTGGTCGAAAAATTAAGTTGTATAAATAAGAAGGCCTAGAGCCTCATTAGGATTCATATTTTTTATGCAAGATAAGTAAGCACTTTCGATTTGAAGGATTGTGACAAAACATTGCTATGTATTTTTTGATATGTTAATGAAGATGAGAATTCCCTTGATCTAGCACTGAGTTGACTTAGAGGGCTGAAGCTCTTGTGTTAGGGACCAACCCTAGCAGGATAGGTTCCTCTTACTGTACTTGTATACTTAGGTTACTTCATAGATTACTTGTTGAATTGATTTTGGCATTGTTACATTACTAGTCTTAGTGAATTTGATTAGTTTGTTTCCATTTGGGCATAGATTTAACAGTAGTTTTAGAGAGATAAAGAAATACCAAAAAGGCTGATAACAGGTGGATCTTGCCTCATTCCTCCCTTTAAGGACCATGGTTTGAGGGAAAACTCTCATACAGTCCAAAAAGACAAAATTCCGGTTTCTTATGAAATTTAGGGGTTTTCTATTAATTAGGTCATCGTCTTTTAGTTTTCAAAGATAGATTGCAGTTGTCATTTATTATTTCCTAGGCTATGTATTAAATTTCATGGTGTGTTCACAATATGTTGCAAGTATTTCCATGCATGAACTAGGCAAATGGATGATGAAATTCTATTTTCTTATGTTGTTGGAGACCTTTCTTGTTTTGACATGATTTATGGGAAAATGCCAACAATGATGTGTATATTGTAGGAGTTTCAGTAGTGCAGGAAGACCTCATATCAGCAATCTCAACCTAACCTCACCCATCAATGATGACCAAAAGCCACTAAGTCCATAATCTAAATTATCGTTTCATAAGGACAACTTGCCATGCTTGTTGAGAAAATCCAACCATCATACAAAATTTGGTTTGAGTTCTTAGGAGTCCTAACAACTTCCTTGTCTTATTCCTTCCATCACTCACCTTCCCTAAGCCTTAGACCATTGCCCAAATCACTCCTCATGCTTTCAACCTGTTCCTATAGGAATATAAGGGATCCTGTAGGTGAATTAGGACATCTTGTAGGACAACCTTTAGTGGCTTGTTTTGAGGCTGATCTATGAGAAATGCATCACGAAAGATAGGAGAAGACCCAAACTTGCCTCCCAAGCCATATGACTCATCACAACCATCTCTCTCCACACCTAACCCACCTTCCATAAAATCAAGAAGAATTAGCATTCATGTTTTTACAAAAAAACAAAAACAAAAAGGTTGTTATGCTTATTCATATGCACAATAGTTGAGTGTTTGATTAGATCACGTTGCATGCTTAGGTTAGTTAGGGTTTCACATTTGTTAGCTTAGAATTCTTCTAAAACAAGGTATATTAACAAATAGCGAGATGAGTGGTGTGTTTTGAGCATCTATTTCAGTATTTATTTACTGCAACAGGTAGCATTTCAATTCTCTCAATTAGGGTAAAATTATCCTTTCTTAATTAGTAATCAAACTTATTTTACATAAATAGAAGGCTGGTTTGAGAAACCCTATTGGTCTATCGCCCAGCTTAGAAGTGACAAAAGAGTGGAGACATTGCATTTACTTGTGTATACAACATTGTCACCTCCAAGTTTGTATGAACCCCAAGCTGATGAAGTAAAAGTTGGTAGCCCCAGGAATTGCAACATTCTTGTTGCAATATTGGTGCTCATCACTTTTTGGCACCGTTGTTGGGGAGGTGTCTGAGTAGATGTGATTTTTTATTTCTTTCTTCCATTTCTTATCTCTTTCATCCTGCTATTAGTTTCATTTCTGCAAGATAGTTATAAATTTGTTTGCTTTCCTTTCCATTCTGTAAGTGATTCCATTCAGCAGCTAGTTTCAATTCAATTGTCTCTTCTATTCTATAATTATCTTAAAGCTTAAAAATAAAACAAAACAAAAAACTTGTTTCATGCCTCGTAGGAATAAGGATAACTTCAGAAAATTTCTACCAAATACTCCCATCACTTCCAACAACCAACCTTCCCTCTTCTTCGGTGGCTATGAATTAGAGGACCCCTTAGGTGAGCAACCTGAGATTTTTGAAGAGCCTATAGGGGAAGAAGAAGAAGAACCCATTCCAAATAACCTAATGGCTGAAAATAGAAATGAAAGGGGAGATAGAGAAAGAATTGAGGGTTCTTTTCCCATCAGAGAAACCAATGGGGATGCCAAGATGAATAACATAAGCTCGTCCGCTCTTCCTCACTTCCATGGCCTAACCTTAGAAGATCCATATACTTTCTTGTTTGAATTTGTTGTCATATGCAGAACTTATGACTACACCACTGATGATCAGAAGTTGAAAGTATTCCCATCCACTCTCAAGGATGCAGCTTTCCGCTAGTTCATGGGTTTACCTAGGGATAGTATCACCACTTGGGCTCAGATGTAGCAAGCTTTCAGCAACAAGTATAGGGGCTATTGTAGGTCCAAAGACACTAAAGAGGCAATTTTTAGAATGACCTTGGCACATGATGAGTTCTTAGAGGATTATGAGGAAAGATTCCATATTAGCTATAAAAGGGCTTGGTGCACACTTGATCTTGAGTCACTTAAGCTAGTCCTACTCATGGGGATCAGACAAGATCTCCTGGATACCCTAAACCTGCTATCAGGAGGGGGCATCTACCAGCTACCCTATAAAGATATAAAGACCATCTTTAAGAACCATTATAGGGCAGCTAGGAAAAAGGTTAGGGGTATTCAAACAGTGTTCATCTCATCCTCTTCCAACATGTCTATAAAAAGTGAAATTAGAAACATGTTGGAAGATTTTAAAAGTGAAATGCCGCAAACCCTTTCCCTACAAATGGACACTATGAAAATCAAGAGAAAACAGGAGGAAGTAGAGAGATCATTAACCATCTTCTACCCAAGATGCACCAGGAGGCACCCTAGGAATGAATGTCCATTAATCCTGATAAAAATTTTCTCAGTCTGTGAAGAAAACCAATCCACAGATAAGTTACCTTCTCTACCTAGACTAAAAGCTGTGTATCAAGGAACTAAAGGGGTGGCTCAACAACTATGCTACATAAATCAAAGAAGGCCTCATGGGCCTCGACCATACTAGTATGGCATGCAAGGGTCATCCTATGCATATTACAACCCTAACCATAACACATACATTCCCTCTTGGTCCCCCCTGCTCATCCCTCCTGGTCTACACCTTCTGCCTGGTCTTTTGCACCCCAATACCATTCCCATCCGACCAACTAGCCATATACACCTCCACAACCTTAGTGGAATGCACCACCCCAGGGGTGGAGGCCCCCATACAACAATGCTTTAGATTTATTGCCTTCACCTCCTACTCAACCACAACTTTTACACCCTGATCCACCTAAAGAACCTCAGATGCCTTCCCAACCAAACCCGAACTCGAACAATAGACAAGCACAACATGTATACAGTGGAGAGACATCCTATCCTGCTTATGTTGTGGAAATTTAGGAGATCAACCTTAGATCTGGGAGAGTGCTCCTAGATAACCAACCTCCATTTCCACCTAAGGAGAGTGAGGAAGAAAGAGAGGAAAGTATGCCTACAGTGAATCCACCACCCTTTCCTGAAATATTAACTCATCCAGTCCAGCCTACCCCAGAAGAGAATGAACTTCTGGGTGAATTGAAAAATCTATGTGTCAAAATCCCACTTCTCCAAGCCATTAAGGATGTGCCTATTTACAACAAACTGATTAAAGAGAAGTGTTTCAAACATCTAGGGAGGTGAAAAAGAGACACCCATACCATTAATGTCATTGGACAGTTGTCAGTCTTAATGCTGGGGCAGGTAATTTTCCCAAAGTATTTAGACCCTAGAAGTCTTGTAGTAGATGTACACATCAATGGCACCATTGTACCACATACCTTGATTGATATTGGGGATTCCATTAATGTAATGACTAAGGAAACCATTCTCAAGTTGAATCTCTAGGGTTCATTAAGAAAGATCATGACAGTTTTGCAGCTTGCAGACCGATCCACAGTAGCCCCTCAGGGGATTGTTGAGGATGTGATGGTCTGCATTGACTCCTGCGAGTACTCTGCAGACTTCCTAGTTCTCCAGCCTAAGACCAAATTTAATGGTTATCCTCTCATACGTGGAAGGCCTTGGTTAGCCATTGCTGATGCCTACATCAGCTGCAGAACTGGAAACATGACTATAAAAAATGGGTATCTATCCAAGTAGTTGATTTTGTACCCTCCTGCTCATCCATCTTTAGAACATGATTTACCTTTATGGATAGAAGAGGAGGAAGAAGATGAAGTCTACTCCACCCAAATCTATACCATAGAAACTGCCATGGGAGGAGGACAACCTGATAAAGATGATTTCATTGAACACATCCTCCGAAATCCAACTCCCAAAATGTTGTCTCTAGAGGAAGTAGTGAAGGAAACCAAGAAAAACCATCAGAATGATCTATGATTAGCTGATTCAAACCCTACTCATGTCAAGACAATAGAAGTCAGCCCTAAAAGAACACTGAAAATCAACCCCTCTCTTTCTGTACACCAAGAAGAAGATTTATGTAATATGCTAAGAGAGAATTTGGATGCCTTTGCTTGGAATTACAAAGAGATGAAGGGAGTGCACCCCTCGATGTGTACTCACCACATTTATATCAAATAAGGTTGCAAACCAATCCGACAACCCCTGAGGAGAATGAATCTAGCTCTCAAGGATATAGTCAAAGAAGAGTTGCAAAAGATGTTGGATGTAGAATTTATCTACCCTGTCTCGGACTATGATTCGGTGTCTCCTTTGGTGTTGGTTCCGAAGAAAACTTGAAAGTGGAGGATTTGTGTTGATTACAGAGAGTTAAAGAAAGCAACAAAGAAGGACAATTTCCCTCTACCTTCCATTGACCAAGTGTTAGATGGCCTGGCAGGGAAAAAGTTTTTCTCTTTCTTAGATGGGTTCAATAGGTACAATAAAATCCAGACCAACCCAGAGGACCAGGATAAAACCACTTTCAACTGTCCTTGGGGTACTTTCGCTTATAGGGTCCTTCCTTTTAGTTTATGCAATGCCCTTGCCACTTTCCAAAGGGTAGTTCTGAGTATCTTTGACTAGCTAGTCCATGATACAGTAGAAATTTATATGGATGATTTTACACCCTATGGGTTTGATTTCTAGGAGGCTCTCTCTAACCTAGGTAAGGTGTTGAACAAATGCATTGAAATGAGCTTATCCCTCAGTCCCGAAAATATGAGTTCTTGATGACTGCAGGGACTGTTCTAGGTCACTCAATATCCTATGAAGGACTCCAGGTAGACCCAAATACGATAGCCATTATCAAAAGGGTCTCGAGTTCGCAGAAACAGATGGATGTTATAATTTTTTTAGGCTTAGCCAGATACTATAGGAGATTTATAAAATATTTCAGCAAGTAGCTTCTCCTTTATTTGGGTTATTAGCCAAAGACTCATATTTTTTATGGTTAGAAAGTTGTCAAGAAGCCTTGGACACCATAAAGGACAAGTTGACTACTGCACCTATCCTCAAGGCCCAAATTGGGCTCTTCCTTTTCATATACATGTTGATTCCTCTCACAAAGATATAGGAGCAACTCTAGGCTAGATAGATGAAAAGCTACCTTATGCCATTTACTTCATCAATAAGAATCTGTCAAAATCTGAGTTGAACTACGCAGTGACTGAAAAAGAGCTCCTAGTTGTTGTGCATTCATTGAATAAATTTAGGCATTACATTACCATTTACCAAACCATTGTACATACTAGCCATGATGCAATTAAATAATTTATGAATAAACTTGATGTAAATGCCCAGATTATTAGATGGTTACTTTTATTGCAACAATTTGATTTAACTAATATTGATAAGCCTAGCAAGGAGAATGTTGTTGTAGATTTTTTTTATCCAGATTGAATTTACCTACAGGGGAGGAAGGAATGGTTGATGGTCAGTTACTAGATGAACATTTATTCGCCATTTCAGTTCTACCTCCACGGTTTGCTAACATGGCATTAGGGGAATTTTGAGGTCTAAAATGGGCCTCCTAAGAAAAATGTGCAACCAAAATAAACTTTATAAGAACCAATAGGATTCAAGATGATGATGTCAACCATGGGGGGTGATTCACCATTTTTAGAGTAAAAAAGTAAAAAGATTAAAAAATAATAAAACAATAAAATAATAAAACTACTTTTTCAACTTATTTCCCTAAGATTTTACTCAAATTTCGAGTGGGATTACTCATTGGATGAAAAATTTAATTCCTCATCTAAGGAGTGCCCATGTTGTATACTTTCGATGGACCTTGCTACACGAAAAATAAGAAATACATGAAAAAATATGATTGCAATCACGTTTTTCATGTATTTCTCATTTTTCATGTTGTGGGATCCATCGAAAGTATGCGACATGGGTACTCCTTGGATGAGGAATCAAATTATGAATCCATTGAGTGTTTATACTCAAAATTTGAGTAAACCCAAAGGGAGATAAGTTGAAAATACGAATTAAAAAATAGTTTTTTTTATTTTTTCCTCTAAAATTTGATGATGTAATCTAATCTTATTTTATTATTTCCATTATTATTTTATAATTTCTTTATGAGGCCCATTTTAGACCTCAAAAATCCCCTAATGCAAACTACTTGGTGTCTGCATAGTTTCCACCAAACTTGTCCTCCAAATAAAAGAGCAGGATCATAAGAAAGAGTGCCCCATTCACTTGGATTAGGGGCAATCTCTTCAAGCTGGGTCCGATCAGATTCTAAGAAGATGTGTCAGGGAGGAGGAAGTCTTCGACATCCTCTTGGCCTATCATGATGGACCTTGTGGAGGTCACTTTGCAGCCAAAACAATAACATTCAAGGTATTGCAAGCTGGTTATTACTAGCCCACTCTTCACCAAGATGTGAGGAGGTATACCAGTGAGCGTGATCAGTGCCAAAAGATGGGGAAACCTACCCCAAGGGATAAGATCCCTCTACAATCTCAAGTGACTTTCAAGTCATTTGACAAGTGGGGCATGGATTTCATTGGGCCCATTGACCCTCCGTCCAAACAGAAGCAGTACATCATTGTGTGCACTGAATACTTAACCAAGTGGGCTAAAGCCAAATCCATCAAAGAAAAAACAGAAGAAAATGTGGTTGAATTCTTAAGGGAAAATGTTTTTTTATAAGTTTGGGTACCCTAGAGAATTGGTCATTGATCAAGGCAGTCAATTTACATCTCACACGATTGAGAATTTATTAATCTAGCACAAGATCAAGCATAGAACATCCACTCCTTACCACTCACAGGCTAATGGGAAAGTGGAGGTAACCAACAAAGCAATGGAAGGCATTATAACCAAGATAATTAGCAGCAGAAGAAGGGATTGGACAGACAAATTAGTTAAGGCCACCTGGGCCTACAATACCACCTTGAAGACCACCACTGGCTTCACCCCTTATGAGTTGGTCCATGGGAAGAAATCCCTCATGTCCATTGAATTTGTATGCAACATCTTAAGGATGGAAACACAACTGGATTTGGATATCACCGGGGCACAACAAGAAATATTACTCCAGTTGAATGGGTTAGATGAATTTAGGATGCAGGCCCTCTTGAACACAGAGGTGACTCAAGTTCAAAGGAAAATTTGGCATGACAAGAATATAAAAGATAAATAGTTTCAAGAAGGTGATTGGGTTTTTTTATATGATTCCTGGTACAAGGATTTTAAAGGTAATTTAAGGACTAGATGGTTAGGGCCTTATGTAATAGAAACGTGTCATGATAATGGTGTTGTGCAGATAAGAACCATTGATGCAGAAGCTATCCCTTTGCTTGTCAATGGGTATAGATTAAATATCTGCAAGAAGCCCTTGTCAAAGTAAGAATTCATCAATAGCATCAGCAAGACCATGATGGTGGTGGAGAAAGTCTCAACTTCCACCCCACCAAGTCCCTGAAGAAGAATAAAGAAAAAAAAACAAAAAGGAAAAAGGAAAAAGAGAAAAAATAAAGAGACTCGGGTGAAAACCTCCATGAGCCACCTGAGTCCCATTGTTGGGTTGAAAACCTTTGGAGGTGGTCGAAGGGTGTTTTAAAAAAAAGAGAGGAAAAATAAAAATATCTCTAGGTGAAAACCTCTTTTGAGGAACCCAGGGCAGGAAACTAGGATGAAAATCTCCTTGGAGGGAGACTAGTTTTACAAAAGAAAAAATAAAAAATAAATAAAAAAATAAAAAGAGAAAAGATACAAAATATGGAAATTTTGTTTTGCAGGTTAGTAAGAGAAGGATAAGCACAACATAAGAAGGATAGTAGGACCTCCAAGGGCTATATTTTAATCCACCCATATCACACCTTCCACTATTCACCTATTCTTCCACTTATAAACCCCTCCATCTCATCTTACACAAACGTTTTGTTTTCTACAAGATTCCCTGTAATCCTACAGGAGTTTCCTGTAGGAATTATAATGACCTTGAAAATCAAAAGAAAGGTAGTCTGAAAGCAAGGGGATGAAACAAGCCTCTATTTGGATGAAAAATCATTTACTCCACCACATCATAGCCATTCATTTCTTCACCATGTCACCCTTGCATCCATCAAAGAAATCAATTCAAAAAAGTACAGATTACAAAAAGAGAAAAAATAAAACAAACAAAAGAGAGAGAGAGAGAGGAGGGAAAGAGGAACCATACTCAGAGGAAACATCTCTCGTCTACCATTCCCTACCACCCTTCTCCATTCATTTCAACATCCCTTATGCTTCAGAGTTGAGAAAAAGTATGAAATTTTGGAGAGAGGCAACTATAGGACATCCTGTAGGAATCTTGTAGGGAATCCTGTAGCAGCCTATCCCACAAATAAAACCACACATTTTGTAGCCATCTTTAGAACAAGGAATCCAAGGATGAAGAATCTCCTCCAGAGCTTAGTAGCAGCAAGAAGATCACCAACATCACTCTCCAACACCTGCACATCAAAAGAAACAAGCATCAAAACAGGCAAATACACAGAAAAATATGCAGCAAAAACACAACAAGGAGGCATTACTCTCCATCATGCATCATCAATGAAGCACCTTACCCACAGGTATGTCATCTTACTCATGCCCTCTCATTAGTATGATATGATCAAAACTGTAGGATTATGTGAGATTTGATTTTATAAGTAAAGGTGGCTAGTTAATTTGGCCACCTTTGGCTAGTCAATGAGAAGAAAACAGTTAGACCACTCCACACGTGGAAAAAGTCAAATAAAGTGGAAAAAGGAATAAATCCAAAAATGGTTGACTTATGGAGGAAAGGAATGGGAGATGATTACGAGGTAAGGTATAATGATGGACTGATAGTGGGACCAACGGTCAAAAAGGAGGTGCTCGTACTTGGACAGTTAGCACACCACCCCACACGATCATCCATATATGGAAATAAAATGTCGATTCCATACAAATAAAGAAAAATCAACTTGGAGAATTCATCAAATGAAGAGGTTGCTCTCGGCCTTCCTGAAGCAGCAACTACAGGAAACAGTCAACATCTACAGTTCAAGAAACCTACAGGAAGCCTACAAGATACATAGGAATCAACCTACAGGGATGTTAGTGGGCACTAAGGGAGGTCAAGTTAGAATTATCTTCACATGAACATGGAAAACTAAGGTATGAGCCATACCCTCCAAGTTTTCCATTTGAAAATAAAAAGAAAATCCTCAATTTGGGTAGGAAATTGCAGTGCATCTCAAGATAGGAGAATTGTATTGCATGTCACTAAAAGTTAACATTCAAAACTCCCTCACCTACCAAAATTCTTGAATTGTATCCACACAAGCCTCTACAATTACCAGGGAGAGATGACAGGAGGTTTCAACAAGAGAGAACCCACAAACATAGTAAGGATCCACCAGCATCCTCCATTGGTGGAAATTTTCACAAGGCATCAATGGATGGGGTTCTTTGAGAAGATGAGAGGATACGATGATGATGTGGCCAGAGAATTTTCCCTCTCACTCATACCCCTCACTAGGACCAATGCCACTGCTGTGGTGAAAGGTTTATCAGTAGTAATTACCCTTGAAGTTATAAGCATAATTACTACACTCCCTTTGGGGTTACCTTGGAGAAAAGAAGAAAAGGGTAACAACACCCTTGCAAAGAAAAAATATTTTTAGAAGGAGAAGAGCCAATGGAGGACAAAAATGGGGTTAGAAGGGAGAGAATTCCATACCTTTGGAATGAAGTCAGTTACCACCTCATTACGAAGGGAGATACGGTGTAGTGTACGGATACCACTTCAGACTCCTCCAAGAACTCAGAATTGGAGAGAACACACCTCCTCAAAATAGACTGAGTATACCCTATTTTCTTCTACAATCAATGATAGACATGATAATCAAAGTGCAAGAGGGAAAACATAAACAACTAGCCCATCATGGGTTGATCAAACTCATCCTTGAAAATTTTATACAAAACTTAAGACTCCCTATCGCAGGGAAAACCTTTATAAACATGCAGGAAGAAGGAGAAATTCAAGCTATTGAATATGACAGAACCCCTACGGCTAATGAGGGAGAAGAATAAATAGAAGAGGAGAAAGGAGAAGAAATAGAGGAGGATGTTGAATGAGAAATAGAGGAGGAAAATGAGGAAGAGAAAGAGGAGGAAACAAAAGAAGAAACAAATGAATAGAGTGAAGAAATAGAAGAAGAAGAAGAGGAGGAAGGTGGAGACAAAGAAGAGGATGAGAAAGAAAATGGAAAAGAGGAAATGGGACAAAGGTCTACAACTCAAGACAAAGAGGAAGAAGGATCACCAAGGGTATCCCCAGAGTCTACAGAGAAAGAGGCATATGCTCCCAGCTAATTTATTATATGGAAACTTTGCAATACAATACTCATACAAAATCCATCTAGACATTCAAATCCTTTACTCCAATATCATTGTACAAACTATGCACATGCTTCAAAATGTTATACTCATCGGACCCTTTCTTCAACTGCAATGATAGTGTTCCGCAGCAGAATCTGCGCTTAATAGAGTAGATTTCGAATCCAAGAAGTCACATTTCACAATTCTCGAATTGATAAGAAAGTATTCAATCTCACGAACATTTAAAACATCTAGTTGTTGCACCAAGAGATCATAACGCGAAGCAAATCCAAAAATTTAGAAAACTCAAAGCTCCAAAATATTAGGTACCAAGAGAATTTCAGAGAAAGCGAACAGCCACATATCCATATACTATTTCTTGATTGCTATATGTAGTTTTATTTATCATCTTGCCATTCAAATAGCCACAATTTGAGCGATTTAAGCATTTTGAGCAAGCAGATCTTGTGAAACTATTAATTATTTTGTGATTGCATGCAGATTTTCTGCCATTTCACCAGCATAGAGATTCGATCTGCAAAAGGACTCACCATATAATCGTTTCCTACATAATCGGTCAATCTAATATTGAAAGGAGAGTTTATCAAATCAATGCATCTTTAATGTACATTCGCTGATGCGTTTACCCTTGGGAGTCTATTCTTTGACAAGTTGACTCAATAGAGATTTGCTGTTGCCCTTCCCACTTAGCCAACTTGTTCTTTGTGCCACAAGCCTACTTGAAACTCATAAAAATTAATATCATACTAGAAATACAATGGAGTGTTTGTATAATGGAATTTCTGGAGAAAACTGAATGGCCAAAACTTTCTCTCTGCATTAACTAAAAAGCATTTTTTTCACATGCAGTTTACCAAATAAGGCTCCTTAGAACCCCGCATATCTCCCAATCAATTACGAATTGGTGCAAATAGTTTATAACTGCCCCTATTCTAAAAAAAATGTACATTTTATCTTTTAGAAATTCGTTTTTATTTGGCTAGAAAGTGATTTTTAAAATGATGTGTCAAAATTGCTATGCGCTTCTAGAAAACTGCTATGATGAAATATGTTTTTTGTCTTGAACTGGTAGCCAAATAATATTTTTCCTCGATGCGCTCTCTCCATCACGCCATCCAAGCTTGGACAATCACTCTTACATGAATCAATCTAACCTACAGCCACAATTTAAACAATTTAAGCATGCATATTTTGGGGCATGATTTGAGCGATTTGATGATTTGATGTAGATTTTGTGAAGCTATGAATTAGAGAAGATATTGGTAGCAATTAGTCTTAATGGTGAATTAAAGTCCATTCTCGAATCTAGTTACATTCTTAAAATCCAAAACTAAGTCCACAATATGCATAAATGACAATAATAACACTTTTTCACATCTTCAGTTGTGTTCTTCAGATTAGTTCCAACTTGATGCAGCATCATTCACTTGTTTCTCAATCATACCTGTGTCATCACAACACCTCCATGAACATCTCACAGCTGCGCAATCTCAGGCTTGCTATTTGGCCACTCCAAATCTGTGGCACAGTTCAATTTCTGAGCTGCCTCAATGAAACTTTACCATATCCATGAACAGTGAAAACTGAATTCTGTGGACTTTAAATATGACATAACATATTTGCAAATATATATATATATATATATATATATATATATATATATATATAGATATGAACGGGACAAATGAACATTCAAATTTTACAATTCTAGCATCTTCTTTTCTTATCTAGAACAGAAAAAATAAATATTTAAAATTCCTTACAGTGAAGGTAATTTGATTGAAATCGATAATGAGGCTTCATTCATGTCACCTTGACTCAACAAAATCTTATTTAACACACATGATACACAGGTTTTCGTTTAAGTCAAACATGTCTGCTCTCTCTTCAACAAATTTTATTTTAATGGAGAAAAATAGCAGTGCTATGAAGTTAGGCAATGCTGGCAATGAAGCTACTGCAGGAATATTATAATAGGAAATTGTCAGTCAAATAATTACGAAGGGACAAATTAAATGTTGCAAAATTTTCAAAGTATTTGGCATCCGTCCAGAAAATTAATTTCAGCGCAAATCTAGCTTTTGAAGAAAGCTCATTCCACCAATCGAATTAGGGATTACACTAGTAAGTTTGTTACCTGCAAATGACAAATTCTTAGCACTTCACATATCGCCAATTTCCACTGGAACAGTCCCATTAAATAGATTGTCTAAGAGATCAATATGTTGAATAGGTTGTAATGTTCCCCACTCTAAAGACAACTTCCATGTAAAAGAATTATTAGAGATATTTATATTTTGAAGCATTTTAAGCTTACTTAAAATCCCGAGCTAAATCTCTCCAGAAAGATTTAGATTGCTGAGGTCAATTCCACTGAGCATACAATTATTGCACACAATTCCATGCCACGATGTTGGACAACCATTCAAATCCACTAATTTTTCATTCCACAAGTTAAGTACATAACCAAAAGGGTCCTTTTGGGTTCCTTTCTTGAATTCAAGAAGTTCCAATGCATCCATAGAAAGTGTTTGAGCCATAACAAATCTAACGAACAAAGCAAGAGTTTTTATTGTTAACAGTGTAACAAAATTCATTCTACTTATTTCCTCGGATATTAAAGATATCTTTACTTTCCAAAACCTTGAAAAATGAGCTTTTGTTTCAGTATTGAGGAATTCAAACCAATGAAGCTCTTCCATTAATCATTTCCAAATAATGCACTGGATGCTTCAAGGTAATTCTAATCAGCAGGACACAACAAATCTATAATGCCAAGCTTTTGCATGCACATGAGTCATCAGACATAAACAGGGAGTGGATTTAATTTTCATGGTTATTTTTATTATTAAAAATAAACTGTTATTAACATCATGAACTAGACTAAAATTATGCTTTTGATATTCCTCAATCTGTTTTATTTTGGCATACAATTTTTGTGTAAGAATCAGGAAGGGAAGGGCCATCGCTTCTTGGACAAACTTATGTTATTTATGCCAAGTTTTTTTAGCAGGTTTCGGATGATCAACTAATCATTAAGGATATTAATTTGTGACGACAATTGGTCTTCAAAAGACTATTTTCATGAGAAATTCTAAATAAAAAGACCATGATCATAAGAATGACATTTCCAGAAATTACAAGTTCTTGTAACTTCTTGTAAGGATTTAATGGTTTGGTAAGTTGCATGATAGATTAGCAAATTCGATGACTTGAGGGTTGTTCCTAAATACACTAGGATGATGAAATACCTATCCACACTTTAATTTGACATCTACAAGTGGTTGGTCAACGCCGGTAAACCTCAACTATTTCAACACAAAGCCCAGAAATATTATTTGTTACTCTTGAGATTTTTCAACCTCTTTGGATAAATTGTAAATCCCACCACTTGTCAAAGCATGCCATAATTCACTTTATCCTAGCAAGAGCCATTATCCATTATTTTTATTTTTATTTTTTTCACACACACGTCATTATACATTCCTAACCCACAAAGAAAACCAAGTAGCTCACTTACAAGCTTTTTACGCCACTTTCCATTTTCATTTTGTGCCACTTTCCAGTTTCCTTTTCCATTTCCATTTCCATTTACAAGTTTGCAAATAAAATCCTTCTTCTATGTAAATCACTGAGTCCATAGTCTTTGAGTCTAAATATCTTTCTAAAAACACCTTAAAGCTTGCATGCCTTAAGGGAAAGCTATCATGCCGATTAATAATGGGAATACATCAACGTCCTTTGTTTGTCGGATCTTCTAAGTATTCGACAACAACAAATTCATACTTAGAATGATGTGTTAGGGGCATCTTGACTCTCATCCACACCAAAGATGGGAGCTCTCATGTTGACTAGTGGCATCCATTAATGGCCACTAAGTTAATAATTTATTGTTATGTTCAACACCGAAACATTTATTCACATGACAAGAATTGTGCCAACGAGGGTTGAAGACTTGAAGATCCATCATTTGGTAGCAGAGGAAGTAGATTTACTTTCATTATTTTTCAGTTTTTAACATAAATGACTTGAGGACAAATCAATAAATAAGGCTGGGGGGGGGGAGTGTAAATTCTAAATTTTGTATACCTTCCAAGCCTTATACATTTTTAGCCGCATTCAACAGCAAATTCCGAACATTCAACAGAAGATCCAACAGAAGATTTAGCAGGAGATGCAACAACAATAAAAGATTCACTTTTTCGACTTCATCCACCATTTTCACAACCAAGTGAAGCAGACTATCATCAGAATTTTGTAGCCACACATGCATAAATCTCATCCATTTTTGAAAGGGTAAGTTGAGGTATGATTTTTTCTAACTTTTAACCATTTAATTCCTTCAAAGCTGGAATGATAATTTTTGGAAAAATTTCCTTTCCTCATTTCATAAAATTTCCAAAACCATCAGTTTGTGGGGCAAATACATTTACATTCATACTTTTTCACATTCATATTTTTCCATATTCATATATCACATACTAAAACCCACATACATTCAAAATATATTCACTATTACATGAGCATATAAATGGCTTTGTAAAAAGTACTTAAAAGCTAATTGGATGCAACACAATCATGGTTGTTGCACAAGAACCAACCATGATGCATTCCAACAAAAATATTTTGCAATAAAAATCAAATTATCATTATGAAAAGTTCATACATTAAAATTGAAGGCAACAAATAAAAAAAGGTAGAAACACAAGAACCAACCAAGTTGCAATTCATCACAAACACTTTGCAAAAGTTAAGTAAATGATATCATGCAAATTTTAAGCCAAAGCTCAAAGTATCAAAAAGCAATGTAATAGATTGCATGAGGACATGCAATACCTTCAGTTTGGGGGTATGTTGGACCTAAGAGTTATCCTTAAAATACATCCACTTTCACTACATTCACACATTTTCTCACCTCTATTCCACCACCATGTCACCACATCAGCTTCACTTTAATAATTAAATGGGTTACCATTGTGTTTTCCAAAACATTATTAATTCTTAGTATTTTTAAGTGAATTTGTGGTTAAAATTTAGAAAATAATATCCATGTACTTGTACCTAACAATTAGAATGAGTTTGTTGACATGTGTAGTTACAAAGGAAGCTTCCAAAGAATCTTTATGTGGCACTCTATGTTGAAATTCGAATTTGAGGAGATCATGGACCTCATGGAGAAGATCATGGACCTCATGGAGGAGATAATGGAGGATAGGGTTATGTGTCACCATTGGTTGAGAAATATGTGGATCAAAGGAGGGAATAGTGGGTCTACATTTATGAGTTTGTTATCATAGATTTTTTTAAATAGGAGTGTTATCTCCTTCATTTGTAATCTTAATATTCATTTGTAATCTTAGTATTTTTAGAATCTTAGAACCTAGTCCTTCATTATAATATAGTAAAGTTTTTTTTTGCTAAAGCAAGAGTCGTACCTTCTATTCATTAATCACAAAATAAAGTACAAAGAGTAGTACAAAATTCTCGGACTCTGAGAAAGAGGGACAACTACAAAACAACTTTACTCTGCCCCTAACTTTACACTTTATTATCCTCCAAAGTAGAATAAAAGAATTTGGAGTTGGAATGAAAATAACCCCTAATTAAAAACCAGTAACGGCCTTAAACCCGCCCGAATGCGTAGCTTTGGGTTCTTTTGCCCGGGTGAAGAACCTCTTGGCCCCCGAAGAACACCATCTCCGCCTGACGAGGCCATCCTCTTTTAATCTCGACTGTAGTATTTGTCCAAAAGATCGGATGGTTATAGACCCAATCCGCAGTAAAAAACATTAACCGACCAATCTGAACCATTGAAACTCCATAAGAGATCTGACGGTGGAGAGGGATATCACACCCGCCTACTAGCTTGGAAGTTTACATGCAATAAAAGTGGTAATCTTCCCGACCCCACTGTCACATGGCACTTCCTAAGTGGGATCACTTCCAAAAAGCAGAAACCGCTTCCCACTTGAGTGCACCGCGATCAACAGAAAACCACCTAAGATGCGACAAGAAAGACCGGGAAAGAGAAACTTTGGTTTCACGGTCATCAAGTTTCATCTGCTCCCCACAATTCGCCTCGTTGACCCTTCTTGACCCGATGCGCAAAGCTTACAGCTCCTTCCTTTCTGCCCCCCCTAAAGCTCCTTTATCCTTGTCAGTACAACTATAAATGTCCATGCAGCCATTGATCCGGGAATCTTCAGTTATCTTTTCCGAACCATTATCAAAAAACCCCATTGTGAGCATGCCTCTGAGCCGACCCCTGCTGGTTAACAATACCCATCTCCATTGCTCTCTTAAGGAATGTTGTGTTGTCTTCAATAGCCTGGTTTTGACAGTCCATTTTTAGTTTGTTGTTAGGGGAATCGTGCCAATTCATCACTGCCCTGTTATCTATGTAGACCACTCCTTGATTGGCTAGCAAATCTGCTAGCTTGTTGGCCTTTCTTCTCACATGTGCAAATCTGACTGTTCTCAGGCTCTGAAGATGATTATGAATCCATTGGAAGACTTGAATAAGCCTCCAATTTGAAGAGGCTTTTTCCGGTCTTGTTCCCCAGCTTATTCTTCTGACAGAGTTGATGACGATCTCAGAGTCTGCTTCAATGATCGTGTTTTGCCGATTTTCCTGAACCAGGAACTCAAGACTTTGCTCCATGGCCATTAACTCCGCCATGTTGTTGGTGGTTTTTCCTAAGTTGCCATAAAAGATGAAAAGAATATCTCCCCTGTCATCTCTTAACACCCCTCCATGGCCTGCCTCACTCGGATTACCTTTGGAAGCCCCATCGATGTTGAATTTGAGAAAGCCCTTAGGGGGAGGATGCCAGAAGTCAAGTTCCAAGTCCCCCATTGAGCCCTTCCTCACAGAGCCCTGAGGAACCAGTCCCTGCAAGTCTAGCTGGCAGAGAATCCTCCAGTCTGTGGCCGAAGGAGGGTTCGAGGGAAGGTTTCTCATGGTAGTACTAACTGTTTCCTTAATCTGTTTTAGGATCCTCTCAAAGATATTCTGGGAAGAGTTCTTAACATTCTTGAATATTCTATTATTCCTTTCTTTCCAAACATTCCAAATTATGAAACTCGGTGTAAGCGCCCAAGCGGAACCAAGAACTTCATTATCTGAAAAGTTCTTTCTCCATTTGGTAAGAGTGTTGAAAAGGCATCCCATATCTCTGTCAGATTGTTGGAAGATAACTGCAAAAGAATCCCATAATCTGGAGGTGAAAGGGTAATTGTTGAGAAGGTGCTCAATGGTCTCTTCTTGGGCTTCACAGAGTTAGAATCTAGAAGGCCCTAGGAATCCCCTTCTCCTAATATTATCCCAAGTCAAGATTTTCCTTTGTAAAACCAGCCACAGAAACAGTTTAATTTTCATCCAACCCAGATGCTTCCACAGGTTTTTCCAGAGCCTGTTAGGAGCAAGGGGATCGAGATCAAGGATAATGAGTTTAGCCTCTTTAATATTAAGGTTCTCTTCATTGTTCTTGCCCCATCTCAGTTGGTCATGCCCCCTAGAAACCATAATTTTCCTTTGCTTCAACATTTTCATCAATCTTTCATCTTTGGTTGAAAGATGACTGTCCTCTCGGAGGTCTAATTTTCTCCATTTTCTCCACTTCCCTACACTATTGGTTTGATCCCAAAAATCCCTGACTTGGGTGAGATCCTTAGTATCACTCTCTACTTTGAGTTCCTCTAGGTCCTCCTATAAGAGAATAGGTTCTTGTTGCCATCTATCCTCCCAGAATAAGGCCAAATCTCCCTCTCTAATTTCCCAGAAGCTATGGTCTTGATTCAATCTTCTGTTATCCCAAGCTTTGTTCCAAATATGAGATCCTCTTATATTCCCCTCCATCCGTATGCATTCATTGTCAGTCCAAGTACTTGCATATTTTTCTTTCCAAGTAATAGCCCATTGTGCTTCTGGTTCCTTTATCCATCGCCACCAAAGTTTAGCCCCTAAAACCTTACAAAGAATCTCAAGATCATCTAATCCAAGACCCCCGTGGTTTTTGGGTTTGCAAATTTTATCCCAAGCAACTACGGTGCATTTCTTCTTTTCTTCCCCCTTGCCCCATAGAAAGTCTCTTTGTATGTTTCTCATTTGGTGCAGAATTCCTTTGGGAGCAGGGATGGAAGAAAGCATAAAGATTGGGATTGATTGAAGCACAACCTTTGTGAGGACCAATCTGCCAGCCAAATTTAAAGATCTTATAGTCCATTTCTTGGTTTTGTCTTGTAGCTTACTAATAATCGACTCCCAAATACTTTTGTGAAGAGGTTTTGCAGTTAAAGGAACCCCCAGATATTTCGAGGGAAGAGAGTCTCTTTGGAATCCCAGTATTCTGGATATGTTCCTCTGAATAGCAATATGAGTATTAAAGAAAAAGATCTTAGATTTGGAAAGATTAACCTCCAAGCCAGAGGCCTTGGCAAAGTCCTTAAGGATTTGTTTGTAGGCAAGAGCTTCTTTGACTGTGGGAGTTCCTTGCAACATGGTATCATCAACAAATTGTTGATGGGTTAAGGCTTGACCATTGTTAGAGAGTTGTATACCATTGACCTTACTAGCTGCTTCAGAATACTTTATGGCTCTTCCTAGACCTTCCACCATGAGAATGAAGAGAAAGAGAGAAAGAGGATCACCCTGCCTAAGACCCCTGGATGGGGTAAAAGTCTTCAAGAGAGATCCATTGACAAGAATTGAAAAACTAGAAGAAGTGATCAAAGCCAGGATCCATATTACCCAATTGTGATCAAACCCAAAAGCAATGAGAACCTTCCTGATATAGTTTCAATTCAGTTTATCATAAGCTTTGGCTATATCAAGTTGCATGATCATACCAGCTTTTTTCTTACTTGTTAGAGAGTGCACCACTTCATGTGCTTGGATGATATTATTAAGAATTTTCCTTCCTTCCACATATCCCGATTGTTCCCCCAAAACTAATGCAGGTAAGAAGGGTTTGAGCCTGTTTGCAACCACCTTTGATATTATCTTGTAAACCACATTGCATAGAGCTATAGGTCTGAATCTATCTGGGGTTTGAGCCTGCTCCTGTTTAGGGATCAGGGCTATGAAGGAGGAATTCAGAGCTTTTAAAATGGTTCTATGTTTCCTGGAGTCTTCCACCACCTGCAGTATGTCCTGTTTGACTATATTCTGGCAAGCTTTGAAGAAATCAACATTGAAACCATCCGGACCTAGCGCCTTGCCATTCTACATTTCTTTGAGAACCCCACTAATGTCCTCTTCCATCACAAGCCTGTAAAGGTTGACATTATCCTCTCTGTAGACTATCCTAAGAATGTTCTTGGTGATTTCCTGGATATAGTGTTCTCTGTCATAACAGGTTTCTTGAGCTATATTTCTAAAGTGCTGGACTAGCTCTGCCTCTATTTCTTCATGAGAATTGAGATTATTTCCTCTTTCATCCTTGATCAGAGCAATTCTATTATGTGCTCTATTTGCCATGGTAGATTTGTGAAAAAATCTGGTATTGCGTTCACCTTCTTTTAGCCATTGGATTCTAGATTTTTGTTTCCAAAAAATTTCCTCTTGACTGCATAAATACTCCCATTGCTGCTGATATCTGGTGGCTTGATCATGTCGAGCTTTGTCATGGCCTTCTTTAATAAGGCCTTGGTTAAGTACCTGCAGTTTTCTTTCAATCATTTTTTTTCCTTCAAAGATATTGCCAAATTCAGTCTTGTTCCAGTCCTTAAGTCGTATCTTGATATGTTTTAATATTTTCTGAAGGATAAACATTTTGGAACCCTGAATATTTAAATCCTCTGCCCACCACTTGGTTACATTGCTGATGAAATCTGGGTGGGAGAGCCAGATATTTTCAAATCTAAAAGGTTTGTTCCTGGTTTTACCAATGCCCTGCACCTCCAGTTGTATCGGCCAGTGATCTAATCCCCCAAAGGGTAGCACTCCAGCTACCATTTCCTTGTCATTGAGCATAAGATCCTCTGAGATTATGAATCTATCTAATTTGGAAGCTACTTGAGCCTCTCCTCCTCTTTTATTGTTCCAGGTGAAGATGTCGTTGTACATTTCAATGTCCACCAGCTTCATTTCATCAATAAAGGTTTGAAAAGCCATAGAGTCTTTACCTAGAACTCTGGTTCCCCCTTTTTTTTTCCGTGAGTGACTTATTGATGTTGAAATCACCCCCTAAGATCTAGGGTATTACTGCATGTCTGTTTCTGAGAGTCTCCAGAGAGTTTAGAAGCCTTAGTTTAGCCTCCATTCTTTGTGGGCCATAGACATTTGTAACTAGATAGGTTTCCTTGTCTCCTACTGGTTGAAAAACTGCAGATAAATAATCTCCAGATGCCTCCGCATCTATTAAGTCAATCTTTTGTGGATTCCACAGAGTGAGAATGCCTCCTGCTGTATTCTCTGCCTTGACTTCCAGAAACTCAAATCTATTGAGCCATTTACTATGGATATCTCTTATCTTCTAAATGGAACACTTAGTCTCCTGTATGAAAATCACATTCGGAGATGCTTGTTTCATTATGTTACTCAATAACCTTTGTTTTATTTCACTACATAGACCTCTGATATTCCAAGAAGTGAACTTCATAATTAAAGATTAGTAAAGAAGTAACTGGATAGGTCTTTCATCTTACCTGAATCTATCATTAGCTTTCCACATTCCATCAACAACCCATTCTACTTTTTTCTGCCCCTCTTCTTTCCTAGGATTTTGGGTGCTAGTCTTGCCATATTCTTCATCGTCTTCACTCCTTCGTTGCCTTGTCTTTCTTTCTAATCAAGTCTGCCCAACCCTTTAGTTTGGGTCCTCCATAAAAACAGCTGTTGAAACCTATTGAACTCCTCTGTAGGTAATGAGTCTAGCCCTTCTTTGGTTCCTTGATTCAAGAAACCTTCTAAATCTAGGTTTTCTTTCTCAAGAATTTCCTAGAGTTCATGGTCCTCCATATCCATCTCACATTGGGTCATGTCAAGATCCATTGCCTGTTCAACATTACTCATCATAAATTCTTTCATATTGTCATTTTCTTGTATTTTCTCCTTTTCTTCTTCTTTCTCCTCCTCCACTGTGTTTCCTCCTTTTGCTTTATCAGTATCTATAGGATCTGTGTTTGCTTCGAGGGTTTGGAACCTGTTCTGGTCAACATGCTGCTCCTTGGCTTTGCTTGTTCTTAGTACTCTTTTTCTCCCTTTTCCTTTTTGTACCACCTTGAATAATATTTCTGGATCCTTCATTATATTAGCTTTACTTTTATCCTCTATCTTGATAAGAGGGCAGTCCCTGACCAGATGTCCATGCTCGTGACATTTGCGACATCTGAAAGGAATGTGTTCATAATCTACTGTTTATATCCATTCCTCATCAAAAACTTCCATAATAACCTCATCCGAAAAAGCCCGAGAGAGATCCATCTACACACATATCCTAGTGAAGGAAATATACTTTCCCCTTCTAGTGGCCTCAGAAACTTTGACAAAGCGCCCTAACTTATTTCCTATGGCTGATAGAGATTCCGTTTGCTTGTAATCAAGAGGTAAAGAGTAGAGTCTAACGCAGACTGGGACTGAGGTGAAAGTTTCGCGTTCTAGAACAAAGTTCATGATCCACGGCTGCATAAATATGCCTGCAGCAACAAAGAAGTAAGGCCCTCCTTCAAACACTGTCTTTCTCTTCAATATTGGCAAAAACTACAGTGAAAAACCCTTGGATCCAAGATGTAGGTCAATGTTGCCTTTTGGTTTCCAGTGGTATTGAATCCATGTTTGTAGATATTTTTCAATGGGCCACAACCCCATGAATTTACAAATGATTGCATATGTTTGCATGTGATCCCTGTGCGCCTGTAGCGCAAGATCATTTAAAATGATTCTGGGAATTACCGCCGCTTTTGGTTTGCATGGTCCCATGTGTGCTTTACCTTTAGTGCTTTGCTCCCTCATATCTTCCACATTCTCCAATGCTTCATTATGCTCCCTTGCTTTGGTTCCCTCTTGTTCTTCTTCATTGCTTCTTTCTTTACCCTTTGAAGGCTCTCTGTCATTTTCAATGGGTTTTTTCCCCCTGCTTACCACTTCCTGCTTGAAGGAGGGAGTGGAGCTCCCTCCTATGCATCCTTTCATGGCGGACTTCCTCTATGATTGAATTAAACCCTGGTTTTTTCCTCCCCACCATCAAGTCCTCCCTACATTATCTCGTTGTGCAAATGTTTTCCATTGCAATCTAGTAAAGTTAATCTAAATAGAATTTAGAATAGTTTTGTTTAGGATCATATGAGCTTATAGTCATTATATTTTGAAAATCATGATGAATAAAATGGAGCTTCTTTGATCCTCTACATTTGACTTCTCTTTTGGTGTGCTTGTGAATCCTTGGAAGGATCCCCATTGCCTAGCATGTGCACTTTTGTTTTGGTAAGCTTTTATTTTATGTTTGTGAATTTCATTAGATTAAATTATTATGTTCATATGTTTGAAATATTAATGAATGACCTTTCGTAAGAAACTATTAATTTTTCCTTCAATGAATCTGATTTTTTATTTAATGTTTGATTTCATTAGTTTATGTTTCTGATTTATATGCTTGAGATATAAACGAATATTCTCTTGTAAGAGAGCTTTAATATTTCATGCAATCAATCAGAATTATGTTTAAAGAGATTTAATTTCATTAGTTCAAATAGTTGATTAGAAATATTAATGAACAATATCCTATAAGGGAGATTTAATATTTCTTCACCTAGCTTAGTTTAGTTTGTCTCTAAGTCCATATATATTGGACAATCCTCAAAGTTTACTTACCCAGATTGATAGTAAATTAAACTCTAATTTGCATTTGCATTTTAGATGCAACAATGGGCAGAGAACTGAGCAGCATAAGGGATGGAGAAGCAATGATGAAATCTCAGTTGGAGGTTGAGAACACATGGCTAAGAAGACAACTACAAGAAATGGAAATCCAATTGGCAACTATGGCCAGTTTGTCCATAGAGGCAATCCAATGCAGGATGCCAACAAAGTCTTATGCCTTGTACCTCAAGGAGCAATGGCTACAATTCCAAATAAAGACCCTAGAATAGAGAGGAACTATGCCCTTCCAAGACTATAGAAAATTCATTGATCTCTGTGATCAAATCACCTTGGAATATAGAGAAAAAATATCTGATTTTTACCTACACAATTTAGCCTTGATAGATTTAAATGAGTGGGACCCAAATCCCAAGCTAGGTACTTGCAATTGATGGCCTTAGAATCATGGATGAATCATGAGGAGGAAAGAGCTATAGAGATGAAAAATTTATTGGCAAAAGAAGAGACAAAACCCCTTATGATTAGAGAAGAACAATCTAACCCAATGGTTGTCATTAGCACGCGCAACCTCATTGCAAATGATCCCAAGATTGCACCAAGGTACCTTGATGTACAAGAACAAGCAGTCACACAATTTGAAGACATATTAAGATTTCTAAGAGATGATAGCATGCAAGCCTACCAAAGGAGATGGAACACCTTGCCTTCCAGCCTAAAAATCAAAGAATATCATTCTCCTAACAGAATGAGAGAGGCACTAAATAGAACCCCCATGTATAAGCAGGTTCTACAAAGACTCAAAGTCAATTGGATTGGCTTGAGGCTCAGTCCACCATTTCTTTTGGGAATGTTGGAAGGAAGGAGAGAAGAAGAAGAAGAAAGAAAGCAGTGGGAAGAGATAGAGAGGAAGGAAGAATTTTATTCACAGGAAGAAGAGACTACAACAGAAGCGTGGGATGTCAGGGAAGCCACCAGAGCAATGGAAGACATGGACATAGATTGAGTTGCTCAGAGGATGAGTGTTATAGACATTTTTGGGCACTGCAACCCCAATCATAAATTTCCATAAACCAAGGGCTATTAAGTCCCTAAAAGTGTTGTTCCAACCTCTAAAAGAACAAGGTCAACTGATTACATCTTCTCCCAGAAGTTCTCCATGAAAAACTGCTTAGAACTGGTCAAAATTGGACCATCTCACCTACTCCATGGTCAAAGTGCGCTGCATCCCACCTAAATACACACAGGAGGTGTGATGCATATTGAAAATCCCTTCTATGGGGTGCGATGGACGAGAGTAGATAAATGGCAGGGTCAATCTGCAAGGTGGAGGATCATGGAATCTTCTAGAAACTTCTCCTGTGACACTTGTCTCTCTTCATTCGCCCAGGATGAGTAAGAGATCATCAATCTCCAAGTGGAATCAAGAACTATGAGAGAGAGGACACTAATCAAATCTCAAAAGCTGACTCACCCCCCTTGCAAACATCTATATATGGATCCCTCATCCCAGAGATCCAGAGGCTATAATTTTGTATCTTGTAAGGAAGTGTTGCTGGTTTCTTGGTGCAATATCATAGTGTTGGGTGATCTAAGATTTTCATGAGGTGAAGAAGGGATTTCTTGCTGAGAGGATGATGTTGGGTCAGAACAATTGGTTGTAATCCTCTTTGCTATTTCTATATTATCAATAAAGCTATTCAAGTTTTCCTCCACATTCTTGTATGATTGATGATATATGCATTTGTGTGGTCAATATATATCTGGTCCTATGTTGTTTATGATAATAGATCTATGTTCTTGGATAGTGTTATGTTGCTTTGATTCTATAGGTGCTCTTTGAAGCTGGGTAGCCGAGGAAGCTAGTGGCAAGGATCTATCAGAAGGGAGAGGAATCAAGCAAGGAACCAAGCGCGAGACAGAGATTGGTCTCCTTTATTCCCCTCTTATCTATTTCTCATAAAGGAAAACGAAAGTTGTTTTAGTTTGTTTGTTTCTAAGGTAGCTACCAGCCTTAGTGGGACTAGCAGTTCTGCATAGACACTAGATTTCCTGATAACAAAATGGTGACTCCACTCGGGAACGAATAGATTGTTTGTTTATCTACATTTGTTTACTTTATAAACTTACAGATGGAGCCTGAAGTTAAGCCAAGTAGCCTTGGAACTGCATTTGCTATGCAAGTGCAAAGTAGATCAATGCTGCTTCAGTCTATCTCCAGGTTTTGTTTATGAACTGAACAATTGATTTACAAGCTCTCTAATTTCTCTTGTGGTAGCTCTAGTAACCTCTTTAGATCTACCCCTGTGATTGGTTTACTAATTACCACTTGCTCGACCTAAATCCATGAACTGAGCTGCAAACTGTGACCCGGAACCCAATTAAAGTCTTGTCCCTGGTCCATCGCATTGTCTCTTCTGTGAATTCTGGATGCATCGCACTTCCCGAGTGTAGTAGGTGCGCTGCATCTCTTTTTCACTTGTTACAGGTGCGCTGATCAGACAAGGCCTTTGCTGCTCCTAGATTTTGGTTTCTGTGTTCACTCTTTTCAGCTCTATTTAGGAGTTTTGCTACCTGTAGCCAGTACACCTCTGTTGAAACCCCCTTCCTTGCCATTATTCCGCCTCCATTGTGCAAAGAACTGTAAATTTTTTTATGTATTTTGAGCCATTTTAAGTTCTCTTTTACAAAGAAGTAGCATAATTGTACTGTCGTATCTTGATTTGAAAGTGTCACAAGTGTCGTTTTCAGTCATAGAATAGAATCCGATTGTTCTTGATAGTGGATTACACTGTTACTCTTGTATTTGATATGGATTAGTAGCTTTTCAAGTGTCGAAAGCAATTTTTCAATTCCAAATCACGAAGTGTCATCATTATCCTCATTTTGTCTTGAAAAGAAACTTGCTAGTAATGTCGCTTTGAAAAATAATTCAGATTTGTGCTTAGCTTTCTTTTTATCATTCACACATTAAGAAGGCTGAAAACAAATACATGCATGTTCATTTGCATTTAGACTGTTTGTTGGTTTGATTTAGGACAGTGAATATAGTGTGTGCTCTCTGCTCTATGTTGAAGGAATATCATCTCTCTTTCCTTAGTAGTTAGGATTTTCATTGCAAAAAGAAGATTAAATGATTGTTTATCATCTTAGATTGCATTTTAGGAATTGTACATCTACATCACGTGGTGAACCTAAAATGACAATTTCTTAAGCCAGATCAATTGTAAAATAAATTTAATGAATCTAAAAATGCTTTGGAACCTAACGCACAACATTTAGAGGTCTATGCTAGAGATGTATTCTGGCGTCGTAAAGCCTGGTAACTGCTGTTTTCATTGTTGGTTGGGTGATTCCTCCACTTTGAGATGATAAGTGCCAGTACGGACTTTTGCTCCCACGTACCGTCGAGTATATATTGGGTGACCACAATAGGCTTTATCCTTTATCCATAGGAAGCCGTGTCTGCTGCCCTATCGATCGCAATGCACTGAGCACAACATTCGGGAAGATTGACTGCCATACCGTAAAAAGTATTCTGTAGTTTTGTGATTGGTTTGGTAATCCCTCTGTTCCAGAGCAGTCTCTTTCATTCATTTTCAGACTCCTTAAAGGAAAAGGTCCATCTGAGCACTTGTCACTTCAGGCTCATTAAAAATCGAAGGCGACTAGACTCATCTTTTGTTTTTTCTCAACTCTTAAAAATTGAAAAAAACAAGTTGTGTCAAAGCATCTAAAATTTATTTTAATCGGAATAAATATCACCTTTCCTATGTTGATCTTAGGTTGAGAAAAATGGAGCCCACCAACCAAGGAGTTCCCCTTGGGGGAAATCCTAGTCCCTTCTCCTCTTGGTGCGCCCCATATGGCCACATTATCGCTTCCAAGATTGACAATTGGCTTGCCCGTATGGCTCTTCTCAACCTCTGTTGTTCAGAACACTGTGATTCCTGAACAATCAAGTCAGCAACTAAACAATACCAGAGTTACCCCCCAACCTTCTACTTCGTCCAATTCTTCCTCTCCTCCTTCCTCTTTGCTTGATGAAGTTGGTAAAGCCAAAAATCAAGTAACCAAGAAGAAGAAGGAGAAGAAGAAGAAGGAGCCAAAGGAAAAAAGGGGCAACCAAGCATCGTCTAGCGAAAATCCACACACTGCACCATCCCAGCCTAAATCGCCATGTGTCATTTTCAAAGGAGACCACTATCATCGAGATTGTCCTTACATCCCTCAGATCTTAAGGGACTGATCTCCTCGTTTGCACAATCTGGTGTCGTCAACCTCTGATGATCATGTTGAAAATGCACCTTCGACTAGTGAAAGTGAAGCCCTTGGACAAAAAGGAAAATGTAAATTTCCTTGTAAACTGTGTGAAGACGATCACGCCATCCACCGTTGTCTCTTCTTAGACGAGGCTAAAAGAGTTTTGGACGATCGTCCGGTTTCACTATTATGGCTTCCTCCTGGATATAAGAAGCTCTTGCCGAGTCTGTCACTAGTTGAAAATCCGGCCGACACACCCTTGTGGTCGGCCGAAGCGTCTATCATTGAAGATGAACCATATGAATCCACACCAGAAGAAAGTCAAAGGGTCGAAGCGGTAGTTGACCCGGTCTTGCCTGTAGAGGATCCATCTTCAGATGATACAGTCACCGAAGAGAACAAGAATGACACTGTTCAAATTCTCTTCGTAAGCACAGACTTCGATGAACATGGGGGCAGTCTACCCGTTCCTTTACCGCAGGAAGGAAGTTCGTCAGAGTCATATCCGGCTGTCTATTCAGTCCCACCTCCAAGCAACCTGGTTGTTTCCTTTGATTGGAATCTACTAGGCAGACCCCCTTTACCAGCTAGTGTACCATTTTGAATCATTGCTCAAATATATAGAATGGTCATGGCCGGTACCATCATAGATGAAGGGGCTTCTGCGAGTATCCTTTCCTCAACTGCTTGGAAATCACTTGGTTCGCCATCGCTTTTGCCTGAGATGAGAAATCTAACAGGCTTTGACAAAGGAACCAGTCGACTGTTAGGGATCCTTCCCAATGTGCCGATAACATTGAGAAGGAAAACCGTTCACATGAACGTAATGGTAGTCCAAGGACCCCTGGATTATAATCTACTCCTTAGACGAGACTATATTTATTGCATGGGAGCCATTGTCTCCTCACTCTCTAGAGTAATGTGTTTTCCGCATGAAGGGAGAGTGGTCAAGCTCGTAGACCAGCTTTCATTCCCAGGTTCACACATAGCAAATAGTCATACACCAACCCTGAATGGTCTTTTCATGCAAGGAATGTCTCATCAATCCCCAGTTTGTCCTCCTGATGAGCGCGAGTGATTCGAAGGATGCGACTGAAACCCAGGGGGCATGCACCCTGGCCTATTTCGACAGGAAAACCTTGGGTATAAGGTAGGTTTCCGTGGAGGATATATGACTAGCTGACACACCTGTCCATTTTGGAAAATGGAATTAGACCGGAATAAGATACCTCCATTAGAAGGTAGGCCTTTCCCGATAGAAAAAATGTTTTGTCTACAAATTGAAAGGTAACCTAGAAAAGGTAGGCCTTTCCCGATAAAACAAATGTTTTGTCTGTAAATTGAGGGGTAACCTCGAAACTCTGCTTCACTATTCCTGGGGGCATGCAAACATTTTGGCATGCAAGCAAAGAGCGACCATTTATTTTTTAAATGTATAGGTCCTCTAACCCTTTAAACTCGTAGGATTAGTCGTTTCCTAACTTGCATAAGAAAGGATGCGGGGCAAAGCTTTGAAAAAATTCCATTTTATATATGAGACATCCTTATTATATGACTGGTTTAATCGAGCAGTTTTAACATGGAATTCAAGCTCGTTAAAAAATAAACATAAGCAATGAGCAAATGTTCCCCCAGAGTTTAAGTTCATTAAAAAATGAACCAATTTCCGGTAAATAACCATCGTGAATGTATTATCACCAGTCTTTGAAGCCTTGGTCGTGTTCTCATCATCACCTCCACTCTGTATTGGCCGATCATTCACCTCCATTTGATTGTTTACCCTTTTTGAGGAACAGCTGCGAAGAGTGATCCTGTTAGCCATCCTTTTGACACTGCCGTGATTGGAAAATTCCAAGCCTTACCTGGAATCAGTTGCTACTCGAATTTATCACTCATTCCTCAAAAACGAGTCTCCTTTAAGCTCTTTTCAACTAACACGTAAAATATGAAAAGATTGCTGAGCCATTGGCCTCTCTAGCTCGTTAAAGGGACCCGAAGTGCTATCCCTCCTTTAGATTTTAATCTTTTTGGACTTGAGGGATTATTACACAAAAAGATCGAGCGCTTGTTTTGTTCGGCTCGTTAAAAGTACCGAAAATTCATCCCTTTTGTATTGTTTTATTTTTCGGACTCAAGGGATTATATGACGAAAAAGGATTATTGGAGTTTTCTTTACGTCCCTTTTTCAGACTCTCTAAAATTAAAAAGGATCAAGTTATCCTTGTCGTTAAACTCGTTAAAACTGAATAGCGACAAACTTGTCCATACAGACAAGAATGAGTTTCACTATCGCTAGGCTCGTTAAAACATAGCGATGGGTTTGCCTGAAGGGAAAATTATAGAACAAGCATATGTTATCCTCCTCAAGCTTGACAAAAATAAAGAGGTACTGGTGAGAAATGACTAGGGAAAAATTGGGAAGAAAACTTGAAGAAAGTTTGTTGGTAGCAAGTCGCTCTTGAACATGACACTTTCACTCCGCATCCGAGTTGGGTTGGGTTGTTCCATTCACTGGTCACATCACCATGGTTCTATAACACCATCCATATTTGGGGTTAATGATACCAATCCATCATGTCAGTGTCGTCGATATGTTCAAGAGAAGCTGCTCAGAGAATTCACCTGTGTCTCACCAACTGCAATACATTTACGCTCCATTCTTTCATGACCGCCACCCTGAACCTTATATCACCAGATCATTTTCACCTCCATTAAAATCATTTGCTCCATTCCGTGTCATTGATATGGGATTCACTAAGGCCCTCCTATGACGGATCGCTTCTTGTCGACATTAGCTCATTATCCAAGAAGTCGTTCTAGGAACAACCCTTTCAGTACTTTGAAGCTTGCATGCCTCAATGGCAAGTTTCTCACTTCTGGCGACAGGTTTACATCAATAGCCTTCGATCGAAATATTTTGTGTGGTGTCACGAAGTCCCTTATTCACATCACGTGAATTGTACTGTAGTACCTTGAGGGTCATCATCATTATCGGTGATTCCTCTCGCGCCTGTTAACAACTTACATCATTGGCCGGTAATCAGGCGATGTCTTTCCATGTTCAACTCCAGAACATCTCTCACATGGATCGACTTGTACTTTGAGTGAAGATCGAACGAGATTGAAGACCCCGGATCTAGTTTCATCCATCCGAGCTGCGATATATATTCAGGAAAATAAAGACATCAAATGTACATCATTACTGCACAGATAATCATCCAACCTAAGGGATGATGGCTCTACCAGAATCATCAGTCTACACTCAGACGATTTTCTGTCTTATATACATGAAAATGAATTTATAAAGTTGAGCATGGGAATGCCCGCCTCAGCTAGATCATGAAAATATTATGAAGATAATGTATTGTATTGTATCTTATTACAGGTCGCCTTCTAGCTTGAAGGAACTTTAGATCCTCATGATAAAGCATTTCACTTGACATCAACAGATTAACGACCTCATGCTTTAGGGGGAAACTGTTATAGAAATTTTTGGGCACTGCAACCCCAATCATAAATGTCCATAAACCAAGGGCTCTTAAGTCCCTAAAAGTGTTGTTCCAACCTCTAAAAGAACAAGGTCAACTAATTACATCTTCTCCCAGAAGTTCTCCATGAAAAACTGCTCAGAACTGGTCAAAACTGGACCATCTCACCTGCTCTATGGTCAAAGTGCACTGCATCCCACCTAAATACACACAGGAGGTGCGATGCATCTTGAAAATCCCTTATATGGGGTGCGATGGGCGAGAGTGGACAAATGGCAGGGTCAATCTGCAAGGTGGAGGACCATGGAATCTTCTAGAAACTTCTCCTGTGACACTTGCCTCTCTGCATTCGCCCAGGGATGAGTAAGAGATCATAAATCTCCAAGTGGAATCAAGAACTATCAGAGAGAGGACACTAATCAAATCTCAAAAGCTGACTCACCCCCCTTGGAAACATTTATATATGGATCCCTCATCCCAGAGATCCAGAGGCTGGAATTTTGTATCTTGTAAGGAATTGCTGCTGGTTTCTTGGTGCAATATCATAGTGTTGGGTGATATAAGCTTTTCATGAGGTGAAGAAGGGCTTTCTTGCTGAGAGGATGATGCTGGGTCAGAACAATTGGTTGTAATCCTCTTTTCTATTTATTGATTACCAATAAAGCTATTCAATTTTTCCTCCACATTCTTGTATGATTGATGATATATGCATTTGTGTGGTCAATATATATCTAGTCCTATGTTGTTTATGATAATAGATCTATGTTCTTGGATAGTTTTATGCTTCTTTGATTCTACAGGTGCTCTTTGAAGCTGTGTAGCCGAGGAAGCTAGTGGCAAGGATCTATCAGAAGGGAGAGGAATCAAGCAAGGAACCAAGCGCAAGACAGAGGTTGGTCTCCTTTATTCCCCTCTTATCTATTTCTCATAAAGGAAAACGAAAGTGGTTTTAGTTTGTTTGTTTCTAAGGTAGCTACCAGCCTTAGTGGGACTAGCAGTTCTGCATAGACACTAGATTTCCCGATAACAATGAGCAACACTTTCAGTAGGGGGTGATGATGAGGCTTATCATTGGGTAAAGATATCGACCTTAATACACCCCCAAACTTACTAAAATCAACTCTTCTCATAATTCCTTACATGTTTTAATTATATTTTACTTAATGAGATGAGTAAAAGTAAGATGTTATGTCTAGTGGTCTAATGTGCATTGATTGCAAGTTTTTGGGAGAAAATTATGGAAAATTATGGCTAATTAAGGTGCAAGAAGTTGAGTGAGACAAGAAGGAGAGGTTATAGAATAGGGATCTTCCTCACTAAGTCCTTACTCATTTGAAGATCCATCAATCAAATCACACTAGCTCGGAGTTGCAAGCAGCCGAGTCATCAGTTTTGGAAATAATATTGAGAGGGGGGGGGGGGGGGTGAATCAGTATTAGCAAGTCAATAATATTTCATTTCCATATTCAGATTCATATATGCTACTTTAGTTAATGAAACTTGCATGTATATGAAAATGCATGTAAGGAAACTAGCGTATACCCTGTAAACTTATAATTTAGTTAATTCTTCATATGTTGATCTTTAATCTGTGCACCATAACCATATAAACAGTAACCAGGAGCAGTAAAAATAGATAAGATAATCACACACATGAACACAAGATATAAGGTGGAAACCTAATGTGGGTGAAAACCACCTACTGCAATCATCTCTATCTTCCTTTTAATAAGAAACTTCTTTTTACAAATTTTGTACTGGCGCAGTCTTATACTAGTACGCAGGATTATACCTGCAGAAGGCTACAACCTTCTCTCATTCTCCAGATTCTCCTGGAAGGGAGCTACAACCCCCTAGCTCTTGTACTAGCTTATTTGTTACTAGTACGTAGGTGCTAGCCTACAAAAGGCTACAACCTTCTCTTTTCTTCCAGGGACCACGTTTCATAAATTTTTAGATTGGATCCATCAATAACATCAATCAAACATCAAATATATCTACATCAACCAATTTCCTTTGCACCAACCAAAACTGAATCAAACAATCACTTCTCAGAATACTGTAACCAGAATACAGTAACAGTAACCAGAACCCAAGCCAAAACCCAGAACACTACAACAGCAAACAGAAGTAGCTAAAGCATATTTTATGAGGTATACGCTACTTCAATGTGTCTAACCTGCGTGCATACACAATTTTATCAAGGAAAACCTATGTATACGTTGTTTTGAAATGTTGAACCAATGTGTATATGCACCTTTGCTATAGTGAACCTGTGTACAGATCTGTAAATGATGATTTAACCTTTACAACTATTCAGACATCAGTTATACCCAGATCATCATGTTTACAGATTACGACATGTGCCAATTATTCAGATAAAAGATCAAAGCCACACAAAGATACTTCACTTCAAGCCTTAAGATCTTGACCCATTAATAGAACTTATCCTTCATCAAGCACTCAGGTTCATCCTTGATTCAGATCCAGCTGTGCACCATAAACCAGTTACCTGTATTCCAGATCTTGCTCCTCGTTAGATATTCAATGCTTGAGTGATTTTTCCTAATGATCTTCTCCTCCTTTTATAGTCTTAGGCCTTACTCAATACCATAGGCCAAAACCACTTAGAACCAATACCTTGGACCAAATACCTGGGGTTAACAATTCAGGCAAGATACCTTGGACCAATACCATGGATCAAAATACCATGGTCCAAATACCACGGATCAAAACTAAGTTTTCCAACATGTACACGCCTTTCCTTCTGTGAAAATGCGTGTGTAGGCTATACGTGCCTTTTGGTCTACGAACCTGTGTGTATAGGCAACTTGGTCAATGGAGAACCTACGTATACCTCTCTTTCTTCATTCTGTGAGTCTGAATTGTGATCTGTCATCTGAGTGAGTTTCCATCAAGGACAACACCTATGTCATAGTGCCAAATCTGTGTCATAATGCCAACAATCTCCCCCTTTGGACTTGATGGCAACCCCAAGTCACTCTCCCCCTTTGTCATCAAGGGTAAAGGGTTATGCTCCCCCTGAGTACATGCTAAATTATTTGATATGCTGAAGTGTGCCGATTGAGCTCCATGGATCCCCCTGAATATAAGCAAGGTCTGCAAAAAGATGACTCTATACATACATCATAAATGACCTTCCTATCACCAATGACTCATACATACATACATCTCCCAACCAAGTGGGTATATACCAAGTTTGACTCATCCACCCAACCAAGTGGGTATATACCAAATGTTTATACATGTTAGAACATTACATCATCCATCCCGTGCATAATGGGGAAACAAAATAGGTTGTTTCATGACCTTGACAATAAAAGATATACATGACATAGAGACCAAATATCTAAAACAAGACTATGATAGTTATCAACAACTCTCATCAGTAGCATCTGCCAATCACCATCTAGACCAGCAACCATGATATCCCCCTGAACCTATTCCACCTGAATAAAAAACAACTGTGAATTTGTACCAAGATCTTCTAAGATAATTCCAACAATGCATTACTATAAGTATATGCTCCCCCTGAACCTATGCCAGATGATCACTATTAGACCCATATCATACACCTTTCATCCAATGTTTTTCTTCAAACCAACATATATGTGACTGTATCCACAGCAATCGGCGTATGTACGTGGATATGCTTCATGAAACTCGTGTACAACAACTTTTCTCTGAAATAGATAAGTTTTAATAGCAAGATGATGCATCAACTACTCCCATCTTATGTCTGAGATATTCAAATGTCTCTCTGGGCAATGGTTTGGTGAATATATCAGCAACCTATTCTTTGGAGGGAACATACTCCAATTTGACCTTTTGTTCAAGCACATGTTCATGTAGAAAATGATATTTGATGGGTATGTTCTTGATCTTGGAATGCATGGCTAGATTCTTTGAAATACTGATAGCACTTGTATTATCACATAGAATGGATATGGATGGAGTACATGTGATCTAAATTTCATGCAATGTTTGCATCATCCAACGGAGTTATGTGCAACATGATGCAACAACCACATATTTTGCTTCAACTATAGATAATGCAATTGAACTTTGTTTCTTTTTGAACCAAGACACTAATCTGGAACCTGTTAGAGTCGGTCTAGTAGCCCTCCATCAGTGATAAAAACTCTTTTCATTTCATTAGTAGGTGTCTCATCATTGTCCTCTTATTGCATTCCATTAGGCATGCCATAACCCTGATGGAGGAGCTTGTGTCTTTTATTCCACTCTTGGCACTGCTGGATTAAGCTTGTTTCAGTCAATAAAATTCTTTATAGGGTCATTGGTCTTGTTATGAAGTCAAGGTCCTAAGTCTAGGGTTTAGTCCAATTTGTCTTTGAGGTCATGTTTTTAAGGTCAATAAATGCCCAGCAGGCCAGAGGGATGTCTATCAAAGCATCACTTCAAAGGATTTTATATTGTACAGCTAATTTTTACCTTGAGTTCAAAAACCTTGTTTTTGAAGGCAAGGTCATTTTCTCATTTTTTGTAAAAATTTGTAAAAAATTCAAATTCTCCAGAAGTCAGCATGCGGCCTTGGTCCCCTTTGCCAAGACTCCTCAGAAGCTACCTCTACAAAAATTTTCAAGAAAAAGCATCATTTCCACCAATTTTAGGACCAAAAGGAAACCATAAGTCAGCAACATTTAAGTTTTAAAAAGTGTCATGTTATAAACATTAGAAAGTGGGTTTGAGGGGAAATTAATTCAAATCAAGTTTATAAAAGCCCCCTCCCTTCATTTTATCATTATTTTCCTCCAAGACTCCAAGAGCAAGTGTGAAAGGCGACTTAGTGAAAAAACTGGGCGAAATTGCTGTGAGAGCCCGCGCGCTACGCATCAGGACCTGCGCGCTACGCGTTGGGCAGGCGCTACGCGTTGGGACAGTCATCGCAGTGGGAAAAAGACACAGGCGCTATGCATTGGGCACGCTACGCATTCAGAATCAGGGCACTACGCGTTGGGCAATTTTCATAGAAATGCACCTACAGCTCAGCAAAACGCAGTTTTGACTGGATTTGACTTTTTGGAGTGGATTTTGATCCTCCTTGTTGTAAATGATGTAATTTTATGATATTTTGACACTCATTTATCTCTTCTAGAAGATTCATTCATGAGATAGGCAAAAATTTAATGAATGACTTGGTTTCCTAGCTTATAGAGGCAAGTTGTTTTGACTGCCTAGTTTTCAGTGCTCAGTTTAGAATTGGTTGAAACAGCTCCTAGGATAGTGAGCTCGACCCCTAGAGGCAAGGAAAGATGTTAGATTGCCTATATTATGTACTTTCTTGGTCATTTTCATGGTTGGACTCTTGAGGGAGAAGCTTCTATTGTATTACTCATTGTATCTCTGCAATTTTTGGCAAAGGAAGACCAGGGTTTTGCAGTCCTTTTTGGGATTCCTATGGTTACATGTATTGATGGTGTGTTTCTCTTTGTACTTGTAAGTTTGTTATGTGATTCATCTTCTTAATTTTCCTTCTGAAAATTATGCAAATGAAGTGTTAAAGTAGAATTCATGATTGCCATGCTCTGCTTTTAAGTTTGCTTAATATCAATGTTTTCATCTGTTTAAGGAGAACTCAAGGTGTTTACTTGCTCTCCTTAGCTCCTCACCAGTCATTCTTGCCCATCTGACTCTTTCAAAGGCATCAATACAGTCTCCTACCTTGCCCCAAAGAACCCCCTGCAAAAAATGTGTCCAATCCCCGCACCCAAAATTGCCTTTCCCCGATTTTCCACCAAAATCCCAAAAATCTCAAATTAAACCTTTTATCAGTTTACTAGCCTAAAATCAATGTTCTTTATTAGTTATCTCCACCCTTTGAAGATCTTTGCTGAGATATACCGGAGAGAGCCCTCTCCTGCCCCGTAGGGCTAGCTACAAGGCTAAGTGGTTTGATGTTGCCTTGGAGTTTGTCTTTCTCAGCCTGAGGTGAAATTTCAAGCGCTAACAGAACCCATATAGAATGCACCACCACTGGTGCTTTTTCTGTCATCCACACTTCCTACCCAATCTGCATCTGTATATGCATGAAGTGCAAGATCTATATCCCTAGGAGACCATAAACCAAAATTCTGAGTTCCTTGAAGATATTTGAAGATCCTTTTGACTGCCTGATGGTGTGATTCCTTTGGATTTTCTTGGAATCTTCCAACTATTCCTACTGCATGCATGATGTCTGGTCGGGTACCTGTTAGATAAAGAAAACTGCCAATCATGGATCTATAGGTTGGTTGATGTACTACTGTTGATTTGTCATTTGAGTTGAGACTGCATCTTGTTACCATGGGGGTACATACTGGTTTAGAATCTTCCATGCCATATTTTTTCAATATTTTCTTGAGATACTTGGTTTGTGATATAAAAATACCATCTTTATTTTGTTGAACTTGTAGGCCGAGGAAATATGTGAGCTCACAAAGCAGGGACATTTCAAATTCTTGTTGCATTACCAAAGCAAAGTTTTGACTCATGGCTTCTTCATTGCTACCAAAAATGATATCATCAACATACACAAGTATTAGCAATTTATCATTATCAATCTTTGTATATAGATTGCTATTAGCTAATCCTTTTTAAAAACCTTGTTGATGGAGGTATTTGTCAAGATAGTAATACTAGGCCCTTGGAGCTTGTTTTAGACCATAGAGATCCTTTTTGAGCCGGCATACAAGTTTTGGATCATTTCCAAGGATGAATCCATCTGGTTGCTCAATATATACTTCTTCTTCTAAGTCTCCATTAAGAAAGGCAGATTTTACATCCTTTTGGTATACTTTAAATTTCTGAAAGCTAGAAAGAGCAAGAAACATTCTTATGGCTTCAAGTCTAGCAACAGGTGCAAAAGTTTCTTCAAAATCTATACCTTCTTTTTGAGCATATCCTTTACAAACAAGTCTGGCCTTGTTTCTAATAACTTCACCATTTTCATTCATCTTGTTTTTGAATATCCATTTGGTTCCTATGATATTCTTATCATGAGGTCTAGGAACTAATTCCCAAGTATAATTCTTTTAAATTTGCTCAAGTTCTTCATTCATGGCCTTGACCCAACATTCATATTTACATGCTTCATTTACATTTTGAGGATCAATAGAGGAAAGCAATGCTAAATAGCTTGAAGCTTCTGTAATAGTTCTTATTGTCAGCACACCTGCCTCTTTCTATCCCAAAATTTGAGTCTCTAGATGATTTTTCTGAACATACCTGGATGGAGTCTTTTCTTCTGTCGTTATCTGTTCTTATGGTGCTTCATTGGTTTCTTCTTCTTCAAAATTAGTCTGATTTGATGTGGAAGGATAATCCTCATCTTCTCCACAATCTTCGGTTTTTACCTGCTTTGGATTTTTTCCTACTTCATCAACCACAACATCAATACTTTCAATAATTTTCCCAAGCCTTTTATTATAACACTTATATTCTTTACTTCGAGAAGAGTAACCAAGGAGAATGCCTTCATCTGATCTGGGTTCAAACTTGCCAAGTTTTTCATCAGTCCTTTTGATGTAACATTTGCTTCTAAAAAAACTTTGAAGTATTTTACAGTAGGAGTCTTACCATACCAAAGTTCAGGTGGAGTTTGAGTGTTGTTTACCCGAACGTTTGCTTTGTTGATAATAGTGACAACAGCAAATGCAGCTTCACCCTAGAAGGTTGCAGGAGTTCTAGACTCATCTAGCATGGCATGAGCCATTTGTTGAATAGTTCTATTCATCCTTTCTACACTCCATTTTGTTGAGGAGTCCTTGCGGTGGAGGATTCTCTTTTTATTCCATGTTCTTCACAAAAGTCGAAGAATTCATCTGAGGTAAATTCACCTCCTCGATCAGATCTAAGGAATTTTATTTTTCGATCTGATTCATTTTCAACCAAAGCTTTGAAGGCTTTGAATTTTTCAAATGCTTCATCTTTATGCTTTAGAAGTCCTATCCAACACATTCAATGAACAATATAAAGTATTCTTCTCCACGAGGTGACTTTTTCCTTGATGGACCACATAAATCAGTATGAACAAGTTCAAAAGGCTTACTAGCTGATCCTTCCTTCTCTGGGAAATGTGCTCTGGTTTTCTTATCAAATTGACATGATTTGCATATTGTATTTTTTGAAATGCTAATATCAAGAAGATCATGAACAACCTGGAATTTGCATGCTTTCCTTATTTGAGGGAAGCTTAGATGCCCCAATCTTCTGTGCCATAGCCAGTGTTTTTCTTTTTTTCTTAGATAGCACTGTTGTTGTCCTCGCTTGAGTATGTATAAATTATTTGGAATTCTTTTTCCTTTGATCACAACTTCCCCTATATCAAGCTCACGAACAACACATCCATTTGATCGAAACACTACTTCATTTCCTTGATCACACATTTTACTGACACTCAATAGGTTATGCTTTAGACCATCAACATACATAACATTCCCAGCTTTAACCTTTTATTTTAAGAGAACAAAACCTTTACCTTTTATTGCAACAGGAGTGTCATTTCCAAATGAGACCTTCCTTTCCTTTTCTAAGGCATTATATGACTGAATTTTTTCTTTATCACTTGTCATGTGTTTCGAGCATCCACTGTCGATGTACCACTGATTTTCTTGTCCTTCTGCATACAAGGCTATACCACATCTTTCTGTTTGTGGTTCTTTCTTTCTCCATGTTTTGGGACGCAAAAAAGTTTGCTCCTTCTAAGATGTTTGCCAAAATTTACTCCTGCATTCAGAATCTTCATGACCGAAGTTGTTATAGATAGAGCATTCTATTTCATTTTCAAGAGGAGAAAAGTTATTGTAGGTCCCTTTCATGATCCCAGTCACATTCCTTTGATTTCGTGCTTCTCTAGTCATGATGGTCTTGTAAGAAACACATTGAGAAGCTTCGTGTCCAAAGTTATGGCATGAAAAACATTGGCCATTGAATAAGTTCCTGCAATTATCAAATCTACTGACCTGGTGATTTATTCTTGAAACATATTGAGTATGATTTACCTGAGGTTGGTTGTAGCTTCTGTTCATCCTTGAAATATATTGAACCTGATTTACCTGGTGATCTGCCTTATGCCTTTGCTTACAATTGTCAAACTGTTCACTTCTAAGTTCTATTTGTTGCATCAAGATAGCTTTTAGTGGAGGTTAACGACTTCTGTGCTTGAGATGCTTTTTCAGTATATCCAAGACTTGTCTTTATCAAAGGAGAGCGCTGCACTTTGATAATTTCATCTAAATTTTCTGATCCTTTAGCAAATATTAGATTGAGATATTTTGTTTTCTCAATATCTTTTCATAGACCAATTTCACATTCTAGTTTTTCATTATGTTTTTCTCTTTCAACAAGTTGGAATGTTAGAGTATCTATAATCATATTCTTTTCTTCTAAACAAATTTTGAGTATAGAGATTTCTTCATAAAGGTCATCTTCATCTAAATCATCCAAGAAATAATCATCTTCAAAAGCCATAAGAAGTCTATAGTCATTACTATTTTCATCTTCATCACTATTTGATAAACCATCGCTATCTTCATGCATATAGTGGCTCTTCTTACTTAAATTCTGTTTTCTATTCCATTTTTTTGATTCCTTACCTTTTTCAAGCTTTTATTTATGAGGACATTTGGCCACATAATGACCGACTCTTCCACAAGCAAAACATTTGAAAGGTAGTTTACCTCTACATCTTCTAGAACCCCGTTGAAGGTTCTTGACAAAGTTTGCTTCTTCCTCTCCTTCTGAAATATGTCCTGATTCATTGAGCTCTTCTCTTCCTGAAGATTTAAATGTGGCTTCTCTCATATCTGATGGACCTCCTTTTCTCATTTCAAAAGCAGTTAAGATTCCATGCAGTTGTGTCATAGTAATACTTTGAAGATCCTGCTTTTCTTCTATGGCAGAAACGTTTGATTCAAACTTAGTATACAAGGATCTTAAAACCTTTTGAACTAAAGTAGTTTCTTCTATCTCTTCACCCAAGTTTTTCATGCAATTAACAATCTCATCTATACATAGGAAGTAATTAGTTATACTTTCATCATTGTGCATTTTGAGGGTTTCATATTGAATTATGAGAGATTGTAGTTTTGCACGTTTTACCTGATTGTCTCCTTCATAGCTTAGAATGATCTTGTCCCATATTTGTTTGGCAGTTTTGAGCTGCATAACCTTGAAAAATTCTAATTGTGATAGACTCCCCAATAATGTATTGACAACCTTGGCATTGGTTTCATATTGCCTTTTACCTGTCGTATCTATAGGAATTGCTGATGGAAATGTATATCCTCCTTCCACGATTTCCCAAACAACTATTCCAAGAGATTGCAGATAGGTTGTGGTTCTTACCTTCCAATAAACGAAGTTGCTCCCATCAAATATTGGTGGTCTAATGGATCCCTCTCTTTCGTAGTTACTCATGATGATAGATCTTCCTTCAAGCGTTCAAGCTTATTCTGAAGGACCTACTCTAATACCAATTGTTGGAAATAATACTAAGAGGGGGGTGAATCAGTATTAGCAAGTCAATAATATTTCATTTTCATATTCAAATTCATATATGCTACTTCAGTTAATGAAACTTGCATGTATACGCAACTGTATGTAAGGCAACGAGCGTATACCCTGTAAACTTATAATTTAGTTAATTCTTCTATGTTGATCTTTAATCCGTGCATCAAAACCATATAAACAATAACCAGGAGCAGTAAAAACAGATCAGATAAGCACACACATGAACACAATATATAAGGTGGAAACCCAATGTGGGTGAAAACCACCTGCTACAATCATCTCTATCTTCCTTTTAATAAGAAACTTCTTTTTACAAATTTTGTACTAGTGCAGTCTTATACAAGTATGCAGGCTTCTACCTACAAAAGGCTACAACCTTCTATCATTCTCTAGCTTCTCCTAGAAGGGAGCTACAATCCCCTAGCTCTTGTACTAGCGGATGTGTATACTAGTACATAGGTGCTAGCCTACAAAAGGCTACAACCTTCTCCTTTCGTCCAGGGACCACATTTTATATATTTTCAGACTGGATCCATCAATAACATCAATCAAACATCAAATATATCTGCATCAACCAATTTCCTTTGCACCAACCAAAATTGAATCAAAATATCAATTCTTAGAATACTGTAACCAGAATATAGTAATAGTAACCAGAACCCAAGCCAGAACCCAGAACACTGCAACAGCAAACTGAAGTAGCTAAATCATATTTTCTGAGGTATACGGTACTTCAATGTGTCTAACCTATGTGCATAGGAAATTATATCAAGGCAAACCTGCGTATACGTTGTTTTGAATTGTTGAACCAACATGTATATGCACCTTTGCTATAGTGAACCTGCGTATAGATCTGTAAATGATGATTTAACCTTTACAAATATTCAGACATCAGTTATACCCAGATCATCATGTTTACAGATACGACATGTACTAATTATTCAGATAAAAGATCAAAGCCACACAAAGATACTTCACTCCAAGCCTTAAGATCTTGACCCATTAATAGAGCTTATCCTTCATCAAGCGCTTAGGTTCATCCCTGATTTATATCCAGCTGTGCACCATAAACCAATGATCTGTATTCTAGATCTTGCTCTTCATTAGATATTCAATGCTTGAGTGCTTTTACCTAATGATCTTCTCCTCCTTTTAAAGTCTTAGGCCTTACTCAATAGCATGGACCAAAACCACTTAGAACCAATACCTTGGACCAAATATCTAGGTTCAACACTTCGGACAAGATGTCTTGGACCAATACCATGGATCACAATACCATGGTCCAATACCACGGACCAAAACTAAGTTTTCCAACATGTATGTGCCTTTCCTTCTGTGAAAGTGTGTGTACGCTATATGTGCCTTTTGGTCTGCACACTCGAGTGTATACACGGCTTGGTCAATGGAGAACCTGCGAATACCTCTCTTTCTTCATTCTGTGAGTTTGAACTATGATCTGTCATCTGAGTGAGTTGCCATTAAGGACAACACCTGTGTCATAGTGCCAAATCTGTGTCATAATGCCAACAACCAGGATCATCGGCAACTGAGCTAGTGATAGTTAAGAACCAGTTTATCTTAATATTGGGAGCCAAGCCTCCCTATATTTAAGGAATTTGTTGGCAACTTCAATTGTATAAATAAGAAGGCCTAGAACCTCATTAAGATTCAGATTTTTTATGCAAGATAACTAAGCACTTTCGAGTTGAATGATTGTGACAAAACATTGTTATGTATTTTTTGATATGTTAATGAAGATGAGCATTCGCTTGATCTAGCACTGAGTTGACTCAAAGGGCTGAAGCTCTTGGGTTAGGGCCCAACCTTAGCAATAGAGGTTCCTCTTACTGTACTTGTATGCTTAGGTTACTTCATAGATTACTTGTTGAATTGATTCCAACATTGTTACATTACAAGTATTAGTGAATTTGATTAGTTTGCTTCCATTTGTACATAGCTTTAACAATAGTTTTAGAGAGATAAAGAAATACCAAAAAGGCTAATAACAGGTGGATCTTGCCTCATTCCTCCCTTCAGGGACCATGGTTTGAGGGAAAACTCTCATTCAGCCCAAAAAGATAAAATTCTGGTTTCTTATGAAATTTAGGGTTTTTCTGTTAATTAGGTCAACATCTTTCAGTTTTCAAAGATAGATTGTAGTTTTCATTTCTTATATCTTAGGATTTGTATTAGATTTCATGGTGTGTTCACAATAGGCTGCAAGTATTTCCATGCATGAACTAGGCAAATGAATGATGAAATTCTGTTTTCTTATGTTGTTGGAAACCTTTCTTGTTTTGACATGATTTATGGGTAAATCCCAACAATGATGTGTATATTGCAAGAGTTTTAGTAGTTCATGAAGACCTCATATCAACAAACTCATCTTAACCTCATCCATCCATGATCACCAAAAGCCACTAAGTCCATAATCCGTGTTATCATTTCATGAGGACAACTTGCCATGCTTGTTGAGAAAATCCAACCATCGTACAGACTTTGGTTTGAGTTCTGAGGGAGTCCTAACCACTTCCTTGCCTTATTCCTTCCATCACTCACCTTTCTTAAGCCTTATACCACTACCCAAATCACTCCTCATGCTTTCGGCATGTTCCTATAGGAATATAGGGGATCCTGTAGGTGAATTAGGACACCCTATAGACATCCTACAGGACGACCTGTAGTGGCCTGTTTTGAGGCCGATCTATGAGAAATTCATCACGAAAGATAGGGGAAGACCCTGGCTTGCCTCCCAAGCCATCTGATCGATCACAACCATCTCTCTCCACACCTAACCCACATGCCATACAATCAAGACGAATTAGCATTCATGTTTTTACAAAATGACAAAAAGAAAAAGGTTGTTATGCTTATTCATATGCACAACAGTTGAGTGATTGATTAGATCAGATTGCATGCTTTGGTTAGTTAGGGTTTCACATGTGTTAGCTTAGAATTCTTCTGAAGAAAGGTATCTTAACAAATAGCTAGATGAGTGGTGTGTTTTGAGCATCTATTTAAATCTTTCTTTACTACAATATTTAGCATTTCAATTCTCTCAATTAGGGTAAAATTCACCTTTCTCAATTGGTAATCAAACTTCTTCTAAATCAATAGAAGGTTGGTTTGAGAAACCCTAGTGGTCTATCACCCAGTTCAGCAATGATAAAAGAGTGGACCCATTGCATCTATTTGTGTATATAGCACTGTCACCTTCAAGTTTGTACGAACCCTGGGTTGAAACCTCGGGTTGATGAAGTAAAGTTGGTAGCCTAAGGAGTTGCATCATTCTTGCTACAATACTAGTGCTCATCATATTCCCCTTTCGAAAATCAAGATTGGTACTTTAGAAATCTTGTTTTTTCTATTTGAAATTTGATATTATCACTTTTAGTATATGATTTATTCACTCTACAAACCTAAATTATATACATAATTTTCAATGACACATAACTATAAAAAATGAATATATAAATATCGAAATACCTTATTAATCTTAAAGATTTTGTCACATATAGAAACTTAAGAAATAACCGATTACATTATTTAACAAACTATTTTCATCTTTTCAAAATACTTCTCACATTAGTAATATCATATATTTGTGGAAAACAAGGCCACACTAGATTTGACAAATTTGTGTCATTCATGTCATCAGAATTATAGCCTTTTATAATTACATAGTTCCCTTCATCATTACAAACATGTTTTTTTTTTTCATAATATATAATCACTATGTTTTTATCATCATAAGCACCGTTCAAGATCTCCCAAATTTTATTTAAAAGGTTTAAAATGTATATTTAGATTCCTAACACAGACAAAGCACTTGGTATGGTGTCACAATCATCTCATGTTAATATGATTTTAAATTATTGGATTTTCAATCTATTTTGTCAAATAAAAATGACAAAAAATCATTCACATTTTTGTTTGTTTGTGTAGATGTCCATAAACCATCCTTGAAAATACCAAAGAAATGCTCAAAAAAAAATCTAAACCCTAGCTATATAAAACACATCTTTGTATTTGTTTCAATCTTTGGATTTGTTGGTAATAATTTATTTTCTCAATGATTTTTTTATGAATTGCATGTAACAAGACTCCACTCATATAAAAAATAATTAACCATTTATTTACTAGTCTTGTATTTGAAAGAAAATTATTATTATTATTATTATTATTATCCAATTTTAAGGTCACGACCAAGCCAAACACCAAATTGGTGTATGAGACCCCATAAATACAACATATAATCTCATTAATATTGCTATTTGTACGATGTTAAACTATTAAGTTTAGTACATAGGCAGGTGTAGGAGGGTAATCATAAACCTTGAAGGTACAATTGTATATAACTTTGCATGGAGTTTAGGCATGTCAACCAATAACTGGGCTGAAGTATTTACCCTTCTACAATGCTTGAACTTAGTCAATATCCTTCATATCCAAAGTTTGATAGTGTTGGAGGATTTGAATAATGTAATTAGGCATATGGCATTAGGTATTAACCCTTTGGACTATAAGTTGGATTTAGTACTTGAAAATATTGGGAAAGGTATCATTATAGTCTCTAATAAGAAGTTTTTTCATGTTCTATGGGAATATAACACCACAACAGATTAATTCGCCAATGAAGCTATATTATGAAAAGAAGGAAATTTAGTCATTAGCGATAGACCTACCACTAGCCCATCCCATAATTACGAAATTTATTCCAGGTAGGGCTCACTTAAATTGGCACATATATTTTTGTAAGGATGGTGGGTCATATTGCACTCCACTTAATGTGAATCAATCTCTACCTTCCCATGGCATGCTTCAACACACTACTTTGCATGATTATGACAATTTCTCAAAATTTGGAACAATAATGATTAGATTATGGCACCATGTATGGATTTCTTTATGTGGAATCCAAGTCTTTCAAGTGTGTGGCTCTAGTCGATGGATTTCAATTTTGGAAAATTGGACTCTTGTGTGGCTTCTCCTTCTCACCAATTTTCAAAACTAACAAAGATATATATGCAAGGAAGACACCGAAAAACAATAGAATAATTCTAGGGAAAATGGTCATCCATGTAGGGCCTTTGATAGAAGCAGAAGTGTTCTTCATTCAAGAATTCCATAACGAGGCATAGCCCCCAATCAAGTTGAAGGCCTTCCTTAGAAAGCCTATCTGCTTCCCTGTTGCATTCCCTGAAAATGTGTATGCAAGAAAAATAAACATAAGTGAACTTGATCCTCTGCAAATCTTCCAGAATGTGAGAAATATGTAGACTACGACATTATCGTATCTCATTAACCCAATTAATGACCAAAAAAGAATCACCAAAAACTTGAAGATGTTAACAGCCTTTTTCTCGAGCAAAAGGCGATAAAGAATGACAAGATAACACATAATCCAACATATTAAAATCAAAATTGTTCCCCTTGATCTAACTACGCTTACAACTACCTCTTATATTTAATTTAAATTTGAATTATATTTTTATTTTAAAACATATTTTTCTTATTTTAATATATATATTTTAAATATTATAATTCTTTTAATATGTAGTAGTATTCTCTACTCTATTATAAATTACATTTTTGTATATAGGTTTTTAAAATTATTTTATCTTCTTCTATTTATTTATTTATTTTATTTTTTATGATTTTATATTTCATATTTGATTTAATTTATTCGGATTATTGTTATTATTTGTTTACAGTGAAAATTTGTTTTTATTATTTTATTATTTATTTCACAATTATTGGACCCTACCAATAATTTAGGATTATAACAATGAGTTTTTAATTCACCATATATTAGTTTCTAAATTGACCTAAAAAATAGTTATTTCTCAAGGTTTAAGGCTACATATTTATTTTTTTGTTATTTTTCAATATTTTGGAATGCAACTGGCCCATCTTCTCAAGGTCTTATTACAATATTTCCAACATAGTTCTTAGAATTGAAAAAAATATTTAATACAACTTGCCAATTATCATAATTTTGATAAAGTTTATATTAATGTATAATATTCATTTGGATATGAAAATTGATTCAACATTTGTACATACCATCATATTATTCTAAATAGGAAGTGATATAATAGGTTTACATATCATTGAATAAAAATTGTGGTAATATTACAATATATAATGAAAGATGGTGTTGTGATACCAATAGATCAACATTAACAACAATAGCATGTCACAAGTAACTATTATTTTTTTTCACTAGAGGAATTGATAATTGGGTTAGTTTGACATGAGGTCGATTCTAATTGCTACTGTTATAACCTCTAGATGCCTACATATTCCCCTTTCATAGATATGAGTTGTGCCCCTTTCATTTTACATAATACTTCATAAAATTACCATCGTTAATTAAATTGCCTCAGGGGCTCATAGGTAATCACACGCGCGTGCGCGCACACACACACACACACACACACACACACACATATCCGCAACTAGGCGAGTCTTGTACTTGGGTGACACATTGTCAATTCCAATTACCATTAAATCTTTAGATGAACCCATGTTCACCCCAATGCTTGACCCAAAAGGATAATTAGGGGGAATCTAAATCTCCAATCTAGCTGCCCCATTGTAGGCCACATGTAACCATATTTAACTACAATATGATATATCAATTTAATGGCTTATATTCTATAATACAAAATCCCATCAATTCTTGTTTATATGATTTACATGCCTTTAATCATGTCAATTTGCTAGCAAAATATTAACGAATTCACATTAAATTTCTTGATTTGGATATAATAGGTTAAATGACATCCTTTATGAGCAAGTCTAGCCAATCGTATATTGTAATTCGCCAACCACATTTCAACTGATCTTATCATTTGGTTTGCTATTGGGTGTAGCAATTCTAAAACAATAAGATTAGATTGTTTATTTGTATGTTGTTTTCAATAGTATGTCAAGTAATTTCTTTATCAATGATGTGTTAAATACTGTAAACGTTGAAAGAAAAAATTATATACGATCTTATAGAAATAAATGTTTTCAACGTATCATTTGTGTAAATATGTATGCTATTTTGAAATGCTAAATAGGATAAATTTAATTATTTGTTATCTGAATTATTATTCGTAATTATTAAAATACAAACATTTATAATAACAATGATAGTTTTTATAAGACCTTTATTAATGAACATCAATTGGATTTATCTCAGGTGGTTGAGAGGAATGCTTGTTATCCTCTCCATCCACGTTCAATTCATGCGAGTGACACGTTAAACTCATAAGACGTTACATACTATAGATGCTATGATAGCATTCAAAATATACATAAACCAATGAGATTTAAGCACTCATTTACTTAATAAGACACAAAAGAAAAAGACATTGACGAAAGAGAGTGAAGAGCTAACAAGTATTGTAATCTTCAATCTTGCTTTCTTCATGCTTTTTTTCCCTTTCTTCTTTTTGATCTTAGTCCACCTATATGAATGTTTTACAAGGAATAGTTGTAGATCATAATTCACATGTCCAAGGTTTGGTTGGTGTTCGAACTCCTTATTGGAATCGAAGTTTTCAAATTCATAGAGTCTTTTCACTCTCCTTCATGTGACTTCATTTGCAACTACCACTTTTGGGGGGAAATCCTGGTATTCTTTTCTTCTTCTCTATCCACCACAAATGGTGTTGTTTCCTTAGCTTTCATTTTTGGGCATCCATTGGCATATGTTTCTCTTCAGAATTTAAGAGTCATTGTTCAAATGATTTCCATTCTTTGGGTTTTGGATTGTTTCCAATTTTTCGTTTATGATAAACTCATGCTGGTGAACATGAATCCTACAATTTTCCTACCTATTAATAAATCCAATATTGGAAAGTTGCATTTTCATAATCCATTTTTGAGTTCATATAGATCCTTTACTTTGAAATAGTATATAATTTGATAATCCCCTATCAATATCAATATCAACACATATATGAGCATAAGTAAAAAGACCAAGCTTAATCAAATTGATTTCTATCCTTAAATTTAAGCCCTATAAATTGTTATGTCTTAAAAAATGGTTAAGTGAGACAAGTTTATTAGTATATTTGGGAGGCACATCTAAATAAGAATTTTGATGATAAACATATTGGATAGATTAAAATCTAGGAACCATGGGGTAAGATAAAGGGCCACTTTTCCCCAAAAACTAGGGACCCTTGTCGAATATTTTCTAATTCAACATGATTGTGAAGTTGGATAATAAAAGACCATGTGGAAACAAGATATATCTCACAATAATTTGTTTAGTTCAAATATATCCATTAGTACAAATATGATGTAAAAGGCCAAAAAACCATTAAGCTAACATATTACCACTTTAGATTCATAATATGAAAGATAATCATATACTATCTCGTCAATGACTTCTCACAACAAAACCTCCTCTACTTTCTTCATAATGTACACATTGGTTGAATGAGTCAACGCAACTATAAAGGGTTTTCCATTGACTACATCCTTAAAAGAGCATCCCTTTAGCATGAAAGATGTTTCCTTGCCACCTCCTCTTTTGTGGAGCCAAAGAAATAGGGATAACATATAATCCTTACTAATGTGGTTTTGGAACAAATGTGTGTGTGTGTGCGAGACAAAAATAATATTCTTTATATTTTTATGTGTATTGAATTTATTTAGACCCAAAGGTCTAGAAAATGTTCTAACTATTGGAATTTTTAAAACTTTTGTGATTTTCCATGTGCCATTATTTAGTGCCAAGCTAGCTTTGGAAAGGTGATTCACTTCTTTTTTTATGGTCTTATGAACATGTTCAAGGAAATATATGTAAAGGAAGAAAGTTGTGCATATTTTATTGATAGAGAGATAGAAAAGTGTAATTTATTAACCTTTTGATGCCTTTCATTCATTTGATAGAACCCGTGAGTCCCCATAGATATGTAGTGAGGTCCTTTATTCATTTGTAATATGAATGAGAAATTTTAAAGAAAATAATGCTACAAATTTATTTGTGGTAGGGCCTATATTAGTAGAGAATGAGAAAAAGTGAGTTATTTTCATATAAATAATTCCCCTTCTAGTAGCCATAAACAAAGATCCTTGAGCAACCCCATAAAAAAAGGCACATGAAAAATTAGTCAAAATTACCATCTTAGGGTAAGACAAGGAGGTGATGGGATTTTGGGGTTAGTGATTGATATTAACATGGCTAGACTACAAAGCACTCTCTTAATGAAAGAAGGCTCCAATGTTTCAAAAATGGTTCAATTCTTGTCTAACCATGATTGCATGTCACCATAAGAGGAAGAACTTTATGTTGTTGTTTGTGATTTGCATTTAACCATGGTTTTAGACAATATTTTATGGTGGAGCCTTCATAAACATATGATTGATCCTCTTGATATGTGATCTTTTTTTCTAGTCTTGTAAACATGTTCAAGGAAATATGTGTAAAGGAAGCAAGTTGTGCATATTCTATTGATATAGAGGTAGAAAAGTGTAATTTCTTAATCTTTTTATGTCATTCATTCATTTGATAGAACCTGCGAGTCCCCATAGTTATGTAGTGAGGTGATCCTTTATTCATTTGTAAACTGAATGAGTAGTTTTAAAGAAAATAATTCTACAAATTTATTTGTGGTAGGGCCTATATCAGTATAGAATGAGATAAAGTGAGCTATTTTCATATAAATAATTCCCCTTTAGTAGCCATAAACAAAGATCCTTTAGCAACCCCATAAAAAAAGCACATGAAAAATCAGTAAAAATTACCATCTTAGGGGTAAGACAATGGGGTGATGGAATTTTGGGGTCAGTGATTGATATTACGATGGCCAGATTGTGAAGCACTCTCTTAATGAAAGAAGGCTCCAATTTTTCAAAAATGGTTCAATTCTCATCTAACCATGATTGCAAGTCACCATAAGAGGAAGAACTTTATGTTGTTGTTCGTTATTTCCTATTAACCATGGTTTTAGGAAATCTTCTATGGTGGAGCCTTCCCAAACATATGATTGACCCTCTTGATATCTGATATCATTTTATACGAATCAAATGAAAGGACAAATCAAGAAGATATGTTCAATTTAGAGGTTGATGGGCATAAAATGCATTTGCTAGGACTGTGAAAAGATCTCTAAAGAAGATTATCCCAAGTTGGACTTTAATTTAAAGAAGTAACCACATTAATAATTTAGAAAGTTGGGGGAATTTTAGTTTTAGGCCATAATCAATCTAACAAATCACGTTATCACAATTGTTTTTATATTTATCTCATTTTAAGCTACTTTTCCCCTTTTGAGAATCAAGATTGGTTCTTTAGAAATCTTATTTTCTCCATTTGAAATTTTATATTAGCACTTTTAGTATATGATTTTGCATTTTACAGACCTAAATTCTATACTTAATTTTCAATCACACATAACTTTTAAAAATGAGTATATAAATATCCAAAGACCTTATTAATCCTAAAGAATTTGTGACACATACAAACTTAATAAATAACTAATTACATTATTTAATAAACTATTTTCATCTTTTCAAAATAGTTCTCACATTCGTAACATCATATATTTGTGGAAACAAGGCCATAATAGATTTGACAAATTTGCGTCATTCATATCATCACAATTATAGCCTTTTGCAATTACATAGTTCCCTTCATCATTACAAACATGATTTTCTTTTGAATCATGTACAATCACTATGTTACTATCATCATAAGCACCCTTCGATGTCTACCAACCTTTATTTAAAGGTTTAAAATGTATATTTAGATTCCTAACACCAACAAACACTCGGTATGGTGTCACAATAATCTCATGTTAATATGATTTTAAAATTGTTTGATTTTAAATCTATTTTGTCAAATAAAATTGTTAAAAAATAATTCACATTTTTTGTTTTTTGTGTAGATGTCCATAAACCATCCTTGAAAATACCAAGTAAATTCTCAAAGAAATCTTTAAATCCTAGCTATATAAAATACATCTTTGCATTTGTTTCAATGTTTGGATTTCCTAGTAATAATTTATTTTCTTAATGATCTTTTCATGAAGTGCATGTAACAAGACTCCATTCATATAAAAAATAATCAACCATTTATTTACTAATCTTGTGTTTGCAAGCAAATAAATACAACATATAATCTCATTAATATTGTTATTTGTACGATGTTAAACTATTAATTTTGGTACATAGGTGGCAGGTGTAGGAGGGTAACCATAAACCTTGAAGGTACAATTGTATATACCTTTGCATGGAGTTTAAGCATGTCAGCTAATAACTGGGCTGAAGTATTTACCCTTCTACAACGCTTGAACTTAGTCAATATTCTTCATATCCAAAGTTTGATAGTGTTGGGGAATTTTAAGAATGTAATTAGGCATATGGTATTGGGTATTAACCCTTTGGACTATAAGTTGGTTTTAGTACTTGAAAAAATTGGGAAATCTATAATTATAGTCTCCAATATGAGGTTTTGTCATGTTCTCTGGGAATCTAACACCACAAAAGATCAATTTGCCAATGAAGCTATGTTATGAACAGAGGGAATTTTAGTCATTAGTAATAGACCTACCACCAACCCATCCCATAATTATGAAATTTATTCTAGGTAGGGCTCATTTAAATTGGCACATAGATTTTTGTAAGGATGGTGGGTCATATTGCACTCGAATTAATGTGAATTAGTATCTACCTTCCCATCACATGCTTCAACACACTACTTCGCATGACTATGATAACTTCTTAAATTTTGGCACAACCATTGTTAGATTATGGCACCAGAGAAGGATTCCTTTATGTGGCATCCAAGTCTTTCAAGTGTGTGGCTCTGGTCGATGGATTTCAATTTGGAAATTTGGACTCTTGTGTGGCTTCTCCTTCTCACTAACTTATTTGGTGTGTGAATTATTGTATCCCCTCCTCTTCATGTGGGTTAGGGAGGCTTATGGTTGGTTATAGATTTTTATTTGAGTGTGATGCCACCATCCTTATTGTGGATTTGGTTTAATTTTTAGGAATCCCATCTTCTTCTTGTTACGATAATTTTGGTTCCCTAAAGGCTTTACCTTAATTAGTTTTTAAAGAGGAATTTGGAGACAATTAAAAATCATAAGTGTTGGGTAGGTGGTTTTAATCTTCATCAGTTGCTTCTTCGAGGGGGTGGAGTAGTTTTCCTGCCTCAATTCTTGTCTTAGCATTAACCCTAGACAATTTTAGGCACATACTGCATGGGTGTTTTTCATCTTCAAAAGATAATTTTTTAGATGGAGATGACAGAATCTCCTGCTCTAACCCCTATCCCAAGTGTGTGTCACGTCAAAGCATGACAACTAATTTTCTTCATGGAAATAAAATTGGAATATCCAAATAGGCCCAATCATTGAATTCAAATCAAGGGAACCCTCTGGAAGATACAACTATGCATCAACTTTGGAAAAATGAAAATTTGAATATGCGGGTGATGGAGTCAAACAAGGAAGCAACAAAAGAGCCAATAGTTGATGTAACTTAGCTTGCATGTATTATATAATAGGCACATCAAGCTTATTTTGTAGAAGCTATACTATGAGGTCCTTTTTTCTAATGTTGTATTTAATTTTCCTTATAAAGTACAACAATATGTAGATTCTATGCTCTATTTTGAACCATTGGTTTTTGTTAAGAATCAAATTTTTTTATGTATTTCCACCATGAGCATTCTTGCAACTTTTTGCTTAATATATAATATTTCCTATCTATGGTTAAAATAAATAAATGTATCAATAGATTACCGAGTTTGGTAATTAGAAGTATGGTAAACAATTTTTCATAAATTTCATCACCTAGATAGTCCCTTTCATATATTGTTGTTTTCATTTTTGTTTGTTTGTTTGTGAATAACCAATTACTAGGAGAAATATAATTATCATCAAAGTATGCAAAAGTGTTTTTATATCTCATTCATATGAACCATTAAATTCCCAACTTGATAATAAGATAAAGTGATTCTCTTCACTAATGCCTTCTAAATTTGAATGTTTTTAACCAATGCCTCATGTTTGGATGATGTCTTAGGTGATTAAACAACGAACAAGACATTGTTTTTATATTTCTCTCTCTTTCATTTGTACCATCAAATGTCCAACTTAATAGCACTTTCAAATAGTTCTACTTATTAATCTCTTATGAATGGTAATGATCATCATCTATAAACAATACATTTGTTTTTTTGCATCTATCTCCATTTTACTAATGTCTTCTGAATGGTAATGATCCTCATATATAAACAATACATTTGTTTTTTTTGCATCTATCTCCATTTTAGATAAACACATATTTTAACCGTTTCTTGTAAATATGTGGTACTTCACCAATATATGCATACATTGGAGAATAATCAAATATATGTATACATTGTTGGAACCCCTAAATAAATAAATAATTTCATCTTTAACTATTGAAATTCACTTATAAGTTATTTATTTATTTATTTTAGTGCAATATGAATAAGAAAATCGCAAAGCTATGCCAAAATGCTCTTATACAACATTGATAATGTTAAGACTAAACATTTGTGCATAATAATGGTAATTTTCATACACAGAATGATGTTTTTATGTTGTTTTTTTGCTATAAAAACTTGAAGTCCAAACAACAACCCTTGTGCTCCTGATCCCAATTATTTTAATATTATCATTTTTTTTTAACCTCTAGTTGATGTTCAATATGGATACAAACATTAGTTATAAATATAACAACAATGAGATAATATAAAATATATTAATTTAAAGAAGATATTCATCATGCCAATCTGTAATTAGATTGTTGTTGGAAATTAACAATATATTATAAAAATAAAAATAAATTAAGGATATATATTAACCATTAAATTAAAAATAATTATTGATAATGAACTAAGACACCAAAATAAATAATGGATAGAAATAATATTCACTTGGATAATGTTATGATTCAATGTATATCACACAATTTTTTCATTTCTAAAATAGACAAAAAAATTAAAAAAAATTAAAAATTGTGACATCACATGTTGGTTTTATTTTATTAAGACACCACCACAATCTAGTTATTTTAATATATTTTTCAAGTGTAGATTGTGATGACTACCGTTCATTTTCAAATGGCTTCCCTTTACTTTATCACTTTCCAAAATAACCAATTTCCTGTTCTTATTAAAACAAATCATCTTCAAATTCACCACACAATGTTTTCAATTTTTGACCAATTTACTATTATTATCATTAGTACATTTTGTTTTTACACTGTGGGAAAATCTATCATAACTCAATTATATTTAAGTGTAGATTGTGATGGCTACCCTTCATTTTCAAATGGCTTCCCTTTACTTTATCACTTTCCAAAATAACCATTTTCATGTTCTTATTAAAAAAATCATCTTCAAATTCACCACATAACATTTACAAGTTTTTGACCAATTTACTATTATTATCATTAGTACATTTTGTTTTCACACAGTGGGAAAATCTATCATAACTCAGTTGTCAAACTAGCATGACAACAACCATCTCTAGCTGCTATCCACGAATGCACGCTAACTCATTGTCGTTATTCAAGGAAAGCCATGCCACCTAGAATAACTCGTTGAAACCATGCCACCTGGAATAACTTGTTCGTGTTCCGTAAGGGGGCACGTTTTCACTCTTGCCATATACATCTAGGTCCTTGGCTGTTAACTTGTTTCTTTACCTATGAGAAAAACAAACTCTTAATTAAACAAAAACAATTTTAAAACATACTCTAGACCCACTTTATTATTAATAGATTTAACAAAAAAAAATTAAAAACTTTTTTCCTTCGCTCCTAAAGCATAAACCCATCTCATCACTTCACTTTTGATCGATTAGATTCCACAGTCGCTTGTAACCATATATTGCGCGAGGTACAGAGTATAGACCTAAGAAGGGCAAGGAACGCAGTACTCTTATAGCTAGCGTAGATGGGAGAGGAGCTTTAGAAAGAGAAGGGCGAGAGGTGCTCAACTACGATGGTTCTATCGAGGAGAAAATAGCTTTTCTAAGTAATTAACTGCTACTCGAAAAAGATATTTTATCCACATAGTTTACCTATATGTGCTCAAAAAGGTGCAGTTAACTCACGAGAGTTGGTCCCTCGTGGCTTTGTTAATGGTTTCACCCTACTCTCCCTCGTGGCTTTGGTAATGGTTTCACCATATGGTTATGGCTGGTAGAATTTTGACTAAAATTTAAAATTATGGTCTTGGTTACTTTTGGGATGCTTTCTAGCTAAATAAAAAATCTTCCAATTTTATTATTAAATTATTATGTTTCTTGGGGTAGATTGGTGATTAACTAGGTTACGCTTTGCGAGTCGTGTTGCAACTTGATTGATTAGACTATTTTTTTGTTAATAAATTCTTGCATGGATTAGATTACTATTTTGCTAATAAATTCTTGCATAGAATATCAATATATATATATATATATATATATATATATATATATATATATATATATATATATATATATTTGGTTTTTTTTTAATATCAATTTCTAAAGGTTTCTCCCTTGTATACAAAAACTATATAAGCATGTGTTTCCAATTTACAACTATAGAAAAAGTTACAAGCTTTAACTTTTGAAAAACATTATTTCAAACATATAAAATTATGTTCTTCTTTCCTTCATCACTCTTAACTTGGGCATTTTAATTTGATTCGTGATTTCAATATAATCTCCCACATCATCTTTGATCAATTTTTTTATTCTAAACAAAAGGTTATTTTACATAATTACCTTCAACATTTACAATTAATTATAGGGATTGAAAATAGTCAGTTAAAAAAGTAATTAAAAAAAGAATGATAATTAAATAAGATAGTAAAAAACAGAAATATTTTTTGGGCAGATGAAGTAATAATGAAAAAAAAATAATATATATATATATATATATATATATATATATATATATATATATATATATATATATATAGTTTCTAATGAATTATATTCACAAAGGAAAGTCATCTCTTTCAATATTTGTCTATAAAATGAACAAATATACCCATAATATAATGAAATAACCAAACTCTTAGGTGAAGTAAATGAAGCAACTATGCAATCCCCTTACTTTTGGACCCTTTCTTTTTGGAAACATGTTTTCTCGAATAAAAAAATCAAATCTCTAAATATTGATAGATAAAAATGTGGTTGATTTTCATTATGCAAATCCATATACATATGAATAATAGAGACATTGCCCCCTTTTGATCCAACTCTTAAACATTGTATAATAGAGAAGCTTATGAAAGAATATTTTGAATAATTCCTATAAATTCCAAAGAATGGATACTCATATACAATTCTCTTTGATCTATTGGAGAATTGAGACAATGCCTTATCGGTTATATATGATACGTTGACATCCATTAAAAATGCATATGTAAGATTTTGTATTTGGACCCTAGGAAAAACAATAATTCAACAACATAAGTTTTTGTCCACACATAAACACAATAATCATACCAATGATAATGATTTCATAGAATAGAGGTTTAAGAGAGCTAATGCCCATTAATGTGGTTTGTGTAGAAATTAACAGAAATTTGTTATTACTGATGAATTCGAACTAAAAACAAGAGATTACAAATTTCCTCTACAATTTTGGGGAATGGAAATCACAATTTAGAAACACATGCAATGACATGCAACCATCAAAACCACAAGAGCACAATGATTTTATAGGGGAACCCAACTGGGAAAAACCCCTCCGTTGCTTTTCATTAATCAGATGAGAATGAGAACTATTACAATGTCTTGATTCAATCCTAAAGCACACCCTACACTATAAACCTATTCTCTTGTTGATTATCCTACTCTGGCTAGCACTTAGCTAATTCAAAGCCCCAACTTCCTCTTATTTCCTTACACAATTCAAGAGAAATTGAGCTCCTAAATAATAGGGGAATTCGCTATTTCCTTATGCAAATCCCAGGTAATTGATCACCTACCTCATTGCCAAGCCTATACACTCAACTAGTATAGAATTAATAATTACAATCTTCCTTTTCCTCCACTCCAGCTAGGCAATTCGAATTCCATGCATGTATGGGCTATTTTTAGTTGATTGACTAGTTTAATTGAGAGATCACCGAGTTAACAACAGTTACACTACACAACTGACCTTCAACTGACTCAACTAATGACTTGAGCTCAGTTCACTGAGTTCAGCTAAAAATAACTGAACTAGATTGCTAAATTTTAGTAATCACTACATGCACAACTCTACTCCAAGCCTATAACTCAAATTTACCAAGTTAACTAGTAGCAGGGAAAATTTTAAGAGCCACCCGAAATTTATATGTCTAATAAATGGGCGAATCCCCATGATACATAGGAAAAATGGGAGGCGATTTTATCAATAATATAATATGTATATATAGTTTTTTGGCGAATCTCTTATCGGATTATATTATCTTGTAAATTCATGGCGAATCTATCACTGAATTATAAAATCTTGTAAGATCTTGGCAAATCTTTCACTGAATAATAAAAGGTGAAGTCTTGGAATTTTTTTTGTTAAAGTATGAAACCATATACGATAATAGAAAAACATATTCATTAAATTATAATATACTAACATACATGTTTGGAAAAAAGAAACACAATTTTCTCTTCCTACAAACAATGTTGCAAGTTTCAGTGGCCATGTTTGTCAAGGTTCTCACTATACACTCTTTCATATCCTTCTATTAGTTTTGATAATATTCCACAACAAAGTTCTTGTAGGTGTTGATCTTGACCATCAGTTCTGTCAAGGTAGGAGAGATTAATCTTTTTTCTACCACTTTTATCAAGCTACCACTTTTGTCAAGCTATCAAATTTCTTTCTTATTCCATAGAGTCCAACTACGAGATAAGAAAAACCATATTTTGTACCACCTTTGTCAAGCTATCAAATTTCTTTCTTATTCCATAGAGTCCAACTGAGAGATAAGAAAAAAACACATTTTGTTTACCCCAACATGCCAACAAGTAGCAAGTCCCAACTATATAATATAAGAACGTAGTAGGTATCCCAAAGGCCCGAAGGGGATCTAATGGAAAGAAGTGACCGTTTTCAGAAGCCTTCCAATCAATATATTAATATATACATATAGATTTATTATTATTTTAATTGGAAATCTTCAATTAAATAATAAAATTTAATTACGTCTCTCCCAATCTAAATTTCTTATTAGCATAATTCACTACCTTCATACGTTTTGCATTTTTTAACAATGTTGTAACCTGTGGATTAATTTCCTTTTTGGTCCACAATATCTTCCTTTTAGGACAATATGGTGCACTGGCCCAACCCCTACGGATCATTATGACAAATTAAGAAAAACAGAGAAGATGAAAGGTTGTACAAACCAACATATTTTTCAAGCACTTGCCCAACCCCTACAGATCAT